>JAQPCC010000023.1:0-1375406 GCA_028392965.1 Lindernia subracemosa
TGTTAAAGTATACGGTAACTGGTTAAGACAATATGCACAGTTAGTTCTGATTAGGATTTCCATCAAAATAAGTACCAACCCTTTGTTGTGATGTCTTAACTTCGTTCCCCCTTACTTTATCCACTTCCGTATCGGTTACTGAGATATATCTAATAAACCGAGTGCATTACGAAAGTAGATGAACTTAGCTTCCGGTAGGGGCTTGGTGAATATGTCGGCTACTTGCTGATCGGTGGCTATGTACTCCAGTTTGATGTCCTTGTTGAGCACATGGTCCCTGATGAAGTGGTGTCTGATCTCGATGTGCTTGGTCCTGGAGTGAAGCACTGGGTTCTGGGAGATGGCTATGACACTTGTATTATCGCAGTAAAAGGGAGTCTCCGTCTCCGTTATCCCATAATCCTTGAGTTGATGCTGAATCCATAAGATCTGAGAGCAGCAACTCCCTGCGGCCAGGTACTCAGCTTCTGCGGTTGAAGTCGCAATCGA
This sequence comes from Lindernia subracemosa, assembly GCA_028392965.1. Taxonomy (NCBI): domain Eukaryota; kingdom Viridiplantae; phylum Streptophyta; class Magnoliopsida; order Lamiales; family Linderniaceae; genus Vandellia; species Vandellia subracemosa. Next base: position 490 of record JAQPCC010000023.1, read on the forward strand.
AGTCTGCTTCTTACTGAACCAAGAGATCAGCCGGTCACCAAGAAATGGCAGGTACCACTGGTGCTTCTTCTGTCGATTTTGCATCCATCATAATCAGCATCGGTATATCCTCTGAGCGATAGACTCGAATCTTTCGGATACCACAATCCAACATTTGTGGTTCCTTTGATATACTTGAGGATTCTTTTTGCTGCAGTGAAGTGGCTCAATCTAGGATCTGCCTGGAACCGGGCACATAGACATACACTATACATGATGTCTGGTCGACTAGCTGTAAGATACAGCAGTGACCCTATCAGTCCCCGATACTTGGTTACATCTATACGTGGCTCATCTTCATCCTTGTTCAATTTGATCGAAGCACTCATAGGTGTATTTGCTTCTGAGCATTTATCCATCCCGAATCTGCTCAGAAGATCCTTATCGTATTTGCCTTGATTGATGAAGGTTCCTGATTCCAGTTGTCTGACTTGAAGTCCTAGAAAGAAGGCCAGTTCCCCCATCATGCTAATTTCGAATTTGTCCTTCATCAATGTTGCGAACGTATCGCAGAGTTTCTGATTTGTTGAACCGAAGATGATGTCATCGACGTAGATCTGGACAATCAGTAAGTGTTCCTTCTTTGTGTACCGGAACAGAGTCTTGTCAATAGTTCCTACTTCGAATCCGTGATCAGTCAGGAACTTAGTCAGTGTGTCATACCAAGCTCTTGGGGCCTGCTTCAGACCTTATAGAGCCTTCTTTAGTCTGTAGACATGGTTCGAAAACTCGTGATTCTCGAACCCAGGTGGTTGTGCTACATACACTTCTTCAGTCAAGAGTCCATTAAGGAAGGCACTCTTGACATCCATTTGATACACCTTGATGTCTTTTGAAGCAGCATATGCTAGGAAGATTCTGATTACTTCTAGTCGAGCAACTGGTGCAAAAGTCTCGTCGTAGTCTATTCCTTCTTCTTGTCGGTACCCCTGAGCTACTAGTCGAGCTTTGTTCCTTACCACCAGTCCTTCCTCATTGGCCTTGTTCTTGAATACCCATTTGGTTCCAATAACCGTTTGGTTAGGTCTTGGAACCAGATATCAGACTTCATTTCTCTCAAACTGGTTGAGCTCTTCTTGCATTGCGTCAATCCAGTGACTGTCCTTCAATGCTTCTTCAACCTTGGTTGGTTGGACTTGAGAGATGAAGGCATAGCTGAAGAGATTCTGCATTGACTGCCTTCTAGTCTTCATTGGAGCGTCTGCTTCCCCAATGATCAGCTGTCGAGGGTGATTCGGCTTCGTTCTATTCCATTTTATATGTTTCCCATCAGCTGGTGCATTTCCTTCTTGAGAAGAGGTCGCTTGGTTTGATTCAGATCCTGCAGTAGGTTCCTGGTCATTTGAGTTACTACCATCATATCCAGTATCCTCTGGAGTTACTGGTTCTACTGGGACTTCAGCGGCTTCTGGTTGACATCCAGTTTCTTCAACTGGTATTTCCAGTAATTCAGTATCGGGTGCTTCAATGAGCCTTTCGACTATTCTCAACCGGGAGCTCCTCATCACTAGAATCATTTAGATTTGTTTCTTCGAACTGATTGCTTAGTCGGTTGATATTTCTGGGCGTCTGATCTTCCGTGGCTGATTCTTCAAACCACGTGAGCTGACTCTTCAACTGACATCGTCTTGCAGTTGAACACCCGATAGGCCTTGCTAACATCTGAATATCCCAGAAAGAATCCCTTCTCAGCCCTTGCATCGAACGCTGAGAGATGGTACTTCCCATTGTTGTGAATGAAGCATATGCTCTCGAAGGTCTTGAAGTACCCAACTGATGGGATATTCCCGGTCCATACTTCATATGACATTTTTCCTTGCATCTTGCAGATCATGGACCGGTTCTGTGTGTAACATGCTGTGTTGATGGCTTCTGCCCAAAATTTCTGAGAAATATCTGCATCGGCTAGCATAGTTCTGGCAGCTTCCTTGAGTGTCCGATTTCTTCTTTCGGCTAAGCCATTTTGCTGCGGTGTCCTGGCGGCAGATAACTCATGACGTATGCCATGGTTCTCGAGAAATTCGGTTAGCACATGGTTAATGAATTCAGTACCTCGGTCACTACGAATTCGATTAATTTTCTCACTACGTTCGTTCTGAATCCTTTTAAGAAGCTTTATTAGATTCAAAGGCGTTTGGTCTTTTGATTTTAAAAATATAACCCATGTATATCTGGTTCCCCCTAAGCTGGTTCCCCCTAAGCTGGTTACTGATATGGGTCTGAAGAGATCCATATGCAGTAGATCCAGGCACCGGTTGGACCCGGTACACCCTTTGTTTTTAAAAGTTGACCTGATCTGTTTTCCTAGTTGACATGCGGTACAAAGTTTGTCTTTTGAAAAGTTTATTTTCGGTAAACCTTTGACCAAATCATTTTTCAAAAGTACTGAAATTGTTTTAAAGTTTAAATGATTTAAACGTTTATGCCATAACCAGCACCTGGAATCTTTGGCTAAAAGACAAGTTGGAGAAGGTACCGATTGGTCTTCCCAACGCACCTTATAGGTTCCTCCGATTCTATTTCCGGTTAGGACAGTTTGACCAGAAAAATCTTTAACACAACATTTATTCTTTTCAAAAGACACGTTAAAGTTATTTTCACAGAGTTGACTGACACTAATCAAATTATAATGTAAATTCTGTACCAGATGCACATCTTTCAGGTTAAGATTACCGTAAGTAATCACTCCCTTCCCTATTGTTTTACCTTTACCATTGTCACCAAAGGTAATGGTTGGTCCGGAATGTTGCTTCAGGTTCCTGAGCAACTGATGGTTTCCAGTCATGTGCTGGCAGCAACCGTTGTCCAGATACCATTCTGACTGGTTCAGCTCCTTTTTGTATACCTGCAAGAAAAGTATATATATACATTTTTAGGTACCCAACTTTGCTTGGGTCCCGGGTGAATTAGGTTCTTTGGTACCCAGATCTGGAAGATTCGAACTGTTCTCCCGGTTCTAGGATCTATCAGAAACCTAATGGGCTGGTACATGTTCCTATTTCCTAGGCCCTTACTTTTTCTAGGATTATGGTTGTAAGGTCCTTTACTGGTCGTACTACCGTTCCAGTTGCTACGTTTTGGGTAGGATCTTCTAGGTGCAGTCCTTTGATTCATACGTTCTCCAGCCCTAGAGGGTTCTGCTCTATTTGATACCCTATTCCGTTTCTATTAGACTGCATGGGACTAGGTTGACTTGTTTCAGCTGGCCTTCTTACTGAGTTCATTACTCCCTTATCTACAACCTTCTCAGGAGCTGAGGTTGGGATGCTAGAAGGGATGAATTTAATGCTATTGGCTTTGTTAGGTCTGGCTGCTATGACTGGTGACTGGTTTTCAAAGCCTAGTCCTGACCTATTGTTCCCGTACCTCATGATCCTTTGAAGACAATCAATCTTCCTAGAGGAATCAGTCCAGGACTGGATGGTTGCACTCATCCTAGCATTTTCTGCTACTCTCTCTTCGGTTGCTCTCTTTAAATTTTCATTTTCGGCCCGAAGTAATCTGATTTCCTCAGTTACATCATCGGGCAGTCTGCTTTCTTCTTGAGCTTCCTGGTTACCCTTCAGCTCAAGTTCCTTGATTCTTAGGATGAATTGCTTGTACTCAGCAGCCCTATCACTGAGAGCTACTACCAGTTCTTCCTTAGTAAGATCGTATGAAAATATATCAGTTACCTCATCCGTTGACCTATCTGCCATTAGGCATTTGACTTCTCCATCGTCGCTGTCCGACTCTTCAGAAGTGCTTGCTTCTGTTTCGGAGTCCGCCCATATGGTCCTGCTATCGGCCACCAACACTTTGTGGCCTTTCTTCTTGTACTTTTTGGCTTCTTTACCTGTACCCTTTTTGGGTTGTCTGCACTCTGATGCAAAATGTCCCTTCCTGCCACAGTTAAAACAGGAGACATCAGATTCGTTAGCATCGGGGGATGTTTTCTTACCAATTCGAAGATTCTGATCTTTTCTCATGAATCTTCCGAATTTCTTGACGAAGAGAGACATGGCCTCTCCACACAGTTCCTCAGCCGTTTTTGCTGCAGAAGCTTCGGGTGCTACCAGCGCCTTGACCGGTTGCTCGACGACGACTTCTTCCATACGCGTCTGGAGTTCAAACTCGTATGCCTTGAGATCGGCGAAGAGATTGTGTAGCTGCATCTGGTTAAGGTCCTTAGACTCCCGCATGGCCATTGTTTTCACGTCCCATTCCCTGGGCAGTGCCTTCATGACCTTTATAGCGACCTCTCTTTTATTCATAGTTCTCCCAAGAGAAGTTAGGTCGCTGATGATACTGTAGAAACGCTTTTCAAATTCAGCCATCGTTTCCCCGGCCTTCATCTTGATGGTGTCATATTTCTGAACGGCCACGATGATCTTGTTTTCTCTGGTGGAGTCGTTTCCTTCACAGATCTGGCACAATGTTATCCAGACTTTACTGGCCGTTTTACACAGCATCACGTGTCTGAAGGTTTCAAGGTCAAGGGTCTTGAATATGATGTCCTTGGCCACGCTGTCCAAGTTCATCAGCTTCTTCTCTGCAGGAGTCCAGTCACTCCTTGGTTTTGGAATTGTTTGAGGCAGAGTCTGATCTGCTGCATGGTCAGGATTGATCTTTGTGAGCTTGGGAGGGCCCGTTACAATGACGTCCCACATGTCTTCGTCATGTGCGGTAAGATGAGTTTCCATTCGAATCTTCCATTCCAGGAAGTTCTCCTGGTTGAACATGGGAAGCTTGTTTGATGCACTCATGATTCCTGCTCTGATACCACTTGTTAGGATCGGTTACTGTGTTTAGAGGGGGGGTGAATAAACACTGGCTAATTTTTTGGTTTCTGGGTTTCTGGTGTAGCTGGTTACTGATATTAGATTATCAGTTACTTGGGTTCTGATTGTTAGTGGTAACCGGTTTGTTTAGTGCAGTGTTTGTGTAATGAGCGCGCGGAATTGTTTCTGGAAGTTCGGAGCAAAGTCTCATACGTCTCCCCTTCTTCCCCTTAAGGAAGGATATCACTAGCAACTGGTTTTACACGTTACAAGGAGCACTCTACTCACTAACTGTAACCTACCAAAGCTAATAGTCAACAGACAGTTGTATACAAACAATCCACCTAAACTTTAACAGCTTTTTAAAGTCCGTTGAGTACAAATCTCTCAAACTCTAATCGCTCGAAATGAATAGTTGAGAGAGAACTTCTGAGAATGAATGGTTGTGCTTGAGTTGTGTTGTAGATCGTTCAAAAGTTACGTTGAGTCTTCACGCTCTTGGTATTTATACTTGTTCGGAATTGAGCCGTTGTGTGAAGACTCTGATCAGCTTCCAGACATTATTAAATGTCGTTTCCTGAAATAGGCTGGTTTCAGAACCTGGTTCAGGTTCTCTGCAGACTGCGCCTTTCACCAAAATGGGCATGCATCAGGCCAACGTCTCTTTGGTCGCAGCCTTGACTTAAATGCATTTGTACTGCATTGTTCTCCTTAATCGATGCATATTTGAATTTGGCTTCTGGCTCCTGGTGTAATGCTGAGTTCCTGACTCTTAAGTATAGATCACCAGTCGCCATAGCCTTGAGCTTCGGGTGTCTGACTTGAGAACTGGTTTCTGGTTCAATCAGCGTTCTTGATCAGATGCTCGGTCAGTTCCTTAACTCATCGGGCGCTTATTTTAAGTTTTGGTTGCCGAAACTATTTAAGTTTAAGGGTTCTGAATTCCTTAACAGTGTTCTATATTTAATTTTATTTATGTTGTTCGAATATATATAGATAGATAGATAAAGTATCCTTGATATATAACTATATGTGAATCATAATTGTCGAATATTATAGGGCGGTCCTTCTAACCAAGTTGAACGCCCAATTCTCTTACAATTTTTCACTTTTTGTTTTATTTTATTTTATTTTTCCTATTTTCGGGCAATATTCAGTCAAGGTCTCATGCTCCCAAATAAAGTCTACGATATTTATAATTTGTACCCCAATAATAAGTATAAATGTTGTTGCATTATAAGTGAAAATAAAAAAAAGAAGAAAATGATTGTGATGATTTAAATATGTACGTGGCATGCATTCTTAAATGATAAGAATATATGATTCGAATCGTGGCACAATAAGGAAAGAAAAAAAAGGGAGTAAAATCCCACGTTGATAGATAAGAATTGAATGAACATTGTTAAGTTACATAATGTGTTATTCCTTTTTTTTTTCTTCTTTATGCAAATTCTTGTGTATAGCAAGTTGTTGAGAAGCGACGAAACCCTAACATACATATCTTTCTTTTATATTCGAATTCCAAGAATTTTCATTTGTATATGCTTACAAGGTTAAGATTTTCTAAATATTCCTCAAAAGATTGCATTGCCAAGTGATATATAGAACCCGATGTCCAAGAATTTAGAATTTATTATCAAATAGACTCTTAACATAAGATTCGAAACTCTTCTTTTTTTTTTTTGGTCATTTATTTTCCTATGTTTCTAAATATATTTATTGAAATGTTCGAAAAACATTCAGTTTGCAGTTCAAGATGAGAGCTGAAGTGCTTTCTCCAAAGCCCATGATTCACAAAGAATGTAGACAGTCTATGGTTTACTCCTTATTGATATGAAGTTTTAAAAACAGCACAGAATACAAATAAGGTCGAATTTTCGGTATATTTGTAAAACTCTCGAATGTCGTCAACGGTATAAGCTTTCAGATCGGAGATTCTCAGCAATCTCAGTTTCCCACCGATCGCCATTTTCGAGCAGCTTCTCTTTATCGTAGAGAAGTTCCTGCCATGCGGGTGATGACGAATCATGTCATAACCCTATGTTTTTTTCAAGAAATGGAAAATGAGTGTTAAAAGCACAAACCTCGTGAGTTTCGGTAGCAAATTCAAAGTTGGGCCCTTCGACGATGGCATCAACGGGGCATGCCTCTTGGCAAAATCCACAGTAAATGCACTTGGTCATATCAATATCATACCTGCGCATTTGAGATGTGTACGAATAAAGGATAGGGCCACATAGTAAAAGAGTTGGGTTTCAAAATTTCAGTTTTCGTTGAAGCCTTTTGTGCACACATTGTTTTTTAACGAAAAAAGATATACATAGATGTGTGCATGTGTGTGTTCAAATGTAATAATAAGCTTCGAAATAGCGGAGTTTGTTGCAGTAACTTATGAAATAGGAGTGGCGGAAACATTTAGACATTGATATGATGTTGGGTTTTTTTACCTGGTAGTCCTTCTGCTTCCATCTTCTCGCTCCTCAGCTTCAATGGTAATAGCTTGTGCAGGACAGATCTGAGAAGAAACACAAAAGTTTCACTGGCAAATACAAACTTGCTGAAAATACAGAATTAGATTTAAGGCTTCAAGGCAGTTTCGGCAAAGGGCAATACAGATCATGTGCATGGAAAATACAGTTTCACCTAAGGACAATAGAAGGCTTCAAGGCAGTTTAATTTATTTTCTTTTTTTTTTTCCTAAAAAAAAAACGAAGAGGTGCATGCACCTTACTAGGCCTTGACGCATGAATCAGTGTAATAATAAATAATTTTAGAAAATAAAACAAAACATTCAATAAACTCCTTACGGCCTCACAGAGCTTGCAAGCAATGCAGCGTTCCTCCCCTGTTGCATAACGTCGGAGAGCATGTTCTCCCCTAAAACGTGGACTCAAAGGACCCTTCTCAAAAGGATAGTTAATCTGCATAATAAGATCATTTTTGAAAATTATGCTTATCACCATTCAGGTTACGGAAACAACCACTTTACTGTTCAGCTAAGTCAGTTTTATATTAGAGAACTTCATGGTATATCAAAATAAAACGAGTACGAAGAACAATCACTTACAGTAACTTTTGGTTCAAAGAAGTATTTGAGTGTCAACATTAGACCTCGAACCATTTCAGTGAGGAACAAAGTGTTTATGCTTCGCTCAAAAACTACAAGTTATAAGGAAAAAAAAACAATTATTGAGACAACAAATCTAGGAACAAAGGGCAGAAACTGGAAAGAATAAATATAGATGGGAAAACTAATATACCAGAACTCCAATCTTTTGAGATTTCCTTAGCAAGCTTTTCTCTTTCTTCATCATCTAATGAAATCATAAACCAGAGTAAGCGAATACTAACCCACAAAAGCTACACCGTCACATTTGATCCGAGACTTGAACCAGTCAGAGAGAAAATATGATGTGATCTTAAATTAAATATAACTATTCAGAAAGCCTACGGCATAGTAAATTTGCAACCAGTGATAAACTATGCACAAAAACAATAAACCATAGATAAAAGATAAAGTGTCACAATGAGAATGTAAGGACGACGAATATGATAAAAACCTTTATCAGTTGAGAACGAATGTTTTGTTGCAAATGACCGATCTCCATATACCATCCCAACACGACCTGCACCGAGCAAGGTTTGACCTTGCAACGCCTACATTTCAAGAAACAAAATCAGCAACGAAAATGAGGAAAAAAAAAAATAAAGAAAATTAGGACCGAGCTTTGTATATAATAAAACGAGGCAGAACAGAAACAAACAGCTCAAATCAGCTGTGAATAATCCTAATAGGACGTCGTCAACCCAACCCAATCAAGGCAGCACAAACCAAGAAACTCCAGCCTCTATATCGACAAGTGAAATCCAAATGGAATATTTAACCCAAGAAAATATACTGACAACGTTTGAAACGTGGATCAAAGACTCCATTGTTACGTGCCGGTTAAAACTACTCTCAGCCCTAATCTATAAAATCTGAAATCTGCAACTACAATCTAAAATCACAGGAAATGGATAGGGAGCAGAAAGTCACAAAAGCCTATGAAAAAATGATACGATCTTACGATTTGACGAGCGCGAAGGGAAGACATCGATTTACGAGCTAGTATTGAAGCCATTTTCGTTTTTCTATTTCGAGCCGCAGATGAGATGAGATGAGATGAGAAGCGAGCTCGCGATGAACTGGCGATGGCCGACTGACGTCGAGTCGGTGGTTTCCTTTTCTATTTTTTATATAATAATAATATAATTTTAAAAGAATAATAAGGGCTATTGTATGAGAAATAAAAATAAAATTGGTCCATAAATTAATTAGCATAAATGTTAAAATAAATGCGGATCGAAATGATAAGTTAATGTTATTATCATGTAAATCTTACGATATTGAAGACTTATGAGATGGTCATGTTGGCCAGTGTTATAACATGAAAAAAAAATGTTCTATATTTTCTAGATTAAAAGCCACAAATATTTATGCTTCTGATATCAAATAATCATTTAGATAAAAAAGAAAGAAAATTTTGGTAGATGTCTAATTCCATGTATTGTTGAGATTTATACACGTTTTTAGTTGAAGTGACCAATATCATAGTTCGTGTCAACATATCACAAGTATAAATCCCCATTACTATCAACATATCATAGCATAAACGTATTAGAAATAAAATATATAATAAAATATATAAAATTAAAACAAAATAAATTAACTTCAAGCTTAAGCTATACATGTATAAAAAAAAAAAACCCCAAAAACCATACTCTGAAGTCGTTTAAAGCCAAAAAAAAAAAAAAGAGAAGAAAAAAGAAAACAACGAACATCGCCGTTCGCCGACGTCAAGGTTTCATGGGCAAGTTTGCATCGGCCCTCCGAAACCAAGCAGTGAAAGCATCGATCAAGTGTGGGCAGTCGTCGAAACAACGAGCCGTAAAGCCAAGGCACTGCTGCAGCAACCCCTGAGAATCCGACATGGGAAGCGTAGATATGATCTTCAAGAATGCTTGCTCCAATTCAAGGTGGAGGGCTTTGTGATTTGGACCAAACGGCGGAGTACTGTCCTTGCACTTGATGAAAATGGGAAGCCATTCTCTAACCATTTTCCCTCTAATCTGCTTCAAGCAAAAGTGTTTTATACAGATAATGTCCATATTGTTACAGTTTACTACAGCCGATGTTATGACAAAAACCAAACTATGTTAGAAATGAATCGAAGCCTAAGAATGTTCAAACATAGAAGCATCACAATCAACTTATAGCCAAGACTCAAGGTGCCAGTAAAGAAAACCACAAACCTGTCTGTTAGCTATAATGTTTCCCGTGGCCAGAGCAATGACGAACCTGCTCGTACAACGCATTATTAGGGACGGAAGGCTCGGGGCGATGTACTTCCACGCATCCTCCCTAAACACCCTCTGCAGATCCGATATGAGGGCGGACTGATCGCTCCACGTCTTGAGTGCCTCATCTGCAACCTTCAAATCCACCATCCTCTCAACAAGCCAAAGCAAATGCTTCCCATTGATCAGTGCGGAGTGGAGATTGATCCTCTGTAAGGCTTCCATTTCAACGTGACCGGCCCTAACATCTGGGCTGGAGTAATCCTCCAAGGATTGCTGTATAAGCCTCAGAATTTTCTCGAAAGCCCTGCCGAGAACCCTGCGAACGACAGCCCTAGATGGGAAGTCCCTTAGGAGCTTCGCCACAAAGGCTTTCCCAGAAGCCATGTTCTGATGGTTTTGTATTGCTGAAGTGATCAAACCATCGAGCATTTCCTCAGATAGATTGGGTTTCAATGGCGTGACTCTTGCTAATAGTTCATCGCATTCAGTGGCATTCAGATAAGGGATCAGATTCATTACCTTAATTTCTTCTTCCGCGGACCATGGGACGGATTCGAGGTACCCGACGCAAACCCTAACGCAGTCCTCGAACAACAATTCCAAGGCGACTGGTAGCAAGTCAATCGCGGCAGAGACGGAGGCGATCGCGGCGAGCATTTCGCTGTCGTCATACACGTAGAGCAGCTGCAGGACCATCAGCCTCTGATTAACGGACTCGCGCGTGGGTGCGGCGGTGAGGGTGAGCTGGTAAATACTCCGAGAGTCGTCGGAGGCGACGGTGCTTCTACTTTCCTCCCCCCCTTGCCATCGATCGGATAAGAGAGCTGCGAAGTATTTGGACCGTTCGATGACGCGAGAGTGGAGGTAGATCTCGCGATCGACCTTGGCAAACGACTCCGACGTCGCCTCAGCTGGTGGTGCCGGTGATTCGGTGACGAGACGGAGGATGACGTCTGCGGTGGCGCTGTCGTTGTAGCATAGGCTGGTGGTGGAGCGTTGGCGCTTATAGGAAGGCTCTTCGGCAGCGAGCTCGGGGAGGTGGATCGTGCTGCCCGCCCGCTGCTTCTTTTTGGGCCCGGCAAAGGTAGCCATTGTGCGTCGGCGCGTAGAGAATACGGCGAGTAAGTGAAGCAGTGATATGGATAAGAACGATGTGGGGACAGTTCAACATCTTTTTATAACATATATAATTATTAAATGCTAATATCAATTATAAGATTAAGAATCAACATCAATTACGATTTATTGTGTGGGAGAGAGATAAAAATTGTTAATTTTGGTATATATATTTATTTGCAATTTAATCATTTTATTTATAATTATTTTAATTGAGTAATTATTATTTTGATTTTAAACTTTTTTTATTATAATTGTATCGTTACAAATTATTTTTGTAAATATATATTAAAAATAATATTTCATCTATTAAACAATATAAATTACAAATTAAATATAAAGAAAAGTTATATATTTATATATTAAGCATACAAATTGAATGTGCAAAAAAATACTAGTTTTTATGAAACACCATCCGTATATAATTAATTTTAAACCAATTTAAAATAATTAATGAGAATTATATCTTAGATGGGCTCAAAAGTTTTGATGTCTTTGACGGTCATAATATGTGTGAACTTAGAATACTAATATACAGAAGAATTGGTCACGTTGGGAAGGGATAGAAGTATGTGGATATTATCAAATTATTAATTTGGCCTTATGATAAACAAATAGATAAATGAAGCCCAATAATATTTAAAATTTTCAAACAATAGTTGAAATTAAATGGCCAAAAATTAAACTAAATTGTTGAAGAAACAAGCAATCAAGAATCAATGCCCAAGAATAGAGGATTCAAAGATCAAGAAAATAACCGAAACTTGCACAATTTGACTCAGCTATAAAAGAAAAAGATCAAATATTAAGGATGTCATGAAAAGAATCAATTAAATTAGAAAAAACATATCATAGACCCAATTAAATTAGTAAAATTCGTGTATAAATAGGACAAAATTTGCACATGAAAAAGATATCAATATCATTTATCAAAATTTTAATATAAATTAAAATAAATAAGTATAATTATTTTCTTTCTGTGTTCATGAGACATCATCAGTTAACCTATTTTTATTGAAAGATCAAACAAAATATGGGCTTCTGAAATATGATCATATTAAATCATCACATCAGATGATTGAGGCTGATTTTAAGGATCAAAAGGATGAGCAGAAGATAATTCGAGCAGTTCAAAGCTAAGTTTCATGTCTTTCTGGAAGAGTTTTATTTTAATCGTTATAAGCAGTAGCGATTCTATAAGTTGGGTTATTTTGGGAATTTCCTAGCTTAATAACGGTCAATTGATACTAGCTTATATACACGTATGTATGAGTGATGGATTGTAACATATATTTTTTAATCAAAATTCTTTCTTCTTCTTCTTCATCAAATCCTCAATATGGTATCAGAGCCCTAAATTCGTCGCTGCATTCATATAATTCCTTCTTCAGTACGATCAATCGAATAAAGCACATTCAAGATAATCAATTCTTCAGATTATCAAGTTTTATTCAACTCTGAAAGAAGCTGGTTGATTCTAGATTCAAGAATCTCATTCCTTCTTGTTTTCGTCTACAGTTCTACATATTGATTCGTAACAATGGAAGAATCGATTTCCAAAGAAAAGACAGAAGGTTCCAAAGAAAAGACAGAAGGAAATGTTCAAGATGATCAGTTTGATCCATATTATATTCATCATTCAGATAATCCATGTTTGACTATTGTTCAACAGCAGCTCGTTGGAGACAACTATCCCTCTTGGAAAATGGCTATGAGCATAGCTCTTGATATCAAGAATAAGATGGGATTTGTCGATGGAACAATCCAAAAACCTGCAGCAACCAATATCAAGTTGTTTCAGGCGTGGAAGCGGAGCAATGGTATTGTCAAATCTTGGATAATGAATTCTGTTTCTAAAGAAATTTCAGCAAGTATAATGTATTCCGAGTCGGCTAAAGAGATTTGGGATGACTTGCAAGAACGTTTTCAACAGACGAATGGCCCCAGAATTTATCAGGTAAGGAAAGATCTTGTAAATCTAAGGCAGAATCAGTCTTCTGTTGGAAATTATTACACAGAGTTGAAGTCTTTATGGGATGAGCTGTCAAACTTTAGGCCACCCTGTAAATCCTCAGAGTGCAAGATTGCACATGAGCAAGAACACGTTCTTGCTTTTCTCATGGGATTAAATGATTCCTATTCACATGTAAGAAGCTAGATTCTTTTAATGGATCCTTTACCACAGATAGGTAAGGTTTTTGGTTTGGTCATTCAAGAAGAGAAACAAAGACTAGTGACTTCTTCTGCCGTAGGAGACAATTTGCAGCAAATTGCTATGTTTGTCAGCAAGAATACTCTTAATAATACTGCAGATCAGAACAAGAAATCAGCAATTCAAAGAAAAGAGGGAAATCGTCCTTTGTGTACTCACTGTAATAGGATTGGTCATACTATCGATACATGTTATCGTTTGCATGGCTTTCCACCTGGATTCAAGGCGAATAATTGGTCTAAGAATCAACCTAAGATCAATCAAGTTGCAGTGGAAAATGCAGATTTGGAACAGACTAATAGTAATATTGATAATTCTTCCAGTGCTACTGAAGATTTTTTCCAGGAGCTGAATGAATCTCAGATTCAATATTTGAGGCGTTTATTGAATCAACAAATCGTCACAAGCTCATCACAAATCAACAATGTTGCTATTACTAAGGAAACATGTTTATGTCTAACCTTTAATGTTTCTAAAACATTGAGTAATGTTAACTGGCTTGTTGATTCAGGAGCCTCTAGACATGTATGTTGTAACTTAGATCTGTTTACAACGATTTACAATACTAGCTGCGTTAGTATTACTCTGCCAGATAAATCATATATTCATGTGTATAAAACTGGAAGTGTTAGAGTAAATGATAAGCTGATTCTTGAGCATGTTTTATATGTTCCTGAGTTTCATTTTAATCTATTATATGTTAGTGCACTAACAACAAATACATATTTGCAAGTTGTGTTTTCTTCTGATGAATTTGTGATTCAGGACAAAAGGCTCAATGTTTTGATTGGCAAGGGTAGAATTCATGAAGGTCTTTATGCCTTGAAGGACGATGCAATGGTTAAGACTTCAAGTTCATATAATTCTTTTGTTTGTTTGAGCAAGGAATCTGCGAATATTTGGCATCAAAGATTAGGGCATCCATCTTATAAAGTTCTAGGCATGCTTAAGAGTGTATTGAAATATAGAGATTCTGCTCCTAAACATATATGTGATGTCTGTCAGCAAGCTAAACAGAAAAGATTACCTTTTCAATCTAACAATAATATTGCTTCATCATGTTTTGACTTAATTCATTGTGATGTTTGGGGCCCTTTCAATCTTTTATCATATTCAAATCATAAATATTTTCTAACCATTGTTGATGATCATACTCGTTTTACTTGGGTGTTTTTACTTAAACAGAAATCTGAGGTACCAAGAATTATGGAGTTCTTTCTGAATATGATTGAAACACAATTCAAAAGGAAAGTTAAAATGCTGAGATCTGATAATGCTAAGGAATTGGAACTAACTACTCTTTTACAGGAAAAGGGAGTCTTACATCAATTTAGTTGTGTCTATACACCACAACAGAATTCTGTAGTGGAAAGGAAACATCAGCATTTATTGAATGTTGCTCGTTCTCTTTTATTTCAATCAGCTTTGCCTAAGTGTTTTTGGTCTGAATGTGTTCTAACGGTAGCCTTCTTGATAAACAGATTACCCTCTACTGTGTTACAAAACAAATCTCCATATGAACTACTTTTCCAGAGAACAATGAACTATGATCGTTTAAGAGTATTTGGATGTCTGGTTTATGCTTATATTCTTGGTCCGCATAAAGACAAGTTTGAACCAAGAGCCAGGAAGTGTATTTTCATAGGCTATCCTAATGGTATGAAAGGTTATAAGTTATTAGATTTTCAAACACATGAAGTTTTTGTCTCTCGAGATGTTAAGTTTGATGAAAAAGTGTTCCCTTTTCATGAAATTCCTTTAGATAATGTCAATTATCTTCGTGATCCTTTTCAAGATTTAGTCTTACCTGGGATTAGTTGTGATGATATATCATATTTGATACCTGATCATAACGATTATGAAATACAGCATGATGACAACTTATCAGAAAGAGCTGAACAAGGTGTTTCAGTTTCTGATTCTTCTTTGATACCGGAAGAAAATGTTTTAGATAATGATGTTAATAATCAGGATATGTTGTCTGATTCTCTTTCGATCAGAAGGTCTACCAGGCAAAGAAGGACACCTTCTTACTTGAAGGACTTTCATTGCAACACGGTTATAAACAAAAAGTCATCCTTGTATCCTTTATCAGACTATGTTTCTTATGATGGATTATCTGTTACATATAAGAATTATATATTCAATACTTCTGTTGTTTATGAACCTAGATATTATCATGAAGCTGTAAATAAACCAGAATGGGTTCAGGCCATAAAGGAAGAATTGTCTGCCATGGAAGAAAACAGAACATGGTCAATTGTTCCTTTGCCTGAAGGGAAGCATTCCATTGGTTGTAGATGGGTATATAAAGTGAAACATGATTCTTCAGGTAATGTAGAGAGATTTAAGACACGTTTAGTTGCTAAAGGATACAATCAACGTGAAGGAGTCGACTTCATAGATACTTTTTCTCCAGTTGCTAAGGCGACGACGACTACAGTAAGAATACTTCTTTCTTTATCTGCTTCACAAGGATGGTTTTTGTTTCAACTTGATGTGAACAATGCGTTCCTTAATGGAGATCTTTTTGAAGAAGTTTATATGGATCCTCCACCTGGTTTTGTTCCTATTCATGAATCATGTAATACTAGGTTGGTATGTCGTTTACATAAGTCAATATATGGACTTAAACAAGCTTCTCGACAATGGAATGTTAAGTTTACTGCAGCATTATTAGAGTTTGGTTTTAGACAGGCTTGTTCAGATCATACTTTGTTTATTAAAGGATCAGGAAAGAATTTTGTGGCTCTATTGGTTTATGTAGATGATATAATATTGGCATGCCCTACACTTAAAGAAATAGAAGATGTTAAATTCTTCTTACAGCATAGCTTTAAACTAAAAGACTTGGGAGATTTAAGGTTCTTTTTAGGTTTGGAAATAGCACGTACTAACAAAGGTTTTTATGTTTCTCAGCGACTATATGCATTGAAATTGTTGGAAGAAACATGTTATTTAGGAGCAAAACCTATATCTAATCCCATGAATGCATCATTGAAGTTATCAGAAGCTTCAGGAGAGCCTTTAGAAGATGTTACTCAATACAGGAGGATTGTCGGGAAGTTGCTATACTTAACTTTCACAAGACCGGATATTTGTTTTGCAGGAAACAAATTGAGCAAACCCGACAACTGCTCATCTGGCAGCATTACACCATCTGCTCAGGTATATTAAAGCTTCTCCAGAAATTTGCAGATAAAAGGATTTTCTGATTCAAACTGGGCAGCATGTTCTAACTCAAGAAAATCAGTCTCGGGTTTCTGTGTGTTCATTGGTTCTTCGTTAGTCTCTTGGAAAGTGAAGAAACAGAGCACAGTTTCAAGGTCATCTACAGAAGCGGAATACAGAGCTCTGGGATCTCTTACAGCGGAAATTCTTTGGCTAAAGCAAATGCTTTTGGACTTTGGATTTCAGTCATCATTAGTTCCAATAGTTTTTTGTGACAATAAGTCAGCAATACAGATTGCTATGAATCCAAAGTTCCACGAAAGGACTAAACATATTGAGATTGATGCTCATTTCATTCGGCATCATGTGCAGACAGGCTCCATCAAACTTCTACCAGTGTCTAGTGCAAATCAATTGGCTGACATTTTTACTAAAAGTTTAGCGGGTTCAAGAATTAAAGAGCTTTTGTACAAAATGTCCGTAACAGATCTATTCCGTCCGGTTTGTGGGGGGGGATATTAAATCATCACATCAGATGATTGAGGCTGATGTTAAGGATCAAAAGGATGAGCAGAAGATAATTCGAGCAGTTCAAAGCTAAGTTTCATGTCTTTCTGGAAGAGTTTTATTTTAATCGTTATTAGCAATAGCGATTCTATAAGTTGGGTTATTTTGGGAATTTCCTAGCTTAATAACGGTCAATTGATACTAGCTTATATACACGTATGTATGAGTGATGGATTGTAACATATATTTTTTAATCAAAATTCTTTCTTCTTCTTCTTCATCAAATCCTCAATAGATCAAGATGTATGATCGTCAACGTTTCTTTGTCGAGGTCACGAAATAGAATATATTAATTTTCTACAATTATTCTAATATCAACATCATCTTTTCGTTTTCTTCATCTGTCACTTCAGAGTATATAGTATAATAAGTTGAGTTGATCAACTCAACATTGTTTGAATGTTCAAACTTTACATGCAATGCATCAGATGATGTAAGATCATCTTTATTCTCTGTAGTCGAGTAAAGAACGAAAATGGAGAAATCAAATTATTATAAAATAAGTTGGGAATGAATGAGACCTTTTCTTACGAAATCGTTAGAGTAAACATGATGAGAGTTCCCACTTACCAATATTAATTTTCTAGAATTCCTATTTAATTATAAAATAAAAAATAAAAAATTGGAGCATCGTGTACTAAATGTAAGTCGTCAACTTTGGCTTCTGATTTTCATTTTTTTAATCCCAAAAAACTCATATCAACTACAACAACCACGTAATCCACACTAATACAATATTAATGTGTGACGGACTTACTCACTTATTTGATAATAAGAAAGATTCGATCACATTATTTTTTCCAAAGATCTTGAGGTCTCAGTCTTCAACCACTAAGCCACGATTTGATTGGTTGTTTGTTGTTTGCTATGTTGCATACCTACCGTGAGCATCCTACATATGATTCGTTTGTTTTCGCTCCGAATTTTTTTTTAACCCAATGTTAACATTTCCACCTTACACAATAAACTGGTGATGTTGTAAATCAAACTTCATAAAAACACGCAGAAGATGGATAAGAATAATTTATTTAATTTCTAAGATAAATCGCATCTGTGTGATGCTTCTGCGTGTTTTTATGAAGTTTGATTTGTTTTACGACAACACCAGCTTGTTGTTTAAGCGGGATAAAGTTAACATTAGGTTAAAAATTTTGTCTTGAAGTGAAAACAAACGAATTATACGTGTGATGCTCATGCTAGTTGCTCACGGTCGGTAATGCACCATAGCAATATATAAATGGATGAAGATGAAAGGGTCATTTTAAGTCATAATTTATAGGCATATTATATTGAAATATTTCATCTAGTCTCCAATCAAATGTGATCGCCAAAAATCATATAATCACATGGCCGATTAACAATCAAACTATGAGAAGGTGCATGATCCATTTTATAGGGTTTTTTTATTACATAAAGGCAAATAACAAATAGCACTAAATGCTATTCAATAATTCATGAAAGCTATCTATCAAGTCAAAATCATTTCCAATCTTAGCATTTGAATTCATCATCCTCTCCCTCTCCGACGGAGATATTCCAAAATCATAGTTATCATCATCATCACCACCACCTAAAGACTCCGCCCATAAATCCAAGCTGCAATGATCATTACAGCCGACAGAAGAGTCGTACGATCCATTTTCTTGAGCTGCTTCGACAGCGTCAGCCAAAGAATCGTACGAACCCGTCGTCATCGAACATGAGTTCTTTGAAGTAAAGCTGTCGGCTTTAAGACCGTTCGGCACTGTCTTGAAATCATCATATGAGGAAATGCTATCATCACGTCGAAGTATTTCCTTTTTAGTGACCTTTGGCCGAGCCCGCTTGTTTATGTGACCGTTGTAGTAATTCTTTATGTCATTATCAGTTCTTCCAGGGAAATAAGAGGCAATGATAGTCCACCTGAGGAAAGAGTTTACAATGATTTGAACATCTTAGTATTAGGGTTAAACATTAATATTGTGTGTGTGTAACGATGAAATGATGTATACTCTCATACTTGCTTCCATGTCGGCCGTGCAATTCAATGATACGATCATGTTCGTGCTTGGTGAACTCCCGTCGGACGATGCGAGGATTAAGGTAATTACACCACCGTAGTCTACAACTTTTATGACATCTTGATAATCCTAAATCATACATATATGTACAACCTAAGTAAGTAAAAACTTCACTTAATTAGTAGTTTGAGAACACTTACCATATTCGAGAGCAGTGAAAACTAGGGTTGAGTTCTTGAATTAGATCAAAATTAGGGTTTTGTTCGAGACTATTAGATCAAAATTTAGGGTTTCGTTCTTGAATGGATTCACAAGGCATGAAATGAGAATAGTTATGACTATTGATGGAAACTTAGAACAAGACCTATCTGATGATATCTTACCAGAATACTTAGCGATGAGCGGCCAATTCTTAGTTCCATGTCTTAGAACAAAAGCCTTTAATTTCTCGTCCTCGACTTTACTCCATTCACCTCTTTGAATTCCACTGCTGTCGATATAAGATGTCTTCACCATTTTTCTTATATCATCAAATCAATTATTCCTCCATAGATGAAGGTATACGGAAAAGCAAAGCAGTCTGATCAGTCTTTATATACGACTTGGAAGTGTAAGAAGCAGACAAAAGTCCGCAACACCGAGTAAATTACATAAGACAACTGTTCACTAATTACTTGTCAACAAAGGGCGATGACCTAAAAGCACTATTTCGAGTTATTTAATGTTTTTGGTATGTGGGAACATGCGAAAATATTGAATTTAAAAGGTGGGAAACTTGTGGAATATTGGTTTGTACGTAGACTTTTATTTTTATTAGCATTTGCTCACCGAAGACATCCATGGTACGCTGCACTCTTGAAAAAATTGCAACTTCTTTGACTGATGTTAATATTTAAATTTTATTCGAGAGAATACTAAATTCTTTCTATCTTTTGTGGGAATCAACTCGTGTGTAAATAATCTTGCCATCAACTCACATAGAGATATTTTTAAGTTTAGAGAAGATATAGAGAGAACTATAAGAAGTGTCTTCAACTAAGTAACTAATATCCAAAGACATTGAGATAGAGAGAGGAAGAGAAGGGCTAAATGATACTTTCTTGAAAATATGAGGGTATAAGACACAATGCATAGAACAAATAGGGGCAGAAAATGTATTTTGCCCTATGCATCTACTGTTAAACTGGGATAGCTAGGTCAGACATACAATACAAACATATCCTCCAACAATATTTGGTTGCTATTATACTTTGACCTCTCAACTATGATAATTTAGATAAACAGACCTCATAAATTTAGGATTTGACAACCAATACCCCTTCGAGCAGATTCGATTCTAGTTATTCCTCTATTTCATTTCAAACAAAGTGAGTGTTAGAAGTTCATACGGACATCTTACGAGCAAGAATCATTGCAAGTATAATACACACTTGTGGTAAGAAAAAAACAATTTCTTAAAACTACCAGATAAAGAATGGGTTTCTTTCGCTGTCATGAAAGCATTATAGATCAACTATTTGAGCTTGGAAAAACTTAACCCTATATAAAGTCGCACATCAATGTATTCTTTTACTTTTATATTGTCAATACAACGATATTGAATAGGATTGTCATGTTCCCCGCTATATATATATATATATATATTTCATAGACTTGCTTTGGATTCTCAGAATAAGTATAATAAGAAAGTGAGCTTTCAATAAGTGTACACTTGTCACCTTACATCAGGGAGATAAGTGATCTGACCAAGAGTGGAAAGAATAATCCTTTCTGCCATAGCAACTTTAACCAAAACTTTTCTACTTTTCCTAATTTCTTGTTATTTTGGCATGTAAATAATAGGTGATAATGGTCACCAAACCAAATTATAAATATCCCTTCTTCTTACACAATTATTTGTGTATTTTATTATTTTTCTTGTTCACGCAATAATGAAAATGTTCACACCCATGTCAATATATATATTTATTATCAATGCCTCGTAAGCTTTTAGAAGTTGTGGTCATTCGACGTGCTACAACGCTTTGACGACTTATTACCTTTAATCGATCGGTCGAGGACAAAGATTCGACTATTTTTTATTACAATAAGAAGGAATTTCTATGTCTTTATCTCCTATCCACATGGTGTGACTAGATTTGGCCCTTCTTTAGCATAAATCTATCCGATTTAAGATACGATATTCTCTTTAAGTATAGTGGGTAAGTACGTAGTGTGTTCTATAAGCATTTAATCGAGTAGAACTTGCTAGACGAGGGGACCATCTTCACAAATAAACCACCATAACATATTAATCTATATCTTTAATTACTTTGAGGGTTAAGATATTTTGGAAAGCAAAATAGAATAATCACCAAGCATTCACTAGGCCATTATAATATATATATATATACGCACAAACATATATAACATGCCATTATAGGCATGATGTGGATTTGAGTTCATAGTTGACATTAAGGCAGACACTTGAAGACTTTTGAAGGAGCTTGAAGATGGCTGTTAATGGTCTTGCGACTGATGATGATGATGATGATGATGATGATGATGATGTGTGAACTCTCAAAATGAAGTGATACAAAGTTATAATGGGAGCATGAAGATGTTCATCCAATGGTAATATAAATATCCATGATTCATATCTTTCATGTCCGAAGAAGCTAAGAGGGGGAAAACAAATTGAGGCAAGTCAGTAGAGGCAAAGGGAAGGTGACGCCTTTCTTCCAGGCTTTTCCATTTTTATTTCTAATTACTTATCAATTTCTTAATATCATCGTATGTACTAATCTCACTTTTATTATGATCACGTTGGTTTGTAATATTTAAACATGAAAGATCTGTTTTAATTACATGTCTATGGCTTCTGTATGAGTTCGATGAGCTTATATTACCTCTTTGTTCTAAGGTAACATTATTACAAAGTCCATTTCCTTCTGAAGAACAATTTAGGGTTTTCAATGCAAATTCGAGGTTTAGTTCTATTCTATATAACTAATATAGTTCATCGTCATCGCTAGATAATTATATAATTAGTATAGTTAATATCAGTAGAGGAATTCCAACAATATAGTTCAATCAAAATGTCATCTTTCATAAAATGATTCATGTAGTTTCACTAATTTCGCAGGGAACTTAAAAGTATATTTCGCAAGAATGTAGTTTATGCAATTAATAATGCGATTGCAATTTTTGAAATTACAACTATGTTTCTTTTCTCTAAACAAAAAACAACGTAAATTGTTAGACAAAGCAGCAAGCTTTTAAAAGATATATTTCTATTATTATTTGATTTGAAGATGAAATGAATAGAATATAAATATGTTGTTTCTAAATGATATTATCACGATTGTAATAATGGGATTTGATAGATGAGTTGAGTTGGCTCTTGAGCTCGATTAGTCGGCTGAACTGAAGTTTGGGTCGAGTCGAACTAGTAATTCATCGAGCTCAAGCTTCATCATAATTGTTCTCATGAGCTTTTTATTAATTTTTTTTCTAATTATTTAATTTATTTTTGTTTTATATTTATATTTCGAGTTGTTCGAGTAAACGAGCTCACGAGCCGAACTCGAGCTTAACTATTTATTTTCGAGCTTGAGCAAAATAATATAAAGCCCTTCAAGTTCGAACCCAATATTAAATTTTTGACCTCGACTCGTTTACGGCCCTATTTTATATACATCTTGAAAATATGAGATGAAATAATACATAGACTAAAAATATTCAAGAAAAAAAAAAGAAAAGAAAGAAACAAACATGGTTATTAATTTTAATAAATATATTAAAGGGAAATTCCGGTTGGTAACCCTGTGTTTAAAACTTTTCCAGTTGGTGCCCAAAAGTTTTTTCAATTCCGGCTGGTAACCCTGAAGTATGACGAAATATAACCCCGTAACCCTGAAAGTCCAAAATCGTGATTTTTAGCTGCAGCATCCGTTAGTTGCTAACAGGGTCACTGGAAAAGACCAAAATGCCCTCAATTTTATTAGACAAATTAGAAAAGAAATCAAAATAATAAAAATAGATAAAGAAGCATGAACTTAACGCATGTAGTCTGGTAAAAATTTTAAGCCCTAAAGTTTTATCGCTTGCTTATTCCAGCTCGACGTTTGGTTTCTAGCAACAATCGCATTTGTAAGCTGCTGCAATCCCAAGGTACGACGATGGATTTGATTGTGATTCCGGGTTTTAAAATCTGCAAGTTGAATATTTTCTATGTGGGATTACGTTTAAGAATTGAACTGTCCAGAGATTAGGGCTTACATTTAAGAATTATGGTTTGTAAATTAGGGCTTATGAATTTTGGTTTCCTGTGTTTCTTAAGCTATTGGTGTCATGGTTTTTTGTCAATTTATTTAGAATTGTTATTTTCTGCAGAGGATGGATTCATATTCACATGGAAGTTCCTCAAATTGGACAACACAACGCCAATGTGGTCTGAAATTAAGGTTCAAAAGTGCCCTCGTTGCGGGATTAAGGCTGATTTGAAGATTTCAGAATCGGTGAAGAACAAAAATATCCCGTATTTCAGATGCTCACCGTGTAATTTTTTCATGTAGGTTAGCTTTGAACACATCATAAGCTATGGTAGTGATGAAGCAGTAGAGTCTCGAGAACAGGAATTGGATTCTTCAGTATATCAAATGAAAGAGACAGTTGAAGATTTGAAGAAAAATTTCGAAAAGGTGAAAAATTTGGTTGAAGAAGTAGCCAATGGTGTGAAGTGGATGCCTAAAATTGTTGTTATTATGTTGACTATTGCTGTAATTGTTGTGTTCAAGTAGTAAATTAGAATGTAATTTGATTGTTGTAATTGGTTGTTCCTGTAATTTGGTTACTGCAAATACAATTGCATTAGAAGGGATGTTCATTACATAACTCGATTCAGAAAATAAGCATAACCAATTCATTACAGAACATAGAATGTTTCATTACACATGAAATCAGCAAAATAGCTTAGATGTTCAAGATCATCTTCATTACACATAATGACAGCAAAACACAGTTAAATGCAAGACCACTTCATTATATAGAATCATTCCTATAAAAACAGCATCAAGGTAATGGAAGGGATGATGATGGAACTGATGATGGTGGCTGTGTGGGCTGGGAAGAAGGGGACTGTTGTAGATATGTGCACTGGAAAGAAGCGTCTGGTGCCTTTTGTGATTCATTTCTCTTTCTTTTCCTTGTGACTACTGTAATTCCTTCTTGGTCTCTCACTTGTCGTGCAGTTGGACCACCTTTGCAAGTCTTCGAATTATGACCATAGGCCTTGCATTTCTTACAGTGCACAGTGGTTGATCTTCTCCCCTTTTTGGGCTCACCATGCTCTCTTTTTCTATTTTTGGTAGGTCTTCCAATGCTTCTCTTCATTTGAGGAGGGTTGATAGTGGGAAGGTCAAAAGATGGCCATATCTCATCAGATGGCATTGGGTGAATATTCAAACCATATGCCTCTTTATATTTTTTGACTGAGAACCACTCACTTACATAAGGCATATAAGAACATCTCAAATGGTTTATGGCTCTCATAGCATGCACACAAGGTATCCCACTAATCTGCCACTTCCCACAAGTACAAGTTTTGTTGTTCAATAAAAGAGGCAAGTATGACGTACCGTCTTGGACTTCAAATTCACCTTTGCCAGCAGTGAGGATTTTACAAAACCTTGAGTCCACGCTAATAGTCTTCACACCCCTTGCTACCTTCGGACACAACTCATTCTCATCCCACTCTTCTGCAATTTGTTGTCTCTTTGAATGTCTCACCATAGTCACCCTTCGAATGCCTATCAAAATAATTTATCAAATTAAAGATGCAATTATTAGTAATATCTAGCATAGAGAAATATTTATACGTAATATCATATAGAATTCTTTATATGTAATACCTTCAAGTAGACTTAGGACATGTTTGCATCTGTCAGCCCCCAATAAATTGTTGAATGACTCCACAAAGTTTGATGTGTTCTCATCTTGACATAAAGAAGGCTCAAATGCATGTCGTGCCCAATGTGATTTGTCTCCTAATTCATCAAACCATTTTTTAGCCTTTTCTCCTCCCTCTTTTTGCATTCTTTCCATGGCTTTCTTGAATGAAAATTCAGAGTATGCATTCACTATTCTCCAAAATAGTGCATGCATAAGAGGCCCAGGATATGACTTCTTAAAGTTGGCACAAAGATGTCTAGCACAATATCTTCTTCTAACTTCTGGCCATCTTTCTTCTAGAGCAGGCAAAACTCTCTATCAAAAGCAATTATTATTAAAAACATAATAAAACAATTGTATTATGAAACTTACAAAAAAGGAAAATTAGCACTATACTCACCTTCTGACGATCAGATATTATGGTCCAATCTGTTCTGTTGCTTTCTTGTAAGGACTGCTTCAAGTGGTAGAAAAAGTGAGAACAATTCTCTTTATTTTCAGCAACAACGACGGCGTGTGCTATAGGAAATAACTCATTATTTTCGTCAACCGCCACTGCAGACAGCAACACACCGCCGTAATTTCCCTTAAGATGAGTTCCATCAACCCCAATCAGTCCTCGACAACCCCTTATTAAACCCTCAAATTCTGCCTTGAATGAGATGAAGATGTACTTGAATATTAATGGTCGTTCTAAACTTTCAGTTGGCATCTGCCCCTCACCCCAACAACAATGAACTATAGAACCAGGGTTAGTTTGCTTGATGACCTCACAATACGCATGAAGCTTCGAATAAGATGTGTCAAAGCCTCCATTTATGAGTGTCAAAGCATAGTCTTTCATGCTATATGCTGATGACTTCTTTAGTTGTATTTGGTACCCCTCTCCAATAGCAAAAAGTTTAACGACTTGATGGAAATATCAGGATTAGCCCTAATGTCTTCCAACAACTTCTCAGCTGCCCATTTGTAATCAGCCATAGTATTGACCTCCGTCAACCTACTACACCTATGCTCATCTGAAATTGACTTAATGGCCCATGTATGGCCATCAACCAACACGCTAGCATGGAGTCTATAAGGACAACCATCAGCAGCACACTCATATGTATATCTCCCCTTCTCTGCTTTCCTAACTATAACAGAAAATCCTTCTTGAATACAATACTCTTTGAATACTGATTTAAAATGCTTTTTATCCATAAAAAGCATCCATGGTGTCAGACTTATATACCCAAACTTCTCTTCTCTATATAGCTCTCCATTTTGAAAAAGTTTATCAAAATAGAACTCTTTATCAATGCAATTGTCAGACCACTTATGCCCTGAATTAGGCTCAAAACTATCTGTCACACCCACAAATTCCTCATCAACATATGGTTCCTCAACATAAGATGGCTCTGACATCTCATCTACATCACTGGATAACTCAGTAGATGGCTCATAGTCTTCATCATTGGATAATTCATGAGCTTGATTAGGCACTGTTTCAGCTTCTGCATCTACTCTATTCACAGCCGCAACACTGCCTCTAGTCCTACTTCTTGTACAAGTTTCTCTAACAGCAGATGGTTGAGATCTCAAACCAAGTCTTCTAGCTGTTGTTCTGGCCATTTTCTTCCTCGGTGGTTCATGTACAATAAGACCCTGAGATTGATGATTCTCCTTTGGTTGAGCATTAGACGAGGGGTTAGCTACAACATTAGTCTCAGGTTGCTCATGATCGAGTTGCTTAGGATCATGATGCTCAGGTTGCACAATCTCAAGTGGTTGTGCATCAATTGGTTCTCCTAATCTTATCTTCCTTTTTTGCATTGCCAACTCCCAAGTCAGCCCGGGCAGAAAAGCCTCGCAAACAATAAATTCAATCTGCTCCTCTGAATTAACCTCAAACACCCTCAATAAGGTTTTATCATCCATCACATCATATTTCTGACCCCGATAATTATGACAAAGGAATGGATACTTGGGCAATTGTACACCTATTTCACTAAACTTTTCCACCATATAGTCATATAAATCCATCATCAATATTCTGTCCGTGTCAACATTAATCTCAATCATTTGTTCTCGACATCTGATATTAAGTGTTCTTTTCTCCATTCTGCAGAAAATTACATGACAAAAAAAAATGACACCGATAGCATAAGAATCACAGGAAACCAAAATCCATAAGCCCTAATTTGCAAACCAAACCATAATTCTTAAAAGTAAAGCCCTAACTCCTGGACATTTCGAATCAAATTTCATGGGAAAATAAAATGTGACATTGTATCATATTACATACCTTTAATTTGGTCTCTCCTTCGCCAGAGAGAAATTTGATGCTTGTTTCTTATGGAAATTTGATGCTGGTTTCGTTCTTTAATCGCTCAGAGATAAATTTTGCCTCCCCCTTTATTTCCTTCTTCGATCGACCTAGCTTTGTTTCACTTATTTCTATTTTGAGGCAATTAAGTCTTTTCATGATGAGATTTAGGGGCATTTTGGTCTTTTTCAGTGACCCCGTTAGCAACTAACGGATGCTGCAGCTAAAAATCACGATTTTGGACTTTCAGGGTTACGGGGTTACATTTCGTCATACTTCAGGGTTACCAGCCGGAATTGAAAAAAATTTTGGGCACCAACTGAAAAAGTCTTAAACACGGGGTTACCAACCGGAATTTCCCTATATTAAATAAATAATAATCAAGAAGTGGAAGATTATAGTGCGACGACTCAATCTTTGTTGCCGCTTTTAAGAGTTTGGGCTTTATACCTCCGATCACTTCATCGCCGCGTCATAATCCATTGAACACCGCCGAGAAAAAATGGCAAGTTTGAGAAGAGCCCTACTTTGTCGAATCCCTCGTATGCTCATCCATAATCGAGCTTCACCTCCCAATGCTCAATCTCTTCAAAGGTAGCTATATCTTGCCTATTTGAATTGTGTTAATTTTTTTTTTCCTTTTCTGATCCATCTTGCTGTAATTCTTTTCGTTTGGGTGGGTTTCGATTAGGCCTGCGTTGAGCTACTTTTCACGTTTCTATTCGTCAAACGGAAGCTCCCAAATAATTGATGTTGATCTCTCAAATGAAGAAAGCAAAAGACGCTTGTTCAACAGGTGATTGGGTTTTTTTATATGATTCCTTCCGTCGTGTTTAACAATGTCGATTTTTCTATCTGGGAATAAATTTTGATTTTATTTTATTTGTTTTGTCGTGATTTTCGTAGGTTGTTGTACAGAAGTAAGCAAAGAGGGTTCTTGGAGTTGGATTTGATTTTGGGGAAGTGGGTTGAGGATCATATCCACTCAATGGACGAAAATGGGATTAAATCTCTTGTTCATGTCCTTGACCTGGTATGATTCTTCTGTTCTGTTCTGCTATGTTCTTGGTAGTTGCTACCTTTTATTTGCTTCCTCTTGATCGAAATTCTTTCCCTTGTTTAATTGCTGCTGATAGAGCCATCTGGTCTTTGCAGTTTTTCGTCTTTGATATGCGAAAATCGGTCGGGATTGTGTATGATGACTTAACTTTCATATGATGTTTTTTTTTTCCTGGCATGATGATCTATACCTTTTATTTTTTAATCTTGAGTTGTTTGGTCTACTAAACTGAAGATTTCTCTGCTTTGTGGCTTTGGAGATTTGAAATGCTGCTAATCTTTGATGTTATCTTGCTCCATCTTTCCCTATGGAGCCATTTTTGCTTTCTGATTTCTTTTATATTTCTTTTTTTTTTTTCAATAGCTCAATTTGGTAGCAATTCGATTTATCACTGTGGAGTCCATGATTGTTTTTACTGTAAATACATCTTACTCCTAAGTTAGTGTGCTTTTAGTCGACAATGGTTTAGTTATATAGACTCTTATATCATCTGCAGGAAAATCCAGACCTTTGGAAATGGCTTAGCAGCCAAGAAGAACCTCCACAAGAACTCAGCCAGAATCCTGTAAGAGCACGAGCATGTCAACTCAGTTCAGCTTTCTCTAACCACGATTATGTTCTAAAGATCATACCTTTATTTCCCTTAGGTGTTTGTGGCTGTGAAGGATAAAGTTACTCAAAATCTCGACAAACACGCCGCGCCAGAAACCCGTGCTAACCCGGGACAGTCGTGGGTTAGAGGCTGGGATGATTTCAAAAAGGGACGAGACGGGCCAATCTCGGGGAACCAGTAGGTAGATAAACTTTATCATGAGACCTAAATATTATCAAGTGGGAGAACAATAGTAATGATAATAATAATAATAATAACAACAACGCTTGTTCCTACATAAGGAGTGGTAATGAATCTTGAACTATGAGTGAATTTGTATGTTGGACATGGATGAGTTGAGGTGTATGACAGATGGTATGTTTACTATCTATATTTGGTATGGTAAACCTCAATTTCTATCATTCTGTTAGAAAAAAGCCATAATTTGTGTAAGATTTACACTTTATATCAGCATCTCTAACACAAACATGAATTCATCTGTTCGAAAAAACAAGGGAACGTCTTACGCCTAAAAAACAATATGTGCCGCCACTACCATGGCTTGAGATCACCCACGGGCCCAGCCGTCCAGTTCAGCACCTTCCCGCCGGGGCTCAAGAACACGCTCCTGTCGTGAGGCAGCTTACGGGCCAGCCCGTTCAAGATCTGATGAAAGGCGTCCCTGGGCTGAGCTGGCTGCGGAAACAGCATGGCCTGCTTCATCGAGGGATTGGCCAGCAGCCTCTGCTTCCTCAGTATTTCCTCGATGGGGATAGATGTAAGAATCGTGTCTAGCTTAGGGACGTCTTTCTCCGCCACAAAGACTCCAATCTCCTCCCACGGAATTGCATCTGCAAACGGTAAGACTATGTCGTCTGCAATAATGATGGGGATACAGCCAAAGACCACAGCCTCGACCAGCCTAGGGCTCCACGGGGCCCACCCGAGCGGGCACAGACAGAACACAGCCCGCTGCATGTCTTCGTAATAGGTCGTGGGGTGTTCCGTGGAGATGTCAAAGAGCGGGTTGTCTTTAAAGTTCTCCCACACGGATGCTCGTGCACCTCTGTCGATGTATTGAAGCAGCAATCAAAGGCATTAGCTTAGATGTAATAATATTGAGGCTATACAAGAGATTAAGATCTCATATACCAGCTAATACTGATCATATTCAATAAGCGAAGGAAATGAACAAAGCAGAGATGAAAATAGTTCGATGAAAAACAGTTCATTTTCTTTTTTTTTTCTTCCCGGACTAATATATAACTATGTACCCAACATAATGAAATTGTAGATTGATTAGAAGTACCTTGCGTAATAACCGCCTTCTGGATCATTTCCAACGTCATAAAATAGGCCTCGGAAGTAAACGAAGATGGACCTCGGAGTGCTGGGAGGGATCAGATGGACCTGCATCTTCTGCGGCGGAGCATATGGAGGTATTATGATGGAGCCCTCTTTTAAGCAAACATGGTAGCGCTGTCCAAACGTCTGAACCAGCGTAGCTCGTTGGAGCAATGGGAGGATACCCCTCTCGATTGCTTTACCTTCCTGCAAACATATCAGTGCATTTGGCGATTCACTCTCTTAAAGTTGTCAGATTTTCCATTTAGCTAAAGATGGTTTAAAATGTTAAGCCAAATTTGAGGGTTCTTACCAGATAGTGAAAGCAAGCACCGAAATCATGCGGGACAATGAAGAAGTGATCGGCCCCTTCAGTCCTATTCCAATAGGGCCAGTTCGACGATATGAGCTGAATGGCACTCCTCATCATTCGAGGCGATTTGAAAGGCAGAGGGAGCCCATTGGGCGTCAAGTCGCACGTGGTGTACACAGGTGTATAGAACCAGTCTGCTTCTTCAGGATTGAGCGTGCGGATAGGGCTCGATAGTAGAAAGCGGTGCATGAAAATTTCTGCGGCAAACATATGGGTGAGGCACCTCGGATCCTTCTGCAAAATCTTCTTGTTGTATTTGCTGGGCAGCTCATAGACGAAAACTTTCAACCTTCCGACGGGATCATCTTCCAAGACATCGCCGGCACTACCTAAGATTTGTAAAGTCCAAGAAAGAAAAAAGATGAATTAGTACACATGCTTTGTCGTTTATCAAAGTTCCTCCGAAGTCCAAGCGAGTCGAACTTTATCAACTGATTAGCAGAGGTATATGATGAATAATGTAAGAACTAAGATTTCCCAAGTAGAATTCTAAGATGCCAAGTTCATCAACACTTATCCTCCCACGAACTAGCCCAGATTAAGAATTATATAAGAATCTCAAGAACAGCCATGGCGTCGGCAAAT
Organism: Lindernia subracemosa; assembly: GCA_028392965.1. Classification (NCBI taxonomy): domain Eukaryota; kingdom Viridiplantae; phylum Streptophyta; class Magnoliopsida; order Lamiales; family Linderniaceae; genus Vandellia; species Vandellia subracemosa. Next base: position 31,888 of record JAQPCC010000023.1, read on the forward strand.
TAGCTAAAGGCAGCTGAATTTCAGTACTAAATGCCCAAATCGTAGTATCATTTCCAAGGAAAACGCACTTGAAGTTCAAATTCAGCATCAGAATCTAATTACTCCCATCGAACAACATACATAAAAGAAGCCAAATCTAGACGTCAGCAAAGTAAATTCAGAAAAAAAAAAAAAGCCCAAAACAAAGAGCAAAAACTCCTACCAGAGATCCTCTCGGTGTGTGGAGTTATATGGAACCTGAAAGCTTCGATCTTCCCAAACACTATGAGATAAAGAATCACACCCAAAACCAATCTAAAATTCCTCATCTTTTGCGCAATCTTCACTAGGCGGATCAACACCCAAAAAAAAAAGTTGATACGAAAGCAAAGGACTTAACGCCGACAATCAATCCTTCGAATTTATTGATTTCTTCTGAAATCGCTGATAGCTGGTAGGAGAGATTCAACAAGTGACTGTTGAAATGTCGGACCACATAGTAGTTGGCCGAGATGGTTTCTCAACAGAGTTTGGCGTTCTTCAATGTTCCTTTCCAGAAAATTGAATATAATTGTTTGTTATTATTATTATTATTATTATTATTATTTTATCAAGAAATAAAAGCCCACTTTCATTACGAGCCCACTTCTTGAGTCTCCTCTTCCTCCACTGTAATGATGTTAAAGATCCCATTTTTAACTCCATCCACTCACAAAGCTTCGACCTTTCACCTCGCAAGCTGCGATCTTTCCCTTCTCCGCCATTATCAAGATTCGACTGACTTAAAAATGGCATCTGATTTATTTGCATTGCCACTGAAGGTGCTCTTACTGCATCTCACTTGTGGGCTTGGCTTAGCATCGGCGTTCTGGGGAGCCAAAAACTTTTATTCTCTCAAGCTTGTTGAAAATCCCTCGCGAACACTTTCTATAGTATGGGTATGTATGTAGGCTTTCATTTGGACTGATTTTGTATGACTTTGCATCGATGCGCTGCTGATGGTTTGTGTGTGCCTTTTAGGTTGTGGAGGCTTTGATCGTTGCTCTGTGTTACAGCGTTTTTCGGTCTCATTCCGACAAGTGCAACGTAGCTTCTTTATCTATTTTCTGGCTTAGTTTTCCCTTTACCTTTCTTATTTTTTCGAATCACCTTCGTCTTTAATCTCTTTCAGTATGTCAAAGCTGTAGCAAGAGGACTGATGGGGCTCCCTATTGGTTAGTGTTATCCATTTGAGAACTAGTTGATTATTCATATCATTTCAATTCACTTACTGCCTTCGTTCATATGCTTGGTGTTTGATATTCTTCTTTGATAACCGTGGCGCCCTTTTAACAATGAGGTAAAACTGTTATTAATGAACTTGTTGAAAAGAACTTCTTTCAGTCCTAGGTAGACTTCTTTTGTATGGTTGATAACGTGGTGTTTTCCTAGGAATGTTCAACTTAGAGTAGAGGCAAAGAATGGGTTAACTAACTTTCGGGATTTAACAGTCCTTGATAAATGCTGCATCATAGGATTTATATCTGCTATATTGATGTACTTCTTTCTTTTTTTTCTCCTTTACGGTAGATAACAGTTATCTCGATAGAATTGAACGTTTACATTCATCTCATTTCATGTATATATGGTAATCTTTGTATCTTTTATCGATACGATGTATTCTTGCTCTGCAACGTTCATGATAGGATATTTGTTCTTCCAGGAGCTGTAATGAATGCACTTGGAGCTATTCTGTTGGGAGCCCCTGTTGGAATTCGGTATGTGATGCTTTGTTTCCATTCTTGTTATAGTGTTCAAGAGAAGGTCTTTTTGGAAAACTTAGTAGGTTATATTATTCTGCAGTTATTGATTGCTGGAAATAATAGATATAGAAATGCACCTCTTAAAACGTTTTCATAAGAGATGATCTCTTTTAACTTAGTGTATCACTTTGTAATTGTAATAACTTTCAGCATCGATGACTCTTATTATATTGTGGTGATTATTCATCTCTTCTTGGAGTGTGTAACTTTTCTGGCGTGCTTATACATCGTCACGAAACTCCAACCTCAACAGTGATTACGGCATTTTTTTTAATTTCATGCAGGCACTTACAAAATACGGTCCACTGGTCTCTTCTCATGTCAGCATTCACGGTACGTTCTTGAGCTAAAAGGGCATCTTCCGCGCTTCATGTTACTGAACATAGTCTTTGAATTATCATTTGTTACCTCTTCGACAAGTCGATTTTTACAAGTATGCATAAATAGCAGCTGAAATGAAACATCTTGGTCAGAAAATGTTGTCCCTTCATCGCAGTTTGTCCCCGCTGCTTCTGTATTTGGTTCGTCTTCGACTGATTGGCTCAGAGTATTCGCTTGTAGCTTAACCATACCCGTAGATTTTATGATATGTTTTCCTGCACACGGAGCTGTTATCGGAGCATGGCTCGGTGCCTGGCCCATGCCTCTCGACTGGGAAAGACCTTGGCAGGTGAGCCCCGAAATTTTCTTGACGTATTTGATTCTGTCCCATGAAACTACGTCATACGGTAAGATCTCATAACGTAGAGAAGTGTAAAATCAAGAGTTTCAAGGAGAGTAATATCGCAATGACACTGTAATAAAATCTTTGCTCCAAAAGCTTTTGCTGCAACTTTTAGTCATTTTGATTAAGCTAAGCAGCTATCGTCCTCGCTTTTTACGAATTCAAATCGTAGTTGTCTTATTTCTGTTTATTTTCCAGGAGTGGCCGATTTGTGTGACTTACGGATCCCTTCTCGGCTACACGGTTGGAATGGTAATATCTCTCGCATTCGTCTTCTTACATAATCGACGCCAACGCATGAAAGGAGATTAGTGTCACTGATTTGTTCTTCTCTAATTAACACTTCTGTTGTATTAACCATACAATGAACATTTATCATCAACCCTAGGCAGAAAAATTGCATGGCCAAAGGTCAGTAATAAAGCCCAAGTCAGTATATCAAAGCATGGACAAACTTTGTGCTTGATAGTTTTCATTACAGCCATAAAAACAGACCATTTTTTCATGTCCAATAAGCATAGCCTTTTTCTTACTTATCTATAGACTCTCATATATCATAGAGCAACTTCTCAAAGATCTTCATGTGCTCCTCCTGGAGAGATATAGCCACGGACAAGCTCCCGTCGTCCGTCGGGCTCGGCAGGACGAAGCTCAGCCCCTCGTAGGCGATCCCGCCGGGCCCCATGAATATGGGCCGGCCCCACCCGAAGTCCGCGTCGTGGATCGGGAGCCTGACCCAGCTCGTGATCCCCAGGTTCGGGCAGCGGAAGGTGTGGGCCCCGCGGACGAGGGCCTTGAGGTCGGGCTGGAGCTCAAGGTAGTCGAGGGCCGACCTGAGGTACTCGTCGTCCATCCTCGCCAGGGCCCCGCGGATCATTCCCGCCGCATGGCGAACGGGCTGGCCCGCGAGCTCCCCCGCGGCCGCCATGGGCGTGGCCGTGAATATCACGTTCCCGAAGTAGCCCGGGGGCAGCGGCGGGCGGAGCCGCGCCCGCCCGTCCGTGGCGATGTAGAGCTTGGTCTCCTGGTCCTGGGGCAGGTCCCGGGCGATGCACGTGGCCCGCCAGACGTGGCCCGCGAGCATCTCGTAGGAGCTGTAGGCGGGGCCCGACGGGTCGTCCTCGGCCCGCGACTTGGATTTGAGGGTGTTGAGCTTGTCGCAGGTCAGCCTGAATATCGAGACCGCGGAGGGAGGCGGGTCGTCGGCGTTGGCGTGGGCGGGCTTCTTCATGGAGGGGGCGGGCTGGTACTCGACGTGGGTGTACTTGGGCCGGGGCGGGTCGCGGGCGCGGAGGAGGGTCCGGTCGATGAAGGGCGGGAGGGTGATGTCGACCCCGCGGGCCATGTCGGACCATGTGTTGATGAAGTGGAGGCCGGAGAAACCGTCCGCCGCATGGTGCTGCATGCCGACTCCCAAGGAGGCGCCGCCGCATTTGAATTTTGTCACCTACGTTACATTGCGTTTTCATTTTAAACAATTTTGGAAGAAATTAAAATAAAAAATAAGCAAAATCATATGTCAACTAAAATATCTTTTCACATCGTCATGCATGCCCTAACAAGCGAAGCAAACTCACTGTCATTTAGAAACGTGTAATAATTAAGTTTCTTTTTTTATTATTATTATGTTTTTTTTTTTCAAAATGTAATATTTCAGTTTTGGTAGGTATAATTATCAATGTAATTATTGTCTAATGAAATCTTAACCACAAATCGATCATGGAACAAAAGTCTTCTCTTGGTTAAGTATACCTACCATCATCATGACATTGTCGCGGTACATTACTCAATAGTTGTAATAAGGCAATTGTAATATTACTACTAATTTCAAAATGAGTTAATAGTCTTTAATTACATTTAATTATTTCTTAATCTGTGTAAACTCTACCTCCCATTCCGAGATTAAGTAACGCTCAACAAAACATAGTATAAAACTTCTTAAACTAATTATGAATAAAAGAATAAAAAGATATATTAATAATTAATCTAAGCCTCCAACAATAATTAAAAAAGAAAATTGAAGCCATTCTTGCATAACAAAGCAACTTGTTTCACATTATTATAAATTTAATAGAATAGGAAAAAAAAAACTTTTATATCCTTTGGCTGCATTTAGTTGTCCGTATAAGCCTAGATAAAGTAAAATTATCACATCTAATACTGTTCACTATAAATAAATTTTAACCGTCCGCTATAAAACATCTGCCCGCTATTATTATCAAACAAGCCCGGTATAACTCATCCCGTGGTACATGGTAAGATAATTAATCCAACCCACATATTAATTATGAAAAGACCAAAATACCCTTATTCCACCAAATTATAAAATTATAGTTATTTCATTTTATTTATATGGTAAAAATTAATAAACAAGACTAAATTATTCCTTTTTTCATGACGATCAAAATGACATCCATATCTTATATTTTTCGATATTCATAAGAATAATTATTTTTGTAAACTAAGTTTTGATGATATAAAGGTTACTTTTTAATTTTATAATTAATACAAAGAAAAAAAAAATTGTTATTTTATAAACTAAACAAGATAATAATAAAATATAGGATTGTTAATATTGCAAAGTAAACACATCATTCGTATAAATGAATAGATTATAATCTTGAGATAAAATTGCGGAACGTTTTCTTATTAGGCAACCAAACGCAGCCTTTGTGTATGTCTCTATATATGTATATATATTTTTCCATGTTCAAAATCTTTCACCTATAACGTACTTGTAACTTACCTGCAACACCAAGAGAGGGTAGCTCTCTATCCCCTTACTGTAATCCACCGCCGGAATAAGCCTACGCAGCTCCAACGTCGGCGCAAAGTCGCCGTAGTCGTCGATGGCTCCATCGGAGACCGCCTCCACGAACAGCACGCCCTCGCCGTTGCAGCAAATCACCACGCGACCATCCTCGTCCCTCCTCAGCCTACCCGCCATAGGATAGAACGGCACAAGGGCACGTCCCAGCGCCGCCGTCAGAACCTCCGAGTCGAAGAAATCCGCCGCCCCACTCGGACGGCGGTAGAAGTAAACGCTCGGCGTGTGGAAGTTGGGCACGACGAGATCCACGTTGGAGTTCCACAGGTTGATCCTCGGCGTCTCCTCCGACGGAGGCACCATCAACGATTGCTTCACGTCGATTTTCATTATTTTTCTTTTATTTTTCTTCTCTTCTCTTTCTTGGTGGTAAAGATGAGAGGAAAAATGTCATGAAACAGAGGGTGTAATATATATGGTTGTTGTAGGTGGTCAATAATGTTTATCATATCAAATCTAATGATAAATTAAAATAAGGAAACTTTTATATATATTTTTTTTATAGCATCTTTTGATGTGGACCAAAGCGACGTCGTGATGACGATGAATCATAATAGTCGATAGTGGCTGTTAAGGTGGATGGACATTATGTGTTGTGTTATGGTGGGGTGAATGTGGTGTTTATTTATATATATAATATAGGGATAAAACCCAAAATGATCCCAATGTTTACTATGTAGACCAATTTAGTTATCGATGTTTTGCATGAACCAATTCAATCCTCGATGTTGTCGATTTTGGACAAATTTGATCATTTTGTCATGATTAACGCCAATTTTAGCGGGAATCTCGCACGTGCCCCCACACTAAATCATGTTTGGATCGAATTTTGTAATATTTGCAGGATTCGGGTGGGTTCGTACTGTTTTCTTCTACTGTCAATGAAGCTCGACGAAACAGACGATCCAGAGCTCATGTTCGAATTTGGAGGAGAAATTTTTAGTTTCGTGCCATAATTTTCAGTAACCATTTCACTTATCGATCCAAACATGATTTAGTTGTGGACACGTGCGAGATTTTCGCTAAAATTGACGTTTATTTTGACGAAATTACCAAATTTGTCCAAAATCGACAATAACAGAAACTAAATTGGTTCAGATGAAACATCGAAGACTAAATTGGTTGACATGGTAAACATTGGAGTACCATTATGAGTTTTATCCTTATAATATACATAAAAATGTGCTATGTATAGTATTTCAAGAATTGTATTATTGTAGATATAAATAATATCCAATAATAGACGGTACAAAGAGGACTTACCTACCGCGCCTAATATCAAGAGTAGTAATTAATTAATTAATTAATAATTAATTAATCCGCCTCCATTTATGGGTGAGGGAATGAATATATAGAGAGACTTATGATATAAAAAGATGACCAAAAATTGAAATAGGTAATAAAAATAAATAAGATAATTTTATGGGTAAGAAAGTGTCCATCCAACTTTGGTCAGGGGAGTTGGTGAGATGGTGACCAAATAAGAGGGTTTTGATTTTTAAATCTTTTACCAACTAATTGTAAATAAAAAAAATAGAAAAATCTTTTACCAACTATTACACAAACCCATTAAAGTATACAAATGGGAATGGTCAAGTGGGTCCCTTCGCAGTTGTTGGGGTTGGTGAACTGAAAAAATAATAATAATAATAATAATAATAATAATAATAAAATATAGTTATGATAGTTTATAGATGGTTCGGACTTGGGTTCACGGGGATAAATGTATCAAAACCCGTTTGAAATTTGACCCGATCCAACTTTACAATTGACCCGTTAGACGGTAAATTTTAATAATAATAATAAAAAAAAACTATTAGAATTTACTTTAATAATATTTTAGCAATCCATTTAAAATAAAATTTTGTCCAAATGAGAGGCATTCGTACAATATGGGCATGTTCTTATTCTTCTAGGCACAGGCAAGTCTGTATTGCCGACTCAATTTTCTTTAGTAAACAACTTTATTAAATATAATAGTGAGAATTGAAAATTTTTATATATAAAATAATATGCTATTTATTATCTCTATTTCATCGTATATTAATATTTGTTCGTCTACTAAAAGACTACATAAATATAAATGCAGTCAAATTGAGTTTTGCATACATATTACATAAATTTGTGTTGTTGTCGTTTTATAGTCAATTATAGGATATGATATGTCACGTTCATATCAGCTTTTAGAAAAATAAATCAAATAGAGAATTTAATTAAAAGAAATATAAGAATTAGTAGATTTATATCATTTCCATTATGTCAGCCATTTGTCTTAATAATTGTACATTAATGTTTGTCTCGTCGTATATAGATATATTTTTTAATATTTTAATCAAACACCTAAATTTATCAAGCACATAAATTTAATAAGCCCAAGCATATCAAATCATCCACAAGTGGTGGGCCTTCTACGGGCCTGCCACCTAGTACGTGGATAGGGTTGTGTCGGTTTTAGGCGGTTTTTTTTGTCAATTTCACACCGAATTGTCAAATGCGATTTTTTGAAGAAAAAAAAATTATTAATTGCGGTTTTTGAAAAATAAAGTATATAAGAGATTTTGAGCGATTTTGAGGGATTAAAAAAAAAATTAATTGCAATTTTTAACCGATACAAGTAAAATATCATATTTTATGGAATGATATTTCTATTAATTAATGAGACTAAGTTAATTAATGAAGTCTAACTTCTATATTAGAACCAAAACATAAAACAATGAAGGTTAAATACTACGCAATATATAGCTCGTCGAAAAAAAATTATTTTACTATTATCAAGTGTTTGGGTTCTATTTCAGTTTTAATTAGTTGTTCACCGATGTATTTGAGTTTTCTTTCTTATATAAATATGATTTATTAATATAAAAACTAAAATTAATATCTAATCAAATAAATTAGATATAATTAGTAAACAAATTATAAAAATGCATGGTGCGTTGCGGTTTATACAAAAAAAGTCAATACTGAACTATTTTTATGGTGCAGTTTGATAATTAGAACTAAACCGCGATTTAGGCGATTAATTTAATAAATCAGTATGTTGCAGTGCAATGCGGTGCGGGCGGTACATAGGTTTTGTTAAAATCGTTGCACACCCCTATACGTGGACGCATACGTATGACCCATTAATTAAATTTGAATGTGAACATCAGAATGTGATTAGTCAAAAATAACCTAATCTTAGTATGGGATGTTGTCAAGTAATGATTAGTTAATCGAGATTTTTGATTAATTATCATATAAGATAATTCCATTTCTAAATAATTTTAACCAGAAAATTCCAATTTATAAAATCTTGTAATCTCTACGTAAGTTTCAGTTTTTAGTATAGTACAAAAATAAAGGAAGAAACGTTGACGACTTTCTCAAGTCATGAAATCGCATTTCTAAGATGGATTGGAAATTTCGCAGTATTGCTATTTTATTGTTATTAATTATTAGGCTTAAATATATTTTTAGTCATGTATATTTGAGGAGACAACGTTTTCAGGACACTTAAGTTAAGTGTGCCAATTTTAATCCTGTAAATATCAAAGTTGAAGCAATTTAGGGTCATTTAAGTTAAGGGTGATAATTTCAGTCATATAAGTATTATAAATGAAGCAATTTTAAGACATCTAAACCTAGAAATTTAATTTCAATCCAAAATTTATACACGTGGCACCAAAGATGATGACTTGAACTAAATTTATTTTCTCTTTCCTCCAATCTTCACCATTAACTTAAATGTCCTCAAAACGCTACCCCCTCCAACATAAAGGACTACACATATATTTAAGCCTAATTATTATTATAAACAATTACGGTGCTGTCCTCAAAATCGCAAATCAGTCATAGTCATCGATCGTCACTTGAAGCTCGTCATTGCTAGGAGAATTGAAGCTCGTGATCTCTCGAGCAGGTAAGAATTTTCCTCCACGCTGAATTTTTGCTCATCGATTGCATCCATCAACACGATTTTGTTTCATATCGTAGATTTCTTGTTTTTTTTTTTTTTTTTTCTCTTTTCCTTTACGTTTTTTATCAGTAATTTTTTGAGTTTTAGCTGATTGTTTGTTGCTTTCGTAATTTTAACTTCGCAATAACCCTCAGCTCATGTGTTCTTGCTGTTGGTTTACCTGATTTTACATCGTGTTTGTGGTCTTGGTGTTTCGAATGTTGAATTTATATGGAACAGTGGAATCGACTATGATGTGTTTATCTTGTTAAAGGATGTGTGTTGAAAATATTAGAGATTGATTTTTACAGTAAGAATAGGCGTTCTTTTTTTTTTTCTTTTATCTAGAATGTGCTATTTCCAAGATTGGCAGCTATGTTGAAGTAAAGATTGATGGGTACAACTTCCATGTTGATATGATATTACGAGGTGACGATGCAGATTGTTCTTCGAGTGTGCCACGTGTGTGGGTGATCCAGTTAGAATCTTGGGACAACCAAATTAGTTTTTTTTTTTTTTTTTTTTTTTTCCGGCTATGCTTAAATGTGAAGGGATATGCTATAGTATAGTTACCGATGTGGGATGACTTTAGATGGAGATACCTAAGAAGAATATCATTATGTTATTGTTCATGCATGTCCAGCAAATTTTAGAATGCTATTCGATTCATCTGATGGTTGCGGTGTGGTTGTGACCAATGTTTATGGACCATTATAAAAGTACCAATTGCTTGATCAACGACACGTTCACATTCCTTCGTGTCTGCTTGTCTGTATGTGTTTTGTTCAAAATTTACATTCCAATTTAATTTTTTATGCTTTGCTTGTAACACAGCTTAACATGCATAATGTTTGTCTGCCGACTTGTGCCGTATACTAGTTTAGCTGAAAAATAACCGAATTGGTGGTAGTTCACCTTTGAGTGGGATTGCATATGATTCTATGTATGTGTCTTTGTTTGCCAGCATGCATGTGGTTGCATCCTATTATATATACGTGACTGGACAAAATCTCCGTGTATTTACCCTCGTGTTTGCATTATTCAAGATATAATTGTAGTTGTTGTGCAAGTATTTCATTTTCCTTTCACATATGTTTTTGTGCAATTTTTTATGCTGAATATATTATGGAAAAGTACTTTTAGTGTAAGTTCTATGTAGCCGATTACATAGTTTGTTTAAAAGTCAACATTATGCGTATGCAATGGTGCATCTCGATTAATGACTGTTAGCTTGAGTTCTGGGGGCAAGGTATCACTCTAATGCGTAATAACCATATTAAGTTTTTTGACATTTAATGTTCAGATTTTACCTTTTCAAAAATACTAGGCTTATACGATGTCTTAAGCTATGTGCTCTAAGGATGCATTTACTTCGTTATCGTGAAGATAACCATTTTCGTTAACTATCCAACCTTCTTGCTAATTCCTGGCTGTGCAAAAATAGCATGTCCTGTTACTCATTAACATTAGGTTTAACCTGCATTGATGAGTGAAAGAAGTGAAAATTCAAATGATGAGTTAAATGGACAAAACTAATGATGTTACAAATTTTTTGGAATGGTTTCCTTATTTTAAAATCTTCAATAATGAAGTTCAACATATGTCATGATCGACATGTTCTAGAAATGAATCACAGCCAAATTTCCCATTGCAAATCAAATCCAGTATTTAATTATAGGTCCCAGTATCATTCGATCCATTGCTGGCATTCAGCAAGAGATAATCAAAGCATTCTGGAAGTTATCAGCTCATAGGACTTTATATGTTCACTCCTTATTTAAGGAATAGAATTAAGGCTTGATGATATTTACTTGGGAAATAATAAAGAACCGCTATTCTGAAATGTGCATTAATAGGACATACTCATGATATTAATATGACTCCTGCATGCCAGTTAACAATGTTTTTCAAGTCCAATACTTGCATAGGGAAAAAAAGCTTTCTCTTATCTAAAGTTATGAGGCATGCATCATTTCATATTACTTTTGCTCAATAAAGTAAGCTATATGTTTTGTTGGCAGCTTAACATGGGGGTTTATTTAAGCACTCCCAAGACAGAAAAATTTTCGGAAGATGGAGAAAATGAGAGACTTAGGTATGGATTGTCTTCCATGCAGGGTTGGCGAGCAACGATGGAAGATGCTGTAAGAGATTAAATGCACTCATTAAATTTAAGTTGTGACCATTGGGTTTTTCCCTGTCTATGTCTCGTAATGCATATTCTTGTAAATTAGTCATCTGTGCAGCATGTTATGTTTCTCTTTATAGTGAGAATGATTTCTGTTTATGCTGCCATCTGGTTTTCTCCAGACGTGTATAGGGTGTGGAATTAGGCATTTCCTGTTGGTTATATAACCTCAACAGTGAACTTAACAATAACATAACACTAAGAATGATCTATGCATTTCCTTTTCATCTCTCCCTCTCTCTTACGGTGTGGAATTAGACATTTCGTATTGGTTATGTAACCTCAGAACTTAACAATAACATAACACGGAAAGCAATCTATGTATTTCCTCTCTCTCTCTCTCTCGATAAATTTACAATAATGACATAGTCCATGAGTTTGTGATCGACCTCTTGGGGTTTGATGTTGTGGTATTTAGGGGGGCCCGAATAGTTCAACAGAATAATGATAGCATGTGACGACTGCTCACGTCTTTTTTATGTGCATGTTTTCTGATATTCACTAGATCCTGCTCTGGAATAGCTGAATAAGCATTATAATTTATATGGTTATGGTGAATTAATATGGTGGTACATCAATCCTAACTGTGATGGTGTATATTAATGGTTGTGATATTGCTTTACTGTTTATATATTATTTATCAAATATTTCTTGTTCATTAGATAAAACTTTACGTTCAGGCAAAGAATGGTCATCAAGCATTCTTTTCTCATTTCTGTACTATTTATCCTGTTTAATATTTTTACTCTTTGTTTTGTACTTGATTGGAGATGTCCTTCAGCATGCTGCTTATTGTAATTTGGATGGTTCCACCTCTTTCTTCGGTGTCTATGATGGCCATGGGGGTAAACACAAATCTAGATTTCTTGAATCTTTACGGAATCTCTCTCTCTCTCTCTCATATATATATATATATATATATAATCATATCCGACATACTGTAATGAATGATTCTTAAGTAGTGTCTGCCTCTGGGCTTAAATTACAGGCCCTGAAGTTTCAATATTTTGTGGAAAGTTTCTCCATCAACAGATGCTGCAAGATGAAGCTTATGCAGCTGGTGATCTGGCAACTGCTGTCAGAAAAACTTTTCTCAGGTTGCCTTTTCGATTCATTCTCTGACTATTTCTTGCACCGAAAAGTAATGCATTCTATATGATGCTGCAGACTACCAATAGCATGGTTCTTGGAAATATTTGCTAGAACAGCATATGTTTGTCACCAGCTTTGTGTTAACCATATTTGGAAAAGATTCACATGGAAAACAATTGGTCAATTTTCATATTTATTCTACTCGGTCTGTAATTTTGGTTTTTCCGAGGAGGTTAGGAGTTGTATGTCGTCATGTCGTTATGACCTAGCTGATAAAGCTTGGAAGCATGATGAATTTTTCTTAATTCTGCAGAATGGATGAAATGATGTGTGGAAAGACTGGACAGAAAGAATTGGCATCAGTTAGGGACCAGCGTAGTGGTAGTGCAGCCTCCACTGATGAAACGAGTGACCAATTAGGCTACTTCAGATCTAAAGAGGTGTATATTACTATCATCATATTTATCCACACTTGGTGATCACTGAATCAGTACAATATAGTACAGTGATGAAGCTAACAAAACAATTTATTTTTAGCCCTATGTTCATTAAGTGCATTGGTTTTTGAGGTGGGTGTTAGTTGCGCTGTTTTTTCTGTGCCTTGTTTGCTGGGTTGCAATATTTTGTGGGATCTGATGTCAAAGCCCTAGCCAAAAAAAATCTCAACTTTTGTATCTAGTGTTAAAAGCTATGATCGAAAGCGTGATGGCATCTTTTTTGCTGTTATTGACGAAATAGTTTTGTTCAATAATACAATAAAACGGACTTGTGGGAGGTTTTTTTTTTAAATTATTATTTTTAGTGTTTATCGGTATCAAACATATTTGGTTATTATAGTTTTAATCAAATTTGAACATATTCCGTTTCCATGTTAGAATTGCAAATATTTCATATTACCTTTTCTATGCTGCATTAGACTTTTTGCTCTTTCCGAGCTTGATTTGGGTTTCAAAGCCGTTTGTCCGAGACGACTCAATTTATCTAATCTGAACATCGTTTTCTTTCTCTTTTCCTCGGCAACATTGTTTTTGTAGCCTGATATGCATGAACCCAATTTGAAGGTAAGCTATGTTTATGTTTTTTTTTCTCCAAGTCCATGTAGCTCACAAAGGTTGCTTATGTTCTAAATGCAGAGGCATAAGAAGGGTTACAAGGGACCAAGTGCGGGAACTACTGCATGTGTAGCAATTATTCGAAACAATCAATTGCTTGTCGCAAATGCTGGTGACTCTCGGTGCGTCCTATCTCAGAAGGGGCAGGTGGGAGTTCTTTATTTCTTTAGTGTGTGTATCGGTGTTTTGTTGTCTGATTCCTGTCCTGTTTGTGAATCAAAGACGGTCTTTATACATATTAAGACCTTTTTTAAATGCTGAATAATAGTTACACTCAATGTATTATGATTCCACAAAATAATGTTTTGACTTCTCTGTCTGAAGTTAAACTGTAAAGTGATCAATCATACTTCAGGCCCGTGAATTATCCAAGGATCATAAGCCAGACCTTGCTGATGAAAGAAGAAGGATACTAGAAGCTGGTGGATTTGTTCAATTTGGACGGGTTAATGGCAGCCTTAATTTGTCCAGAGCCATTGGTAATACAGTTTTGATCCAAATTCCAATATATATAATGGAATTATTTTACCCTATTCTGATTGATTGTTTGATATATATTTTAGGTGATATGGAAATGAAGCAAAATAAATCATTGCCTGCGGAAGAGCAAATTGTTACAGCTAACCCTGACATAATAACTGTAAGTGGAATTCTATCCTTGTCTATTAAGCGTCATACCAGGATATATGATATCACATCATGAAATTCGTTTCTTTTTATTATACTTTGCTTTTATGGAATTTCTACGAGTAGACTAGAACATCATTTGGTTTAGAGAATATCCCAGATAAATAGCATCAAATTTTCAGCAGTTTTGTTCGTATGCATTAGGCCTCTGAAGATGATTGATTTTCCTTGTACAAAATTTACACACTTTTAAGCAGCTATTTCTGTTGAAGTAACACACTTGTTATTTGTTCCAATACCAGGTTGAGCTTTCTGAAGATGATGATTTTCTTATAATAGCCTGCGATGGGATATGGTAAGTGAGATGTCTTTTATTCAAAATAGCACAAACAAGCACTGTCGTCATTGTTTCTGAATTTCTGTATAATTCTGAAGCTTAAGGGCAGATGAGAGTACGTTCAAGTAGGGATATTTCGGATCAAGTTGTCATATTAAGCTATCTTAATTTTGTTTTGGAGGATCTTGGAGATACCCTTGGCATTATCTTAAGCACATCTTAATTAAATTTTGTTCTACATATTGGCAAATCCTGGGAGATGCTTCGGTTAATAATTGTACAGTGATTGATTTTATCACGCCATGATTTATAAATAGCTCTCCGTTTCATTTGCTATCTCCTTTCACCTTATCTGCAACCTTCTCGCCCTTTTTCTTTTCACAGGGACTGCTTAACAAGTCAAGAAGCTGTTGACTTTGTACAAGAACAATTGAAAACTGTATCTGCTTTGCCTACTATTCATCATCGAACATTTCATATATCTTTTGTTATAGCAACTTTATAATTTTAACATACGTGATTAAAATGCAGGAAAACAAGCTATCTCTGGTCTGCGAAAGAGCTCTTGATCGATGTTTGGCTCCAACATCTGGGAAAGAAGGTTGTGACAACATGACGATGATTTTGGTGCAATTCAAGAAATCTTTCCCAACCGAAGCATCCTCTTCCTCCCCGTCCAAATAATAGCCTCTTATGGCCTCCTCGTTTGGTGCGTTGATTCTTACTTTTGGGGGTAAAGATATCATCTCATAGTTTAAAATATCCTAGCCATTTGCTTGCTGTTAGGACACACATTTTACCAATTTTAGTGTGCATTCATGTTCATAAACCTGAATTGACATCTTACTAGAGGAGTTCTCAGGATATATAGTTTGAAGAATAATAATGAATAAATTGAGTATTTTCATGAGACTGTCAATATATATATATATATATATATAATATATATAAAATGAAATCTTTTGGAAGTTAAACTTTTCAGCTGGCATATTTGATCCCACCGGGTCCTTGAAGAAATCCCATATCGTTTCCCCCACGGGAACGTTCAAGAGCAGCTTCAGCATCGCCTCGGATTCGGATGAATCCTCCGACTTGAAAGAATCCGAATAAATAGAAGTAACATCTTCAACCTCCTCCTTACAGTTCCACGTTGTTGTTTTCCCTTTCTCATCGTGTGGGGCGTTTGTGGTAATAAACTCGCCCGCTTCCCCTAAGTTTCCCAATCTCGAAAAAAGAGTTGTAGCTACCCTTTGTCAATCCCGAGGTTTGTGATCTGGGCTGTGGTTGAAAACACCGTCGCTGATGTTTCTGAACGATTCCACAGACGCATGAAGTAATCGTTCTCCGGCGTATTATTTTCTGAGAGCATTGGATAGAAGGCCATCTAAGAACCAAGCATTCTTTAAGAACTTAGATAGAGGCCTAGAAAAAGGAGAGATTATTCGATTGAACTTACTTTTTGCCGAGCCGCCACATCCCCTCCCCCTTCTCCTCCCCTCCCTCTTCAAACAGACAACCACTCTTCCCTCTCCCCCTCCCCTGCCTCCATTAATGGAGGTTGGGGGAGCTTTTTCCCTTTTATTTTAGTTTTATAGTTTAGAAAAAAAAAAAAAAAAAAAAAAAAGGCAGTCGCCCGCCACCGTCGCCGACCCCTGCCTTCGCTGTCGAAGAATATAGTAGATTTAGCTTAATAACTAATTTTGTGGTATGATCTTTAGTTCTTCGTGTTCAAAACTGAATTTCTCGTTTTCTTTCGGCTTTTTTTCTTGTTTCGTGCTTGGTTGGTTATGCTCCTATGTGAGCCTTTGTTTTCTACCGACAGATGTTACCGGAGAGACCCATTGGGCTATTTAGCCCGTGTATTTCCTTGTTAATGAAATTCAAGCTATCGTTTCGGAAAATAAAAAACAGCAAGAATTATACTAATAGAGAGACGATCAATGAGCGAGAGAGAGAGAGATGAAAGGTTTGTAATATTCAAGAACAATGGAAGCTATCATTATTCACAGGCGTCAAAGCCACACACAACTCTATTTCTTTACAATCTCGGCAGGCAATGAAGTTTCTAGCTTTTACTACCACTGCATGCGTTATCTTCTTCCCAACATACACAAATCGCCAGAAAAAAAGAAAAAAGGAGAAATCTCACATGTTGTCAGGTATTTATGATGAGCACATACATGAAGATGGGGAAAAAAAAAGTTTTAAGTGATTTTTTGGAAAAAAAAAAAAAATAAGTGATTCAATTCAAGAGTTTGAGAGTGAGTGTTGTGTGTATTTTACTTCAGATTCAAGAGCTGATTTCATGGGCAGTTTTTGTCTGGGCACACAAACATGACAAAAGATTGTGAGTTTTTTTGCCGACGTAAAAAAAAAAAAACCATTAAATATTGTATTAATATATATTTATATATTTTAGCCATTTATGATCTTGCACCAAGAATTAGATTAATCCTCCAAAATCACTCCTCATCCAGCAATTTCACTTATAAAGTCGCTAGGAGTATATTCAGCATGAAAATCCACAAGTTCATCCATTAGATCAACTTTGGAATTATATATACTGTATTAATATATATATATATATATATATATTATATATATAGTATAGACTAATACGTTTGTGTTGAAAAGTTATTGAAAAATTACCTCAATCAACCTCGTAGAGCACTTCGTAGCTTTTGTCATTTCCCAAGTGAGATTATTGAAATAAGTAATGCTATGTGTTCTTAATTGGGATTCTCGGATTTCCATAGTATGCATGATTATGGATATGTGTATTAAATATATTTTTAGTCATATATTTGGGGTAACGTTTTAAGGACACTTAAGTTAAAGGTTACAATTTAGTCTAAATCAGCATCTTTGGCGTCACATGTGTAAATTTCGGTCTGAAATTAAGTTTCTGGATATAACTGTACTAAAATTGCTTCAATTTCAATAATTATAGGAATGAAATTGTCACCATTAACTTAAGCGTCACTAAATTGCTTCAATTTTGATACTTACATGACTAAAATTGTCATTCTTAACTTAGGTGTCCTTAAAACGATACCCCTCAAACATACGGAACTAAAAAATATATTTAAACATATATAATTTCATCATATATAACGGCTATACCTACTTTTCATAGCGAATATGATGCATTTCAATAATTTTTGGCAAAAGATTTAGATTTAATATATACATACAATACGAGTTTGTTAGAACCAAAACGTATCGTCAACGCAAGACATTGCTTTTGTTAGAAAAAAATTAAAAAAAAAAACAAAATAAAATAAACAACAAAAGTCCCCACAATAATGAATGATCTCCTCCGCTTCGCCTTTTGCTAACAAAAGAAAGAAACTAAATCAAGAACTATGATTTCTTCTCACCTTTAAACACCTGCAAAACACCATCGGAGCCACCCGCAACGAGGGTGGTGCACCACTCCCGACCGCCGCCACCTCGCCAGCACACGCTGCTCACGAACCCCGGCTCGCCACTCGACCTTCGGCCGGACGGATCGAGCCCGCGAGCCCAAATGGGCTCGCCCCACCTCGTATCGTATACGAAAACCCTATTGTCCTCCGAACCGCAGCATAGCAACCCGCCGCCTCCCCAAACCGACAGCCCCACGAATCTCCGGCGGTTCAAGTGCCCTCTGTACGTCCTAACCAGCCTCCGATCTCCGACGTGCCACGTCATCAGGCAGCCGTCTGTGGAGGACGAAACCACCGTCTGCTCATCGAGAAACTTGGTGTAGGTCACAGCGCTTCCGTGCCCTTCTAATGCAAAGACATGGTCCGCCATCATCCTCACGTCGTAGTAGTAAACCCTTCGGTCGGAACAGCCCAAGACTAAGTGGGGCCCGCCGGAGGGATCGAACTCAACGGAGCAAACCGCGCCGGGCGCGGTCGGGTTGGGCCGGACCCTACACACCAGGTTCTTGCCCGGGTCGTCGCCGCACCGCGGGTCCCAAACCTGCATGGTCCCGTCGTCCGAGCCGGAGGCGCCGAGGGTCGGTTCCCGGTGACAGTAGTCCATGCACCAGACCCTCCGCCCGCCGTGCTCGTCCCGCTCGAACACGGGGACGCGCCTCTCTAGGTCGTACTCCGTCACCACGCCGTCGTAGTCCGCCGACCCGACGACCCGAGATCCCGACCCGGGCTTCCACTTGAGTCCGCTAAGCTTGGCCGGGGTGCATATGTAGAACTCGCAGGCCTCGGCGTGGTCTAATAGCTCTTTCGTCCGGCCGTTTTCAAGAAGTTTGCCGGCGTTATAGATTCGGATTTTCCTCGCGATGCCGCCCGTCGCGAGCAAACCGCCGGTTTGGTCGAACTCGATTACTCCGATGGCGTCGGACACGGTGGAGGGAGATGAGATCGTGGCGGAAAGGCTAAAATCCCACTCGCATATTGCTCTTTCGTCTTCATCGCCATCATCATCATCTCTCGCCTTATGATTTGCTTCGTTTTCTTCTCCTTCTTCTTCTTCTAGGGGAGGGTCTTGATAATATTGTTTATGGGAGGAGTTTCTCATTATCCATTCATATGCTTATGGAGATGGAGATATGACGCAGACTATTCAAGTGGATCATACAGTAAAACTCTTTCAGGCGCGCGATGTTATGTCTCTTCCCCCACACAAGAGGCCAAGCCATAGGCTTGGCGGTATGACTATAATGCCCTCCGTCTATGCATTTGGGAAAGAAATCCTCGAAGGAATCAACCCTTCGAGTCAGCGGCAGTTAAAGATACAGTTGTAAGCTTTCATTAATTTTTCTTTCAAAAAAAAAAAGAAGCTTTCATTAATTTATTAATCTATTGTATGTATATGATGCACAAGTGGTGAGAAAGGTGGTGGTCTCTGCGCCTCAATTTAGTAAAAACAGAAAGCATTTTTGTGGTGCCAAAGAGATTGGCTTACGATAGTCCTACGTGGCCGAAGCGTTACCTTTTGTACCTAAACACCATTGGCTTAATGACTTTGGAGGTACAATGATATATATATTATAATTGTCCTAAATTGAGACACATATATTATTAAATAATTGTTATAAATTGAGATATACCCCATGCAATAATAACAATAGGGACACGTAAACTACTATTACTACTATATCCAAATGACCAAGTTGGTCGATCGGTCCAAGTCGGTTGTCAAGCTCCAACTAAAAGGTCACATATTGAAAATAAAAGATAAAATTCAATATAATATACTCAGGGACGGATCCAGAATTTCATTACTGCGGGGGCTCTACGTTTACATTAGAGGTATCCAAAGGTTCAGAAAAATTGTAACCAGACCGTAATCGAACAATCAATTAACTGTTTGATTAACCATGATGTACGGTTAAAGTTCAAACCATAAATGCAAGCGTGATTTTCACGATTCGAATATCATTACTAAAACATTAAAATCGTAAGCGGCAGTCGTTGATGAACCGTCTGTCCAAACCGGTGTTTCAGGTCAAAGAAGAAATGGAGGAAGGAAGCTATCTTATATGTTGAGATTTCTATCTATCCCACATCGAATAATTCTCCTCACCCGACTCACCTAATATACTCAAGAGGCAATATCACCTATCATTAATTAATTTTAGGATGAAGTCCTCGATTTCTTAATATTATAAGGGAGTGTTTGGTTGGGGGTATTAGGGGGGATTAAGGGGGTAAGGAATAATTAAAGTGGTGTTTGGTTGGAGGGTTTATTTAAAGGTGGGGTTTAGTTAATACCCCCTAATACCCCCTGTTGGGTATTAACTAAAGGAGCCTCCACCCATGTCTTTATTTAATCCCACGCAATTTTGACCTATTTACCCTTTATCATAAAATATGTTTTCTATATTGCTCTTGATTTCTTGTACTTCGTCTTCTAGCGTTTTCTCTATATATACCACAGAACTACTTCGGACGACCATACCACACACCCACGAAAGGTGAACGTCGATAACATTCGACCACCAATGATAATAAAAACCCTCCAAACACGACACGTAAACCGTAATTAAGCTTGAAAAGTACGATTCTATCTTTAACCAAATTTTCTCTTTCTTGCACATATATATTTTTCTAAAAGTATTTATCTCCTTACCGAGAATTTTCCATGATTTATAAAATTTTTAATTTCAAAATAAAGGTAAAATCGTAATTGAGTTTAACTAAACCTAATACCATTTAAATTCATCTACCAAACATACCAGACATCATTATTTAATCCCATCAACCAAACACCCTAAAGAACTCATACCCTCCATTATATAAACCAGACTAAAACTAATACCATCTAAACCCATCCCTCCAACCAAACGGGCTCTAACAGTTTATTTTCCATAATTTTTAAATTTCGATAATTTAAAACTAAAAGAATAGATACTCAAAGATAAAAAAAAAAATTATAAACATTACCTAATTTTGTTTATCATGCGGCCCAGCCCAGCCTAGCCAATAAATTATAAAAAAAATTATAAAAATTATAAACATTACCTAAAAGAATAGATACTCAATAAAACAGGCCCGATAAATTAAATAAAAATAAAAAAGTCTAGAAAAAAAAGTGAAGAGATGGCCCAAAACCTGCAGATAAGGCCTAAAAAAAGAAAAAAAAAACTAATTCTCAGAAATAAAAAGGCCCAAACCAGCTTTTTATTTATCAGGCGGCCCAGCCCAGCCTAGCCTGCCCCCTCATCTCCTTCCCAGCGAGCCCTAATCTTTGCATCGGGGGGGGTGGTATCCCTGAATATACTCTTTCTTATATTAGACTATTCCATACTAATCTATTAAAACTTTGGAAAGCAAGAACTTGGAAAATGGGTTGGGGATAATGTGATGGTAAACGAGCTTGAAGTTTAATAGGATGCAAAATAAAGCCCATTAACTACGTAGGAAGAGGACGATGAGATGTTTATGTAAGATTCTGATGATGATTGTATAACAATTCTAATATTGGCCGAATATGCAATATTTAACATACATATATATATAATATATATCCCTTCTTCAAATACACAATAGTGAATATATTATTAAGTTAGGCATCAGCAAAGATGGTTTCTAGTTAGACTTACCATCTGCAATGGCTTTCAACAACTGCAGAACTTGAAGCATGGAAGGTCTAGCCGCGGGATTCTCCGACAGGCAAAGAACGGCGATCTTCAACGCCTTAAGCATGGCCCGCTTCGAATCGGCGTCAAGAACCAAAGGGTCGAGAGCATCCACGCCTTTCCCGTCCTTAATTTTCGAAAAAACCCACCCGGCCAAATTCCCGCCCTCGACGTCCTTGAAGTCCAGCCCGGTTGGCTCCTTCCCCGTCAGCAGTTCGAGCAGAATCACTCCGAAGCTGTAGACGTCTCCCCGAGTCGTAGCCTTCCAGCTCTGACCGTACTCCGGCGGGATGTAGCCGAGGGTCCCAGCGATGGCCGTGCTCACGTGCGTCTCACAAGCACTGATCAGCCTCGCCAGCCCGAAGTCAGCGACCTTGGGTTCGAAGTCCTCGTCGAGCAGAATGTTGCTGGCTTTGACGTCTCGGTGGATGATGTGCGGGATGAAGCCATGGTGGAGGAAGGCGAGCCCGCGGGCAGAGCCGATAGCTATCTTGAACCTCTTGTCCCAGCTCAAGATCTCGAGCCGCCCGGTTCGGTTCCTGAGCCAGTGGTCCAAGCTTCCGTTGACCATGTACTCATAGACGAGGACCTTCTCCTCGCCGTACGAGCAGTAGCCTAGCAGGGAGACGAGGTTACGGTGCTTGACCTTGCCTAGGGTTTCCATCTCGGCTAAGAACTCGCGGTGGCCTTGAGTTTTCGCCTGGCTCAGCTTCTTCACCGCGACGGTTTCGACATCTGGCAATGTGGCTTTGTAGACAGTCCCAAAACCTCCGTCCCCGATTATGTTCGCCTTGCAGAAATTTTCCGTGGCCCGAATGACGTCGGCCAGGGTTAGCCTGAGCAGAGGCTGCTCAAACATGGCTATGTTGATGCTCAGAGGCTCCTTCGATTTGCTGCCGCTGCTCAAGAAGTAGAGGTTGTCGTCGGAAGAAGCGCTGTTCAGCTTGCTACTATCTTCACCGCCTTCCTCGGGGTCATTCTGCTTTCGTCGGGTGACCCACATACGAAGAAACGTTATGACCGTAACAACGGTTAAAACCGTTCCGAATGTAATGAGGGCTAATCCCCATATGTTAAGTACCACCGATTTTCTGACAGGGCAAGTCGATCCGAGGTTTTCACCGCACAGTTTCCTATTCCCAGACAGCGAAGCTTCGGTGAGATTGATGCATATCCCCTTTCTTGGAATAGGGCCCTCGAGTTTGTTTTCAGACAGATTGAGGTACATGAGATTGGTAAGAACGCAGACATCGTCGGGTATTTCTCCATCGAGGTCGTTCTCTGAAACGTCGAGGTACTGCAGCTGCAGCAGATTTCCAATCTCACGCGGTATTTCCCCCGTAAAATTATTACCGCGAAGATCCAAGACTGTTAAATAGGACACATTGCCAAGAGACCTCGGCAAGTTCCCAGCAAACGAATTGCCACTTAAGTTCACAGTTTCAACTCTACAAAACGAAGAAGTTTTGAACAACCGATCGATGCTGCCAGAAAGTTTGTTCGTCTGAGCGTATAAGCCAACTAGAGTCTCTATATTTGAGAGCGAAGGAACCTCGCCCACCAGCGAATTAGAGCTCAAGTCCAAATGGGAAAGCCCCTTCAAGTTTTCGAAGCTCTCAGGGATCAGCCCAGACAACATATTCGCCGACAAGTTGAGCTTCACGAGGTTACTCAGCTTCCCGAGGCTGTCTGGGATCGAACCCGTGAACTCGTTATTACCAAGATAGAGCCCCCTTAGTGACACCGTATCGCCGAACTCACGAGGAATAGCGCCAGCGAGCATATTCCCAGACAAATCAAGAGTAGTGAGGTTCGGCAAACTTGCTAAAGACCTCGGTATCTCCCCAGAAAGCATATTATTGTTTAGCAAAAGATCAACCATGCCATTATATTTCCCAAGTTCGTTAGGAATCGAACCGCTCAATCTATTGTTTGAGAGATCGTAGAGCCCATGATGCTGAACATAGGTATAGTCGGGCAAACCCGAGGCTTGATTGAAGTAGTTGGAATCTCCAGACGGAATGGTCCCTGTCAGATTATTATACGACAGAACAAGGCATTTTAAAGTAGGCAAAACACTAATTTCCCGGGGAATAGTACCGTTGAGACTGTTGTGCCCCAAATCTAACGTCGAAAGGGAAGTGAGATTTCCAACCTCGACAGGGATTTCCCCTTCAAGAAAGTTGCCGTTGAGGTTCAACACAGATAAAGAACTCAACTTCCCGACTTCTGCAGGAATAGTACCGTTAAGACGGTTATTGGAAAGAACGATGATCTGCAAGGAAAAAGCATTGCCAATCTCCGCGGGCAACGATCCCTCTAACTGGTTGTTCGATGCTGAAAACTCGATCAAACTCGACGAACTCCACATGCTTAAAGGTATGGGGCCCGTAAAGTTATTCGAGTCCAAGTCAAGAAGCATCAAAGGCAGCTCAAATAAGTACGCCGGGATAGAGCCAACAAGCTGGTTATGGAACAGCACCAACTGGGTCAGATTTCGACAGTTTACGAAGGTCTCATCGATACTCCCCGTGAGAATGTTATTTTCGAACTCAACTTCGGTGAGCGAAACTGCATTGCACAAGTCCTTTGGTATCTCGCCGCTAAGTGAATTACCTCCCAAACAGATATGAGTCAGCATCGTACAATTCCCGATCTCAGCGGGAATTTTCCCCGTGAAACGATTATTTGCAAGAAGTATCGAATCGACATATCCCCACTTCCCAATCCAAGAAGGCAACGGGCCCGAGAGCTGATTCGTGTCGACAGAAAACGTCGTAAGATTCAACTCTGCTAATTCATCAGGCAAAACACCAGACAGAGAGTTAAAAGACAGTATAAGTGTCTTCAAATTCCTACACTTCCCAATGTCCGAAGGTATACTGCCATTAAGCTGAGCATAAACAAGATTGAGAGCAGTCAAGCTCTCAAGCTCCCCCACAAATGTCGGAATCGAACACTGCAGCGGGTTGTAAGAAAGGTCGATCTTGCTCAAAGACTTCAATTTGGAGAAGCTATCAGGCAAAGGGCCGTTGAAACTACAAGAAGGTGCAGATAAAACCTTAAGATTCGACAAGTCTCCAATCTCCGCAGGCAACACTCCATCAAAATGATTGTTCCCAATGATAATCTCCTTTAATGAACCAACTTTTCCTATCTCAGATGGGAACTTCCCAGACAGAGAATTGTTCGAAACGTCAAACGACGACAAAGACTCAAACTTGGCAAACAGATTTTCAGGCAACTCACCTTCAAGAAAATTACTCCCAAGAGCCAAAACCACGGCTTGAGTCAAGTTGCCAATATGGGGTGGGACATTGCCTTTGAGCCCATTTCCAGAAAGGTCCAAATGTTGAATCTTCACCAAGTTTCCAATCTCAGGTGGGATCTTTCCAGCGAAAAAGTTGGGCCCAAGTCTTAGGGTTCGAAGATCAGTCAACTCACCTAGCTGACTCGGCAACTCTCCACTGAACTGATTGTGTCCCAAGTCCAAGACTTGAAGCCGGCGGAGTGAGGCAATACCAGCTGGTATTTCCCCATGCAAAATGTTGCTCGAAAGATCCATCACAACGAGGGCTGTGAGATGAAACAGCCAGGCGGGCAAAACGCCGCTTATAGGCTCGGTGAGTGCTTTGTCTGGGGAAAGAACAAGCGACGTCACACGGCCTTCTCCGTCGCAAGTGACGCCGGTCCAGTTACAGTGTGAAACGGTTCGAGTCCATGAAAAGAGTGGCTTTGAGTCGTCGAGAGAGTTCTTAAACGATATTAAGACCTCACCGTCGTAGCGTAGAGAGCTGGGATGTGCGACTGTGTGCGTAGCCTTGAAAATGAGATGAAACGCCATGAAAACGCAGGCCCAATGTGTAATAACTACAACCCTCAAATACGCCATGGAATTTTCTCTGTCAGAGAAAAGATGCCTAGCTTCCCAGATTGTGATGACTGTGATTGATCTCTTGGTCGGTCTTTCTTTCTTTCACGTTTTAGTGATAATGCTAGACGAAATCAACGAGGAGTTGTAGCGATTTTTTCTTGAAAATCGAAGTGCAATTTCAAGAATAGGCGAGAGGAACAGAGGAGGACTGTTTGTTTGGGAACATGAAGAGGGTGGCGTCGGTACATAATATGAAAGTCATCTCTCTCTTTTTTTTCCCATTAATTTTTTTGCATATTTTGTCTCTTCTCCGCCGATCTTTGTAATGAATGGAACATTAATAATCATGCAATGGATGTGTTGATCGCCTATCGATACGGCGTCGTCTTGATGATTTGATAGCATAGCATAGCATAGGGGGAGCCATAAAGCTCTTATATTTCCCAAAAGAATACGAAAAGGTTTCCTTGCTGTGTTTTGTGTGTGTCAGTGCCTTTTGCTGTTATTAATATATCTTGATTCTTGGACTGCTTGTGTATTGACCTTAATGCCCTTATGAGCAGTTGAAAATTTTCTTGGCTCAATTATTTTTTTTCTAAGGTATTATTATTTTAATTATTATTATGATTGTAATTTGATGTTATTATAGAACACATGTGAGTTTTGTCTCAATTAGCCGTTGGGTTTCGTTTTATATAAGCTTATATGTAATAGGTCGGTTGTAACTTTAGGCGATTGAATAATTAAATAGATATATTTAATTGTGGTAAATGTCACATAAATGATAATACGCAGTAAGTATTTCTTAAATATGGAATTGACCAAGTCGATTAGTAGTAATAACGCTGGTCAATAATTCTATCTAGACTGATCTTCTAACATTAAAGTGTGTGGAGATAAGTCCATCAATTTTTGAGATTATATATACCTTACATAAAATCAGAATATACGAAGAATCAGTGACCATTAATCATATAATAATAAGGGTCAACTTTAATGATGAAAGTACTAAAACAAACAGAAACTGAATTCTTTTGACCACATGAGTCAGCACGAAAATCAGTTGTCCGGTCAATAATAAAGGCTGCAGATTAATATTCCTTACATGATAATTGCTAAATATGTCCCCACACAAAGAAACATTATCTAAGGAATCATCAGATTATACGATAATAACTAATAATAATTATGTCAGATTAAGATCATAATCTTGTTTATTTATGTAATTAAACTGATCTTTTTTAAGCCATTTGGATAATTGTTGGTTTTTATATATAAATCCTATACGACCACAAAATTATGAACCCAATAGTTTGCTAGTATTAGTTTGATTATGCGGTTTATGGGTTTATAAGTTTTAAGAATATATTTCTTGGATATTTACTTATTTGTAAAAATTTATAATAGGGTGATTCCCCCTATTTACTAAACACCCCCCCTAATTATTATTCAAAGTAAATCAGAATTAAAAATGGTATGATTTTTCAAGTTTGACTAAATATTATCTCACATATTTATTGCATACAAATAGAAGTAAAAAGAAATTTTAAGGTATATATTATTATTATTAACTTCTTTTTTCAACAAATAATATTACTAACTTCTCATAAATATATAATTTTATATTTTAATTCTGCAAAAATATCTAAATACAATAATTTGTGTTTGTCATATAATTTTTATTTATAATATCATATTATTTATATTTATTATATCGATAATATAGGAATATTATATTATTTATATATAATTGTGTATTTAACAAATTTAGTTAATAAGATATATTATGTTATATGATTGTTTTTATTAAAATAAGTTAATTACTAATATTTATAAATTGAAAATATTAATATTTTTTAAATTAAGTAAAAAAGTGTAGATTAATTTAAAAATATAATATTATTAAATGAAATGTGTTAATTGAAAATATATTAATTAACAAAATTATTATTACTGAAAAGAAAAAAAATTAGAGGAAGTAACTTTTACAAATTTCATGTTATTTTCATCGTATATATAATAGCTTTTGAAAAAATAACATGTAAAATATTTAATCTATTAAGGGAATGTAATAGTATTTTTCACGGATGTGAATAGTAGCATCCTTTATAATAGTGTGCCAGAAAAACAGATATGGACATCACATATTTTCTAACAAGACAATATCAATCTTACACATTCATAGTATTATCAGTTGTTTTGATCGAAAAACAAACTTCCGCGGCCAACGTACTTTAGAGCTTAAATTGTATCCTTCTTGAATCTATAGAACTTTGACAAAGAAATGTATTGGCAAGTAAATGATTCGTTTCTTTCAATATTTTTGTATACATCTACAACATAAATTCAATATGACATTTATGTTGAAGATTCATTATTACATATTCATCCAAACAAAGGTATTAAATACACCGCCAAAATCCATATTTCCCCTTATGAGCAGTTGAAAAGTTTCTTGGGCTCAATTATTTTTTCTAAGGTATTATTATTATAATTATTATTATGATTGTAATTTGATGTTATTATAGAACACATGTGAGTTTTGTCTCAATTAGCCGTTGGGTTTCGTTTTATATAAGCTTATAATAATGAACGTAATAAGGTCGGTGGCAACTTTAGGCGACTCTTGAATAATTAAGTAGATATTTAATTGTGGTAAATGTCACATAAATGATAATACGCAGTATTATCTTAAATATGGAATTGACCAAGTCGATTAGTAGTAATAACGCTGGTCAATAATTCTATCTAGACTGATCTTCTAACATTAAATTGTGTGGAGATAAGTCCATCAATTTTTTAGATTATATATACCTTACATAAAATCAGAATATACGAAGAATCAGTGACCATTAATCATATAATAATGAGTTCTTTTGACCACATGAGTCAGCAATAAATAAATCAGACAATATTAAAGGCTGCAGATTAATATTCCTTACATGATAATTGGAAAGTCTGTCCCCACACAACTAAACTAAAACATCATCTGATACGATCATAATTTTATTACGTAAGATTAAGATCATAACCATGTTTATGTATGTAATTTAACTAAATTTTTAAGCCATTTGAAAAAATTGTGGGTTTTTATATATGAATCCTAATACGACCACAAAACTACGAAAACCCAATAGTTTGCTAGTATTAGTTTGATTATGCGGTTTATGGGTTTATAAATCTTGGATATTCACTTATTTTTAACAATTTATAATAATGTGCCAGAAAAACATTTTCTGTCAAGACAATATCAATCTTATATATTCGTATAGACTATCATCATTTGTCTTTTGATCGAAAAAAACTTCGACAGCCAACATAGATTAGAGCTTAATTGTATCATTCTTGAATCTATGGACCTTTGACAAAGAAATGTATTGGCAAGTAAATGATTCGTTGCTTTCAATAATTATAATATAAATTTAATAGGGCATTTACGTTGAAGATTCATTATTACATATTCATCCAAACAAAGGTATTAAATACACCGCCAAAATCCATAATTACATTAAAACAACCTTTGTAACAATTCAACAAAGCATCTTGCCTCTTGCAGCATATAATCCATTACATTACAACTCTACTTCACATCAACATGATTAAGAAAATCGCCGAACTGTTCGATCATCTTAACCGCGCCGGGCCTGTCGGGAAACCTCACGCCAAAGTCGTGCTCTTCCCCGCCCGCCTCGACGACTTGTACACTCCCATGCCACCCACTTCTCTCCAACGCCTCCTTATAATACCAACCCCTACCTTTCAATATATCATTACCAGCCGCAAAAACCAGCACTCTCTTACACCCCAATTTATTCAGATTCAAATCCATCGCCGGGTTCAACAGCGGGTCGTCGAAGCCCGTCGATTTCGGGCAAGCATGGATCCAAATATCCTCCATCAACTTCCTAACTCCGACGTTTCCCACCTCATCCCCCGTCAGATTCTTACCCCAGAAATGCGGGCAGTTTAAGACCAACCCGTCGATCGAAACCCCACGTAAGCCCGCATGAATGGCTACGTTATGGGCTATATTAGCGCCCGCGCTATCGCCCCCGAGGTACACATGTTGGAAATCTGCGTAGTCATTGAGCCATAGCTCCGAGCCATTACCTTGTCTGTGTGTCAAAGCCCACTTCAGTGCGGTCCAAGAATCAAGGTAACAAATAGGGAGGGGGTGCTCGGGGGCAACACGGTAATTAACCGACAAGGAGACGACGTTTGCTTTCGAGACGATCGAATTTAAGTGCCTGTGGTAAGTGGGAGAAGCTGCCGATTCAGTGAAGAATCCGCCGCCGTGGAAGTATATTAGGAGCGGGATTTTATGGCTAGGGTTTGTTCGTGGGAGGAAAACCCTAGCTGTGATGTTTAGTGAAGGAGAGATGGTGATGTCTTTGGATCTTACGCCGGCGGTCGGATCATAGGAGGCAGGAACGAAGCCTGTCCCTATGAGCCTTTCGACTGTGCCGTTTCTGTGGACTTTGATGAAGGGAGATATGTCGTATAATACCTCGGATGAGTTTGCTTGTGAATCTGATGGATTGAGTGAATTAGCGAGGAGGAGGATCGAGAGGAGAATCATTACGTTCATGGTGACCGTTGAAGTCATTAGTTGTTTGAGTGAACTGAAGTAGTTAGGAGTGTTTCTGTGCAGTTCGGAGTGGTCTGAGGTTGTCCCTATTTTAGGTGACATTTATGATTGAGTTAGGTTGTGTGATGTTCATTAATTAGTCTATCTTATTAATGGGTTAGGTCAATAATACGAAGAAGTCTTGGAGTGTTGACATTTATGATTGAGTTAACTTGGAATATTCATTATCATGTTGAGTGTAAAGTGTGGAACATATTAACAGTCCTAAAGATTAATTTTATTTTCGGAGTGTGCACTAAATTGTAATTTCTATATAATATTTTCACATTTTTGAAATATCCTATGAACGTTGGAAAATTACCCAACTCAATTGTAATTTTGATATTTGCTTTTATTTTAGGGATTTTTTTTTTTTTCATTTTAACGGTCTCGACACATTTATCAGGCTATGAGCTCTCAAATTTACCCAATAACTAGTCACATGATTCGAACTTTGGTCATGCAAATACATTTTTCGTACACAACCAGTTGACCTAGGCCGACTATTTTCTATATTTGACGATGTGTTGAAAATCTGACAAAATTTACTAGTTTTGGGGGACAGCTTAATATAAAATTAGTCTTTTATTTCAATAATTCAATACACCAACCTTTGTTACAATTTCTTACAACATCACATCACACTAAGGTTACAACTCTATTCCACAAGATGAAAATTGAGAAAATTACCAAATTGTTCGATCAACCTAACCGCACCGGGCGTGCCGGGAAACCTCACGCCGAAATCATGCTCTTGGCCTTTCGCCTCGACGACTCGCGAATTCCCGAGCCATCCGCTCTTCTCCAACATCCTCTTATAATAATAACCCCTACCTTTCAACGTATCATTGCCCGCGACGAAAATCAGCACCCTCTTGCACCCCAACTTCTTCAGATTTGGATCCATCGCAGGGTTCAACGCCGGGTCGTCGAGGCCCTTCGAGCTCGGATAAGCATGGATCCAAATCTTCTCCATTAATGACCTAAGTCCAACGTCACGCACCTCACCACTCGTCAGATTCTTCCCCCAGAAATGCGGGCAGTTCAAGACCAACCCGTCGATGATCGGAATCCCGCGTAAGCCCACCTGAATGGCTACGTTATGCGCGATATTAGCCCCCGCACTGTCGCCCCCGAGGTGGATGTGTTCGAAATCCGCGTAGTCATTGAGCCATGGCTCCAAGCCCTAATGTTGGAAATAAAGTATATAAAATTAAAGTATCATAAATCCCTAAAGTTTAAACTTTTAGATAAAGTGGTTATACAACATGAAATCAGAGCTCGGGCCAAGAGGTTATATGTATGAATCCTCACGACCATCCATTTAAGAAAATTACACGTCTGAGGCTATATAATAAAGAAATCAGCCTAGAAAGTTTGAATTATAGCATATAAAGTTAAAATATGATACACTCCATTTACCTTACCACCTCGATGGGTCAAAGCCCACCGCAGCGCGTAGTAAGATTCCTGGTAAGCAATTGGGAGGAGGTGCTCGGGGGCAACCTGATAGTTAAACGACAGTGCGACGACGTTTGCCTTCGAGACGATCGAGTTTAAGTGCCAGTGGTAGGCCGGAGAAGCCGCCGATTCCGTGAAGAATCCGCCGCCGTGGAAGTAGATGAGGAGCGGGAGCTTGCGGTTCGGGCTCGCGCCTCGCGGGAGGTAAACCCTAGCCGTGAAGTTGAATAGCTTGGCGATGACGATGTCTTTCGATCTTACGCCGGTCTTGGGATCATCGCATGGCGGGACGAAATCCGTCCCCCTAAGCCTTTCGACCCTACCGCTTTTGTATACTTTGATGAAGGGGAGTATTTCGTATGATACTTCATCAGATGAGTTTGCTAGTGAATATGATGGATTGAAGGAATTGAAGAGAAGAAGGATTGAGACAAGAATCTTGATTTTCATTGTGATCGTTGAACTGAACTCAATATCTGAGGTTGTCTCAATTATAGGTGGCAAAAAAGCTCTTTATTACAATAACATGATTATCATAATAACGAAAATTTGGCTTTAAAAACTTAAAACTTTCAATTTTTCCTCTATTTTTGTGTCTTTAGTAAAGTATCGTGATATGATCACATTATACGGAAAGATGACAAAATATGATTACGATTATATAATATTACGTTGAATGCAAAGCAAATGAAAAGTAAAGAAAGACAAACGCTACTGGCAGCGACGATTACTAGCGTAGTAATTTTGGGCAACCAGACTTAGAAATAGAATATTATATTAATATTCGCTAAAATTATAAGAATTTTGTTGTTATAATTTATGTAAATCACAAATAAAATATGAATTAATAACTCCTCATACTATGTAATGTGACATGAATGATCTATGAAAAATGATTCAATTGTCTTTTATTTTTCTTGAAATCAATTTCACATTGAACTCGTCTCTAATTTTCCTTATCATTGTAACAACGGTTGTTTCTTATAGCTCAACAAGAAATTACTACTTCCGATTTAATAGCATTGTTTGCGAATAAGCTACTTGTTTGAACTTTCAGTATCTTGTAATTTGGGAGATTAAATGGTTCTTATAATTTTAATCCTTCATTTCTATACATATATGGTACAATAATTAAATAGAAGACGTATTTATAAATTGAATTTTTCATTATAATTTAAAAAAACATTAATTAATTGATAACTTAATAATTATTAATTTATATATTATTAATAACTATTTTAATTAATAAATTTTGATTGTCTATTAATTTAAAGAGTTTTTACTGTATATATTATATACAAATGATAGTAAACAATAAATGTAAACTACAAGTATGATTCTTTTATTTCAATAATTTAGTACATCTTGAATATAAATAAAATATCCATTTATATTGGAGGCACCCATAATACATCATATATATATATATATATATATATATATTAATTTCTCCAACATTCATAACTAAAGCACACCGAACCTTTGTAACAATTTAAACACATCTTCATGTACGACATAATCTAAACACAAATTGCAAGTCTACTACACAGCCCGAAAATTGAGAAAATTACCGAACTGTTCGATCAACTTAACCGCGGCAGGCGTGTCGGGAAACCTCACACCGAAATCGTGCTCTTCGCCCTTTGCCTCGACGACCCGTGCATTCCCGAGCCATCCGCTCTTGTCCAACAACGTCTTATAATAATAACCCCGACCTTTCAATATATCGTTGCCCCCGACAAAAATGAGCACTCTCTTGCACCCCAACCTCTTCAAATTCGGATCCATTGCGGGGTTCAACAACGGGTCGTCGAAGCCCTTTGAGCTCGGGTAAGCATGGATCCAAATGTTCTCCATCAGCTTCCTAAGCCCGACGTCTCGAACCTCGCCCCTCGTCA
Organism: Lindernia subracemosa; assembly: GCA_028392965.1. Classification (NCBI taxonomy): domain Eukaryota; kingdom Viridiplantae; phylum Streptophyta; class Magnoliopsida; order Lamiales; family Linderniaceae; genus Vandellia; species Vandellia subracemosa. Next base: position 65,460 of record JAQPCC010000023.1, read on the forward strand.
GTCTCTTCCCCCAGAAATGCGGGCAGTTTAAGACCAGCCCGTCGATCGAAACCCCGCGTAAGCCCGCTTGAATGGCTACGTTATGAGCAATATTAGCCCCCGCACTGTCCCCGCCGAGGTGCACACGTTGGAAATCTACGTAGTCGTTGAGCCACGGCTCCAAGCCCTAATGTTGGAAATAATATATATATATATATATATATATATAAATTAAAACGCGATAAACTCCCTTCAAGCATAAAGTTTTAGGTTAAATGGTCATTCAACATAGCATCAGAGCCTACTTCATAACATTACACGTTGAATGCTAGGTAAGAAAGAAATCAGCCTGTAGACGTAAGGGGCGTATTGAATGAAAACAAAACTATATAAAGTTAAAGTATAATGCACTCCCTCCAATCTAAGGTTAGATAAGAAAGAAATCAGCCTACAAACGTAAATGACATATTGGAAATAAAATATAGAAAATTAAAGTATGATGCAATCCCTTCACCTTACCACCTCGGTGGGTCAAAGCCCACTGCAGTGCGTAATACGAATCCTGGTAACAGATCGGGAGGAAGTGCTCGGGCGCAACCCGGTAGTTAAACGACAGGGCGACGACCTTTGCCTTGGAGACGATCGAGTTCAAGTGCCTGTGGTAGGCCGGAGAAGCCGCCGACTCCGTGAAGAATCCGCCGCCGTGGAAGTAAATCAGGAGCGGGATTTTACGGCTCGGGCTCGCGTCTCGCGGGAGGTAAACCCTAGCCGTGAAGTTGAATAGCTTGGCAAAGGCAATGTCTTTCGACCTTACGCTAGCCTTGGGATCGTCCGACGGCGGGACGAAATCCGTCCCTATGAGCCTTTCGACCCTCCCGCTTTTGTATACTTTGATGAACGGGGATATGTCGTACAACACCTCATCGGACGAGTCCGCTGACGAATCCGACGGGCCAAACGAATTGTAGAGAAGAAGGACCGAGACAAGAATCTTTAGACTCATGGTGGAACGTTGAACTGAACTACTTACTAATCCGAGGTTGTCTCAGTTCAAAGCCTACTAGGTGTCAGCAACTATGATCCATGCGATGGTCTTTAATTAGTTCAAAGATCTTTATTACAAATGCCAAAATATGATTACGATTACATAAATATTAAGTCGAATACAAAGCAAAAATCAAAGAAAACAAGGACAAAACGCTGCTGACAGCGACGATGACTACCTTACAAACGAAGCAACCTTATCAAACATAGCAATGGCTTTCTCGCTGGTCGGAACTACCACGCTAAACACATGGTCTTCGTCTTCAACCTCAACCACCTCAATCTCACCATTCCAACCACTTCCCTCCAAAACCTCCTTGTAATACCAACCCCTCCACCTCAAAGCATCCTTCCCAGCCACATAAACAAGCACCTTCTTACACCCCAAGCTTTCAATCTTTGAGTCCTTACCTGGGTTGATCCGAGGATCATCGCAGCCCGAGGTTTCAGGACAGACGTAGCGCCATAGCTTGTCGGAGTAGCTCTTGGGAAAGAATGGATGATCCTCCTCATTCCCGACGGAATCTATCCCAGTGAAGTACGGACAGTTCAAGAAAATCCCAATTAAGTTAATCCCATCGATCTTTTCGGACCCAAACCTCATACCCACGTTGTGGGCTATGTTTCCACCCGCGCTGTCTCCGCCGAGGTACACGCGGCCGAGATCCGCCACCTCTCTGATCCAATCGTCGTTTTGGGATTCAGAAGCAACCCATTTGAGGGCTTCCCAAGAATCTTCGTAGGCGGCAGGCAAGGGATGCTCGGGGGCTAATCTGTAATCAACCGATAGGGCCACGACTTGAGCTTTTGAGACGAGGTGGTTGAGGTGGTTTTGGTAGTGCTGCGAAAAGGCGGATTCTATGACGAAGCCGCCGCCGTGGTAATAGATTAAGAGTGGCAGCTTGCCGGAGTTGGTAGGGTTTTTGGGAACGTATAGTCTTGCCGACAAGCTGACCTCCGGCGAGATGACGACGTCTTTGGATCGGACGACTGATTCTTGATCCGAGGAGGGAGGGACGTAATCTAGGCCCATCAGTCTCTCGATTCGACCATCTTTGTATTCTTTGAACATTGGGAAGAAATCGTGGAGCAACTCGCTTGAATCGGCGGCAGCCATTATAGGTGGGAGGGAGATACTTCTTTTTTTTCTTACAGTTTTGTTTGTTTATCTTCTTTGTGAACGTTTGTTTCTATTCTATGGTGGAGAATCGTTGATATATAAGACTTTGGAGACACACTGATATAAATCACACGTTAGATATGGTAAGAGATTAGGCTCTTTTTTATTCCCCCACAACGGTAGATTCAAAATATGCTTTTTAAGCCATAGTAGAATAGGCATGAACTTTTGACATAATAAAAAGTAAGGATAGGCATGAACTTTTGACATAATTGCATCTTACATGCCTCATGTCTGGAAAACGAATAGAAATAGTCTTCTTGAGAGGAAGGAATATTCTTACCTTGGGAGGCTTGGGAATGAGTGCGGATTCGCTGTGGAAACGGGGATTATACTGATTTTTTTTTTTCCGATCAGGTAGGTATCCCCACATACAACGTCACCGTAGTCCCCATACTCCGACTAGGTTTGGTCTGAATTGAATCCGAACCTCATCTTCGGCTATGAGATAACCACGGCTTCCAGCAGGACTGATCATAACTGGTCCATGAGCCTCATTCCAATATCTCACAAACAACGATAGTAAAGGTCCCTAAAGGATTCGAACTTCTTACCTTCCGTTGAAAAGTTAGTGACCGAACCGCTAGATCAAGCCCTTGGAGTAGGGATCATACCGATCACCTTTCTGTTTATCGTGGAGATTTGATACAACAAATTATTCAAAATCCTAAATTTTCTTTATCATTTCTTTTTTTCTTTTCTTAATTTGAAGATTATATATGTGCTTTTACCTATGTTTTAACGATAAATTCGTGGAATGATTTTATTTTTGTTATAGTTTATCTTAGTATATTAGAAAGCCAATCCTACTATTTAAGAATAGTCTCAATTGTTTTTTTATAGTATTGTTACATATTTTAGGCTTTAAACATGATTTTTTTAATAATAATTTAAATACAAACCTAGTAAAAATTGGAGAATTTCGGTTGGTAACCTAAAAATAATACCAACCAAAATTGCATTAAAAAATTATTACGATAGTAGTCAATGGACGCGAATTTGAAGTTAGACTTAGGACGCGGTTATTACCGCACAGTAGCCCCTAAAATAATACATTTAAAAATGGTAAAAAAAAAAAAATTGAAAAAATCAATGAAGGTATAGCTTCGAAACAGTTCTAACCTTCGTCAATGAAAAGCTAGGATCAACTGGACGACCTCGACCCTTGATCGTAATCGAAGTTATTCTGTGAGTCCCAAATTCTTACTTGTCTTGCTAGTTCTCTGACTTTGTAAATCCTAGATATATCTGTTGTTTTTAGTTGGCGGTGTATGATTTCGATTATCAGCTGTTATTTCCGAATTCAAGCCTTTTTTTCTGATTTCCTTCGCTTATATGCGTTTTTGTCATCAATATTAGAGGTAGGAGTTGAGCAAACCCTTTGTTGAATGATTTTCGGTATTTCTTGATTGACTTTATTGGGTATTTGCTGGATTCTCAATTTCTAACGCCGTTGCTATGAAGATTATGTCTTGGCTGAGAATTTGCTAGAATGAGGTTTCGATTTTATTGTATTTGCAGCTCTAAGCTGTTTAACTGTCCGAACTAAGGCAAATAAGGTTTGTGATTAGCTGTTTATGACAAAAGACACCATGAGTTCAACTGTTAATGGCGAGATTGGCAGCAAAAATGAGGAGTCAGTTGCTTCTAAGCCGAAAACTCACATTCCACTTCACATCTCTACATCACAAAGGGGTCTCATAAGCGACGGAAGTTCAAGAAGTGAGTACAATGGCCGATTCTCTCCTCTCCCCAAAAGGCTCGCCTTTCTAAAGTTTGGTAATTTAGATTCACCGTCGGCTAAATTCCAGCGAATCACTTCTGAGAAGGATGAATTCTCACGCACCGTTCCCTCTTCAAGCAGCCTTCACATTCGCGAACGTTTTCACAAGCTATTCTCACGTAAAATGGATTGGGACTGTCTCTTGCGAATGAGCAGAGAATGGATAAAGAATCCCTTGAACTTGGCCCTCTTCGTCTGGATCGTCTGTGTAGCTGTTTCAGGCGCCATCCTCTTCATGGTCATGACGGGGATGCTCGACCACGCCATTCCGAAGAAGGCCCAGCGAGACACTTGGTTCGAAGTCAACAATCAGATACTCAATGCTTTGTTCACTCTCATGTGCCTATATCAGCACCCAAAAAGAATCTATCACCTTGCCTTGCTCGTGAGGTGGAGGACGGAAGATATCTTAAAGCTGAGGAAAGTTTACTGCAAGAACGGAGCATACAAGCCTAACGAATGGGCCCATATGATGGTTGTTGTGCTTCTTTTAAACGTCAACTGCCTAGCTCAGTATGCACTGTGTGGCCTCAACTTGGGGTATAAGAGGTCGCAGCGTCCCCCCATAGGGGTTGGAATATGCATATCTGTAGCAATCGGCGCCCCCGCCTTTGCTGGTGTTTACTCCATGCTTTCGCCTCTCGGAAAAGACTACGAAATCGAAGCTGACGAAGAAGCGGCAGAAACTCGAACCCCAGCTGCTGTTCAGGACCAATCGAGGAGGCATTCGCTCGAAAAAAGATTCTCTTTCGCATCGAGGGACGAGGTAAGAACCCTCGAGGCCAGGCCTCGATGGAGCGGCGGCATTCTTGATTTATGGGATGACATTTCTTTAGCTTATCTGTCGTTGTTCTGTACCTTTTGCGTCTTCGGGTGGAACATGGAGAGGCTTGGATTCGGCAACATGTACGTACACATTGCGACCTTTCTCCTATTCTGTCTTGCTCCCTTTTTCATCTTCAACCTCGCCGCCGTGAACATCGACAACGAGACAGTGAGGTCGGTGCTGGGCATAACGGGGATTTTCCTCTGTATCTTTGGGCTGCTCTACGGCGGATTCTGGCGAATTCAAATGAGGAAGAGGTACAACTTGCCTTCTTACACGTTTTGCTGTAATAAACCGAGTGTGAGCGACTGCGCTCTGTGGCTCTTTTGCTGCTGGTGCTCCCTTGCCCAGGAGGTAAGGACGGGCAATTCTTACAATATCGTTGAAGACAAGTTTTATCGGAAGGAAGGGCAGTTGCCGATATCGCCCCTACCTCGGGAAGACGGCGAGTTTCAGTTGAGGGCTGCTAGTCCCGGTACAAGCAGCAGCCCGCCAGCCTTGAGGGCTCAATCTACGAGCCCGGCCCGTTTCTTCGCCGATGGGTATTATAGTCCGGGAACTCCACTTTCGTCGATCGAAGAAAAGGCTGCTGCTACACATGGTGGTGAAGATGAAACAATGAAGCCACCTTCTCCTTCTGTAATTACTAGGGAAGAGGCTTAGAGGATGAAATGAAACTGCTGTTTTTTTTTTCCATGTTACTTTGTTGTGTTGTGGCATTATCATTTTGAAGAGTCTTCAATTGCTGAGTGTATGATAATCTGTATTCACTGTATTTAAGCACTAATATTTTGTGATATGTATATTGTTTACTCTTTTGCATGTGAATTATTGCTTTTGTGAATTTAGGGTTTGGAACCTTTGTTCTGAACTGAGCTTGAAACTCAAAATTTTAAATTTAGATTTAAAATATATATATCTATATATAAAAATCTATATCTATCTATTTTATTATTAGAGAGCATATTAGAGTAACTTGGTATGGCAGATACAATTATTATTTTATCCTTAATTTTTGTATTAATTAAAATTATATCCTCTAGATCAATTTTTGTATTATAGAAAGTAATTACAGAATTATAAATAACATTATGATTTTATCTATTAAAAAATAACTCAAAATATTAAGTAATATTATAAATTTATATATTAAAGCACACATATCGAGTGTGCCTAAAATACTAGTTATTTAGCATGTAAAAACTGTAATTGATTTGTCAATTTGCAATTACTATTTCACTCTTATATTTTTTTAATTTATTTTAATTTAATTAATTACAATTTTATCCTTCAATTTTTTATTTATTACAATTACATCCTTAAAATCAATTTTTTTTAATATATATACTTTAAAATAGTACATAATTAAATTTAAAAACAATTTCATCTATTAAATAATTTAAATTATAAATAACTCAAAATATAAAGTAATATAATATAATTATATGTTGTGTTTCTTTTTTATAAGCGTTCTTTAAATTATGTTGCTCATTATTTGCTAAAAAGTTGGACTTTTACGGTGAAAGAACATCTCAACCTACCCAAGCTATGGCCGATATTTTATCCTCGGATATTATTCCTGAATATTTAAAGACTACGTTTTCCTAAAAAAAATAATAATAAAAAAGTTCAAGAGCCATCGTTACGACGAAGCTCGAGCTCGAGTTGAGACGGCTCATTGAGTTTGTGAGTTGGCTCGATGCGTCTCTTAATTCATGAGTTGGCTTGACTCATCTTTCGTCCCTATTTGAAACGATTTCGATTTTGATTTTTTTCCCCTAAGTGCTTTTAACATGTCTCATGCAAGGCCATATTTATCACTTGTTGGAGGAGTGAAATCTAAAATTTGACCTCTCATACTAAAATGCCCTTTTATTGCACATTAAATCATATGCCTGTTTTAATGTCTTGTCCTCTGACATATACCAAAGGTTCCTACCAAACCAATCTTAGCATCTAAAATCAACACAAAATGATTTTTAATTCTCCTGCAAAAAGTGAGCTTAACATATGCCAAGCAACCGTGTATTTAATAATGCAATAAACTCCCATAATAAAGCAAAGAGTTTAAAAGGAACACTAACCCCACCCACCGCCCTTAACAATGTATATAAATATATATTATTGTTAATTTTTATTGTATTTGGAAGGGATAAAACAAAGTTATAAAGTTGTGTTCATACATTTTTGTGGGTTTTTTTTATTACATATAATTAATTTAAGTTAAATGCGCCATCGTGGAAAGTTGGTTTTTACATACTAATTTTGAGCATTATGAGCTCCTTCCAAGTAAACACAGCCAAAATGTAAGGAGTACTTTTCTCTTTTATTATTATTATTATTATTTGCATTCCCTTAATCATATTTAAACTTTGCATCCGTATGTTTATGGGGGCAATTCATAATTTCGCCACATATATATTGTTTTTAAATTATGGCCATGTTGATTTCTTACCCATTTGTGTTGTGGGACACATAGCTTATTCTCTATTTTTATATTTTATTATTAATGGAATCCGCAGGTTGTATTATGTATCCTATAATCCTAGTTCATTCATAAAGTTTTAATGCAATTAGAAATTAAGACCCCAAATGTCCAAAAAAAAAAAAAAAGTGGAATGTTAATTTGTCCAATTCGTTACTTCGGTGCCAAATGAGACAGTATTTTGACTATTCAAACAGAATTGACATACTTTGACTTCATAATTCCATTTTATTCACAATTTAATTAAAAAAGAAAAAGAAAAATCAGAAAGAAATACGTTGAGCTATATGTTTTTAGTAAACTTATGATCGATAATAAAATCATGTAGTAATCCCAAAACAACTTATTATTCCAATATCACCTAATTAGTCAAAATCAAATTACATAGAAAGAAAATTCAAACTTTTAGTCAAAATTCAAAAAAAAATCATGACTTAAAAGTCAAACAACGCTTCATGCCTACTGTAACGTCAAAATGGTTGGCTTTCTCAATAAGGTGGGCGTGGGCCGACATCCTAGTCAAGTGGGTCCCACTTCAAGCTTCCCATGTCACGCAGCTCATACATTACCCATTCTACCCTCAATACTCATCTTAAATTCCCAAAATACCCTTCTTCGTTTCCTATATAAAACGCCACCTTCTTCAAGAAGAAAAGAAGTCCATCATCTCTATCTGCTTTTTTTTTTTTGGTAGATATAAGACAGAGAAATTATATAGAGATATTCATAATCACTGGCGAAGACGAAGGAAGAAATTCTGGAGGAATCTTCTAGAAACAAGGGTCTCGTGAGCGCCCTCTATGAAGCCTTGAACGCCCGCCACGTGGAGGCCGTCGAGAAGCTCCTCGCCTCCGACCTCGAGTGGTGGTTCCACGGCCCGCCGTCGCACCAGTTCTTGATGCGAGTCCTCACCGGCCAGGCCATCGGCGAGGACGACAGCAAGAGCAGCAGCAGGTTCACCTTCAACCCCCACCGCATCTCCGCCCTGGGACGCGCCGTCGTCCTCGTGGAGGGCTTCGACCAGCCGCGGTCCATCGCCTGGGTCCACGCCTGGACCGTCGAGGATGGGATAATCACCCAGGTCAGGGAGTACTTCAACACCTCCGTGACAGTCACGCGCTTCGAAAACCAGCCCGACGACTGCGGCATTTCCGACGCGTCGGCGCACCACTGCCCCTCCGTCTGGGAGAGCAGCTTTCCGGGTCGGTTCGGAAAATCCGTACCCGGCCTCGTTCTCGCTATTTAAAATAATTAAATAGCCAAGTGCTTGCTTGCTTGCTTTTCTTTGATATTGTATTGTCGGATATTGTGTCGGGCGGGTCGGGTCGGGTTGGTATATCTTCTTAAGGTTAAGAATCATATTGAAAATAAAAGGTATTGTGTGGTGTTGTGTCTGTATAATTAGTTTGTTTGTTATGTTTCCTTGTGTAATAAAAATGCAACGTTGGTGTGTTTGGTTATTTTGCTTTTCTATTTTATTTTATTTTATTTTAAACATTATTTGAATGACCGTCGAAAAAAAAAATACATTATTTATTTCATGCGTCGGAAAAAAATACATTGGCTTTATGTCGCATTTGGGATTGTGATATAATTAATTTAGTGAAGACAAGTATAAAACAAGAACATTAATTGGTGATTAATACGTTAACCATCCATTCATCAGTAGCTCCAATATATATATATATAATATATATATATATATAACCAAAAAAAAGTATATATCATAAGCTTTATAGTGAGGAAGTTATCGTGACATAAGTCTTCGTCAGTACATCATCTAGCATAGTCACATACTCCCACATGAAAGATTAACTATTAATCGATTTTTGTCGTGGCATGAACTATTAGGTGATTTACCCATGGAAATGAGCACCCCTTTGACAAAGAAACGTGACATGATTTTAAATAAATATCTATCTCATTATTAAGGGGAAAAAAATATCTCCATTACGCTTGAGGTGGGCTTAAAAGTTAAATTAGGTGCATAATTTTTTGTCATTTTTTAATTATAATACTGATAAAAGAATTAACATAGTTGGTATATATTCATTTTTGTTTTCAAGAGATTTAGGGGAGCATATTCCACTCACGTAATGTCATATTCTTTTCTTTCTTTTTTCCTTTTTCTTTTTCTTTCAACTGTCATTTCATATTATTATTATTATTATTATTATTATTATTATTATTATTATTTATTGAGGTGAGGGAGGGTATAATTATCAATTCTGGCATATATTCTTATTGGAGGTTAATAGATAAGAATCATCCGACATTGAAAGTGGTAATTCAACTAGGAGAATATATGTATATATATCCCAAGTTCGACCAAATTGATTGCATCCATGCAAACCTAAAAAAAATAATATGCAAGGAATAATAATATAATAATAGTATCAACAACGACTGCAAGAATAATAGAGGATTTGCACCATTATTTATGCTTGCTTAAATCTTGAAAGAACATTGATAGAATTCTTAAAAAAAAAAAGAAAGAAAGAAAAAAAGGAAAAAGTATATGCACGAAAACCCTTACGGTTGCTTTAACATTCCCTCCCACTTTGTTCTTTTGTCTTAAAAGCAAATTACCTCTTACTATATCCATCTTTGTCTTCGATGACGACACTCTAATACACATCTTCTTTTCTCATAATATCAATAAATAAATAGCACGATAATATACATACATATTCTTATTCAAGAATTAGGCCATGATTTGAGATGTTGGGTTCGGTTTTTACCTATTGGGGAAGTTGCCAACACCAATGATGCAAGAAAAGTGGCATGTCTTTGTCTTACACTATTGAACGATATGGATGGAGTTTTATTAAAATAAAATTAAAAAAAAAGCATAAAATGGATTTGATTTAATTACCACGTGAGAGTGACCTATCGATATTTGCAGGTGAACAATTCTATCTGATTTATATATTTGAGTCGGATTGATTTAAATTATCAATAAAAGATAAATAATCTCAACAAAGAATACGATCGAAAACTTCCATCCTTGCCATTTTTAACTCGTTATAAAACTTAAATAATACCTTTTTTTTTTATGCATGGACGTCACGTCAAAGTAATCAAAAGCCAATTCATATGAGAAAAAAAGAAAAAAAAAGGAGCTTAATCAGCGACGATATTTGGTTTACATAACTATCATATATAAATAATACGTGTATACTTGAAATTAATTAAATATCTAAAGATAAGGTTTCTGCATATTTATACTACAAAGCATTTACGTAAAGAACTGTTAATCACTTCTATTAATCTGGGCTGATCCGTGAGTCGACCCACCGAATACCCAAATTAATCTGGGCTGATCCATGGATCAACAACGGTGTAAGAACTTTTAGTCCATCTGCTTTTAACTAACTCTGCAAAGAGCCACCTCTCATTCCAAGGAAGCTAAAAATAGTATTTGTGAAATAAAATGTTTTTTTTTTTCTTGCCATCAACTTTTCTTTCACTTTCTCACACCATCTCAGAAAAAAAAAAAAAGAAGAAAAAAGGAAAAATAATCTCCGCCGCAATAATGTCGACCGACGACACCTCCGCCGGGAACAAGTACATGGTTTGCCAGATCAAAGACAACATCGTAACCTTCGGAATATGGCTGCACAGAAATCCGTTGAACTACTCCGTCCCCCTCATCCTCCTCCAGCTCTCCGCCATATCCATCCTCTCTCTTCTCATCGAAGCCTTCCTCCGTCCCCTCGGACAGTCATCCATCGTCTCTCAGATCGTCGTAAGAAAAAAGAAAATAAAATAAAAATATAACCCGGCCTGCCGACTGTTAAAAACGGTTATGTGTTTCTTTCTTACGCAGGGCGGCGTACTGTTCGGGCCGACGCTGCTAGGCCACGCCACCATCATGGGCACGCAGCTCTTCCCCATAAAGAGCCGAGTCACCCTCGAGACCTTCGCCAACATGGGCCTAATGTTCTTCTTCTTCGCCATCGGCATTAGGTCCGACATGCGGCTCATGGTCCGCCCCGCCAAGCACGCCGTCGTCATCGGCATACCGTCCACGTTCGTCGCCATGCTCCTCTCCGTCTCCATCGCTTTGGTCGTCAGGGCGTCCGTGGCCATGGAGGAATCCCTCTCCAAGGCCCTCCCTTACATCGCCGCCTCCAACTGCCTCACCTCCTTCCCGAACATCTCCTGCCTCCTGGCGGAGCTAAAGATGTCCGGCAGCGACCTCGGGAGGATCGCCATCTCCACCGCCCTCTTCTGCGAGCTGATCACCACCGTCGTGGTGGTGGTGCTCATCTCCCTCCTCCAGTCGGACCTCGACCCACTCCGCTCGTTCCTCTCGATGTCCTCCGCGCTGGCCTTCTCGGGCTTCTTGATCTGTGTCCTGCGGCCATTCATAAAGCGGGCCGTCAAGAGGATCCCCTCGGGGAAGTCCCTGGGGGAGATCCACGTCTTCTCTTGCTTCGTCGGCGTCCTCGTTTGCGGCTACATCACGGAGATGCTCGGGCAGCACTACGTCTTCGGGCCGCTCCTCCTGGGCTACATGGTCCCCGACGGCCCGCCGCTGGGCGCCGCCATGATCACGAAGCTCGACCTCCCCATCGGCAAGTTCCTCTACCCGACGTTCCTCACGACGAGCGGGCTCAAGACCAACATCTTCATCATCGACCTCAAGTCCCTCGGGATCGTCTTCTCCGTCGTCTTCTTCTCCGTCGTCATCAAGATCTCCACCGTCGTGCTCTCCTCACGCTTCTTGAACATCTACTCCCACGACTCGGTCGTCATAGGGCTCATGCTCAGCGCCCGGGGCGTCACGGAGCTCTTCGTCTTCAACCTCTGGCAGGACGGCGGGCTGCTCAAGGACGAAGAGTTCGCCCTGAGCGTCGTTTCTGTGATCGTCGTCACGGCGATCATCACCCCGCTGATCAGGCTCCTCTACGACCCGTCGCAGCACTTCATCCCCGTCAGGCGGCGGACCATCCAGCACTCCAAGCGAGACGCCGAGCTGCGCATCCTCGTCTGCATCCAAAACCAAGAGAGCGTGCCGTCCATCATAAACCTCCTCGAGGCGTCAAACCCCAACGAGCACAGCCACATCGCCGTCATAGCCATCGTCCTCGTCGAGCTCACGGGCCGGGCCACGAACATGCTGGTGGCCCACCAGTCGACACGGACTCTCCAGCCCACGGACTCGAGGTCTTGCCACATCATCAACGCCCTGAGGCAGTACGAGCTCTGCAACGAGAGCTGCGTCACCATCCAGTCGTTCAGCGCCGTCTCCCACCTCGAGACGATGAACGAGGACATCTGCCGCGTGGCGCTCGACCAAAATGCCAACATCGTCGTCCTCCCCTTCCACAAGCAGTGGGAAATCGACGGGTCCATAGCGTCGGTCAACCGGGCGGTCCAGAACATGAACGTAGCCGTCCTTGAAAAGGCGCCGTGCTCCATCGCCATCCTGGTGGACCGCGGGGTCCTGACGGGCTCCATCTCGATCCTCAACAACCAGGCGATCTATAGGGTCGCCGTGGTCTACATCGGCGGCCGGGACGACGCCGAGTCGTTGAGCTACGGCGCCCGCATGGCCAACCACGGCAACGTAACCCTAACGGTGATACGCTTCCTTCTGTACGGATGCGACACGGCGAGAGAGAGGAAAGTGGACAACGGCCTCATCGACGAAGTTCGACAGGCCAACATGGAAAACCAAAACTTCGTCTACCAAGAGCACATAGTGAAGGACGGTGTGGGCTTGGCGGCGTCGTTGAGGGGGATAGAGAATAGTTACGATCTTTTAATAACGGGGAGGAACCATCAGTCGTCGCCTATTATGACGGGGCTCGGGGCGTGGAGCGAGTGCCCCGAGCTCGGCGTCGTGGGCGACGTCTTGGCCTCGCCGGACTTCGGCAGCACCGCCTCGGTTTTGGTGGTTCAACAGCAGAGATTCGTCGGGGGGAAGTTCAAGAATGGGATGCCTAAGCCAGTGGTGGTGAGCCACGAAGGCGTTCATGCGACCGCCATAGTCGATCACGAGGGGAGTAACTTGGAAATTTCCGTAGATAGCGATAGGGTGTGAAAAGAATTGTAAATTTTAACTTTTTTTTTGGTAGGAGTGGTTTGTAGATTAGATTAAGGTGCCCTTTTTCCGAGGGTTCGACTGGCGCTATGCCGGAAAGTTGTACGATTCCTCCGCAATCGAGCACGCTTTGCGCAAAGTACGCACACATAGTGATCTTTCATGGGATTCTTGCTTTAAGCGCTAAGAAATGTCGAATTATTACAATTTAGATCTGCGAAGTAGGGCGATTAATTTGAAAGTGCGCATTACACGATCATAACAACACAAGCGTGACGACGAGAACGTCGTCCGCGCAAACTAGCGTATGCGCAAACTTGTCCGATCATTTCTTGTCCTTGGACGACGTTTCTCCGTTAGCGATCGTTCCTATCGTTTCATCGTAAATGCGGAGGTGCCGGTGGGTCAGAATCTCATGCCTTTTATCGTACAAGGTATACCTTGATAGCCAGCCCATTGTGATCATTTCATCAGTCATATGTTGAAATAATATTTCAAAATGATATTTGCGCATTTTCTTTTCTCTTCATGCATCAATTAAATAGCAAATACATAAAACTTGTATCACCATCTTATTAGTAGAAATTAAAATCATAATACTCTCAAATAAATTAGATATTGTAATTTGTATAATTATCTATACTATATATAATTACCCAACACCCTATAGTAACTAACTTTTAATCAATTTGATGTGTCATTTATAATTATCATTTTACCCTTCATCTTTTTAATTTATTTCAATTATATCCTAATAAATCAACTGATTAAATTTAAATTATAATTTCATAAATTGAACATTTTAAATTAAAACTAACATGTTAAACATAAAATAATATTATATATATTTATATATCAAAGCACACATGCATCGAATGTGCGGAAAAGAGGCTCGTAAATCTCGACTTTTTTTTTTCGTAGGAGTGGTTTGTAGGTTAGATTCAGGTGCCCTTTTTCCGAGGGCTCGACTGGCGCTAGACCGGAAAGTTGTACGTTTTGCGCAAAGTACACCACACACAGCGATCTTCGTGGGATTCTTGCTTTAAGCGCGATTGCCGCGCTATTACAGAAGGAGAAGAGGAATAATAATAATAATAATAATAATAATAATAATAATAATAATAATAATAATGGATAGCAAAATGTCGAATACCTATTAGGATTTTAGATATCCGAAGTACTGCGATTAATGAAAGTGCGCAAAAACGAGCGTAACAACACAAGCGTGACGACGAGAACGCTGTCCGCGCAAACTAGCGTATGCGCAAACTTGTCCGATCATTTCTTCTCCTTGGACGACGTTTCTCCGTTAGCGGTCGTTCCTATCGTTGCATCGTAAATGCGGAGATGCGGGTGGGTCGGGATCTTATGCCTTTTGTCATACAAGGTGTACCTTGATAGCCAGCCCATTATGATCATTTCATCAGTCATATGTTGAAATAATATTTCAAAATGATCTTTGCGCATTTCTTTTCTCTTCATACATCAATTAAATAGCAAATACATAAAACTTGTATCACCATCTTATTAGTAGAAATTAAAATCATAATACTCTCAAATAAATTAGATATTCGTGATTTGTATAATTTTTACAATTATATAATTGCACGAGCAAACTAATAAAATAAATTACATAAAACTCATTTCTCACTACCATATTGCATTTAAAGAATATATTACCTTGATTGAAAATGATTAAAAGTTTAATGTTGAGATCTTTAATTAATGCTACAAGTGTTTCTACGTAAAAATGAATCGAGTTTTGCGCTGATCATGAATCTTTTTTTTTTTGTGCGAGCTCTATTTCGAACGATCGGATTCGCGCAAGGCAAGAAAAGTTTGAACGTCTTAAAACGCAGTAATTAAATACATTGCGACAACGATTGAATCTTGATCGACGTATTGTACTTGCGCCGAAGTCGAAGATTATATTTCTTGAAGATTTATAGAGATGTTGAAGTATTTTATTTCGTATGGTACTTGGAAAAACTTTTATTGTGGATCAATTTATTGACATGAAAAGTATAATTCCAATAAATATCATATATTCATTATGTAGATTGAAGAATCATGAATTATTATCCCACAATAATAGGTGTTTAAATGCTATGTTTAAAAGCATATGAAATAAGTGTAATTCTAATATATGTTGACTAAAATGATATACCTATAATTTTATATTGATCTTCAAATATATATCTCAACGTAATTACTATATAATCTTTTACACACGAAGTATACAAAATATTTTCATCAATAAGCCTTATTCTCGAAGCCTTTATATTCTCCTGTCACCTGCCCAATAATCGTCTGCCACGTGTCATCACTTTGGGTCTTTCGGTCACAAAGCAATGTTCTAGATCTTCTTTCTAATGAAAATCCTTCAATATAAATAGGCAAGCGAGCGATTAGATTAAAGACAAAGCTGAATTTCTTGCGTTGAATTGAATCATGAGGGTTGTTCGTCTGAGAATCGTTCGATTTGCACTCTTAATATGCTTGGTGGGAGCTGTTTCTTCGGCAGCTGGGGAAACATTCGATGTTCGTCGGCATTTATCCACGGTGACAAGGCGAGTCTTTTCTCTCAATCGCACTTCCCCTATGTTTTTTTTTTTTTGGGAGATGGATTGTTGCATCTTTTTTTTTTTTTTAAATAAACTGGAGGAATGAATAGTTTGGCGTGCAATATGAAGATCGTTAGTCTTCGTGCTATTGTTTGATCATTTAATAACATGGGCGTTGGTAAATTCATAGCTTTCCACGTTTGATGCGATTGAATTTTTTGAAGTTTTTTCTTTTTTCTTTTTGGCTTCTGTATCTGTAGTACTTCAGTTAAGTTTTTAATGGCAGTGGTAGATTTTTCTTTGCTGGGCTTGTGTCCTTTCTTCTTCTGGCAGATATCACATTGCAAAGGATATATCGGATAGTTCGTTTGTTCCTTCGGACATCGGTGATCAATGTAAACCACTTCATTTGAATCTTGTGGTAATTCTCTTTTTAATATGTTTTTGCAATGTTCTGTAGATCTTTCCTGTCCGTCAAGGTTTATTTTCTCTGCCTATTATTTGGATTGTGGTGGGAAGATATTCTTAAGAGCTTCAGTAACCGATATAATGAAAATGCTTGTGTGTAAATTTCTGCTTTCACGGCTTTGTTATGTGCCTTATACTTTATTTAGTATGTTCTTAGGTGAAAATAAGGTGTATTCTGGCTTTATTGCAATGGCATGTAATGGTTATGTTGTCTCTGGCAGGCACGCCACGGAACAAGGGCTCCTACTAAGAAAAAACTGAAAGAATTGGAAGCTTTGTCTAAGCGTCTTTTACTCCTCTTAGAGAACGTAAATGAACGAAAAAGATTTCCTTCGTGGTTAAGCGGATGGAAATCGCCTTGGACTGGAAAACACAAGGGTGGAGAGTTGATTCCCGAAGGAGAAAATGAACTCTATCAGCTTGGTTTGAGGATAAAGGAGAAGTTTCCTCAGCTTTTTCATGTGGATTATCACCCTGACGTATATCCAATAAAAGCCACTCAGGTTCATGGCGTATTCCTAGTTTGTCTTTAGAATTCCGAGATATGGTATTTTAGTATCCAGCTGTTTCAAAGAAGGAGATAACTAACTATACAATATTAGAGAAAACTATATGGCAAACCACTATGACAATTTTTTCCGTATATTATGAATGCTTTAGGTTTCTCGAGCGTCAGCCAGTGCTGTAGCATTCGGAATGGGGCTTTTTAGTGGTAGTGGAAATCTCGGCCCAGGGCACCATCGGGCTTTTGCAGTGACCAGTGAAAGCCGTGCAAGTGATATTATGTTGAGATTCCATGATTGCTGTCAAAACTACAAGGTATAAAGTAACCTTTCTTGACAGCCTTGGCCTTGATGATCGAAACTAGAATTACTAGTTCGTGAAGTAAGTTCCCGAGCCATGTAACATATGGATGCAGGCATTCAGGAAAAGCCAAGAACCACACGCCGATAAGCTCAAAGAGCCTGCATTGAATGAGATAACTCAAGCATTGATATTACGGTGGGGCCTTAATTTCACAAGACAGGACGTTTCATCACTTTGGTTTCTATGCAAGCAGGTAACTTTTTCTTTTACAATCATATAGAACTTTTTTTTTCCCTGCTAAAAAAAATAACTATCATCTCCTCCCTATGTTGACTTGCAGGAAGCATCGTTACTGAACGTGACTGATCAGGCTTGTGCTCTCTTCACTGAAACTGAGGTATCTTTTTCTTATGTTAACGAACATGGCTGATCAAGCTTGTGTGCTATCAAATTATCAATCTTGGATGTACTGCTGAGCGCTTTATCTCATCATTGTAAACTGAGTCTTAATACAATGAGCGACTTATGGCATTACCTTGAGAGTTGCATTCAGTCTTTACTTAATCTTCCTATTGTGCTCATTTTTTAGATTGAATTGCTGGAGTGGACTGATGATCTGGAGGTATTCATACTCAAGGGCTACGGCAATGCACTCAATTACAGAATGGGAGTACCATTGCTTGAAGATGTTATCCAGTCGATGGAACAAGCTATCAAGGCTAAAGAAGGTACGTAGATATCATGCTCGCACTTTCAATATGTTAATGGGTAATGTATGCTTTTCAAGATGGCATCAGTTTACTCTATGATCACTCAACATGATGCTAACGTTGGCATTTTGGGTCTATTTATCCGAGGACTCTTTCACCCCCAATCCATTCGGTGATAGTATCGTATCCTCTATCCATATCCCAGAGCATTTTCTGTAATAATTCAATCAATATTGTCAGAATCTTGATTGATGTCTTTGTTCTTCTTTGCCTCTTTCTTAGAAGGACTTACTCCCGGAAGCTATGAATTGGCCAGACTGAGATTTGCTCATGCAGAGACTCTGCTTCCATTTTCCTGTTTGATTGGACTATTTCTCGATAGGCCTGGTAAGTGCTTTCGTTCATTAACAATCCATGCCGTCTCTTCTGTCCCCCTTTTACATACTTTTTATCTTACGGTTTTGCCCCTAATATCGTCTCAGAGTTCGAGCGAATACTAAGAGAAGAACCTCTGCAACTACCAGCAAAGCCTCCGCAAAAGAGAATCTGGCGAGGCAGCACGGTGGCTCCATACGCGGGAAACAACATGCTGGTGCTCTACCACTGCCCGTCCAATAACAAAACGAGCAATTACTTTGTGCAAGTTCTGCACAATGAGCTTCCAATACAAATCCCAGGCTGTGGAGATTCTGACGTCTGCCCTTTCGAGGTTTTCAAGGTTACTACGCACGCCCCTTAAGCTTGCTCATATTCCGTAATAATTCCACTACGAAAAGCCATCGCATTTGCAAGCGTCGTCTTTAACTCATTTCAGGAAAGAATAGCTGCTCCTCACTTGAAGCACGACTACAGTACGCTTTGCGGCGTGGAGTCGGAGCAAACCGCACGAGCCGGCCCGTTTTCGTGGCTGTGGAGTTGGTTTTCGGGCGCTGGTGCTACTACACCACTTGCAAAAGATGAGCTTTAGTTAGACTTTGTAGTGGATAAGGCTCTTCTAACATCTAGCTTTACACTGTTCTTTTTATTGCCATCAGTTTTCCGAGTTGTTTTCCTCTAACTTCATTACATTAGCGGTTATAGTTGTAGTCAAGGCCAATGCAAGCAGTTGTGTTTAAGGTAGTGTTTTTCAAATATTCAATTTCACTTTTAACATAAATTTGTAAATTAATAAAATAAATAAGTAAAATCCTCCACAATCGTTATCCCCTCACATTGTCTTGATCAAATTGCTCAATACCATCGTCGCCAGGTAAAAGTTAAAAGTCCACCTTTGAAGTTAAAAGTAGTGACAGTTGACTTGTTTTATAAACGAGCAAAAACATCGCACATTTGTAACGAGGAGGAGATAATGTAATATTTATTACCCATGAGGCCAAGATTTAAATGAAATAAATTAATAAAGATATGGAGAATAAAAGTGGGCTTCCATTATAAAATTTCAATGTATTCAAGCAGTTAAACAAATCCCCATCGCCCCAACGCCATTCATTACTCTTTAGTCTTTACATTACAACTCACGATATATATATACATAACATATACATACACACACACATATATATATATATAGTACAGTAGATAAATAGATAAAACAATGTCCCACGAAGAAGAAGCTTCTTCTTCATCATCATCGAACCAACCATTACGGTGGCAATACTCTCAGTTCGACGACGACGGCAACTTCCAAATACGCGGCCGTACTCTCTTTTTCCTCATCGTTTTGCTCTCCGTAATACTTTTGGTAGTCCTCCTCTTCCTCTACGCCAGGTGGGTCTGCCGCTTCCCCCCGTCGCATCATCCCCCGCTGCCGACGCGAGCAGCCGCCGACTCCACTTCCATCCACGCGCCGCCGCCGAGGACGGGTCTGGATTCGGCGGCGATAAGCAGCCTCCCGATTGTGCTGCTGCAGGGGGTCGGTGGCGGTGGCGGCGGCGGTGGTCTCGGTTCGGAGTGCTGCATATGCCTTGGGGTGTTTGAAGATGGTGATAAGGTGAAGGTGCTGCCTCAGTGCCGACACTGCTTTCACTCCGACTGCGTGGACACGTGGCTCGCCGCCCGATCCAGCTGCCCGCTTTGCCGGGACTCGGTTCGTATCGACCCGCCCGTATGACCCGGTTTATTACTGGATTATTGGGTTTTAGTGAGCATTGTAAAGATATTTTGCTTCTCCTTGAGATTCTCTTATCTACATGTCCATTCTATCATCTTGTTTTGGATTATAGTGCACCAAGAATGTGACAACGTTTATTTTTGTGTCCTCATATCCTATTCAAAGTTTTCTTGAGTACGTTATATTAATATAAATTGTACTTTAAGCTTTTAGATGCTATCAATCAACCATGTTTAATTAGGTTGGTCTATCCGCCGAATACAACTAATGAGGAAGGGCGATGGGGCAAATAGCCGTACTAAGCATATATAGCACTCAAATGTTCTTTTTATTACTACCATCTATTGTACCTTCAGTTTGGGGTAGTTTTAATCTTCCTATGTGTATTATTACCCTTAGCCTTAGCTTAGCTTATATGTATTTATCTTTGTAGTTAAGTTTCTGCAAGATCTCCGATATTTAAACACAAGATTTTCGAGGAAAATAATCAAAAGAAAAAGATGGAAATCCAAATTCTTTCAACTGAAACAATCAAACCCTCCAAGGCGACGCCGGCCCACCTCAAAAGCTTCAAGCTCTCTTTCTTGGATCACATAGTTGCTTGCTTCTACATACCTATAATCTTTTTCTACGACGCAAAGTTCAACCAAGAAAACATATCAGCGATTCACGCTCGCCTCAAGAAATCCTTGTCGAAAACCCTAACATTCTACTACCCTCTCGCAGGCAGAGTAGAGGACGACAAAGTAACCATCATTTGCAACGACGAAGGAGCGTCGTACGCAGAAGCCAAAGCTAACTTCACGATGTCCCACTTCCTCGAAAACCCCGAGATCAGTTTCCTCAACGAGTTCCTCCCACGCACTCCCAACGTGTTAGAAAACGAAGTCGACCAAACCCTAGTTCATGTTCAGGCGACCGTTCTTGCCTGCGGTGGGATCGTCGTTGGGACGTGCATGCACCATCGAGCTGCTGATATGGTCACCATGGCCTCGTTCTTGAAGACATGGGCTAGGGTTTCGAACGAAGCGTACGATCGAGACATAGTGCACGAAGATTTAGCCATCGGGTCTTTGCTTTTTCCACCAATATGCCCTCTTCCTGACGAGTATGTTACCAAGAATATAAACGATTACTTTGGCGGGAAAAATAATTCAAGAACTAGACGATTCGTCTTCGACTCGAACTCCATAGAAACCCTAAGGGAAAAAGCGGCTAGTGAAGCAGTGCCAAGGCCAACTCGCATCGAGACATTAACGGGTTTCATATCCGAACGCATCATGAAAGGTTTGATCATATTGTTATAAAAAATTTTTGGCAACTATTGTTCCTATATATCATAAGTATCTTAGGAAGATGTAATAAAAACCACGTCATGATTGAAAATATCGATTTTGCAGTGACCTCCGAGACCTCAACCCCTAAAACTATCATGATCTCCCATCCCATCAACATAAGAAGGCGACTGAACCCTCCCTTGCCAGAAAATGCCTTCGGAAACTTCCCATGGTTCACCGCTGCTTTTTACGGTTCCTCGGAAGTTGATGACTTAGAACTACCAGATTATGTAGAGCGGTTGAGGGAAACCCTAGAAGCCATTAATGGCGAAAGCTTAAGGGAACTCAAACCAGACAAAGCTCTTCACACGCTTAACGAGGTATTGGGACAGATCAACGAGAACGAAGCGATAAAGCACTATAAATTCACAAGCTGGTGCAATATGGGAGCCTACGACGTTGATTTTGGGTATGGAAAGCCAGCTTGGGTCGCTCACATGGGCGACGCCTTGAATCGAAGGACGAAGCATCAGATTTTGTTCGTCGAAGGGAAGAATGACGGCGACATCGAGATGTGGATGCTGCTTGAGGAGGATGAAATGGCCGTGCTCGAGAATGATGCCGAGCTTCTCGAGCATGCGAAGAAAAACCCTAAAGTTATTTCGGAGCATTGATTGTTTGTTTCATTCATGTCCAATTTGCAGCCTTTGGTTTGCCTTAGTTCTACGTTTGATCATTGTAGGGGATTCATTAATAAGTTATGCGTGTAATTGAATATGATGTTTAACATAGTTCTTTTGTACTATAAATTAACATCAATCTTCGAATTAGAGCTTGATATACAATTTAGGGCTTCCTAATATATATAATTCCCCATATATATATATATATATATAGAGAGAGAGAATATTGTTATGGTGCATATATATCGTGAGCAACTACCGTGAGCACCATTAGCAAATCTCTCGAAAATTGTGATTTCTCTCCATCTTCGGGGCCGCCATCACCTCCGCCGCCCCTCTCAAGCTCTACCGATGACGAATTTCTTGGAAATCAATGCGTCGGAGAGGGCGGCGGTGGCGACGGTGGAGTTTGAGAGGGCCGGCGGAGGTGATGGCAGCCCCGAAGATGGAGAGAAAGCACAATTATCGAGAGATTTGCTAACGGTGCTCACGGTGGTTGCTCACGATAGGTATGCACCATAGCAATTATATATATATATATATATATATATATGTGTGTGTGTGTGTGATTTGCTATGGTGCCCAGATACTATGAGCATCATAACAAATCTCTCATCTATTGTGCTTTTCCTCTCTCTCCGACGTCATCGTCGCCTCAGTCGTCCTTCTCGACTCTGTCGTCACCTCTGCCACTCACCTACGTCGCGTTGGTTTATCATAAATTTATTTTTATTTTCGATTTTCTCGTAAAGAGTCGATATGATATGATGGGCAGGTGGGCAACATAGCAAATATATATAAGTCGGCCCAAATATCTGTTGACAAATGTGTAGTAATTAGTTTTCAAAGAGATTATCATTAGTGTATGTCGAAGTATAGACATAAAGACATTTAATCTTTTTTCATTTGTCAACTCCTCACAACTTCTTGTGGCATTTATGGGGATCGAACTTTTAATTAGATATGATTGTGTCGGTTTACGTGTTATGTCCACGTTGTAACTTTGCCTTAATATTTAAGAATCGCAAATGAAATAAACATTTTTGTTATATTTCATCATCTTATAGTATAAATCCGTACTTCGATATTATAGGTTTAGATATATAGTACAAGTGGCACATCGTGCGGTTTTATTTAATTTATGTTATTATTTATATTACGTTTGATGAGATAAAATAACTCAGAAAGTTTGCTTGTCAATTTGCATATGATAAATAGGCCCTCAATATCAATATCAATATCCCTTATTAAATCGAAGATTTTGTATAGATTTTTGTGGTCCATTTGGTAGAGCACATGCACCCAATGTATAATTTTTAATATATATCTCCATAACGATCATGGGAATGCAAATTTAGGTTACAAAAGATAAATTAGACACAAAAAAAAAAGCATTTTATCATATTCATTGATAGCGTTTTTATGTCCTAAAAGGATAGGTCATGACATCTCCTAAACATTATTTTAATAAATATATTTCGCTAGTAGTATTTCATAGTACATATATTATTTTAAGAATATGGTTATTCTTCGTATCCATACAATATTTTTAGGAAATAAATATAATAATGAAAATAATAAATATTTTCTGACAGGTAAGAAAATGTCTTGCCCGACAACAATTAAATTCTTTCACATCTAAATTTCCCTTTCACTTCGTTTTCCTCATAATTTCCCTACCCCGCATTATTAGATGCCCACCCGTGTGCTCTTTCATTAATTATCACTACCCCACTAGAAAAGAAATTCAATTTGCACGTATTTCAATAATTTCAAATGCCCATTCTCATCAAATATACAAATTGTTTTTCTACTTTCTTAAATAAAAATTATTCTCTTTCCTAAAAAAATTGATATAATTTATAGTTGAAGAGAAAATATAGCTTAAAAATTGTAATCCGAAGAAAGTTATTTGTATATATTAAAAAATCGAGGGCTTTTGCTGATAGATAGGTAATGTTGCCTCTTGAATATATTAGGTGAGTCAGGTGAGAAGAATTATCCGATATGGGATAGATAAAAATCTCAACACGCCTCCTCGCATGTGGCGTGACTGGCCTAACAGGTGAACATATGAATCGGGTGACGGTGAGCATAGATCGAATCCGCTCTGA
Source organism: Lindernia subracemosa (assembly GCA_028392965.1). Taxonomy (NCBI): domain Eukaryota; kingdom Viridiplantae; phylum Streptophyta; class Magnoliopsida; order Lamiales; family Linderniaceae; genus Vandellia; species Vandellia subracemosa. Next base: position 89,542 of record JAQPCC010000023.1, read on the forward strand.
TATCATATTAAAAATTGAAGGCTTCATCCTAAAATCAATTGGTGATAGGTGACTGTGCTTTTTGAGTATATTAGGTGAGTTGGGTGAGAAAAATTATCCGATGTGGGATTGACAGAAATTCTCAACAGTATATAAAGTAAGAAATATATTGGAAAAAAATTAATATAATTATATTTTGGATAAGAAGGTGGACATGCTCATCCATTCTGGCCAGTCAAGATTACAGAAATTAATCATTTATGAAAGATTTATATAATTAAATATATTATTGAAGCAATATTGTGAAAATGAAATATATCAAACATTCTCTCTCTAACATCCTTTAGTACAAACATATTTATAATCTCTGTAATAATAATCCCATCACGTTTCATATATATTGAAAAAAAAGAGATACACTTAAATACGACTCCTTTTCTTTCTATTTCATCTTTTAGCAAAAGCAAACAAAAGCCATGCCGCCGTACACTCTCATCCTCTACGCCCTCACCGCCCTACTCGCCACCTTCCTCTTCATACGCGCCTCCGCACGCCGCCGCATGCGCCGCCTCCCTCCGGGGACTCTCGGATTCCCCTTCATCGGCGAGACTCTCCAGCTGATCTCCGCATACAAGAGGGAGAACCCCGAGCCTTTCATAGACGTCCGCGTCGCAAAATACGGTTCGGTTTTCACCACTCACATATTCGGCGAGCCCACGGTTTTCTCGACCGACCCGGAGGTGAACCGGTTCGTCCTTCAGAACGAAGGGCGGATCTTCGAGTCGAGCTACCCCGGCTCGATTTCGAACCTCTTGGGCAAGCATTCGTTGCTGCTGATGAAGGGGAGCTTGCACAAGAGGATGCATTCCTTGACGATGAGCTTCGCCAACTCGACGATTCTGAGGGACCATTTGCTGGAGGATATGGACCGGCTGGTCCGGTATAATATGGATGGGTGGGCCGGGCGGGTTGTGCTCATGGACGAGGCGAAGAAGGTAAGATTTCTGATACACTTTTATGGCTCTTGATTGTGATTGAATTTATGAATTTATTGAAATGCCATGTAAAGATTGAATCTTTTTGTAATTATAATGAAAACCCATAAATATTTACTATTGATTTTAGTGAGTTTGATTTAATTCGACAAGTTGTACGACGAGACAATAGTAAGATATAGGAAAAGGAATATACAAAAAAAAAAAAAAAAAAAAAAAAAAACCTAGAAAGAGTTCATAAGCACGGTGGGCTTTCCTTTAATTGTCGCGTGCACGGCGTAATGATATCATGTTAAGGGCACCGAAAAAGATTATATTTTTTCTATAGTTGAAAGTGTCATACACATTGGAGAGATATTCAAAGTACTTGAAAAGTTTCAGTGGGCATACTCATTAGATTGCTTTTGTGCTTTGTTTTTAACCTAGCTATAATAATATATATATATAGACATATATACCAAGGTTTTATATTTGTTTTTCTTTCTAAATTGAGTGGTTATTACATATAGAAGCAATCGGAACCCACTCGCATGTGCATGTAGTATGATCCATCTATTCTCTTGACCTTTTTTAGACAGCCCATTATCTTTCTCCTTTGATTGTGTTTGTGGGTTCCTTACAGTGCTTTTAGGAACATTCGATGCCATAAAGCAGAAGCTTGAAGTATCTTTTGATGCGTAGTAATCATGCTTGCGTTCCTCTTTTTCAGTTGTTGTTGTTTTATAAAGAAAAGAAAGATGCTTTTTTTTTTTGTTTGGAGGGTTTTCTTTTTTGGATGAAGATAAATTGAAAGTTCATAGTTAATGAATTTATTTTATCTTTGTTTTTGCAGATGACTTTTCAGTTAACAGTGAAGCAGCTGATGAGCTTCGATCCTTGCGAATGGACTGATAATCTCATGAAAGAGTACATGCTTGTCATTGAAGGCTTTTTCACCGTCCCTTTGCCTTTATTTTCAGCCACATATCGAAGAGCCATACAAGTACGACGACGATGCACAAATAAATATTTAATATATTTTATTTCACTTCTATTTCAACAGTAAAGTAAATGAAGGAATAAAATAAAGACTTCTTTTGTGACTATAGGCTCGGAGAAAGGTGGCTGAGGCTTTGAGCTTGGTGGTGGCGGAGAGGAGGAGAGAGAGTAACGAGAGGGGAGATCGGAAGGACGACATGTTGGCTGCGCTGATGGCGGAGTACGGCGGCGGAAGAGGGTTTTCCGATGAGGAAATTGTTGACTTTATGTTGGCTTTGTTGGTGGCTGGGTATGAAACCACCTCGACAATCATGACGTTTGCAGTCAAATTTTTAACTGAGACCCCTCAAGCTTTAGCTCAACTTAAGGTCTCTCTCTCTCTCTCTGCATAATATATATATATAAATATATTCATTGATCTCAAATGAATGTAACATCAACTCAAGAAAACGATGGTTTACCCATTATATTATAATGTATTTCCCCCCTCATGTGGCCACGTGCGATTGTTGAGTCCTATTCATACATAGCATAATGGGTAGCTAATATCTCCATATTTTATTTTTCCTAGTATATTAATTAATATATATATATATATATATATATATATTTCTGATTTATAGGAGGAGCATGATGAGATCAAGGCGAGAAGAGGAGAAAACGAGCCTCTTCAATGGGAAGACTATAAGTCCATGGACTTCACTCAATGTGTAAGAGTCCATGTTTGATTAATTTGGCATCAACATTGCCCTAATTCTTACATAATAATAATAATCCAATAACTTGGCAGGTAGTAAATGAAACCCTTCGAGTGGCTAACATAATCAGCGGCGTATTCCGACGAGCGATCGCCGACGTGACCGTCAAGGGTTATACCATCCCGAAGGGTTGGAAAGTCTTCGCTTCTTTCCGAGCCGTTCATATGGATCATCAACACTTCAAAGACGCCCGCTCCTTCAATCCTTGGAGGTGGAAGGTATTAAGCAATTTACTAATTACTTCCGTTGTTTTTTCAACGATATAAGCTTTACTATCTTTGTTTGTTGGTTAATAGAATAACTCGGAAGTAAATGGCTCTTCCGTAAGCTCCTTCACGCCCTTCGGCGGCGGGCCCCGGCGATGCCCGGGGGCCGAGCTAGGCAGGGTCGGGCTTTCGGTTTTCCTCCACCGCTTCGTCACACAATTCAGGTATATATGATAACATGGTTTTGTCGCATGCAATAAAACATGACATATGATTAGGTTTTTCCCAAGGTTTATTACATTATCTGCATAACTAACTAAAACTAATATTACAGTTGGGAGCCCGCGGAGAAGGATAAGGTGGTCTTCTTTCCGACGACGAGGACGCAGAAGCGTTACCCAATCATCGTTCGAAGGCTAAAAGGCGTGGCGGAGAAGGCCAAAGCAAGCTGATGCTTAAGTTACATCCATATAGTCATTACAGAAGAAATTATACTTTGTCGTCCATTAAAGTAGTTATGTTGAAACATTACAAGCTCATAAAGAAACCCAATAATGAGCCTAAGTCCATATAAATAAAGCCAGTGAGGGTCTAATTTATAGAAACTGAAAAATACAGTTGGGTAATAAAGGTCCTATTTGTAATGGGTTAATATCAAGAATCTCATTTAAACCTTCGAATATATGTCCTAAGATTTAGGCTAAATTGCATATAACCCACCTGTGGTTTAAAAAATAAACACCAAACCCCCTATGGTTTTTAAATGGCATAAAACACCCTCGTGGTTTGGTTAATCTTGCACTCCTTATCATTTACACTCTCTAATTAGGGGGTACAATGCTATGTTTTCGACACCATCGGGGGTACAATGCTAAATTTTAGACAACACAATGGAGTTTGACGCAATAAAAAAAGCATAATCCACGTGGGGTATAACATAATTTACCGTAAGATTTTTCAATGATAAGTTGTTTGCACCAACCACAACCACACTTTTCTAACTCAAGGTGATAAAATCATTCAAACCCCTCATCAGTAGAATATTAACTCGATTTTCTTTGATCATCGTATCTGTTCAAGAAAGTTTCAGCTTGGAGAGATCGAAAATGGTGGGGCCAGAGAGGCCATTGTTTGTATTGTTTGGGTCATCGATTGTTCAGCACAGTTTCAGCAATGGTGGTTGGGGTGCTATTCTAGCAGATATCTACGCTCGTAAAGTAATCATCTTTTCTCTCCCTTTTTTGTCCCAAGAAAATTGTGATTTACAGATCTCAAAATGGCAGTAAATGGGTTGTGGATTTTAACCTTGAAAGTGAAGTTTTTTAATTTCTGAAGAAGAGAAAAAGGGGGGGAAAAAGATCATATCTTTGTGATAATGGTGCTGTGGGGGGGAAAGGGATTAGGTCAGATAAGGCAATGCCCTCTTTATAAATCAAACAATGTACAATAAAGAGAGGCTACATTTGTTCCATTTTTTGATGAAATATATGATTTTTCTAGGCGGATATAGCTCTGCGAGGCTACTTCGGATGGAATTCTAGGCGAGCTGTCCAAGTTCTCGATCAAGTTTTCCCGAAGGTACGACATTAAACCTCGTATGTTTTATCCATGCGATGACAGTTGATTGCTCGCTAGAAGATAAGAGATTGATCGTCGTTTCGTATGATGTAAACGAACGTTCTTGCCAATGAATTTCGTAGTCACTAAGGTAACGGTTGGTATTTGCAGAGTGCCGCCGTACAGCCCTCTTTGGTGATAGTATACTTCGGAGGCAACGACTCGATGGGCCCACACCCGTCTGGGCTGGGCCCGCACGTGCCTATTCAAGAATACGTCGAGCACATGAGGAAAATCGCTACGCACCTCAAGGTGAACTCAACTTCTTGAAAACCTCAATATTCGTTTCGTATGTATGAAAATATCACACACATATGTGTTGGCGCCATATAATCAGATATGCCTCTTCGGCTCTTGCGTTTTCATTACAGAGCCTTTCGGACAAAACCCGCATTATATTCCTCAGCTGCCCTCCCGTGAACGAGGCAAAGATCCGCGAAAACAGAAGGTATTAAATAAATTATTACCATAGTCGCCTGATTTAATTAACGCAATCTCATATACTAGGTTTCTCTTGCGTTTTCTTTGCTCTACAATTCAGTCCTTACATCAGCGAGCTAGTTCGAACGAACGAGCTATGCCGAACGTACTCAGAAGCCTGCATAGACCTTTGTAAGGAGATGGACGTAAAATTCATCGACCTTTGGACAGCCATTCAAAGGCGGGAAGACTGGTCGAACTCTTGCTTTACGTGAGTATGCTCAAACGATTATTGAACGAATTTGCGTGTAATATTTTTTTTTGTAATAATGTGAGTGTTGTTCATATTAGGGACGGAGTTCATTTCTCGGCCGAGGGGAGTAAGGTGGTCGTCGAGGAGATACTAAAAGTGCTGAAAGAAGCCGAATGGGAGCCTAGCCTTCATTGGAAGTCGATGAGCACCGAGTTTTCCGATGATTCGCCTTATGATATCGTTGCTTCCGACGGAAAAACGACGTTGAATCCCTCGGAGTGGACCTTTCATAGAGACATTCAATGGGATTGATTGATGCTTATTATTTGTTTGTTTGAGATTATTACTACATTGGGTTACATATGTTGTACTGAAATCAAGAAGCGTTTTTTCCTCGGCATTTTGAAATCGTTGTTAGCACTTATACGTAAGCATTTGTATTTAGTTGTCCATTGCATAATGATCCAAATATAATTTGACTAAGCAAATATAATAATCTTTTTTTATTTTTTTTTATTTTCATGTAATGTGCAAATCACTTACATATGAAAGTTAACTTTTTATTTACAATTCAAAGTAGCATAATAATTTTATTGGGTTTTATATACTATGTAATACATCCGATATTTTATAACAATTTTCTACTTTTTGCAGTTTGTTTCATTGGTTATTAATTAGAGAAATGATGAAAATTATAAAATAAAGAAAAAAAAAATCGCTAGCAATTGAGTTTTGATCTTCAACGAGCTCTCCGAGAATGTTTTCAGGTCTTTTTCTTTCTCTAGATATAGCCACGCATTTCGCTCACGTACCTACTAGCGTAGTATGAATCACACCCCACAATATGAAGTAGGTGTTTGTGAAAATGACTGATAGAGTTTCAGGTTGAACGCCTTGACAATTTTTAGTATTTTATGTGCAGGTGTTAATGTGGGAAATCTGCTTCGACCCAAGTTTTTTGGTCTACAGATACCTTCAGGTACTTGATGGCATCATTAAAGTCTTGTTCTTGGCTATTCTTTTATTATCACATGTCATCATTCTGCTGCCCTTTTTCGGCTCTAATGTTGAATTGCTTAGTGTAATGGGATTCAATTATTAGACCATATAATTGGGTGATGCAATCAGTCAATTATATCCTGGTGAAGGATCTGTTGGGTAATGCATAATGCACTTTCAGATTCTGTTTTGCAACCATGTTTAGTTTCGAAGAACATCTTGTGCTTAAAGACCGTTCCTTTTCATTGCACAACCAAAGGTTATCATCAATAGCTTTGGCGCAAATTTGAACCGTAGATTATTACCGTGCAGATCCAAAATATGGGGAGAAGCAGTTGCCAAGCAGCAGAACTCTTTCGAAGACAAATATAACATGCACGTCAAATCAGCCGTCACATGTTTCTGTTGCCTGTAAGAAACCTGGACAACCTTTGGTGAAAATGTGTGGAATCACCTCGGCTAAAGATGCTGCTATGGCGGCAGAAGCTGGTGCAAATCTCATCGGGATGATTATCTGGCCAAACTCAAAGCGTTCAGTTTCGCTCGCCACTGCAAAGGAAATCTCAAAAGCTGCGAGGGATCGCGGAGCCGAACCCGTCGGTGTATTTGTTGACGATGATATGGAGACAATAGTAAGAGCTTCTGAAAAGGCTGACCTTGAATATGTTCAGGTTAGTGCCTACCTCTTTCAACAGTATATTCCTTTCTTACCAGCTTGAGCTTAGCCTCCTTATACGCACACTCGCAGCTTCATGGAAATGGTTCTCGAGATGCTTTTCCAGTCGTCGTGAGAGAAAACAGAGTCATATACGTTCTTCATGCGAATGCGGATGGGAATCTCTTGAATTCAATCCCCGATGAAGATTGTTCTCGGGTTGATTGGATCCTCGTCGATAGTGCTAAAGGCGGAAGGTACATAAGCTTTACTATCCTTAATCCTTTTCTTTCTTTTGCTCATATATGCTTTTATTACATAACTTTGTGTATGTGTTTTAACTTCATTTTTACAGTGGTAAAGGTTTTAATTGGGCCAAGTTTGAGTTGCCACCGATCAAGAGCAAACACGGATGGCTCTTAGCCGGAGGAATCAAACCCGAGAACGTATATGAAGCTCTTTCGACTCTTAAACCAAATGGGATCGATGTTAGCAGCGGCATTTGCGGTTTCGATGGCATACAAAAAGATAAATCTCGAATCTTATCGTTCATGGAAGCGGTCAACTCAGTGCAATATTGAGGGCCAATTATTGCGTAAAATTTCTACGCCTTGTTTTATTGCCCTTGATTTAACTCTTCAGGAAGCACAACCTTTTTTTCGTAGAATTTCGTAGAATTAAGTATGCATCATTCATTTAATCCAAGACATATATGCTTTGATCTTGATTTTACCCTTTGCTAGAATTTCGTAAAATAAGCGCAATTAAATTACTCGCATTCGATAGCGCTATTAATATACAAAAGCCGAGCTTTCCGCCCTTAGCTCGGTCAGATCAGACGGCTATAAGCAGACTATACTACTCTAATATACAACCTTTATAGCCTTCTGTCTAAAAGAATGAGCGAGAATCTAAATTACGCAGCAAGAAAACGCGCTTTATCAGCTCCTCTCGGCAGTCTGATCGATCAACCGTCGAACGTAGCGTAAAAATTATCCCAAAACTCATGATCGTTGATCTGCAAGAAAAGATAAAAAAAAATAATGAAATGTACCAAATTAATTATTCCTGGAGCAGAAAAAATAAATACTTTACCATTGCGTCGAATTCGGCCATCTCTTGACTAGTCATGATGTAAGGACTGGCCACGTTTTGAGCCGCCGTGTTAGTGTTTAACTGATCAGACGACGATGCTAAACCTAACGAGTTGGCTTGAACTGCATTGACTTGCTGCGGTTGTTGCTGCTGCTATATTTGTTAATCATAAAGGAAAAAAAAATCAAATATAATTAGTTCAAAGAATTGCTCAAAGTATCAGCAAAATAATAATAATAATTGTAATAAGATTTGAAAGGGGGGAAGAAGATACCATTATATGATCCACGCCATTTCCTTGGTTGTTAGCGCCCATGCTGTTAGCTTCCTCTATATCATGATCATCGTTTAACAGCTCCGAAATATCAAACAGCGGGCTCAAATCAAAGTCTTCGCCTCCCCCTAATTGGCTTCCGTCCCCTCCGACGAAAGGATCCAAGGCAGGCGAAACTTGGGTCGTCGAAAACGCGCCAACATCAGATATTTGGTTTGAGCCTATCACCGCCGGCGGGACGTCCCTAGTTCCATCGCTAGACAACATGGAATTGCTGGCGATAATATTCCCTTGGGTCGAGGTCGAACGCATCTGGTAGTTACTGTTAAGCAATGGCGGCGGTTGAGCAAAGCCGAGCTGCGCCATTGGAATCTCATTCCCAGTCTGAGATTCTTGATTTGGACCAGAGGTTGTAGGGTTTCCATCCCCGACCCGAGGGTTTTGCCCATTTATTACCGAACTAGGTTCCGCTGTCTGGCGATAGGACTCAAAGAATTTGAACATGTCGTCCTTAGGACGATGATGATCAAGTTTGGCGCTTGCATCTGAGACTCGGCGCAAGAAGATCCTATATTTCTGCATAAGTAGATATTTAAGAAAAACAAAATGTAAGAACATAGATATATGCACTAATGGGGACAAAAAATAATTGAATGCAAGGAATTAATTGTAGAGAAGTAGATATCAATCAGAACTATATATGTTACACAAGCTAACCTGCAAATGGCTGGCCACATTTTCTCTAGTTAGTCCCGGCACATTCATAACTTCTAGAATCTTCTTCGCAACGGCTTCTAATCGGGGAGAAAAGATTAGATAAGAAATTTACTCTATCAATCTAGAATAAAACGAAACAAATTTATGCTAATTGTACGTATGCGAATGTGCTGCGTTAATAATGTACTACTCAAAATGGTTAGCAATTAAATCAATACATGCGCCATGTACGAATACTGTTATGCGCAATTATAATGATGTAAATACGATCAACTTCTTACTCTCAAAGCCAACGCTCCTAATAGCATTCAAGAAGCGGCTGTGAAGCGCATTGTTCCAAACAATATTCTTCTTATTAGCCGAGGCCGGCTGAGCACTGTCGTCTCCTTTCTGTTGATCAGAACCCTTTGTTGGAGAAGCCTCTCTCTCGTCATTAGGGTTTGGTTCTTGACCAACTGCTTCGACAGCCGCCCTGCTGCATTTTCTTATGGCTGCAAACTGCCACAAGTCCTTCAAATCGCTCGGGAAAACGGGCTTCGATATGAAATACTCCGCGCCGTTCTCCAGACTTTGCAAGGCGGTGCGCCCTTCGTCGTCTGCCGACATCACTGCCATGATTAAAAAAATAAAATAAAAGATAATTACACTCCGAAAGTCGGCGCACTCCCTATTGTTTCAAGAGGGAATAAATAAAATGCGCAAAACGACTCACTAATGACCGGAAGATCGAATTCTGCGGAGATCACCCCAAGCAGTTCGATTCCATTCATGTCGGGCATATGTAAATCTGTTAACACCAAATCGAACATTCCAGCCTTCGCACGTAGCGTGCATAAGGCATCCTTGGGGTTTTTCGCCGTCACGACTGGATTAAAAATTAGGAAAAACATGATGAAATGCGTAAAAATATATCTAAACAAGGGTTTTATAAATTTTTGTGTAGTATATATGTCAAGAAAAAGCGAAACATACTTACCATTATATTCGAGTTCCTTGAGCATTCGAGCAACAACAGCGAGTGTAATAATATCATCTTCTACGACCAAAATGGTGGTGGGCGATCTTTTGGCTTCCATTTCTTCAACTTTCAACGAGGTTGCACTAAAATTCGAATAGAGAAGATGGTGTAAAAGAAGTGAGTTGGTGGAGATAGTTAGAGTCCAAGGGATGATATTTATAGATGTTCTTTCTTTTCCATTTTATTTTGTTTGCCATTGTATTAATTGAAACAGTTGTCATGCAAATTTTGAAAATAAGAAAAGGGAACTTATGGAGAATTTATGAAATATTACGTTGTGGTAAGGAAAAAAAACGTAGACCACTCCAAAAAAAATTTATTATTCTTGTATTTTCTCATTAATGAAAGTATCATCCGAAAATAAAAGCGTAGTTAGAAATTAAAATGAGATCTTAGAGTAATTAGGGACTAACCATACAAAATCAGATTTTGTATATATGTGGATTGTTGTGTAAGAGACCATAGACCACTCAAAAAAATAAAATATATTATCCTTGTATTCTCTCATTAATGAAAGTATCATCCGAAAATAAAAGCGTAATTAGAAATTAAAATGAGATCTTAGAAACGTAGACCACACCAAAAAAAAAAATTATTATCCTTGTATTTTCTCATTAATGAAACATCAGCCGAAAATAAAAGCTTAATTAGAAATTAAATTGAGATCTTATAGCCATTAGGGACTAATTAACCATATAAAACAAGATTTTGGACCTTTGTATTTGTGGTCGTACGTTAGTAGAAATCCTTAATCCCTTACACACACAGAACTTGCTTATTCTTTCAACAAATGACAATAAGTGAAACAATTATTTTTATTATATTTTTCCCTGTCTATATTAGTCATCATTTTTAATAATTTCACTATATACCGAAACCCAATAATAACCTTCAATATCGCCAATCATATTATATATAACCCCCAATAATTTAGACATAAAGGTAGTCATAATAATCCTCGTATCTACATTGGAAGATTGCGTATATATCATCATTTATTCGAAAAATAAAAACATGCAGATAACACCCACTCAATAAATATAAATGATTGATTCATTAGCTTTTCCAATATAAATTTCTTGATATCTTTATAATACAAAAACAGTAGTAGACAACTTTAGTGTCATCTTCTTGTTTATTTATCCTTTTTAATCTTTTAAAAGATTCTCTGCTATCAAAAGTCGCCAAGAAGGGGCAGTGGTGGTCCAATCACTCCAAAACAATTATCAATAAATTAAATTTAATATTTTTGGCTTCTATGTGAAATATGCAAATCCAACCCAATGTCGTCACGTTGGATTTGATGACGATAATATTCCACAGCCAAGAGGCATTCTCTATATAATTTTAGAACATAGAACAAATAATTATTAATTACACAAATTTTGGACAAAACAATATATGTCAGAAAAATAATTTTGTCATCGACCATAGGAAGTCGAGTGATATTTGATTGGCTGTCTTAAGTTGTGATGACGACGGACCACCAATCATACGGCTCCTCATAATAATAATAAAAAAAAAAAAAGATATGGGCCCATATAATTTAAATATTTATTTATTTTGTAATAAAATTGAACTACTCCACACTATTCCTTATCCTTCCCTTCATTCATTTTCTACCCTTTTAAAGTTAATATGTTTACTCAGTACAAATTTTCAATAAATTTAATATCAAGACATCTAATAGTATCGATTCTCAAATACATATTTTTTATTTTTTTTTTCCGAAACGATAGCTTGAATTCATTAACAACAAAGTACACGGGCTAAATAGCCCAACGGGTCTCTCCGGTAACATCATCCACCGGTAAAGAACAAAGGCTCACAGAGGAGCATCAACAACCAAACACCAAAAAGAAGAAAAAAAAGCCGAAAGAAAGCGAGAAATCCGATCTACAACACGAAGAACTAAAGAACATACCACAAAAATAACTATTAAGCTAAATCTACAATACTCTTCACTTTCTTCGGTCTTCGAATACGAAAATCACACTTTCTTCGGAGAGGGCTCCACAAAGGGAGAAACAAGCTCCAACGAGGGAGACAAGAACTCCCGGTCCATAAGGCCGGGAGAAACGAGCTCCCTACTCGGGAGACTCGTGGGTGGACGACAAAAGGTGGCGGAAGGCGACGGTGGTGGACGGGGCTGGCGGCGGTGGTGGGCAGCGGCGGCAGTGATGGCGAGCGGCGGTGTTGACAGGCAGCGAGGGGTGGCGTTGGCGGGTGGCGGCATTGGAGGGCGGCGGCGATGGGCAGCGTTGGCGGCGTTGGAGGGCGGCGTTGGGGGTGGCGGCGAGGGGCGGCGGGCTTGTGCAATTTTTATTTTTTTTATTCTCAAATACATAGTAACAAGTGCATCTTGCGAATGTTAAGGTTTTCAAGGGGGATAAAAGTCAAAATGGTCGTCAATGTTTAACCTATGGACCAATTTAGTCCCCGATGTTTCGTCTGAACCAATTTAGTCCCTAATGTTGTCGATTTTGGACCAATTTGGTCCTTCCGTCACGATAACGTCAATTTTAACGGAAATCTCGCACGTGACCCATACTAAATCATGTATGGATCGAATTTTAGAATATTTGCAGGATTTGAGGGTTCTTACTGTTTTTTTCTATTGTCTATGAGCTCGATGAAGAAGATGATTTAGAGCTCATATTCGAATTTTAGAGGAGAAATATTCAATTTCGTCCTCTAATTTCAATAACCATTTCAATTGTATCGATCCATACATGATTTAGTATGGGTCACGCGTGAGATTTCAGTTAAAATTGACGTTATCGTGACGGAATGACCAAACTGGTCCAAAATCGACAACATTAGGGACCAAATTGATTCAGACGAAACATTGTGGACTAAATTGATACATAGGGTAAACATTGATGACAATTTTAGATTTTATACCTTTTTAAAGTATAGTTGTAATTGCAATGTATTCTTGTTTCTTTTTAAACCAATTTTTTTTTTTAAATTATTTTATTTCCTTATCTATAAGCAAATCGATGTTATTTTATTATATTAAACCTTTTATTACGATATTAATACAAAAAGGTTTACTCGGACTCGCACGGCACTCTTCCATCACTTCACGACCCAATCATCGACCGATCCTCAAAACCCAACCTCAGACAATGTCCGAAAATCAAGCTAAAAAATCGAGCTTTACCCCCAAACCCACCTCGTACGACACCGTATGGGAGTGCGTGATCCCTTACGTGGCCGACCCGACGGACCGCGGCTCAGTGTCGACCGTGTGCCGGCGGTGGTTCGAGATCGATCGCATCACGCGCCGCCACGTCACGATCGCCCTGTGCTACGCCGCCGAGCCTCGGATGTTGTCGGCGAGATTCCCTTACTTGGAGTCCCTCAAGATCAAGGGAAAGCCTCGAGCTGCGATGTTTGACCTCATACCCGAGGACTGGGGCGGCTATGTGGCCCCATGGGTTGAGGAGATCGCTAGATCTTTCAGCAGAATGAAGGCTTTGCATTTTAGGAGGATGATTGTGACGGACAAAGACCTCGAGAAGATCGCCGCCACGGTGGGGAGGGTTCTAGAAGTTCTTAGGCTTGATAACTGCTCTGGGTTCTCCACTGATGGGCTTTTCCATGTCGGAAGCTTTTGCAGGTTTGAAATTTTGCAGATCTTAGTTTGGGTTCAGCTTTATTGGGTTTGATTCTTGGACTGTTTGATGAATTGAGGTGCTTTAGACTGCCAAAGGTTTCTGTTTTTTCCAATGAAATGAATGTTTGGATTAGATAGATTGATATCATTTATTCGATAGTTGCAGAGTGAATTTCCGAAAACTTGGATTCGATTCACTTATAGTCGAGCTCAAAGTTTGCGTCTTTTTTTTCGAATCTAACATGTGCAGAAATCTGAGGACTTTGTACCTGGAAGGTAGCTTGATACAGGAGAAAGACGGTAAATGGCTGCACGAGCTAGCCTCGAACAATACGGTTCTTGAGCATTTGAACTTCTACACCACCGACCTCAAAGAGGTCAGATCCGAAGACCTTGAATTGATAGCGAGAAGGTGCCCGTCGTTGACTTCGGTGAAGATCAGCGATTCCGACGCTTCAGAGCTCATCGGCTTCTTCAGAGCAGCAGCTTCGCTCGAAGAGTTCGGCGGTGGCGCCTTCAGCAAACCTAACGAACAGGCTGGTGAAGTTGTATTCGATGAGCCGTCGGAAGAATATTCTTCCCTCGTATTTCCGAACTCACTGTGCCGTCTGGGCTTGACTTACTTGAGCAACGTCGGGCTGCCTCTTGTCTATCCTGTTGCAACCAAGCTCAAGAAACTCGATCTTTTGTACACTCTTTTGGACACGGAAGGCCATTGCCAGTTGCTTCAGAAATGCCCTAACCTGGAAGTTCTCGAGGTATCTACCGTCGATTTGCATCTCCCTTGCGCCAAATATCAGCCTTCGATTCATTTAGCATCTTTCGTTAAATTCGTTTTCCGTCGATATTCTTACGAACAGACAAGAAACGACTTAGGAGACAGAGGACTGCTCGTTCTTGCGCATTTCTGCAAGAAAATGAAGAGGCTGAGGATAGAATCTGGGGCAGAAGAGATAGACACGGAAGCCATGGTCACACACAGAGGGCTCATCGCACTATCCCAGGGATGCCTCGAGCTGGAATACCTAGCAGTGTACGTCACAGACATCGCCAACTCAGCATTGGAGTCGATCGGGGCCCACTGCAAGAACCTCTACGACTTCCGCCTGGTCCTGCTCGACGTGGCTGAGAGAATCACTGACCTGCCCCTCGACGAGGGGGTTCGATCCCTCCTAACGGGCTGCCAAGGGCTGAGGAGGTTCGCACTCTATCTCCGGCGAGGCGGGCTGACCGACGTGGGCCTGGGCTATATAGGGCGGTACAGCCCGAACGTGAGGTGGATGCTTCTAGGCTACGTCGGGGAGTCCGACGAGGGCCTTTACGAGTTCGCCGGGGGCTGCCCGCGCCTGAGGAAGCTGGAGATGAGGGGCTGTTGTTTCAGCGAGCGGGCCCTTGCGCTGGCGGCTCTGAGGCTGTCGTCTTTGAGGTATATATGGGTTCATAGCTACCGTTCGGGCAACGGCAGGGATCTGTTGAGAATGGTGCGGCCGAATTGGAATATTGAGCTGATACCGGCCGACGTGGGCTATGGGGTGTGCCCGAACGTGCATGTGCAGAATCACGCACATTTATTGGCTTATTATTCGCTCGCGGGTCAGAGGTCGGATTATCCGGAATGGGTCAGCCCGGTGTACCCGGGTCGGTGAAGATTTGGGTCCGTTTATTGATGCATTTGTTCCTTAAACATTACTACTTGTTGTTGTTTGTATCTTTATTATGTCACAAAACTTAATTATCCCATAATGGTGATTAGATTTGCTATTAGTACTAAGGTTAAAAAAAAACTTATTTTTATTACAGTCGAAAAGTGGATTTTCTTGCTTTGACATCGTTATCTTCTTTTTTTGTAAAAGTTGGATGATATCTATTGTCGAAGTGGGATATTAAATATTAGTCATTCTTACGGATAAACATTCAATTTTGTAAGGTAAATGATATTTGATTTTTTTTTCATTTTTATTTCTTGACCATATGAAGAAAGAAAAAAAATAAAGAATCTATGAGACAATGATATCCCTTCGGAATTTAAAATCACTTGTGGAGCATAGATGCCACAATTGACCAATCAATTGAAAAAAAAAGAATTACTTTATTTAAGTAATTCCACTCCAAATAACAATAAATATATCTTCATTTTATTCGTTTTTTTCTATATGGGATGTAAGAAAGCAGAGTGGAATTCTCACTCAGACCACAGACTTCAACATTTACATAATTGGCCATGACACACTATATTACATTTTATTATTATGATGATTTATAGATAAAATGTATTTCATTAAGAAATCGTTTACTATAGTTATTATCATGTTACACCATCATATTTTTTCAAAAAATAACACAATATAACCGATTTCAAAGTAGCATACACTCAATATTCAGAAACACACAATCATATACAAATCAATATAAACTACATCATATTGTTTTTTCATTAATGCAATTCCATTACATAGCAATGACCACAATATACATTGAAAAACCTAATTAAAAAACACTCCTCATATTCATTCACCATTTAGATATTAATCATAGGATGAGCAAAATGTGCCATAACATCATGAGGATATGAAATGAGAAAATCACTACCAAACACTTTCATAGGACTCGAAGTGTTGCCGTTGAAAGGATTATTACCGTTCAAGCCCATCGCCATCTTTGACGCATTAGGGTTCTTATTAACAGCTACCTCATCATCATATTCCTCCATCTTTATCGAAGTAGTACGATCATTATCAAGGTCGATCGTCGTAATATCATGAATGCTCGGTCTCCTCCTATCCTTGCCCGAAGAGAGCTGCCTTTGGTAGTACTTCTGAGCATGGCTCGCCACTTGCGTCGACGTTTTCGAGACCACAAAGTTTCTCGATATGCTCCTCCAATCTCCTTTCCCATGTTTCATCAGCCCCAACAGAAAAAGCCTGCAAGTTATTACATCTATCAGTTTTTATCCATTTCTATAAACAAGATATATGGTAAGAAGATGAGAAAAAAAAAAAAAAAAACCTATGTTCTTCGGCTGTCCAAGGGACGCCTTTTCTACGTTCTTGATCGTAGCTCCTACAACGTTTTCTACACGCATCGAAAGCTCGATGACGATCTTCTTCGAATTCGAACTTAACCGAAGGGAAATAGCCAGGAACTGGGACCAAACCTGCCTCGATATCGCTTACGTCTGCTACTAAAACCCTATACTGGTTTTTTACCTCGTGGACGGATTTTCCCGGGATCATCTCGGCGACCTTAAACCATCGATTAGGAGTTGTCTCGTCGTAGACCGCCAGGGCGTCTTCGAACTTCTTGTTGTCTTCTTTCGTCCATGGCTTCGTACTATGAATTCGATGATGTAAATACCAACTTGCTGGGCTTGTAGTTTTCATTGCTGGATGAATATATATGTAAGAGCTGTTGATCTTTTCCAAGAGTATAAATACTGAGAAAGAAGAGAAAAGGTGGGATTTTTTCTACAGTGATCAGCAGAATTTGGAAAATAGAAAATTAAAAATTAAAAAATAGAATGGGAATTTATCGTTTACTGATTGAGAATCAGAATAAGCTCTCCCTTTAATCTCCCAAGAACATAAGATAAAAGATTTTTATTTTTTTTTTCTTTCAAAAACGTCGTTTCAGAATCAATTAAAGCCAAGGCTTTTTCTAATGATTCGAATCATAAGGAGATGATAATTCTTATACTGAATGATATTCTTAAACAGTACCTATTTTGTAGCTCTTCAAAGGATGTATGAATCCCTTCAGCCTCAAGGGATTGTAGCATTACAAAGAGGAGGATTTATATGATGAATTTATATATATAATTTATTTATGAATGATTTAGTTGCATTATTACATACAGATAGTTGTCTGTACTTATTATTATAGTGTGGCTGCTACTGTCCAAGTTTATCAACATGAGTTCGCTTTAGTTTTTTGTGTCAGCAAACCGTCAGCATTCACGCACATGTTTAAAGAGATTTCGCACTAGCATTGTTATGCAACCTTTATTTAATCCAATAGCCCCCCCCCAAAAAAAAAAAAAGATATTATAATAATCATTTTATGAGTTAAAAGTTGCTACAATATATAATATCCATCTTCTAGGAAGGGTCATTTTATCATATAGAGCTCAATCGATGCGTTTTGATCTTAGCCATCTAGTTCTTGGATTTTTGTGGGCAAGTGACTTTCAATAGTATCATTGAAGGATTAAACTAGTATAAAATATATATTTTTGACAGATATTTGTCAAATTTTCAGGCATATATTACGTAGAATGCTCGATCTTAAAAGGGATAGTTCAAGTAGCCGAGTTCTTATATCTTCAAATCGATGTCAAAAATTCGATCTTACTTGGACTCATTGACTATCGTAATCTGTGTGGATTCACTACAATTACATTTGCGTACTATAAAAAATAAAAATACAATGCTCCTTAAAAACGATCAAAGACGAAAGTTGTCCAAGAATTTCTATTTCTTTGAGATGTTTCTCCAATCACCTTTGCCACTACTCCATTAATCACCTTTGCTTTTATATATTTCATCAGCATTTTATTTTTTATTTTAATTATTTGCCACTAATCCATCAATCGCCTTTTCTTTTGTATATTTCATCAGCAATTTTTTTTTTCTTTTTTGAACTGTTTGCCACTCCATCACCTTTACTTTTATATAGTTCATCAGCAATTTGGCTCATAAAATGAGTGTGAAAGCCAGAAAAAAGAAAAAAAGAAAAAGAAAATGGCGAATTTTTTTGTGGGCTATTAGCAGGTAAAAAAAGCTATAGGTCAATGATGCTTCATGCACCTTAAAAAGCAGAATCATCAATCACTATTTCAAAAAAGAATAAATAAATTAATGATTTACTTCAATTTATTAAAATTAAATAAAAGGGCTTGTCACAAACTGGTCCTTTCTGTTAAAAGCAATTATCAGATTAAAAAAGGATTCTTTGGCTTCGTTTATAATATTGCATGTTCGACCTACCTCACTTCAAATGAAACCTAATGTAAAATTAATATATAAACATTGAATGGGAGGAATATATATATAGTTAATATATTATCAATATACACAAAAAGAAAATCATCATCAAGAAGAAAGGTTTACCATGGCTGGATCTCTCTCCATTACACAAGGCAGAAGAGCTTTCAAGTTTGGATCATCGTTATATTTGTCCCAGGTTTCTTGAAACTGTGGTCCTCTAGACCTATAAAATTAAATAATATATATATATATATATAATATATATATATATATAATTAGGAACTAGAAAGGACATGGTACAAAGATGAGTTCAAAGAGTGGTATTATTTGTTACTCACACTCGAATTAGGGTTAGTAACTGAAGAACAAGTGATCTAATATCTTCGCGGGCAACCTTCAATGCAGCTTCCTTGTACAAAACGATCAGCTCGTCCACTAACCTAAGAAATTATAATGAGCTTAATGAAACGTCGAATATGATTGAAAAGTTAATTTCCCAAAACTATTCGTACCTTTCTATGTGGGGAGAATTCCTTATCCATGTAAGTCTGATGACAGTAATTAACCGTTCCAAAACCTGAGACATTGTCACAGTTCATTGGAACAGATGATTGAATTTGTTGTATGCACCATATTTGTTTTTACAGATTAATACACAGACAGTTATTACAATACGAAACGTTACCAGCAAAACCGTTTCATCATCATCAGCATGAACCCACTTAAAGAACAGGGGAAAAAGGCGACTGAAGTGACTGAGCAGAACAAGGCCAAGGGCCTTGAAGAGTTGATCACAGTGCGTTAGCCATGCAATGCGGCGCTCCTTGTTTCTCGGCTGCCTTTCCAAATGATTTAGCATTTCTACCGTGAGTTTCTCATACCTATGTTTACATTCCAATGGAAATACGGAAGCATAAAACATGTATATCAGATTTTTCTCAATATGCATGCTGGCTGGGACGAAAAGGATCAGACAGAGACTGTACCATGAGCTACGAGGATTACACTGCTGAGTCAAGGTGAGTAGGCGAATCGACATTTCCACCAGATGAAGCCATAACTCATCATCACAGGCAACATTTTGGCGGCAAGCATCAAGAATCACATCGGCATACCCACCAATGTCGGAAGCTTTCACGCTTTTTGCCAGATGTATAAAACTTATCATGCCTTGGTCCTGGGAGAATCCAAATAAATTTATACTCGTGAACGAGAATAAAAATAGCACGCATAAAAGAGAAAACTTGAACCTACTATATGCCTTTCTAGCTTGAAACAGCATTTTAGAAAGAGAGATGATGATTCTTTATTCTTAACATATTGACGTCTAACAATCGTGCAGCAAAATCACAAG
This sequence comes from Lindernia subracemosa, assembly GCA_028392965.1. Lineage (NCBI taxonomy): Eukaryota > Viridiplantae > Streptophyta > Magnoliopsida > Lamiales > Linderniaceae > Vandellia > Vandellia subracemosa. The sequence goes on from JAQPCC010000023.1 coordinate 109,464, forward strand.
AAAATACACTCATAACCAAGAAACGAAGCAAATTCAAGTACAAGCATAGGCAACTAACTTTAACGTCGGGAGACCAGTGATCGAGACATGTAAGAGAACTCGGTATAACCAAATGGCATAAGTTTCCCATATGCTCTGCATCCACCTATAAACAACGGACCAAAACACAATAACCCTCCAGCAAAAAAGAAATAATTAAAAAAAAAAAAAAACCCAAAATTTTCACAAGAGATATGCTCACTGTCATGCACCTGAGTAACCAGCCATCTCAACTGATTAGCAGCCACAATAGCATAGGGCACGGGCACCCTTGACCTGGCCGCAAAATCCACGTCGTCACTCGGATCAATTGCACTCTCTCTGATACTATCCTTCAACAGAGGCAACGCCTCAGGGATCAAATCGAGCACCAGCCCCTTCTCCACGTCAGAGACTTTCGTCGAACACTTCGCCTGCACGGTATCTTCCTCACTAGAGTCACCGTAAACAACTTCGGCAAGTCGTCTGAACGCAGATTCTGCGGACACGGACAATGAATGTGGGACCCACGTGAGGTGGGCTGACGTGGAATCCCGAGCAGAGGCCAATGCGGCACAGCACAACGCCAAGCGTCGGACTGTGGGGTGGTCAAGCAGGGTTTGGAGATGGGATTTGATAGAGATGTCGGGGTTAGACGGCGGAGAACTGTAAGAAGCTTCTGCGATTGATTGTTTAATGGGCTCTGATATTCTGCAAAAAAAAAAAACGCTGCTCATGATAATATCGACAAGAAAAAAAAAAAAAAAGATGATGATGATGATGATTAGAAGCGAACAGAGGAAGAACGTAGTTACTTGCTAAGATGGAGCTGAATAGCTGAAGCATCAGTGCAATTCGACATCGAATTGAAGACTGCAAATTTTCTGAGAACTTCTCCGTGGATTGATTGATCAATGGGTTGTTTTTCCCTCTTATTTTCTATGATCGAAGACTTCAATTGAATGAATATAGGCACGTAATGGTGGAACTATTTACACATTAGTCCATAATATTTATAATTTTTTTTTACTTTTATCCTCAGAAATTCCTAACTAACAACAAAGGGAAAATTCAATTTTCTATTATTTTGAGGATTTCATAAAATTAGTTTTTAGATTTTGATAACATGCACATAGAGGTGGGCAACGAAAAACTATAGTAAATGAACCATCGATCAACGGTTCGACCACCGATGCATTTGTGGTTCGGTTATGTTTTTCGTAATACCACAATCGTAAAATGCCAGTTTAACCGGCGGTGGAACCGTAAATTGCCAATTTAACCGGCAGTACGACCCGTTAAAACTTTATTTTTTATTTTCATAATTTTTTCCAAAAAAAAAAAAACAGTTTGAACCCTAAATCGGCATTTCGAACTGCGACCGCCGGTTTCAAACATGAACTGGATGGTTCGATTACGGTTCAGCGGATCCCAAAATCGAAACGAGCGAAAAAAATAGTAAGGACATAGGCAAAGATTTTTTGGAGCCATTAATAATCTTATAAGTGAAATGTTGAAGACATACTATTAACAAACTACCTCAAACCTTATAATAGAGGAAGGACACAACAAAAAAAAAAAAAATAAAAAAAATTCACATATCTGCAAAAACGTGATAATAGCTCGAATGCACGACGATCATCCTCAAAGCAGCCACCGCGGCAGCCGCAGACATGAGCCCGAAGAAGCACACATTGGCCCAATGCCAGCCCCTCCGCAACGAGCCGAGCTGATTCTTCTTAGCCATGAGGTACATGTGGTTCGCGAGGATGAACGTGAGAGGGAAAGTGCTCAAAGCCCCGGTGAGGCTCATGAAGTCGCCCAAAAACGGAAGAAGCGCCGACACGAAAGTGGTCATCGCCAAGTAACCTCCCCTCACTAAAACTCGAAAGGATAGATTACGCACGGCCAAAGCGCTCCCTTTGATCCCATACTTGGTGTCCAAATACTCATACATAGGGCTCGCAAATATCTGTCGAAGAAGATGATCATTGATCATAATGGTCGAATATGATTACGATAGAAGAGAGAGATGTTATCGGGTCGTTGTTATTACATGCAGAGCTATGACGGTTTGCAAGAAAGCGGCTAGGTTGGCCACGGCCTTGACCCAAACGGGCCCGTTGACATTATTGAGCAAGTAGGCCGACGAGTTCGACCCGTACGCCCAATAGCCTATGAAGGTGACCGCGTACATCGGGAGAACTCCCGACGTGAACTGAAAGTATAGTCCCTTCATCATGTTTTTAACCGCCGGCTGCCTCCCTGTCGCCTGTATATTAAGAAAGCGTAAAATGGGTTATCGTATATCGAGCCGCAAAAAAAAAAGGGTTAATTTATTTACAGTACATTGAACTTTAGTCGATTTGCAATGCAATCTCTCCGTGAACTAAAAAACGACGGCAATTATATTTATCGAATTTTTCAAATTTTACGAATAATGTATATGTCCATTTGTATATCTCACCTGGATCTCGGGTAGCATTCCCGTGTTGAAGGCAAAGACGAGATTCGCCGACGCACCGATGGTCGCAAACACTCGACTCGCCGTGTTTCCAGGGATTGAATAATCCCTCGGAGGAGAATTCATACCTGAGAAAACACCGTTATATGCTTAACTCTGACAAAAAAAAAAAAAGAAAAACAATTGCGAAAAAGAAGCGAAAAAAGTACCATCTTTAAGCGCGAGAACAACAGATATAACGATGTACAACAGACTGAAAAGCGTCGAAAACGCCAGCCAAATACGCAGCGCCGATAAATGTGGCACCGCAATGGCGAAAAGAATACAAGCGAACCCAGCTATGGCGATACAGTACGGAAGCTTCAAGCCATGATCGTCTCGGAAAAGCGCATACAAAGCCTGCGGCGAAGAGACAGAATTAAACCTAGAAAATAGTCGATAAATATGGCAGATGAAGAAACCAAGAAAATACAGTATTACGGCACCACCATACCTTAACAGCACTTCCAGCTAATATGATGAATCCCACATTGATCATGACGAGGTTTACATACTGCAGTGCCCATGTAAGAGAATACATCCTTCTACCTAAGACATACAACAAAAGCCATTTTATTCGAGTTAGCACATCGTCTTTAACGTAAGTTTTATTACCGTATATGAAGCCCGCGAGGTCTCTATATCTGATGTGCCTCTTTCCGCCATGTTCGTGAAGCTTGGCCACTAGCGAATTGGCGTAAAGCGATATCGCAGTAGCTAAGATTAGCCCGACCACACCGCCGATCCATCCCAGCGGAACCATGACTGCGCCAGAGTAGCCAAGCACGTAGGCACTGTTGATCCCCGTCGTAAGAACGAATCCCACTTGGAACCATGAATCTGATAACATTCACATGAGAAGGAAGACAAAGTAAAAAAAAAAAAAAAAATTAAAATTAGGACAGTTACTTCCATTAACGACAGAATATCAGCAAAATCATCCATCTTTTCATTAATCTGAATAACAGTATTCCCACTGATGAATGAAACATAAAAAAGAAGAAAAAGAGTTCGACCTTGGTTAATCTGATGGGCAATGTCTGGGACCTCAATGTCCGCACGATCATCGTTTCTTTCAGCACCTCCCATTACAGTATCTTCTTGCTCCGGCGATGAAAACTGATCACTTCTCGGAGTCTCCTCTCCTTCTCGGCGGCCGTAAAAAGAGAGAAGAGGAGAGGGTTTATATGTTATTATTACGTTTTGGCTAGTTGGGCTTTTGTTCATAATCTGCGACTAGTTTGGCATAATACGATGTTGTAGAGATTTTCAAAATTGCAGAGATTCGTGGAGAATGAGTCTTCGCTGTTTGTTATGGATTAGTATAAACGCCGAGCAGAGATTCATGGAGACATATCAGAGGACCGTTACGATACGTTATTTTAGGATCGTAGTTTGTCAGCCGTTGGATGATAGTTCGAGTGCCATCGACGTTTCAGATCACGACACGTGGACTAGGTTTTCGAATGTATTGATCGACTTGTCGATCTATATTCTCTCTTACCGTTGTAATTAGGCCAAAAACCTAAGTCGAAGGAAACAACGCATCAATACGTACGTTTCCTATTTTACTAAAATATAAATTCAGAATTATGTGTGGAAAATGAGATGAAGAGAGATCGATTGAATGTGAGGGTACTCTACTCTTCAATTATGCTTGTAGAAATTGACGGATGATATATTTTGCTTGAACATGGATTAACAAATCGGAAATTATTAAATTTATTAAAAAAAATTTCCATAAATGAGTAGAAAAATGATACTAATAATTGTAGAAAAAAAAGATTACAAGAAAAAGATTTTACACAACCCTAAACCCTTTCTTTCTCGCGCTCGCACCAAGAGCGCACAAGAAGAAAAAATCAAGCTTTCTTCCATTAATGGAGGTTGGGGAGCCCTTCTTCTCCATTGTCTTTTCATTTCTGCGCTTTTTTTTTTTTTTCTTTTTTGGAGTTTTTGTCTCCTCTCGTAGGAGTTTCTTCTCCCCACGTGGGAGTGTCGTTCTCTTTTAGGAGGTTTTTCTCCTGAAAAGACGAGATTATGAAATTGAAGACGGAAAAAGAGTGAAGAGTGTTATAGATCTGTGTTCGATAGCGATAGTGTGGAGTTTTAGAGTCGATGTAATATGTTGTTTTTCTTGTTCGAACTTTAAATCTTACTTTCTTTTGGGTGTTTTTCTTTGCTTTTTTTTTCTTTTGTTCTTGTATGATACTTTCTCTCTAGGTAGAGATTTTGTGTTCACATTGTATTCATAGATCTTATTGGACTACTTATCTCTGTATCTTTGTTATTATCTTTCGTTTAAAAAAAAAATACGATAGTAATAATTATATCATACATGGTTGTCCTACAAAAGACGAGCTTTTGTCCCCCTTTTTCTTTTTATTTTTCAATATGCGAATATGATAATAAACAAGAAAAGCACAAAAGCAAATTAAATCTCAACATATAATCAAATTGGATATATAATAAAACAAAATCTATAATGTATTCTAATATAGCGAAATATTACATCTTAATCAAGGAATATATTTTTTTTATTCAAAGGGCATGTGAGAAGAGCGTTAGTGCAATGGGGGACTTTTAAGCTTGTTGGAAGTTGGACTCATGTGATCGTAAAGAAGAAGGTCCTCATATCATATACGGACTTAATATATATATATATATATATAAATATATCTCTTTAATTCAAAAAATATAATTTCTTTTCTAAGGTTTCACCACATGTAATGTGATCACTTTGCTTTTGGGACACTCAACACGCAAATTAAGAAAGAAATATAACGACAACAACTAGCAATACAATATTATGTATATCCTCTCACCCTTTGGATCAGAGAAATTAAACTTGCATGTTATAAATTTAGTAATTAATTATGATATTGAATTGCGAAGAATCTCCATTACAAGGAAGTCAATTGCATGATGATTATAGATTTTTTAAGTGTAATTCGTATCATCACTCTTTAAAAACCCTTCTCTCTTTGGAAAGAATTCAAATTTCCATTTTTCGAAATCCCCAAATTCTATATGTTCATCCAGCAATCTAGCAATGATGCTTAGTTAGTGGTTTCAAAATGTATATGTAATAAGGCACAGGGAAAAAAAAATTCATAATTTTTAACCCATATTAAGACACATTGAACAAGAAAATCAGATAAAAATAACATATCTTTTTTTTCATTCGATCAAAGGCATCATGTAATAACTACAAAGAGCTGTTGGAAGTACTATCTTGCAGCGTTTCTTAGGGATCTTGACAGAAAAAACACAAATGTCTCCAAAAAAAAAACACAAATTAAATAAAAATATATGTACTCACTTGTTGAAGATAAATTTATTTTACCATATATCACCTGATATTTATTAATGCATCATCCAAGCCCTTCTTCAGCAGATCACCACCATATATATATGTTGTGAAGCTACCAAAGGATGAATCCAAAGGGATAGCATGATCCCAAAATATAATCATGAATACTAAGAAAAGTTCCATTAAAAGATTAAACTTTAAATGTAATAAAAGAAACTGCTAAGATAGAGAATTGGGATCAATGCGATCCCTTTGGACGCATCCTTTTAGTGGCTGTAAGTGCTAACTTTGGAAGATCAGTTTTCATCGACGAAGACGACATGAGAGAGAGAGAGAGAAGGGAGTGATTTAATAGGCTTTGACACTAGAAAAGAGACTGCAATAACGAAATCAGGGTTTTATTCACATAGGATAAAAAAGAAAAAGTAATCATTTTTATTTTAGGAAACTTACACTTAAATACCTATTTGTATAAAAATTGTCAATTCAGTTCCTTGTCAGAATTTTTTTTACATGTAGATACCTAGTAGAATAAATTTTTTACACATAAGTACCCGTTTGCGCCGCATGTACATCATATAAGTATATTTAGGTACGCTGTGAAAACGTATTGTGGTACATAATACCATAAGAAAATGTACATCACATAATAAATTTAGGTAACATAAAGAAACGTATATATGTACCACATAAACACCTGATGTGGTACGTAATATACATATAAAAATGTACATCAAGAATGGTAAAATGGTACATACAACCAGTTAGGTACTTAAATAATTTTTTTCTGACAGGGTACTGAATTGCAACTTTTTTATACAAATAGGTATTTAAGTGTAGATTACGCTTTATTTTATTTGTTTACAGTACTATTTTATTCTCTCTTGGTATCTCATATACTGCAAGAAGTAAATAGTCCGTCCATGTGTACTATATCTTATTAGTTACACCTAAATAAAAAATAAATAAATTTAATAAAATGCAATCATTATCTTCTGAAATTCAAAAGAGATGCCTGGATTTTACCCCGCAATGTAGATTATTTTCTCATCGCATTAATATTAGACAAACTAATATATGTATATATATATATACATATTATAATATAGTTCTTTAGCTTGAGTTACACAACTAGACAGGGAAAGAAAGCTTTTACCAGCCGTGGGTCAGCCAATAACTTCATAGAAATTCCCAACAACTTGGGTGGGAGTGGAAACTAATTTTATTACTACATTGCATCAATTTCAATATATAAAATGATTGTTTTGGGGTAAAAAAATAATGTTTTTATGATCGTCATGGTCCCATCCACTTTTGGGTTAGCGTTATTCAAAATCCCACACCTAACTTTTCCTTCATTATCTGTGCTTATTATTCCCACAAGAAACATAAATAATAGTCGTTCTTGATGGTATTATATGATGTTATGACCACGAAATCAATTCAATTTAAGATCCAAATAGATGAGAACGGTTCGTTCGATGATTACATTAATTATTCTCTTCTTTTTCTATGATCAAGCACATAATATATATATACATATATAGTTTTGTAGAGAAAAGGTCGGATTTTATATATTTTAACTCATCATTTTATGTAATTATAGATTAGGTAAAAGTGTGAGTACTATTAACTATACAACCATATTGAACCGAAATAGTTTTTTTTTTCTTCCATTTTTTTCGAAATTAAATCATATAGTTTTCTCTACTAGTTGCAATGATGATACAGTTTGCCAATGACCTATGGCAGACCTAACGGTTCAACCAATGTTGTTTGATCCGATATACAATTTTCTGATTTAATATTTTCAGTCGGAGGACCTGCCAATTATATGTAATAATTTGTAATTAATTACCTCGACATTCCCAGCTCGCTTCTTATTGTTAGTGGTTGGTGTAATAATTATATGCCTTAAGCACATGATTCTGACGCAATTAAGTTTAATAATTTAACTAATTAATTGACCAAGTGGTTGATTACCATGTGTCTCCTTCGTTAATAGGGGCTCCCATCATCTTCATGATTGTAATGATTTGAGCGTAGCACGATTTTTTTTAGCAATTCTCATATCATGCATGTCTGATTTTTAGGATTTAATTTTATTCAATTATTATTGTGCACCAATAATTATGTTTCTTTTTTCCTCCCTTAATTAACAATTATGCATCAAGATTCCCTTTCTTAGACAGTCGTATGCATTTGTGTATGTATATACGATATATATATATATATATGAATAAATAAAGGGCAAAAAACATTGAAGTAACAAAACTACCAAATTGGTCCACACGAATACAAATGAGGATGATAACTGACATGCCTTTGTTTCTGCTTTTTCCATCAAGACCCTTTTAGTCCTTTACATCGAAAAACATTTAAACATTTCACTTGTCCTTATTTATTTATTTATATTTGCCAAAATTTCAGCTTTAAATTTAATATAATTGCTTCCCCATCGAATAATTGTCACAACAATTAATAGCTGAATAACAAAAAATAATAAGGACGATGCAAATTTCGGTGAGGCAGGTAGTACCTCGCACCACACATTCTTGTCGATCATCATGGAAAATAGACATACTTACGATGCGTTTATAATGCATATAAATTGAAAAAACCAAATTCATATTGTTATAAAAGTGTACAAAAAAATAAAAAAAATTATTACCAATAATCAAACACACACAGAGAGAATATAGTAAGCATGATCGATGTAAGATATTATGCGTGCACACACACTAACGAAACATCGAGGGACCATTTGTAGCACAACTTTGCAGGCCTTTGTATGGTGGTGAGAGTAGGTCTCCACCACCTGTCAAACTCTCTGGTGGGTAATTAAACGTTGGCTTCATCGTCGCAGACAGTTAGTTGTATGATCGCAATTGATTTCTTGTCAGGAATAATAATTAAAACATCATAATCAACTTAAGTTGAATTAGGGTTTTTGTTAAGAGTTTTAAGCATGAAGTGGTGACACTGAAAAAATTAGTCCCAAGGGATGATATCTACCTCTACGTATAGGTCTATGGCTTCGATCCCACTTGAACTCCTCCTTGACTTTCGCCGTCTGTGTGGACATATGGGCCTATGGCGGTACAGAAAAGCCGGGGGAGAATTAGTCATGTGAAAGTGAAAATTTTTAAGGTACAATATATTGTCTGTTCTTTATCATACATGAATGTAATGTCCACACAGCCTTTGTCACTCATATGGGCTCAATGAATATAGTGCCAGCTTCCACTCACAGTAGCATTCTTGTCTTTGTGCACTTCAATGGACTGTTCTTTTTTTTTTTTTTTTTTTTTCTATACAAGCATTGCTTCGTTCGTTGTGAAGATAAAAATCGATTAACGTTTTGCTAATCTACTATGGGCCATAACATTATTTTCACTTCTGTCTCATCGATTTTAAATTATATAGATATATATATATATATATATATATATTTCTGCATGACTTTGATGATGTATGCTAGTAATTGTTTTTTTTTTCCTACCATGTGAAGTAGTTAGTTCTAGGACCACAAGTACTTCGAAATCAACATTACACACTGTAGCTACAGCTATGCTCTGCGATTTTTAAATGCATATCTAACTTATATAATATATATATATATATATATATCTACATTATGTACATTTTTTTATGAATATCAATACGTAATAAATAGCTTTTACTTGATATATTTGTATAAGTGAACTATAGCTGCTAGATACGTTATTCATCGAGCAAGAGTGCATGATGATATAGCAATCTAACATCGAAGCCACCCAATTTCTAAGGCATGCAAGCTTATTAAATTCGATCACATGTCCCTTTTTTTAAGCAAAAAGGGCCTTCATCACTTCCTTCCTTTTCAAGAATGACAACATCTTTAAAAAAAAAAAAAAAACCTTCAATTTTTTTGTTTTTCATATGGACCTGTCTATATGCATGAACTCTAGCTGTACTTGACTTTATAAATATGAAATTTCATTGTTGTATGTAAATTCTTTGCTAGCCTAGCTAATTCAAAACCCCTACTCTCCTCTCTTTTGCCCATTTCATACTTCAATCTTGATTTTATTTTTTTTATTTTTACCCATATAAAGTGGCTTCAAAGACGAGTGTTATTAGTTGTACACCATGGCTATTATTGGGCAAGAACTTGTTGCCCCAAAAACAGCCCACTTCAGCTCTGATCTTACAAATCTCAAACCATTAGGAACAAAATAATTTAAATCCCTACAAAATTAAACAATAGAAAGTAACCAACAACTTTTAGAAAAGGACAAATAGATTTATTCATATCTTCATGTTATTCTCTGCCACTGCTACGAGTTAGTTAAGGATAAGATGTAATAAACTATGATTAGCGTGACATGCTTAAGGTTAATCCGATTATGATCTCCTAATCAGCACGAACGTGCATGGCATTATTGGTTGCTTCATTGAGCACCCAATTTAGTTTTGTCAAATGGGGCACGTGTCAAACTAATAGAGGTTCTTTTTTTTTTATTATTATTATAGAGGATATAAACTATAATAAATATGAATAATTATTCACAAAGTGACATGGATCAAATGTATGTGAATGTCTTCTTGATTGGCCAACCTCGTTATTGTGGGGTTCAAGTTGTCGGCAACATGTGATGCTCGCAGCCGACAAATTACATGTTAATCAAAGGTTCTTTCTTTAAAACATACATCAATAATATAATTTTATTTTTTTTAATATTTTTTTAAGAGCTAGTTTCCTTACTTTGGGGTCCATTTGGGGTCGGTCGAATAAATTTTGAGTTTTGACTTCGAATGGAGGGAAACCTTAAAGGCTGATTTGTAACTTAAAAAATTATGAAAGATTAGTAAATAATAATAACTAAGCTATCCAAGAAAGCCCTATCTATATATCGCCATGGACATATGAAGCGTGCCACCACGACCTATACAGAATAAAAGTCTTCACACTGCAAACAAACTCTCAATTTCTCATCGTTTTCTTACATTATCAACTAAACAAAAAAGACGAATGAGGACTCTTTGTCCGAACCTTGATGGCGAATATGGCCTCGAGACCGTTCTCGAGGTACCTATACCCGAAGAAGAAGAAGAAGTGCCCGCTTCGAAAAACAAGAACAAGTTGTGGCAGAATATTAAATCCCGGGTCGTTAGGCCGCAAGCCGAGAAAGATTGTCCCTTCTCATCGCACTACGATGTGGAGACTCGGTTTTTGTTAAGCGCGATTGGAGCTCCTTTAGTTTCTTTCCCTATCCCAAGTGATCGAACGGTGGTCGACGACAGCATTAAGGATCACCCCATTGTAAGTCCATTGATGCAATGTTAATGCGCTTTTCGCCTTTTTTTTTTTAAATTGAGAAATGTGAATGTTTACGTTAGAAATATGCGCAGGAGATTTCGATGGCGAGGTACATAGTTCGACAGTACATAGCAGCTTCGGGGGGAGAACATGCCTTGAACTCCATCGAAAACATGTACGCCATGGGAAAAGTGAAGATGTCATCAGCTTTAGAATTCGAGGATTCCAATCGAGACGCTGTCATCCCACGAAATAACAAGCTAAAAAAGGCGCAAAGGGCTGGTCCGTGCGAGGTCGGAGGGTTCGTTTTGTGGCAGAAAAGGCCCGACATGTGGAACCTCGAGCTGATGGTCTCGGGCTGTAAGATCAGCGCTGGTAGTGATGGCAGCGTAGCTTGGAGACAAACCCCGTGGCAAGAAAACTCCCATTCGTGCCGTGGCCCGTCGAGGCCTCTTCGTCGATCACTTCAGGTAATAATAACTTCGACTTCTTGGCGAGAATTTTTTTTTTTTTAATTCTTCGTCGGTTTGATCATTTGTATGTGAATAACTGAATATAGGGACTTGACCCGAAGCTAACAGCAAACTTGTTCTCAAACGCCGTGTGCGTCGGGGAGAAAACAGTGAGCAACGAAGACTGCTTCATGTTGAAGATCGAATCTGAGCCGTCGACGTTGAAGTCGAGAAGCAGCGGCGAAGTTGAGGTAATAAAGCACACTATTTGGGGCTGTTTTAGCCAGAGAACTGGGCTGTTAGTGCAGTTGAAAGACTCTCATCGGCTGAGAATGAAAGCCAAAGGAAACAATGTCTTCTGGGAGACAACCATGGAGTCGACGGTTCGAGACTACAGAGCTGTCGACGGAGTCAACGTAGCTCATGGCGGGAAAACTAGTGCTATGTTGTCGAAGTTCGAAGAGGGTTCGAAGAGAAGCTGTACCACAACGCGTGTAGAAGAGGTTTGGAGCATCGAAGAAGTGGATTTCAACGTGAAGGGCTTGTCTGTAAACTGCTTCTTGCCGCCTTCCGACTTGAACAATGACGGTCGAGGATGTAATAAGAAGGATTTCGACGATGGGAATAGTAGTAATGATGTGGCTGGTCGCGCTAGAATTATTCCGGGAAAATGTTGGAGAAAAGTCGTAGCTTTAGACGAAGATCAGTTCTAGGTTATGCGATAGATTCATCGACTTGGCTTATCCGTGATTTTTAACATGAAAGCCGAAAGATAGAATTATTCGAATACTTACGTTTATACAAAGGAGTGCAACGTTTATTTACTACATCACATATCCATTACAGCGTTACATATTAAACTATCATAACCAAACTCACACTTATCTCTTTCAGATCCTTTTCGCACAATTCGATCCATATTTTTCTAAACATCGATCACGAACATATTAGCATCTGCGATCAAGCGCTCGACTTGGTCGTCTTCACCTTGAAATGGTAATGGAAATCGAACTATTCTGCGTCGGCTTTGAGATTTGACTATCCAATGAAATCCCACGTTTTTCTTGACATTTTTTTTAAGTACAGATGAGCAAAGCGCTTTGACTTGCGAGGGGCTTTGAGCAACAGAAGTCGAAATATGACAGTGTACTACATTGATCCATAAATTACCAGCATTAGTGGTAATGTCCTGCCAAACCATTAATAATCAGCTTTTTTCATCGCTCAGCTTGTCAAACTCAGTAGAAAAAACGAACTCTCTTGCATTAATAAATCGCATTTCGATTCACTCAGTATCGTACTTTCTAAGTACAGATGAGCAAAGCGCTTTGACTTGCGAGGGGCTTTGTGCAACAACAGAAGTCGAAATACGACAGTGTACTACATTGATCCGTAAAATTACCAGTGTTAGTAGTAATGTTCTGTGAATCCATTAATAATCAGCTTTCTTCATCGCTCTTTGTCAAACTCGGTAGAAAAAACGAACTCTCTTGCATTAATAAACCGCCTTTCGATTCACTCACTGTCGGACTTTTGAAGTACAGATGACCAAAATGTTTGGTTTCAATCGACTAAGACAGAAATAGCGACGGTACTGTAATGATCCGTAAATACGAGCTTTAGTAGTAAGGTACTGTAATTAACTAATAATCAGCTTTCGAATGCCTGAAAGCGTCGAACTTGGTAGTATAGTAATGTTTGTATTGATTGCATACATTGGAACTATTTTCTGCTATTTTCCTTGATAGAATACATCAATAGTCACCATTTTTTGATATATGTACATATATAGTGAGCGATATGATGATCACAGGACGACTACTTCAATCCCCCCGAACGGAGCACTGTAAGGGCATTATTCTGTAATGAAAACGAACAATTCTGTAGGAAGATCAATAGCGCCAGTCGCGGGGAAAACGACCCATTTTGAAAGATCTTTCTGCTGCGGCGAGTATGCACAATTGCTTCTGCAGCAAAATCATTTGCCTTCGTCTAGCCATGACCAAATCTGCGGTAAGAGATACATTTTCAAAATGGACAAGCGACGAGCTTATTATCGATTAATCCGTAAGAAACAAAGAGATTCGATACATACTGTAGTAATCGGGGTCGACGGGCTGTGGTTGTGATCGAACGAAGCCATTCGCCGTACGGAAGTTCTTGGCGCGTCCATAGGCAGAAGAAGGAGCTTTAGCTGATAACAAGAACAGTTGAACCAACTGAGTTCAGTTCAGACAAACGTATTTTTTTGCAAGAAAAGAGAAGTTCGTTCGAATTCGAACAATAACCGCTGGTTTTGATAGGCGAATCTGAGTTAACGCTTGTACGAGGCAAGAACACCCCCGTCCCAGCACTCCCACCCAGCCAACCCGACCCGGCCGAACGGTTCGGGTCAAACTGATTGCTCCGGGCGGTCGTGTTTCTCCTCCTGATCATCTTCTTCTCGTACAGTTGCCTCTGAAACTGCAACATCCAACAGAAATAAAAACCTAAATATATGACATGTAATGACTTAGGGCATCTGCTTAAGTGGCACAATGGGGTTGGAACATATCCTCCCTATAAGCTAATAGAGTGGCGAAGTTAAGCGATATTAATGAATAATAGCCATTAGGACTGCAATAAACTGGAAAAATCGACGCCACCTAGTCTATGACTCTTGATAAGTTCTATAATATTTCCGCAAAAAAAAAAAAAAAATTACACCATGTTAGAAAAACTTGGAATGTAATGAAGACGAAAGAAATGTACGATAGCGTGTAAATCAACATCTTTGAGCGGATAGACACACTAAGCTAAGGCTCGTCACCTTTATGCCATGGAAGACGACAGAGGGGTTAGGCTTTGGCGTCTGGGGCAGCGGGTAAACATGGGCCGCCGTTTTACTACTGAGGGGCTTGGCGGGCCCATCGACGGAGTTGAGCTTGAGCTCGCCGGCGAAGCGCAACGCCAGGTCGCCGACGTCGTCGTCGTATTTGGTCTCCTGAAGATCGTATGGAAACTCGGGCGGTAGCCAGAACCCTTCTGCTTCATCGTCGACGACGACAACAGCTTCATCCACCATCTTTCTTTATCAGCGTCACTCAGAGAGAGACAGAGAGAGATTATGTGTTGGGGAGGGATTATATATATGGCGAGGGAGGGATTGCTGAGGAAAGGGACGAACTTTGAAGTGTACTTAGCTGTCGTGTTTAAATTTCGACTTCAAGAATATTTGGAGACAAAAGCCAACGAGGCATTGATATAATGATTAAAGAGGAAGTCTTTGTGGATTAACTCGTGTGATCGAATTTTTCGTTCCACAATTTCTTGAGTAGTCCCCATGAGATTTATTTTTCATGGCTATCTTTGTCAGGTGAATTTGTGACGTATTCATCTGGCCCCAAGAATTAGTTCCACTACTGGAGTGTGCGGTGCAATTAAGCCTCCGTCATGTCTGTGCGGCGCAAGTCCACGCCGGTATTTAGGGGCTAGCACATAGCCAGATCGAGTGGAGATACCTCGGGACAAAAAAATATATATATATTTGGAGACAAAAAATTGGAAAAAAAGAAGGGTCAATGTTGTAATCAATATTTTATTTATGCATATAAATTCCATTGAAAATCGATCTTGAATAGGGACCGTACTCTTAGTAATTAATTAACATGCTTTAATAACTGCGTTAGGTTGAATTTGAAAATTTTGAATTTAATAAATAAACCGAATTTATGTGCACATCGTTTATTTGTAGAGTACAATCGTAGTGCTATAGGAACTAGCATCGATATTTTATTACAGTTGTGTTAGTAATGAAAGTCATTTCCGCACGTGTGCAATTTAGGGATCAAATAGCCTCTTGCGTAAGTAATTAGTATCCATCGTCATCCATTATGCTCTTATAACTTTATTTTTATTTTATTTATTAGCATCTAAACTATATTTTGTTTGGAATTTATTTAATTAATATATCTTTTGTTTGTGTGAAATATTTAGTGGGTCCGTTAGGGAAATGAGATTAGTAAGTTGGTCAATTAAATTTTTAAGACCTTGAATTTTTTTAATGAATAAATGGGATTGAGCTCCATTAAAGTTCGGGGTATTTTGGTAAACATTTCAGTCGGTCAATTATGGATTGGCTTGTCGGTCATTTTTACACAAAAATAATCGAGTTGCCTTTAGTGGGTCGGTTTGTTGGTCGGTTGTCGGTCGTTTTTATACTAAAACGACATTTTCCCTTCAGTCGGTTGATTCATGGGTCGATTTGTCCGTCGATTTTACACAAATGATTGAATTCCCTTCCGTCGGTCAGTTTGTGGGTCTGTTTGTCAGTACAAAAATGACAGACTTTCCTTCAGTCGATCGGTTTGTGGGTCGGTTGTCGGTTATTTTTACACAAAAACGACCGACGAGTTACCTTACCTTCCACAAAATATATTTAGTCGGCGAAGCCCATATTAGAGGCCTAACTGATCACTTGTCATAGGGCCCAAGTGCAATCTGGTATTTGCGGCCCAAATATATTGCATCTTATTCTTAGTTAATTCTGTCTAGGTATGATTATGAACTTTTGTTATTTTGTAAGGAACTAATTTTGTTGAATGACATTTACATTTTTGCATGCTTCTAATGTTATAGAATTTTTTTTTTTACATGTATAAATGTACAATCATTTTCTATCGCGGTGTTTCGTTTTGTGCGCATATGCGCACTATAAATGCGCCTTTTCAGAAAGCGGACAATTACGCAGAAAGCTAATTCGCGCGGTGTTATAAGCCGATTTTGTTAATATATTGGGCAAAATAAAAGATGAAAGATGGTAAAAAGGAGATCATCAATTTTCTCGAAAGAGTTAAAATTTGTCTTTTCAATTAATTTTTTTTTTTCAAAATGTGTTGTAAATGTTTTTAGAATGATTGGATTAAAAATAAATAATTGACAAGGAAGATTTTGTAATTATGTCGAAAAAATAAAGGATCAAAGTGAAAAAAAAAAGGAAAACCCCGAAATTAATAATATATATTTCGTTCCAATCAATTTTGAGCCCAACTCGGTCTGAACCCTTACTAATCGTATTTCCTTTTTGCCGAATATCCTTTTATTTATTTATTTTCTTTTTATTCCGCAGCTATTATTCTAAGTTGACCACAATTTATCATTCAAAGCAATTTATTTAAAATTGATATATATGTAAACTACGTTGCACTAAAACAAGAAATATAGTTAAAACTCAGTTTTGACTGCGGCTGATATTTTTCATCGATAATGTTATATCATTTGAAATGGTCTCCGTTTCTTCTATGGTTAGTTCCTAATGATAAGATATTCCCGTATGTTTTTTCATTAACGATGAATTAATATATTTAAATTATTACTATATAAATAAAAATATAGAGCGTCTTTGTACATCACACCTAATCTTTTTCTTAAGAGAATTACTAAATAAGAGGATTTCATAAATTAGGGACTTAATTTATAAAGTCATCCTCAAGATACTTTTACTATAATGGCATCAAAGTAAAATATATTTCCAGCCAAGTTCTTTGAATCCCACCGTAATATCGCATAAAATTTCCCTAAATGTATTTTCCACTTTTGTTTCAAAATTTGAATGACAAACGATAATAAGGAAAAAAAAAAAGAAAAACAATTAAATGGGCAAAGAAAAGGAGGGAAAACACATCTATAAATTACATCTCTTTAGCCCATTCTCCCTACCAATTCATCATTTTACATCTTCATTCCTACTTTGAATTTAGCTAAGCCAGCAGCATAAAGATGTCTAACGAATACGTTGCTTCTTCATCTTCGTCTGTTAGTGAAGATTCAAATACTAACAAGAGAATAGCTTCCCCCAAAAATGATTCTGTCCAGGAAAACGCAGGTGAAAACCCTAAATCTGCGTCGGCAAAGAAGCAGAAACTCATGTGGAACAACAAGCTACACAACTGTTTCTTGGACGCTATTAGGATCATCGGGATCGAGCGTAAGTAGTTGTTTTAATTTACATCATATAGTTGCGCTCTATAGTATCCATGTACATCCGCATATTAATTTAATTTGAGGGTGCCCGAGTTTTAATTACCGTTATAACTAGCTAACTAATCAGTGCAACACATAACCGTTCGAGTATATATACTTATAGATTCGATATTTTATGCAGGAGCTTCTCCGAAGAGGATTGTAGAAGTTATGAACATCCCGGGGATAACTAGACAAAACATTGCTAGCCATTTGCAGGTTGGCGCTTCTTAAACAATTTTATAGTATCTCTCTATTGCACATAAAGTTCCCACCTTTCCGCACATATCTTTCTGCTTGCTTACATTTTTTCTTAAATTTTGACGAAACAGAAATTTAGGATCTTCTTACGTCAAGTTTCCGATGAAAGCCTGAAGACTGACTATCGAGCCAGCGACAGGATTTCAGCTTACCTTGGTTCCTATCGCAAAAGATACAAACAACAACTTACTTTGGCGGCGATAAGCAAGGTGAACCCTCGGGTTGGCTATAGAAACCCTACAGGCGCTGGTCTCAGTCCCATGTTTCGGAATAAAGAACCTCTGTTTGGCAATGGAATTCCATTCGGACAGCGCGGCTTTACTCAACCTCCATTGCGCATCCGTAACCACCCACTCACCACAACCTCGATCCAAGGGAGCAATGCGTCTAATCAGACCATGCTATCTAACCTTGGCGCCCCAGTGACTGGGTGGAGTTCAACGGCTTGGAAGATTTCTGGAGAGAATTCCCAGAACTTCCCATACCTTTCGAATTATGGAGGACATGGCCGCAATAATATTGCATCACAACGATTTCATGACGTTAGCGCTCCATCTTTCCACCACGCCCTGCCTATTTTGCCTCCGTCTTTGGAGTGCGATGAGAACGAGTTGGGGAGATTTGACGATTTACGTTGGATCCCATCGTTAAACAGTGCGAAAAATTTAGGCGACATTAACAACTTTGGCACTGGTTTTTCGAACGAAATGACTGGTTGGAATCAACTAGCGGTATTTTTCTTTCTCCTTTCAAGTTATTATTATTATTATTATTATCATAATTATTGTTATTATGCGTAACAATTTGTTTTATATTTCTTACAGCAAAATCATTGTGATAATATGGTCGTGGGTTCTGATCTTCCTGAGAGCTCAGATAATAATTGGATGAACCACCATATATCCACTTTTGATGAAACTGCATTAAACCAGGTAAGTTTACTGTCATTTACATCTATATAATATCTGTTATACATATTTAATATAATTATTGTATTATAACAGCAAAATGGTTGGGATAATTCGTTTGTGAGTTCTGATTTTCACGCGAGTTCAAGTAGTCGGACGACGAACATCCAGCATCCAACTTTTCGAACTACATTAAACCAGGCAAGTGTACTCTATGTAAATATTATTTACTGTATATATGTATTCTATGGTAATATGTGATTTACTATGATTCTTTTATTATAAACAGCATGTGAATCCTGGTTTTTATGAGAGCTCGAGTAATGGCACGAATACTCGATTTCAACCTTCAGATCAAGCTGCAATAAACCAGGCAAGTGTAACAAAATCCTATTATATTTTCTATGTATATAAATCATATATTTCATTAATAATGTTCTACGGTAAATAATAAAATTTCTTCCAATGTAATTCTTGAATTATTACAGCAAAACGGTGGAGCTATGAGCAGCTTCTTTGAGTCGTCAGCTCAACCTATGGAAGCATTCATGCCGCCACTAGTCAATGAGGCATGTCTTTTTTCCCTTTTAAGTTCATTTTGCTGATTCTTCTAGCAATCTTCAAACAATTTTGATTTATTATTTTTCCTTTATGAATATGAATATAGCAGCAGCAAGCCCATGGATTTCAAGCCAATATTCCTTTCGGTTTGAGTTCGTCTGAGCAGTGTAATAATAACATGGTCGCTCGAAACGCAGCCAATATCAACCTCGTCGACGATCAAAGCATGGCAGCCAATACTAACCTCACTGAGCAAGAGAGGATGGAACTCAACTCACTGGTAAAGTATTTATTTATTTATTTTATTCTACCGCAGGAATAATTAACTCGTATTTCTTATTTTGTCTTGCAGATTAACGATGATGATTTTCTGGACGCTTTTCTCGCTTCATTCGGTGATGATAAAGTGGATTCTTGACGGAAGTTGGAAAAGCTTGTTTTTATAATTTACTTGGGATTTATGATCTTTTTTTTTTTTTTTTTTTTTACCTAAGATCATGTTTATATTAAATCTGTATTTAGGCTACTAATGCATGGGCTCTGTACACACGTTTAAGAATGTTACGGAAACATTATATGGTTTTGCAAAGGGGAAGAGGATAAATCAAAAAGACTAATCTCATCCATAACACCAAACACAATGAACTTCCATGGCTTCCACCCTCTGACAGAACTAGGAAATAAGAGTAATCTCATCCATAACACCAAACACAATTTTGGGGGTTTTCAAACATCACTTGTAAAATAAGAGTAAGAAAAAGTTCACGAAATACCATGACTAATTGTTGAAGAAACCAAAAAGGAAGAAATCAAATCAGCCAATTTCAGAAAAGGAAAGATCATCCTCAAATTAGAGCCCAACCTAAACATGGCAATAAGATCCTAGAGAGCATCAATCAATCAACAGAAATCATCCATGATAAGGAAAAAAATATTAAGGCCAACGGCTATATGCCAAATATGTATCATCTCATTGCCTATATAAAGGCTCAAATATTGTACCTAAAGGATCAATGAGAAAGAAATAAGTTATCATTCTATTTTGCACATTACAAATCAATACTAATCCTCTAACGCGGGCCAATTCGAAACACGACATAGGAAGTTAGACGGGAGTAATTAATGCTCATAAAAACATATTTAAAAAAAAATTAAGAGATTTAAATTATGCAATATAATTACTAAGCATTAGCTTTTTATCCCCGGTGGACCCCCTGTAGTTCCGTCGTTGGCCATGTCCATGGTAGTATTAAAAAATAAAGAACATTCTATATAAAATACGATACTTGAATGTATTACAAACATTTTATGTATCTAGAGCGTATGATTCTAACGTATATCGTAACTCATTAAATCGTTTTCTTAAAAATACTTCAAATATGAAGATTTTATAGTTTAGTGACTTACTTAAATATAAAACGCGCCTTTGATATTCTTTTATAATGCTCATAAAAAAATATTTTAGATTTTTTGAATAATTTTATTTTAAAATTACTTATTAAATAAAAATAACAATTTTAATTTTTTTGAATCATATTAAATAAAATAATTATAATTTATATATTAAAAAAAATTCTTACATTAATGCTCCTTATGGATTATCTCATAAATAAAATATTATCATGCCATATACATATAGTATGACGATACTTACATAAAAAATCATCAAAAATTGTTACAAATTTCAAATAAAAGTAGATAAGAATTAAAATATTTATAAAACTAAATCATAACTTACATTTAGCAAAGCTAAGCATCATTTACTCCGGATATATTTAATTGTAAATATCCCCGCTTATCACTTTATAAAAATTAAATTAAAAATGTAACAAATAAGAATTGATCCCATATTATCCGAAAATCCAGCTTAAATAAAAGTTTACTACGACTCGGCTGCAGATACAATTATGCAATATATATATATATATATATATATATCTATTTTATTATTGGAGAGCACGATTAGAGTAACTGTAATTAAATTGATTTGGTATGACAGGTAGAATTATCATTTTACCCTTAACTTTTGTATTAACTACAATTATATCTTCGAAATCAATTTTTAATATATTTAAAAATAATACACAATTATAAATAATATTATGATTTTATTTATTAAAAATTACTCAAAATATTAAGTTATATTATAAATTTATATATTAAAGCACAAACATCGAGTGTGCGTAAAATACTAGTAATTACTAAGCATTAGTTTTATGCAGCTGGAGTCTTTGGACCCCCCTGTAGTTTCGTCGTTGGACCCGTCCATGGTTGTATTAAAATAAAGAACATTGTATATAAAATACGATACTTGAATGTATTACAAACATTTTTACGTATCTAGAGCGTATGATTCTAAACGTATATCGTAACTCATTAAATCGTTTTCTTAAAAATACTTCAAATATGAAGATTTTATAGTTTAGTGACTTACTTAAATATAAAAAGCGCCTCTGATATTCTTTTAAAATGATATCACGAAAAATTAATCTTTTCCGCAAATTTGGCACCACCCCTAATATTTCAAAAATAAAATCATAAATGTGGTTTCCTTCTTTTCAAATTATTGAGGAAAATGCGTCCGTTAATATAACAGGAAAATGAAAAAAAAAACATCTATAAATTATCAGCTCGTGAACTACTCTCTCTACCAATAATTCATCTTTGTAAGTCATCATTTCTATTTCATTGACAAAAGTAATAAAAAAAATTCTTTACTAGAATATATCATCCTTATAAACCCTTTGTTGAAATAAACAGAGAGGAAGACATGGAAGCAGTTACTCCAAGCTGCTCATCTCGATCGAGAAAATCGCTCGGTTTTAACAGCATTCTGGTTGTCGATGATGATACGACTTGTCTTGCTATAGTTGCTGGAATGCTCAAGAAATTAGAATATAAGGGTGCGTATATCTCAGCTATCTATCTTGACATATATCCTAGCATGGTTTCAATTCATTTCACTTGAATTTTATATCTACATTGAAGCCTATTTATACTTAGTTGTTTTTGTTGGAGCTCTTCGTATGTATAATTTATTCTATATGTCAAAAAGAGATCTTTTCTTACCAGATTTAATAAGAAAAAAATTCCATATGTTTCATCAAGTTTGAATTGTTTCTCCTTTTCTAACAATTTTTTTTTTTGCTTTGTATTTTATTTTTCTATCATATTCAATTACAGTTGTGACTGTCAAAAACCCTAAGGATGCCCTATGCGCACTGCGTATCAAGAGTGGAACGTTCGATTTGGTTGTGACCGATTTACACATGCCTGATATGAATGGGATCGAACTGCTAAGAATTATCTCTGAAGAATTCGATCTGCCCGTGATTCGTGAGTCATTGCATATTCGACTCGCCATATCTTTTCCCGATAATTATCATATTACAATTATTTAAATTGTTATTTCAGTGATGTCAGCAGACGACAAAGATTGCATTGTATTACAAGCACTGGAGAACGGGGCAGTTTTTTTCATATCCAAGCCAGTTTGTCCTAAGGATCTGAAGGACTTGTGGCAGTTTGGTGCCATAAAAAGGAAAAGTAAAGTGGTCATCGAAGAAATCGATGAAGGAAAAAACCCTAGCAACGACAACAGAAGTATCTCTAATGAAATTGTTGCTTGTTCATCTTCAAAGAAAGATCTGAATATTAACAAGAAGAATGACAAGAGAAAAAGTTCTAGAAGAAAGGGTTCTGATCAAGAACACGGGGATGAAAAGCCTCAATCCGCCTCGACAAAAAAGCCGAAAATCGTTTGGAACAGTTCGCTTCACAATTGTTTCTTGAATGCTATCAGGATCATCGGCCTAGAAAGTAAGAATTCGATTTTATTTACATTGGTTAATATTTTTTCTCTTATGTCAGTGTCTAATAGTATATGTACATGCACCTGTAGGAATTTAAATTATTCGCATGCCGCCGAATTTAATTTATTGAGATGTCTGATTCAATTATTCTCTAATTTGAATTTTTTATTTCTTTTCCTTATTTTCTTTGTATTTGTGATGTAGGAGCTGTTCCGAAGAAGATTCTAGAAGTGATGAATGTGCAGGGATTAACAAGAGAAAATGTTGCGAGCCATTTGCAGGTCAGTGAGTTCTTAATAATTTTGTAATATTTATTAACTTTTTTTTTTTCAAATATATCATGTGAAGAAATTAATTAATTACGTTTTCTCCATAACATAAATAGATCTAATAGCCTTTGTCTCCCTTCCTTTGTTCATATATCTTTCTACCGTTTCTTGTCTAACTCTGTGCACATATTCCTTGTTATGAAACATTTTCCCGAAAAATGCAGAAATATCGAATCTTCTTACGTCGAGTTTCAGACGCAAGCTCCAATGTTGATAGCCGTGGTCGTCGTCCAAGTGACAATGTGTTCGCATTATTATCATCCAATCATCAAACAGTCCAAACTAGTTTGCTGATCAACAAACAGAAACCTCCGTTCATCGGTAATGAAGAATCTGAGATGGGTAATAATGGAATTCCCTTGGGTTTCACTCAACTGCCATTGTTGAACAGTGACTACTCAATCAGTTCAACCTTGATCCATGGTAATGTTATTTCTAATCTTGGCGCACCGGCGATAGGCTCGAGTTCGACAGCCATGAAAATCTTTGACATGAGCCATGAAAGTCCATTAGAAGAGAATAATGGAACTGATGTTGCTTATGCATCGGAGTATGTAGGATGCAGCGTTTCGAGCCTTAAACATCTGACTGAATTAGGGCAACCTAGCAGCTCGAAAGGATCTGTTCTTGGACATGGCGAAAATAAGTCACAACTTCTTCCTGATGATGCTACTGCGCCTTCTTTCCGAGCATTTCCTACCTTGGATGCCTTACATGGATGGGGCGGAAGTGAGTTCGAGAGATTCGATGATTTAGGTTGGGGCTCGTCGACTGATATTCCCGACATTGGTCATCTGTTAAACGTCTCGCAAGATTTTGAGGAGGGTAACAATCATGACGCTGACATTTCCAACCCAGTGAATAATCTCAATCAAGAAATGGTATTTTCTTTTGCCCTTCAATCTCTCTCTTTTTTTTAAAATTATTATTTCTTGTTCTTTTGGTGTAATGATTTGTTACATATCTAGCAGCAAAATGGATGTGATAATGTGCTTCTGAGTTCTGGCTTGTTTGAGAGCGAATGCAATTGGATCAACCAATTTCCAACATTTGATCAAACTGCAAATTTGCATGGTTTAAACCAGGCAAGTGTACTACAGTTAATATATAATATATATATATATATATTATTTTATTTATCTCATTGCTACTGTAATAAGAGACTATCAATAATTCTTGTGCTATATAACAGGAAAACGGTGGAGTTATGAGCCATTTGTTTGAATCATCATCTCAGCACAATGACGATTTCATGATGCCCCTAATCAATGAGGCACATCTTTTTTCATTTTCTCTTTTACGTTTATTTTGCTGATTCTTCAAGAAATCTTCGAAATAATTTGTCGTCTTCTTCCTTATGATTAATGAATATAGCAGCAACAGCAGGAGCAGCAGGCCCATGCAGTTGGAGCCAACCGTTTAGGTCTAACTTCGTCTGATCAGTTATATGATAGCATGCTGTCTGAAAACGTCGTCGCCAATAACAACCTCGTCGCTGATCAAAGCATGGCGGCGACTGCAAGTAATCACGCCATCGATCAAGGAGGCATCACTGAACAAGAAAGGGCCGATCTCAATTCATGGGTAAAGTCTTTATTTTACTTGATCTATTTATTTATCATAACCTGCAGGAATAATTGATTAGGGTTTTCTTTTTCTTTTCCTCCAGATTAACGACGATGATTTTCTGGACGTTGTTCTTACTTCATTCAACGACGATCAGACCCCTTGAAGAGATTTGATAGTGCGTGTTTTTGGGGCGTTTATTTAGGGTTTTCTTGCTTGTTCTTACAATGAAATAGTTGAAGTGTTCTTAATGTACGTATGATGGATTTCTTTTGGTTGTTCTGCTTTGGGTACTTTTAAGCATATGGTATTTATGGTGGGAAATAACATTTGATACTTTATCCTAACCACTATATCCCCTCAATGTGATTTCCATTCTAAAATTAACTGGCAATCGCCCACTAAGCTTCTATACAAGTCGTAATTGTTTTATCTAATAAATTGTGGGATTGTGTTTAACACCCCCCAACAAACCTCACATCAAACAAGACCACCATGCATGTCTTTTCTTCAACGACAATCATCTTATACCGTCGTTTTTGTCCAATGGGACACGCTGGGTGACCACTATTAATGCCACGAAGACTTTCGACACAATGCACCAAACTAAATCGACCTATTCTCAACCGAGCAGTCACCACAATGCGCACGCTCTACTGAGCACAAGTTGTTGCACGGGCAGAGACATGTCATCCACAACATATTAGGGCTAGAATTTCGCTCTGATACCAGTTGTTGGAAAATAATATCCTTACGTAATATTGCTGTAGTTACCCATCAGGGCCGAATTTGAGCATGTGCATCCTGGCCCACAGCACAGGGCCACAGAATTTTAGGCCAAATTTTTAAAAGGTCACGGCCACATTTTTGGGCCAAAGTTTTAATATACTTTTATATGGGGCCCCATTTTCTTAAAAAACCACTGGGCCTCCAAATTAAAAAAAAAACGGCCCTTTTACCAATATTATATATCTTAATAGGTTTTAGTCCCATTTATGTGCTCGGTCATGATGGGGTCAAAGCCCAATCCAAGACCCAACACGAATTGGGCTTTGATAATATCCAATCTAATTAATCAAATCCATATGTTGATTTAATCTAATAAATTAAATTACAGTAACATATTTGTTTTAGTAAGCACGATTATCAACTATTTCGAAAGCTTAAGGAAAATGTGATATTTGATTAGTGATGAGATGCCCATAATTAGTATGCCCTAGTTAAAATATATATCTATTCTCTTTTATAAACGATCCAAGCTTCATAAAAATCGTAAATTGGTCTTTCAATTTACTTCTTATTTATTTAATTTAAATCCATAATAAAAATAAAAGATAACAATCCACTATCAAATTTTGATATGAAGTTAAAACCCATCTATTATAAGATAAATAATTTAAAATATAAAAAGTAATATTATACATATTTATATATTAATGCATACACATGTGCATAAAATACTAGTTAAACTCATGTAAATGTCTTCATTGCAGTGCCATTTCGTCAACTGATCATTCCCTTTCGTGACCGTCAATACTCATATACAAACATAAAGTTAGAAAGAAAAATTAATAATATGATTGTTGTGGAAACCGAAATCACTAGAATGTAATGATCCATCGTCATAAATATTACATTATTGGTTTGAATAAATACAATGTATCGCTCATTTGTTTCAACAGGCGTGGAAATGTATAGCAGTACAATATATACATATTATATATATATATATTATATATAATTGGTTGCTCAAAATGTTTCCAAGTCCACTCAATAATTTGTTATCATCATCAACGGCCATAGATGCGACAAAACAAGAGCTATTGATTCTAGAAGATGAGAGAAAAATATGAGTGGACAGGGTCATATATCATCCTCAATGTCGAATGAATATATATATATATATATATATATATTGACAAAACTGAGTAATAACAAGATTAATCACTAGTTCTGTATATTGCGAGTCATGGTCCAATTTTCTATCTAGAACGTATATAGAGTGACTTATATTAGAGAATTATTAACTATAATTCGACGTGTGGAAATAGAATTATGCTATGTGATTTTATTGATTTACAAAATCGAATGTAAACATGAAATAAGGCACTAAAAGTCGTGTGTGAACAGGTTCGTGGGAAACGACAAAGAATATATATATATATATATATATATATATACATATATATTGATTAAATTAAATAATATATATATATATATAAATTATAAATTTGTTGCTTTGTTTGTTCACATTTGAGAGGAGGCGACTTTTGTGATGAGACAGAGGAAATCTATGTATGACTTGGTCGTCTTAATCCTACAAAGTGACATCTAATCACAAAACCCCCCATTATAGTTTAGTTTACATAATTCAATAGATCATCATTATCTCTTCGATCTATTAACATGATTAAGATAACGACAAATGACAGATATTATTGGTCTCATGCTTTTTTTTTTGTCGGTTGTTTTGTCTTCGAGCTGTGGCTTATTGAACCTTTTCGAAGCATGCCTAAAATCAAATATTTATATATATATATATATATATATATATATATATATCAATGTTATTAAACAATATTGTACACAATAAGCATACAAAGCACGTTTATATGTCCGCCAAATTACAAATTAAATTTTCACACATGAGCTGAGCCGTCCCTAATATTTTTTTTTAATTATTCGGTGGTAAGAAAGAAAAGTCTAGCTTTTCTCTAGATGCATTCAACTACTACTAACAATGCATGCATGCTTATTGACCGTTCTTTAATAGAACATTCTTAGACTTACACATCACTTCATGGGGTTTTAGGTACGGGTGAAGAATGTGGAAAATTATATTGTTTTTTTATACGCTAAAAGACAATAAATTCCAATCAAACATTGTGTAATAATATGAGACATACTTCTACTTCTTTTCTTTTTTTTTCCTTTTGGAAGGGAAATATCTCATTTAAATGTAAAAAGAAGTTTTCAACACGCTCGTATGACCCAATCATGAAGTGATTGTTACGCCTAAATGAATGAACGACGAAGAAGAACAAACACAATTCTCTCTCTCTCTCTCTCTCTTTTTTTTTGTGTGGGTGTAAGTAAAGGATTGGTCCGAATTCACTTTAATCTAAATCGAGTGTAGTTGAAGCCATCAACTGCCGTCCCACTTGCTCTTAACCAACTGTTTATCCGTTGACTCGAAGACATACGTCTTAACCATATATATAAACATAAACTAAGTGTAAATCTATGACAAATCAAGAATTCCCTTACAAACAAGACTTTAGTTTCCTAATTGAGAGAGACTCCTCCTAAGTGATAGACTTGTAATGGGTTGACACCACACGCTTACTTTTTTGCATCCCACTTGATGGGGGCGTGGTCTCTAAATGGATGTAACACTACTGAGTTGTATACTGATGTTGGGTGAAATGTTAGGCTAACACTCACTCTCACACTCAGAGCGCACAGCGGAATAAATGATTAATTAGAGACGAAATGAAACGAACACGAGAAGTAAATTATGCAGCAAGTATGAAAACTTGATGCGTGCCTCAAGGCGCAAAATCCACTATAAAGATGGATTACAAACTATCAAAAAAGATAGTTAAATCAAGCCTAGCAAAACCTACGAATCAAATGATTCTGCAAACTACAAAGTCTCTCGACCTTTGGAAAGCTAGGCTAAAAAAGAAACTCTCATGGAAAGTAGTAATCGCTCAAACTCGCTCTTCCAA
Organism: Lindernia subracemosa; assembly: GCA_028392965.1. Taxonomy (NCBI): domain Eukaryota; kingdom Viridiplantae; phylum Streptophyta; class Magnoliopsida; order Lamiales; family Linderniaceae; genus Vandellia; species Vandellia subracemosa. The sequence continues at coordinate 138,220 of JAQPCC010000023.1, forward strand.
ACTCGTTTTTCTTCTGTCTCTTTTTTTGTCACATAAAATGGTGAAGTCCTTTCGCTATTTATATGTCTTCGACTCCTCAAGGACTTCTTCAACAAATTGGTACATGTCCACAATCTTCCTCAACGTCCACTAAGTAAATGTGAACGTTGGAAGTTAGTTAGATTAGCTCAACATAACTTGGTCTTCATCTTTTGCTCCAAGCTTCCTATATTTAGTAAGCTCTTTTCCAATTTTCACTCCAGCTGCTCCACACTCTTTCCACACGGTTTGATCAATTCCAACTCTTATCCATATCCTGCATATCACTAGAAAAATGACACGTCATCAATAAAACACGTTTTGGGCATGAAAGATAAAACTGAGATAGGGAACATTCTCAGACAACAAATGTTGACTAGAATGTTACCCTAACATTGCCAATGTTGAAGGCTCAACATTAACAATCTCCCCCTTTTTATCTTTCTTCCCAAAACCAAAGCAGAAGTTAGTCGTGACGAAACTCCCCCTGAAGGCCAGATCTACTCAACCACAAAACATTAAAACAAATGGTTAGAGCAGACGAAAACAGAATAGCACTAAAACTATTCAAAGTACTACTAATTAGTACAAGCCATAAGAGGTCCTGAGAAATATCTGCAAAAGAAAATGACATGTTTCATCAAATTAAAGCACACAGAAAAAACAGAAGCAAAGCGGCATGCAAACACAAGCAAAAAGTGCATGCACAAAAGTTCGAAGTCTAAATGTTTAGACTCTCGATCGAATCCTCTGCTTCTTTTTCACCATGATCTTGAACTGCCGCATCTCCCCCTTGCTGCTCGGTTTGATCAGCCTGTTCGAAACCGCCTCTGCCATTTCCACTCGTTCCAGCTCGATCTTCTTGCTCTGCAACTTCTGCCTCTTCTCCCCCTTTTTGGGAAGAATGTAGATCCTTCAGGATAGATAGCTGGGAAGTCAGAAATGCAATAGTTTCTTCTAGGCACTGAATCTGGCGATCGAGGCTGGATGGCTGGGCAGATGTTGAGGCAACATTTGGCTCAGCATCCTGTGTTGGAGGTTGCCACGGAAGATCCACTACTTTGTTCGACCCGGCCAGGTGCATGTGAGACACAGCATATGGAATCTTGATAGTGACCACTTGGTCCTTGCGTGCTGGCCTGAATCCTCCACGAACCAACATTCCATAAATCAAAGAGGGGAATGGGAGAATTCCAGGTGCCTTTTTCTCGGCCTCCTTGGCAAGCTGTTCCAACACTAATTCACCCAAGTTTAAGGGCAAGTTCTGCCCCAAAGCATATAGAATATGAGCCATATTCTCAGCAACGCGGGTCTCATTTGCCGTTGGCCACCAGTTACATATCCCTACTTTGAACAACACTGAGTACAGTGAAGTCAAGAAACTAACCGAGAAATTTCCATCCCATTCTCTTATTCTACCCCCGGTCAAGAAACTCACAACCTCATCATTGTCGTAAGTCTGCCCCATTTCCACATTCGGGGTCCCCAAATACTCGTTAATGTCCCTAGCCGAAAAATTATATAACCTCCCCCTACAAAACACCTTTCCATACTTCCTAGAACTAGGATCATTAATACTAGGCAAGAGATTAGAAAATACCTCCCGGACAACTGTATCACAGTAGGTCCCAAACATGGTGACTGTTTTGTCAAAGCGACGAGATTCCAAAAATTGCATCACCCCAAACCTTCTAAAACTCACCACATCCACCGTTCTCTCAATACGCAGTACCCTCTGGCTAAAGTATGGCCACAGCTCCTCATTCAGAGATGCATAAAATCTCCCTTTCGGCAAAGGAGTTTCCCAGTCGGAGTCAGATGTTGGGTCAACATCCGACTCAACATCTTCACTGCTTGAGGAGGCTGGCAAGTCGACTTGGCTGCTAGCTGCTGGCTGTGAGGACTCTGCTGATCGTCGGCGCTTCGAAGGTCTGTCCTCTGAACTCATTGGCCTCTTTCCAGCTTTCTTCTTCAATTTGTTCTTCCAAGTGGCCAGGGTTTCAATTGGACCAAACTCATCATCGCCTTCGTCCTCAGTGGCAGGGGAAGTGGACTTCGTAGATGGTGTGGCTGCCACTGGAGTCTCTATCTCCTCATCCAGCTGATCATAAGTGGTGTTATCGATAAGCTCCTCTGTGGAAGCCTTCAACGGAGATGACGGCTGAACTGGCTCTTGTGCTGTGGCAGCACTCGTCTCCCCCTGAACAGGAACTTCGGAGGTGACTGGAGCAGGATTGTCCTCTGAGGTGGTCGCCGTGGTGTCAGTTGAAGAGCTTGAGAGGATGATGGGCTTGTCTGCAGTTGATTTCGACCCCTTTGAGATCTGGGACTGACGGATTCTGTTGCTGCGTCGTTTCGTTGAGACTGGACCCTTAACCTCAGTCGGTGGTCGGAATCGAGGCTTCTTGGCGGTGCTCTGCAGTTTTGCCGGCACATCTGGTGGTAACATTGGTGATTCGGTGGCCGGAAAGAGAATGCTGAGAGGGATGTCATCAACATCCTCGACTGGCGCCGGGATTGTCTGAAGTGGGATAGCATCATACACGATTTCGCCCGATGTTGGGTCAACATTCTGCGATTCTTCACGATTTGGTGAGTTCGACATTGTAAAATCAAGAAGGAGAATCACAGAATTTTGAACTGAAGAACAAGGATAGCAAAGAAGAACTGCAGAGAGAGTGAGACAGGGAAACTTAAATTAAGCACTTAGGGTTTGTAAATGATGGAGCTAATAAACCATTTCAGACCTAATAAAAAGGGTTTCAACGGTTAACAACCTTGCCTAATCATGGAGCTAATTATAGTAAATGAGTGAATTGGTCAAGAGCGAATTTAGGAGCACATCAGATCATGTTTCAACCAAAAATACCAAGTCAAAAATCAAGGTAAACGTTAGTGAGACTAACCGTTTGAGCGACGATGATGATTACTTGAGACAAGTGTAACAAGCTGTTCTTCGAGAGTTCTAATGCAATTCTGAGAGATATCTAAACTAGACACACGTGACTAACAAAATGCAGTACAAAAGACAAACACTAATAAAACGAAAGCACATAAATATAGCAATATCAAACTGACAGTCACACATGTCGCCCCAACATTTGACTCAACATTCTAACTCTGGATTCTTAGACTTTTCTGCTCGACTCCCTCAACTCAATTTTTCTTTCATTTTCTGCCCTTTCACCTTAGATATTGATTCTGAATTATTGTGCACTGCCCTTATTACCTATACATCAAGGTTTGGCTTTTTGTCACCAAGAATACATCGTCACCGCGAATGCCGTGTACCTAGGGATACTTATTACCAAAACCTATCTTAAAAAAAAGGTTTATGAGCCTGCTTTTTGCATGGGATCGGGTCATTTCAGAAAATGGTTAAGGTGGGTCGAGTCATTTCACAGAATAACAGAATGGAATATCTCATCAAACATTAAAGCAGTAACTATCAAATTCGATAAATGCTATGTTGATCCAAATGTTGGACCAACATTCAGACTGACATGTGCAATCCTATGGATTTCTTCAGGTCCGAAAACCTTTCAGAATCCAATGCTTTAGTGAAAATGTCTGCTAACTGATGCTTTGTGTCTATATGCACAATGCGCACTAACTCTTTCTCTACCATATCTCTCAGAAAATGATGTCTTATATCTATATACTTCGTGCGTGAATGTTGGATGGGATTCTTAGAAATGTTGATGGCACTAAGGTTATCACAATACATGAGGACAGATTCGCACTCTAAACCATAGTCACACAACATGCTATTCAACCACATTAATTGCGTACAGCAACTACCCGCCGCAACATACTCAGACTCAGCAGTAGATAAAGACACACAATTCTGCTTCTTACTATACCATGCAACTAGATTGTTACCTAAGAAGAAACAGCCGCCACTTGTGCTCTTTCGATCATCCTCGTCACCTGCCCAATCAGCATCGCTATAGCCTACAAGACTCATATTAGTATCTTTAGAGAACCACAATCCTAGACTACATGATCCACTCACATAACGAAGAATACGCTTAACAGCATTAAGATGGGAAACCTTAGGTTCAGATTGATATCTAGCACATACACATACGCTATACATAATGTCAGGTCTACTAGCGGAAAGATATAACAAACTGCCTATCATAGATCGATACAATGTTGAGTCAACATTCTGCCCAACATCGTCCTTACTTACCTTTTGCGTAGATTCCATAGGTGTTTTCATTACCTTTGCCGTGTCCAATCCGAACTTCTTGACTGTGTTCTTAGCGTACTTTTCTTGGGACATAAAGATCCCGTCACTACTTTGCTTGATCTGTAAGCCTAAAAAGTAAGTTAGTTCCCCAATCATGCTCATCTCAAAGGTGATGTTCATCGCCTGCACAAACTGATCTAGCATAGACTGTGACCAAGTTCATTAGATTTGTTCTTAAAGATCCACTTAGTGCCTATGACATTAATATCCTTCGGCCGTGGAACCAAGGTCCATACTTGGTTTTTCTCGAACTGCAAGAGTTCCTCTTGCATTGCATTAATCCAGAAGTTATCCTTGAGAGCTTCAAGGACATTCTTAGGTTCTATCTCAGAAACAAAACAATTAAAACGTACCTCAGCGTATACCGTATTCATGCATACGTTCCTTACCATAGACTTGTAGTCCTTGCGCGGCTTGTCTCTAGTCTTTCTGCCTTCATTCACGTCTCCAATGATTAAGTCTGTAGGATGATCCTTTTGAATCTTAGCTGGGGGATCTCTTCGAACTTCGCTCGGTTCGATCTCATCATTCTGCTCATACGGTGATGTTGGGTCAGATGTTGGCCCAACATCTTCCTCTCCAGTCTCCTCTGTTTCATCAACAGCTTGGACAACATCTGAAATATTGACTTGTGGAGGAGCTCTTCTAAGATCAGTAGCATCATCAAACACAATATTAATGGACTCTTGAACAGATTTGATGCGCAAATTATACACACGATATGCACGACTATTAGAAGAATATCCTAAAAATATACATTTATCACTCTTCGAATCAAACTTAGTCAAGTATTCACGATCATTCAACATGTAACAATAACATCCAAAAACATGAAAATACTTAACCGTAGGCTTCTTCCCATTTAACAACTCATATGAGGTTTTCTTAGTACCATGTCGAAAGAACACACGATTAGATATATGACATGCTGTATGCAATGCTTCAGCCCAAAAACGCTTAGAAATGCTCCTAGATTGCAACATAACACGAGCCATTTCTTGTAAGGTCCTATTTTTTCTCTCGGCCACCCCATTTTGTTGGGGCGTCTTAGGAGAAGAATACTCATGCATAATACCTTTCTTATCACAGAATTCATCAAACAATCGATTTTCAAATTCCCTACCATGATCAGACCTAATGCGAAAAATCGAAGCCATAAAATTATTCTTAATCATGGCACAGAATTTTTTAAAGAAATCGAACGATTCAGATTTTTCCCTAAGAAAAAATATCCATGCATATCTAGAATAATCATCAACGAGCACATAAGCATATTTCCTACCACCAAGGCTATCTACTTCCATTGGACCCATCAAATCCATATGAATAAGCTGAAAACTATGTGCAGTCTTAAAATGTTGGGTAGGATGTTGGTCAACATTATGGCTAACATGTGCTTGCTTACCCTTCAAACACGACTCACACACAACCTTACCAAATTCCTTAAGCTTCGGAATGCCTCTGATCGCGTCGTGTTTGATAAGCTGCTCCAGCGTTCGATAGTTGACATGGCCCAGTTTGTAGTGCCATATAATCACATCATCTTCGGCTTTCGACAATTGGCACATATCCTTCGAACTGGTTTTGTCGCCGACTAAGTAACAGTTATCGCTAGATCGTTTTCCTGCCATTACTTGAACAGAATTGCGGTTAAATACTTCACAACACTCTTTATTAAACCTTACCTCAAGGTCGCCATCACAGAGTTGGCTTATACTGATCAAATTCGCAACAAGTCCGTCAACATGGAGGACATTGCTTAGCTTGGGAAAGTCGGGCACATTTAGTCTTCCTTTGCCGAGAATACGCCCTTTAGCTCCACCTCCAAACGTCACATATCCACTCCTTAATGGCATATACTCACTTAGGTACTCCTTGGTACCCGTCATGTGTCGGGAACACCCGCTATCGAAGTACCAAGAACCTGTCACGTTAGCTCGCAAGGAGGTATACACAACATGGCATTTATGAACAGATTTCTCGACCCAAATTTTCTTGGATAACAAGGTAGCATTCTTTTTACTAGAACTTGAAGAAGCATGAACTAAAACATTTCCAAAAGATTCTTTCAACACTGATTTCTCAACGTTAGGTGTGATGTTGGATGACATTTCAGTCAACATAGATTTCTTCGAAATCTCCTTCTTCAACTTCCAGCAAAATGGCTTTAAATGACCAGTTTGGTTACAATGATGGCATATATATGAAGTATCCTTATTCTTAATGGCAGCATACTCGGAACTAGATTCAGCACTAACAGATTCACACACATCATTCGAAGCATGAGATTTAACGAAAACTATCTTAGGCTGACCATTAGTCACGGGTTTTGAGGCATCACAAGTAGGCTGAGAATTAAATCCTAGACCTAGCTTATCAAATATACCTAGTGACAATACCTCATCAAGGGTAGATTTACCCCTGTTCAACTTTGTAAAGGTCTGATCGGCCTTGTCGACACGCTTCTGTAACCGGTCGATCTCATTGTCTTTTCGTGTTAGTACTGCTTCCATTTTGTTCATTCCATCGACCAAGCTTTCGATCATCTTTTCATTCTTCTCATTCTCGCCTAGTAGCTTCTTAACCTCGGCTTTGAGATGCTCATTAAGCACCTTTTCCTTCTCATATAGTGCGGACAACATCTTGACGGTTTCATTGATTTGGACTTCAACACATATGTCAGTTTCTAGACCTGCATCATCACAACTAGAATACCCATCAAAACAGTTTGAGTCATCATAATCAAAAATAATTTGATTCTCAGATGTTGAGTCACATGTTGGCTCAACATCCGTTACCGCAGTGAAGCCGATTTGATAATCTTCTTCTTCTTCGCCATCAGAGAAGGACTGAATGGTCACAGATGAATGCTTGGTCTCCTTTGGACATGGATCCTCATCTTCATCATCAGGTAGATCGATCCACATGGCCTTTCCGTGCTTGCGAAGGGTGTTTGCACACTCATTGGCAAAATGGCCCCAGCCTTGACATTCGTAACATCTTACTGAATCATAGTTGATGTTCTTCTTCCCATCTGGTCTGCGTTTAGTGAAGGGGGGAGCAGAAGAAGGCTCAGAATTGAAATTCTGACCCTTCCTAAATGTCGGGCCAACATTTTTCTCAACATTCTTCTTCTTCCTGAGAAATTTTGCGAAATTCTTCACAAGCATGGCCGTATTATCCTCACAATCAAAGTCCTCCTCGATTTGAACCTTGGATGGTTGGCTGACTAGAGCAAGGCTTTTGCCGCGAGAGGCCCTCTTTTGGACTTCAAGGTTGGTCTCGTAATTTTTCATGATATTCATCAATGTGTTGAACTCCATATTTGCCAAGTTGTGAGCTTCTTCGACCGCAGCTACCTTCACATTGAACTTCTCGGATAGTGTCCGAATAGCTTTAGAATTTAGTACCCTATTTGCGATCGGATCTCCTAAGCTGGCACACTCGCTTGAAATCGTCAACAGTTTCCCGAAGTATGTGGTGATATCTTCGTCTTCCTTCATCCTTATATTCTCGAACTGGTTGAGCAGGAGCCGTAACTTGGTTTCCTTCACACTTGCATCTCCTTCACAGTACCTCTGAAGAAGATCCCATGCGTTATTCGCCGTCGAGCAATTCTGAATAATCTTAAACATAAAAATGTCCACTGATGAGAAGATAGCATTCAAAGCTTTGTCATTGAACTCGGCCGCATTCCTTTCTGCCACGGTCCATTCTGCCACCGGCTTGTCAACAACTTCGCCATCAGCATCTGGAGGGTTACGAGGTGGAGTGTATCCATCGATAACAGCTTCCCACGCTCGCACATCGATAGACTTGATGCACTGCCGAACACGAACCTTCCAATACGCGTAGTTGGTGCCGTCTAACACCGGAACCTTGCCAATATAATTCGAGCTTGTAACATCCATTGAAGAGGATTGTCAGCGCTTAGTAATGTCAAGCGTTTGCTCTGATACCACTCTGATGGGGGCGTGGTCTCTAAATGGATGTAACACTACTGAGTTGTATACTGATGTTGGGTGAAATGTTAGGCTAACACTCACTCTCACACTCAGAGCGCACAGCGGAATAAATGATTAATTAGAGACGAAATGAAACGAACACGAGAAGTAAATTATGCAGCAAGTATGAAAACTTGTTGCGTGCCTCAAGGCGCAAAATCCACTATAAAGATGGATTACAAACTATCAAAAAAGATAGTTAAATCAAGCCTAGCAAAACCTACGAATCAAATGATTCTGCAAACTACAAAGTCTCTCGACCTTTGGAAAGCTAGGCTAAAAAAGAAACTCTCATGGAAAGTAGTAATCGCTCAAACTCGCTCTTCCAAACTCGTTTTTCTTCTGTCTCTTTTTTTGTCACATAAAATGGTGAAGTCCTTTCGCTATTTATATGTCTTCGACTCCTCAAGGACTTCTTCAACAAATTGGTACATGTCCACAATCTTCCTCAACGTCCACTAAGTAAATGTGAACGTTGGAAGTTAGTTAGATTAGCTCAACATAACTTGGTCTTCATCTTTTGCTCCAAGCTTCCTATATTTAGTAAGCTCTTTTCCAATTTTCACTCCAGCTGCTCCACACTCTTTCCACACGGTTTGATCAATTCCAACTCTTATCCATATCCTGCATATCACTAGAAAAATGACACGTCATCAATAAAACACGTTTTGGGCATGAAAGATAAAACTGAGATAGGGAACATTCTCAGACAACAAATGTTGACTAGAATGTTACCCTAACATTGCCAATGTTGAAGGCTCAACATTAACACCACTGGTTATAATTAAGTTAGTTAACAAAAATTTTAATTTGGCCGTCAACATTATTGTAATAATTTCAAGATAATTGAATAAATCAAGAGATAACATAAAGGTAACTAAGTCCAACACACATTTGAGTCACAACCCAATGCTTTCGGTGCGCCGTAGCCATGCCACAACAAAGTAGGCATTTTTTTTTTCAAATTATTTTATTTTATTTTTTTAATTTGTTAGCAGATATTGGGCGGACCATACAATTTTTAACACATTATTAACCACAATAAATGTTACAATGTCATAGAATAGTCCTAATTCAATATAATATTGACATTCACTATTTATTTACTTGATTGCTTATGTATGTCCTAAATGGTTTTACATGTCGACGACCGACTTGAATAGTGTGACACTAAGCGAAACCTCAAAGAATCTTAGTTCAATGTAATTAAATATTTGGGAAATATAATACGATTTTTTTTTATTATTTTAACTCGCCGGCTCACACAAAAGTAGGACCGAAATAATTCCAAAACTCTAATAACAAACCCTTAAAAGGCTATATAAACTCCACCCCCACCAACATTTCTCAAACCCCTCTCTCCAAAATAATCTTTTTAATTTCATATTATTATTTTTTTACAAAAATCTCTTCATAATACAACAAAGAAAAAAGACATCCCATCTTCTCTTTTCTTACACAAACACACAATCATGTGCCAACAAACAACAACGGACGATCAACCTCCATATCCCAAATTAGAAACTTGTTTGATCCCCAAAGCCCCAACACAAACAACAACCCATCGAACTAAGGCAAAGCAGCCCCACAAAGCCACTACACACCTCACTCTCATCGTCGAAGAATCGCTCGCCATATCGAGAATAGCCCTTCCCATGATCTTCACCGGGCTGTTGCTCTACTCTCGTTCCATGATCTCGATGCTTTTCTTAGGCCGGCTAGGCAACTTAGCCCTAGCGGGCGGCTCGTTAGCCCTCGGGTTTGCGAATATTACGGGCTATTCAATCCTCTCCGGGCTAGCCATGGGCATGGAGCCGATATGTGGACAAGCCTTTGGTGCCAGAAGGTACACGCTCCTAGGTTTAACCTTGCAAAGAACCATCCTCTTACTTCTCTTGGCTTCACTCCCCATCTCATTCTTATGGCTTAACATGGAAAAGATCCTCATATTTTGCAAGCAAGACGAGCTCATCGCAGCCGAAGCTCAGACTTACCTTCTGTATTCCATGCCCGATTTGCTCGCACAAGCGTTCTTACACCCGCTTAGAATCTATCTGAGGACGCAGTCTATAACCCTTCCATTGACCTTATGTGCAGCCATTTCAATTTTCTTGCACGTCCCCATCAACTACTTGTTGGTCGTAAAACTCGACCTAGGGTTGAAGGGCGTCGCCTTGAGCAGCGTTTGGACAAACTTCAACGTTGTCTCCTTCTTGATCATATACGTAATCTTCTTCAAAGTTTACAAAAAGACATGGCGTGGCGTGTCCCTCGAATGCCTCAAAGGCTGGAAATCTCTGCTTAACCTAGCCGTCCCAAGCTGCATATCGGTCTGTCTCGAATGGTGGTGGTATGAGATAATGATCATGCTATGTGGGCTCTTGGTAAATCCCAAAGCCACCGTTGCTTCGATGGGAATATTGATACAAACCACCTCTCTGATCTACATTTTCCCTTCCTCATTAAGCTTCAGCGTTTCGACGAGGGTGGGCAATGAGATCGGGGCCCGAATGCCCGTAAAGGCCCGGCTCGCAGCCATTGTCGGGCTCTCGGGCAGCTTTGTAATGGGCTTAACCGCACTATCCTTCGCCGTCTCGGTCAGGCACGTGTGGGCCCGTATGTTCACGGAAGACGAAGATATCATAAGGATGACGTCGCTCGTACTGCCTATTATCGGGCTTTGCGAGCTGGGAAACTGCCCGCAGACTACGGGCTGTGGGGTGCTGCGAGGCACCGCCCGGCCTAAGGTGGGGGCTAACATCAACTTGGGGTGTTTTTATCTGGTGGGCATGCCCGTGGCCGTGGGGCTAGGGTTTTACTACAAGATGGACTTTGCGGGCCTGTGGGTCGGGCTCTTGGCGGCTCAGTTGGCTTGTATGGGGACGATGATGGTGGTTCTGGCGATGACCGACTGGGAGCATGAGGCAAGAAGGGCGCAAGATTTGATGATAAGTGGCGGAGAATATGAAGTCGTTGATGAGGATGACGACGACGATGTTGATGGCGATGGTGACGATGAGAAAGAGAAGGCGGTTGAAAATCTTGATAAAGAAGATCTTTTGTGTTGAAATAAAAATATTTTTCTTTTTATTGTTATAGCAGGAAAGTTCTACTTGTACGTACTCAAAATGAGTACATTTTTTTTTTCTTCTTATATTTGTATTTAGTGGTATACTCTAGTGATAATAGATTAATTTTTTATTATTTTTTTTGTGGTAGTTATTGGTATGTAGAAAATATTTTAGGTATTGTCTAATTTTGATTTTTTTTTTTGGATTCGAAAGTTCGACGATGTTAATAATGATGATTTTAATATTACTACAAGTTTGATGTATTTGTCATAACTCATAGCTGCCTTGAGTGGATTTGTCTCATTACATACTATAAAATATATGTGTGTTAGGTCAGAAACTATAGAAAATTATTAGTTGAGAGTTTTCTATTTGTCTCATTACATACTATAAAATATATACCGTTTCATGGCTACCCAATTAATTTTTTATTTATTACCCGCAACTAAATAAACGTAACGTATAATATTAATTGTTAGAAGGTAATCGTAACACCTTGACTGCGTGACAAACTCGAATACTTCGGTTGAATGATACATTACATTACATGTCTATAACAAAAAGAGGATTGAAATTTCAATATTCAACGCATATATATATATTCTCTTTCTATTGCAGTTATATTAGAATGTGCTAACTTATAATTTCACATGTTATTCACACGACTTCTTCCTCATTTTTTTTTAATTTCATGAAACACATTTATTTATTTTCTATTTGACTACTGTGATTGTGCTTCGCCGCCAAGACTTCAACGTTCTACCATGCATGCATGTAAATCCATTTTTATCATGTGTGTGTGTGTGTGTATATATATATATATATATATATATATTCAAAATCAACAACTTCGTTCCCTAAATATAACCATTTAATTTGACCCAAATAAATTATTTCGATCCTCGGAAATATTATAATCTGGGAATGTATGTTGACCCTTAGTAGATCCCATAAGTCAGTTACCACAGCACACACTTCGATATTATTGAAGACATAACTATATACTTGGTACTATTACAAATATGAATATATGTATAAATAGTTTTGTTTATCCAAGAAAGTACAATAGTATCAAATGCCCAACGACCTAACATGTATACTGCAGTGTCTTATCTTTTTCCAAATTGTGGAGATGACGTGTTTCTCCATCTGCCTGATAAAGGGTGATACACAATAAAATATATACTTCATTCCATTATAAATATTATTATATTTCGATTGATATTGCTATCTTAACGATAAGAATTCCTAACTTTATGATGTAATCACATGAACTATCAATGTAGCTTCGGTGGGGCATTTTTCGTTTTGGTACGATCGTCAAGAACCAAAAAAGTCAAAAGGTTTCGCCTCTTCTTTAATTTCCTGATAATGAAATATTTTAACATTAAAGATTCCTTTTAGTATTCGATTATTTTATTTATTGTGTAATACATACAAAAATGGATTCTAAATGCGAGGGTTTGATCTTAAAACGAATTAGTTTTAAGCTAGCAATCTTTTGTTTATATATATAGAGAAGCAATCTTTTGTTTTATATATAGAGAGAGAAAACAAATAACAATACGTCTGTAAGAAAAATAAATAAATAAAAAATGTAATAAAATGGGATGCATGCATCCTATGGAGGAGACACGAATGAAAAATGCGACTTCTTTGGGGACACAACTTATTAAATGTGATGCAATGAATGAAAGTGAAATAAAACTACTGTGTGGCCAATTTGAATGGCCGCATTTGAAAACGTCAACAATATTGGGCTTTGGATAACATCAAAAGACACTTTATTTTTTTATTCCACTATATGTATCGTGATGAAAATAAAGTTAAGATATATAATCATTTAACTACCACAACGTTAAAAAATAAAAAATGACAATATATGGGCGCCGAATTCAATTTTCAGTTGCCTAACATCATCATTGGTCCTTTTAGTTCTATGGTTAACATTAAGAAGTAAAAGTCGGCATTAAATTTATAATATAAATTCCTACTTTTGAAATATTATGGAATGAAGAATATTGAAGGGGGCGTGGTCCCTAAATGGATGTAAAACTACTGAGTGGTATACTGATGTTGGGTGAAATGTTAGGCTAACACTCACTCTCACACTCAAAGCGCACAGCGGAATAAATGATTAATTAGAGACGAAATGAAACGAACACGAGAAGTAAATTTAACAGCAAGTATAAAAACTTGCTACGTGCCTCAAGGCGCAAAATTCACTATAAAGATGGATTACAAACTATCAAAAAAGGATAGTTAAATCAAGCCTAGCAAAACCTACGAATCAAATGATTCTGCAAACTACAAAGTCTCTCGACCTTTGGAAAGCTAGGCTAAAAAGAAACTCTCGTGAAAAGTAGTAATCGCTCAAACTCGCTCTTCCAAACTCGTTTTTCTTCCGTCTCTTTTTCGTCTCTGTCCATCCTCTGAAATGGTGAAGTCCTTTCGCTATTTATATGTCTTCGACTCCTTAAGGACTTCTCCAACGATTTGGTGCTTGTCCTCAGTCTTCCTCAACGTCCACTAAGTGGATGTGATCGTTGGGAGTTAGTTGGATTGGCTCCACACAACTTGGTCTTCATCTTTTGCTCCAAGCTTCCTATATTTAGTAAGCTCTTTTCCAATTTTCACTCCAGCTGCTCCACACTCTTTCCACACGGTTTGACCCATTCCAACTCTTATCCAAATCCTTCATATCACTAGAAAAATGGCACGTCATCAATAAAACACGTTTTGGGCATGAAAGATAAAACTGAGATATGGAACATTCTCAGACAACAAATGTTGACTAGAATGTTACCCTAACATTGCCAATGTTGAAGGCTCAACATTAACAATCTCCCCCTTTTTATCTTTCTTCCCAAAACAAAGCAGAAGTTAGTCGTGGTGAAACTCCCCCTGAAGGCCAGATCTACTCAACCACAAAACATTAAAACAAATGGTTAGAGCAGACGAAAACAGAATAGCACTAAAACTATTCAAAGTACTACTAATTAGTACAAGCCATAAGAGGTCCTGAGAAATATCTGCAAAAGAAAATGACATGGTTCATCAAATTAAAGCACGCAAAAAAAAAACAAAAAAAAAAACAGAAGCAAAGCGGCATGCACAAAAGTTCGAAGTCTAAATGTTTAGACTCTCGATCGAATCCTCTGCTTCTTTTTCACCATGATCTTGAACTGTCCCATCTCCCCCTTGCTGCTCGGTTTGTTCAGCCTGTTCGAAACCGCCTCTGCCATTTCCACTCGTTCCAGCTCGATCTTCTTGCTCCGCAACTTCCGCCTCTTCTCCCCCTTTTTGGGAAGAATGTAGATCCTTCAGGATAGATAGCTGGGAAGTCAGAAATGCAATAGTTTCTTCTAGGCACTGAATCTGGCGATCGAGGCTGGATGGCTGGGCAGATGTTGAGGCAACATTTGGCTCAGCATCCTGTGTTGGAGGTTGCCACGGAAGATCCACTACTTTGTTCGACCCGGCCAGGTGCATGTGAGACACAGCATATGGGATCTTGATAGTGACCATTTGGTCCTTGCGTGCTGGCCTGAATCCTCCGCGAACCAACATTCCATAAATCAAAGAGGGGAATTGGAGAATTCCAGGTGCCTTTTTCTCAGCCTCCTTGGCAAGCTGTTCCAGCACTAATTCACCCAAGTTTAAGGGCAAGTTCCGCCCAAGAGCATATAGAATATGAGCCATATTCTCAGCAACGCGGGTCTCATTTGCCGTTGGCCACCAGTTAAATATCCCCACTTTGAACAACACTGAGTACAGCGAAGTCAAGAAACTAACTGAAAAATTTCCGTCTCATTCTCTCACTCTACCCCCGGTCAAGAAACTTACCACCTCATCATTGTCGTAAGTCTGCCTCATTTCCACATTCGGGGTCCCCAAAAACTCGTTAATGTCCCTAGCCGAAAAATTATATAACCTCCCCCTACAAAACACCTTCCCATACTTCCTAGAACTAGGATCATTAATACAAGGGAAGAGATTAGAAAATACCTCATGGACCACTGTATCACAGTAGGTCCCAAACATGGTGACTGTTTTGTCAAAGCGGCGAGATTCCAAGAATTGCATCACCCCAAACCTCCAAAAACTCACCACATCCACCGTCCTCTCAATACGCAGCACCCTCTGGCTAAAGTATGGCCACAGCTCCTCATTCAGAGATGCATAAAATCTCCCCTTAGGCAAAGGAGTTTCCCAGTTGGAGTCAGATGTTGGGTCAACATCCGACTCAACATCTTCACTGCTTGAGGGGGCTGGCAAGATGACTCGGCTGCTCGCTGCTGGCTGTGAGGACTCTGCTGATCGTGGGCGCTTCGGAGGTCTGTCCTCTGAACTCATTGGCCTCTTTCCAGCTTTCTTCTTCAATTTATTCTTCCAGGTGGCTAGGGTTTCATTTGGACCAAATTCATCATCGCCTTTGTCCTCAGTGGCATGGGAAGTGGACTTAGTAGATGGTATGGCTGCCTCTGGAGTCTCTATCTCCTCATCCAGCTGATCATAGGTGGTGTTATCGATAATCTCCTCTGTGGAAGCCTTCAACGGAGATGACGGCTGAACTGGGGTAGGTTCTTGGTTGGGACATGGCGTTTGTGCTGTGGCAGCACTCGTCTCCCCCTGAACAGGGACTTCGGTGGTGACTGGAGCAGGATCGTCCTCTGAGGTGGTTGCCGTGGTGTCAGATGAAGAACTTGAAAGGAGGATGGGTTTGTCTGCAGTTGATTTCGACCCCTTTGAGACCTGAGACTGACGGATTCTGTTGCTGCGTCGTTTCGTTGAGACTGGACCCTTAACCTCAGTCAGTGGTCGGGATCGAGGCTTCTTGGCGGTGCTCTGCTGTTTCGCCGGCACGTCTGGTGATAACATTGGTGATTCGGTGGCCGGAAAGAGCATGCTGAGAGGGATGTGATCGATATCCTCGACCGGCGCCGGGATTGCTTGAAGTGGGAGAACATCATACACGATTTCGCCCGATGTTGGGTCAACATTCTGTGATTCTTCACGATTTGGTGAGTTCGACATTGTAAAATCAAGAAGGAGAATCACAGAATTTGAACTGAAGAACACAGATAGCAGAGTGGAATTGCAGAGAGAGAGTGAAAGGGAGACTCGATTTAAACACTTAGGGTTTGTGAATGATGACCATAGATTAACCAAGTCAGACCTAATAAAAATGGTTTTAAGGGTTAAAACCTTGCCTAAACATGGAGCTAATTATAGTAAATGAGGGAATTGTTCATGAGCGAATTTAGGAGCACATCAGATCATGTTTCAACGGTTAAAACCTTGCATGAACATGGAGCTAATTATAGTAAATGAGGGAATCGTTCATGAGCGAATTTAGGAGCACATCAGATCATGTTTCACCCAAAAATACCAAGTCAATGAACATAGTAAACGTTAGCGAGACTGACCGTTTGAGCGATGATGATGATTACTTGAGACAAATGTAACAAGCTGTTCTTCGAGAGTTCTAATGCACTTCTGAGAGATATCTAAACTAGACACACGTGACTAACAAATGCAGTACAAAAAACAAACACTAATAAAACGAAAGCACATAAATATAGCAATATCAAACTGACAGTCACACATGTTGCCCCAACATTTGACTCAACATTCTAGTCCGTAATCCTAGACTTTTCTGCTCGACTTTTCTCTAAACCAGTTCCCTTTATTTCTCTTTTTCACCTTATTTTGAATTTATGCACTGCCCTTATACCCTTAGCCTCAAGGTTTGGCTTTTTGTCGCATAGTGTACATCGTCACAGCGAATGCTGTGTACCTAAGGAAACTTATTACCAAATACCTCTATCTAGCATAGAGTTTATGAGCACGCTTATATGTATCCAAGGATTGGTTTTTTGTCGCAAAGAGTACATCGTCACTGCGAATGCCGTGTACCTAGGGAACTTATTACCAAGAGCCTATTCTTAAGGGATCGAGTTCATTCAGGGACCAGTCAAGAAAAGTCAAGTCATTTCACAGGAAAACAGAACAGAATATCTCATCAAACATTAAAGCAGTAACCATCAAATTCGATAAATGCTATGTTGATCCAAATGTTGGACCAACATTCAGACTGACATGTGCAAACCTATGGATTTCTTCAGGTCCGAAAACCTTTCAGAATCCAATGATTTCGTGAAAATGTCTGCTAACTGATGCTTTGTGTCTATATGCTCAATGCACACTAACTCTTTCTCTACCATATCTCTCAGAAAATGATGTCTTATATCTATATGCTTCGTGCGTGAATGTTGGATGGGATTCTTAGATATGTTGATGGCACTAAGGTTATCACAATACATGAGGACAGATTCGCACTCTAAACCATAGTCACACAACATGCTATTCAACCACATTAATTGCGTACAGCAACTACCCGCCGCAACATACTCAGACTCAGCAGTAGATAAAGACACACAATTCTGCTTCTTACTATACCATGCAACTAGATTGTTACCTAAGAAGAAGCAGCCGCCACTTGTGCTCTTACGATCATCCTCGTCACCTGCCCAATCAGCATCGCTATAGCCTACAAGGCTCATATTAGTATCTTTAGAGAACCACAATCCTAGACTACATGATCCACTCACATAACGAAGAATACGCTTAACAGCATTAAGATGGGAAACCTTAGGTTCAGATTGATATCTAGCACATACACATACGCTATACATAATGTCAGGTCTACTAGCGGAAAGATATAACAAACTGCCTATCATAGATCGATACAATGTTGAGTCAACATTCTGCCCAACATCGTCCTTACTTACCTTTTGCGTAGATCCCATAAGCGTTTTCATTACCTTTGCCATGTCCAACCCGAACTTCTTGACTGTGTTCTTAGCGTACTTCTCTTGGGACATAAAGATCCCATCACTACTTTGCTTGATCTGTAAGCCTAAAAAGTAAGTTAGTTCCCCAATCATGCTCATCTCAAAGGTGGTGTTCATCGCCTGCACAAACTGATCTATCATAGACTGTGAGCTTGAGCCGAAAACAATATCATCAACATAAATTTGGGCAATCAAAATATCAGAACCGACCCTTTTTACAAAAAGAGTGCGGTCTGCCTCACCTCGTACGAACCCAAATTCAAGTAAAAAAGTGGCTAACCTTGCGTACCAAGCTCGAGGTGCTTGCTTCAATCCATACAACGCTTTCTGCAGCTTAAAGACATGGTTAGGATAATGCGGGTCTTCGAAATCCTTAGGTTGTTCGACATAGATTTCTTTATCAATGTACCCATTTAAAAAAGCACCCTTAACATCCATTTGATGTAAAGTGATGTTAAGCCAACATGCAATTGCAACCAACAACCTAATCGATTCTAACCTAGCCACAGGAGCAAACGTCTCATCAAAATCTATGCCTTCTACTTGGGTATAACTCTGAGCTACTAACCGAGCTTTGTTTCTAACAACTCTACCAAGTTCATCAGATTTGTTCTTAAAGATCCACTTAGTGCCTATGACATTAATGTCCTTCGGCCGTGGAACCAAGGTCCATACTTGGTTTTTCTCGAACTGCAAGAGTTCCTCTTGCATTGCATTAATCCAGAAGTTATCCTTGAGAGCTTGAAGGACATTAGTAGGTTCTATCTCAGAAACAAAACAATTAAAACGTACCTCAGCGTATACTGTATTCATGCATACGTTCCTTACCATAGACTTGTAGTCCTTGCGCGGCTTGTCTCTAGTCTTTCTGCCTTCATTCATGTCTCCAATGATTAAATCTGTAGGATGATCCTTTTGAATCTTAGCTGGGGGATCTCTTCGAACTTCGCTCGGTTCGATCTCATCATTCTGCTCATACGGTGATGTTGGGTCAGATGTTGGCCCAACATTTTCCCCTCCAGTTTCCTCAGTTCCATCAACAGCTTGGACAATATCTGAAATATCGACTTGTGGAGGAACTCTTCTAAGATCAGTAGCATCATCAAATACAATATTAATGGACTCTTGAACAGATTTGACGCGCAAATTATACACACGATATGCACGACTATTAGAGGAATATCCTAAAAATATGCATTTATCACTCTTCGAATCAAACTTAGTCAAGTATTCACGATCATTCAACATGTAACAATAGCATCCAAAAACATGAAAATACTTGACCGTAGGCTTCTTCCCATTTAACAACTCATACGACGTTTTCTTAGTACCATGACGAAAGAACACACGATTAGATATATGACATGCGGTATGTAATGCTTCAGCCCAAAAACGCTTAGAAATGCTCCTAGAGTGCAACATAACACGAGCCATTTCTTGTAAGGTCCTATTCTTTCTCTCGGCCACCCCATTTTGTTGGGGCGTCTTAGGAGAAGAATACTCATGCATAATACCTTTCTTATCACAGAATTCATCAAACAATCGATTTTCAAATTCCCTACCATGATCAGACCTAATGCGAAAAATCGAAGCAATAAAATTATTCTTAATCATGGCACAGAATTTTTTAAAGAAATCGAACGATTCAGATTTTTCCCTAAGAAAAAATATCCATGCATATCTAGAATAATCATCAACGAGCACATAAGCATATTTCCTACCACCAAGGCTATCTACTTCCATTGGACCCATCAAATCCATATGAATAAGCTGAAAACAATGTGCAGTCTTAAAATGTTGGGTAGGATGTTGGTCAACATTATGGCTGACATGTGCTTGCTTACCCTTCAAGCATGACTCACAAACAACCTTACCACATTCCTTAAGCTTCGGAATGCCTCTGATCGCGTCGTGTTTGATAAGCTGCTCCAGCGTTCGATAGTTGACATGGCCCAGTTTGTAGTGCCATAGAATCACATCATCTTCGGCTTTCGACAATTGGCACACATCCTTCGAACTGGTTTTGTCGCCGACTAAGTAACAGTTATCGCTCGATCGTTTTCCTGCCATTACTTGAACAGAATTGCGGTTAAATACTTCACAACACTCTTTATTGAACCTTACCTCAAGGTCGTCATCACAGAGTTGGCTTATACTGATCAAATTCGCAACAAGCCCGTCAACATGGAGGACATTGCTTAGCTTGGAAAAGTCGGGCACATTCAATCTACCTTTGCCGAGTATACGCCCTTTAGCTCCACCTCCAAACGTCACAGATCCACTCCTTAATGGCATATACTCACTTAGGTACTCCTTGGTACCCGTCATGTGTCGGGAACACCCGCTATCGAAGTACCAAGAACCTGTCACGTTAGCTCGCAAGGAGGTATACACAACATGGCATTTATGAACAGATTTCTCGACCCAAACTTTCTTGGATGACAAAGTAGCATTCTTTTTACTAGAACTTGAAGAAGCATGAACTGAAACATTTCCAACAGATTCTTTCAACACTGATTTCTCAACGTTAGGCGGGATGTTGGATGACATTTCAGTCAACATAGATTTCTTCGAAATCTCCTTCTTCAACTTCCAGCAAAATGGCTTTAAATGACCAGTTTGCTTACAATGATGGCATATATATGAAGTATCCTTATTCTTAATGGCAGCATGCTCGGAACTATTTTTAGCACTAACAGATTCACAAACATCATTCGAAGCATGAGATTTAACGAAAACTATCTTAGGCTGAACATGAGTCACGGGTTTTGGGGCATCACAGGTAGGCTGAGAATTAAATCCTAGACCTAGCTTATCAAAAATACCTAGTGATAATACCTCATCAAGGGTAGATTTACCCTTGTTCAACTTCGTAAAGGTCTGATCGGCCTCGTCGACTCGCTTCTGTAACTTGTCGATCTCTTTGTCTTTTCGTGTTAGTGCAGCTTCCATTTTGTTCATTCCATCGACCAAGCTTTCGATCATCTTTTCATTCTTCTCATTCTCGCCTAATATCTTCTTAACCTCGGCTTTGAGATGCTCATTAAACACCTTTTCCTTCTCATATTGTGCGGACAACATCTTGACGGCTTCATTGATTTGGACTTCAACACATACGTCAGTTTCTAGATCTGCATCATCACAACTAGAATACCCATCGAAACAGTTTGAGTCATCATAATAAAAAATAATTTGATTCTCAGATGTTGAGTCACATGTTGGCTCAACATCCGTTACCGCAGTGAAGCCGATTTGATAATCTTCTTCTTCTTCGCCATCAGAGAAGGACTGAATGGTCACAGATGATTGCTTGGTCTCCTTTGGACATGGATCCTCATCTTCATCATCAGAAAGATCGATCCACATGGCCTTTCCGTGCTTGCGAAGGGTGTTTGCACATTCGTTGGCAAAATGGCCCCAGCCTTGACATTCGTAACATCTTACCGAATCATAGTTGATGTTTTTCTTCTTTCCATCTGGTTTGCGTTTGATGAAGGGGGAGCAGAAGAAGGTTCAGATCTGGCATTCTGACCCTTCCGAAATGTCGGGCCAACATTTTTCTCAACATTCTTCTTCTTCCTGAGAAACTTTGCGAAATTCTTCACAAGCATGGCTGTATTATCCTCACAGTCAGAGTCCTCCTCGATTTGAACCTTGGATGGTTGGCTGACTAGAGCGAGGCTTTTGCCGCGAGAGGCCCTCTTTTGGACTTCAAGGTTGGTCTCGTAATTTTTCATGATATTCATCAATGTGTTGAACTCCATATTTGCCAAGTTGTGAGCTTCTTCGACCGCAGCTACCTTCACATTGAATTTCTCGGTTAGTCTCCGAATAGCTTTAGAATTTAGTACCTTATTTGCGATCGGATCTCCTAAGCTGGCGCACTCGCTTGAAATCGTCAACAGCTTCCCGAAGTATGTGGTGATATCTTCGTCTTCCTTCATCCTTATGTTCTCGAACTGGTTGAGTAGGAGCCGTAACTTGGTTTCCTTCACACTTGCATCTCCTTCACAGTACCTCTGAAGAAGATCCCATGCGTTATTCGCCGTCGAGCAATTCTGAATAATCTTGAACATAAAAATGTCCACTGATGAGAAGATGGCGTTGAGTGCCTTATCGTTGAACTCAGCTGCATTTCGCTCCGTAACCGTCCAATCTTCGACCGGCTTATCAAAGACTTCTCCATCAGCGTCAGGAGCAGTTTTTGGAGTCGTATAACCAAGGAGTACAGACTCCCACGCTCGCACATCGATGGACTTGATGCACTGCCGAACACGAACCTTCCAATACGCGTAGTTGGTGCCGTCTAACACCGGAACCTTGCCAATGTAATTCGAGCTTGTAACATCCATTGAAGAGGATTGTCAGCGCTTAGTAACGTCAAGCGTTGGCTCTGATACCACTGTGAAGGGGGCGTGGTCCCTAAATGGATGTAAAACTACTGAGTGGTATACTGATGTTGGGTGAAATGTTAGGCTAACACTCACTCTCACACTCAAAGCGCACAGCGGAATAAATGATTAATTAGAGACGAAATGAAACGAACACGAGAAGTAAATTTAACAGCAAGTATAAAAACTTGATGCGTGCCTCAAGGCGCAAAATCCACTATAAAGATGGATTACAAACTATCAAAAAAGGATAGTTAAATCAAGCCTAGCAAAACCTACGAATCAAATGATTCTGCAAACTACAAAGTCTCTCGACCTTTGGAAAGTTAGGCTAAAAAGAAACTCTCGTGAAAAGTAGTAATCGCTCAAACTCGCTCTTCCAAACTCGTTTTTCTTCCGTCTCTTTTTCGTCTCTGTCCATCCTCTGAAATAGTGAAGTCCTTTCGCTATTTATATGTCTTCGACTCCTTAAGGACTTCTCCAACGATTTGGTGCTTGTCCTCAGTCTTCCTCAACGTCCACTAAGTGGATGTGATCGTTGGAAGTTAGTTGGATTGGCTCCACACAACTTGGTCTTCATCTTTTGCTCCAAGCTTCCTATATTTAGTAAGCTCTTTTCCAATTTTCACTCCAGCTGCTCCACACTCTTTCCACACGGTTTGACCCATTCCAACTCTTATCCAAATCCTTCATATCACTAGAAAAATGACACGTCATCAATAAAACACGTTTTGGGCATGAAAGATAAAACTGAGATAGGGAACATTCTCAGACAACAAATGTTGACTAGAATGTTACCCTAACATTGCCAATGTTGAAGGCTCAACATTAACAAATATTATAGATAGAACCCATTGAAGCAGTGGTATTCTTGGAAGAAGATAAGCAGAGATATTGGCCTAATCCTCTCAAAAAAGTGACTTTTGGGAAACCTTAGCTTAGTAGTAGTAACTTCATGAAATAATAAATAAATAAAAAAAATTCAACTTCACGAGGAACCTTTGTATCATTTCTCTCTCTTTTCTTTTTGTTCTTTCTCTCATAAATAGAAATTAAGTTCGACGTGATTAGCGTGACAAATCACGCCTTTACTTATGCAACATATTACAAAATTGATTGTATTGAAAGGTTTTGTAAGATATTTTTTGTTTGACTAATCAATGAAACATCTGACTTTTGCTATAAAGCTTCCAAATAATCGATTGCAATCTTCTTCCCCTTGACATTTTAGTCCAAAGTTTAAGAAATTTTCATGATCATATGTTTGATTTCAGACTTTAAGTCCATATAAAAATGTAAAAGTTGAATATTTGACACCATATCATCATGCATAAAGCCCATAAACTCACGAAATCTTTTTGTTGGGCTAAAATAATTTGTTTAAGTTGCCCATATATTATTCTATCTTAGAATAGAAACATTATTATTGCATTTCGCTGATATTGAAAAAAAATTATAGAGGATGACTCACAAATAAATTAACTTGAGGGTTTGTAGGGACTTTCTTTGTAAATACAGGCTTGAGATCCTCTATTCCAGTTTTTGTATTCCAATTCGTATTCCAACGTATGAAAATCGTTACACCTTTCTCCGCCCAATGTTCAAACACCCGTAAATATCATTACACACATTAATATCATTACACCAGCTGTTTAATAAAAAAAAAAGATCAATATATATTTTAATATATAATACTGATTTTTTCTACACCAAAGTAGAAAAATATATATTATTGACTTTTTTTTATTTAAAGACTGGTATAATGATATTCATGGATGTAATGATGTGTATAGGTATTTTAACACTGGACGGATGAAGATGTAACGATTTTCGTAGGTTGGAATACGAAGTAGAATATTAAAACTGAAATAGAAGATCCCAAGCCGTAAATACACACAATCATTTTATTCATTTAGTTTTGATGTTTTAATGATGAAATTATTATCATGTGTAAAACTTTTGCTTTAAAAGATGCCAAATCAACTCAAAAACAACACACACACACAACACATTCAAATCACAACTCAAACTAACTCAACAAAGCTACTCAAAGTAAATCCCACGTAAAACTAGGTTGTCCGGCACGAACCGTGCCTGTCTGAACCGAGGGCGCCGAATGGGCCGCAGAGTCGACCACACTCGGGCTCGCATCAAAAGTCTCCCACTGCGTCGTAATAAGAAAGGGATTTGTGGTCGATAGTTCGACCAATGGATCGTCGATCAACGAATGGCTTAAAGAATGCCTCAACGGTTGTTGGGCGGGAGACGAAGAAGAGCTCCCATGCGTTCTAGCGGGCGAAGAATTCGCCCGACTTGCCGGCGAAGAGTTCTTCATCTTTAGCACGTCGAGAGTCTCAACGTACTTCTGCACCCTCTTCACCTAATCAAAAAATTAAGATTATTACATTAGAGTAAAATTGTTGGGATGTTAAACCCTATCCCATGATGGTTAAATAAATAAGTTGCGACCAACATATAAATTTAGTGCGCTACTCCATATATTATCAATTGATTTTATAATGAAACCCTAACGCAGACTTATATATTGGGCTCTGAATATGCGCTAAAGGGGATTTTATTTCTCAAACGTAATAAGAAGATTTGTCGATCCTCAAAAACCTGCATTTTCCTTTGCAACTTGACGTCGCCATCGCCGGCGATTCCATCTAATTTGAGAAGCTGATTCATCAGCAGCTCAATCAAGCTCACGACGTCCTTCTCGACCACCTTCTCGCCTCGGGCGATCGCAGTTTCGATCGAAGAAACCTAATAAAGATTCGCTTTTCGATCAATTCACTTAATATTTTCGAAGTTCGAACTATTCGGCCTATGGAGCTGAACATATCTAACCTTCCCGCCGAGCTTATCGACCTCCAAGCTTATCTCCGATATCGACTTCGCAGCCCTCTCCATTTTCGCGCTTTTCTTCATCTCCAAGTAGCACTTTTCTCGGCTCAATGGGTCCTCTTGAAGGACGATTTTCGACTTGTCCTTAACGCCGACGACGTCGAGGAACGCCTTTGAATCCCTTTCTTTGTCTTTGTAGAACAGCTTCTGATCTTCGTGGTGTAGTCCCGTCGGCCCCATCAGCGTTTTCTTCAACTCGCCTGGCGTTAATAATATTATTGATCGATACATCGAATTTCTTACATATATATATGTATGTATGTAATAGATATTGAAGAAAAAACGCAGAAAGGAAAAAGAGAGAATTATGGTCAGATTACCGAAGGTGGCTTGCGAGCTTATGTGGATTTCGTGATGGGCCAGCCCGTATTTGACCCGAACCCGTATGGTGGGTGGCGGGACCCGATTTTCTTCGTCGGTTCTCTTCTGAACAAGCATACCGCCGGGCCTTAGTTCCCATACTTTCTCGCCGCCGCGAGAGCCACCAGCTCCACCGTTGGCGTGCGGCGGGTGGTGGTGGTGAGGTTCGTTCTGAGCCCTCATTCCCATCATCTTTTTTTTGTTTTCCTTCAATTTTTCTTGGAAGGCTTTAAATTGGTTGCGAATGGAGAGCAAAAAATTCCCAAGTCGGTGGATCTTTGTTTTGAATTCTAACACGATCTACTTCAACTAGTAATTGGTCGGAGATTTAAAAAAAAGAAAATAAAAGAAAAATTCGATCTTTATGAAAAATAAAGAATTTTCAGATCCCTTGGGAGACAATTCAAGGAATGTGTAGTTAAGAAAGAGCTGAGCATAAATGAATAATTGTATTGAAAGGAAATGGAGCTCTTTTATATAAATATTTGTTCAACTGTAATAAAGAAAAAGGGAAATTATTACATCTCATCTCAAAGTTCAAAAGTTAAAAGCCCCCATAGCTTGTGTTCTAAGTCCATCTCCAACCATTCCTTTATATATAGAGTTGCTACAGTACAATTCCTCTATATATAGAGTTTGAATATATATAAAGTTTGAACAGTATTCGTAAACTCCAACCATCTCCTTTATATTTTACTCTATAAAGAATATTCTCGGTATATTCCATTTATATTCATTTCTATTATAAAATATTTAATATATATTCGATTGAAAAAAACTATTTATAATAATTAAATTATCTAACATAATAATACTAAGAATTTATATTATAGATAAAATCATATAATTTTTCAAACCTCGTTAAATAATATTACATTTGAAAAATAAATTATAAATTTAACAATAAAATAACGCATAAAATATAAAAAATTCATAGCAATCTTTCTTAAAAAAAACCATCTGTGATTAATAATTTTTGTATATTTTAAAATATTAATTATTATAGAGAAATGGTATAGTTAAATTATATAAAAATTAGGATGTATGATAATATTAATTATTATCAGCTTAAATAAATTATTTAAAAATTATTGAAATTATTAAAGAAAAAACACGTAAGTTTCTAAAAAATAATTAAAAGAAAAACTGAAAATTTGACTATAAAGCTAAGTATAGATAAATAAAATTAAAAAAAAAGAAAAGAAAACATCAAAGAAAAGAAGTAACAGTCGTCTTCTTCCCCAAATAGTCTTCTCTCTCCGTCATCTTCTCAAATTATACAGACGAAGTTTCTTTAACCAAACAATTAAAAAAAAGTAAAAAAAAAATAAATTGATAGCGGGAGGAACAGTGTCCCGCTTAAGATAGAGGGACACTGTAGCTCCCACTAGGTTTGACGTTGAGTTTGGCGGTGGGTTGGAGATCTTCCACCGCCAAATTTTCAGTGTTTGGCGTTCCATTGGAGATGTCGAAAACTATGGACAAGGTCAGTAGTATTACGGACGAAACTGCAATTTTCTCTTATTAAAATACATCGCAATAATAAACAAATGCCATCAATATTATCTAGAAGGAAAAAATTATGATAGTATTTAGCGTTTAATTAATACAAAACCAAGACTTAATTAGGGATGGGCTTTTTCGTAATTTCGCAACTGTTGTAATATTAGTTGGCAAGTATGGAAGGTGGGGTCCACATTAAAATGTAAAATTAATTGCTAGAAGCAAACAAGGGGCAATTACGTCAGATGT
The DNA here is from genome assembly GCA_028392965.1 of Lindernia subracemosa. NCBI lineage: Eukaryota > Viridiplantae > Streptophyta > Magnoliopsida > Lamiales > Linderniaceae > Vandellia > Vandellia subracemosa. The sequence goes on from JAQPCC010000023.1 coordinate 165,835, forward strand.
AATATGTATAATAATAAAAAAAAAAATTACGCAGTAGTTTAGTTTGTAGTCTCCACCGACACTTTAACACCGCAGGATCAGTTATGGGACACGTGGCGGTATACCGACCGTGGATCTTATCTCAACAGTCTGTGGGTCCCACTGTGACGTGACTGCCCTATGCAGGACATTACTCGATGTGGACAATACACCCTACTGTTTGTTGACTAGTTTATGTCTTTACATATTTAATTAATTAATACGATTCATTATTAATTAATTGCAGACTGAAACTAATCTCCATACAAGCATGCATTATTATTGATTCTATGTATTCAAAAACTAAATTATTATTTTTAATTTGCGACCAAAAACTAATCTTACAATTTTTTTTAACTATTATTAGACAAGCGTGTACCGACATGGCTTGAATAATTTATGCATTGCACTCAATTTTAATAATTATAGTATCTATGCATCAGTCGTATTTAGCATATAACTACATAAAAAAAAAGTATTTAAATAAGTGTATGTGTAGAAAATATCGGTATGTGAAATATATTATATAATATTAGTGTGAAAAAGTCTCCTCCACGCCAAGATTGAACTCAACTACTCGGAATATGAAAATGAGGAGCCAACGACAAACGAAAATGAAAATGAAGCGACCATTGATCGCTATTATATTTCTGTATATATATATTAATAATAATTGAATGCTGCTAAATTTGATATGATTAAATATAAATTAGGTCGACGTTAATTATCATATGAAATCAGCAGGTTTACAAAATCAAATCTTCCGTTTGGTAGAATGATTAATGATAAGGATTTGTATCAACCTTATTGGCATTGTTCACAAATCATTTTTTTATATATATATTTATTTGACTTTTACGTCTCTTTTATCTAGAGGTTGATTTTTTTTCTTTTTCTTTCTTTCTAACACGTGTTATTTTTTTTGTCTTGAATGAATGGTGTGGCTCTTATACAAGCTATTAGATGATGGCATCATTTCGTATTTATATACTTTTTATTTCAATTAGTAATAACTCAACTCCATTAAAATGTTGATAATATCATCAAAAACCCTAAATATAGTTGGACTAACTACTCAAAGTAGATCCACTTTGGTGTGTTCATTGAGGGTCATAATTCATAAATCCACTTTGGAATTCTCAATCAAATTTTCTTGAATTGAAAGAACACAAAAATGATCAAAGGAACATCATCATCAGGCCATTGCTTAAATTCGTGGGCTTGCCCGAAATAAAACAAAACAATATTATGGTCCTAATTATCAAACTCCATTGATGAAATAATCTTGTGAAGAATCTAACACAACCCACGAAACACGGAGAATAATCGTACTCACAGGCCAAAACAAAGTGTACGAAAATATACGAATGCTGAAGGGGAGGACCATTGATTAGGGTTTTGTAAGAATAAATAAACGATCGCGAATACGAAAGGTTATAATAATATCTAAAATGCTAAGAAATAAAGACTGCATTTATAATAAATAACATAAATGCATAGACACGAAAAATGGGGCAAGTGAAATATAGAAGCATTGGAAGGTTCCGACAGTCCAATAAGGTAGCATATATTGATGATATAGTATATTATTAAGACAAGTGATTCAAAGGTATTGAGGGTTAATTAACCAATCAGATCAAAGATTGTGCTTAGCGTAGACTCATTGTGTTCTACTAAACCACTCAATTGTCTTTGATTTAGTGCTTGTTTGGTTGGAGGGTTTAATGATTTTAAATGTTGGTTTAAGACTTGTTGAGGTGTTTGGTTCGTGTGTTTATATAAAACATGGGTTTATATATAACAGCTCTAAACCCATGTATGCGGGTTTAGATAAACCTACCCTCTCAAAAACCCACCTACCAAACACAAATTTTATTTTATACCCACTAATTAGTTTTATATAAACCTTACTAATTTAAACCCTCCTACATATAAACCAACGTACCAAACAAGCACTTAATGTGTTTTAAAAGATTAGTTTAATAACATAAAGGCTTAAATATATTTTTGGTCCGTATGTTGGGGGTAGCGTTTTAAGGTCACTTAAGTTAGGAGTGTCAATTTTAGTCATGTAAGTATCAAAATTGAAGCAATTTAGGGATACTTAAGTTAAGGGTGACAATTTCAGTCCTATAACTATTGAAATTGAAGTAATTTTAGGACATTTATAACCAGAAACTTAATTTCGGCCCAAAATTTACACATGTGGCGCCGAAGATGCTGATTTGGACTAAATTTGTTTTCTCTTTCCTTTAATTAAACGTCAATTCATAGTCCAAGTCAGCATTTTCAGTTCCATGTGTATAAAATTCGGGACGAAATGATATTTTCGGGGTTAACTTTCTTAAAATTACTTCAATTCTGATACTTGCATGACTAAAATTTATTCTCTTTCCTCCAAATAAGCTCTTACTTATATTTTTTTACTTATGATGTGACGATTAATTGGAGGAAAGAGAAAAAAAAATTAGTTCAAACTAGCATCTTTGGTGCCACGTGTATAAATCGGACTGAAATTAGATTTATAGGTTTCGTTGTCCTAAAATTGCTTCATTTATAATACTTATAGGACTGCAATTGTCACACTTAACTTAAATGGCCCTAAATTGCTTCAATTTTGATACTTACATGACTAAATTTGTTACCATTAACTTAAGTGTCCTTAAAATGCAATCCCTCAAACATACAGAACTAAAAATATATTTAAGCCTAATATAAAATACTATAAAAGCATAAATTACTTGGACGAATGAGCATATTATAAGTTTCTTTCTTGCCTGTCAATTGTCGTCGTCCGCTTTAAACTCGCCGGGGCCCAACTTCCAACCACCACCACAAAAACTCCACTGCGCGTGTCCCACACTCGCCAGACACGCGCGTCTGCTATTGGCACTCTTCTCACGACCTTAGTCTAATGTAAACGAGCAATACTAATTAAAAAAAAGAACGTAAAACACAAGCGGTACCACAGTTCCACTTTAGAATATCACTTCACATTCATCATTAGGACAAAAAAATCTGTCGACTAAGAGAAGAAAAAGAGAAGACACTCAACTGAAGTGGTTATCTAGCTATGTCCAAACATGGGTAAGGCCTTCAAGTGGTTCCGTTCGCTTCTGGGCGGCTCCAAGAAGTCCGCGCCGAGGAACAGTCACGCGCCGCCGTCGAAGGACAAGAAGAACCGCGATGACCCTTTGGCGAGTCCTTATGTTTCACAAGGTTTGGACGCCAACAAACACGCCATTGCTGTGGCAGCCGCAACAGCGGCTGTGGCGGAGGCTGCTCTAGCCGCGGCCCAGGCGGCTGCTGAGGTTGTCAGACTGACTAGCGGCGGCGCAGGGAGAGGTGTAGAAAGACGGCGAGTGGAGGCTGCTGTTAGGATTCAGGCTGCTTTCCGAGCTTATTTGGTATCAGACCTCCCTTGCTTCCCCTCTTTATAGTCTTAAGATTTTATTTTTCTTTTTTCAGTTTGATTTCTCTGTTTTTCATATAATTCTGTATCTGAGGTTCAAATTTTCAACTACTCAGCGTCCAAAGTAACTGAATGTGAGACAATTGAGTATGAACATCAAGAAATTCATATCAGAACCTCACCTTCTTTAAGTATTTAAATACTGCAATTCACTTATATTTGTTGATGATGATTGGATATGGGCTGACTTGATTTTAACTCACAATATCATATTTTGGATATCCCTTACATCAAGATTGGATTTTTATGCAGTCATGGACAAGACTTAAGCTGTTTAATGAACAATGTCTTCGGTTCATTCAATGTAATATTTAGGGAAGTTGTTGAGTTTCAATGATTATTCAACTAGCTTTGGCATTGATTCACTCTTATGCACTAGTATACGATGCAAAGCATCATGTGTTGCCTTTTTAGGTCGGAAAGGGCTTTGCATATTTTCTACAAAAAGATTTCATCATTATTTTCTTTTATCATAGTAAAGGCATTTTCTCTTGCCGTTCTTACATGTGCTGAGGTCCATCTTGTTGAGTTCATAAAAAGGGCACTTTTTTTTTTTTTTTGAAAAAAATGTGTTTTTCAGGCTAGAAGAGCATTAAGGGCATTGAAGGGGCTTGTTAAGCTGCAAGCCCTTGTTAGAGGCCATATTGTCAGAAAACAAAGCGCGGACATGCTCCGTCGAATGCAAGCCATGGCTAGGATCCAAGCTCGAGCCTCTGCGTCTCGTTCTTACGTCACAAACCCTTCTCTTTACACACACATTACATCCTCCAAATCTCTTCATCCTGTGAGTGATTATGGCATTCATTTTAGCCTCCCACATGGCAATTTCCTTGTTTTTATTTTGCTTTTGTTCGATTTCTCAGGGCGCTGTAAACCCGAAAAACTATGATCAGCCGTTGCTAAGTTATAAACACGGTGGATCTGTATCATCCCTTAAGGTATTTTAGTGAATTTTATAGTTCTTACATCATGTACCAAAGTGGTCATAAAAGATAATGTCCTCTTCATGATGCAGCAATACAGCTCGAGACCGAAGAACGAAAATCGTCAGCTGGCTTCCAATTGGTTGGACCAATGGATGCAGCAGACGAGAAACAACGAGGCGCCTCTTCGTACAAATCTCATCACCGATGATCAAAGAAGCGACAAAGTATTAGAGATCGATACATGGAAGCCTCGCCAAAACACCACTAGGAAAAAGGACTCACCATCTCATTTGTCTTCTCAGTACTTCTCAGCTTGGAACAACATGGGACAAGAACATTCGAGACTCTCAGACAAAGCCCAGAAACCTAATCCGAGCATATCTTCAGAGGAGGTTTCGTCTGTAATATTCTCGCCGGAAGAGGCTGATCAAGTTGCCTACTGGACAGCTGAGAATAGCCCGAGGATTCGATCTGCTTCCTCTAGACCAACGAGCGGCAACTCAAGAGGCCTTTTTACTCCAGCGAGGAGTGAGTACTCAAGAAGCATATACGGCGATTATCTGAGCCACCCTAATTACATGGCGAACACTGAATCTTCCCGGGCAAAAGTTAGGTCTCAGAGTGCACCAAAGCAGAGGTTGAGGTTAGAGGAGCTCGGCATGAGCGTGAACTCAGATCGCGGGTTTTGGGATTCGGATACTTATTCTGAGATGGGCTTTGCTGCTTTGCCGGCTAATTATGGGAGCAACAATACATACGTAAAGAGACAAGTAACTCCGACACGGCGTGGTGGTTTTAGCCCAACAAAGAGGTAAGATTCTTGAATGTCTGGCCGTTGGCTTGTACATCTAAAGGGGGCTGACATTCATGGCTCAAGTCGAAGATCTTCTTACAATCAAGTGCAAGAAGAAAATGTCTTTTAAGTCTTGAGATGTTTAGTTTTCAGATGTTTGTCGTGAGTGTTTGGTTTTGCTTTTGTTGTTCAACTGTGTGTAAACTCTTTTACTTCTTTTGTTAGGTGAATAAGCAAGCGTTTGACTTTGAAGCTGAATGGATTGTGACATTGTGTTTCTGAAAAAAAAAAAAAAAGGTAAATATTTTTTATTCTGCTTTCTTACAGATTGTTTGCTGATAAGGAACGTTGACTAAATCTAAAAAAAGGTATTTGAACTAAGACCGTTAAGGATTTGTGGGTTAGGGTGTGGGATCGAATCTCTTCTCCCACAATTCCTTAGTCCCCATGATATTTATTTTTCATGACTAGCGTTGTTAGGTGGATTTGTGACGTATTTATCTGATCTCGGGGATTAGTCCCACAACTAAAGCCTCCGCCAGATCTGTGTGGCGTAAAGCCCACGCTGGTATTAAGGGGCTAGCCCATAATCAGATCTAGCGGGATACCTCGGGACAGGAAAAAAAAATATATATTAAGACAAATCCCCCGCGGCCAAGTTGATGTAAAGGCCTACATAATACTAACTTCATAATCTATTTCGAACGACGTTCCCATTTTCTTTAATTACTGCCCCTTTTTCTCTACCATAGTGTCAAGAATGGGAAATCTGAAACCCCTTTTTCAATTTCGTTACTTGCTTTTCAGCATCGTTCGTTTGAAAAAGGCTCAAATCTTGAGAAGGGACAGCGTCGTTCGTTGAAAAGGTTCGATCTTGATAAAGAAAATGAAGAACAGAAAAAGAGTTCACAGACAATAAAATTGTCACTTTGAGTCGCTGTAAGTCAGCTCTAAACTTTCTAAGAATCATTTTTGTATCGTATATATATATGTATATGTATATATCAATTAATGATTACGACGAACAAAAGAGCTTGATGTATGTATGCTTGTCGATTTGATCATTTCCTTTGTTCTAACCTTTTTGGAAGAAGGTCGTACTCATTTATTTTCTTGTTTACATCACTTTCTGTTATATCTTCCTTAAAGAAAAGACATTTTTCTTTACGAAAGGTAATAATCCCATACATTTTGTAAGATGGAGGTCGAGCTCTAAACATTTGTCAGCAATGGTGCCCATTCGCCAGGTGAAGTTCGTCCCTTTTCTGCAAGCAATGTAGCGACGACGTGAGGGCCGTGGTAGAATTGTCTGCGAATTTTGCGTTCCAAGGAAATGCATCGACGAACTGTAGGGAGACTTCCCTCAGATTTGCCTGACAGCTCCTAAATGGCTCGCCGATCTACAAAGCCACCGCAAACTCATCGCAACTGTCCCGTCGTCTATATCACCAAATGCAGATCATGTAGGTAATATATTCATCCATAAATGTTTTCAATACACACACACACACACACGTATATACTCGTATATAGTATGTTCAAAATGCTTCCCTTTATTTATATTATTTTTTTTTTTCTGCCGGGCCTTTCGGGAAATGGCGCAAAAAGATCGTGAAGCTCACCCAGCGCATGAGTCGAAGCTTTCTGCACGGGCATATCAGCCACGGTCCGCAGCTGGGAAATAGAACTAGTGAATGTCAATATAAAGGAATCGGTGAAGTTGAGTCAAGAAAGAACGAAACCCTTCTAGTAAGAACCCTACTGAGGAGATATTTTTTAGCTGCTTCGCCTTTTGGTGGTATTTTGTATATTCGAGGGTTGCGGCTCGGTATGGACTCGACTGAGGCGACAAATAGTTTTTATTTCATAAAAAGGAATTGCATATCGTACTGTACAAATATTGGATTTCTTTTCCGACGATGTCTTCTACTTCAAGCGCTAGCTCCTTCCGCCGTTCTTAATATCCGCGAACGAAGCCCTCGTGATTTGCACGGTCAAGTGAGGATTCTTTAGAGCAAAAACATCGAACCTAGGAGAGAAGACGACGTCTTCCATGTTTTTAACAATATAATCCAACGCTGTCTCCTTCAACGGCCCGTTCGAACACATGTCCGAAACCTCCAGCACGTCGAGGGCGTTCGAAGAGTTCAACGACCCGAGCATCTCTCTTTCGCAGAACTTCCTCAGGTACGCCATATCGTATTTATCCGCGGCGATCGACAGAGAGTAGACGTGCTTTTCCACCTTCTCTTTGGGCAGGCTGCCGCTGTAAGAAAATTCTAGTAGGCATTCCAACTCTTCCCGGCTGAACTCGAGGAGGGATATCGTCTGGCCCGGGGCAGCTTTGCATGCGTCAGATTCGAGGACGTTCTTGAATATATCCGACCTCAAAGCCTGCGAAAAAAAAAAAAAAAAAAAAGTCGACGATCACTATTTCATCTTATGAAAAAATTCGTACGAGCGCATACCAATAAAGCTCGATGGGCGGGAATCGGCGGCTCGTTATCTCCTCCGGGCTGAATCATGATATCCGTGTGGATTCGATCCCAAAAAGCGGCGGCAAAGCCGCTCAGATAATCAACCTTCTCCTTCAGTTCTTCCTCCGATTCCTTCATCTCCTTAATCCATTTCAGCGCGCTCGCAAATCCCTGACGAGCAACACAATGTATCCATATGATTACAAACCCTAAAATCATCATCGTCGTCGTCGTCATAAACGGCCTTACCTTGGCAGAATTCGACGAATTGGGGACGATATTATTGCTGCTACCATTCGCCTTGTTGTTACTGTCAGATCCCTTATCGTTTTCGAACTTGCTGGCTAACGATACGACGCTTTTCGCGCCTTCGTAGCATGCGCCGCATATTGTGTTCCTCGGCGGCCGAAGGATGTAAGGCATGGCGCTGCAAATAGAGCAATCCATCTCTGTGTGTGTGAGTGTGTGTTTTCTTACAAGAAAATGTCTATTTTCGGGGATGAAATGAAATGGATGCTAATGATTGTGAAGGAGTATATATTATTAATTTAATCATATTGTTTTGGTCAACCTATATATATATATATATATATATTTGAATGATTCATATTCTCTACTTTCTTACTTTTAATTTGATTTTAAATGAGTTGGTGCGCTTCTTTAGGTTTGTTGGAAAGATAATAGGCACTATTATTACTTATCATTATCTCGTGAGAATATTTAATTAGAAAACCAATTGTGATTGCATAACCGATTATTCTCTAATTTTAATTTGGAACTTGGAAGTAAGTATAATTAAGAGCAATTTATTTATTTATTATTATTATTATTATTATTATTATTATTATTATTATTATTATTATATATAAAAAGATCACCTAGAAAGTTAGTTATTTGTAGAATAAAAGTTAGGAAGTGGAAAAGGACTTTCCAACCTTACAAACAGCAAATATGTGGTAAGCACGTCTTGCGTCGTAATAAAGCTATAACATAATAAAGTAATTAGTTAATAAGTAATATATTTTTAGTAATAAATAAAATAATAGGCCATTATGATGGCCACGCTGTCGAACTATTTCTTTATTAAAAATGAGTTATTTAGTTAACCTTTCTAATAAATATAAGTTAGCTACCTAATGTAAGAGGAGGCAAAGTTCGCTTTATTTTGCATTTATTTCATCGTGGTTGTATGTATTTTGGAATTGAAGTCATCAAGTCTTTAATTGTAATTACAAATATAATTAGTAAACATCTCACTTTAGATTAAGTTAGCGAGCACCATACAAATCATTATATTAATTCAACTCAATCTCTTAAAATTTATTTTATTTATTTTAGGAAATAGACTACACATAAAGGTCCAAATAGGCTCCTAGAAAGGGCAGGCCGATGAAATCTGTTTTAGGCCCACATGAAAATTTATTTATAAAGAAAACTTGGGTTAGGGCCATTTCAAATATTTATTTATCAAGTCGAATGACGTTAATTTCTTATCTTTTATTTTTTATCTTCGAATTAGATAGCATTTTGGATTGATGAGAATTGAATAGTTGAATAAACATACGATAAGAACCAAAAAAAAAAAAAAAAACTCTCTAATGGGATTTAAAAAAGGAATAAAATAATGGAAACCTATGTTTTGGTTTGGTTTTCCTTATGCTTTATTTTTATACAATCCATAAGCGTTTATAATTATTATTCTAATTTTTTAGTTAATTAAAAAAATTCATAGAAAGTTTATATTATTAGTGGGATTATTTAAAAGTATAATTGCGCCTATATTCTCGATCCATAGAAGTGTATATGGAAAATCGTGAGTAAGTTTGCCACAATTTGAAGCAATCTTTACTTTGAGTCCATATCAACCTCCACTTGAGAAATGATAAGATTAGCCTTCACAGCATAAACTTGAAGTCATACAAATTTTATTTATCTGAGTTTAACTTAGGAACATAATAAGTGCAATGCAATGAATGAAGATGATATAACTTAAAATATATATATATATAGCAGGTTTATATTATTTATTTTCGCAAAACAAATAGGAAATAATAAATTAATTATTGACACGTCCCTCCTCAACAAGCCCAGCCAGTGCCCACCCTCTAAAATCCTCCTCCATTCATACAAAATTACTCAATAAATAAATTATTAATCCATAAGTTAACTGAAATAGCTCATATTTTCATTAGAAACTGTGCCAAATTGATCATGAGAAGCACGAGAAGTCCCTGCCGTAGGGGTTGTGAAACTGGAAGATGAGCTAGCCCTGAGAAGAAGTTCATGAGAAGGTGCTCCTGGCGGTGGTGGTGGTGGTGGAGGAGGAGGTGGAAGCTGCTCTGGCGGCGGCAGTGTGATCGATGAGATCAATGATGTCAAGTGGGAACTATTTGGAGAGAGTATTTGCATATTGAAACCACTGCTACTAACAATAGTACTTGTACTTTGCCTGTACTTCAAAATCTCAGCTCTTACATAACTTAACTCTGCTTGTAATAACTGCACTTGTTGTTGCAGAGCTGAGATTGCTCCCATGCATCCATAGACTGGATCTCTTAGCCTTACGTTCGCTTCGTAGACGAGACTGTTTGCTGCATCAGCTCTTTGGCTCTCAGGTACTTCCTGAATTTTAATATATATATATATATATATATATACGTGTGTGTGTGTGTATAAAAGCATATAATAGATTAGTATAATTATTACAAAGATGTTATTTGATCCACATTAACAAATGGTACCTCGTTTTGGGATTGTTAGAAGATTTTCTTGAAAGGATCATAGGTAGAAATTATATGACTACACAAGCAATTCAATAACTTGCAAAAAAAAAAAGAAAAAAAGAATTAGGGTTTTATTACCATTAGCAGCTTGGACACATTGCTAGCGCCAAAGACTTTGTGAACGGAAGCGAACTTATGGGGTTCGTGCGGCGAGAAATATGGTGAAAAGGGGCATTCTTGAGCACAACGCCGTCTCAGAAGCTTACACGCAGCGCAAGGTGTGACGGTGTTTAGGATCCCATGGCTAAAAGTATGTCCTGACCAAGTTCGGAACGCATCAGATTCTCTCTTTATCTTCTTGCTTATCTCCTCGAATCTCTCCCTGAGATGTATGAAAAGGATTTCAATGAAATCATGCCAAGAAAATACAATTATTTTCACCGCACAACGAGCAGCTGTTTGTCTATGACAAAAGTTTTGACGATCCATTTGTGTTTTATTAAGATATTGTAGAGTTATCATTTTAAGGTAACATGCAACTATCATAACTGTATAATAAGTGTATTTGGAGGGATGTGAGAGGAGTTTATTACCTTTCTGTGGACATTCAAGCATGCTATCTCATCAATGAAGCCAGAGAGAAGATTGAGAGAGAGAGAGAGAGAGAGATGAAGAAAGAAAGATATGTGGTGCAAATATATTAGGTAAGAGCACTTAAAAGGCAAGATATACAGGAAAACTATGTAGGCCCACATTACAAGTATGGCTATCTTACTTCTAAAAGGAAGTATATAATATTACAGAAACTGAATATAATAAATAGTTTTGACAATGAAGCAGTAAAAATTGCCCTTGTTGAGGTCTTTGTTCTAGGAGTACGAGGTTTTCAGCGCCATTCAATTCAAGCACTGATCCTCGAGGAAACAATAATGATGTATGATTCTTTTTCCACTAATCTTTATGAATGCCATTAAAACTCTTCATGTCGATTATGATCAAATGCGTTTGCTATATTAAAAATCTAATCTTTTTTCAGTAGGGTAAAAGATAAAATCTATATTCTCATCTTATTTTCCTAATTATGTATATGTCAAGCAGTTATATATATCGTTTTTTCACTGACTATGCTATGCGTCGTTCTTAGGGGATTAATTCAAGTCATTATAGGCTATTTTCAGTAATTATCAGAGAAAATGATGGAACAACCTTCGCAAGACAATCCAAGTTGTTTCTACTTATGTGTGCTTGTGACTAAATGTAGCACGTTGTCATTCTCTCCGACATCTTACCTACAATTTCTTTTTCTTTTCTTTTTTTTTTCCCAAGTGGAAAGTTTCGAATGTAAGAATCTTTCAACCTTGTTCAAGTCCCAGAATTTGTGTCAGTAATATATTAATTTCATGATGTATATATATACATTAGTCAGCATTAATATATAAAGAAACGATTGGGTGACAGCAATTTTATTGCTTGGTAACTCAATCTATGGAATGTTATTTCAAGGGTGGGTGATGATGGAATTAGGGAGAGAAGATATACGTACAGATAAAAATTGTATGTATAGATGGAGTAGATGATAAATTAATCTATGTGTACTGTCATATTATTATTATTTATACAATTTTGTGTGTAAAATCTTTGCTTGAAATATAAGGAAATTATTAATTCTTGTTTGACCCGTAATTTAAGGCAAAGAAGTCGCCAGATTGTTTATTAATCTAATAGGGTTTAGATCAGTAACAGTCCCTGCCCGCCATGTGTGCTCTTATTGCATTAATCAGTTTGTAATTAATGCATGAAAACCCTAAAACCCTAACTTGACTCTTGAAGTTCTTAATACTTCTTATATCAACTATACTGTAATGGCTCAACACCACATAGTAATTAGTAAGTACCTATTAATCAATTTATTATGTAATTTAAAATAAAAAATTAGAAGTTCATTTAAAATAAACTCTTGAAATATAAAATAATATGTCTATATTCACGAATTGCACACTTTTTTTTTTTTTTTGAAGAAATGTATTGCACAGTTTTGAAGTGTGATTAAAATACTAGTATGATGAAGAGATATGGTAACGGTGTGGTATGGGTAACACGATGGATAAAGAATAATAAATGAAAATTATATATATTATATATTCTATTTTATAATATGTAAGATTGGTCATATCAATTACACTAAGTTATAATATATATATAAAGTAAATACAAATTATAATTAATAACTTTCACATTCTGATCGATAAATATCCACGTTAATAACTAACGTTAAAATACCTACAATTCTAATAAATAACTTTCACGTTAAAATAACTACAATTCTAATTAATAACTTGCATGTTACAATAACTACAATTTCATAACGTAATACTAAAATTAAATTTTTAATTGATTTGACTGTTCGAAATTACTAGTCTGCGTTATTATTTTTGGACATTTATATTTTACTAGAAGAGTGATCGACATAGGTCAAGCCCGCTCCGCCATTAAAAAATAGCCCATTGAAGGTTTGGCGAACTGGGCTGGGTTGACCTATTCGGTCGGGTCGGCTTGGGTCGGGTCAATGCTTGGGTCGATTGTTTGATTTGATAGACCAAGACGGTTTGAGTAACTGAGCCCATTATTGTAGCCCCATTTAAATCCATATTTGGTTGGACGGCAAATAATAAATAAAAAATACATACTGGAAATTAAAAAAAAAAAAAGATATATAAAAGAAACCTATATCGCATGTGGAAATTGAAAATTAGTCAAACTGCTCAGCCTTTAGTATATTATAAATAAATTATTTGATAATGACCCATTTGTATACTGATGACTTTAGTTACTATATTGGTCAAAATTATTAGGTGGAGACTATGTGAGTCGAAAATAAAATTAAATCAAGAGTCCAACATAACACAATAATAGGCTGTCCATATCTGACTTGCATGGCAAGGTTTGCCCTATTAATAGTGTCTTTTCCACTTTTCTTTTTCTTCTTCGTTTTCTTTAGATTTATACGAATTTAATGATCTTCATTTTCAGTTTTTGGCATAAAAAGATAACTTCAGACCACATTGTATTAAAAACATATATAAGAGGCAATTCCAAATAATACAAAAGCGCGTATACTTTTAGCCGTTTTTATTACACTGCAAATAACATTTTTTTGCCTTTTTGCCTTTCTTTTACACATCAACGACTCTTCCCCTTTAGATATACTATACGTAAGCATACGCTGACTTTCAATATTCCTATTTTCATTTATAATTTTTTATTTTGTTTCTACAGTCTCCTCCCCAACCTACCTGCGTAATAAAAACTCAACCTTAAACATCTCTCTTACACAACACTCTTATCTCTCTATCTCTGACTTCTCATGGCGAATACAAAATTACTTCTCTCTATGTACACACTTCTCCTTATCGCCTTCATCATTCTTGAATTATCATCAGCCTCAGCCAGACCCTTATTATTACATTCAGGAATAATCGAATCGCAGACAAAGCTAACAACTGACAAGCACTACTGTGGTAAATCGTTAATGGAGGAAAGCAAACGCCAAGAGAAGATCAAGAAGACGACGACGGCGACGGAGACGTTTCGACAAGCTGATGATCATTACAAGAAGCTCGGGCCTGCGTTCGGGCCTTCTTTGATGAACATGCTGCCCAAAGGTAAGATGCCAGTTTCTGGGCCCAGTCGAAGAATCAATGGCAATAACAGCTAGCTTAGTTTGCCATAGATATATTGAAGCTTTCTTTTTCTTTTTCCTTTTTTTTTTTAACTTTTTTCATTTGGGTTCTGTTTATTCTTTCTTTATTAGGGTTTTACGGTAAGAATATGTAAATAATATAAGTGAAGCTTCCGATCTTACTATGGATCATTGACTTCATCATTATTATTATTACATTACATGAAGAATCTTGCGCTTTCTTTCGTCTTAGACCACAATGTTCTAAACTCATCATATTTCGTAAGAACTTGCTAAGTTTCTTGGGAATATTTTTTTTTTATTGCAGAAAACCTTGGGATTTTATGAAATATTATTTTTATTTTTAAATTAATAATTCTTCATTTAAAAACGTATATGTGAACAAAGTAGTTGCTCCGGAATATACGGGTCGTCGACGTAATTTCAACTAATCTATTTAATTCGTTTTTGGACTTTCATGAGTGATGAAATGAAGAGAGACGACCAACGCTCAACATACACACATAGTGAGTGTGTTGTGTGTGTTTGACACCAAATTTCAAACCGCCAAATTAAATTTTTTGTCAGTTGAATGTCTGAATTCGTACCTAATTATAATAATACTTAATTTCAAATAAAAACGGTTTTGTTCGAATTTAAGAAATAATTAAGGTGACTTTTTCTATCTACATTTTGAAAAAAAGAAGAGCATATATATCTACATTAATTGATTTTTTCCCGCAAGTCTTCTTGGCGTTATCCTTTACAAACCTTTTGAGACAAATGAATATATGTATATATTATATATAATGAAATATTAGTTGACCGGCACTATACGCAAATATATCACACACTTATTTATACAATGTGAGAAAGGGTTTAAGGCATCTTTCTAAATGAAGATTCCAACAGAAACAACTGAGAGTATATGCTCGGTCAATCAACACTAGTAAAATTTATTTGTGAGTTAAATATTAATGGTCAAACTATCTATCTTAAATGAATATATATATTTTTTGCTATCCCGATGTATCCCACTCGATCTGGCTATGTGCTAGCCCCTAAATACCGGCATCTGGCAACGATAGTCATGAGAAATAAATCACATTGGGACTACTCAAGGAATTGTGGGAGGGGAATTCGATCCAACGACCTAACCTACAAATCCTACTACTCAAGGAATTGTGGGAGGGAAGATTCGATTAAACGACCTAACCCACAAATCCTTAAGGTCTCATCCTTGACCACTAGAAAAGGCCTTATTGGCAAATATAATTTTATTTAAGTACACAAAAGTTGACATCTTTTTTTGTTGTGGGTTTCTCAATTTTAATATGAAGTGCATGGACATATTTCTACTAATTAGGCTTTGTAAGTGGGCTATAGCCTTATTCTATTTGGGTTTCAATCTGTAAACTTATTAAGTTGGATAATTATTTCAAACAAACTTGCCTTTAAGGAATAAGCCAAGGAAAATGTTAATTATATAAAAAAAAACAATACAAAGTTAGAAAATTAAATCATTCATTTCATACCCGCTCGCTATACCTAATGTTAGAAAATTAAATAAACTCATATAAAAAAAAAAAATTAGATGAGAATATTAATAAGATCTCTCCAACTCCCATGACGTTGTGACGAACAAAACCAAAACCTTTCTTTAATTATTATTATGGAGTTCCTTGAATAATCGTGCTACGTTACGTCAATTAATATTATTTTTTTTAGTATATAAATGCAAATAATATGGATAAGAATGAATCAAATGGCCCATTGCCACGTACGGACGGTATCAAAAAATGTGTCACTCGTGATTCGAGAATCATCATATGTGTTGGATTTAAATATCTAGTAATTGGGTTTTGATGAACACAAAACTTATTGTTTTGTTACTAACATATTTAATCAAGTGTGCAGATGAGCTCGGGTCGAAAAATAAATATCAAATATGAGCTCATCGCGAAGAACCGGACCGGTCAACATTGGTCAACGATCGGTCAACGATGGTCAACGACCGGTCAAGCCAGTACAAGACTGGTACCGGTTCCAGACTGGTCTACACTGGTCTGGACTGGACTGGTTGTTCAGGACTGGTCGGTTTCGGTCTGGACTGGTCGGTCTTGTTCTGGACTGCAACCGGTCTGGACTGGAACCGGTCTGGACTGATACTGGACTGGTCAACTCGGTCTGGACTGGTCAACCAAATCCTAGACTGGTGTACAAGCCCTTACAGCATAAGGTACAAGCCAGTTAAGCAGACATCTTTGATTAGAGTTGACCAAAAGCTTCCAACGGCTCTTTTGATGTGTCTAACGGCTATATCAAGTTGGGAAGCTATAAATAAAGACCAAGAACAACAGAATACCACAAGGATCCTAGAGACAACTTGAACACATTCAAAGAGAGATCCAAGAGAAAAGAACAAGAGCAAAGAACACAAAATCAAGAGAGTTCTTCTCAAGTGTGTGGGTTACAAGAGAGAGCGAGAGAGGGCTACAATGTTCAAACCCACACACCTCACTCATACATTAGAGAGATGAGCTTAAGTAGAATAGTTGAGTGGGAGTCTTAGCACAAAGACGTTAAACTATGTGTTTGTAGTCTTCGCACAAAGACGTAAAACAAGTGCTTGTAGTCTTTGCACATAGACGTAAAAGAAGTGCCGTTCGTAAGGTCGCGGCCTACGAACCGTAGTGCGAAAACTCTACCGATGGACTGTAAAAAGCTGGCGGTAGAGAGACATCCCGGTTGACTGAAAAGTGACCGAAGCCGGTGGACTCTAAAAGGCTACCGATGTGGTTACTAGGAGTCTAGTTAGGGGAGTCTAACTAGGTGGGTTGTACAACGGTGTTGTAAACCAAAGTCTTCTAGTGGAACCTTCCTTGCAGGGAAGAAGGGGAGACGTAGGAGTAGTTAGACTCCGAACTTCCATAAACAAATCACGTGTTCACCTCATTACATTCATAATTATAGCATGCATAGTTGAAACATTTTAAGTGTTTGATAAAATGCTTCAACCAAACCGGTTTTAACTTGCATAGTTTTGAAACGTTTTTAAAATACCCACAAAACCGATTTTAAGAGGATTAGGCCGAGTATTTTCCGCTTGGTTTAAAATCCAAACTCGCTTAATTTCTCGGTGCTCGCATATTTTCAGGAACCCGAGTTATTACAACTCAAATATCTTTAAAGTGTTTTAAACCATAAGAAATCTTAGAAAACTCTTTTTAAAACACCGGTCTAACGATCCTAACAATATGGTATAAAATATTACATATATACAAGTTGATTCGAGTAATTAATTATAAAGAGCATCTAATCAATTATTAAGATAATAATAATAATCAAGAGCTTTCTTTGTAATAATGACGTGTTAATCACTTGTGAGCTTGTTTTCACGGATAAGGATTAGGAAAAGGTGCCACGACGATATCAAACATCATTAAGCATGTATTTATTCTTTTAATTAATTTATTGTTAGTGATATCACTTTTTTCTCGGACAAGAAAAAGCAAGCTTGGGTTTGATTATATGTTAGTGACACAATTATTATGAATAATCTTAAATCTCTTTGATTATTTGATAAGTGGATGACTCATCCAAAGCACCCATATAAATATAAGTTAATTAGGATAAAACCTAAGACTACAGTCAAATTACAATATTCTTACGTGTTTCTAACTAATCTCAATTATTATATTTTTTATTTATTTACGGTGGAAAATATAAAAAATAAAAATAAAAGTCGTGTGGTCGGCATAGCTTGACTTTTAACAAGTTCAAAACGTGAATCTCACCGAAGAACATTATAAATACGGTCCTAATGACTATTGTTCAATCTCTGCGTGCTCTCTAAACTCTGTCATTTTTCTTTGCAATCTTCAAATCTTATAATTCTCTATTTTTTTTTTAAAAATTATTTAAATTTTCTTTCTATATAATGAGCAAGCATTTATTTATTGATTCCCCAAAAGCTACAAACTTTTTATCATCTTGCTGGTGAATTATTTTGGTTGTTCAACTGTACGATGCGATCCAACGGCTGTGGCGATTCTTTTCCTTTCTCTTTTTTTTTTTTGTTTTTCTTTTTAAATTTTTATCTATGAATGAGGTAATTTTTATCGAGTAGTCTTGTGAATATTTGCTTGTAATTTAATTTCTGGAGGGCTTTTCATGTATTATTTTATTTATTGATGGGCAAGTCTAAGATGAGGTAGTAATGTATATACTATATAATATAAACTGTTTTATGTATATTCAATCTTATATAGTACATCGGATATCATTCAGTCATATTTTACGAAATATCACATATTGCGTTTTAATTTAAATAATGTCATATGGTAGATTGTTTGTGATTCGGCAAGAAAAAAAGAAACGAAATGAAAACTCGACCATATCAATATTGTTCAAAGAATCTCAACACTAAAAATATATACCTTTTCTTTTGATTTATCACAAGAAAAATTGGGGGTAATTTTTTAAATTAATAATATTTCAATATAAAAGTTATTTATTTCGTTTGAAAATACAATAAAATTGCAGAAACTTTGAAAGTTTCTCAAAAATTTATTCGATTAAGGGTTGGTAGAAAAGAAACTGAATTAAGAAAATCCAACATGTTGTGTAAAAGGTAATTTCACAACTATTTTATTTATTATAAAAATGATTATTATAAATGTACTTTTATGCCTAACTTGTTGGCAATGAGTCAGCACTCAGCAGCATTCCATTACACATCCGGCAATGAGCATATCCAAATCCACAGTGAAATCATATAAAATAATTGTAATAATTATAATATAAGAATATAATATAATTGAACATATTGTTCTTATCATAGACAAATCGCCATAGTGTAATAATCGCTTAGCCTCGTAACTTCCATGTCAATACTTTTAACTTGTAGCTATCGGACACTTTACAAGAAATTTAAAACATTCAGCTTTTTGTCTAAGTATTATTATTATAATTATAGTTTTTTTTTTCAAATTTTATTTCCTTCTCTCGAATAAGACACACTTTCCTTTTTTTTTTTTCATTAAATTCTAGAAGATGAAATACAAATTAATTTGGATGATTAAACCCTTTTTTCATTACAACATATTAATTATTAATAATTTTGGTAAACAAGAAATTATGACAATATATATATATATATAACCATAATATATAACAAGATAGATAAATTCTATTTTCCAAGAAATAGCGACTTTGATAAACAATGGTTTAGAATAGTGAAAAGTAAGCGTAAAGAGAAATCGCTAGAATTGTTTTAAGAGACAAATACAAGAAAAGTGAGAATAAAGAAAAACCCTCGAAATTATTTATGGAAAAAGTGTGGATAAAGCAAAACCCTAATAAATCAAACCGGTAAAAAAATCAGTTAAAGGTTTTGGCGGTTAACAAATCACCCTAAAGGAAATCAGTCAAAGAAACCAGTCACGTACCGGTCTTGAAGATGATCAGATACCGGTCACGTTGAAGAAAGAAGATCAGACCGGTTTCTATGCGACGATCACCAATCCAAAAGTACCGTTGAAGATTCAAATATCAAGGAGGTACAAGAGATCTTCAGTACAGCAATAAAAGATCAAAGCAAGGTCAAGACTTGCACGAAAGAAGATATGAAGACAATACTGCTGATACTTGGCGCTAGACTGCAACTTTGCGAAAAGAGGAAAGATCATCAATGCGGTCTGCGCAGTCATTTAATGAAGATGGCCCACACCCATACGGTCACAAGTTCAAGAGACGAGTATAAATACGAGCCTCTCAACATTCGTGATGGGTGTGAAGAACATAACGAGAACTCAAATTTACAAGCATTCAAACCAAAGATCAAATCGAGTCAAGCTGAGAGTTAGCTCTGTTTTCCTGTGATAGTTCTTCACAATACCGGACTGTAATAAGATGGTATAGATAGGTGGACTGTAAAAAGCTGCCTAAGTTTGTTTGCTAGGAGTTTAGTTAGCTGAGTATAACTAGCGAGTTATAGCTGTGTAAGTCTAGCTGAGGAAGGTTGTATACCGGTGTGTATAAACCGAGTCTTCTGGTGATACCTTCCTGCTGGGAAGAAGGGGAGACGTAGGAGATTTTAACTCCAAACTTCCATAAACAAGTTCTCTCTACTCACAAACCGAAACACACACACGACACTCATCAGTTCACCACTTGAACCGGTTTGAATTCCGCATCAACCGGTCAGTGAAGGTTCAGTAAGCGAAAAACCGACAAGTATTTATTCACCCCCCCTCTAAACACATACACCGGTCCTAACAAGTGGTATCAGAGCGGGTCTACTGAATCAGTTGAAAAGATGAATGCCAACAAGCTACCGATGTTCAGCAGAGAGAACTTCCTTGGGTGGAAGATAAGAATGGAAACTTATCTTACAGCCCAAGATGACGACATGTGGGAAATCATCAATGAAGGACCACCAACACTCATGATGGTCAACCCCAATCATGCAGCCAATCCAACCGCTCCTCAAGAAATTCCTAAGACAAGGAAAGACTGGACACCTGCCGAGAAAAAGCTGATGAATCTTGACAACGTGGCCAGAAAAGCCATTTTCAGAACTCTTGACGATGGAATATTCAATCAAGTCATGCTGTGCAAAACCGCCAAAGAGATCTGGTCAAAACTATGTCAGATCTGCGAAGGAAATGACTCAACGAGGGAGAACAAACTCGTCGTTGCAGTCCAAAAGTATGACATGGTAAAGATGAAAGCCGGCGAGACAATGACGGCTTTTGAGGAACGATTCAGCAGCATTGTTAACGAACTAAGGTCTCTTGGAAGAGAGCTGAAAAATAGAGATCTGGCCATCAAAGTAATGAAGGCACTTCCAAGGGAATGGGACGTAAAGACAATGGCTATGAGGGAGTCCAAGGACTTGAACAAGATGATGCTGCACGACCTGTTCGCTGACTTGAAAGCCTACGAGTTCGAGCTACAAACTCGTATGGAGGAAAGCACAGTAACCGAACCGGTCAAAGCACTAGCTGCTGCTGAAGGGCCATCCAAGGCTGCAGAAGGCGTGGCTGAGGAAGCAATGGCTCTGCTAACCAGAAAATTTGGGAGATTTTTGAAAAAGAATCAAAATAACTATCAAAAGTTTAATAAGGTTAGCAAAGAAAATGATGATACTGATGCATGCTTTAATTGTGGCAGGAATGGCCACTATGCTGCTGACTGCCCAAGACCAAGGAAGGACAAGGGCAAAGATAAGAAGGGAGACCGGGAGAAGAAGTTTCGGTACAAGAAGAAGCCCAAGGCACTGCTTGCTGAGGACAAGTCGAAATGGGCTGAGACCGACTCAGATGAGTCCAGTTCAGAAGAAGAAAACGATGAAGAAGTGGCTTGTTTGATGGCCAATATGGAAGAGGAGGAATTCGACTTCTCCTCACCCGAGTTCTCCAAGGAAGAACTGGCCCAGGCACTACAAGAACTGACGCTTGAGTACAGAATACTCTCGAGTAAAGTGAATGGCAAGGTCACTGAAGTCTCAACAGAAGAGACCGCTCTGGAGAAGGATAAACTGGCCTCTAAAGTTGCTCTATTGGAGGCTGAAAATCTCAAGCTACAAGGAGTTGTAGCCACCTGGACCGATTCGTCAAGGAAGACAGATTGTCTTCAGAAAATAATGAGGTATGATAGAGATCGCACCGGTCTTGGATATAGCAGCCTAGCAACTATAGAACCAAGCACCAGTCCATCAACATCAACTACAAACAGCGCTCCTCCTTGCACACAGCCAAAGGTAATAACCTTTGTTAAAGCTTCCTATCAAATTACCGAACCGGTTAAGGAAGTAAGCCGGAATAGAGCTGGACTTGGGTACAAAACCCAGCACTTACCGAGAGTACCCAACCGAGAGGGTAGGCTAAGAAATAAGTTGAATAAGCCGGTATCTCAGGCCAGAAATAGGACACCCTATAGGCTTAAAGATAGGATAGTCCAGGAAAGAGCACAAAACTAGACCTATCAGAGACCCCCCAATCTAAGGGGGAATGAACCACAGAAACCGGTATCCAGAACCGAAAACTGGACTCACCCAAGACACAATACCAATCGGTATCGGTCAAAGGGTATAGTCAAAATGCCACGATACCTTATTAATCCAGAGACTGGAAAATCCGCGAGGATCATTCAAGTTTGGATACCGAAGGGTTTAATCCCATCTGGACCCAAATAAGTGGGGACCAAAATCTTTCTTTCTCTTTTGCAGGAATACACAGAGGAACTCAGAAGATCAAGCTGGTATCTGGATAGTGGGTGCTGCAGACACATGACTGGGAATGAAAAGCTGTTAACAGGGATAAAGCCTTGTACCAGCATTACAGTCACATTTGGAGACAACGGTAAAGGTAAAACCGTGGGCAAGGGTAAGGTTGTCCATGGAAACCTAACTCTTCGAAATGTCTACTTAGTGAAAAACTTGCACTACAATCTAATTAGCGTAAGTCAACTGAGTGATGCCGGTTTTCAAATCATTTTTCAAAAGGACAAGTGTCTGGTAAAAGATCAACTTGACCGAACCATACTATCTGGAACTCGAACTGACGGTACCTACACAGTACGCTGGGCAGAACAAAATGCACCTGGTACTATCTGTCTGGTGACCGAAGAGTCCAAAAGTTGGTTATGGCACAAGCGGTTGAACCATTTAAATTTCAAAACTATTTCAGTACTGAGCAAAAATGATTGGGTAACTGGTCTACCCAAACTGACTTTTTATAAAGACAATGTATGCTCAGCAACTAGGAAAACAGATTAGATCTACTTTTAAAAGCAAGGGGAATGTTAGCTCTAACCGGTGTCTGAACTTACTGCATATGGATCTTTTCGGTCCCATATCAGTGGTTAGCATTGGTGGCGCCAAATATACTCTTGTTGTAATAGATGACTTTTCAAGATATACATGGGTAATCCCTTTGAAATCTAAGGATCAAACTGCCTCAGTTTTAATAAAATTACTTAAAAGAATACATTGGCTACTTCAGGACGTTCGGAAGCAGATGCTACATCCATAACAACGGAAAGAACCATCTAGCTGCTTTCGAACAACGAGCAAATAAAGGATTCTTCCTCGGATATTCCTCAGTCAGCAAGGCATATCGGGTTTTCAACTGTAAGACACTGACTGTAGAAGAATCTGCTCATGTAGGGTTTGAGGAACTTCAAGCAGAGTTCGACACGCCCAGAAACATCAACCGGCTAAGCAACCAGCTAGAGATTTCTAATCTCGAAGAATCAAGCGACGATGAAGAGGTGGTCAAAAGTCAGAATCAACCAGAAGACACTCAGGAAGTGACAGAAGAACCGGTTATCGAAACAATTCCAGAACCCAAAACTGAAGAAACTCCAGTACCCATTCAGAATACTGGTGAACCAGTTGAGGGGGAATCTATCAGATGGAACCAGACTAAGCTAAACCATCCAACCAGACTCATTATAGGTGAACCAACCGCACCTATGAGGACAAGGAGACAGACTCATCAAAACCTCTTCAGTTATGCCTTCATCTCACAAGTTCAACCAAGCAAAGTTGAAGAAGCACTTGAAGATGATAGTTGGATCGAAGCCATGCAAGAAGAGCTAAATCAATTCGAAAGGAATCAAGTCTGGAGCTTAGTTCCAAGACCGACTCAAACGGTGATCGGTACCAAATGGGTCTTCAAGAACAAACTAAATGAAGAAGGTTTAGTTGTCAGAAACAAGGCCCGACTGGTTGGCCAAGGGTTCAGGCAAGAAGAAGGAATTGACTATGACGATACCTTCGCACCAGTCGCAAGGTTGGAAGCAATTCGGTTGTTCTTAGCATATGCCGCCTGTAAAGAGTGCTTTTCTAAATGGACTCTTATCTGAAGAAGTCTATGTGGCTCAGCCTCCGGGATTTGGAGACCATGATCATCCCGATTATGTATACCGGTTAAAGAAGGCCCTGCATGGACTGAAACAAGCGCTTCGAGCATGGTATGAAACCTTGTCAAAGTTCCTTACCGAACATGACTTCCAGATTGGGTCGGTTGACAAGACATTGTTTCGATATACTAAGGGAGAACACTTGCTCATCGTACAAATCTATGTCGATGATATCATTTTCGGTTCAACAAACCCTAAGCTCTGCAAGAAGTTCTCTAAACTGATGCAAGATAAGTTTGAGATGAGCATGATGGGGGAGCTCACATTCTTCTTGGGACTCCAAGTCAAACAATTGGAGCATGAAATCTTCATTAGTCAACCCAAGTATACAAAGGAGCTGATAAAGAAATTTGGAATGGAAAACTGCTCACCGGCATCCACTCCCATGAGTGCATCAGTCAAACTGGACAAGGATGAGAAAGGGATACCGGTTGAAGTAACTAAGTACCGAGGCCTAATCGGTTCACTCCTATATTTGACTGCAAGCCGACCGGACATCATGTACAGTGTCGGTCTATGTGCAAGATTCCAATCAGATCCAAAAATAAGCCACTACGCCGCAGCAAAGAGGATACTGAAGTATCTATCAAAGACGGTCAACGTAGGTTTATGGTATCCAAAGGATTTCAGCTTCTCCTTATTAGGATACACAAATGCAGACTATGCCGGGTGCAAGATCGATCGACGAAGTACAAGCGGGACATGCCAGTTTCTTGAAGATAGGTTAATCTCATGGTTCAGCAAGAAGCAAACGTCGATAGCCACCTCTACCGCTGAAGCTGAGTACCTAGCAGCTGGAACCTGTTGCTCACAGATCTTGTGGATGCAACATCAGTTAAAGGACTATGGGATCGAAGAAACAGATACTCCCATCTTCTGTGATAACACAAGTGTGATTGTCATCACTCATAATCCGGTTCTACATTCGAGGACCAAGCATATTGAGATCAGACACCACTTCATCAGAGACCACGTGCAGAACAAGAGGGTCAAACTGGAGCACATCCCTACCGAGCAACAAGTGACAGATATCTTCACCAAGCCCCAGCCTTCAAAGAAAACTGCTCCCAAACCGGCCAAGACAGAAAAGAATCGCCGGAAATTGGTACAACAGTCTTCATCAGAGTCTGACCAGCCTGCAATCAAGGTGGTCAAGAAGAAGCGTACCAAACAGGACTCAACTAAGCCGGTTGAGACCCAGTCCAATCCCGCATCAGTCCAAGCAAATCCCCAGGAGCATCAACCGGCTCCAACAATTTTGGAAGCAGTCGTGGAGCCGACACCGCCAACAGAATCAGAAGTGGCCATCAACATCGTTTCCACCACTCCTGACGAAACTAAGGCCCAGACTGTAGCAGAGTCTCCCAATGAAGAACCGGTAACCACACTACCGGTTCGGAGGGATCTTAAGACTGGCGTGGCTATTACTGGAGACGCTTCTGTACAGACCAAAAATAAGAAGCCGCTAAGTCCAGTACGGGAGAATGTTGCAGAGACCGCCCTGGAGCTTACCTTGGCGGAAATTGAAGAGAAAATTGCTGAGCCACTCTACGATTTTGATGAGTGGCTAGCAGTTAGATGTACACCGTACAGTTCTAAGATCCCGACCGCCAAAATATCAGCAGCAAAGAAGACTGAAGCACTGCTGTTAAGAAGGCTCAAGATAGATTCGGTCTGGGATCTTCTCCATTCAAGGGAATTGTACCGGATCCATCTAACCATACCGGCCTTACTAGAATACATACAAATAAGGCAATATGGGTTGAAGAGAGACGATGCACTGCCACTGGAGATGAAGATAATTAACCGGTTGGAGCCTGAATATGTCAGTCAAGTACTAAGGCATAATCAACTGGCACCTTCTGAACTGATTTACACCGGTCCTTCATCATCTAAAGTGGGCAGTTTGGGATCTACAGCGCCAATACTGCTAATCGCCTAAGAAGCCGAGACTGCTCGTAATGCAGAACCTACCGGCTATGACTTGGACGCTATGGCGGAACTGGAGAAGGACGTGTACTGCATCGCCCGAGAAGCACAACTCGAGGCTGAAGCTGCTGCCCGCATAACACCGTTGGAACTAGCTACTCTGACCCAGTTAGAGGATGAAGTTCTAAACATCGCTCGAGCAGTTCAAATAGCAGCAGTGCAGACTCCTTCGACTGATCCCAAACCGGTTTCGCCGCACCATGAACCGGTTGTGTCGCCCTTAACTATTGCGGTCATCAACCCAGAGCCAAGTCCAATAAGGGATGAAGAAATCCCAGAAACAAGTCCGCCATCTCCTCCAAGTGTTCAAACCAGTCCACCGGCCCAATCTTCCCCTCTTTCAATGGGAGGTACCAGTCAGCCTAATAATCCGGTACCCACCACGGAGGCCTCATTTCAACGGATCAACCGGAAACTTCATCAACACGAGTTGATCACGAAGGCCTTCTATGATGATGTCAAAGGGCATATGAAACAACTGACTGATGACCAGTCAGAGCTCAGAGCCGATATACGAAGTGCTGAAACAAATCTGAAGGCTCAGCTCACTGCCATGTCTCATCAACTGACTGAGATTGTGACCTATCTCTCTCGAGGATCCGGTCCGGTCTCAGGTGGTGACAAAAAGGGGGAAAGCAGTAAAAGGAAACATCACCGATCCAAAAGCAGTCGCGGCAGCCCTCTCCACCTAGAGCGAACACGATGTCTACGCTAAGGGTGCTGCAAACCAATGATAAAAGAGCCAGGCAAGAAGAGATCTTAATACCGGATGAAACACTACCTACACTGGGTAGTGTGAGACAGATCCAGCCTCATCCGACTGAGAAGATCTACAATCCTCAAACCTTGACGTCGATAGCATGCAACCTAACGGCAGATCAGTTAGGCCATCTGACCGTTATGCATGATCAAAAGAGCAAGCGCCTTGCCATGGCTAAAGTCCAGAAAGAGCTGCTAAAGAGAAACCGGGATGAGACCGACCATGGACTAGATAGGAATAGAGGGATAAGGACTAGATAGGAATAGAGGGATAAAGAGAAACCGGGATGAGACGTACCGGTCTTGAAGATGATCAGATACCGGTCACGTTGAACAAAGAAGATCAGACCGGTTTCTATGCGACGATCATCAATCCAAAAGTACCGTTGAAGATTCAAATATCAAGGAGGTACAAGAGATCTTCAGTACAGCAGTAAAAGATCAAAGCAAGGTCAAGACTTGCACGAAAGAAGATATGAAGACAATACTGCTGATACTTGGCGCTAGAATGCAACTTTGCCAAAAGAGGAAAGATCATCAATGCGGTCTGCGCAGCCATTTAATGAAGATGGCCCACACCCATACAACGGTCACAAATTCAAGAGACGAGTATAAATACGAGTCTCTCAACATTCGTGATGGGTGTGAAGAATATAACGAGAACTCAAATTTACAAGCATTCAAACCAAAGATCAAATCGAGTCAAGCTGAGAGTTAGCTCTGTTTTGCTGTGATAGTTCTTCACAATACCGGACTGTAATAAGATGGTATAGATAGGTGGACTGTAAAAAGCTGCCTAAGTTTGTTTGCTAGGAGTTTAGTTAGCTGAGTATAACTAGCGAGTTATAGCTGTGTAAGTCTAGCTGAGGAAGGTTGTATACCGGTGTGTATAAACCGAGTCTTCTAGTGATACCTTCCTGCTGGGAAGAAGGGGAGACGTAGGAGATTTTAACTTCGAACTTCCATAAACAAGTTCTCTCTACTCACAAACCGAAACACACACACGACACTCATCAGTTCACCACTTGAACCGGTTTGAATTCCGCATCAACCGGTCAGTGAATGTTCAGTAAGCGAAAAACCGACAAGTGTTTATTCACCCCCCCTCTAAACACATACACCGGTCCTAACACCTACAAATTGTTTATGTAAAAAAGCAACGATAAAGAACAATTATTCGATGTAATTAATGCACTTTAATAGAAAAAGTGATAATAAATTACAAAAAAAAAAAAAATCGCATTCATGAATCACGATGATGCTGTCTTAATCGAACCTAACAAAAGTCAAAACAACAAAAGTTCATAAAGAATCTTCTTACAATATGTCCCAATGACACGTAATGATGTATTAATAAAAAACAAATGTTACAATGTTTATATAGATTAATTCTAAAATCATATAATTACAACCCTAAATAATATTCAAAATTTGATGATTGTTTTTCATTTGCGTAACTAACCAAGTTCACATATTTTGACGATTAACCAATCAATTAATTAAATTAATTATTACATAATGTTAGGATCGGTTACGGTGTTTAGAGGGGATGAATAAACACTGGTTTATTTTCGATTTTTGAGTTTCTGGTGTGACCGGTTACTAAGTTCAGATTCTCAGTTGCCTGGATTCTGATTATGTAAGAGTGCAAATCGGTCAGTGAGGTGTAGTGTTTGTAGTTTGAGTGCGCGGAATTTATTTCTGGAAGTTCGGAGCAAAGTCTCCTACGTCTCCCCTCCTTCCCCTCAAGGAAGGATTTCACTAGCAACTGGATTTACACGTTACACTGAGTACACTACTCACTAACTGTAACCTACCAAAGCTAATGCTAACAAGGCAATTGTATAAAAACAATCCACTTAAACCTTCAACAGCTTTTCAAAGTCCGTTGAGTACAAATCTCTCACTTTCTAATCACTCGTGATGAACTTTTGAGAGAGAACTTCTGAGCTTGATTCGTTGTTGTGAGTTGTTGATTTGTAGATCGTTCAAAAGTTGTCTTCAGTCTTCACGCTCTGATGTATTTATATTTGTTCGAATTCGAGCCGTTGTGTGAAGACTCTGACCAGCTTCCAAATATTATTAAATGTCGTTTCCCGAAATAAGCTGGTTTCAGATTCTGGTTCAGGCTCTCTGCAGACTGCGTCTTTCACCAAAGAAGGCATGCAAGTTGCTAACGTCTCTTTGGTCTGCAGCCTTGACTTAAATGCATTTTTACTTCATTGTTCTCCTTAATCGATGCATTTTTTAATCTGACTTCTGGGCTTCTGGTAGGGTTGCAAATGAATCGAGTTTTTTGGTTCGATTCGAAATTTACGATTCGAATTCGAAATATTAGAATATAGAATTCAAATAAGAATAATTTTTTTATTCGAATAATATTAGAATATGAATACAAATATCACAATATTCGATTCGAATATTAATAGAATATTCGATTAGAATAATTAAATATTTATTTTAATATACTTATTACAATTTAATATATATTTAATAATAATGAAATATTTATTTAAATACAATATATTATAATTCAAAATTTCTCAAAAAAATATTATAATTCAAAATATATTTGAAATAATTCAATATTTTTTAAAATATAATATTTATGATTCCATAGATATTTAACTATATTATTATTTATATTGTCTTATTAAATAGATTTTATGAAAAAAAAAAAAATCGAATATTCGATATTCGATTCGAATATATAGTCAAATAGATTTCGAATTGATTTTAGAATTCGAATAGAATTCGAATTCGAAATCGAGATTTAATAACAGAATACAAATAGAATATGGTGGTATTCGACTCGATTCGATTCGTTTGCAGCCCTAGCTTCTGGTCTGATGTTGAGTTCCTGACTCTAAAGTATAAGTCACCAGTTGCCTTCGCCTTGTTCTTCGGGTCACTGGTTGCTGAACTGGTTCCTGGTTTCTCAGACGTTTTTGACCAGTTGCTGTTTATCGGTTACTTGAGGTTCTGATTGCTTGTTTAAGTTGTTTAAATTTTATTATTCACCGAAACTCTTTAAGTTATGGGTTCTGGATTCCTTAACACATAATGACTAATCTATACTGTTGTTATTGCAACGTGGTCAGCAGCCAGCAACAACATCACAAGAAATAATATTTTCACACGCTGTAATCAAATGGCAGAAACATCCAAAGTTTGCCACATAATTACATGAATAAACAAAAGCTGCATGAATATATATATCTTAAGCAAACAGTTGATGACTAAACAGTGCCCTTAAGTGCTTTATAAATACATTAGCTTAGCTTTTAATCACAGCCTTGCACACACAACCATCTAAGTCATCGATCGATATCTCTATCTTTACACCAACATTGTTTTCTATATACAACAATAAATAAATAAAAAGAAATAAATATAAAAAGAGATTCTTGTCAAAATTCATTAATGGCGAAGACGATCATCTCTTCTGATAATATCAGAACTGTCGGAGTTATAGCAGTTTTATTCGTTTGTTTCACTGCAGTGACTGTGACTGCTAGAATCTTGCCAGTTAATCCAGAGATTATTTCATCTAAGATTTATGACACTTCCAAGTATGGAAAACTGCAGCTGCGAAATGGTCTGGCCAGCACTCCTCAGATGGGGTAAGAACTAAGGAACATTTTTTTCTTAAATCTTTTATTAATATATTTTTTTTTTTCCCTTTTCATATTAGGGATGAATTTTGAAACTGGCCAGCATCTTCTTGTTTGAATCTTTTTATCATGAATTATCAGATGGAATAGCTGGAATTTCTTCAACTGCGATATCAACGAAGGGGTCATCAAAGAAACAGCTGATGCACTGATCTCCACCGGCCTGGCTAGGCTGGGCTACATCTACGTTAATATAGGTAAGTTTATTCACTCAAAAGCTTCATTGAAGTAAGCTTCACCGTCATGTTCTTACATATACTGCCATTGCCATGGCCTGCAGATGATTGCTGGTCCGAGCCAGACAGAAACTCCGAGGTAAAATCATAAAAAAAACCTAACTTTTTTAATGGTTTGTTTCTCTTGCATACTTACGTTGTGTAAAATTTATGGCGCAGGGAGATATGGTCCCAGATTCGAAATCGTTTCCATCCGGGATTAAGGCTCTCGCCGACTACGTCCACTCGAAGGGCCTCAAGCTCGGTATATACTCCGACGCTGGGTAAGAAAGACAATCTCATCGCTAATGTCGAAGTATTATCATCTTTGGTTTTGAATAATTGTGTATTTCCCGATGTATTTGCAGGCTATACACTTGCCAAGAACGGCCCGGCTCGCTTAAACACGAATACGACGATGCAGAGCTCTTTGCATCGTGGGTTAGTATAGAACAATTCAATACTGTCTTGAGCATTTTTTTTTTTTTTTTTTTCCGTTTTGGCGTTGTGTGGACGAACCTTGAGTTTTCTTGCATTATGTCTGTAGGGCGTCGATTACTTGAAGTATGACAACTGCTTCAACATGGGGATCGAACCGGAGGAAAGGTAATGATTTGTTCGGCGTTAGTTATATTTCTCGCAGCTTCGAACTGTTCGATCCCTTTTTGTAATAAAGGCAAATCGTTATTCTCTAGATATCCGCCGATGCGCGACGCTTTGAACTCGACCGGCCGCAACATATTCTACTCGCTTTGCGAATGGTAATTTTGCGACCTCTCCTTTTCATTTTGCCTATGCTTAAGACTTCGAAAAATATGTTCTAATTCGTTTCGATTTTTTCTCTAGGGGCGTTAACGATCCGGCCTTGTGGGCCGGCAAGATCGGAAACAGCTGGCGCACGACGAACGACATCAATGATTCGTGGGCAAGGTTTGAATCTCAGCTTCTTTTTTCTGCTATAAAAATCCATGCTTTATCCTCAGGTGTTCTTACATTTGTTGTCCTCCTCGTTTTAGTATGACTGAAATCGCCGACGTCAACGACAAATGGGCGCCATACGCAGGTCCCGGAGGGTGGAACGGTAATTATTACACCCCGCCCGCCTTCTCCATCTTTCTTTCTAGTCATCTCTTTAAACTAACGCCTCTCGGCTCTCTTGCGTTTTATCTCAGACCCCGATATGTTAGAAGTCGGAAATGGCGGAATGACTTACGCAGAGTACCGTGCGCATTTCAGCATCTGGGCTCTGATGAAGGCTCCGCTTTTGGTCGGTTGCGATGTAAGAAACATGACGGCGGAGACGTACGGAATCCTCACTAACACGGAGGTTATCGCTGTTAACCAAGGTATATCGAATCGTCGCCGTTCGCTTTTTAGTCATCGGACGTCGGTTTTCTTCGTTTTCTGAAGTCGTATGTATGAATGATACTTCGATCAGACCCGCTCGGCGTTCAAGGGCGCAAAGTCTATACATACGGACCAGACGGTTGCTATCAGGTTTGGGCCGGTCCGCTCTCTGGACAGCGATTGGTCGTCGTCTTATGGAATCGATGCTCCAAACCGGCGACTATTACGGCCAAATGGGGATCGATCGGTCTCGAGTCTTCCATCAGCGTCTCCGTTAGAGACTTGTGGAAGGTAAAAACTCAGATCATATTTTTTTTTTTCGAAACAGTTAACAGCAATTTTTACGCCGGTTATATCTTCTTTTTTTTTTTCGTTTTGCAGCACGAGTACGTTTCCACGAACTCGATGAGCTCGTTGAGTGCTCGAGTGGACGCTCATGCGTGCGAGATGTATATTCTGACTCCAATGGCGACCGCTCGTTCGATTCGAAGCTATATACAGCGAGCCTAGTTTTTGTATCTAAGATTTGTTGCGCTGCGATCGGTGTGATTAGGGGGTTTTCGATTTCTTTCTCAATCTGCAGGAGCTCAACGCTGTAATTGTACTCCGTGTGATTCGCTGTCTCATATTACATATTGTAATGATCAATAAACTTTCGTCGTAATGTACGAATATAGCATGGATAAAAAAAAGAAAAACGCTGCACTATGTTCAATCGACAAGTACGCCAATTTCGACGCAAGTCGACGACCTCGATTGAATCCTCGAAAACATATCAATGCGTACCTGCAGAACCTCGCCTTGGACACACGGCACTTCCTAATTCCCGAAGTTCATTGCAATTGTCCTCCATGAACGTCTCGTCGTCCATATCCCTCGTCAAGATCAGATCTTTTCCCTTGCGGCGATCCAAGGATACACCGACGCACAATGCGGGATTTTACCTTGCAGAAAACTCGTATATCCTACATTGTCGTGGGCCGATCCTAAATTAACCGAGAAACATATAATAATTCTGACCGCCCCGAAGCACTCTTCATATCCAGATAATAAGTTTGTCGCCCGCCGAAGTTGATCGTCTCTAGAATAAAAAGGCGTCTGATGACGGTTTCAAGTAGGCGCGATATCGAAATAGCTGAGAACGAGTGTGTCGGCTGGGAATTCGACCTCGGGCACCTTAACGGGGCGGGCAGCCATTTGCAGCTGCATCTCACAGATCGCCGTAGAGATTGCGTACATAATGTATATGTTAATAAATTTTAGCGGGAATTTCGC
Source organism: Lindernia subracemosa (assembly GCA_028392965.1). Taxonomy (NCBI): domain Eukaryota; kingdom Viridiplantae; phylum Streptophyta; class Magnoliopsida; order Lamiales; family Linderniaceae; genus Vandellia; species Vandellia subracemosa. Next base: position 199,112 of record JAQPCC010000023.1, read on the forward strand.
ACTTGCCACACACTAAATCATGTATAGATCGATAAAATTAAAATGGTTACTAAAATTATGGCACGAAACTAAAAATATCTCCTCCAAAATTCGAACATGAGCTCTAGATCGTCTACTTCGCCGAGCTTCATTGAAAGTAGAAGAAAATACTACAAACCCCCAAATCTTGCAAATATTCCAAAATTCGATCCATACATGATTTAGTGTAGGACACGAGCGAAAATATTATGACGGAAGGACTAAATTGGTTCAAAATCGACAATATCAGGGACTAAATTGATTCAGGCAAAATATCGGGGACTAAACTGATCCATAAGGTAATCATCGTGAACATATTAGGTTTTATTATATAATTCATTCTAAATCTATTTATGATGTTCGAACGCAAAGTTTAACAAACAGTTGTTGATTATCTCACGAAGGTGCTGAGAAATTTACTTACACGAAAAGTTTTATCCTCCTCAAATCAAGAAATGGTTAGAATAGTCTCTAAAAAGTACTTTCAACTGCTCCAACTTAGGATTAGGACTAAAAGAAGCGAGACTTTGAAAAGTGGGAGGTTGTTGATTTCACATTCACACTTGTGTGTTATCATTCGCCACATCCGTAGATTAAGCTCATCCTGCCTCGTTCATGGCGGACAGGTGGGTCCCATGCTCGAGTCCCTCAATGTACGGATTAATGGAGGACATTTGACTTCTACAACTGTTCCATGGCCACTATCCATTTTCTTCTATAAAGCAAAGTCTTGGGCGTTCATCAGTGGATGAAGCAAAGCAATCAATCATAGACGATAAAGTTGAAATTTTTTTTTGCCTTGCTCAGTGTAAATCAGTCGAGTTGTTCGAATCGATCTTTAAAAGATCTGATGAGACTATTAATAACAATGATGATGATGATGATAACTGTAGTTATTGCCACTAAATTAACCTAAGACTATGTGCTGAGAAACTAAACACTCATAGTATTCTAATTCTGCTCAAGTGAATGAACACAATGCGTGTAGGAAAGTTATCCCAAAGACATGACTTTGTGGTTAGGCACGAGACATTTCATGTGAAACGTGTCGAATTCGAATCTATTTGGGACATTGATTATCGTTATTTAGGAGGGAGTTGAATATTCACACCTGACCCAGGGATTAGTTTCATCCTCATGATGTGCGGCTTAATATTGAACTGGGATAGGAAAACAAAAATGAACAGCATGAGTCGTGGGCGAGCGTCAGCTTTTACAGACAATCACATTATGACACGGCGGAAACATAGTATAATTTAAGTTATGTGAGGATTATAAATGAGTGTCGGCCGACATGGGGTTGGCCTAATGGTTGATCATGAGTTTGATTCCTATGATTAACGTGCCGTTTACCTGGCCTCGGAGATTAGTTCCATTACTGGAGTCTGTGGCGTAAGATCCTAGCATGTTGAATGGATATACCTCGGGTTGCCAAAAAAAAGTTGTGGGCCCGATTTTTTTACCTAGCATATGGATTTTCCTTTGAATAATATACATTTTATTTATTTATTTTGAATGTGATACTGTGCTGCATAATTATCAAACTTTTTTTTTTTTTCATTCCTATTTTTTCGTACTTCCTCAAAACCTAAAAAAGTGCGTATTTGTTCTCAATCCACAAGCGCATACGACATAGGACACCTTCTGAAATACGATGTACGACATTTAGAAGCTTCGTAAAACCATACATAACTTCCCTAGGATTTTCAAATTTGTCGTCTTCGAGTCAATCCAAGCTTCATTCTCATTCATTCTATTTGGTAAAGTTATTGTCCATAGATGAGATATCGAAAGAAAACAATGTAAACACTTCAACTTTCGCATGTCATAATCTTAGGTTGGACTAATAATTAATCAACCACATGAAAAGAAATACAAAAGAAAAAAAAAATGTATATAAAATATAATTCCAAGTATTGACAAGTGGACATAAATAAGGCAACACTGCTTTTCCCCCCACTAGCAACGCCTCCATTATAACAAGCAAACATACACAACCGCCAAAGGAAAAAAAACCCTCTTCAACGCTGCTCGAAAGTTCATCTCTTTCAGCTCTCTACAACTTTTTTCCTTTTCTCTCTCTCTCTCTCTTTTGTTGCTACTATGGATACCTCTCAGTGGCCACAGGTAAAAAGAAAAATAGATAAAGCAAAATAAAAGAGGCTTTACTCTCCTCTTATGATGTCATGAACGACTTCTTTTTTAGGGTTTGAGATTTTCTATATGGATGGTTTAGCAGCAATTTTTTCTCTACTTTATCCTTTTTGTTGTTGTGCTTAGTGTCCTTTTTCTCTCTTTGTTTCATCAAGATAATAACTTTATTGCAGCTGCAGATGAGACGATCAAAGCCCACTATCTTCATGCTTTGCTTATGTTACCATGTCTATGGAAAGTAGCTACTATTGTCCGAAACTCCATTTTACTTTTTTCTTTTCCGACTAAAGTTGTGTTTAATTTGTTAATAATTTCTTCTTTTCTATGATAGCCATCGCCCTTGTTCTTTCTTGTTTGTTTGATTCTCTTCTAATTCTAGCTTTTACTTTTATTGGTTAGTGCTTTCTCATTCATATATCTACTTCCAGGGTATTAGTGGAGTAGTTAAGCCAGCTGAGAATTCTTCAAAGCCTGTCGGCGAGAGGAAACCTAGGCCACAAAAGGAACAAGCCGTGCATTGCCCAAGGTGTAGTTCAACCAACACAAAGTTTTGTTACTACAACAACTACAGTTTGTCTCAGCCCAGATACTTCTGCAAGACTTGTCGAAGATATTGGACAGAAGGTGGATCTCTAAGAAATGTCCCAGTTGGCGGTGGTTCGAGAAAGAACAAGAGATCTTCATACAGTTCAGCACCGCCGGCATCCTCCTCGTCGTCGTCGTCCTCTAAGAAAGCAATCTCAGACACAAATTTTCAGCCACAGAACCCTACTAATAAGTTCCTCCAAGGGCATGACTTGAACTTATCCTACAACCCACCTCAGTTCGATGGTATGTCTGAATTCGTCCTTTCGCCTCCTTTTGGACCGCAAAACCCAATACTCACCACTTCTTCCACTCCATCTGATGCTCCAGCCATGGAGCTTCTCAAGAGTACGGCAAATATGGGGTCGATGGGGTTTGACTCGAACCCTTGTGCTATGTTCTCGTCGATCCCTTTTCCATGGAACGATCATCACTTCAAGCCAACCCTTAGCTTCTCTATAGATGGGCTCGATCAGGGCGGTGGATGTGGAAACATGCAAGGAGTTGTTGATCATCAAATAGATCCATCGTCCAGAAATATTCTCTTACCTTTCGAAGAACTGAAATCAGCTTCAAGTCATAACACTGATCATCAGTTTGAGCAAGATAGGGTACAACAAGGAGAAGAAGATCATCATTCAAATGGTGGATTTAATTGGAATGGGATGTTGGCTGGTGGTTCTTGGTGAGAATCAAAATCCAGTTTTTCAACATACATTTCAAGAAAGCATTAAAATGTGAGTTTTTTTTTTTTTTCTTGGGGTTGTTTGGCTTTTTTTTTTTTTTTTTTCTTTCTCTTTCGTTGTGCTGAGCGAGTGAATTACTTGTTTTTCTTTTCCTCATCAACTTTGTGTAAGATTGATCTGAAAGCTGAAAGATAGACAGACGTAGCATAAAGCCACTGTTTTATTATGTACTTAATATTATTTAGTTTTATGGTTTGTTTATTGCAAAGGGTTTTATTCAATTTTCCAAATCTGCCCAATATCTTGTCCATTATAAAGCTGAGAACTTTGATGTGCGAAGGGCTGCTGCTACGTTCAGTGTGAAGTGATTTATGTTGTAGGTATGATACTGTCAATGGACGAGCAATGTTGCTTGCTAGGGAATTGCACATTATTCTCCACTTTATTTCATTTTTTCTATCTTCTTTCTTTATTACAAGTGTTCCATGACATTGAATTATGGGGTAATGTGTAATAAAATCATTCTTAAAGTGGTTTTAGTGGGATTGATGATTGATCACACCGAGATGATTCTATGAGCTTAATTAATGTTCCCAAAGTAAGTTAGCAGTTGAGGCTGTCCTTTGCTTTTCTTCCTTGTTTTATATTTATTTTCTACGTGTAAAGCTGTCAGTATGCTAAGCTATATATGTGAGCTGTGAGTTTAGAGATTCTTCCAACATATTAAAGCCAAAAACACAAGTAAGATCCGCGCAGGCATACAGTGGAAGATCTTTGTCGTCTTATGAGGAAGAAAGAAGGAAATATCAACGAAGAATAATTTAAAAATGTTACGTTCATTATTCAATCTCAAACCATAAAAGAGATAGAGAGAGATCACAACTTGCCTGTAATAATTATTACACTAACAATGTCGGTTACTTTATGTTAACATATTTGATTCAAACACTTGGCTAGACAATCCCCATACTCTGTGGCCCCCTTTAAATTTTAATAAAATAATAATAAAAAAATAGAGAAACATATGATATAATTGAGGGTGGGTCCCCACAGACATTCTTCTCCGGCAAGCGTGCTTGAAGAATTATCCTCCCACTGACAAAAATCCATTCTTCCTCGCATCGTACTTCATATATATTCTAATATGAACTATTGAATTTCAAACTCACTGGGGAAATATTTTATTTAGAATTTCCTCCATCATCATTAACAAAACAATGATAGCGTATTAAACATGTGTAATAAAAGTCCATAATGGGTTTGATGAGAAGTTCTAAATATAAATTCTACTGGGCCCGTAGAATGGGCCAGTCGGGCCTTAGATGAGGGCTGCCCCTTTCTGTTTGCCCATCGAGTATCAAATTCAATTCCATATCGAATAAGTAAAAATATATAACTTTCATATAAGCTTTTAGGTTAATCTTCCATGAGCTGGCAAAATATTTGGATGATAGGATGAACTGTATAGTTGGATCTGAGGACTAAGGACAAGATTGATATTTTCATGGCAGAAGAGATCCCATCACATATTCATTTAGATATAATCAAGAATGGTTACTTTGGACATCTTTATGATATAATAACTAACTGTACATGACAGAAACTAGGAGATATAAACCAAACGCATAAATGGAATTGGGCTCTTATGTGCCATCAGATACCATTACTACTATACTACTACCAATTCTCCTTAACGATTTTCGACTTCTCGAATATGAACTTACCTTCCTTGTACTTCTGCGACGCCTCGTAAGCACGCTCGTACTTCCAGCCTAGCAACTGATTGCAGTCCTGGCAAGAGATGTCAGCAACCGTGTGGAGGCCGGTCAGAAGATGCCTGTCTTCTTTAGGACCGACGTTAACGTTCATGGCGTGGGACAGCAGGAAAGCCCGGCCATGCCTCCCCTGTACCACAAGTTCATATTTTTTTTCTTCTAAGAACTATTTCGAAACATCGAACCTTCGAGTGGCAGAGATCGATGATGAAACGTATACAGATTAAGTGTTCTTGATTAATCGGTTCGCGGGCATTGAAAGCAAATGTGTCGGACGAAAAAAGATGATGAAGAGCTTTCACCTGGAAAGTCTTGGAGATTATGTCGTCGTGAAGGCATACATGGTTGCGGCATTTGTAGCAGCTGTAGAGGCGGGGGCCGATCAAATCACCCATTGAACAGCAAAAGGAGATATCACTGAGTTTCAACAACCAAATAAATCAAGATTCAAAAACGTTGATTAAGATCAATGAATGCTGAAAATGATGCAAAGCTTCTTAAAAGGGGACAGCACAGCAGCATAGGCAGAACAGACGAAAACTCTACACAGGGGGGGTTCGGGCGATGAACCTTTTAGCTCAAAAAACGCCCAATTAATTAAAAATAGGCGATGAAATCATGCTAAATTCATCATCTAAACCCATTACAGATCGATGAACGTCGACTACTGACTGAGCTCAAGAATTAAAATTCGGGCGATGAAATGGAAAAATAAAAATAAAAATTGAACACAATATGGCGAATTCAGCACCTTCAAGAGACGACCCTCAAATCCACGAGGAGAGTAACGATGGCATCGGCGGGTTTGCGTGAGATTGATGATGATGATGATGATGATGAATAGGGCAGTGAGGAAATTTGGGGTTCGGAAAGTAAAATATAGTGATAGGCTCAAATCAAGAGTAAACTTCAAGCTAACCAAATAATAACTACAATACAATTCTCTCATATGTATACATATATACGTATAATATTATTTTATAATTTACGATTTATTTGTAATTTAAAAAGTTTAATATATGAAATTATAAATTTTTTTTAATTAAGGATTATTTTAAAGTATATAAAAGAAAAAAAAATGAAAAAAAAAAAGTCATAATAAATTAAAACTCAAGGCCTCTTAAAAACTGCCACGGTTAAATTAATTTGGTCTGTCAATTGACCAATCAGATTTTATCTACAAATTAATAATTATTAAAAAATTAAAAAATGGTCAATCAGATTTTATCTACAAATTAATAATTATTAAAAAATTAAAAAATATCAACTCACGTGATCACGTCTTTCTCTTTCCATCTATCCTAATTAATAAGTATATTAGGCTAAATTACAAATGTACCCGATTTTTTTTTTTTTTTAAGTTTATCCTCATAAATTAATTTTTCAAAATATTTACAAGTATATATTATATTAAAAATGAATTTATAATTTTATTTATCATATAACAATAAAATAATATTATATAATAATAAATCTCTATCCATTGTTATCAATTTATGCAGCTGCTCACAGATTAGGATTTGAGGGTTCATTGAACTAACGGATTAGGAAGCGTTCGGTGGTTTCTGACCAAATTATTACCGAAACTAAGTAGTAATAAGTAGTAATCTTAATTTTACGAGTAGTTAGTTTATTTGAATTTGATACGAATATAATATTTCTATAAACTGTTTTTTCTTGTACTTTTTCTAATTAGTAATAATAATATAATCAAAAGCATTTTTCACAATCCATCGGCTATATATATCCCTTTGTCTACCGACAGAAATATTAGTATTTGTTTTTCCCTTTATCCCATCTTTCAAAGGGAATTAAAAACGTAAACAAATAAGTAAACATAGTACGATCGATGATAATATATAAAAATGATGAATTGGATAGAACTATATATATTTGGACCAATTCAACGAATTCAAGACAAACAATAGCTTTTTAACAATTTAATTGCGAAAAAGAGCAAAGAAAATAAAATAATTAACAAAAGACATTGCATAATGATATTTTCCTAACATGACTCATCAACACGTCAATATGAACTTATTTTTATCCTATGGTGATGAAAACTCTTATTGTGGGAATTTTGTTGAATTATGCTTCTTGAAGTCTCCTTCACTAAAAGCCAAAAGTCTCCATGACTATGCCTCAAGTTTCTTGATTATTGAAAATACATAACATACATATATATATATACTTCTTCTAATTCATAATATTTTATTTTTCTTCTTCAATTCATAATTATATTATACTGCAGAAGATGATAATATTGTTGTGACCAAAGATCTCTTGCTAGATCTTCATGGGATGCATCTTGCCACAAGCTTTTCATTATAGGGCTAAAATAGAATAATCACAAGGAGAAGCAAACACCATGAAACCTTTGTATAGATATATATATATATATATATATATATGTTCTTCAAAGATCTAACTAATATACTTATTTCATGACCCTTGTAAATGCTGAAAGAGAAAGAAAAAATTCTTACATGGGATGGGTTCTTGCTGATGAACTCATACATACATGTGAATCTTTTTTCTGGCAGCAGAAAAGAATACAAGAGTGATATTGATTCGGCTCATTATCGATCGATCGATCATATAGATTTTCGATGACGAGCCAAAGCAATACCACGCCATGTCTACTTCTCAGAATCCACTCTTCTATTACGTACAATAATGAAGAACTAATATATATATATATATATATATACAATACATGTTGCTACAAACATAGATTGTCCAAGTGGTAAAAACCCTGGTTATATATATAGAGAAAAAAAGGGTTTCATTTTGTAATGAAAAACAAGTGGCTGATTGGTCCAAAGGGATTCTCGTCCCAATATTTTAAAATGAAAAATATATATAAAAAAAAATTCATATTCTTTGATCGAATATAAAAAAAAATATATGATCACATAAAGTATTATTAGGATCAAGATCCCTCCCTAAGACTCTCTACCAAATCTGTTAATAAAAAAATGATTTAAATTTGTACGGTATTGTGAGGTTATGGCTTGAGAGAGAAAAGAAAAAAAAAAGTATTAATTCAAACTTAGCATGTTATTTGCATAGACTGATTTAATATAGTTTTTGTATGTTGCTTGTAAAACATACAAATAAATAGAAAATCAATAGCTGGTCTTACTTTTACCCCATTATTCTTCAATTATTCTATATATCTTCCATTAGAAATTAATTAGAAGAAAAGATTTTTATCATTTTAGCATCATTCACTTTTTCCGTCATTATTTTAATTAATAGCCCTAAATTTAGGAGAATAAACAAAAAAAATTACCCTTAGAAGCAAAAGAAAGAAAGCAAGATAATATGCTGTCCGGGTTATTCGTGAATTCCAAGATTTAAATCCATGTAAAGCAGTGGAAGAGATTTAAGTTTTGATATTGCTTTTATTAATTAATCATTAACTAATATTAATCAATGTCATGGCTCACGTGAACCTTTTAATATTTGTTTTTAATAATCTATATTAACAGATATTCGGGGGGGTTCATTAGTTTAATCAGTCAATCATCGTAGTAAAGTATTCAATTAAAATAAAATATATATAGCCAAAATCTAGGCTGCTGTAACACCGAATCTCTTTATTTCATTTTTTTCTCATTAAACTAAGAAATATTTATATTTCCACCATATTTTTTTTATTTTTTTATAATATCTTGTCTGCCCTATCTAGGGCTTGTAGATTATAGGGTTGCGAGTAAACTGGATCATGGTCGGTATTATTACCAATATTTACTTACGTACGATCATCATGTGAAAAAAAAAAAATTAAAAAATTAATCTGGTGTTCCATATGTTGTAATTTTATTCTTTTTCATTAATATACATATATAATATTTATCGAAGAATCTAACGACTATTAATATGTCTCCTCCTATTTGGCTTGGCTTAGCACACTTTATCCAATATTGTCAATACTCTATGGATTTGATTCTTAATGTCAATAGTTGGTGAAAATCAGATTCTAGTTCACGTCTTTTACGCTAAATTGAGACCAAAACAGTTGAAAAAAAAATAAAAATTTATGGTATTAATTAATATTTAAATTTGCATATACTTTAAACCGACCAGTCAAATCGAAGAAAATATCCTCTCAGAATCATTAAAAAATAATGCGTATTAATATTAATTTAGGAAAAACTATATAGCCGCCCCATTCCCTTCCCTTCCCTGTAGACAATATATTTGTTTTCTTTTATGCAGTTAGTTAATAATTTGTTGAAAACAAAACTTGTTTCAATATATTTGTTGGGAGGAGATTAAATACTGCTAATTCTTCCATTATATATTTTCAAAGGGGTGAAATTCGAATAAAGACCAAATAAACGCAAATATAAAAAACTCAATATCTGGTTTCACTTTATATCAATTACGTACATAGTTGATTCACCTTTTGTGATTCTGAAAAAAGTCTTCTATTTCGATGTTATACTATTTTAATCTTTGGATGATGATGTGATTATTATATATTCACTATATGAGATTCAAATAATCTCAAGATTGATATGTAATGTTTTATCGTGGGCTCTAAAGCTTTTACTTAAAATTATTACACAATGCACAGCCGTAGAAGTCAAAGCAATTCGAGAAATAAATGGATAAGTACAATGGGCAGCAATAACTAACAGCAATATACCAAAGGACAAAACTATGTTGCAACTGGCAAGTTAAAGATAGTTTGTTGCAGCAACTGATGTCAGTAGCTAACAGTTGCAAAATCATGTCTCCTCATAACAAACTTCAATTAATCCTGGAATTAAAAAAAAAAAAAAAAAAAATGATGAAAATATGGGTGAGGTGAGCAAGAAACAATTTACTGCAAAAGGGAAATCACATTCTAACAAGTATTCTGCTATAACGGCAAGTTTATACAAGAAATCTGACTTATATCCGACACGTATGTTGTAGTGGCAAAGAGATGTATGTAATAATAAGCATCATCAAGTATCTGGAGAGTCTGGCTGATTATTGGGAGATTTGGAAACTACAAACTTAGATAGCTCATTGTTGATGAAAGCGTCGATTTGGACCTGAAAATCATCGTCGGTTTCTCTTCCCCGTGAGATCAGTCGCTCGTATTCACTCGCAGCTACTTTCGTACGTTTGCTCGTAGTGATTATTGTCTCCAAATCTGATTGTGAAAGTGGTCTTGGTTCCTGAAACAGAAACGTCACCGCAACGATTTTCTTGAAACTGAAGCGATATTTCAACTGTTGCTTCCAAAACAGAGGAATAAAAGGGCTTTTTTTTTTCTTAAGGAAATGCAATCTCAACTATGGATATAAATAGGAAGTAAGAGGAAAATCACCGACCTGCAAAGTGTTTCCACTTTTCTCTTTGTTCAGTAGATCCCTGATAGGATAATAGGCCGCCTTCTTGCATATGTCAAGAAGATCCGAACCCGTGCATCCATCGCAGAGACCGGCTATATGGTCATAATCAATTCCATCATCGACTTTCTCATCCTTCAGAATCACCTTCAATATCTCAGCCCTCTCCTTGTGGTTAGGGAGCCCAATTTCAAATGCTTGGGGAAGGCGTCTGAGTATTGCTTCATCGAGTTCAGATGGACGATTGGTAGCAGCAAGTACCATCACCCGAGCATGTTCTGCCACGATCAAAACAGTGCTCGTTCAGACAGAAGAATTTAATTCGGAAAAACCAAATACTTAGAATAAAGTCCATTTTTTAATAGCGATAGACACATATCTAAAGCAGATAAATCTATCTTCAGACAGAGCAAAGGTGACATACGGTCAGTAGTAAAACCATCCCACAAAGCCATAAACTCAGTCTTCATGTTGATTAATGCTTCATGATCAGTCGACTTGCGTTGGCCCAGAAAGCTGTCAACTTCATCGATGAAAATAATGGCTGGCTGCAATTTGTAGGCCAAGGTAAATACAGCCGTCACTGCATAACAATTCAGAACAAAAAAAAATTACATTAAACTTCATCACCCCTTGCTTTCGTATCAAGCCTCTTGGCATAGTAAACACTTCGTATGGTTAAATGCCCATTATTCCGGTGTACTCATTTAACGACAACCAAACCAATTGCCAAATCACTATTTATCAAAGTTAATTGCTACATTTGAGAGTAAATGCAATGCAGGGGATAGTACACTAACGATCAACATCTCAAAAAAAAAAAAAAGAATAATCCCACAAACAGTCACATACCTAACTTCTGTGCATCTCCAAACCACTTGCTCATCAGATTCGATACCCTCACGTTGATAAAAACAGCTCCCGACTCTTTCGCGATCGCCTTTGCAAGCATAGTTTTGCCCGTGCCGGGTGGTCCGTAGAGCAAAACACCTTTCTGAGGAGTCAGCAGCTTCCCATGACCAAACAGCTCGGGGCGTCGCAGGGGAAGAATAACAAGCTCATACAATGCTTCTTTCACAGCATCCAAACCTCCAATAGACTCAAATTTCACATCAATGTGATCAGGATTCACAACATCACACGCTATCACGTCCTAGAGCAAGAATGAAGATGTTACAAGACAAGCAAGAGCCGAATTAAATAATCAAACTACACACGTATGAAGAAAAAAAAAACATTACAACGACGAAACAGCAACATATTTCGACCTCATATTGATTGGTATGAATAAACGGCCTCCCCAAGCGCTTCGCGATTTCCTTCTTGTGCTCCACGGCTTTCTTCGAAGTCTCGCGATTGGGGTCCAAATGCTTGAGGCCAACGACCAGCACCAAGCAGCTCAGCGCTGCGCTCGCCGCGTATAGAATCAATTCCTGAACTATGCTCCTCTGCCTCGAGCCGTCTCTCATCCCTTCGATTTCAAACAATATCTCCAGGGAAAGCTTCAACCGATTTTTGGGGAATTTCCTTTTCGAAAATGAGAAAAGTGTTGAAAGGCGTGGAAAAAAAAAAAAAGGGTTGGGATGGGACGGTACGGATTTTGATATGAAACTACCTATATACCCCTACAAACGTCTCGTATAAACGCCGTTAATTTGGGCTGCCAATCACAATTATTGGGCCCATAACTATTGGGCCACTTAAATTCATCCGTTGGGCCCGCTAAAAAAAAGGGAGTCATGATAGCCCAAATTAAATATTAGGGAGCTAACTGTAAGATCCCGATCGATATTTGATGGAATCCTTACACGTTCGCTCAATGGAACAGTGTTGAAATGCAGAAAATAAACGATAAACAGAAGAAATAGATCGAAGGTGAGGTAGAAGAAGAAGCAGCGATATAGAGAGAAGAGATCGAAGAACAGAGAGAGAGCTTAGATGAAGATTAGAATAATTGATTTTGCTTAAATTTTCCATAACATCTAATTACAGCATATATAAGTGGATAGTAAATGGGCCAAAGGTCATAATGGACTATTAAACTTATCTCTGTAATTTGCCCAAGCCCAATCCAAAGTATTTAGCCAATCCCGACCCTCTTCACTCGGGTTCTTACACTAACCTTTCTTTTATTTGAAAGAAGAGGTGATGAGTTCGAATCCACTTAATCTTCTCCTTTTTTTCTGTGAATTTGGAACGGGGAATTTGTCCCTCGAAAAATCGGTGGTTGCCTATACTGTAATCTGTAGGGTCGATTCATACCTACTGAATGTGAGTATGAAGATTGTGGTGATATTGTATGGTAGGTCAGAGAGATTAGTTCCTTCAAAAGTTGTTGGTTGACCCATATTGCTAGATTCAGGATCTATTCAGACCGTACTAAATCGTAGTATGAAATGTATGGTGGTGTTATATGGTGGGATTGGGGATTAGTCCCCCATAAAACCGACGGTTGCCCTATATTGTGAGGTATGTGATCATCTGTGTCCATTTGATGTTTCAATCACATGCTCCACCAATAAGGTGTTGACATGGGGTGGTTGGTATCATGAGATGGACATGTGTCAACACCTTATTGGTGGAACACATAATAATAACATATTATGGACATAGATGAATCAATCTAATATTGTGAGGTTCAAGGTTGATTTAGGTCTTTATTAAATCGGAGTACGAGGATTGTGGTAGTTTTAAATATGGATTATTCCCCTAAAAAAATGATTGATTGATTGATTGATTTCAATTTATTGAGTGATTAGTATTTATTTTGTAAAAAAAAAAATTAAAAAAAATGGGCATTGGGCACTCCTTTTTCCAGAAAGCTATATTCTCTTTTGGACTTCATATGATGGCCATCGAATGTGTGTTTCGCGTGGATAGCACTACTCACTATAGAGTTTGAATGTGCTGACAATTTACACAGCAGAAGACAACCATTCTTTATGAGGTTCAGATTCTTACATATCTCGCATATTCACTTTCCCCTTAAAAAGCAGATGCATACACGTCCAATCATGGAAGAAGCATAGGGCTTTCTTTCCAAGATCACAGACATATAATATAATCCCATGAACAAAAGATTTGTTGACATAGAAACAGAGTAGCCACTAGCCATACACCAACTGCAGTTTCTAACTATGGGGGGTTGGACACAATGTATTGGGTGGGAACAATGAATAGTGAGATTAAAGTTCAAACTTAAGAGCAGTTCAAGAATCATGGGATGACTCTTACGACTACTACCCGAAAACCCACATTTCTTCACACCTGTCAGTCATCTGAGTGATTCGGGTTGGCAAGAATCAACTCAGTTCGGACAGTTTACATGGGCAGCTACGGATCATTAACCAGCGTTTGAATCCTTAATGACTCGCAAATATTTGAATAATCGAATGGATGTTCTAATATGATGCACCCCCCATCCAAGAAAAGCTGTTTCTTGAATTGAACACTAGCAAAGATATATCTTCTAAAATCGAATTTTATAAATGAGAAATGCACAGATGGTAAAAACACTGACTATCTGAAATATTATTCAATAGCATAGTTTCAAGAAACAGATGATCAGCATAAAATCACAACACATAACTGCATCGTGCTATCAATATCAGCCAGCAGCACTTTGCTTAAGCTGAGAATCAAGAATTGGCCAGCAAAACCAATATACATATATCAGCAATAAACCACCGCAGAACATTTTGTAGAAATTTAAGAAACCCCCAAATATTATAATCCTCAAAAATTGTTTTTTTTTTACCGTTTGCGTCAAGAATCGCAGCTCAATCGATGAAGCCCGTCCTCTGAAACACGGCGTTCCTCACCCGCCTAAGGTCCCTTCCCTTGAGCGTCCTCCCGGCGCCCTCGAACACCGAGAAGGTCACGTGAGACCTCGCCACGATCACGTGAGGAGGAATCATCTCCCCCTCCACGTCGACGCCCTCGTCGTCCTCCTCCACCACGTCGTCAAATCGGCGTCGCTCCTTGGACATCAGCTCCTTCGACCAAGCGGGGATGTTCACGGGCGCTGACCGCGGTTCGAATCTCGCCGCGGGAGGCGCGTTCCTTCCCTCGGTGAGCGCGGCCGTGAGGCCCGAATTCGAGTGGTAGAACCTGCGGTGGTGGGCGTGACGTTGCTGGGGACGGTGGCTCCAGGGCGGCGAATTGTCGGGTCTGGGTTTGGGAGAGGCCTCCGATGACCAGACGACGTCGCTCTCGTCGAGCTCCAGCGAGTCGGCATCTCCGATCGGGTCAAACGGGTCGGGTTGTGAGAGGAAGCGGAGGTTTGAGAATGCGGTGGATTTGGCGTTGGCCATTTTTTGAGGTGGGACTTGTGAGTTATGACCAACAACTGTTTGGCGAATGGACTCTTCCATGTTGCTTAATAGCTGTACTTCTTCTCTCCAATTATTTACCTTTAATTTTTATAATTTAAAATTGAGAAAATAATAATTTAATTGTAACGCCGCACTTCATAAAATATATCCGAATTATTTAATCAGCGTATTAGATTAATCATATTAATACTCCGATTGCTTAAATAAATTCTCTAAAATTATATTATTTGCCCGTCTGAAATCCGATACATGGTGCTAAATTAATAATTCGCTAAAATTATAAGATAATATATTTTTTTTATGATTTCTATAGACCTATATAAATTATAAATTAATAATTCTTTACATACTACATAACAATTACGAAATGAGAAGTTGTGGGTATGATTTGTTTTTGTAATCATATTTTGATCTTGTATTTATATCGAAAAAAATTTTAATATTCATAAAGTAAAACAATGAACATAAGAAGCATAATAAAGTATGAGATTGAAAGGTTCTTTAAATATGATCATTCTTTTGAAATACATATATAATACAATAATTAATTGAAAGTTTGAAATGCGTTTGTAAATTGAGTATTTTATTATAAATTCATAAAATATTAATTAATATATAAATTAATTAACAACTCTTTTAATTAATAAATTTTGATAGTTTCAAAATTATTAATTTATAAAATTTCTTCTATATATTCCTTCCAAATAAATAATTCCTCAATGGCTTCATTGGTCTATTATCTTTCATTTCTTAATTCATCATCTCAATGATTGTCATGAATTTTCTTTCTATACCAAAAGTTATCGTGTACTTCTCACACGTTGACTAAGTTCATTCTGAAGTAAATTTGCACATTACTAGCGATTATTGGTCGCTACGGCTTATGAATAACATTTCAAGTCCACACTGCGTCAAGAACTGCAAGTGAAGTCTAATTCATTGCCTCATTCTAAAGATGTTACGATCAGACCACTTGACCCATCCGTCAAGATGATTATCTTGAATTTTACATAATGGGCTTATATTGGGTCATGGCCCAATAAGAGCCCAGAACCAATTTCATACACGGAACACATCAAGACAATGATTTTGCTGGGAGGAAAAAGATGAGTAAGGACAAACAGCAATCAGGTTTGATCTTTACTGCATCATCGTCACCTTGTCTGAAAGATGTTTTGGACCATCTTCCGAGGAGACTCAGCTGCAGCAGATTCTAGCTCCATCACCTCGTCCGAACTGAGCCTCCAGCCGAGCGCGGCCAAGTTTTCTTCGGCTTGTTTGACGGACTTTACGCCGGGAATTGGAACCGTTCCTTTCGACATGCACCAGTTTATAGCCACCTGGGACATTGTCTTACGCCTTCTCCCCGCAATCTCTTCGAGCGAATCGAGCAGAGGCTTCAGCCCTGGTAAGATTTGTCCGAATAAAATCCCCCTGTACAGCAGCAGCAATGCTTTTTTGCAGCAGGTCGGGCGGCAGGGGCGGGCATAAGACGATGAAATGAAACCAGCCATAAAAAATGTTACCTTGGGCCGCTTGGAAGGTTCTTCGGCGTGTATTTTCCCGTCAGCATGCCGAGCCCCAGAGGACTATAAGCAATCACACGGATGCCTAAAGAGTCGCATATCTCCTTAATTTCCATCTGATCCTTTCCGAAGCTGAGCAACGAAAACTGTACCTGGGCTGAACTGAGCGGCACGCCTCTGGCCTTTAGGTTGTCGTATATCTTCAGCAGTTGCTTCGGGCCGTAATTGCTCACGCCTACTGCTCTTACCAAGCCCTGCAGCACTGAGCTTCACGCTTGTAAGGAAAAGCTGATCGACTATTAGTAAATGAATCTCCAAGAACACGGTATATAACCTTGTCGTACATTGCCGCTAAACCGTCCCAAAGAGCCCTCTCCTGAAGAGGGGCGTAGTTAGCGGTCGACCAGTGGAGCTGTCCTATGCCGATCTGATCGAGCTGAACCCTTTCTATGGATGACCTAAAAACAGATGCATTGATCATCCTGGGGTTAATCAGACACATAGTTTTCTTCTTAGAGTTGTGTTAGAAAATGATATGAATCTTGATGGAGCATACTTGCAAGCATCGACGAACTGATTAGGCGTCAATCGCCATGGATATGCGGCGAATTTCGTCGCAATAACTATATCGTTTTTGATCTGTTTGCTTCCTAAGTCACAGACAATTAATACCATGGTACAGCTACCTCGTACTAGTGTAAGATAAGATTTGATGTATAGTAGGAGAGTAAAGAGTAAACCTTGATACTCGCCGATGAACTTTCCGAGGAGCTTCTCGCTTTGTCCGTTCAACTTGCCGGTGCCGTACGAATCGGCCGTGTCGAAGAGGTTTATCCCATTCTCGACGGCGATGTCGAAAACCCTTTGAAGCTCGGCGTCCATGGATTCTTGATAGCCCCATAGAAGCTGATTGCCCCAAGCCCATGTCCCAAACCCCATTGGAGACACACTCAACGGCCCTATTTTCACCTGTAAATATCAAATCGCATCGCAAGGCCATGCCTCAGAAAAACCCAAAATAAAAACATGATTTTTTTTCATATATATAATATAAAACATCCAATTTACCTTTTCCCACGGCCAGAAACGAGGAAATTTAAGGTTTTTCAGCAATGAGGCTGAAGATGAGGTGTCGTTTGAAGAAGGGGTGGAGCAGCTAATGTGCATGCGAGGCAAAGAATGCGAAATAGAGAGCGCCATATTGCTAACTAGCTAATGCTTGCTTGTTTCTTCAGCAATGGGGAAGAAGATTTTGTATTTGCAATGGATAAGATATGGAAGACCATAAAGTCATTGATTTTATTTCATTTTATTACAACCAAGAAAATAAATTAATCATATTGTAAAAAACAAAAGACAGTAATCAAGAACAGTTGCAACGTGTTGGTTGATCGATCTATTATATATTTAAGGCCTTCAAATTCAAACATTATTATGAATCTCTATGTTCAAAATCATTAGTTGACTTCCGACTTACATTACGATGATAATTATGTGCTTTAAGGATATTAGGAAGTGGATGGATGTTTGTTTTAGTTAATATGTATTCGTTTGTGATTAATTCTTACCAACAAATCCCATTGCATGGGTATTTATCGTTTCATGAAGAAGTAGGATTATTTTAACTATAATGTTTTATATTTATAACAAGTATATATCGACATACCAGTTTGTTTAATTGGATGGATTTTCAAATTAGATGAAGTCAAGAGAGAAAATAAACTGTCAAAACTGTGTATACAATTCATTCAGGGTCTAAAGTAGGAAAAACATATAATTTCAGAGTGCAATATGTAATAATTGGTTTCTATGTTTTTTCTTCGATGGTTATGTCCAAGTATGATATGGTTAAAATCACTTCGTGCCCTAACATAAAAAGATAATGTGAAAACAATTATAAATTATAACATCTCGCACGCTAACATTTTTGCCCAATTCTAAGGTGGGCTATTATTTAATTTTAATAACTTTGATTAAAGGAATGGCCAAGGAACTTCCTTGACTAGGTCTACATTTAGTGGAAACCCTAATGATTTTCGTGAAAAAAAAGGGATAAAGTTAAATTAAACCGTCCATAATGACCTTCACTGTGTATGATTATGCATTGGTCACGAATGAAGTTACCTGTCGGTAGTTGCCTTTTATTATTATTATTGTTATTATTATTATTATTATTATTAATATAATATTTACCTATATCAACATAAAATAAAATCAAATCGTATCTAATAATTGAACAAGGGAAAGTAACGGTTGCGAGATTTGTTTCTGTGTGGCCCACATAAGGAGCGTGCGTGACTTGCTGCTTAATTCAATTTCTTACAACAAAATAGCATCTTTATTCTTTCTATCAAATCAATGTGAATGAAATAGAAAAAATAAAAATCTATATTTTCTCAATTGATATTTCGAGACAATATACGGAGAAATTAAATAGCCGATTTGTCTGACGGTCGATGTTCAGATCATAACATGTTTGGGTCATCCATTTACTTCCCAGCTTTCGACTGAATTACGTTATACATGACGTCATCGCAATGAGTTTTTTTTTTGCCTAAATAATACGTATGCCATTTAATTACAAAAGACAAGTAGTAGCTAAGGATGTTAAAACGTCTAAAGGCAATTAGTCAACTACTATTTAGTACTTGTCTTCACGATTGAATTGATTGTGTCTATTATTTTTAATTAATTAATTAATTTATTTTTTGCCGTAGTCTCTTTATCTATACTATATAGTATTGGTGAGTGGTCTATAGTAACCACCCTCAATTAATTGACATGTCAACTGTAAATTATTATTTTATTCTCCAAATTTTTATTTTATTCCAATTATACCCTTATTAATTGATTTTTTTCAATTTATATACTTAAAATTATATACAATTAAAATTAATGATATAATTTCATATATCAAAATTTTTGAATTATGAATAACTTAAAATATAAAAATAATATTGTACATATTTATATATCAATGCACACACATCGGGCGTGCAAAAAAATTACTAGTTCAGATTAAGTCCAATTTCGGACAAATTTAAATTTCATTATCGATTATAAAACGTAACAGTTATGACATGTGTACGTCTAAAATCTGCATACACTACGATAGTTAAAAAATTTAAGTGAAAAAAATCATTAACATCCATATAAAAATATTATTTTAGTAAGGACTTTTTTTTAATACGGTTTGTAAAAATCTCTTTGTAAGATTATAAAGTAATTAAAGTAAATATCAAATCAAACGTAAAATTAGGCAATCAAAACCTTTGAAAAAAATAATAATAAAAATGGAACCTTGACGTATAATTTAAGAAATCTTTTATAAAATACTTACCACCAAATCAAAACCCACTCAACCTTGAAGCTCAGCCAAAGCCAAACTAACCCCCCATTAATTTCCTCTATATAACATAGGACACTTCTTCTTCATCTTCTTCTCCAAATTTTAATTTTTAAATATATATATATATATAGTATAGATAGATTTATTCTTATTACATGCTTTGCAGTTTTGTATCATGAGCAATATCCCAAAATCTCTCACCGACTCATCGCTAACCCTATTCACACTCGCCATCTCGGCGTCGGATCCTTGGCCTTTCTCCTCCTAGCACCGCCGGAAGCTCTTGACGAATTCAAAAAACGCCGTCGTTTTTATCAGCATCATATATTCTCTCTTCTGTCGTTTTTCTTCAGGCCTTGGTTATAAGAGTAAAGCTTCGATCATCATGAATCTACACATTCATTTCCACCACCACCATAACGGAGGCAGAAGGAATATTCCAAAGGGATGCCTGGCGGTGACGGTGGGTTTAGGGGAGGAGCAGCGGCGGTTCGTTATCCCGGTGGTGTACGTCAACCACCCACTGTTCATGCAGCTGCTCAAGGAAGCGGAGGAAGAGTACGGCTTCGAACAGAAGGCCGGTCCGATCAATATACCGTGCCACGTGGAGGAGTTTTACCACGTCAAGGGTTTGATCGAAAAGGAAACGGCGGAGGACCACCGCCACCACCACCATAACAACCACCACCACAATCAGTTTTTGTGCTTCAAGGCTTGATCTCAAATATTAGTATATATTTGAAGTTTCTGTTTTTGAATTTTTTTCGTGTATTAGATATTGCCTTGATGGGATTATGCTTGGTAGCCATGTTAGACCTACTTCTGTTTTTTTTTTTTTTGTGATAATCTATTGCGTGAATTTAGTTGCTTGATTGGTTTGATCGTTTCATTATTATTGTATAAAAATGATTTAAAACATTTATATCTATAAAATAAAGCAATGAGGTGCTAACTCCTAAGCAATTTTAATGAATAGTCAGATGTAATAGTTATCTCTGAGCAATCATTGAAGTTTTTATCGTGACATTTGTTTTATTTTTCTAGCACGTTATTATATCTTAATGGATGGCGATGCTTTAATATTTTCTCAGCTGCCTCTCATGTTATCAATGAAATTAGAGATGTGGGTCCTAAATAAGAGCAAAGTCGTCCATCAACTTCTGTCTTTTTTTTTTAAATAAATATATATATATATATATATATATTCAATTTTCTTATTATCAGGTATGTTTTTAATTAATATTCAAAGTTGATATAACTAGATTGCTCAGAGTTGTTGCCAGTTGTCACGATTAATACAAAAATATATATATACTAGAAAATTTGTAGCCGTGCTCAAGGCGCGGCATAAAGGCCCATATTTTTTCTATCAGCATGTTTTTTCTTTTAATCAATTTGTTATTTAATAATTTAACTTATTAATTCATACATTTTAAATTTCAACAATGTTTTTAAAGTTAATTTAGAAAACTAAAATTTACATATTAGATAGAAAGTATAATCCAAAGAAAATAATATTTCTAAATTAAGTTAGATATGTACATATAACAATAGTAAAAAAGTGAGATTGTGACTGCAATTACGGCAAAAATCCCATCGTCGCGTGCGACATGAGTTATGATGGATTTTCAATTGGAAAAATTATTGTCGGAGCAGTCGGCGCAACTAATATAAGTTTTTTTATTATTATTTTCTTAAGTATTTGCGAAAAATTTCCGTCGCTAACTCTCTTTTACTTTTTATTTGTGAGGGGTTGCGGAGAGTTGCTTGGGGCGGAATGGTCGAAGATGGGGTGTGAGGTTCAGCCGAGAGCTGGAGAGTGGATGCGACCTATTTTTCCCTTTTTTGTCAAATATATATATATTTTTTTCATTTGATGGATGAGCTGTGAGGGGCTGGGGCTGCTGTGGCGGGGCTGCAAGAGGGGAGCGGGGCTGCGGTGTCAGGGCTGTGGTGGGGGGCGGCGAGGAGGGACTTCAAGAGGCTGCAAGGGGCTGCTGAATCGCGCTGTGGTTGGGGGTGGCTGCGAGGGGAGGTGAGGTCGGATCGGTTGCCCGTTGTAAATAGTTGTGGTCGTTTCGACTGGTGTTATTTATGTTCTTTTTTTAGTGCAATGCATTGTTTCAAAATGATATACATACAAACAACAAAATGCTCCAGATAAGAACTAAGAAACATTTAAGATAAAAGCTATACAATACTAACTTTACCCTATTGTTTTAAAGACCAAGTTAAACGACTTCTTATATATACATAGTAAAGACCAAGTTAAACGACTTCTTATATATACATAGCAAAAACCCAAAAGCATGTATATTTCATATACATATTGAAATATTTCATGCTAGTTCCATCATCATATGTGCAAAGCATGAACTGTTTGTCAAAAGTATCATATGAACATAAGCAAAATATATAAATGCCGGATGATTGATGACGACATTTTAACCGAGTCAACTACCGAGCATTGGTTTGCTCATCATCATCATCTTTGCTTTTTCCTGAAATGTAACATATAACACAAAATAAATTTATTTAGTATGTTTAATAAATCAATTAATCTAAATAGGTAATTAGATATGGATAAATTATTCAAACCTTCAAATGTTAATTTCTTCACAAAACCGGCTTTGCTCCTTATATCAGCATGTTGTTCCTCTACTTGAGTGGAAGAGCTTGTCATCAATAGTTCTGAGGATGGCATTTCTTCTTCAACTATGTTGTTCACTATAAATTGAATGCGATCCCCATCAATTCGGGAATATACTTTTTTCTTAACTTGAATGCAAAAGGTCTTTTTTGTAAGCATTTGGTGAATAGGACCCAAGAGAAGCTCATTTTCCTGTAAGGGAAATAATTAGACAAAAATATCATAGTTAAAAACCAATATCAAGATATATAGATGAATATAAACGCTCACAAATGCATCCATGCAAGTGACAACATCCATTTGTAGAATTTTCTCGGCAGCAGAAGCAAATGCCAAAATCTCAATTTCTCCTGTTTCATCATATGCCATCGCTGTCAATTTTGCTCTGCAAGTAAATATTCACATTTCATAATTCCATATGAAAACTGATGAGAAAATACATTTAAAAGATATCATGTAACTAAGTGGTTAATTGTACATTGGTTTTGCCACAACTGTCTTCTGACATTTCATGCATTGGAACTTCCAATTAAATTCAGCAACGGTAGAAGCTCCGCATCCATCACAAGCCATATAAAAGAACCGTTGCGCAGTATCAACAATTTTTATTTTTACTCTAAGATTGATTCGAGCTCCCTATATAAAATTGTGTAAATGATGTCAAAAGTTATATAATAATAATATTGAACAAGAAAGTTGTATATACATAAAAGGTTCATATTATTCTGAGCATCTTTTACGGATTCCATGGAAACGCTAGACACCATCTCAGAAAAAGATGGTCGGATAAGATAAGATCGGGCAGCTACGATTGATTTCAGAACGTCTCGATTCTTGTTTCGCCTATACAAAAGCAAATATCACAAGTCTTACAAAGTCAAACATTAGTCATTCAACATAAGCAAGAATATTAGATCAGTAAATATCCCATTTGCTTTTTCAATACCATTCTTTCAAAGCCATTGTTGAAGGAATTTCAGGGTTAATATCAATTGCAGTTGATGCGGTGGAACCAAGAGACATGCCTGGAAAAAGATTTCATTATATAAAAATTGCAGAACATATTTCCACCGGGAAATTGTGTATATCGACGGTAAGAAAATAAGAGTTTACCATAGTAACTGGAAACAACTGCACGACTCATTTTAATGACTAGCATGTTATCCTCTCCAACTAAAAGCATTGACCCCTCATTTGTAGCAATGTTATTCCACAGAGTTAAGATACAAGGTTTCAAACTACAGGTTAATAATTAAAAAAAATTAACCAACATAACACAATAAAAAAATTAATTAAATCTGACATAAGATAGAAATGAGATAAAAAAAGATATAATACATTTCATCCACCACTACAAAATCTTGGACCTGCACATTTCTTCCATCAATCACTAAAGACCTTTTTGGTAATTTGTCGATAACAACGGCTATGATATCTGTAAGATCAAGGTGAATGCACTTATAAGATATTGCAAATATTAAGTAATATTGATATTATTTTTTTCTTAATTACTTTAGCATACCTATCATAGATTTGGTATCAACGTAATTATGAAATTCTGAGAATGGAACAAACTTTGGCATATAAACATTGCGAGATAGAGCATCTTCAGGAACGTGCAATACTGCAGTGCGAGCATTGATCACCCACTGATACGGGTTGTCTACAATCTTATATCTATCCTCCACAGTAGTAACTCGTGCCTTAGAGATGACGTAAGTTTCATAAAGTTGCAAATAATTATGAAACAACTCTATGTCTCTGTCATAAATGGTAGCAACAACCCTACTTCCCTGTTGTGAGAACGAGTAAAATCACATAAAACACATCATTGTGATAGAATAAAGCATATATTATGTATCACATACCTTAGCATCAATTAATATGAGTCGCTGGTAACGCCTCGGGCTGTTCTGGCCTACACGAGGATGAAGTTTTTCATCAACACGAACCTTCACGCTCCAACTTACTGTGGCTGGAGTCACATCCTTGATAAAAACAATTGACTGAGGCATTTACCTGCCGAAAATCAATACATATTTAAAACATTCGTGATACTAAGACAATAATATAATAAAAAGAACCATTGACAACCTGCAAATGTATATTTGATGAAACACATATATTATACCACAAGTCATATAAAAAGTAATCACAAAATTAGATTAAACAAGCATTGCATTCGCAGTATAATATATAAAAAGGAAGCACTGAAACGAAGAACATGTATGCATAACTTAGTTCCATACATAAGTAAAAATAGAACATAATGTCACCCAAAAACTAATCTAATAAATAAAGCAAATACACAAGGCATAAAAGTATATTAAAGTCGACGGTGTAAAATATTAAATATCCCATGATACACGATATTTTTGGTACAATTGTGCAAAAGTGTTGGTGTAGAATTTTGATGAACCAAGACTTTAACAGATTTAGATGTCTTGGCTCTTGACAGAGCCACGTATAGTTGACCGTGAGAGAAGACTGGTTCGCGCAAATAGATTCCAACACGATCCAAAGTCTGACCCTGAGCCTTATTGATGGTCATTGCAAAGCAGAGCCTTAGCGGAAATTGGTGTCGCTTAAAAGGAATTGGGCATTTGATACGATCAGAAGCCTCCAACGGAATCCTAGGAATAAACACATGTTTGCCTTTGAATTCTCCAACAGCAATTTCACATCCAATTACTTTGCGTCCCAATTGTTTGCATATCAATCTAGTGCCATTACACAAACCTTCCACGGGATTGATATTCCGTAAAAGCATAACCTGGCAATTCTTTTTCAAAAGTAACCGGTGCGGGGGCAATCCACCGATGTTAATAGAGTTCAAAAAGTCTTGATAGTCCGCTTGTTGTTGAGGATCATCTGTCTTGTCAAAGCTGATATACTCAATTGGCTCGCCAGGAAATCTTTCAATGAGCATCATATTGATGTCATTTACAACATCATTCTTTGGAGTTAATATCGCATGGTTAATGAACTGCTCCGGATTCGAGGCAAAAACTTCTTCGCTAGGGAAAACAAAGTTAATCAAGTCGACAATTCGATCATCTTCAATGGGAAAGCACATGGTTGCAGGAATCTCAACATAGTCGTCATCGTCCATTAGAGGATAAGTTCCATTACCAATATGGAGCAAGAAGTTCATGAAATGTGGATCTTCTTTCGCACGCATATTTTGCGTTAACTCAAGTCGCCTAATTGAACTCCATAGTTTTGAAGTTACAAAGCTAGCATCAACGACATCTTCTCGAGAACCTCCAACAACAATTGGAAGTGTTTGTCGAAAGTCGCCTCCAAAAAGAACAACTTTGCCACCAAAAACATTGTTGTTGTCACTAATATCCTGAAGCATACGATCGAAAGCGTAAATTGTTTTCCTATTAGCCATAGATGCTTCATCCCATATAATTATTTTGGCTATCTTTATCAACTTTGATAAACTTGTTTGTTTACTCACCCTAGAATCATAATTTTCATCTATCTGAAGTGGAAGCTTGAATCTAGAATGGGCGGTTCTTCCTCCAGGCAATAACGAAGCAGCAACTCCAGATGTAGCCACAGCTATTGCTATGCTACCTGACGATCGAACATGCGCAAGTAATGCTTTATATAAGAATGTCTTACCAGTACCACCAGGACCGTCTATAAAGTAAGCACCACCCTGGGTGTTCGCAATCGCATCAATCAAAAGGTCAAAGATAACCTTTTGTTCTTCATTCAACTTGTTAATAGAAAGAATATCCTCTTCAGCAACTGTTATATCATACTCATGAGCACAGTCTCTAACAAACTTTTCATTTTCAGATAATCTCATCGAACTGTTAGAAAGACCAAAATCATCAATAGATTTTCCCATTGATTGTAAGATGTAGTCAATTGACTTTAAAGTCACGTTCATTACATCTGTATCCGTTGTTGAAGCGGCACGACAAAAATCTTCCGAGAGAAAATGAGCATACTTATCCCACAAATGTTTAGGATTAGCTGGTATACAATAAACCAGAATTGTCGCAAACAATGTTCTTAAACTACTTGGCATTTGACAACAAACAGCTTCATTAAGACATTCTTCAATGAAGTCATCGGAATCAAGAACACCCAATTCAAAAGCTGCAGAATGAAATGACTCACAAACATTACCTCGAATGGTACGCAGAAATTCAAAAGATATCGGACATCTTATGCAGTTCAACAAAATCTTTAAAAAAAATCTTTCATGCTCACTTGGTCGAACGGTGACTAACCGGCCTATAACAGTCCTCTTTTTTCGACGAGACCAACTTTTGGTAGTTGTTTTCCAAACATAAAACTCTGGGCATTCCTTATACAACAAGTTCAACTTCTTGGCCTCTGGATCGGTAGCATTTAATTTAAAAAATTCAGTTAACATCGTCCGCTCTAACATTGGATTTTCAAGAATCTCTGATATCGATCTCTCACGACCAAACCTGACGTAGTGCTCGTTAGGTAAATGGACCTGTAGAACGACAACGGGAGGATAAATTTCACTCATATGAAAACCATATATTCTCCAATACGCCTCAGGAGCAGAAATCCAACGACCAGCTTGAAATTCATGGATTTCATCACGAGTGTCCGTCTGCTCGACAACGGTGTATGCAATCCTACCTATCATGACCCTTATAAACATACTTGTATAAATATTTGACTAACTTAATGTCTGCGCAAATTTCAACATTAACGTGACAATTATACTTTGCAAGAATGAAAGGGTTATAAGGAACAACCCATCTGTTGTCAAGAGCATGTCTTCGAACAAGAACTGAATCCCCACTCTCCCGCCTTCTATATACGGGATAAGAATTCGAACCATGAACCGTTCTATCAGAGAATGGTTTAGGATAACGGTTCTTACACTTCCCATCACGCATGCAAACATTTGCTTGTTCAGATTACCACATGGACCATGCATCATATGATTAACCACATACGAACGAAGAAAAGGATGATCCTCATGACGCGGAATTTCAGCACAAATAACACGATCATAATCTTGAGAAGAACAAATCTTTTGGCCTTCTTTAAGAATTAACAACCAATGTATGTGTGGCAAACCACGCTTCTGATATTCAATAGCATATACATAAGCTGCAACATCGCCAAATATTTTTTTCCGAACTATATCATTTTTTAACTCCTCAACCTTTGCCTTAAAAATCCGAGCAATCAAGTCTGGTCTGTCGTGTGGCTCTTCAAAATCCTTCAAGCGTGATGTAATTTCAGGCCAAGAAGGATTGCATGTCATTGTTAGAAAAATATTACATGCAGCGGCACTAATCCGCATCAGGCCAACAAGTTATAACGATATCTCCCCGATACAAATGGTTTATGGTTAGGAACCAAATATTTCCCATCTGAGAATTTTTGGATGTGCGGTATATGTTCCAATTGCTCCACCACAACGCACTAAGATGGGACCTCAAAGGAGGTTGGGAATATATGTCGGATTTGAATCTCCATCGATAATAAAATATTTAGAACCTCTAACTGGAGATTTATTTACGGCTAGATTTGCCGATTGTCATTTCGATGAATCGAATTTTCCGATATTAGGGGGAGAAAAGAAACAGCTGGAAATGAGTATAAGTTGGAATGAATTATCGCTAAATCATTATGATCCTCGAACGAAAGAATGTGAACTAGAAGTTCAAAAGATAATTCATTTACAAGGATTAGCTAATCAACTGCCAGATAGTTTTACTGACCTTAACAGAGTGACTAAGTCACATATACCAGCTGTTAATGCTCCTGCTAAAGTTGATGTTCCTGGAGAACATATAATGATCGAGCCTAAGCCACAACTAAAACGTGGTAGGCCATCGGGTTCCAAAGATAAAAATCCTCAAAAAAGAAAAGGAGCAAATAATAAGAATGGTTCAGTCGAGGATTTATCGACTCTATAAGAGTCAATAGGCATTAATGATTATGATAATGGAAATCAGGTACCTGAAATTTTTTAGAATAATGATAATGAAGAGATCTCGATAAATTATGCCCAAAATGGAATTAGATGGAACCGAGAAAAAGTCAACGTTGACAATAAATTCTCATTTAACGTAGCGCTACATGAAATGAATGAGATAAATGAGAATGAGGATCATGAACCAGGGTCTGTAAAAGAATGCAGACAAATAAATAATTGGCCAAAATGGAAAGATGCAATCGAGGCAGAATTAAAATCACTTGAGAAACGAAAAGTTTTCGGACCTGTAGTCCGCATACCAGAAAATGTAAAGCCGGTTGGATATAAATGAGTTTTCATCAGAAAGACAAATGAAAACGGTGAAATTGTGAGATACAAAGCACGGCTTGTTGCACAAGGCTTTCACAACGACCTGGTATTGATTATGAGGAGACATATTCTCCTGTGGTGGATGCAACTACTTTTCGTTATTTAATTAGTCTGGCAGTACGTGAAGGACTCGATATGCGTCTAATGGATGTTGTCACCGCTTATTTATATGGGTCACTTGACAATGACATATATATGAGACTTCCCGAGGGATTTCGATTGCCTGAAAATTCAGGGCCCCGAAATGAGTACTAAATCAAGCTAAATAAATCGCTTTATGGATTAAAGCAATCTGAGCGTATGTGGTATAATCGCCTAAGTGAATATTTATCGAAAGAGGGGTATAAAAATGATCAAACTTGCCCGTGCATATTTATGAAAAGATCTGAAAATGAATTTATCATCATTTCAGTTTATGTTGATGATATTAACATAATTGGAACTCCTGAAGAGTTATCAAAAGCCGTTAATTGTTTGAAAAAAGAGTTTGAGATGAAAGATCTCGGTAAAACGAAATTTTGTCTTGGACTCCAAATCGAATATTTAAAGAATGGGATATTCGTACATCAAGAGACTTATACGAAAAAGGTATTGAAAAGATTTTATATAGATAAAGCTCATCCATTGGATACTCCAATGATTGTTCGATCTTTAGATGTGAATAAAGATCCGTTTAGACCTTGCGATAATAATGAAGAACTACTTGGTCCTGAAGTACCATATCTCAGTGCTATTGGAGCCCTAATGTATTTAACGAGTCATACGCGACATGATATAGCATTCGTTGTGAATCTATTGACGAGATATAGTTCATCACCGACTCGTAGACATTGGAATGGAATTAAGCGGATTTTTCGATACCTTCAAGGAACAACTGATATGGGATTGTTCTATCCAAATGAATCAAAAGGAGATTTGATTGGGTATGCAGATGATGGTTTTCTATCCGACCCACATAATGCTCGATCGCAAACGGGCTATTTATTTACGCATGGTGGAACCGCTATTTCATGGCGGTCAGTTAAACAAAGTTTAACGGCTACTTCATCTAATCATGCGGAAATTCTAGCTATTCATGAAGCTAGCCGAGAATGTGTTTGGTTGCGATCGATAATTGAGCATATACAACAAACTTGTGGGTTATTATCGGAAAATTTACTTCTGACAATTTTATATGAAGATAATGATGCATGCATTGTTCAATTAAAGGAAGGATATATTAAGGGAGATAGAACAAAATATATTTCAACAAAATTTTTCTTTACACATGATTTAGAGAAAAATGGTGATATTGATGTACAACAAGTGCGATCAAGTGAAAATCTTGCAGATTTATTCACGAAAGCACTTCCCCCAATAATTTTCAAAAGATTGTTATATTCAATTGGAGTTCGAAAACTTCGAGATCTTAAATGATGTCATCATCAGGGGGAGTAAATACGCGTTGCACTCTTTTTCCCTTCACTGAGGTTTTTCCCATGTGGTTTTCCCAGTAAAGTTTTTAATGAGGCAACAATTGAAAGCGTATCTAAAAGAATCATGTACTCTTTTTCCTTCATTAGATTTTTATCCCATTGAGTTTTTCCTAATAAGGTTTTAACGAGGCATATTCTTTGAAAAACATCCAAGGGGGAGTATTATGAAATAAGTTAATTATGGATGGTTAAATAATTAAGATGTGGATGTTTTTGGATTATTGATGGATTTGGAAGTATTATATTAAATGATGATAAGATGATAAGATGATGTGTTTAATTGAAGAATTTGTATTTTAGTGTGAGGTGTATAATTGTAATTAATGTGATTAGTTGTAATAGTGGATTTTTAGTAGTATAAATAGGTGATTAGAGTTCATTGTAAAATACACCCAGTATTGAATACTTAATCTCTCTCTAATCTCTCTCTTTATTATTATAAGTTATATTATCATTATAATCTTAATATAAGTATAATTATAACAAAATAATCTTAATATAATATTAATCACAATTAATATTTTTATAACATATTATAATAAAATAATTTTTTAAATTACCAATAACTCAAAACATAAATTTATATAATATATATTTATATATTAGAGTTACACATCAAAGATTTGCAGTAGTAGGTATCAACTATTAACTAGGCCCAATATCAGGCCCGATAAGATAAGTCATTGGGCCCAAAGTGGGCCAGTGTATTGGGCTTTCATCAGCTAGTCCAAGAGCCTTCGGCCTTGAAAAGGACATTTGCCATATAAGCTCCAATCACATTAGTGTATACATACACTCCTCTCATTCATCGAGGAGACTCAGATCTTCAAATTTATCTCAAACGGAGATTAACGTTGATTCATATCTACAAATTATTTATGATGAATTGAGCTTCCAATCGTTGTCAAGCTCTCTCTGCCTCTGCTGGGGTTAGCTAATTTGAGACTGTTAAATCCATTAAAACCTCCATAAAATCCCAATCGGTAGGTGTCGCCCACCTTTCCTCGGCGGATTCCCCCCCCCCCCCCCCCCCCTTTTTTGCTAGTCGTTTCGTTAGCTGATGGGTTTTCGTTCTCATTAGGGTTTTGATTTTTGAGTCAGGGCTTTTGAATTTCGGAGAGCGTTCTTTTTCTGGGGGTTTTAATGGAGTCTGCGGCTGTCAATTCGGCCGCCACGCGAAATGGAGGGGTTTCGATGCCTCAAGCGACGCCGTTTTCGTCCTCTTCTCAGTCTTCGCGTAAGGAGTGGGGCGTTCTATCTGAGCAATCGGTTCGAAATGAGGTTAAACAGTTTTAACTTACATTATAGAGGGTTTTTGAGCTTTGTAACCTTTTGCAAATTTTCTGAGGTGCCCTAGTCAAATATTTGCTCGGGCTGTAATTTGATTGCTTTGATGTGGGCTATTTATACCTTCATTTTCTTGGAGATGAGCTACTACTGCGATATTGTTCTTGAAGATTTGGTTTTATTTTACTTTTTTTTTTTGGGCTTTTTTTTTCTTTTCTTTTTGGTATGTCATTTCATTTTCCCGTATACCTTTGTTTATGTAACACATTGGCATGTCTATGTGTAGTTTTAGTAGAGTGAAAAAAAAAAAATCCCAATGGCCTTGCCCCAAGTGAAGCTTCTTCGTTCTTTCTTTTCTTATTTCGTATGGAAATACAACACATGCTTGCTTGTTGAAATGAGATTGTTTTCATTTGTGTGTTATGCCGTCTCATTTCATTATTTTTTTTTTATTGCATAGGAGTTGGATCGGTCAAAACTTGGAGATGAGAGGTTGATATATGAGGTAATATATGTAGTTCTATAATTTGATTGTCATGAATTTATCTCATTATACTTGCTGCCTTAGGCCTTTTAACTATTGCTGAAAATGAGTATGATTTGGTGTTTGGTTGAATTTAAGTTCAAATATGGAAGAGAACCGGTGGATGTGGATTTCGGCACAATAACTATTGATGGAGGTTTGGACAATGATCTTTCGCAGCAGAGACTTCATGCAGTTGCAAAACGGAGAGAGGAGTTGCAACAAATGGAGGTTGAGCTCCGGGCACAGTTCATTGTAAGATCTGAAATTCTGAACATGCAAAACACTTATGAAGCTCAGATAAAGGAGTATGCAACTGCAGATGCCAAACTTCAGGTTTTTTTTTGTCTAATTTGAATATTATGTTTAATCTATAGATATATTATGCTTGTGTTGTTGCATTTGGGTTATTCTTAGTGATGACGTTGTCTTGATAATATCATTCATTTGCACACACACATACACACACACATATATACACACACGTATTTGTTTAACAATTTTTTTGCTTAAGGCTTTGGAGTTTGATTTTGATTCTTAGGAACAAGTACGTGAAAAGGAACAGAAGATTCATGAGCTTGAGAGAAGATTGGAAGAGAAGGAAAGAGAGCTGCATGCAATTCAATTGGATTATGAGGCTGTAAGTTTATTTCCTGCATGTGTATTGTTATTCTTGGCCTCTGATCCGTGTTGTTTGTTATATGAACTATTCTCATATTGTAGCAGGCTTGGGCTAAAGAGGATCTTATAAGAGAACAGAACAAAGAGCTCCAGAGCTACAGGTACTTTTTGTACCTGTATGAAAACAATTTTTTTCCTTAGAGATGGAATAATCAATAAATTAGTCTTATACCCCTCTAATGGATTACTTAATTAACATGTATATGGTTCCACGCGATACTGATAGCTGGTACGCCCCGTCAATTTTCTATTTTTTTCACGTTTACTTTCTCCAGATCTAATTTATGCGAGTTTTTTGTTTACCATAATTTTCCCTCAAACCTAGCAACATCTTATATTTTCTTCATATCATATATTATGTAGGATGGAGAGGAATAGCTCTGAAGCTGAAAGAATGCAACACATTAAACAAATTCACGATCTTCAGGAACATATTGAAGATAAAAAGAGGCAGATCATGGAGTTGGAGGAACAGGTATACAATGTTCTTATACGAGTTGTTTGCTCTCTTTTCAGTAGTGGTGAAAGAATGGTAAGTTATCTAACTAGAAACATCATTATAGCTTTGGGTTTCTGGTTCCGTTGAATGATTATTCACATGGTAGATTTGCTTGACTTGGTAATCCATATGCACTGATCTTGTCGTTAATGTCAGATGACTTATAGTTTAATTACTGGCCATGTCAGTTGTATGTTGTTATCTTCATATTGAAGGTTTTGCCTGGCAGAGTTACATTAATTTTTCTTTACTTTACTTGAAAATGTAAATTAATTAATAATATATGTTTGAGAGGACAGCTGTGAGTTTTTACTGGTACTTTGTCTTCATTCAGCAAAGGATCGCACAAGAGACCATACATTTCAAAGATGAACAAATAAGGGAGGCTCAATCATGGATGACCCGTGCTCAAGAGATGGATGCTTTGCAATCAACAACAAACCACACCTTACAAGCTGAGCTGCAGGAAAGAACAGAGCAGTGTAATCAGCTCTGGTTTCAATGCCAAAGACAGGTAATCAAATCATTGCAACCTATGTGAAGTCATGTATACACCTACGAGACCTAATAGTTGTTATTTGTAAACAAAGTTAGAAGCTAATAAGATATATTTGTATCAGTTTGCAGAGTTGGAAAGAATTCATGCATATATGCAGCAGCTCCAGCTTGAATTGGCTGATGCAAAAGAAAAGAATGGAGTTCATTCAGATGGGTCAAAGACGAATTCAAAAGATATTTCTCTAGTTGAAAATGATAATGGTAGCCAGCTGGAGGTAAATGTGAAAGCTTCACCTAGTGCAGGCTCTGACAGCACCCAAAATGGGAACTCCGAAAATATTCCAGCTAATTCTTCAGGAGTGAACACAACATTAACACAGGTAACAAATACTTTCTATCTTCCTGTATGTTCAATTGTGCTTATATTTTATCTCATTGCACGTAGTAAGCCTCTGCATTCTATATATTTTATCCGATATTGCAATTCTTGATTTTCACAAAGCTTCGCATACCAAGCCAAGCCACTGATGATGCCTTCCATCCCAACTTTAGTAAACAATTTATTGTTTTAGAAATACAAGTCCGTATCCTCTTATGCTCCTTTATTTCCTTGATTCTGTTGGTAGTTTGTCTTTGTCCTAATATTCTTTTTTTTTTGTTAGACTGATCATGTCCATGGCGTTGCATTTGCTCCGCCATCTTTGCTTGGCATGACAACCTACCTTCCACCTGGACAGATGGCTGCTTTTCATCCATTTATGATGCATCAACAAGGCGTACCTCACCCATCTCATGCCACCCAATCTCATTTTCATTCGATTCCTCCAATGTCATCTTTTCAACACTGGCCAAACCAGCAGGTTAGTGGTCTTTTAACAGCACATTGCTACTTGTCTACTTTTGAAGACTTTAAATATTCGTTAAACTGGTCACCTTTAAGGTTCTGTTGGATACCGAGCAAGCACCTACAGATGAACTGCATCATCACCAGCAGACAGAGCAGAACATTTTGAAAACAGAGTCCCATGATGATTATGAAGCATCACTCGATGTGCAGGTTGGTGGATCCCAGTGATTACAATGTTCTACTTTTCAAATTCTAGTGATCTCGATTAAGTTTACACCATTTTTTCAGGTCCGCAACATGACAGCTGAAGACCACGACAATACCGAAGCACAGCCGCAGAACTTGCAAGAAATTTCTTCTCAATTACATGATGCTCTTAGATTGGACACTCCTAAACATGCCAACGAGGCAGAGGTTTATTAATTTGTTGCTCCTGTATTTAGTTTTACAGCATGACATTAGCTATATTTCTCCTCCTTTCATGAAACTAGTGAATTGTGCTCTAGGTGTTGCTGCCTCAAATTATTTTGGATTCAGACCTAATGTTAAATACATCCTTCCACAGGAGAAGAAAATCAACACAGTCGCTGAAGATGGATTTACAAACAAGAATACTGTGGCAGAAGCAGAACATTCAAGTATTGCTGCTGATGCATCCTTGTCAGAGACCACCACTGCCCATGCAGTGATTTTTAGCGAGACAACTACAGATGCTGCCTTCAATGATAGTTCCACAGATACATCCGTAGTCGCTTCGGGGCAGAAGAGCAATGTGGAGGACATGGCTGTAGATAACCGCTTATTGGATGAAAGAGCCTTGGTGGCTTGTATAGCTCGGACTATTGGATCTCGTGGCAGAATCAAAATCAGTTCAACCGTGGGATAACAAATCTCGTGCCTTTCTTTCCATAACACAAATATAATAATATACATGAATAATTTATTCAATTCTTTCTGCCATATTTTTTCCACAGCTTCCTAACAGACTCGGGAAAATGCTGGCCCCTCTACATTGGCATGATTACAAGAAAAAGTACGGGAAGCTCGAAGACTTCGTAGCTAGTCATCCCGATGTAACCTTTTATATTCAACTCGTTCTTTCTTTTTCTTTTTTCATAACATCTCCTTTACGACGTATTACTCTTTAAAAATCGATTTCTTTCACTTGTCTAGTTATTCGTGGTTGATGGGGACTACATTCAATTGCGAGAAGGTGCACAACAGATCATAGCAGCCACAGCTGCTGTAGCTAAAGTGGCTGCTGTGGCAGCTGCTGAACCATCATCTTTCCGTTTGTCATTGGCTGTGACTCCCATGGCTCAGCCTCACCGATTAAGAAAGGTCCCTTCTCTCGGGTCGTCGTCTGTCACCTCTGATAGGTCTAGTGTCAGTGAGCTTTCATTCCCTAAACCATCGGAAACTGTTAACAACCGTTCTCAGATCTCTGCCGTGCAAAATCATAGCACCTCAGGTGTTAAAGTGTTGAGCAAACCGAAAGATCACGGTTTACGTAATGGCTATGAAGCTAAGCCCGAGGGCACACTGAATAGTGTGAATGGAACAAACTCTGAGAAAAACCGCGGCAAACAACACAACAGGTAGGAACAAGTGTTCATCTATCAGACTCTTCTTATATTTTCTTTGCTTGTTATTACAATCCGATTGCTCGATACCTTTCCGCAGGACGACGGGGGCTGCGTTGGGCATGAGAAGGTAGTAAGTAAAGCTTCCTATGGTTTTATTATACATTGAACTTTCATTCATATCATTCTGTTTTGGATGGTTGTTTTTTTCCCTGATACTTCGTTGCATGCAAATCTTTTTGTATGTCAAGGGGATATTATAAAAATTATCTTTACAAGATATTTTGCATTTTCTTTCTATTATTAAAACTCTATATTATCTATCTATCTATCTATCTATCTATAATAATTGATGAAAATGGGTCGCCATGTGATGCGGGTGGGCAAGTGGTGGTGGTGTCTCCTTTGGGGTGGTAGCTTTCATATGTGGTCCATTTTGTAATTGTTCTCTTGTTTCTTTCTTGGAGGCATACAACAATACAATACAGCTTCGTATTATTACATCATAATACACATCAATCATCCCCAATCTCATTACATTCCTTTATGGTAAGGTAAATGAATTAGATAAGTACTTCATACACACCATTGATTAGGTTAGCATCGGACGGACTGTGTATGGTTTTAAATTTTAATAATTCGAAAATTCAAGATAATATTTGGTCTCTTTTGAGGGTTAGGCGGTGAGAGAGAGAGAGATATATATATATATATATCTTTGTCTTGTTTTGCATATGACAGTGACTTGCCATCATCTATAATATGGGTACAGCTGTCTCAACCCTCTTTAATATTCTCCATTATTAATGCTCTACCACCTCGTCCTTTTCTTTAAACGAACAAAAAATATAATTTTTTTGATAATATATTACATCTATAGATATGGCGATCCTATGCATGAATTGAAATGAATCGAAAGAGTTTATGCCCATAGCTATTTATTAATTCTTGTTGGAAGTGGTGTAGTAATATTTCAATGAAAACCGTTTAGTTGACAATTTAAAACTTAAAGAAAGAGTGGAAAAGGGTAAGGGGCGACCTTTATTTATGTATTATTCTTTTTTTCTATTTGTCATTTCGAGATGCCTTTCCATGTATAGTCATTGTCACATTTAATTTTCTTTTTTTTTTAATCAACTATGGGACATGGTTATCATTGCTTTGATGACTTTCTGTTACGAGGACCAACCAATTAAGTAATTATATTACCCACATTTCAAAAAATAATAATAAGTATTTACAATTTGATATTCATAAATGCTCTATATTAAAATTGAGGCCCATCAATAATTTTATCACATGAATTAATTAAGTATTATTATATTACGAAAAGACAAGTACGGTGGTGAAGCAAGCTCTACCATTTGCAGGATACGATTGGATATATCGCATTTAATAAGAGAGAGCTCAAATTATTATAATAAAGAATTTAGGCTTTATTAGGAAAATAATAATATATTCTTTTATTATTATTATTACTTCCTTCGTAGTGCTGTGCTGTCTTGTTTTTTCACAACGGTGCGAATGTTGGAAGAATGGAGGCAAAAATACCAAAGGCCAAGAATGGCGGCCATATCACACACTGATATTATTTTATATATTCGACTAAGATCCTTTAACTTTTCTTTATTTACATATACATACCCTCTCTCTCTCTCTCTCTCTCTCTCTCTCTCTAAGATAAAGCTATCATCTTGAAATAATTTGCAAAAGCAGCAATCTTTTCATTTTCCTTTCGCCATATGTGTCCGTGCAAGTTTTAGAATTTCATCATTTTGGTTTCTTATTAATCAAATTATTGCTTGGAAAAAAGGGTGGGATTTTTTTTTTTGGTCGGCTTCCATGGAAAAAGTAGTTGATAACAGTGCTGGGAGTATGAGCGTTTCAGACAAGAAATCATCATCTAGCAACCTCGATGATGTTGTTGGCCATAATCCAACGTCAACGACGACCCCGCTAGGTGCAGCTCCTCCCAAGATGGCTGATACTCTCCGCAAAACCGTGGGTGGTCCCACTAAGCGTCGCAGCGGCGGAGCAGACGAGGTTGCGCCGGGCAGTGCTAATATGAAGCGCGTGCGTGACGGCCAATCTTGCGGCGGTGTTCTTGCTGCTGCTGCTGCTGCTGATGATGATGAGAAACCAACTCCTAATCTGCAGCCTTTTGACGTTTTCGTTCCTGCTGGTGCTTCTTACATATCTGCAGGTGGTAAGTGTAATAATCATCTTCTCCATCTCTCTCTTTCTTTACCTTACTTTTATTGCTCTAGTTAATGCATACAGCAGATGAAGCTTTGACTGAAATTAATTGCTCCTTTTTTTTTCCTATAAGGGTTGGGCTTTCCTTTTACGCACGCTCAATGGCAAGAGCTAGCGAGGCAAGCCATGATCTACAAGTACATGATTTCATCTGTGCCTGTCCCTCATAACCTTCTGAGAACTGCCTTAGACTCTTCAGCTGCTTCGTGTAAGTATAAAAAGCCTGCTCTTTCTTTATCTCTTAAGTTTCTGAATGAGGGTTTTTTTTTTAATGGAGTTTGGCCTGTTTTGTTTGTCATATGAAGCTGTGAAGTATGGAAGAAACGGATCTGACCTAGAGCCTGGCAGATGTAAGAGGACAGACGGCAAGAAATGGAGGTGTTCGAGGGACGTAGCTCCACAGCAGAAGTACTGCGAACGCCACCTACACAGAGGTCGTCCTCGTTCAAGAAAGCGTGTGGAAGCTAAGTTCAGCAGTAATGTCGATGAAACTCACAAGAAGACGAGCCTTCAGCAAAGCTCTAAGCTTCCCAAATCTCCAGGAAACTCCTCTCAGCCGCAGGTTTTTGCATCTAATCTGCTTTTCAACGCTGCAACAGATTTGACTCATCGGTTGGTTTTTTGCCTTTTTCCTTTGACCTTTGCTTCGTCGTAGGCTTAAATAGTCTTTTGAATCTCTTTCTTCTGCATTTTAAGGAATCTTGGCTTGACCATGATGGGTACTGAGGCTACCATGGAGGAAGCTAAGGTCGAATATGGAAATATGGGGCTTCCCATGTATGGTTCGACCATGGTTTATAACCAAGATTTTTATTACATGGAGCAGCATCAGCAGCAGCAGCATCATCCCATGGATTTGCTTTCGAATTCGAAGTTTCCCATTTCAGAAATCAAGCCTTCGATCGGCTTCTGGCCTCCTATCGATCACGGTTTGGACAGGAGCATCAATGTCAATCAAGAACCATCTCTATCTCCTCCTAACCATGAAAATTTGCTGTCTTTGTCCCTTGGAGACGCCTTAGACTATGAGCAAATGGGGAGAATCCAAGCTGGGAACGATTCTAACAGTCATTACGACGGTCTACTTGCGAGAACCGAAGATTCGAGGTTTTTCTTCGGTCCTAATTCTTGGCAACCATTTGCTTCGGGCGGGCCGCTGGCCGAAGCTTTACATCCCAATTCGGGTTCGAATCCAACGTCGCCGCCTTACGATTCATCGCACGTTGCCACTACGGTTTCGTCGCCTTCGGGCGTTCTTCAGCGGAGTTTGTTCTCTCATTCGGACAACAGTGCTTGTAATAGCCCGACGCTAGGAGGGGCTCCTCAGCCGCCGGAAAGTGTTTTCCGATGGCTCAATTAGATAACCTTGTTAAAGCTTTTCCTTGCCTTTATTTTCTTGTTTTTTCTCGGACTTTCTTGTGAAAGCTTGGATTTTGGGTTTTGTTTTGCTTCTGTTTGGACATTAATGAAAAAGAGAATCGGCAAAGCTTCTTCCTTTGTGTCATCATAACATCGATGAAACAACTCCCATGGACCACTGCACGTTAAAATGTGAGCATCATATTCATCATATCTCACTACATTATGTCTATATATGTTGTAAGAGGGGCTCTATTGAAGTGTTATGTTAGATCATCAAAGTCAACTGTAAGAATTCAATTATTGCTGCCTTTTGGGAAACAGTTTTTGGAGTACAAATATGTTGACGTATAATAATGGTTCCCAATGTTTAATTAATTTAGTCATCCGAACAAATTTAGTTCTCAATGTTGTCAATTTTGGATCAATTTGATCATTTTGTTACGATAAACGTCAATTTTAACGAAAATCTCACGCGTGCCTCACAATAAATCATGTCGGGATCGATAAAATTGAAATGGTTACTGAAATTAGAGTACGAAACTAAAAATTTCTCCTCTAAAATTCGAATATGAGCTCTAGATCATCTGATTCGTCGAGCTTCATTGATAGTAGAAGAAAACAGTACGAACCCCTCAAATTCTGCTAATATTTCAAAATTCGATCCATACATGATTAGTATGGGCCAAGTGTGAGATTTCCGTTAAAATTAACGTTTATCGTGACGGAATGACTAAATTGGTCCAAAATCGACAATATTGGAGACTAAATTAGTTCATGCGAAACATCGGGGACTAAATTGATCCATTGGTAAACATTGGGGACCATTTTGGATTTTTTCCCCACCATGAAATCTCTCTATTAAGTTTATTATCGGGCCAATGTAAGCCCAATAAGTAAATGAAAAAGGCTGTAATTGGGCCAATGCAAGCCCAATAAGTAAATGAAAAAGGCCGTAATTGGGCTCACATTGGCCCAATAACCCGGGCCCAAGACAAGGCGGTGGTCAGGCCATCATTTTATGGCAAAGACGAGGCGGTTGGACGTCCTCCACCACGTCGGCGACGGAAAGCAACAGCTGGTTGGATTACCATCAATAATTACTACTAATTTCGAAACTTATCGAAGCAAAGGAAGACAAAGTTAGTTGGATTTACTTAACGTAAGAAAAGAACAGAGATAGATAGAGACATTGAATAATAATAGATGGGCATATGTGGTTCTGATAGTTCCCAATGAATCAAAGGTCTCAAGTTGAGCTACGTGTCAGCATTACATCCATTATCACATCCTAAATATCTTCTCCATAACAACTCAACTAACTTGAAATATCAGCAAAACTTTATTACATTGCATAGCCAGCCACTTGATAAGTTCCCTTCAACAAAAAAACAAAAGGAGAGAATAGGGTTTGGCCCTTCACTTCTTTTTCTTTGAATTGGAACACACGTCGGCATCTTCAATCTGAGCCACTAGTTTCAAATTTATATATATATCATAGTACATATTCGTCTGAGATATTTGTTAAAGCCTACATTGAATTAGCTCAACGCAACGTTGTCCCACTACTCCTATCTAAATGATCAAGTTTTCTTGATTATTTACTTTCAACCACAAAGGTTGGTTGGTTGGTTGGGTTGGGATTGATTTCTTCAATATGGTCAACAAATCTGCTGGATATTATCTTTGATTTGAGAAGAGAACTACTCGACGACGACCGCTTGAAACGAATTTGAGCCACACGTTTGCCTGTGGACTAGTTTAAAAGCAACCGTTTTGTGTATAAAGATTAGATTTTTATTCGTTAATGGATAAAAACGTGTCATTAGGGAAACATGGGCCTGCATGTTGAGATATTTTTAAGGTGCCGCACATGTTGCAAGAAAAAAACTAGTGGCGGATAGTTTGAGGAGAGAGAGAGATATAACGTGCGAACTTTGTGGGTCTGATCTTTCTTCAACTGTTCGAGTTAGCTATTGCCCCATATTCTCCGCCAAGAATCGATCTTTTGGAGTTGGGAAATGAGGACAGAAGCGCGCAGTGAGGGTGCAATGGGGTCGCAGGAGTTGACGGAGAGAGCTGCCCGACAAGAGGAAGAAGCCGAGAAGGAGATTAGTTCGGCTGATTGTTCTCCATCTTCTTATGTCGTGAGGTGGGAGAGGTTTCTTTCGAAGATGGCCGTGAGAGTGCTGTTAGTTGAAGCTGATGATTCGACGAGGCAGATTATCGCCGCACTTCTCAGGAAATGCAGCTACAGAGGTGGGTTTTGATTCTTCTTTCTCACTTCAGATTCTTTGTGGGTTTTTTTTGAGTTTGATGTTCTGATTGAAAAAAAAAAAAAAAAAAGAAGTCGATGATTTTCTGGGTTTCAAGGGATTTGGGGTTAGATTAGATGCTTGATCTTGGTTATTATTACATGGAGCAGCTTTATTAACCTCGTACATTTGGGATTATTTTAGGGTCAGTTCTCCATGATCTTCTGTACTGTATGGTTTATGCACTTCCAAGAAAAGTAAATTATATCGTTGATATTCATGGTATATGGTTTTGGATAATGAGAAATCGTTGATTTTTTCCCCCATTTTAGTCCATTTAGTTTTATGGTTTCTCGTATATGAGTAAGGACTGAACTGTCTCGATGCGAATTCTGAGCCACTAGGATGTTAGAAAATCAACAAGAAGGCTGCAAACTTTCATTCGGAGCATTGCAATGTACTCCGACTTCCATGAAATAATCTTCATCTCTAATAGCTGTCCAAAGAGCTATGAGGAGGATATGGTCATTTATTCAGTAATGTGTCCTATTTTCTTGAAGAGAATATACCGAATGAG
This sequence comes from Lindernia subracemosa, assembly GCA_028392965.1. Taxonomy (NCBI): domain Eukaryota; kingdom Viridiplantae; phylum Streptophyta; class Magnoliopsida; order Lamiales; family Linderniaceae; genus Vandellia; species Vandellia subracemosa. Next base: position 241,702 of record JAQPCC010000023.1, read on the forward strand.
AGCAGAAGTCCCTACAAATTCCCATCTCCGTAGGAAGACAAACGACTGTATGAAAATTCTAAGTGGCCTTGTGAAGAAGTTTGTACAAATCATGCTTCGATGGACGAGGACTATTACCCTCTTACTCAGAATGTCTCTTGATCAGTATTATCCGAAATGCCTCTTTAGCTCAAACTGCAGCTGTTATCTGGACTATAATCTTTCTCTGAAATATGAGTTTAATGTTCTTTGTTACAGTTGCTGCAGTCGGCGATGGGTTAAAAGCATGGGAGCTAATCAAAGGAAAGCCCGACAAGATCGACCTTATCTTGACGGAAGTTGAACTGCCATCTATCTCAGGCTATGCTCTGCTCACCTTGATCATGGAGCACGATGCCTGCAAGAATATTCCAGTCATAAGTACGTATCTCTGCGAACATTTTCACTGCAAATTTCTCGTTTTTAGTCTGGCCTCGAACATTATTTTATTTATTTATTTCGTTGGCTATGCAGTGATGTCGTCGAATGATTCGATAAGCACGGTTTACAAGTGCATGTTGAGAGGTGCAACTGACTTCCTTGTCAAGCCCATCAGGAAAAACGAGCTGAGAAATCTGTGGCAACATCTCTGGAGGAAACAATCTGTAAGAATCGTTATCTTCTTCGAAATGTGAGATTTTTTATTTTTTAATGTTCGAAAATAGTCGTTTTTTTAACCATGGTTGCATATCAGTCGAGCAATAGCGCTGGACCTGGACCGCCCGACGAGAGCGTAGCTCAAGCTCAACCGAAGATTGAAGCCACTGCAGAGAACAACGCTCTTTGCAGTCAGTCGGCTGGTTATATTGCAGCTCAAAGGAATGGAGAATGCTCCGAGAAAGGAACCGAGGCTGAGGTATAATTCTTCCCACCTCTAATCTTCCTTGACATCCTCTTCTGGCGCATGAAAAATTCGACTTTTTTTTTTTTTGCTGAAGAGCTCCTGCGGTAAACTTGATATGGAGACCGAGGGAACGCATATCATCACACACCTACGTAATCAAGAAACTCAAGGACGTGATATCGAAGGTAAGAACGTCCTCTAACCTCTTCCCTTTGTGTTTCACCTTGCCATTAGCTCAACCGTAAGTTTTCTGAAGCAGAGTACCGAGCTATGCCCGACGTAAATGCTAGTTCTGAATCCACGCAAGGACGAAATGAAGATTCTGAGGCCAAACCCGCCGGTGAAAATTGTTCTATGGAGGCCATTGACTTCATTGGAGCCTTCGGTAAGGCGGCCAGTTTTGGACTAGACGTCGTCTCAAAGGCTACTTCACGCAAGTTTGGCGCTTCCCAGTTGCTCGATCTGTCTTTGACAAGGTCGGACCCAATTCGCCCGTCGAACCAAAACGATGATGGAAGGCATCGGCTGAACCACTCGGATGCATCTGCATTTTCCTGGTGAGTTTTTTTGCTGCTTTATAAGTTTGATAAGCTCTGTGATCGCCGAAGTAAATTAATTAAACATCGCAAATATCCGCCAGGTATGTGAACAAGCCACTGAGGCCCAATGAGAAACAGAAAGGCCAAGAGTCTTATATAGAAAAGCAGCCATCCCGTCAGAGCACTGATAATAATCCTGACGAGAAACATCTTTCTGTCGATAATGTGTTAGGTTCTGTTACATCGAGCATTTTACAATCTTCTCGCCCAACTTCTCAGCGACAGGGCCATGAATTCGAAGACTCGGAAGATCAAGCACACTCTTCTCATGTACTTGACGTGAGTGGTAGTAACAACGTTTGCAATGAAAATATGTTTTCTGGCAACAACGGCAAGATCAACGAAGAGGGCTTCTTCCAAGCTAACAATGAAAGAGCTTCCCATCGATCCTTACTAAGAGAAGCTGCCCTAACGAAATTCCGACTGAAAAGGAAAGACAGATGCTTCGAGAAAAAGGTACACGATTGTTGTTCTCAGTCAGTCGGTCGGTCAAAACCCAAAGAAGATATTTTCACATCGCAGAAGTCAACAAACCCCCCATTTATTTTTTTTCTTGGCAGGTACGATATGAGAGCAGGAAGAAGCTCGCTGAGCAGCGTCCGCGCATTAAAGGACAGTTTGTCCGACAAGTGCCTAACGATCCTCAGCCTGGGAACTCATCAGCTGATCATGGTTAGCTACAAAGGTCAAGTGAATCGAATGTTCGAAATTTTTTTGGCTGTTGTAAGTAGACTTTGTGTAGTAAGGTTTGTGACAGTTAGATACAATACAATAGGCAAGGTTCCATGACATCTTATGACAGAACACTGACTTTTGCTATCGCTTTGGCATTTCTGTTTGCTCTACTTGCGGCCCGGCCCGGCCCGGTCGATCGAGTCCATTAGCTCATCTCATTATTTATCGCCTTTCTCTGCAATCTCGACAATGTATAACAATGATTCCATTAAGGGGCATTTGGAATCCATGCTAAGGCTTTTTGTCATGTAAACCAAATTACATGGTTTTTTTTTTTTTTCTTTGAATAAATGAATTTTTGCCCATTCTTGAAAATTAAAATATAAAATGCCTAGACGTAATGACCATGATACACTCTTAAGGAAGGAATATTTATTGCAAGAAGCATAGGATAGGACCAGCCATGATGTATCTTCTTAGCTCTAGTCGTTGTAATAAAGACATGGCACCATATAATCAATCACAAGGACATGGGCCATTCTACTTTGGCATTATTTTTCGTTTCTATTCCTCCATATATTATCAAATCAATTTATTATCCCATATTTTACATAAATAAGCAATGATCATTTTACTAAAAATATCGCATTGGTCCCTCTTCTCCTTTTAGGGAGAGGTAGGCATCAATTGAGGCCCTTGTATTGCCTCGTCCACGCCTTCATGGCCACGTACGTACTTCATATATTATTGTCTCCATCGCTACTGTAGAGTTGAATCAAGTAAAACATTCAGGAACTACAACAGCTTAAATCAATGATATTGCAGAAATGATTGAAGTGCTGAAGAGTGCTTGAGCCATGCAGAAAGTGTTTATTCGTGTGACTTATGAAGTTGCAGTTCCTAGCAGCATTTTCATACATTGGAAGGCTCAGATTACACTTGATCTAATGGCTGAAATTCCATCCTATGCTGATAAGTTGGAATGAAGTCACGTAGAAAGAACAATCTCTTTTCTCATTCTAGTGTGTGCATGTGTGTGAGCTCGTTGAGTGTAACTTGAGAGAGAAGAAACAAATCTCTGAGAGAGTTGTGAGCTCATGAGCTGAGAGAAGAGTGTGTACTCTGTAATCAACATCATACATCAATAAAAGAGTTGATCCTTTGATCCGTGGATGTAGGATTCACATCGAATCCGACCCACGTAAAACCGAGTGTGTTCATTTTTCCAGTTTTCTGCTGCGATTGTGATCTATAGCTGCTGTTCAATCTAAAATCATTTAGTATCCAACCTCTAATCTGTTAAGTCGAGCTTAAATTCTCAACAGCTACTTAGTTACCATTAATATCGGGTCGGGTCAGATTTGAAATATTTGACCCCGAATGTAAGAAAACAGCCCGCGTGCCTATCACGTGTTTGAAACGTTCGACATGGTAGCAGTTGGTGACAGTTACGGTTGGGTTTTTTGGCTTTTGGGCCTTTGGGCCCAAAAGTGGGTAATTGGTCCAAATGTAAAAAACATATCGATTTTATTAAATCGAGAAGTCATCGTTCGTCGAAACTCAAAATTGATGAAAGATTCATAATCTACGTTTCGAGGGACATCTATCGAATATTAATTTGCTCAAAACCGATGTCGGGTGAATGAGAAATTAATTTTTAATCTCGGCCCGATAATATTAATGAATAAGGTGATGGTGTAAAAGAGGGGATCAAAAGTCCCACATTGGAAAAACATCTCATGTTTCTCCACCTTATATATAGTTTCCTTGTGAAGGTTTATTCAAAAAGACTTGCCTAGTGAATGAGTTTAAATGGGTTTAAATGGGCTTAAGAAAATTAGGTGGGTTTTGACCCAAATGATAGCCCGGGTGCGAGGAGGTGCCTCGCACCGACGAGCACCGAGGCCGTGGCCGTGCGCAATGGGCGCTTTGTAGGCGCACTTCGCACCGGAACGAGGAGCTTTGAGGAGCCCGAAATTTTTCTTTGATGAGGCGGCGGCGACGGAGCGAGGAGCTTTGAGGAGCCCGGAATTTTTCTCTGATGAGGCGGCGGCGACGGTGAGCGAGGAGCTTTGAGGAGCCCGGAATTTTTCTCTGATGAGGCAGCGGCGAAGGTGGTGTCACCGATGACGAGTGAAGATGAGGTGGCGCTGATTGGGCAACCCAGCTGAGGTGGCATGATCCATTGGATCAATGGGCCGCATTGGACTGTTGGATTGATCCGGCCCATCGAATCGGGCCGTCGGTGGTGGTTGAACCGGGCCGTCGGTGGCTCCTAATTAGACCGACAGTCCAGAGGTTGTGAGATATTGCATTCTGACCTCTGGACTGAAAAGTCAAAATAACAGAAGCAGTCCAGCAAGTTCATGAATTTGCGATTAAGCCCCTGCGAGATAAAGTCTATAAATAGACCACATATGAGTTGGAAAATATAATTCACACCACAGAATTCCAAGCACTGCATACTCCCAGTCCCCTATTTCCCGAGCAAGAAAGTTGTGAGTTCCGACTAAGATTCGCCGGAAAACTCGAGTCGTTGTGCTGCGATGACGAGTTAGAAGTCGTTGTATCTTGGGGACGATCGCCGTAAACCCGAGAGCACGTGTATAATCGGGGCGATATCGTCTTACGGACAGCGTATTCAATACGCGCCTCGACTTACCGCTCAGACAAAGTTCTGATAAAGCTCCAGCCACCGACCGACAACAGTTACTATCATCATACCAATGTAAAAAGGATTTTTCTTTTTTTCTTTTTACTTTTGTTATTTGGTTGAAGTAGTTCTTCGTTGCCATATCTCCATCAATTATTATTTATGATTATTAATATTATTATTAAAAAACAGATGTTATTCCACAAGAAGACGTAAATAGATAAAAGATTGCGTACAAGGAAAAGAAACTCAAAGACTTGAATCCAATTCTGAAGTTCATCAAGAACTCATTTGCCTAACTTAAAATTGAGGAACATAAGATATATACAAATAAAAATAAAAAAAGGATATGGGTATATCATATGATGCATGATGTAGGCAGAGAGTATATGAAGCTAGCTAGCAGCAAAAGAATATAAATATATATATATATGAATGACATATTTGCGTTGCAGACTTAAAAATAGACCAAGAACGAAGAACAATCGTGAGTAGCAGCAGATGAAACTGACGCAGAATGAAGAGTCCTCAACGGCTCAAACTCCACGCGCCGCCTCCAATACAGTTGCTCTCTCATCCTTGCCAATATCAAGCTATACTCTTCCATTAATTCCACTAATTTCCCAACTTTTATCATCTCTCTCTCTCTCTCTCCCTCTCTCTCTCTCTCCAGGATATTATTAATATCTATAATTGCACATAAAAGAAATTGGATTTGCAATCATATATGTAATACACTTATATATATATATATATATATAGGATGTGGGAAGTTTGATACTTGGACTAGAATTAATATACGGCATGATGCTTCAAGGCTTGAGCTGATGTCGATTTTCATACCATTTTTTTTTTTTATTACACAAGTCTTTGTGAGGGCTCTACTCTCTTTAAATTTTTTCCGTAGGATCACATGCGACGTGACAAGTAATAATAATAATAATAATAATAGCTTTGTTTATTTTTTTTAATGAAGTTAGTGATTTTTTCGTCTTTCGCTTAAACGGATTTCGGATCCTCTATTCCAGTTTTAATATTCCACTTCGTATTCCAATCTACGAAAATCGTTACACCTTCCTCCGCCCAATCTTAAAACACTCGTAAACAACATTACACCCATGAATATCATTACACAAGGTGTTTACATAACAAAAAAAGATCAATATATATTTTAATATATAATACTGTTTTTTTCTACACCAAAGTAGAAAAATATATAATATTGATTTTTTTTATTTAAACAATTGGTATAATGATATTCATGGGTGTAATGATGTGTATGAGTGTTTTAACACTGGACGAAGGAATGTGTAACGATTTTGGTAGGTTGGAATACGAAGTGAAATATTAAAACTGAAATAGAGGATCCAAGCCGCAAGATTAGTGGACGTTTTTGTGTTCCTTTGGACAAGCCACGTTTTAGGGATTGGCTTTAAATTAATTGATTAGCGTGTAGGACTTGTCTTACTAAGGTTGATGTGGAATCTTGATTAGGCTTAGATGCAAAGGTTGTGATTAAAAATAAAATCGTTTAGAAACTACTATAATCTTCTAGGGTTGATTTTTAACCTAGCGTCGATAGCTCGACTTTTACGATTATTCTTGGCTATCCGAAAGAGTTGTACTCGACTCCATCGGCGATGGACGGGACTTCGTGGATAAATTAGTGAAATGGGCGGAGCCGCTTCAACCCAACCCAATCTTTGTTTTTTTTTTGTATATGATGTTTTTATCTAATATAATTTTTGAGTTTTTCTGTCACATTGTCAAGATTAAATTTTTATTATTATTTATGAAAAGAAGGGAAATATGGGTTGTATTTAGTCAACTAGTAGGTAAGGATAGAAAATGGGATTGCAAGAAAAGATAGAAAAAGAAACAAAATACACCAATTATATGATTTTGGACAGAAAGTACTACATTATGATGCTTTGATTACAACTCATATTTCAAAATGAATTTGATCTTTTAAATGCCTTCTTCAAAGATTTCCAATTTATGGATCTACTCATCATCATGGATAAGCTTAAGCTCAAAGATCTACTCTTCACCATGGCCAAATAGCCTTTAGAAGAAGAGCCATTTTGAGGCGATGATGATGATAAGGGAGATGAATGATCATTATTCGAGTCTTGAATTTGTACTTTGTCTTCTTCCTCATTCCAAAATCTTACCCCTTTCCTCTTATCTCTTACAATAGAGAGTACATCGTACTTGTCACAAATTCCCCACACCGTCACTTTTTGTTGAGGAAAATCAACGTTCACCGAATATATTCCTAAAATCATTTAGACATTTTGAATTATTTCTAAAGATGATTATTAGAAAATGACGAGAATCAAAAGAAGATGTTTGAGTAGTAGGTATGATTTTCAGAACTTCAATTCTTCACCATAAGTTTTAGTTAAGATAAGATCATATTCTTGGTACATTTTTGTATGCATATGATATATCGGGCCACTCTTTTATTACAGCCACCAAACAATATTATATATGATCATTAGGCCCTGACCCATATTGATTCTTGATGGTTAAGATCATTTAAATATTAGAATAAAACGAAAATTCCATCATATTATATATATGCATATATATATAATAATTCTTGACTTTCAAATAACATTATATTTTAGATGATAAGTAGGTGCATGAATGTAATATATATATATACCTTTGAGGTTGGCCAAAGCTTTCTTAATTTTCTTTTCACAGCCGTAAGAATATAAAGGCACCATCATCTCAACATATTGTGCCTCAACGTTCTTCTTCACTGCAGCTGGAACTATTTGAAGGTTTGCCATTCTTCAAATAATTCGAATGTGAAGCTAATATTCTTCGAGGCCTATATATATATATATATATATATATATATAGATCGATATGTACACATTTTAATATCTAAAGAAAGCCCACACAACAATATCTTAAGACGAGACATTAGAATAAGTTAGATAAATGCAGTTCCTTAGTTGGTAATAATGAAAGCATTTTGACACGATAGCACATACAAGCAGAAAGTCGAGAACTAACACTTTTATTGTCACACTTTTAGCTAACTTTTTTTTTTTTTTTCCCGACGGCAAAGTGGTATGTAAGCACATTGATTGACTCAGATGAGCGTAAGATAAGATGTATATGTTTTTCATTTTTTTTCTAAGAGAATTATTACATATGGTTAAGATTGTGGTGTGCATGTGGGCTGTTTTTCTTAATGAGGAAGCCGAGGTAGCAAGAATGCTTTAGAGTTTCTTAATTAAAAAAATTATTCGCATGCATGCATGTGTTTTATAAAGTTACGTTGACAAGCTCCAATCCATTATACGTTAGCCTGTATAAATAATTAGTAGGACTTATGATTATTTACTCCATTAATAATAATGTATTATTTAAAAGCTCAACCATTAAGCCTATCACACCCGCTCACAAATGCAGCCTTAAAAACCCTAGAAGAAGTATACTAGATTTTATGTCTTCCGTAGAGACGGAGAGGGTGAATATATTGTCACGAATCATATCGGCTATGAAGCCCAGAAAATTCTAATCGCTTGATTCGTTCATGCGCTCGATAAGATCCACATCACGATAATATGTCATGTTTATGGTATTTAATTCGTAACATATATATGTTTAAGTCTATTTTAAACTTCTAAATAAACTAAAGCATGACTAATCGATCGCCCATGTGATAATCTACTTGCATTATGGTGCATTGTTAGAATGTTATATATATACTAACATAATTATGATCTAATCCGACATGTTCATATGATTTGAGAACCAAATATCGTGCTTAATTCTCCACATATTACAAACGGACAAATTAAGGAATGTTATATGTTATTATTGCTTAGCTTTTGTGGTTATCATATGTATATGTTGAGTTGGATGTTTATCAAAATGACGTCTTAAAAGCTGCAAAGGTCCCACCATGTGGAAGCAATTTATATCTACGACTTTAATAATTATTAGATAAAACATATATCATGTTCGATCTATGTTACATATCTTGTCTTCGACTGTGCCATGTGATGAGCATCTAATGAAACCCAACTTTATTTTATTTATTTGAGATCAATATTTTCACACAATGCTATCATATTCATCACATTTCAAATAAGTGACAATTTGAAGCTAATTAGAGGAACTAATTCCATTAGCATGAAGTTCACACAAGTTATAATAATCAAAAGAGTTTGGAAACGAATAGAGATATCATAAACTCATCCATAGACAAACCTAACTTCAACGAAATAACTATCTTGACCATTCAACATTTTATTTTATTTTATTTTCCTTTATGTAGACTTTTTTTGAAACATTCCTAATTTACTTACGTTATCTTGTTGGAAATAAAAAAAATGATAATTTAAACATATATATATAGGGTAATTCTATTGGCACCCCCATTTTTTCTATTTACACCCCCTAATTAATAAGTGAAGTAAATTATTAAATACTTACCAATTCTAAAAGTAATTATTTTAAATTATTAAATACTTATAAATTTGAAACCATTAAATACATACCATAAAACTAAACAAATTCTAATTTCAACCCGATTTGGAACCGTCGGTTCCGATTACACCAAAATCTCAAACCGTAATCGAACCGCGGTTAACCACGGTTTCGAACATTGGTTATTTTCATTATTTTTTTAATTTTTTTTTCAATTTTTTTTTATTTTTCGTTCAAAATCGGCGGTTTTCCAACGGTCAGTAAATTATGATCGATGATCTTCAACGGCCACGAGATCGGGACCATTAATAATTATTTTTTATTTAGAAAATAAAAAACATGCGGTTAACCGGCGATTTGAAACGCAAATTTTCGGTTGAAAATATAAAAACCGAAATAGAATCGTTAACGGTTCGGTACCGATTATAAATGGAATTGTTGACCCCGGTTAACCGAACCGGTGACCGTCGGTTCGGTTCCGGTTTTCAAATCGTCTGAACATCTCTAAATATAATAAAAATAAATTAAATATTGTATCGATGTATCTTTGGTAAAATAACTTAATTAATATTGTTGAATATCTCATGCAATTAATGTTGAATTTTATGAAAAATAAATTATAAAATAATTATTGTTGAATTCATGTAGTTAGTTAAATAATTTTTACAAATTTTAAGTATTTTGTGGTGTAAAGGGGGTGTGAATAGTAGGACCCATATATATATAAAGCTTTATGATATGGTCCTACTATTCACACCCCCCTTCACACCTCACACCCCCTTTTTTACCCCCAAACACTTGAAATTTGTAAATTTATTTTACCTAACTACATGAATTCAACAATAATTATTTTATTAATATTTTTCCATAAAATTCAACCTTATTAATTGCATGAATTATTTAACAATATTAATCAAGTTATTTTACTCAATAACACATCGATACAATAATTAATTTATTTTTCATTATATTACTCTTTATATTAATCGCTACTATTTTATATTAAAATTAAAAATATTAAAGTTAAAATTAATATTTAATATTAATATTTTACATGCAACATCTACTAAAAAAAAAACCAACTATTTATGTCTCTAATTATTTATAAGTCTACGTATAGAAAGTTTGAGAATCTTTAAAAATGAATTTTATATGGAAAATGGAGAAAATAACTAATAAAAATTGATAAGTAATTAATGATTTATTTTAGATATTAATTAAGGGGTGTAAATAGAAAAAAAGGTGGAGTGCCAATACAATTACCCTTATTATATATAGCCAAATCTAGATGTATGTTTAAATTATTCTCATATTAATTAAAGAAGATATATAGCAATTATACCCCTTTTCCATAATCTAAAACATAATATGGAAAAGACCGAATATGCGCATTGCGTTACAGATTTTCATCGCATTGATATATAATTAAAATTTCAAATTATGACAATAAAATTAAAAACAAACAATAAATAGATTTCCTCCGCCGCCTCATTATTACATGACGATGCAAGCGTTGGGGTTCTCATCGGAGAAAAGCTGCGGGGCAGGAATTCTCTCCATCACATAAAGCGGTTGATAGTGACTATACATCATCATCTTCTGATGCATCAGCAGCTGCTCCTCCACGTCCTTCACTTCTTCTCCACCACCACCGCCGTCGTCCTTCTTTTCCTCTCCTTCCGGTGGCGCCGCCGCCGCCGGAGCTTCCTCTTTCTTCTCCTCAGCCGGCACTGCTTCGTCCTCTTTCTTCTTCTCTTCTGCCGGCTGCTTCTCCTCCTCCTCTTTCTTCTCTTCCGGCGGTTTCTCTGGCTCGGGCTCGGGCTGGGGCACGATCTTGGCTTGCTTCTTGGTTCGCCGGTAGACGTAGTCCACAAGCCGGCCGGCGTCCATTGTCCCCGTGACCGTCACTTTGCCAGAGCCTACCTCCGCATCTACGGTTCTCACTCCTGCAGTTCTTTTACGTTACATCCATAAATCGCAAAGAATCATAATGCGCTTTTAAGCTTTTATACTATTTGCCCACCTTTCATTTTGAGTATCTTTTTCTTGAGCTGCTCGGCACATGCCAAACAATGCATGTTGACGTTGATTTCTACCGTCGATAATCCACTGACCTGTGAAGAGTTTACATACGATTGAATATTATTATACAATTTATATAACTGAATATATATATATATATATGTATGGATAAACAGACCTGTGAAACGACTACTTCAGGAATTGGAGCACCTTCAGCTTCAGGCAATGGAGACAACACTTTGGCGCTTCTCTTAGTTTTCTTGGTGATTCTATTGCATACGGCTTGAGGCTCTACGACGCCTTTGATGGTCACTTCGTTCTTAGCCATGTCCATTACAACTCCTTCAACGCCTGCAAATCGCCATGCAAGAATTCAATAATAACTGTAATAATAGTATAATCATCATGCATTTAAAAAAGAGTTGGGATTCAAAAGATCAAACCTCTGATCTTGGAGATCGACCTCTCTATCTTCTTCGCACATCCCACGCAATGCAAATCGACGAACAAAACTAGAGGCGAAGGTGGTTTAGGCTCTTCTTCGGGTTTATCGACTTCTTTCTTTTCTCCTTCTTCGGCTTTCTCTTCTTTCTTCTCCTCCGCCGGCGCCCCCTCTTGCTTGGTCTTTTCCTGCGTGAAACAAATAACATGAAATATAAATATATATATATATATATATATATTTCTTAACAAAGTAATACTAACCTGATTAGCTTCTTCACCCATTATTAATGCAGATTATGGATAGAGGATGATGATGATTGCTTGCTTATATATTCTAACTGCTAGAGCTAATCAGAAGAAAAGAGGAGGGAGGCTCATTGTAGAGGAAGAGGACCATATTTATATATGAATTTTGTGATCGAAATTGTAGTGGAAATGGAGGCTGTATTATTATGTATATTATTTATTGTTTTTTTTTTTTTAATGTTACTATGATTGTATGCTTAAAGAAGGATGAGTTATACGCACATGTCGGCCCACTAACTGCAGATGTGGACATGCTAATAGCTTATTTTCTTTCTAACAACTACTGTATTATTGATTGATTGGAAGTTGAGATAATATTCGAGGAGTTAACTATTTATGCATGTATATATATATTATATACGTTGCTAATGATGAGATTCTCCTTTAAATTATGAACCTATATGATACAACAATATTAGAAGTGAGGAATCCGTTAGTAGGAAGATAGAGCTTTTAGTCATAGATTGAACTTTATTGGCATATTGAATTGAATTATTTATTATATATAATTACCATTTAAAAGTGCGATTTTTCTCCCGTGGAAATGAGTCAGCAATATGGTGTTCATGTTCACTTCATAAAGGGTCGATCTATTTTCTATCTTTTCTTTTTCCCATTATATAATAATTTTGGTATAAATGTATACAATAATATATATGGATTCCAATTTCCCATCACTAACCACATACATATACACAATTCAAACATTTGCAAATCAAGAATATTCTATATATATATATATATATATATTCTCCGTATATTCTTGGTGGTTAGGAGGAGTTTGGTTAAAATTTGATTAATGAAAAAGAAATCTGCTTTTAACATGTATGTATGTGCCTTTTAAAAAGCAAAACCAGTTAAAACTAACTCCTCAACCACCCCTTTAACCTTTTTTTTTTTTCTTACATTACATGTGTATTAATTAATTAATTAAAGAAGATCACTGATTTGATATCACAAAGAATATCTTAAAAGTCGGTTTATCTTCTGAGCTGGGAAACTTTTGTCCCATACTAACTTGTCTGCTAAAATGGTTACTTAGGTACATAGATAGATATGTTGTCTGAAGGAATCAATAGATGCGTGCACTCCTCTTTGCAGGCCTTGAAAAGGAAAAGTTCGATCTAATGGGATAATTGTAACATTAATGTGTTTATATATTAGAACAACTTATAATTAGATGGATATACTCATTAATCGGCCTTTGATTATGCGGAATAAACGTTAATTAAAGCGAGCATGGCGAAGATTACATTGGACAAATGCGAGCCAAAGGCACGCTGCGTCGGAGTTGTGCTGTTGAGTGCTGAAAGACCGACGAAAAAACGATTATCGGACATATAAAACATACTCCATAGCATCTGTTTGTAAGATTTAAGTCGAAGCGACAACTGGAGTTAGTCGAGACCCTAAACCAACTAAATACGCAATAAACAGACAGTCGATAGCTTTACAGAAAACACAGGCCGTGACTTTTTCGTTAGTACCTTACTTCACACTGCAAAATATGCTGACACGGCGATGAGGACAATCAGTAGACTCACGACCATGAACACCACGTGCATGTAGCTGGCCGGTGAAGATGATGAAATCGTAGTACGATCATCATCGCTTGAATGGCCTTCTGAAGTTGAGTTTGCGCGCAAATTATCTGTGCTTTCATCAGCGGGAGCATCCGCATAGGTTTCTTTGTCATCGTCGTCGCTGTCGGCCTGTTAATAGAGGAAGGGTCGATAGTTACTCCAGCCCACAAATCCTTACAATGTGAAAAGCTCAAATGGTTTTGGTAAGGAAAGATTTCTCACCTTACTAATCGCCGCCTCTCCTTCATGGCTTGCTTTGGCTGGCTGATTAGGCATTCCGCACTCAACTGGCCCAACTTGGAACCTTTTCATCAGACGGATTCTTCTCCGAGCGGTCCCATGATGTCTAGGGCTTTCTGTGCTCGGTTGGTTAGAGGCTTCACGGCTCCTTATCTTAATTCCCGTCCCAGACGACGCATTGTTGGCCCCGTAAGGGCCGTAGGCTGGCGCTTCTTGCATATTGGAAATGTCTGAGCTATCACTCTGAAGAGCGATGAAGTTGTAAGGGAAAGTTGTGTTCCCAAATTCATAGTCATTACGATCGAAAGGAGCCATTTCGGAGGTAACTTCGCTATGGAAAGGAGACTCTTGCTCGATGTTTCGATCATATCCATCGCCTTTTCCCAGGCTTACAGCCTAAAGTGAAAAAACGGCGTAACATAATAAAAATCATGAATCTAATATTCAAAACTAAAAAGCATATTGCTCTATACCTCAGCCGCTGAATCGCTAATAGAGTTAGTTCCCTTTTCCAATTCAAACCCGCCCACGTAGTTGTGGATGCTGGCAAAGCTCTGCTCGGCGGGATCCACAAGTACAGAGTCGAGGAAGTCTCTGATTTCTTCCACGTTCGTCCCATGTTGAAAAGGGATGCTGCTTTGCTGAGGCTCGACGTCGCCATTTAAAGTATCGTACAAGAATGCATTTCCGAGCTCGGATTGAATCTGCGAGTGCATTGGAGAGAACATCTTGCAGTCTGACGATGATGATGGTTCAATGACGCGGCTGAGTTCTTCGAACCACTTGTCCAGCTCCTGGCTAGGCTGGTAATAAAAAGAGATTGAACATCGTAAGGGAGAAAATCAGGCAAAGATAACGAATGGAAAATAGATACTGATGCTCACGGAGATAGGTAGTAAGACGTCTTCCATCTCGCTCCTCCAATCGATCGGAATGGGAGAAGTTTGAGCGGTAGGCTTCTCAGACGCTGAAGAAGTCGAGCCACTTTCAAGTTGAACATTCGAAGGCTGTTCCATCTCTGAGAACACTAACGTAGCAGGCGTAGCTGATGCAGATCCATCTTCAGCCGAAGATTTCTCCACCGTAGGAGAAGAAACGTTGCCTTCAACTTCATTACTGTTCGATTTTTCAGCGTTCTCATCTTCTTTAAGCTCCGCTTTCTTGAACAGACGGCAGAGCACATAAGGGCACTGTTAAAACAGATGATCAGCTCAATTCAAGGCAAACTCAATATGGGGACAAGAACCAAATATGTACGAAGACAAAATCCTCGAACCTGGCCGGGATGGGAGCCGTCAAGTGACTTTTCGGTGGGTCGATACTCGTGAATGACCCAGTTAGTCCGCTTGCCCTCGGGCGCACGGCCGGTGTAAAAGACCAAAGTCTTCTTCATGCCGATCTTCCCTCCTTTTCGGGTCGTTATGTTCCTGTCTTTTCCCGTTGCTTTCCAATAGCCTTTTTCGGTGGCTCTGTTCAATCTCTGGCCGCTCTGATATTTTCGGTCCACGGCGCAGAAAAAGAACCACTCGTCGTCGGCGGATTTTACCACGGATTTATCTGCAATAAAGCTACGAATCATAAACAGAAGAAACCTCGTATGATGTCTGAAACATGAACAAATTGGGTTAAGGTAGACAAATGACAATCATAAGTTCAACCAACATCTATTGTAATGAATACAAGCTCATTCAACCAAGAAACACAGTAACAGAACGAAGAGAAAACATGGAAATATCCTCCTCTTCAGATATGTAGTAAAAATTCCCAATATATAAAGACAAAAGTCCTAGGTTAGGAGGACCGAAAATCCTACTCAGAAGCAGCTAGTGGCCACATAAACCCTATGAGCATCATTCATTTCTAAAGGACAGAAGTGCTTCAGCAAATCTTGAAAATGGGAAAAAAAACTAATCACTGAAGGAAATCATGAATATACCAAAAGCCCACCATGAAGATTCTTCCTTCCCACACAAAAAACATCGGATTAATGTTTAACTAACAATAAAAACAGAAACTTGGACACAAAAAGGTTAGAAGAATCAAGGCAAAGAAGAAGTATATATACCAGGCAAATCCCAAGGCTCGAATTTGCACACATCAACCTCACGAATTATATCGACTTCTTTGTGACGCCCATTAATCTTAAGCCTCAAATAGTGGTCGATCAGCTCAACGTCCGTGGGCCTGAATCTGTATCCTACCGGCAAAGCATTCATGGGAAGCACAGCCATCAAAATTACCAACTTTCCTTCGATTTCTTTCGGCCAATAAAAAAGTAAAAGCGAAAAGGGAGAGCGATTGTACAAGAAAAGTAACAGTGAAACAAAAAAAAAAAAAAAACAGATTAGATAAGCAGGAAAAAGGGAGATTATTGAGGGGAGATTCTGGGAAATTCAGTGGGGTTTTTGCTACTGGGATTTTTGTTTAGGTGATGATATCCATCACAATCGAGACTGAGCTAGAGGGAGAAAGAGGGGAAGGAATGTTCCAAGAAATGGTTTTGAAGGTGTAATGAATAACAATGGCTTTATTACCGAGAGGGTCTTGCCTGTCTAGTTTTGCCCTTCATAGTTTTGTGGGGTTTTTTAACGCGTTAACTATCGTAGCAAAAGAGTAAAAAAAAATTAATTAATTGGGAATGAAATCGTAACGAGGAAGCTGAGTGCAAGTCAGTCATCTGACCACTAAGGAGCGGACACGTCAAACGCTGATGTCAAGCTGACGTCAGACGATGAACCGGCCGGTCTATCCTACCCAAAAAATCTTAATGCAGACTAGAGATCTTCGAGAGAGGAGGAGAATGGAGAGAATAAAGTTTGTGGCTATTCATTAATTAATGAGAAGTGTTACAGAAATAAATTATAAGGGGAATTTCGGTTGTTAATTCTGTGTTTAAGACTTTTTCAGTTGGTGTTCAAAATTATTTTCAATTCCGATTGATACCCCTGTGTTTAAGCATTTTTCAGTTGGTGCCCAAAGTATTTTTCAATTCCGGTTTGTATCCCTGTGTTTAAGGCTTTTTCAGTTGGTGTCCAAAATATTTTTCAATTTCGATAGGTAACCCTAAGGTATGAGGAAACATAATCCCGTGATTTTAAATGACCAAAAATAGAATCTTTAGGTGTATGAACCGTTTTGTATCTTTTCTAGAATCCCGTAAGCAACTAACATGTCTAAACCTAAAGATCTCATTTTTTTTGTCTTTTAATATCGCGGGGTTATGTTTTCTCATACCTTAGGGGTACCTACCGGAATTGAAAAATATTTTAGACACCAACTAAAAAAGTCTTAAACACATGGATATCAATCGTAATTGAAAAATACTTTGGGCACCAACTGGAAAGACTTAAACACATGGGTCGGAATTGAAAATAACTTTGTACATCACTTGAAAAAGCCTTAAACAATTATCAACCGAAATTTCCCAAATATAAAAAAAAAAAAAAACCCAAGAAAATGCAGAAAACACAAACAATTTAATAGTTAATGAATGAATGGTCCACATGAAGATGAGCTCCACTCCTTGCTCTCATGGCGTGAATGCCCTCAA
Organism: Lindernia subracemosa; assembly: GCA_028392965.1. Taxonomy (NCBI): domain Eukaryota; kingdom Viridiplantae; phylum Streptophyta; class Magnoliopsida; order Lamiales; family Linderniaceae; genus Vandellia; species Vandellia subracemosa. Next base: position 259,091 of record JAQPCC010000023.1, read on the forward strand.
TGAGACACACCACATTCCACCTGAGCTTTTGCCCGCTCCATTCACGTAATATATATTATATATACATGCACTCAACTCGCAATAACTCACTTAACAATGGAAATTCAAAATGAGAAGAAGATTATTGTATCACCTCACGGAGATTCAACGGACGCAAACACACTGAAGAAGAAGAAGGAGAGATACTTGCAGAGCAGAAGAAGTTCAAGATCATCGTCGACTGTGAGCTTCTCGGCGAATCTGCCCGACGACGTATGCGAAGCGTTTCAAGAATCGTGCATATGTGCGGTGAAGTACTCTGCGGATCCTTTCTTTGAGATCAGAGAATCGATCGTAGAGATGATGGAGAGCGTGGAGATCACAGACTGGGAGGAAATGGAGGAATTGATATATTGCTACATAGCTCTCAATTCATCAGAGCTTCACTGTGTTATTCAAGATGCATTCCTTAGTCTGTGCTTTACTTTACAGTAGCAAATTAACAAAAACACTGTGGCGCAGTAGTTAATCCTTCCTCTTATTAAAGCTTGTAATATTTTTGTAGCATAATGGTGTCTTTCTAGAACGTTCCTTGCTACTAGAGCCGTTAAAACGGGCCAGAGGGCCGGCCCGGCCCGTAGCCCGCCATTAGGCGGAACGGGCGCGGGCTCACACGCCATTCAGCGGGCCTGGCGGGCCGGCTCGCTTATAGTAAAAAAAAATAAATTAAATAATAATTAAATTATTATTATTAGTTCAATAAAAAAAATAAGCACAAGCCCAAAATAATACTTTAGTGTAGTCCATTAACCCATTAAAAATAATAAAACTTAAAGGCCAAAATGATATTTAATTAATATAATTTATTAAAATATTTAATTCATATAATATAATTAAAATATTTAATTCATATAATATAATTAAAATATTTAATAAATATGTTAAATAATAGGTGGGCCGGCCCGCTCCGCCTCGCCGAAGCCCACGGCCCGCACGGGCGCGGGCCTAAAAAATCGAGGCCCAACCCGCCCCTTTGGCGGGGCGGGACGGGGCGGCCCGCGGGCCACAGGCCCATTTGAAAGCTCTACTTGCAACCAATAATCCAGTTTGTTTCATTTTGCCGTTTAAAATTTTTTACCTTTGGAATTCAATAGATATATAAATCAAATCACAGAAACTTGGATTATTTTGCTTATACAGCATAATGTGTCTTTTATCACACAATTTATTCCATGAGCCTCAATACATAGAAAAAGTAAATAATAATAATAATAAACATCACATTATGGTTTAGGAATCGCATGCATATGTTTACGCGGAGTCTTTCTTCTCTTCCTTTGGCTGCTCTTCCTTGACAGCCTTGGCTTCTTCTACTTCCGCCGGCTTGGCATCGACGGCTGGAGCCACGGCGGCTTCTTCGGCAGCCTCGGGTTCGGACAAGTCCACCAAAGGCTTCTCCTCTTTCGTCGCTGCAACCTCGACGACGGCGGCCGTCTCTGCGCTGGCTACCTCGTTCGCCGGGGCTTCGACAGGCGCAGGTGCCTCTTGCTCGGCAGCCAAGTCCTTGGGTCTGCTCGCACAGCCTCCCATGATTCTGTCTTTCGTAATCGCTCGAGAGGCTGGGCAAACGAATGTCGAAGAAAGAAACTTTTCGCAAAAGCTGAGATCTTTCTTCGTACTTTTTTCTTTTCTTTTCTTTTTCTTCGGAGATTGAGGCTGAATGAGGGATGGAGAAAGCTGAGATGTTATATAAGGGTTTCTGTTTGTGGGACAATGGCTTTGTTTTTTGGGTTGGCATCTTTCTTGGGCATTGCTTGAATTTCGGTTAAGTTAGTTAGTTATGACCGTTAATTACTACCGTTAGAGTTTAGAGGACCTTAGATGCTGTAATAACAAAGAGAGTCTTACCTTACCACACTATCATTCAAGAAAGGCTAATTTAGTAGTACCTTAAACTACATCTCTTCTACCCATCGCAAGTAGCAATGCTTTGCAGCTGTTGGCCCTCTTCGGCGGCGCTATGATACGCTGACCCGCCGTCGAATATTACGTCGAGAAAGTAAAGAAAGAACGCCAGCACGACGCAGCAGGCGAACATCGGGATGGGCCCGAAGATCCATAGGAAAAGCGGGAAGGAGAAGTAGAACGACCTGAGGCCCAACGACCAGAAGTAGCTCCCCTTGTTCACTATCCCGCCGACGTAGTCGGCGGTGACGCAGTCCCTGCCGTAGGACATCTTCTGGCGGGGGACGTTGATGAGTATGCTGGCGTGGCTGTAGTACCTTATGGACTGAACGTTGAGGAGGAAGGCCGTCACGAAGCAGACGAGGATGGTGAAGAACTTTATGGAGTAGCCCAGCTCCGTCGTGTCGCCGTAGACCACCAGGCCGGCGATGGACCTCTGCCCGCCGTTGCTGTTGGCCATCAGGACGGCGATTAGGGAGCATAGCATGATCGCCGTCGAGGCCAGCACCGTCGACGCCATTATGTTGTTTCGGAAAGTTTGGACGGCTAGGATCCCATTTCTCGACGCGTCCTAAGCATATTGCTCGAATCTTTTTATGTTGGAGAAATATATAAAATATATATATATATATATTTGCTATGGTCCATACATACGTGAGCAACTAGCGTGAACACCACACGTACATTCGTTTGTTTTCGCTCCAAAACAAAAATTTTAACATAATGTTAACCTTATCCACCTCACACAACAAGCTGGTGCTGTTATAAAACAAATCAAACTTCATAAAAACACGCAGAAACATCACACAGATGTGATTTAGTAGAAAAAATTATTCTTATCCATCTTCTGCGTGTTTTTATGAAGTTTGATTTGTATTACAACAACACCAGTTTGTTGTGTAAAGTGGATAAGGTTAACATTGTATTAACAAATTTTGTTTTGGAGATAAAACAAACGAATATACGTGCGGTTCTCACGCTAGTTGCTCAAGGTAGGTATGCACCATAGCAAATCTCTGCATATATAATATTCACTCTCAAGAACACAAGAAAATAAAGAATTTTAGCACAACCTAAATTATTACATAACCTTTTACAAGAAATTCCAACGAGGTTTTTCTTGTAAGGAACCGTGAAGAATTAGGGGGAAAGGGGGATGAAATGAATATCTAAGTAAATAAGGGATGGAATGAATTTAATTACCTCCATCATGGCCGATACCCAGAAGCGGCGGTTGATGGCGTTGAGGCCGATGACGGTGGTGGTGGGGCGGTGTTGTATACGGCGGAGCAGCCATATGTGATACGCCGCCATCAGTATGAGGCCCAGTGGGACCAATACACAGTCAAGAATCATTTGCTTCATCGTCCTATATTATAATTTGATCCTCGAAAGATTGAATTTTTACTTCTGATTTATGGCTTTTGAAAATCGAGCAACCTTTATGTGAAAATCAAATTTAGATAAATATTTATTTAACTATCGTCCTTACATGTATATTCTCTATGTCTATATATATTTAATGGTACTTACTACTTACTATACAGATGATGTAGTAACTTAACTAACATAATATATATAAATATAATTATAATTTCAAGAGGTTTATAAGAAGACAAGATATTAAGTAAGCATGGCGGTGGATTTCATCGAATTAGGACTAGGAGTGTGATCCCTTTTGTTTTCTTACTATCATTTCTGTCGTATTATATTTAATATTTGTTACACTCAAATGAATCTTCCTTTGTCTCTAATAAATAAATGTATATCGTTTTCCAAAATATTGGATGCCCTTTTGATTGCGCAAAACCATGGCGTGCTGCTATGTCCAATTAATTATTCACTATTATTGACGATTAAATAAAGCTTTGAAGTTCCCATATAATAATTGATATATTGCAACTATCATTATAAATAATATATATCAAACATTTATTGTGTTCCCATAGATTGGTAAGTGGTGATGGAGCTCACATATTTGATTCAGCCTTATTTGTTTATTGTGGAGACAGTACACATATACCAGAAAAATTAGTTTCGCTGCAATTTTAATCGTCTCATAGCCGATAATAATGTACATGTTTAATTCATGATGAACTTAATGGGAGTATAAAAACTAAAGTTATTATGAAATAATTAAATAATGTGGATGTTTTAAATAATAATATTAGTTAAATGATTGATGATTTGGAAGTATTGTATTAAATGTTGATGAGATGATAAGATGATAAGATGAGGTGTTTAATTGAAAAGTTTGTATTTTAGTGTGAGATGTATAATTGTAATTAATGTGATTAGTTGTAATAGTGAATTATTAGTAGTATAAATAGGTAATTAGAGTTCATTGTAAATCACACCAGTATTGAAATACTTAATCTCTCTCTAACCTCTCTCTCTTTATTATTATAAGCTATATTATCATTATAATCTTAATATAAGTATAATTATAATAAAATAATCTTAATATAATATTAATCACAATTAATATTTTTATAACACGTTATCAGCACGACCGCTCTCCGTCGTCAAGATCAACCTCCGTCGAAGATCTCGTACGAGTTTAGTCGAGGTACGGTAATTTAATATTTAATTTATACTAATCATATATTAATTGTGATTAATTTAAAAATATCTATTATAAAAGTATATTTTAAAAGTTTTATAACTAAACGCCAATACCCGAGTGGTTTCGCGGAATATCGTTCACTATAAGTGACGAGAGGTCCAGATTTCCATACCCCGTGGTGGTGTGTGGAATTTTTATTTACGATTTTTTTTTTTATATATTCACGTACACAACACCAAAAGCCCACGAGGTCTTGTGGTTATCCCCATCTCAGTAGCGGCATATTATTAATTTATTTATTGAGCAATTTTGAAGTTATTATTGGATCGAACAGATTTTGGACAATGGACAAATTTTATTACCACAATCTTACCCGAGCTTGGATAATAATTATGAAATAATAAAGAACGCGTTTTATGAAACTATACATATATTTTATCATTGATTTATATGTTATCTGATTATTATGTTCTTATTCATCTTATAGAATCATGTAGTTTTATACAAAGATGGATCTTTTGTTGCTTACTTTATTTACGGTGATCCTTACGGCTATGTGGATAATGTTTTTACCAATGTTTTTAAAATATAATTATTAATTATAATTTTTCTTTAATATTATAATTACTGAAATATATTTTATTTTGAAGGATGACGCTTTGTCCGATGTTTGATCTATTACTTATGATTATTATTACGGCGACAGTTATTTGGATGTGGATATCGTTTTTCATTAGAACTTTTACAAAAGAAGATATAAAAGAAGATTAATTATAATTTTTCCTTTTAATATTTTAATGATGATTTTATTTTTATGATATCAATATATTGAATTTGGCAAACTTTGATTTATCACTCTCGATTTTATACTTGCTAGTGATTTACGCAATTACTTCGGTATATTATAAAGCAGTCACCGCGTTCAGTCCATCGGATATAATACGAATAAATATCGTGAGAAAATGATCAGAAAATATTATGATGGATGAATGAAAAACATAAGTCCGACTAAATGATTATGTTGCATTCCCTGAAGTGAATGTATGCGCAAACAATAAAAGTGGTCGTGAACATTATATTACCGTGGTTATTATTAATATTTCCCCCGAAGTGGACAACTAGTATATGATTGAGAAAGATGTATTGAGCAATATAAAGATTATTATATATTATCGTTGGTTATTATTCGCACCCAAAGATCCCGTTGATCTTTATAAAGAGCAATTAAAAGTGAAGTGTCGATGAAATTAAATTTTGCTCAAGATTACAATATTTCAGAAAATTGGTGCTAGATCCTATGCTCATTTGAATATTTTGATTTTTGTTAAAGATCCAAATAAAGAAAACTGATACGTAGTTATAAATTTTATTTAAGCATTATTTATTTATTATTTGATCTTTATATATATAATTTTATTTTGACGCTTATTTATTTAATAATTCTAGTTATTATATATTTATCAATACAATGGATACAAGCATGTGCAATGGGGAGTTATGTCTTGCAGATTGTGCAACGACTAATACGATTCTAAGAAATAAGAAATATTTCTCACATCTTGAAATGAAAGAAACAAGTGTTATCACTATATCGGGTAGCACAAATATAATTGAGGGCTCCGGAAGAGCCAATGTTATACTGCCCAGAGGGACAAGGCTAATAATTGATAATGCCTTATATTCTCCTAAGTCTCAAAGAAATTTATTGAGCTTTAAAGCTATTCGACATAATGGATATCACATTGAGACTGCAGAAAAGAGAAATATTGAATATTTGCGCATTACAAAAGTGGTTTCGAATGATAAACAAGTTGTTGAAATATTACATTCATTTGACTCTGGATTGTATTATACGTATGTTAAAACAATTGAATCGCATGCCATCGTAAACCAGAAGTTTACTAATGATAATACATTTGTTGTTTGGCATGACCGGTTGGGCCATCCCGGTTCAATTATGATGCGGAAAATAATTCAAAATTCACGTGGACATTTAATGAAGAACCAGAAGATTCTTCAATCTAATGAATTATCACGTGCTGCTTGCTCTAAAGGGAAGTTGATTATTCGTCCATCATCAGTAAAAATAAAGAATGAATCCATAAGATTTTTGGAGCGTATACAAGGTGATATTTGTGGACCGATACATCCGTCGTGTGGACCATTTAGATATTTCATGGTATTGATTGATGCATCAACTAGATGGTCTCATGTGTGTTTGTTATCAACACGGAATGTAGCTTTTGCGAGATTGCTTGCTCAGTTGATTCGATTAAGAGCACATTTTCCGGACTTTCCAATAAAGAAAATACGCCTTGATAATGCTGGTGAATTTACTTCCAAGGCATTTAATGAATATTGCATGTCTATTGAAATTGATGTTGAGCACCCCGTGCCACATGTACATACACAAAACGGTCTTCCAGAATCGTTGATTAAAAGGCTGCAATTAATTGCAAGACCATTATTAATGAAGTCGAAACTTCATTCATCTTGTTGGGGACATGCTATATTACATGCAGCGGCACTAATCCGCATCAGGCCAACAAGTTATAACGATATCTCCCCGATACAAATGGTTTATGGTCAGGAACCAAATATTTTCCATCTGAGAATTTTTGGATGTGCGGTATATGTTCCAATTGCTCCACCACAACGCACTAAGATGGGACCTCAAAGGAGGTTGGGAATATATGTCGGATTTGAATCTTCATCGATAATAAAATATTTAGAACCTCTAACTGGAGATTTATTTACGGTTAGATTTGTCGATTGTCATTTCGATGAATCGAATTTTCCGACATTAGGGGGAGAAAAGAAACAGCTGAAAATGAGTATTATTTGGAATGAATTATCACTAAATCATTATGATCCTCGAACGAAAGAATGTGAACTAGAAGTTCAAAAGATAATTCATTTACAAGGATTAGCTAATCAACTGCCAGATAGTTTTACTGACCTTAACAGAGTGACTAAGTCACATATACCAGCTGTTAATACTCCTGCAAAAGTTGATGTTCCTGGAGAACATATAATGATCGAGCCTAAGCCACAACTAAAACGTGGTAGGCCCTCGGGTTCCAAAGATAAAAATCCTCGAAAAAGAAAAGGAGCAAATAATAAGAATGGTTCAGTCGAGGATTTATCGACTCTAGAAGAGTCAATGGGCATTAATGATTATGATAATGAAAATCAGGTACCTGAAATTTATGAAAATAATGATAATGAAGAGATCTCGATAAACTATGCCCAAAATGGAATTAGATGGAACCGAGAAAAAGGCAACGTTGACGATAAATTCTCATTTAACGTAGCGCTACATGAAATGAATGAGAATGAGGATTATAAACCAATATCTGTTAAAGAATGCAGACAAAGAAATGATTGGCCAAAATGGAAAGATGCAATCGAGGCAGAATTAAAATCACTTGAGAAACGAAAAGTTTTCGGACCTGTAGTCCGCATACCAGAAAATGTAAAGCCGGTTGGATATAAATGGGTTTTCATCAGAAAGAGAAATGAAAATGGTGAAATTGTGAGATACAAAGCACGGGTTGTTGCACAAGGCTTTTCACAACGACCTGGTATTGATTATGAGAAGACGTATTCTCTTGTGGTGGATGCAACTACTTTTCGTTATTTAATTAGTCTGGCAGTACGTGAAGGACTCGATATGCGTCTAATGGATGTTGTCACTGCTTATCTATATGGATCACTTGACAGTGACATATATATGAGACTTCCCGAGGGATTTCAATTGCCTGAAAATTCAGAGCCCCGAAATGAGTACTCAATCAAGCTAAATAAATCGCTTTATGGATTAAAGCAATCTGGAAGTATGTGGTATAATCGTCTAAGCGAATATTTATCGAAAGAGGGGTATAAAAATGATCAAATTTGCCCATGCATATTTATGAAAAGATCTGGCAATGAATTTGTCATCATTTCAGTTTATGTTGATGATATTAACATAATTGGAACTCCTGAAGAGTTATCAAAATCCGTTAATTGTTTGAAAAAGGAGTTTGAAATGAAAGATCTCGGTAAAACGAAATTTTGTTTTGGACTGCAAATTGAATATTTAAAGAATGGGATATTGTTAGGTCCGATTTTAACATCCAACGATGAACTTGAGCATAGATTTAATCGAAATTACCTTGAACAAGATTGAGCGGAAGCATTTGGGTAATATTCAATCAAATCTTCATTAATCACACACTTTCTCTACAATTATCCTCTTTCTCTCTCTACAATTAACCCTAGCTTAGATAGTGATTAGAGAGAGTGTTTCTAGTGAGAGAAAGCTAAACTCAAGTTGTGTGTATTTTACACACACTTGCCCTATATATACCAATCAATATTGGTATATTTGCATTCTAGTCCCTAACTATATATATATTACAATTAAGTCCCTAGACAAAGATAACTTGATTATTGAACACTATAAAATACTTCCAACAATCTCCCCCTTAGTGTTCAATTATAATTGAAGCTTCGGTTGTCTTTGTCTCTCGAATCTTCAGTCTTCATCATCAGTTGAACACAACAGAGTAATTTCCAACAATCTCCCCCTTTGTGCTCAACTTCGAATTTGACACGGTCTTTGTTGCTGTTTGAAGAAATATCTGAGAGCGTCTGGAGAATCTTCAGTCTCCCCCTATTTACATGCACCCTCATCTTCTTCTTTTGCAACTTGAATATTCGTCACCTTCTTGCATATATCAGAGTCGCGCGGATCATCAGCATTGACTTGTCGTGTATGCTCGAACCATGGAGAGAGGTCTTTGTTTGTTGTGGTTCAGCACGTGCGTTGAAAGCTTGGCTTTTTTAATGAGTTCACGTGCTTCGCCTCCTTGATATACTTCTCCCCCTCATGGCGATTCATTTGTATCGTCATGCTGTGTGATCAAGGTGATCCTGTGTACGCTGAACGTGTTGGCGTTGAATTCCGGATGAAGTACCTGAAAACGGGACAGACGACCAATCATCGTGAAACATCCCTCGATGTCACTCTTGGTCGTTGATGCAAAGTCAAACAGACTTGCATTTGAAGGGACTACGGGGCCACATAGGCAACCCGTTGACATCATTCTAGAGTCGTGCTCCAGAAGATGGCCTGCTACCGTTGTTGTTTTGATGTTGCAACGGCAGGACTTCCTTCTGATCATAGAAGCACATCATTGAATGATGCGTCTACAGAAGTTCTGGCATGGTCACGTAGACCAGCAATATGTGTGTAAAAGAATGTATGTGTCCTAGAAAATGTAAAAAAAATTTAGGTTATGAGGACACACTAGACATTAAAGTGTTCAAGAAAGTCGTGGTGTGGGGCTGTGGATCACTTTGTTCAATATCTCCCGCTTCCAAATGAAACGGTGATAGCATATGCGGTTCCCCGTGAGATATTGAAACATCTGTCTTTAGGGAGACAAATGAGTAGCTAGGAAGGGTTGTGCATGCGCCTTAGGACCAGATGAAGCGTCTTCTACCCGGGATCTGATAAATCAGTCTTGTACCTATATGGTTATGGTCCGGATAGTTTGTGGTTGAGGTGTAATGATTTCATCGTTATTCGCCCGAATACCCTCACATACACTCGGGGTTTGTTCCTGGGATAGGTGCAGTTGGGATGAACTGAACCATGGGAACAGGTATGTGAACACCTCGTATTGTCCATGCGCTAGTTGATGTTGACACTCCCTCAAAGCTTGAAGTTTGTCTTCCGGCATTCTCTTTTACCTCTTGCGTCTTTTTTTTTTGTAACGCTCCCCCTAAATTGTTGCGCTATTCCTAATGTGATGCCATTGCTCCCCCTAAATAGATGTGCTATTTCAAATATGATGCTCTTGCTCCCCCTCAATATGTGCGTTCTTGTAGAAATTTGCATATTACTTTCTTTCAGGTCAAGCGCCCTTTAGTAAATGAAGTATCACTCCCCCTTTAAAATGTGCGCCTTTTAAGTATGCGCTTATGAGTATCACTCCCCCTAAAACGTATGCGCTTTTCACAATAAACTATGGTAATACGCTCTTTTGAAATTCTTGCACCTTTTCTATCCACTCCCCTCTTTCTTCTCTCTCTTTTTTTTTTTTTTTTTTTTTATGGACAGAAAAATAAAACTAAAAACAATGTCAAATCAAGAACGTTGGAATAGTCTTGATTTGGTTTGTTTGCTCACGTCACATACCGATCACGTGTGTGGAGCAACCAGAATACCACACGTGTCGGGGTCTTGTGCGACTGCTCATCATTGCATACCGACCATACATGTGGAGCAATCGTCGTCTATTTACCATGTACGATCGGGATCCTGCAAAAACAAATTATCGGGACTTTGGTACCCATTTTTGGATGGGTCCTCCCTGGTTAGCAGTGAAACAATTAAGCATATAAGGTTCAAATTTGAAAGCAAAATTATCACATAAAGCAGTCATAGGAATCCACATTTGTCGATGACTACTTATTTCCATTTGTAGCTTAGGTTTCCAAATTTGTTGTACCTTTTTGAAATTTAACTTTTCAGCATCGGTGAATGTGTGTCTTTTTGTAGAAGAGAAAATTTTCTCTTTCGCCAGTCGTTTGAGATGCTTTTCGGATTTGACTTTGACCGGGTACTTGAGAGAGGAATACGAGCTTATAGAATCAATAGCATTAAGTATAGAAGTGTCGTATTTCCTACCTTCTTGACTCACATCATTCACTTTGTAATGTGTATTAGATGAGCTACCTTTGTTCTTCAGACAATAGTTGTTTTTAGATATTTCAGCTTGATTAGAGAATGTATATTTATTGTCTGTTTTAGCTTTAGTAGCTTCTTGCTTTATCTTTGGAATGACTTTAGGAATTTTTGGAGGAAGAATAGAGTTAGGAACAATTTTGTTTATTGTAATAGAAAATGAATTGTCTTGCTCTATTCTTTCCTGCTTTATAGGTTTAGTCATTTGAGTTTTCTGATCCTGTTTAGAAGATATATCGTTTAAAGGTTCAGGTTTTACAGGATGAATGGTTGTAGTTGTGCCATTTTCTAAGGAATATTTGAGAAATGAATTCTCCTTTAAAAGCTTATCCATTTTTTCTCGAAACTCTTTACATTCTGATTCCAGAAGAGAATGTAATTCAGCAATTTTGCGTTCATTTTCTAGAATATCACAATCTTTAGAGTTTGGTTTTGTTGATTGTATAGAATGTCCCTGGTTTGGCACGGACTCAATTGTTTGAGTCGACTTATTTAGACACAATATAGTTTCTTTTATGTGGTGTTGCTCAGTTTGTCCTCGTTTAGCTAGAACATCTTCTAATTCTTTAATTTTTGAATATAATCGATTTCTTTGTTCAAGAAGACTTTTATTTTGGGCTGCACTTTTTATTTCTTCGTCTCTACATGTAGATAATTCTTTTGTAAGTTTGCTTATAGTTGATTCTTGTTGTGCGACCATTGTCTTTAAACTCGTCAGCCTTTCTTGTTCTATTGTTAGTTTATTTTTAAGAATAGATTTTTCTTCTAGACTCTTAACTAAGCAGTTGTAATTATTTTCTAGCCTTGCTTCTAATTCTTTGATTTTTATCAAGTAGTTGGCTTCCATATTTACTTTCTGGGTTGGATGTTTTTTTATCGTTATCGTATTTTTGAATTGATATTAAATTTTGGATCAATGTGTTCGAATAGATCTTCGAAGGATTAAGTTTTCTGAAGGTTAGGTATCAAAAAAAATTTGAAATGATTAGAAAAGAAAAAAAAAAACTTATACCGAGAATAATTTTTGTACCGAAAAATTTTACCAGTCCAACAAAATTTTGTTACCCAAAAAAAATTTTTTTTCGTATGATCCGGGAACCTTTTTGAAGCAGGTACGCAAAAAATCTCGTAGCTAAAAATTTAAAATTTTAGGAATTTTTTTTTTTTTTTTTTTTTTTTTTTTACCTAAAACTATCGAAAATTTTGTGTTCCGAAAATCTTTTTCGTATAGGTTTTCGTACGATAAAAGTTTTCGTATTCACTGTAGCGTTCGAAAACTTTGAAAAATGTTTTTCGTATGTTTTCGTACGACAAAAAAAAATGTTTTTCGTATATGTTTTCGTATGGAAATTTTGTTTTCGGGTATAAAATTTCTTATGCAAACCTTTTCGTACGAGAATAAATTTTTTTTCGTATGGAACGTCTTCGTACGAGAATAATATTTTTTCGTATTCAAGCTTTTTCGTATGAGAAAAAAATATTTTTCGTATGAAAATCAAAAGTTTTCGTATCGATATCTTTTTCGTACGAACAAATTGTTTGTCGTATCAAAGATTTGTTTTTCGAATGAATAGTGTGCGAAAACCTTTTTCGAATGAACAGTAGCTTGCGAAAAAAATATTTTTCGGCTGAACAGTAGCTTTTCGGGTGAACTGTAGCTTGCGAAAAGAAAAAAAATTTCGGGTCTATAGCTTTCGTACCAAATAATTTTCGTATTGTGATATATTTCGTACGAGAAAAATTAATTTTCGTAAAAACAAATTTCGTATGGGAAGTTTTTCGTATCAAAGCATAGAAAGATTTTCGTGTGAAAACAACAAAACAATGGTGCGAAAAATAATGTTTTTGAATTTTTTTTTCGTATGGGAAACCCTTTTTTTTTCGTATGGAAAGTTTTCGTTCGAAAAAGCAAGAGTATTTTCGTATGACAAAAGTTTTTCGTACAAGAAAATTTAAAGTTTTCGCACGAAGAAAGTTTTCGCACGTGAAAAATTTTCGTATTCACTATCGTGCGAAAGTTTTCAAGTTTTTTTTTCGTATGGAAAGTTTTTCGTGCGAAAATCTATGGTCTTTTTCGTACCACTATTATGAAAGTCAATGCGAAAAATAATAGAATGTGAGTGATACGAAAAACAGAGTCAATGCGAAAGCTGATACGAAAACATGTCATGCGAAAATCAAGCTTGATACGAAAATCTATGAATGGTGCGAAAACGCGAGAATGTTCTGCGACATCTTCAATTAACACTCAAATTAACACATTAAGCATAGTTAATCGATCGAAATACGTTGAGTAATCATCTGAAACACTCGATTAACTCGATCGAAAGCAAAATCTAGTCCAATTAAGCACAAACAGTGAAGAAAACTTTGAAGATGAGAAAATATTTTTCAATCGCAGATCTAAAAATTAAGCTCAAATGATCGAAGATAATTGCAATTAACATATATCAAATCGTTCGCACATAGATTTCGTTCAGAATCATATGAAAAACAGCAAGCAAACATTATACGAAAATCAACTTCAGCTTAATTCACTGTAGCATGCGAAAAAGCTTTTGGCGCGAAGATCATATCATGCGAAAAAAAATTCAGCCACAAAATATCATCAATTCAATCAATGATTCGGCTCTGATACCAATTGTTAGGTCCGATTTTAACATCCAACGATGAACTTGAGCATAGATTTAATCGAAATTACCTTGAACAAGATTGAGCGGAAGCATTTGGGTAATATTCAATCAAATCTTCATTAATCACACACTTTCTCTACAATTATCCTCTTTCTCTCTTTACAATTAACCCTAGCTTAGATAGTGATTAGAGAGAGTGTTTCTAGTGAGAGAAAGCTAAACTCAAGTTGTGTGTATTTTACACACACTTGCCCTATATATACCAATCAATATTGGTATATTTGCATTCTAGTCCCTAACTATACATATATTACAATTAAGTCCCTAGACAAAGATAACTTGATTATTGAACACTATAAAATACTTCCAACAGATATTCGTACATCAAGAGACTTATACGAAAAAGGTATTGAAAAGATTTTATATGGATAAAGCTCATCCATTGGATACTCCAATGATTGTTCGGTTTTTAGATGTGAATAAAGATCCGTTTAGACCTTGTGAAAATAATGAAGAACTACTTGGTCCCGAAGTACCATATCTCAGTGCTATTGGAGCACTAATATATTTGACGAGTCATACGCGACCTGATATAGCGTTCGCTGTAAATCAATTGGCAAGATATAGTTCGTCACCGACTCGTAGACATTGGAATGGAGTTAAACGGATATTTCGATACCTTCAAGGAACAACTGATATGGGATTGTTCTATCCAAATGAATCAAAAACAGATTTGATTGGGTATGCAGATGCTGGTTTTCTATCCGACCCACATAATGCTCGATCGCAAACGGGCTATTTATTTACGCATGGCGGAACCGCTATTTCATGGCGGTCAGTTAAACAAAGTTTAACGGCTACTTCATCTAATCATGCGGAAATTCTAGCTATTCATGAAGCTAGCCGAGAATGTGTTTGGTTGCGATCGATAATTGAGCATATACAACAAACTAGTGGGCTATTATCGAAAAAGTTACTTCCTACGATTTTATATGAAGATAATGTTGCATGCATTGCACAATTAAAGGAAGGATATATTAAGGGAGATAGAACAAAACATATTTCACCAAAAATTTTCTTTACACATGATTTAGAGAAAAATGGTGATATTGATGTACAACAAGTGCGATCAAGTGAAAATCTTGCAGATTTATTCACGAAAGAACTTCCCCCAATAATTTTCAAAAGATTGGTATATCCAATTGGAGTTCGAAGACTTCGAGATTTGGAATGATGTTATCATCAGGGGGAGTAAATACGCATTGCACTCTTTTTTCCTTCACTGAGGTTTTTCCCATGTGGTTTTCCTAGTAAGATTTTTAATGAGGCAACAATCGAACGCGTATCTAAAAGAATCATGTACTCTTTTTCCTTCATTAGGTTTTTATCCCATTGGGTTTTTCCTAATAAGGTTTTAACGAGGCATATTCTTTGAAAACATCCAAGGGGGAGTATTATGAAATAATTAAATAATGTGGATGTTTTAAATAATAATATTAGTTAAATGATTGATGATTTGGAAGTATTGTATTAAATGTTGATGAGATGATAAGATGATAAGATGATGTGTTAAATTGAAAAGTTTGTATTTTAGTTTGAGGTGTATAATTGTAATTAATGTGACTAGTTGTAATAGTGAATTATTAGTAGTATAAATAGGTGATTATAGTTCATTGTAAATCACACCAAGTATTGAAATACTTAATCTCTCTCTAATCTCTCTCTCTTTATTATTATAAGCTATATTATCATTATAATCTTAATATAAGTATAATTATAATAAAATAATCTTAATATAATATTAATCACAATTAATATTTTTATAACAAAAGTGATATTTTGGGAAAATAGCTTCAGATGCATAAAATAAATAAATGAATGAATAGATATTTATAATAATTGCCAATGAGACTTTGGTCTAGTGGTCAAGGAGTGTGCCTTAATGATTTGTGGATTAGGTCGTGAGATCGACTTCCCCTCCCACAATTTCTTGAGTAGTCTCCATGAGATCTTGACTATCGTTGTCAGGTGGGTTTGAGACATAATCATCTGGCCACGAGGATTAGTCCTGCCACTGTAGTGTGTGGCGCAAGCTCACGTCGGTATTTAGGGGCTAGTTTATAGCCAGATCGAGCGGGGATACTTCGAGGAAAATTTTTTTTATAATAATTAGAAAAGAAAATACGAAGCATAAAAAGAACGAAGTGTGGTACCATCATAAGGCCCATATATTAGATACTACGAAATGAGTGTCTTTCAGCCCAATTAGACAGTAAGCCCAATTAATATATCTACTTTCAGCCTTTTTTTTCGGAGTTTCTAAAACATAAATATTTATTAATTATTACCCTCAAAACCTTAAAGTCCCTTGAGGTCTTGGACCGTCGTGACAACGCTCGTCATCCTTGAATCGACACTTCGTGCGTCACGAATCGAGGGCGCTGAAGAGAGATTTAGGTTACAGCGATTGTAATTGGGGATGTAAAAATGACGGCGCTTGGTGGATTTGGGGGGGTTTGACATTGGATTGTTATGAAGGAAATGTTCGTCAGATTATCGACGAGATTGCTCAACATATCGGTAGCTTCCCTGTGCAGAGCAAAGCAGCTGGAGAAGGCAGAATCCGCGCTCATCGATGCTATTAGATTGGGCGTTCTACCTGACGTCGTCACTTATAACACGCTGATTAATGGGTATTGCCAGTTTTTTGGTCTGGATGCTGGCTACGATGTTATTTCCAGGATGAAAGAAGCTGACATAGCTCCAAACGTTGTCACCTACAATTCCTTGATGGCCGGAGCCATGAGGCAGCGTTCTCTCCCTCGCTGCCTCGATATGCTCCACGAAATGCTCGACGATGGAATAACCCCCGACGTGTGGAGCTACAACACTTTGATGCACTGCCTTTTCAAGCTAGGGGAGCCAGATAAAGCATACAGGGTGTTCCACGACATTCTGCTGAGGAATATCTCTCCTTGTCCGGCGACGTTCAACATCTTGATTAACGGGCTTTTCTTGAATGGTTACAGTAGCTATGCACTGATGCTGTTCAGGACTTTGCAGTGTCATGGCTTCGCCTCGGAAGTAGTGACTTACAACATTGTTATTAATAGTCTGTGCAGGTCGGGGATGTGGAAGGATGTCATAAGGCTTTTCGGGGAGGTCAGGGAATTGGGATACTCGGCGAATGCTGCTTCGTATAACTCCCTGATGAAGTGCTTCTTTAGATCGAGGAACTTCAAGGAAGGGCTCGAAACGTTTTTGGAGATGAAGAGTAAGGGATATGTATACGATTTGTTTGCTTACTGTACCCTTGTAGGTGCCCTGCTGAAGAAGGGTAGGATATCTGACGCTAACAATTGCATGGCTCATATGATTAAGATAGGCTATGAGCTTGATATAGCATCGTACAACACATTTCTTAACTGGCATTGTAAGGGAGGGAAGCTGGAAAGTGGTTACAGCTTGTTGAAAGTGGCAGAAGAGAAGGGGCTGGCATTCGATAGCTATACCCACACCATTTTGATTGATGGGCTCTGCAAAGCAGGCAATATGGATGGTGCCTGGAGGCATCTGAACTACATGAAGAAGATGGGATTCAATTCTTTAGTTGCTTTTAATTGCTATATCGATCGTCTTTGTAAAATTGGCCGTATAGACTATGCGCTGCAAGTTTTTCGTTCGATGGATGAGAGAGATGCTTTTACCTATTCATCCTTGGTGCACAACCTCTGCAGAGCTGGGGACTTCCAAACGGCTTCTGTCTTGTTGCTGTCATGCATTGAAGCCGGCAAGAGGGTCCTGAAATCTGATCAGAATGCCGTCTTAAATGGTCTTAGTCGTGTTCGCTCCAAGAAGTATGCCGAGATATTCAGGGAAAAAATAAGAAGAGCAAAGCTTCTGTACTACTAGTCTGCAGTGGGCGTCTGTAAATCATTTCATCATGCTGCCTCTTCTTGATGTCTTGAATTGGTCCGTTGATGAATGTGTCCCATTGAAGTGGTGCAAGCATCTGATTATATCGCATGGAGAGCTGCTATGATCATTTTGCTGACTTAAGAAATACAGAGAGCAAAGCTCTGTAATGGATGTCTACAAATCACCGCATCATACTTAACATGGTACACTTTTCTTGACATCTCGAATTCAGGATGGATTGTTTGTTCAGTTGATCCGAATGGTGAAAACATGTGGTGATATGGTACCAGCAGTTACTATGATCTTTTTTGTCCGATTAAGAATTTTTACAGACAGGTCTATATGATTCTTCTTCCTGTTTCTGGTTTGCTTAGTTCTTTGATGTAATTACAACGAACGGCCTCACCTATCATGCGCATCAAATGTTTTTGAGGTTTTCAACACTATCAAAATATTTCAGATATTATATCTTTTTCTCTTTTGTTTTGATGCCATGGTAGTTCTGACTTTAGCTTGCACGATCTGCGCTGTAGGTATCTTGACATCGAAAGAGCCTTCATCACACCTTGGTCATAATCCTCGTAAGCAATTTATTCTTGTACATGGTCTAGGGTAGCTTAGCTTAGCTTAGCTATGCTTATACTACTTACCTTGATTAATGCCCAGCTTAGTCCATGTTCTTGTTCGATGTAATTCTTTATATGTCGGACATACGTAGCTTGAAATGCTCGGCCAAAACAGCTTCCTTGTATGTTATAATCATCATCATGTAGCAATTGCTCCACTTTTTTGCTTCTTAAGTTGGATGTCTGATTAAATCATTAGGGATGGGAATTGACTATATATTGAAATCTGAAAATTATGTCCTTCCCTTTCCTTTAGTTTCTTAGAATCTTGAAATCTTTAATTGATGCAATAATAATGTTCCACCACTTCCTTATTCCTAGTCCAGCCAGCCCAACCTGCCGTTTGATGCAACTGATGAGGCGTAGCTTTAAATGTCCACATAATGCCTTTTTGTTGCATGCCCTGCCTGCGCATTCTACGCCACCCTCGCTCAGCCTCAGGCCCACGAGATGCCCTGCAACCTCGCAGTCCCACCGCCGTGCAGCCCAACAGCGTCCAGCGGTGCAGCCGCGTGCCCAGCCTCGTTGTCGAGTGCTTTGTAGTGCTGCCTCTACAGCAGCGTGCATGGCCCTGGAACGTCCAACGGCACTTCACAGCCACACATTCACCTACAGTGCATAACGACGCTCAGCCCTGCAGCGGCCGAAGTCGCTGCTGGTGCAGCGCTATACAGCCACCGCAGCGCCCAACGACGCCATTACGTTCATAGCTGCGCAGCAGTGCGCCCAGTCGCGACAACGTGAGCAGCCATAGGTCGCCGCCGTGGTGCAGCCCCCTGAATCGCACATTCGAAATAGTTCTATGGCGTTTCTTGGTGTTGACTGAAAAAAAAAAGTATAGTCAAAATTTATTTAATCATTTTATATATTTTCATAAATAAAATTAAATAGGTGAATCTCGCCCATTAAAACCACAAAATTAAATAATCACATCTATACCACTTTTAATTGTAACTACAATTATGTGTAACTAAAATATATCCACACATTTAAATAAATATTCATAATAAAAAAGAAAATTTACGAAGCCGAAAACGGAACGAATTAGTACCATCTTAAGGCCCATATATTAGATAGATATTACCAAATGAGTGTCCCAATTAGGCAGTTAAGCCTCTAATTAACATATCTCCACTTTCAGCCTTTTTCGTAGTTTTCTCAAAAAAAGAGAATTTTCATAAATATTTATTAATTATTACCCCCCAAAACCTTCAAGTCCCTTGAGGTCTTTCTTGGACCGTCGTACCAACGCGCGTCGTCCTTGCAAGAAAAATGACGACACTTGGTGGATTTTGGGGGGGGGGGGGGGGGGGGTTTGTGTTGAAGATCAAAGACCTAAAGATAGTAAATATCTCAAAATTAATCTTCATCATTGATCATTTACCTTTCTTGGCCCGGCCTATAAAGATCTTCCTTACTGAAATACGGCTACAAAAGTTAAGAGATCAAGCACCAAAACATATCAAGATTAGTATCCCCTAAGTTAAATAAACACATATCATTGTATATAGTACACCATTGTACCTAAAATATACTAGTTTATTCGATCAATACAAGACAATTTACATGTCTTACGCTTTAAATTCTAACAGTTTTTGACATTGGATTGTTATGAAAGGAAATGTTCGTCAGATTATCGACTAGATTGCTGAACATATCTGTAGCTTCCCTGTGCAGAGCAAAGCAGCTGGAGAAAGCAGAAGCCGCACTCATCGATGCTATTAGATTGGGCGTTCTGCCTGACGTCGTCACTTATAACACAGCTGATTAATGGTTATTGCCAGTTTTTTGGTCTGGATGCTGGCTACGACGTTATTTCCAGGATGAAGGAAGCTGACATAGCTCCAAACGTTGTCACCTACAATTCCTTGATGGCCGGAGCCATGAGGCAGCGTTCTCTCCCTCGATATGCTCGACGATGGAATCGCCCCCGACGTGTGGAGCTACAACACTTTGATGCACTGTCATTTCAAGCTGGGGGAGCCACATAAAGCGTACAGCTTCTTCCACGACATTCTGCTGAGGAATGTCTCTCCTTGTTCGGCGACGTTCAACATCTTGATTAACGGGCTTTTCTCAAATGGGTACAGTGGCAATGCACTGATGCTGTTTAGGACTTTGCAGCGTCATGGTTTCGCCCCGAAAGTATTGACTTACAACGTTGTTATCAATAGTCTTTGCAGGTCGGGGATGTGGAAGGATGTCATAAGGCTTTTCGGGGAGCTCAGGGAATTGGGATACTTGGCGAATGCTGCTACGTATACCTCGGTGATGAAGTGCTTCTTTAGATCGAGGAAATTCAAGGAAGGGCTCGAAACGTTTTTGGAGATGAAGAGTAAGGGGTATGTATACGACTTGTTTGCTTACTGTACCCTTTTAGGTGCTCTGCTGAAGAAGGGTAGCATGTCCGACGCTAACAATTGCATGGCTCATATGATTAAGATAGGCTATGAGCTTGATATAGCGTCGTACAACACATTTCTTAACTGGCATTGTAAGGGAGGAGGCAAGCTGGGAAGTGGTCGCAGCTTACTGAAAGTGGCGGAGGAGAATGGGCTGGCATTCGATAGCTATACCCACACCATTTTGATCGACGGGCTCTGCAAAGCCGGCGATATGGATCACGCATGGAGGCATCTGAACTACATGAAAAAGAAGGGATTAGATTCTTTAGTTGCTTCTAAGTGCTATATCGATCGCCTTTGTAAAATTGGCCGTATAGACTATGCGCTGCAAGTTTTTAGTTCGATGGATAAGAGAGACGCTTTTACCTACTCGTCTTTGGTGCACAACCTCTGTAGAGCTTGGGACTTCCTGACGGCGCCTGGCTTGTTGCTGTCGTGCATCGAAGCCGGCGAGAAGGTCCTGAAATCTGATCAGAATGCAAAGCTCTGTAATGGATATCTACAAATCACCAAATTCACCACATCATGCGTAAGATTAAACGAACAGTTCAGTTGAATAAAACGTATGATTGTTGTAATAAACTTGTTTCCAGCAAATGTTTCTCAACTATCTGCTAAGCCATATCGATATTTCTGCAATCCTATGGACATTCTGAGATCAACATCACCATTAACTTCAGTGAAGAAGACAACTACTGTTCAAATCTCAGGATCAAAACACACAGTGACTTGAGAGTGAGACAGTTTCCCGCAGTTAAGCTTCTTCTCATAAAGACATAATACGCACTAAGCAGCTCCAATTTTACATACCTTAAACTTCATCGAAGTGATTCTGATTGGCCAAAAACGTTTCATATAGAGGTGGAAGTGGTTGACAAAGAAAAACAAGGTATAATCACATAGAAACAACCACGAATGGCCATGCGAACAGATATAGACAATCCTCAGAAACCTTAAATATCTTAATCAATCAGCTCATTCGTTGAGTCGTCATACGGCACTTGTTTCATCATCGGATTTCGTCGCAAGAATAAGACTTCACACAGCAAATTCCACACCAAAACACAGAAGCATAAACATAAACGCAGTAAACGAGAGAGAGAGAGAGAGAGAGACCACCGTGCGTTCGATCGGCGCGCAGCTCATGCGTGTGAGCGAGACCCTCTAAAATGCAGCGTTCTGCTGGGCTGCAATAGCGAAGGAAGCATACTTATATCCTTTTAGGCCCACGAAAGGCAGCCCAAATAGCTACAGGCCCGTTAATGTTATATTTTCAGGCCCACTAAAAGCAAAGCCAATATAGTCAACATTTTAGGTGAACGACTTCACTAAACGTCAGCACCATAAGGACACAACATACACACACTTGTCAATGCCTTATTAGCTAATTAAAGTCCACTTCGAAAGTGGACGTTGAGTGCTATAGTAAGAGAGAACCATATTAGTAGTAGTAGTAAATAAATATAATATTGAGGAATTTTATGGTGCTCACCTTATGTGAGCACCTTACATGGACATCAGTTGATGTGGCACTGATTCGTGCCATATCAACGTGTCACATCAACATCAGAGGTGATGTGGTATTAGTTGACACATATTATGTACAATTTATCAAAATATCTGATGCTGATGTGACATGTCACATATCAGTATTACAAATCGAATGCGACATAAGGTGTCAACATGCCACATCAGCATCAGATGTGTCGATAAATTGCACATAATATGTGTCAATTAATGTCACATCACCTCTGATGTTGATGTGACACGTTGATATGGCACGAATCAGTGCCACATCAACTGGTGCCTACATAAGGTGTGCACCATATAATTTCTAATATAATATATATGTGTTTATAAATACATTGATAAATGTGTAGCATATGTATGTTAATTATTATTATTATTAGTAGTAGTAGTAGTAAATAAAAATGAAATTGATGGGAGGAAAACGCGGAGTCTAGGGGTAGGGTCACGTGGGGCATTAATTGGAATGCTCCGTCTCACTCGCACTTGCATTTACGTTTTGGTATATAATCGTGAGATTTGCAGTTTGACCCTTCAACATATATAAAATTTCATTTTCGCCTCAAACTTGTCTTTTTCTGAATTCATATATCCCCGAGTTCACGGGTATTGCGTTTTTAAAGTACAAAGTTGCATTAATTGTTTTATCGTGGGGTTAAAACAAATATGTTGCTAATAAAGGGATATGTGCAAATAAGCAAAAGTACTTTAATCATAGATTATGGTTGACGTCTCTAACGTCTAGTACAAGAGAATAGGATCAGCCTTATCCTTTTTTTCCTATAAATGCACTGCCCCTCTCCTCTTTGTCTTGCGCTATATGCTTTTCAGTCGCTTTAGAGAGAGAGAGAGAAAGAGGAGGGGAGGCGCGTGTTGTAGGAGGTGAGAGATAGAAGGCGCGTGTTGTAGGAGGTGCTGCTTGGCGGTCGTCTCGTTCGTCGTGTGAGTTCTGTTTATTCTCTGTGGATTTTTGCGCTCCGCGTTTCATTTGGTGCTATTATTTTAAAATACCTTGTCGTTTTGCCTCAGATTTGTCTGTGGATAATTTATTTTTCTGTTTTTTTTTTGTCGGTTAGAGAATAGTTATGATTGGATGTTAAAATTTATCTCAAGCCATGAATTTTGCTTGGGTGTTCTGTCGATCTGTGTGAGAGCTTGTTCCATTCGAACTTTGCGCTCGATCTGTGTTTTTTCTGCCATGTTCAAGTGAGCTTATGTGTACGTCAGCTGTAGGGGAGTGATAGGTGAGCCCAGTATTTTTAAAAAAATAATAGTATTAAATTGAGCAGTTTATGTTAGAACAAAGGCGCGTTAGTAGTAATTCAGGGATTGCTTCAATGATTTTATGTTGTATTTTTTTGACATTTCTGTTTCGATTGTTTGAATTGCAAGATCTGGCTTCTTAAACACTTTTGGAAGTTATCGAAGCACTGTTTCACCATTGCCTCAGTATATTGGAGCTTGATTCTCCCAACCATTTTACTAGCATTTGTTGTTTAAATTCGTCATCACCTTCATAAGCATCCATATAACAGTTGTAGAATGGATTATATCAGTTATATGAAATGTGGATGGGTAAAAAGGATGATGGCTTTAAGAGCGCTCCGATGATGCTTCTTGTCTCCTTATTGATCTTTTCGTTTTGTTGAAACCCAACTCACCTTGTCATCATCCAAAGATCTCCGTTTGCTATGTTTTTAGTTCCATCCAAAAGACAGCTCCTCCTCCCAAACACTAAACTGGTCCGAGATTATCAGCATTTCACCTCAGAAAAGTCTCATCTTGTTTTGCATTTGCATCTGCAGAACATATCTTGTCATCCGCGGTTGTTTGAAGGGCGTTTTCGAAGCTAAAAAAAATGGAGGTACTTGGAAAATCCCTTGTTGATGTTCCTACCGGCGTTATTTACTTGTCTAGCATACTTGGCCAAGATGGGCCTAACCCTGTTCACAAGTGTGACTGGAAGTGTCAAAATGATCGCGTTTGTGGGAACATGTATCTCTGCAAGCTAACTGGGCTGACCCACATCTGTGACAAAAACTGTAACCAGAGAATTTTGTATGATAACCATAGCTCCCTCTGCAGAGTGAGCAAGCAGATATTTCCACTAACTCAAGTTGAGCAACAGGCCGTGAAAGGCATTCGAAGGAAGTTTGATTCTGAGAGCTGCCCAACTGAGAGCTGTTCTCTGAAGCGCAGAAGGGATGCTCAGTATCAGCCGTCGCCATTTGAGAGATCATTTGCTTCTGCGAATCCCATTTGCAGCCCAATTGGAGATGGCATGGATACGAACTAGATATTACAACCCGAGAGAATTTCGCCTTTTTTCCTTTTACCTTTAGCCTTAACTTTTCCTAGGATCGTTATGGACTGAGGTGTTCTCGGAGAACTTCAGTTGCTGCCTTTTATGTAGGAAAACTTATGTTTAACTTCCTTCTGTTTGAGCTGTACCACTTCAAATGTTGCGAGACTCGTAATTTCCTGTAGGAATTCAATAAAGCTACTTTGTGAACTTATTATAAAGCTTGACTAGCAACTAATGCCGAGAGAGGCTCATGCTAGAACGCTTAACTTTCCTATTTGATTATGGATCACTGCTAACTATTACTGTTCATTACCTTCTCTTTCAGTTTCAGGTTTCTGAAGTGGTATTTTCCTCATTAACTTATGAATCTAGTTGCTTTTATTTGTATTATTTTTGCAGGTAGATTTACGTATAGGCAGGTCAGAAGCTAAGAATAATTCATTGCTTTTCCTCTCTCATTTATTTAGTTTCATGGCTGCAGGTGGATGATCAAGAAACAAAAAACTAACTGACAGATTTTATAAATCTTACAGTTTTTCCTTTAAAAGTGCGGCTGTTTTCATATCGTGCTTGTGATCTAAATTCTCTCTTTTTTTGCAGGAACTGAAGCATAACTTTGCAGGAGAGTTATAATATAGTTTTCTTATTGACGAATGATGTTTATTAACTAGTAATTACAGCTACATCTCTCTGTGTCTGATTTTATTCTCCTTTTCTCCTTCATGCAGGAAAGCTATGCCTGAATTGCTGCTCAGGTACATCTCGTAATGTTGGCCGCTCACTTCACATAGAGATGAGTAAATGGAGTTTCGAATGATTTTTCGGTTATGAGGCAGTGGTTGAATTCTCAGTTCAAGATCGTAAATGATCGTTGGTAAGATCAGCTTCCTCTTCGTCCATTGTTAATCATCCACTCTCACTCATTCCCAAAGAGCAAGAGGGCCTAGCATAAGAACATTGATCAATTCAGCATCCGAGGCTCTGATATCCGTATTTATTCGAACGCATAAGCCACCATGGTTATGGGCCTTGAAAGCTCATGCCTGAAAGTTCATGGATTTCTCTTGACTGCTGCAGGCAGTTCTGCTTAGTGATGCTGCTGCTAAAATGATTCATGGTAACTCAGATTGACCATTGATCACATCGCATATGCTGGAGAATCAACTGTTGTATCTTTGGATTGGATTCTTTGGATTGTATCTTTGTCTTACTTCTAACCCTAACTTTATTTATTTATTACAAGCTCTAATCTTGCATAAATATCTCACTTTTTCCTAGTGGTCCCTTGCGTTGACCAAGTCCAACGTTCACATCGTAGTCAACTATTCCACCTGAATCTTTAATAATAATCACTTTCACAAAGATGCCTTTCCCCCATTTACCTTAATCGACAATCTCATCTATGTTGAAAAGAAAGGAATCACTTCATCCAAAATAAAAAGAAATGCCAAACCCAAAGAAATCACATTGCGGCTGATGAACTACACTAAGCAACGTAGCCCTCCTTACAAATATGTAGCCGCACCGCCCCATCTCACCCCCCTACTCATGGCCCCTTCGAAAAACCGCCCCGTCGTCGTCGTCGTCCTCATCACAGTCGTCGTCTTCGCCCTCATAGCCGCCCCCTTAGCGGCCTGCACATTCACCATCACGAACAACTGCCCCTACACCGTATGGCCCGGCACGTTGGCCGGCTCGGGCACGCCACAGCTGCCCACGACTGGGTTTCGGCTGGATCCCGGGGAGAGCATCGGGGTGCCGAGCGTGCCGGGCTGGTCGGGTCGGATCTGGGCTCGGACCGGCTGCCAATTCGACTCGACGGGCCTCGGCTCGTGCCAGACCGGAGACTGCGGCGGGAAGCTGGAGTGCGACGGCATCGGGGCCACGCCGCCGGCTTCCCTCTTCGAGATCACCCTCGGGATGGGAGACCAGAAGGACTTCTACGACGTCAGCCTCGTCGACGGCTACAACGTTCCGCTCATCGCCGCCCCGAGGGTGGTCGCCGGCGTGTGCAACATCACTGGCTGTGCAGCAAACATCAACATGGGTAGAAAAAAAAAAGGATGTCGAAATAAAACTATATAAAATTAAAATATGATATACTTCCTTCAAACTTAAGCTTTTAGGCGAAATGGTGTCATCAAACTTAGTATCATAGCTCATGCCAAAAGAGGTCATTATTATGAATCTTCATGACCACCCATTTAAGAAAATCACACGTCTAAAGTTAGATAAGAAAAAATCAAACCAGACTCGAAGGGACGTCTCTAAAATAAAATATATGTTAAAAGTATTAATACACGCCCTCCAAACTTAATCTTTTAGGTATATTGATCATAAAAAAAACGCTGCATTTTTATTACGATTTAGGAACATATAACGCTTGTATGTGATTAAATAGGTTGCCCTAAGGAGCTTCAAGTGATAGGCGGCGATGAGGCTGAAGGAGTTATTGCATGCAAGAGTGCATGCGAAGCGTTCGGGCAGGACCAATACTGCTGTAGCGGGCAGTTTACGAACCCTACGACGTGTAGGCCGTCGTTTTATTCGTGGGTCTTCAAGAGCGCCTGCCCGAGAGCCTATAGCTATGCGTTTGATGATGGGACGAGCACTTTCACTTGCAAGGCCTCGGAGTACGCCATCGTCTTCTGTCCTTACAGCGGGTAAATCCCTCATCGTTCCTCTCTATTATATCTCTACTTTCACGGCTTTAGGCATCGGCCAATTGAAGTTTTCTTGTGAATGCCGCAGAATACGAAGGCCCGACAGTGAATCGGCGGCAGTCCCGGGATTTGCACAGCGTCAGAATAGAAAGACGGGCGGGGTTGTTTCGTCGTCGGCGATAGGGTCACAACCCTTTCGGGCCATTACAGTTATCTTTATTATGTATGTGTTGAGTGTTTATCGTCTCTATATTTAGAAATAAAAATGTATATATGTATATATTTCAAAATACTTTTTTTTTTTCTCTCGGAAATGTATTTTTTTAATTAAAATGAATTTACAGGTAATTTCTCTGTCAAAATTCGAATAAATAAAACAATACCTAAAAATAAAAAGGAAAATATGAAATTGGGAAAGAAAAGGAAAATAGTTTTGGCTGTTTCTTTGTCATTTCCCTAGAGCTTGTCATCATATAAGCTCACCAAATCTGAAACCCTCTCTATACCCATTTTGTTATCCAATTCATCCTCTCTGAAGCTAAAACGCAGCCTATCTCTCCGTACGGTATCATCGTTTTCGAATTGGTTTGATCGATCGACATGGGTGAAGGCAACCAAGGTGCGATGGTGGTGAGCAAGGGGAACCAGAATCCTATAAGTTTGGCGCAGGACAAGTTGAAGGAGGTGGACGCTAAGTTCAAAGGGTGGCTGAGCAAGCAGTCGTTTGCGGTGGAGGCTACCGTAGTCACTGCTACCAGCGCTGCCCAGGGGGCCTTCATCGGAGGTCTCATGGGGATGCTCGGTGGCGAGATGACGACGATGGTGCCGCCGCCCACCGCTCCGGGCATGTCGCCGGAAGCTATGGCCTCGCTGAAGCAAGCTCAGGTTTGTTGCTGTGTGTTTGGATTGTTTGGAAGGGGGTTTGGCCGGCGATTGAGTTTGAATATGAGGCAATTAGTATTTGATTGATTGTTGTGATTCTTGATACTCTAGTTACTCCGCTGGAAGTTTCTTGTTTTATCCGATGAAGATAGTGTTGAGTGGCTTGACAATTCCCTGTTTCCAGGGATAATCGTAGTACCTCAACTTGGTCATGCAATGGATTCCTATCGTTTGATTAGTTAGTTATTATTGACGAATCATTGATGGAGAAATGAAATAGAGAAGTAATTTCAGTCCAAAGTGTCTGCCTCATTATCTATCATAGAGTTCGAGTGAGTACCGTTTGAGCTGAATATGTGCCTTTTGCCTGAGTTTTGACTGAATTTATAAGCTAGGCGATTACGCTTTATATCGAAATATGCCTTGCAGGCTTTTACAGGCGGTCCATTGGTTCAAGCCCGCAATTTCGCTGTCATGACCGGAGTCAATGCTGGGATTTCTTGTGTTATGAAGAGGTTGAGGGGCAAGGAGGATGTTCAAACTAGGTATGTCTCCTTATTAAAAAGCACAATTATCGGCTAACTAGTTAGTTTGCTGTTGATTCCTCTTTGCCGATCGATATAAACCCATGTTTCCCTTGGACTTTTTGTTCCTTTCTAATTCTTGTATTAGTTTGTCCTACGGCGACAATCTTGAATTGTTTGGTGTTAACGATTGCAGCATGGTTTCTGCCTTTGGTTCTGGAGCCTTGTATTCATTGGTCAGTGGCATGGGTGGCCCTAATCCAGCAGTTAGTGCTGTTACCTCCGGCTTTTTCTTCGCACTTGTTCAAGGTGGAATTTTCAAGGTGATTCTAATCGAATTCTATGAATATTTCGACATATGAATTTGAAGTGCATAGTAACCTTACTGCTAAATCTGCATTTACATATCATGGCCATGTCTTTGGAGTTAGGATTCATGGTACTCAAAATTCTGTGCCTCTTATTCACTTGATACATACATACATACATACATGTTCTGAACTCTCTGTCTTGCCAATTTAATTTAAGTTTTTACGCCTTGGTTTCTACTTCTGAGTCGCAAGGATATATAATGATTATCCATGTAGTTGAGCCAAAAAGCGTCACAACCTCCGGCGGAAGATATCTATTATGCCAAGACAAGATCTATGCTAAAGAACCTTGGCCTGGAGAACTATGAGAAGAATTTCAAGAAAGGCTTGTTGACCGATAGCACTTTGCCATTATTGACCGATAGGTATGTATCAGCGGCTTTCTCATTTTCAAGTCTCTTCTTTCTAATTACGTTTCACCCTCGCCTTCTGCTTTTTCCATTACAGCGCTCTCAGAGATGTGAAAATACCACCCGGGCCAAGATTGCTAATTCTCGACCATATAGAACGGTAAAACTTGCCTTTGATTCTTATCCTACATAATACATTTGTGAAAATATGGAGACCTTGATTAATTCCAAATGCACCACAGGGACGTACAAGTGAAAGAGAGGCGGAGACGCTAAGTTCTCGGCCGAGGTGCTTCGACAAGACCTATACTTACGAACTATGATTTATCTTTATTCAAGATTGTTAAGGTTTTTGTTTTGACTAGAATGTTGTAATAAAGTGTTAATGTTAAATACTTCGCCTTGTACTATCGAACTATAATCGATTTCGGGAATGCCGTTTGCTAATTCTTCGATGGAATACAGAACAAAAAGATGCAGCAACAAATCTCCATTTCTCCCTGGCTATAAAAATTATCTTTGAGTGAGTTTGTACACATAGATTTATACTAGTGTGGGTTACCTTGTTGGCGTGGTTGTTATTGCGTCAAAATATGAAACATTTTTATTAAAAAATTTTATGGAGCATTATGACAAGTAATAAAATAGGATAATCAAGATTTTAAATTTGCAAAAATAAAAAATCAATCTGTATTTTTGAATGTTATAATAAAAAATAATTAAATAAAAAATAGCCCGGTTTGATTTAATTTCCAAAGGAAGAAGAGAAGGCAAGGCAACAAATGGTACGTGAAAGCTCGGCGCGTGTATTTTTGTGCTTGCAAATCGATCCGTTACGTCCCAAGCGTAGAAGCAGAGGTATATTCTTTATTCTCATAGTTGCTGTAAACAATGATGCATTCGTCGTGTTGTTGTTGTTGTTTATATTTATGTATGTATGCGTTTGCTTCTCCTTCTCGATCACTTTGTTTAGCTGTTGTTGGCTATGGGCCAACATTTCTGCATCTTGCTCAGATTACAAGTTCACCTTCTCTTCCTTTTGGTAACTTGCACGTATAAATGGATTTGGTGTTTTGTTCTATATGGCGTTTGTCATAATTCAACTATTAGTTGAGGCGTTGAGCTATTCGTTACTGTTTTTATGGTCTGCGGGTGCGTATTATTTGAATCTAGCTTCCACGTCCAGCAATGCTCCTCTGTTCTACTTCCGACTTTCAATTGTTATTTTCTCGATTTTTTCGTGTGATGAGATGAAGATGGTCTGTAGTCTCATTATGGCGTTCGTGTCTGTGATGTATATTCTGTGGAGCTGAGTGATGATTACTGTCTGTGTTTTATAGGATTGTTCGATAAGTTAGGGAATATTTAGTTATTTATGGATTTCTGCGACTAATGAAAGACTGATGAAACGATCTAGTTATTTCTGTGTGCGACTATTTAGTTTTTCATAGTCATTTCTACTATGTGTGCTGGATTGGGGGTGGAAAGGAAAAGGAGTTACCAGAGCAGTACTTATATGTTACCTTTTAGCACTTTTTATTTTGTTCGTTTAACTTTAGAGTCATCATTCGCAGGATTAAGTTTTGATCATTATTGGTGAAGTTCAAAATATGCCTAAGAGGGGGGTGAATTAGGCTTATAAAAATTATGCTTCTTCTTTCAAAAACCTTTTCCTTAAAAAACGTGATAACAGTGTAATCTCTAAGATATATCCTAGGAACGATTAAGTATCTACGTGATCTCTTTGAAACCTTGAAATCGTTTCTGGAGTTATCTCCTTGGTTTTAAAAAAGGTTTTTGGCTATGTCTCACAGAAATGTAAATGACTGTAAAAGTAAAGTGAGACATAGATTTTTATAGAGGTTATAATCCCAATTGGGGTTTGTTCCTCAAGAGTTAAATCAATCACTATTGTGTTACCGTAGTTGGTCACCGTAGTTGGTTACAATAATGATCGACAGCCCTTTACACAACCGAAACAGGAATGAATACTAGACCGCAGCTAGGTTGCCTCACGCCGAGTTTCGTTCCAACGTCGTTCCCTGGGAATCACCACTCCCCGACTGGACACAGCTCGCTCCCGAAGGGCCCCCGGATACACCGATCCTTCACTTCACGTGCAGGCACACTTCACTCTTGCCTCCTTGTGTAATCCCAAGTCCGAAGACAGAATAGATGGTTTCAAAAGGGTGGAATCACAATGGTTTCGCTCGGAATCGCAATTGTAAGCTCAACGACAGAAGGATATCACAGTGGAAGCTCTATAGCAGAATATTTCGCAAGTGTAGGCTCAGCTATATAAAATCGTTTCTTCTGCACTCTCTGTCTTAAACTCGATATTCTAAGTGTTGTTCTTTATATAAGCATCGAATGGTCAACACTTCACATGGAAAGTTAGTTTCAAATAATATACTAATTCGGCACACAATCCATGCATATATCGAGAATCAACATTATCCTAATCATGCCAAACATATAATATCACAACGGTCATAAGATCAATCAGCATGATTCATTTCCATATATATTCACAAATTTCAGCTCAGGGAATAACCTACCATATATAGGCGATTTCATGGATATCATCTAAAATCAAATCAGTGCATATCTTTCCATGTAAGGAGATCTCAATCAGATCAGAATATTCCATATATAGTTCCCATCGAGTAACAGATTTTCCATATATAGCACAACAGATTTCCATGTATGTCACAGAATGATATTCCATATATAAAGCACACGGAATTTCCATATATAAGCACAGTGTGACAGACAACTTATCAAGGACTACTTCCCATATATTCCATGTGGAGCATAACGACTTTCCATATATATCTCATGATGATATTCCTATGTTACGAGCAAGATATCAATGGAATTTCAGTGATTTCAATGATATAACAGTTAAGCACAAAATCACATATTCGATACTATAAATATAGACATCGTTAAAGAGCATTATATCGAATATTTTCACCTACTTAAACATGTATCAACATTACATTCGAATTGATTGCTTCTAATTACATGGGATCATCAAAACTCTTAATCACATACGACCAATAAGGTCAACAATTGGGTTCTGTGTAATTTGCAGTATTGCGCCTGTTGTGACAAGTGGAACTCTTTTTCATGATCGACAGAGAGGATGCTTAACATGGAGGGTTCACCTGTAAATGGTTAGTTTATGTTAACTAAAACTATTGGAGAGTCTATTATTTATGTGAGTCAACTAACATAGCAATTTACAAACTTTTAGTTGGTTATCTAGTCTTAAGGGTGCATAATCAGGATTTAGCTAGATCAGTTGTGCTTTGTTATGTTGGAGTAGCTTAGATGGGAAGGTTAAATAAGCTCAAGACTTAATACTTGTCTATCCCTTGAACTGAAATCCGTTTTATGTATTAAAGCTTGTCAATTAATTTAACTAAGATATTTATGGAGGTAAATAACGATAAAATAAAGAAGACTTAGTCTGCATGATTGCTGGATATAACCATATTATGCTTCTGATATACTCTGGAGCTTTGTTAGCCTTGAATAAACCCCCCCGTCTTCTGATATTAGCGTTGCATGAGTGCCCATTTCGACAACCTTGCCTTTGTCCATAACAAATATGGTATCTGAGTTTATTACTGTTGACAGCCTGTGTGCGACTGTTATTTGTGTTGTTCTCATTTCCAGGGATTCCAGAGCATTGATGACTGATCTTTCAGACTCGGCATCAAGGGCACTTGTAGCTTCGTCAAGAAGCATTATTGCTGGCTTTTTCAGTAGAGCTCTAGCAATGGCTATTCTTTGCTTTTGTCCACCGGATAGTTGGCATCCCTTTTCTCCTACCAACGTGTCATAACCTCTAGGTAGATTGCTAATCACTTCTTGTATGTTGGCTTCTATAGATGCCTGTATGATTTCGGCTTCTGTCGCCCCTTCATTACCGTAGCATATGTTATCCCTGATTGAACAACTGAAGAGGAGAGGCTCTTGCTGCACCAAGCCAATTTGCATCCTCAAATTCCTTAGGTTGTATTCTTTTATATCCTTACCATCGATCAGTACATTTCCTTTATTGACATCATAAAATCTGAGCAGAAGCGCCAAAATAGAGGACTTTCCAGCTCCGCTTGGACCAACAAGAGCGACTTTTTTTCCAGCTTCGATTTTAATGTCAAAATTGTCCAGTACAGTAATTTCTGCTCTAGAGGGGTAGCTGAACTGCACATTTCTGAATTCGATTTCCCCTCTGATTTTTCTAGCTGATGTTTCCTTTGGTTTGTCTGGTTCAATCTGAGTCTGCCGATCAAGGGTTTGAAACACGGGCGTTAGTACGCTGATGGCGGAGAAAACAGTTGGTATCAGTGTCCACAATTCTGTGATCGATGGAACCGTGAGAGAGAATATCTGATATGATCTTATTCCGTTCTCAAAGCTAGCTTGACGCCTCTGAACTAGGATGGTCGTATACCATAATGCCACGGCATGTGCTATATTCCACAGGCAAAGTGATACTCCTTGAATGATCCCATACTTGATGCTTTGTTTTTGGCTTTGCTTCAGGGGCTTCTCCAAAATCACTTTTGCCTTTTGAAGCACATGATCTTCCAGGCAAAAGGAAGCAACGGTCCTTATATTTGTTGTTGATTCAGAGGTGAGGGCTATGAATTCTGAATAAGCACCACTACTGCCACTTGAAAATCCTTTTGCTGACTTGGCTTGAATCAGTCCACCTATAAAGTGGCATGGCATGACAGCCCAAGCAACTAGACCCATTCTCCAGTTCACTCTGATGCTGACTGTTGTTGCAATAACTATTGAGGAGATGCACTGAACAATAACAGACATCCTATCAGATATGATGGTCTTCACCGTGGATGTTTCATTAACAATACGTGATGTAGTTGAGCCTATGTTGTTTTCAGGCTTTTCGAACCAAGCAAGCTCATTCCGCAATACAGCTGCAAGATACATGGTAGGTACTGATGAGGAGGAGTACACTTAATATTGGTGTAGATACATGCAACATATTGTCAAAAATGATACCTGAATATAAAGCTCCCCTGAGGTTTGTTGTGGCCGTTTCTCCGACCGTTCCAAATAGATAATGCTGCAAAGTGTGGGAAAACAAGGAGAGGAATCCTATAGATGAAAAAAGTATGGCGTACTTCCATACTATACCCTCTGGATCATTTTTGTAATATGCAACTCCTATTGTTATGATGAAGTACCCAAAGATAGGTTTAGAGATGCCAGAAAAAGCAGCGGCAGAAGCTCCAATGACGAGCTTTAAGAGTTCTTGCTTCTTTATTCCGTACCAGGTTCTGAAGAACACAGACTTCTCTGTTTTCTTTGGTTCCACATTCTTGATGGAGAGTTGAGGTGTTCTGCATGTTTCTCTGAGTTCATCCGCTTGGTCTGGGATCAGAGGTGAATTCTCAGTCTGTATGCTTGCTGCTTCCAATGGATCCTTCACTCTGTAACATAAGCAAAATATTATTCAAATACTGTTACAATGCCATCGCTAATGAGATATTGATCCGGCTTGTACCTTGCATCACTTTCTTGGCTGATATTCTGCATTTCAAACAAGCCACAGTAGAACTGACTATTATTGAGCAAGTCCTGGTGCGTTCCGGTCTCTGCAACTACTCCATTCTCTACTACAGCAATCATATCTGCATTGACGATAGTAGACAATCTGTGTGCGATCAAGATGACTGTCCTCCCTTGCATTGCCTTCTCAATGGCTTCTTGAACGAGCTTCTCTGATTCAGTATCGAGGGCACTCGTGGCTTCATCCAGCAAAAGTATCGGAGGGTTCTTGAGAATGGCTCTTGCTATTGCAATCCTCTGTTTCTGTCCACCTGATAGTTGTACACCATTTTGTCCTACCTAAAGAAACGGTATAGAATTGATGGCTTGTCTACATTAACAAAATGCTAGTGTATGTTATGACATATATTTGAAGATAATGGTGTCAGTTTCTTCTGGCCTAGTTTCAGTGACCATCTTCAAGTCCACTTGTTATGAAGGAGAGCAATTGGTGGATGAAATATTTCTTTGTTCACAACGAGCTAAGTTGAGGTCTATTTTCATCATATATATCGCAATATAATTATGCTGAGATCTTAAAACTCATCGGACCTCAGTTAAATAGTTGTCTGGGAATTGGGATATGAAAGCATGTGCATTTGCCATTTGAGCTGCATTCTGGATCTGATCGTCAGTTGCATCCAAGTTTCCTGCCTTAATGTTGTCTTTGATGTTGCCAGAAAAAAGCGACGGTTCCTGTGAAACTAGTCCTACATTTCTCCTGAGAGTCTTCAAATCGAGGTCCTTGACATTGTGGTTGTCAATTAAGATTTCACCTAAGGGTTGAAAAATCATCAGATTCAATTGTTATAACATAATATTTGTTTACACTAGGCACTTCTGTATGGAATGGTCAACTCAGTTTTCTGCACCAAAGTCGTAATGGAGATATGGCAATTCATGATGTAGGAGACTTCATTTGTGCCAAGTACCTTGTTTAGGATCATAGAATCTTGTAATGAGAGACATAATGGTGCTCTTGCCACACCCGCTACTTCCAACTAGTGCTACCACCTTCCCAGCTGGAACTGATAACGAGAACCCTTTAAGAATTGGAATGTCCTTTCTTGATGGATATGCAAAATGCACGTCCTTTATGTCTACGTCGCCGTTGATCCTGTCTATAACCTTTGCATCTTCTCTGAGGCATATGAAAGTCTTCCTTTCAATTACTTGAAAGACCTCTTTTCCAGCAGCTTTTGCTTGATTGAAGAGTTGCATGTCTGGTGCCGCGTACGTGAGTGAACTGTAATATAACAAAAGGAAGAAGGTTGCAATGCAATGGTTTGATTTCTAGTAACACTGTATTATCATTGCAGTTTTTGCTTCTTACATCGCTCCAAAGAGAATGCTCATAACCGCAGCGATAACATCTCCTCCTCGTGCTCGGCCTGCTACTACAACGATGGCTCCAACATAGACAATAAGAGCCCACGAGCTGAAAGTCACGACTTGAAACATACCTGTCCCGAACCCCTTTATGAATGCTTCTTTCTTGCTTACAGGTAATTGTCTTTCCATGCACTCTGAGAATGATTTGATTGCAGAGTTCTCTCCGACGAATGCAAACACGGTTTTGATGTTGGATATCGTCTATTACATGGCAGAAGGATTTATCAGTTATCTTTAACTTACATTTCCAAGTTCATTAGTTTATGAGTCACTGATAGAGAACCTGTTCAACCATTGCAGTTGCCTGTGAGAGGAAGGTCATCCGTGTTGCTGAAAGGGCATTCATTTTCTTTGTGTAAGTGTCCCCGATAATGAGAATCAAGGGGACAACAAATAGCGTGAGAAGCGACACTTCCCAGCAGGCTATGAAAGCAATGAAGACACCAGAGAAGAAAGTCCCGAAGCACGACAGAAAATGTCCCATCTGTAATAAGAAACAAAATAAATTGGAGGTACCTAATATTTCTACTCTTTCTTTTTGCACCATTATCCTTGAGCAGTGCTCATTATTCATGGGTTGCCTTTTCATTGCGCCCTATGAACTATTTGTGTCATCAAATTCAGATTTATGCATGTTATGTTAGACAATCATACATATGGTGGGTGAAATGATATTCTCAAACTATAGTAGTATCAGACAATGACGATTTCAGATTGGAAATATTATATTTCAAAATTCATGTTCTATTAATAGACGGCAGGCTTGCAATCACAGTTAAACATGACACCAAATGAACGAGATATAAGCTTGTTACCTTCTCACCAATTGCATCTTGTATGATAGACATGTGGCTGCTTATTCCACTGATTATTCTACCACTTGTCAGGTCTGTGTCAAAGGCCCCGATATCCTGCCTAAGGACAGCTTCAAGAAACTTCAATCTGTAACGTCTTACTTGTCTTTCGCTCGCATACATCCAACATCCAATCTCTGCATACAAAGTTAGTACTCTACATCATATATATATATATATATATATAACCATTAGTTCCATATCAGTTTGTCTGTGTTAAGTTTTTGTTTTTCTCTTTTCTGTGATTTTGGAATTATGACCGTGTTGGCACTTGGCTGCTCTTTTAACGTGAAACCATGTTCATATAAAATCATGACTTAGGGCCCTTATATTCTGATAAACAGTTCGGAATATTTCAGTAAAGTACCTAGTATTCCAGCTGGAAACGTGGCGAAAGCCATGTACCACACATAGGGAACAATCTGTCAAGGTAGAAAGATTTTCAAGGTCATCTAAAAAGCTATATTCAGTCTGGACCAATTATATAGTGATAACTACGTAAAATATTTTCACCTTCATGAGAGCTTTAACCATTTCATCAGTATCATTGATGTGGTTGCCGAAAGCATCAAGCGCCTTGCCCAGCAGCAAATATCCAACGGGCTGCGCAAGGCCATGGACGACGGATCCCAACGTACCAAACGCCATCAAAATCCAGTCCACGCCATCCGCCTGGGCAAACAGCCTGTAAAACGGTAAGGTTTGGTTCGTATCATCTTCTTCCTTCTTCTCTAGTTCATCCCTGTCTTCAGTTTCGAAACCCATTAGTTCCTAAAACGTAACTGTCAAAGCACCACCCAAGTTCCTTTTTTTTTTCTTTATTATTATTCTTAGTACGTGAAAAAGCTTGCATGCATATGTGCTGTAACATAGGAGAATTACATTGTTTGATTTAAATAGCTTCTGTGATTCCTATGACAACTAGAATATCTTCAGCATATGCCTCTCCTCTTTAATATATTACTCATCATGATGTGCGAAAGAATGTATTTTTCCTCTTCCTTGTCATCTCTTGTTTGATGTTTTGTTAAGCTGCCGTTAAGGACATTTCAGAAAGAATTAACTGCTGGGCTGAAGTTTTGATGCATTGTTATAGTTATAGCATTAGAGTGATCCATTTTTTTTTTTGCTGTCCCGAGGTATCCCCACTCGACCTGGCTATGGACTAGCCCCTAAATATCGGCGTGGGCTTTGCGCCACACAGACCTGGCGGAGGCTTAACCGCCACACACTCCAGTGGTGGGACTAATCCCCGGGGTCAGATGAATACGTCCCAAACCCACCCGACAACAATAATCATGGAAAATAAATCTTATGAGAACTACTCAAGGATTTGTGAGAGGGGGATTCGATCTCACGACCTAACCCACAAATCCTTAAGGCCCCATCCTTGATCACTAGACCAAGGCATCAATGATCCATTTTCTAACACCAAAATATGCTTATTTATTAACTTAAGTTATGGTTATATTATTAGTTATTAGTTAGCTTCGTTTGGACACACTTCTTCAGTACTGATCGCTGCCAGACAATTGAGTTAGTTAATCGGCAGGAGATATCTAAAGCATATTCGAATTCTTGTTTGGACGAAATAACGAAACGATGACTTCGGTGAATCATTCGGCACTAATCTTATTTCTTTCTGAGTTAGTTGTCTTAGCTAGCTAGGAACACAATCCTTAGGAACCATTTTTTTCACTTAGTTTGGTCCGCGGAAAAACGATTAAAGTGCATCAAACAATGTTATATTACGGTTTCATTGTCGTACCTTTACACATTTTCTTTTTCACGCTGAAATTTTTATATCAAGCGGATTTTTAAGTTTTTTTTTTTTAAGAGAGTAGGAGAATTCTAAATCTTATTTGTTAGGGTGTGTGTGCACGATTCAGTATACCGAATGTTTCGATCAAAAAACTGAAAATTCGATACAAGCTGCATAATGAACCTCAATCTCGAAAAAAAAACAAGAAAATTGGAATTCGGTTCAATATTGGTTTATTGGGTTGGTACACAGATTTTTTTTCATTTATTAGAATATAGTAGACATTTCACTTAATTATCTAATTTTTTTTAAAAAAAATATTACCAAATTACTGAAAAAAAAATTCAAAATTATTTACAAAATTTGGTTAACCCAAAAAAAAAAAACGATTAAGAAATCGATAAGAGGGTATACCGAACCGATTCGACTTTGAAAATAATAGAATCTAAATTTCGGTTCGATTCGACTGCACCCTATAATTTTTCCATTAGTTAGTTTCATCATCATAATAATCATATCAATTGGAAATATTTATAGGCTTTGTGAAATATATATAAATGATAATAATGCGATCCAATAAGTTATGATACTAAAACTCATCTAAATACTTTAGGTAGAAACATTGGACTAAATATTATTCGGAAATAAAATTTATATATATCTGAATTACGCAAATCCCATATAAGCCATTAGAACTTAGATTACCTTTTAAAATAACATAAACATAAAAAAAAAAGTGTATGATTATTAATCATAAGTATGATAAGTATATTGGACGCGGTTGGGATCCTTTATTCCATTTTATATTTCATTAGGTATTCCACAAATTAAAAAAAATGTTTGATATTACAGGAAAAAAAAGTGTTACGTAGGAATTGGATGTAACAATATTTTTGGGTGTTTTAACATGGGATAGACAAGGTGAAAAGAGAGAAAATATAATGAATAAGATAGAAAAAAATAAATAATATTAATTTTATTATACGTGAAATATACGGTGCAATAAAAAATAGAACAGAGGATCCATGCGTATTGGACGGGGGATATCATTTACTTCGTTCGTCAGCATTTCATTCAAAGCTTATAGTAAGTACAACGCAAATTTCTAGTTCTCAAAACATTTATTACAACTCGAGCATTATATAATAATAATATCTTAATTGATCATTTAAAAGTCTGGCTAACTACCCAACGGTCTATTCAGTAGTTGCTATTAATGTAAAGTTTGACAAGTGATTGAATGATAATAAAATCCCAATAAAGCCCTCCTCATATATACCATCGTACCGTCGACGAGGCCTTGGCCTAGTGGTTAAAAAGTAGATCTTAAAAATTTGTGGGTTAGGTCGTGTGATCGAATTCTCCCTCCCACAATTCCTTGAGTAGTCTCCATGAGATTTATTTTTCATGACTATCGTTGTCAGATGGGTTTGAGACGTATTCATCTGACCTCAGGG
Source organism: Lindernia subracemosa (assembly GCA_028392965.1). Lineage (NCBI taxonomy): Eukaryota > Viridiplantae > Streptophyta > Magnoliopsida > Lamiales > Linderniaceae > Vandellia > Vandellia subracemosa. The sequence goes on from JAQPCC010000023.1 coordinate 299,595, forward strand.
ATTACTTCCACCACTGGAGTGTGTGGTGCAAAAGCCCACGCCGGTATTTAGGGACCAGTCCATAGCCAGATCGAGTAGGGATAAGACCGAACAAAAAGAAAATTACCATCATACCCACGGCTGAAGTCTAACTTCCATTAGGAAGACTCATCAGAGAAAAGAAAAGAAAAAATAACAAAAATCAACGGTTTGACATTCAAAGGGTTCACATCAATATAGCAACAACTCTTACTACACGGATAAGGGCGTGTACGCCTGAAGGCTACCCACTCTTAGCTGTTGCATTAACTCAAGAATGTATAAACAATTTCGACGTGGTTTTCAGTGACATTTGCGACAGCTGCTTATTCGTTGACAATAATATAAGCTAAGTCTTACTTGGGTTGCGTGCGTTTGTGTGACTGTGTGTGTGTATTTGGGTATGGAGATGGAGAGACAAGAGCAAGCATTTGAAGAGGAAGCTACACTTCAACTTAGGAAAGCAAGAACTGCGAAAAATGAAAGAGAAACAACTGCTGCTGACAGTGTTGAAGGGAACAATGGTGACGTGGAACACGAAGTTCAACAAGAGATGGCTGCAAATGGGACTGAAAAGGAAGACTTGATTCTTGAAGATGAGCAGAAGATAGAGGGAGTTCATGAGGTTCTTGGAAATGGAAAAGGGCCCATAAATGGAGAGCACGAATCAGAGAATATTGTTTTCTATGACAAAGTCGAAGGTATGCATATAGTTCTTTGTCAGGTTTTGACGTGGGCCATTGATCTTGTTAATTATGTAATGAGGAGAATAAGGCGTGAACAGTAGACCTCGTATGAACCCCACTCCATGGTCATTTTAACGAACCCTACATGTCTGTAGAAAAGAAATAAAGAAAAGGGGTCTTTTTTTTATCTATTTTCTTGCTCATTTTGATCTGCAAACTGCAGCAGTTGAAGACAACATATTTCCCTTTGCTACCCATTTACCTGGAGTTAGGTGATCTTTGAATTTCTTGAGTAAGTTTGTGGCTGTCCTATTCGAGAAAGTGTCTTAATTAGCTCACTTTTCACCTATTTTTCTTGTCTGTCTGATGGCAGCAACACAGATCTAGGTGATATTAATGGGACATATTAGGAAACTTGGCTTGAAGGGGGGTGAAAATTATGCTAGTTTTAGCCCAAGTAACCTTGATAGTTAGTAGGGGTGAGCAAATGCGGATATCCGGAATTTCGGATCCGGATATCCGAAATTCGGATATCCGGATTTTCGGATAGCTAAAAATGAATACCGCATCCGATCCGATTTTATTCGGATATCCGAAAATCGGATATCCGGTTTATTCGGATATTTAAAACCGTATATCCGCATCCGCTTTTTAAATTTAAAATTGAACTTTATTTTTTTATAATTGATTTTTATTTTTTTTAAATTGCGTATTTTTTCTATTTCTTACCCAATAAAAAAAATATATCACCTATCGTACACATAATAATTCATGCAAAACATAAACACAGTTAAAATATATTAATATGTTAACCGCACTTGGTACATGTGCTCTAATTATTTTATAATTTAAGTCTATTAATAAAAAAACATTTTTAATTTTAAATTTTTATTATTTATAAAAGAAAAATTGATTTGTGGGAATATAATTGAAATAAATAAAAATAAAAAGAGTAAAATTGTAATTAGAAATTATATACCAAATTATTTGATAAGTGATTATAATAGAGTGTTGAGAATTTATAAATAGTATGTATATGATCTAAATTGCATCACAGGATGGTACTCTATTAAAAATTCACACTATAATTCTCTCATTTTCCGTTCTTCTCTTTTCTTCACTTTCTTTTCTCTGGTTTTTCTTTCGTTTTTTTTTTTGAATTTTATATTCACGTTTTTGCAAGAACAATATAAATTATATATATTGTATTATGTCATAGTCCAATAATAGATGTTGGACAGCTTTTTCCTTTTTTTTTTTCCTTTTGGGCCATATTGTTCTTTTTTTTGGGCCATGATTTAATTTATTGTATTTTTGAAAATATAAAACCGGATACCGGATATCCGAATTTTAGGCCGAACACTATCCGCATCCGATCCGGTTTTTAAAACCGGATATCCGATTTTTCGGTTTTTTAAAACCGGATATCGGATCGGAATCCGATTTTCGGATATTTTTGCTCACCCCTAATAGTTAGTTCTAGTTTCATTTCACTATTACTTAGCAGTTCTTCTCTCAAGAATTTCTACAAGGAGAGTGTTACAGAAATATCCGAGATTTCTCTCGAGTCTAGTTGTTTCTTCCCCACCATTCTTGAATGATAACAGAACACCTTAGTAATGACTCTCTTAGGTCATACTCTGGCCTGCACTAGTTGGCAGCCAAAGCATATACTTATTGGGTCTTCAGTTGATTTGTTCACTAGAAATGTGAAGTATATCTCTTAGCCTAAGATCATTAATGGGATACCGCCGTTTCTCTTTTCTATTGACTGAAGGAAAATGGAAGTGTCGAGTCTGCACTTGGACATATGGAAATGGAAGTTTCTGTCTTGGTCATTTTCAGAACCATAAGGGACAATTGTTGCATAAGCTGATGAATTTCAAAACTTTAGATTTTGATGAATATGCAGGTTAGTAGCTGCAGTTAATAGTTAACACTGAAGATGTTTAAATCACGAAAGCTAATTCATATGGCCATTTACAGTGAGCTATTCTGTGCGCGTGATTGCAGATGTATCATTTTATTCGCTATTGCATGTTATTTATGGCTCAGTTTTCCCCTTGTGCATTCAGTTGTTAATCTCAATGGAGGAAAGACGGGCATGATAGATATAGAACATGAAGCAAACGGTTCGTCTTTTGTTTTCGGGGATGAGGGCAACTCTGCTTCCATAGTCGACAGAAAAGCGGAAGATCTTGGGTTTGAAGATTCATCTAATTCAAAACTTCAGCAGTCTGAAATATCTGCTGAAGAAAGCAGCAAGAGTTATCAAATTTCCAGTGAGATCGAGAGAGTGGAGGATGACCCTATAACTGTGGATGATCTTGAAGTTGTTACCGATTATGACGTTGAAGGCGTATTGCAAAAGCAAAACACGCACGATCTGTACTGCCCGAACTGCAAATCTTGCATCACGAGGAGGGTTGTTTTACGCAAAAGAAAACGCACAATTCGAAATTCTGGGGAAGAGGTTAAGAAGAACAAAGTAGAAGCTACGGCTGGAGATAAAGTTGGTGTTGAATCATCAGTTCATCATCCTGAGGAAGTTGCCATTGATGGAAGTCAAGTGCCCGCAGTAGATGATGATGATGATGATCGTGACAGAGAGCCTTTTATATTCAAATGCTTATCCTGCTTCACCTTTTTCATCCCAATAGGTAAGATCTTTATTTCATATTACATGTGTGTGTGTGTGTGTGAGAGAGAGAGAGAGAGAGAGAATGCAATTGCCATGGATATTTACCATGAAAGTTCTTAACAATGCAAAGCATGATGTGGAAGGTAAAATGCTAACATTTACATTATTCTAAACACTCAGGGTTTAGAGATAGAAGTGCCAAAGAGCCTATTCAGGGTCAACAACCATCTAATTCAAGGAAGAACTGGTCCTTCGCCTCGATGTTTTCGACAAACAAGCTGGAAACGACAGATCAAGGTGTCACCTTTTTGTCTTCTTCTCCTCTATGATTCTTGGCCAGTTTTCTTTCTCTCCGTCGTTTTGTTACTTTTTGATCTTGTTAATTGCAGGTATAGTTAAGAGAGATGTGAAAATACATGGCGTTAGAGTCAGTGCATCAGCTAACTTGGGAGATCGAAATGCTCAGACATCAAAGTCACAAACAACTGCTCATACTTCCAATGGACTTTCAGGGACTACTCTGAATAATGTTAACTTGGACTTTGGAGATGATAAGATCATACCTTCTCCAGAGAAGAAATCTTCATCTGAGGGAAAAGGGAACCTCAGTGCTGCAAATGAATTAGATTCAACCACAGTTGAGACTATAGGTATGCCATTCGCTTTATCTGGAAAAAACTCTTTGAATCATGTTTCATGGCTTTGGTTGAGAATCCATGGGCCAATCACTTTTCATTATTGTCATAAATTCAGAGTATTCACCTTGAATCTGATTAAATCAGTTTTTTCTATAGTTTCTAACGAATTCGAATCCTTCTGTTGCAACAGTTACTAATGGTGTGCCTGAAGGGCATGGAAAAGGCAGATCGAAGTTGCTGATTTCCTCAGATAAAGAATCTACATCTATGAAGGCCCTTGAGGGGAGCCAAAAGCCCAATCTGACATCAGAAACAGGTTGACAATTTACATTTGAACTTTCTATTTCAAGAAAATCAAAATGTAATGAAAAGATACTACAACTCTGTTTAGTTTTCTTCTTTGTTAATGCTGCATACTGCTTCTGCAGATAAGGAGGATATCTTATTGCCAGCGTCAATTTCAGTTCACAGAGACGCAGATAATGATGGCAGAATAAGTATTTCAATGGCTGTTCCTCAAGAACAACAGCAAGATTTTACAGCCACCATTGTAACCGAATCTATCATTGATGAGAAAAATGCAAATGAGAAAGGTAGAGGCAGTCGTACGTGCACCATCTTCTTGTCCCTTTCTCTTTTTCGTTTTCCTGTTACTTTCTGCATTTGATCTGATATTCATGGTTATGATATCTTTTTAATAAATATGTCTATCGTAATTTCCTTGTTTGTATGATTTATACATTTGCGGTTCCTTTGAACCAGCAGGTCTAGCCTATCGTGCAGACACTTCTCAGCACATAACTACCAAAACTCAAATCCATGTCCACTCCGACGAAACTTTGGAAGTAGATAGCATCTCCTCAACTGTTAGCAATGCTTCAGCTGCACAAGGTAAAATCACTAGAAACCTCAATAGTAACCATGATTCTATGGAAAACTAATGCAGGTGCACAAACAACGTTGAACGGAAAATGTTTGACGTCTGAATCCTAAATTTACTAGCAGGGAAAGATACTTTAATAACTATCGACGTACATCCATCTAAGCCCGTGCAAGATATCATTGCTCCTCCAGAGACTTCGACACATCCATCAGCTCAGATAAGTCTTACCAGTCATCAGGAAAGAAGTGACCAGGCAAGAGAAGAATTTCAGATCGAAATTGTCAAAAGCATAGTGTACGGTGGGCTCGCCGAGTCGATAGCTAGCCTAAGTGTAGTGTCCTCTGCAGCTGGTGGTGGCGCTAAAACATGTAATATATTTCGTAAACTTCCATGTTTGCCTTTTTGTCGATTAAAGCATAAGGTTTGACGGATTTCTGCCCATGTAATCGACAGTGAACATCTTAGCTCTAGGAATGGCCAATCTCTTTGGAGGGCTATTGATCCTATGCCACAATGTAAGTGGTTTCTATCATTCATTTCGGTTTTTTTAAAACAGTTCCACGATGTCCCTAACAACACTCGAACCATTGAATGTAGGTCTGGGAGCTAAGGTCAGACAACACAGTGGAAGCAGCGAACCAAGTCTCAGACATTCAAGAACCTCAGATAAGAGACCGATACAGAGAAACTCTTGGTCGTATAGAGAATTTTATACTTCACTTCTTCCTCTCTTTAACATCTTACCTCGTATTTGGCCTAGTGCCTCCATTAGCCTATGGCTTCTCATTCCGAAAGAGCGACGACACGGAAGGAAAGCTCTTGGTTGTGGCTGCTTCTTCCCTAGTGTGCATTTGCTTGCTAGCTATAGGAAGGGCCTATGTTCAGAGACCGCCGAAGCCTTACATAAAGTCGGTCACAACGTTTGTTATTCTGGGATTTTTCGTATCGGGCGTATCGTATGCTGCCGGAATATTAGTTGAGAGATTACTCGAGAGGCTCGGGCTGTTCAACTACTCGGCCTCACTTGCCGGTTTGCTCTTGCCCGAGACGGTGGCGACAAGCAAAACATGGGCTTCTTATTGAATAGATGGAAGAGCTATATGCATAGTATGCAAGTTTCCACGTGAGATAATGTCATGGATTTTCTGATTTCGTTTTTATTGTCTGTTTTGTACTTTGAATCTGTTGTAGCTGGCGACTATAAAGTCTAATAAAAACTAACTAAATATCAAATGTCGTTGATATTAAATGGCCCTTATAAATGAAGGGAAAAAACATATAGTGTATGGTTGACTTTTGAATTGATGGATCATTATTACATTGAACCTACCTCGGATTCACTTGCTAAACATGGCACTTGCATATGGAGGAATTTTATGGTGCTCACCTTATGTGAGCACCTTGCGTGGGCACCAGTTAATATGTCACTGATTCGTGTCATATCAACGTGCCACATCAACATCAGAGGTGATGTGGCATTAATTGACACATACTAGGTGCAATTTATCGACACATCTGATGTTGATAAGGCATGTTGACGCCTTATGTCGCACTCGATTTGTAATACTGATATATGTCACATCGACATGCCTTATCAGCATCAGATGTATCGATAAATTGCACTTAATATGTGTCAACTAATGCCACATCACCTCTGATGTTGATGTGACACGTTGATATGACACGAATCAGTGCCACATCAACTAGTGCCCACGCAAGGTGCTCACATAAGGTGAGCACCATAAAATTCCTCCTTGTATAGTACTTCAAATGTAGACAAGTAGCCATTAGGCCCATCGGAAGATTATCTAATGGTCACTCCTTACATATATAAATTATTTAATGCAATCCTTACATACACAAAATTAAATATTGAAGCATGTTAAGGCTACGTTTAGAAAGCGAAATTCAGTAAGGAAAAAAAAAAGAAAGGTATAGAAGTACAAAGATCGAAGGATGAAGTACAATTGTTTGACGCGCTAACTCTGTTCTTGTTAGGTTGAGATCAAAAGCAGAGTGTGAGTGAAATAGAAACATCAAACGGGTGGAAAACTAGAGTAGGACTCCCTAAGTCAGATGCAAAAATCCGAAAATACGTAGTGCGAGAAAAGGGACTACTTAAAAATATAAAAAAATTTGCAGCTAGATAGAGGAAGAAAAAAACTGCACAAAATAAAGCCGTTCGAGTTATTACAGAATTTACGGTCATTGGCGTTAGGAACTCTGTATGTCATTGAATCCGTGGTTATTGAGTTCTTGTCTGCTTTTCTCCTTCTTGATCTTAGCCTTGACCCTCGACTTTGTTACAAGTGTCTGCACCGTGTTGGCGAAGTTTCCAACAGCCATGACTATGAGTAGGATTCCACATGTAATGACCTGAAACGAATCGATTCAAGCGTTTAAGTACTTTTGGAACCGAACAGCAATCAATGCACACTCGACAGAATGGATCCTAATATTGGGTTGTAAGAAAGAAAATGAATTTTTGAAGTACCTGCCAATCTGAACTGAATCCAGAAAGTGCAGTTTGAAGCAACAGAAAACCGACGTAGGCTTCAAATCCCTGGGAAAAAGAGACCCAAACTGATTTATTATTTTAACGCAGACAACAGAAAAAGGAAAAAAAGCGTACAAGTAGCAGTGCTTGGGAAGATAAAAGTTTGCCATGCAGATTTCTCGAATATCTTTTTGTGCGGATGAGTTTTATTTAAAGAATAACAGAAAAATGCAATTTTTACGAGCGTGAAATCGTCATCTACCTGTAAAACGAAAAGGATTGGGCATAAAAGCAATAACTGACCCTCCACTCCAGCAGTCTCTCCCCATACCACGTCCATTCTTCTGGCCTGGCATTGAAATAGGCGTCAAAAGAGTTCTCGATCAGTTACAGTGCAAGAAAGGTGGTGCCGAAGATGAAGTAACTAGTAAAATAGCAGAAGAGCTTATAGTAATTACCTTGCCTAGAGCAATGCGTGTATAAAGCCTCTGCCTTTGATACCTGTTCTGAAGTATCATGGCAACTCCTTGCATGATTGCCCACTGCAGAAAGAGTTGTATACCTCTCTGCAATGACAGATTCATTCCCAAAATCATATGATGTAAAAAAAAAGCAAATTGAATAAAGAAAAAAGACATCCTCTGTAAGCATTTATTTAATCATCAACAGTGTGTTGGTGATCATTCTCATCCCTTTTACCATCTAGGTCTATATAAGGTTGAGGATAATGCCAACCTGTTTTTGAGCACACTCAGGTCCCATGTCTACCTCCCACGTAAGACTAATGAGAGCCATAACCATGGCAAAGTAATGATGCTTGATCCACCTGATAGGGGAAATAACGATAACCAACGATCACCCACATCAGTTGTCACAAGAGGAAAAATAGAGCCATATATACACTCACACACACACACACAAAAAAAAAAAAGAGAAATGCTCATATACCATGGGCGTATGTCACTTCCGTTGACTCTAAGTATGTTTTCTCTCAAAGCCAAACCAGTGTAGAGATAGAGTAACCATGCCTGGAAAGATATCACAACAATTTCAGTAACTTTCCTATATTAGAAACAATACAACAGCATCACACCTGGTAAAGCTGCACCGGCAAAGAAGGAAGACATCCCTCCCACTTCCACGACCTTAATATAAGCAACAGCGATGGAAAAAACAGGAACAGAAATGCTGTTCTATCCTGTCATAAGCAGAGTTGTGTTAATAATCAGGAGAAAACATGAATGTTCTCCATTAAATTGGTAAGAAAGACTGTCCACGTCTAGTCAAGCAAGCCCCCCAAGTATTCAAATAGCACCCAAAGTTCTCATGAGCATTATACATCATTACATTACCAGCTTTCATTATATTTGCTAACTCACGATACACCAGTGTGTTGACGAGCACTTATCATTTTTCTTGCATAAGACTTTTTTCTTTGTTATTATCTTATCATGAATTTCCAAAAACTAAAGTCCAGCCATTTATTATAGAGGAACTTTGCAAATCCAATCATCAGTCCACTCCGACTTCAAGTGAACAGAAAAAGTTGATCGATAAAGCCACAAACTGGATCATAAAGAAAATACCCTGAAATTATTGTATTCCTCTTTCACTTTCAGCTGCACATCCTTCCTATTCGCTTTCACATTAATCGGCCCCAAAAACATCCTCAAAAACCGCCCTGCATAGGCATAACAAATCATACCAATACCAATCAAAAATCATCAATTAATCTCACACAAAGTCAACCACAAACCACGAGATTTGCTGGGTAGAAACGCCGCTGCATCTCCTTCACTCAACATATATCTCGCTTTGATCAGTTCCTCCTCCAACCTCTAGCCAAAATCACAATTGAAAAAAAAAAAAGAATCAGCCGCGCTTGTCTATACGAGCATACGAACAAAAAACATGCGTACTGTACTTTGTCGGAGGGCTTGGTAGATTTGATGCGAGAATCCAGCGCCGCCACGCGCTGGCGAAGAGCGTCTTCTTCGCGACAGGTGCGTGAGATGAGAGACGAAGCCATCTCCTGAAGCTCCTTCGCCTGCTCCACCAGGCTTGAAGCTTCGTCGCCGAGTGAGTCTCCCATGGCGGGTCGGAGGATTCAGATTCAGTGGATGTGATGTAAGATCGATTGATAATGAGTGCAGTGCTCTGCTATTGTATTTCCAAGTATTCATTCTGATCAGAATAATTATAAAATTTTACCCGCAAAAATAAATTATATAAATAAATAAAAAATATAGGAAAATAATGAAATGATTAATTAGATGTTTTACAAAAAGGTTTGATTTATATGATTAATTTAGAGTAGAGTAGCTTCTCGATGATTGATCGTATCGGCTCGGATTGGCTTGGCTTGGCTAGCTGGCTTGGTTTGGTTTGTTTGGTATGAAAATGATGAAAAATTTGATTGGGTGAGAAACAAAGTAGTGAGTTTAATTTCAGTCCAAACAACTTGCAAGGACTTTAAAATAAATAAACAATTCTAAAGAAATATTTTAATTTGGATAATGTCCTCCACCACATAACAAGAAAAAATAACAATCGATTCGATTTCAATTAAACTCTTTATGATCGTTGTCTAAGTGGAATCGGAATAAGATATATGTGCCAGGAGAATTAGTCCCGTTGAAAGTCGAAGGTCGCTGCATAGCTGGCGGCGATAAAATTCAAATTCGATTCAGACTGAACTTAGTTAGAGTATGAGACTACGGTAACACTGTGGGGATACCTTCTATCGAGAAAAAAATGGATGGAATTATGTGAAAAACATGGTTTTGAAGACATTATCTAACCGATCAGTTCAGACCGTTAAACCACGAACCAGATAAATATCTAGTTTGGTCCTGGTTTGATCACATACCGTACCAATTCAATATATTTTTATTATTTCTAGATGCATCCATTTGACTTCAATTTTAATTCTGTTTAAACCGCTAAATCTTAAATTAATAAATTTTCCGATCCCATTAAAAAAATCGGTTTTAGAACCTTGGTGGACAATGCTAAGATATTGGGCCATTTTAAGTAGCAATCTATTGGGCCATTTAAAGGTTGCAATCTATTGGGCCCAGTTGGTAAATAGCGTTGTTTATATATTTTTTAATTTGCTTTGTGCAGTATAGATAGTTTAGTGTAGCTTTATCTGGAGGAAGAGAAGAATTGAAGTGAAAAGCCGATTGTAACCCTGCGCTGAGCTCATTCGTATCGTCGCCGTAGTTTCTGATGGCTGCTTCGAGTCTGCCGTGGCATCCTTTGATCCACAAACAGCAACCGCAGATTACACGTCATCGCCGGCTTACTTGTCATCCATCACCACCCTCCTCAATCGCCGTCCGCCGCGCGTCGAGCATCCGAGCCTTCAGGCGGAGTGACCTCGACGGATTCGCGAAGCGCGTGGCCTCGGGTGAGGCGTGGCGCGACGCGTGGAGGAGCGCCAACGACGGATTCGAGCAGTTCGTGTACGAGACCAGGAAGGCCGCGGAGGGAATAGACAGGAGGTACGCGGTGTCTCGGAGGCTATCTGCCGTTGCTCAGTCCGCCGCCGGCAGAGCTCGCGAGCTCGATCGAGAGTTCGAGATTACGCAGCGTTGGAGGAATTTTTCCCTCGATTTCAGCAGGAATTGGCCTAGGGTATGTATGTCCATATTATACTGATTTACTGAATGATGATTATGAAATTCACTGTGCTTTTTTTCCCCCCTCTTCCTTCCCTCTTTTGGTTGGCAGTACAGAAAGGAGCTCAGTAATTTTCTCGATACACCGCTAGGGAGGACCTTCTCTGTAAGTATCAGACAATGGTTTCATCCCCTTTAAAAATCTTGCCTTTAACTAGCGTTTACTTTTCCGTAAGTTGGAATTTTTTAGAACCAAATTAACATTTGAGGGATCTTGTTTTAAGCTTGTGTAGATGGAACAATAGTTCTGCTGCTCTTATTAGGCAGATATTGTAGCTATGATCCTTTCTTTTCTTTGATGTCAAGAAAACATTGTTGTCATGTTTGCTGATGGTACTCCAATTCGTTATGGTTTCTATTCCGACAGACACTTTTCTTCCTGTGGTTTGCTCTTTCGGGATGGTTATTCAGGGTTCTGATATTTGCAACGTGGGTATTGCCATTTGCTGGTCCTCTTCTAATCGGGGCAGTGGCCAATAATCTCGTCATCAAGGTAAAATAATACCGTTATGTCATCAAGAACTACTCTCGACGTATTTGATGAACTGAGGTTTATACCCCGTCATGACTCTTGATTTAAATCTAATATAGGGAGAATGCCCAGCTTGTAGGAAGCAATTCGTTGGGGCTAAGAACCAAACGATTCGATGTGCAAGCTGTGGGAACATCGTATGGCAACCTCAGGGCAAGGGGGACTTCTTCTCAAGAGGTGGTGGTAGAGGTACCAATACTCCTTCATCAAAGTCCCAACCAAATGTCATTGATGTTGAATTTGAAGAGAAATGAATACACAAAGCCATTCTTGATGCATTTCATTGGATATGGCTCTCTCTTTCAAGGGCATGTGTTACTTTCTATTACTTTCTCTATTTTGGTGTAGTGATCCTAGTATCTCTTTCCTTGTACATCTGATGTTGTGTAATAGAAACTATAACAAATAATTGTGTTGAGCTATGCAAGGAATACTGCTATATACAACTCAAAGCATGTAGGAGCGATCTAGGAAGAAGACAGTTGAATAAGAACATACGAAAACGTTTAACAATCCCTGAAGGTTGAGTTTTCTTGAACATTTGATGTTGCAGTACTAATAATTGAAGCAAGAAATCACACAATGCTAAGCAAAAACCAAATTAGAAAACAAAACAGATCACAAACTTAGGTCCAAGCAACTCTCCTGACCTCACTCACTCACTATTTCTTGTCTTCCTTCTCAGCTTCAGCAGCCCTCTTAGCCCTAATACCGACGTGCTTAGCATTTATCCTTTCCAAACGGATCTTGTCATAAGCCTTGAATGATTTCATCTCATCTGTCATCTTCACAAGCTCGACTGTTGGCTTCTCGCGTACAATTGGCATATAGGAGCCAGTAACTTGTGTGGCTGTTGCCAACTCCTCAGGAGTAGAATCACCGGCCTATAAAAAAATGAAAGTGAATGATTAGTGTAAATGAATATATATTATATTAATTCGAATGACTTCTACAATTCAATACCTTGAACTTGCGGGCCCGTCTTGGGAATACAACAAGCTTGGCTTTGTATGTCTTCAACCTCTGAACATTAGTCTGCAAACCCTCCAAGGATCGGTTTCTACGCCTATGATCAACGGAAATGCCGATGGTTGGAGCGAGTTTCTTCGGAATGCCAGCAGCCTAGTTGATGCAAATAAAAAAGAACTCTCAAGACATGAATAGGACTTAGCATAAGCAAAACCATTGAAACCAAGAGTAAGCCAAAAGAATAATTCTGCTATAAGACAAACAGGAAATAGAAAAAGACACCGACCAACCCATATCGGGATAAAAGAGAACAGTCACCTTTAGCTCCTCCAGAGAGAATCCCCTACCAGCTCTGACCTTCATGTTGTACTTAAGTGTCTGACCATGGACAATCGGGCGGAGAGGCCCAGCTGTGGGCCTCGGGAAAATCTTCACAGCTTTCTTCTGCCTTGCTGAGAAAGACAAATGAAACTGCTCAGTATCTCGTTGAAAGTAAAACTGAAGTTAATAGAAGATCCCAGCATTCAATATCTGTTGATAGATAGAATTCAAACAAATGAACCATAAGACAACAAAAACTGATACCAATTCTTCTCCTAGTCTTGCGGGCAGGCTGGTTGAACCAAGTCTTCACATAGTTCTGCCAGTGTTTCCTGAAGTGCGAGTTGGGAATAACATTGTTGTGCTTCATCTTTTAACTGTAAAATACAAAAGAATGGATGAGCCAAGTTAGTCACAACTCACAAATAATACCAACTATGCACATCAGAGAATGATAAGATAAATCATTGTAACAAATACAAATAAGAAAAAATAAAAACTCAACTTAAATGTAACCACGATCATAAAGACAGATCTCAAGTATAATGTAACTAACACATCCTATCTTAACCTTCTCAACGGATGACTTCCAGTCGACACAGTAATCTATAACAAAACCTCTATAAATTAATTAATACAAGCAGAAAGGATTCTTAACAAAACTAATGAAATGTGTATACAGTTAATTGAAAATTTCCATATGAATACACTATAAACCCAGCATCGAGGAACTGTAAATCTACATACTGTAACTAACATGGTGAATACGCTTAACTCAGCTAACTTTCGTAACCTCACTGAATTCGTAGATAAAACAGCAAAAACCATTTTCCAAGGACAAATCTCAGATTAGCTGCAGCATTGCACAAACCTCGTTGAAATGTAAATGCATATCGACTCGCTAATCAAACAACAATTAAAGGCACTAGAACTGTTAGGGTTCTTGACTTACGTCGTTCGTGGCGCGGAGGCGACGGAAGAATAAGGTTTCCCCTGGTTTGCAGCTGAATTCCCATTTCCCACTGGACGGCATTATATATATGTCTTAGATCCAGACAAAGTAAAAACCCTATCTTTGCGTTAGTTGGGCTATAAATGGGCCCATAGACCTTTAAAGCTGACTATTGGGCTATCTTGATTAAAAATATGGGCCTGTCCGACAGTAAAGATAAGAGGAAGTGACATCGTTGGGAAGATATGATATGCCAGCTTTATCTATAGTTGAAGATGTTTGCAAAGTTGGATTTGAAATGGTTGACGTTGAAATCTATGATCTGAAATAAATTCATAGTTTTTTTTTTATGTTCTAATCTCTCTCCTATGTAATAATTAATCTTCAGAAATATGTATCCATCGTTTTGTATGAGAAAAGAAACCCTCATAAACTGCAACTACAATAGCAAGATTATTCATATTATACATACATGCAAGAAGCCATTGTAGTAGTTGGCAAACCAATCTAAAAAGCAGCAATCCCACATACATAGGGAACAAGCATACGTCTAGTAATAAAAATATAACAATATATATATATATATATGTATATATCATTTGTCTCAGAGGCTTGGCTGTTGTTTCTCCATGTCCTCAAGCGAGCGAGCGAATTTCTTAAACTCGAGCATCGAATCTGCCGCCGCCGCCGTCACATAAGCAGAGCCACTGTTGTTTTCTTCCGACGAAGGGCCAAACACGCCAGTTGTGGGATGAGGAGCCCAGTAATAGCAGCTATCTTGGTCCGCCGGCTCAGACCGCTGATGGTTCACGCCCTCCTCCCCGTGCTCCTCGGGGTTCTTGTCGTACACCGAAAGGTGCACCCTCCTCGCGAGCGGAGGTGCGACGGTGCGGATCATCCCGCCGCCAAAGTGCCGCCCGAGCCTCACCACCATCCGACGAACAGTACTCTGCGAGTTGTAATATGCCATCGTTTTGTTCTTCGATGAATGTCTAGTTTTTAAAGTCTTTATGTAAAGAATTATATGTAGGAGAATGAGTGAATGAGTGAGCCCTTTTTATAGGCAAAGAATCGCTGCTTCGTAGATTTACTGTTGTGAGCCAAACCAAGCACTTGTGGTACGCAGTACGGACTTTTTAACGGTTCTTGGGGATCACAAACTTGGGTTTTTTTGGATTAAATATATTTTTAATCGTGTATATTTGAGGGGATAGCGTATTAAGGATATTTAAGTTAAGGGTGTCAATTTTAGTGCCGTAAGTATTAAAATTGAAGCAATTTATGGACACTTAATTTAAAGATGGCAATTTCAGTCCTATAAGTATTGAAATTGAAGCAATTTTAGGACAGTTATACCCAGAAATTTAATTTCAGCCCGAAATTTACACATGTGGCGTCGAAGATGCTGATTTGGACTAATTTTGTTTTCTCTTTCATTTAATTAAACGTCACTTCATATCCAAGTCAGCATTTCCGGTTCTATGTGTATAAATTTCGGGCTAAAATGATATTTTCGGGGTTAACTTTCTTAAAATTGCTTCAATTCTGATACTTGGATGACTAAAATTTATTCTCTTTCCTCCAAATAAGCTCTTACTTATTTTTTTACTACGATTAATTGGAGGAAAGAGAAAATAAATTTAGTTCAAGTCAGCATCTTTGGGGCCATGTGTATAAATTTCGGGTTGAAATTAGATTTTTAGGTTTAGTTATCCTAAAATTGCTTCATTTATAATACTTATAGGACTGGAATTGTCACTCTTAACTTAAATGATCCTAAATTGCTTCAATTTTGATACTTACAGGACTAAAATTGTCACTATTAACTTAAGTGTCCGTAAAACGCTACACCCTCAAATATACTGGACTAAAAATATATTTAAGCCTTTTTTTTAGCATAAAATTATTTTTTATTATTTTATTTTATTTTATTGTCTGTTGGTTTATCTGGCCTGCTATTATCCGTAAATTCAACTTATATAGTTAAGAATTAAAGATCACAAAGAACTAGCCTCCCTCCGTTAATACCTCCTCGGATCGTACGGCTTCACTACGTTAACTTTGTAAAGGCGTTAGGTAGTAAGAAGCAATAATTATCCTTAGAATATTCAAAATATAAATAGTAAGACGCCATTTTTGTTTGGACGGGCGATGATAGTGATGACTGATGAGTGGAATATTAAAATTATGATCTGATATAATGTAATAGTTTAAGATATGTACTTATTCATGTAATTGACTATTATTAAGTATAAAATGAAATCTTTTTAACTATTCAACTTCCCTTCCTCGGTAAGGGCAATAATGTGCTATTTTAATGCATTATTATCGTTGTTGGGCAACATAAATTAATTGTTAGCATAGTCCCAACTTGCCTCACATTAAAATAAGGCATTATTGTAAGGATAATTCTATTAGCACCCCCTTTTTTCTATCTGCACCCCTTAATTAATAAATAAAGTAAACTATTAAATACTTACTAATTTTAAAGTTATTAAATAGTTAAATACTTACAAATTTGAAATTATTAAATACGTACCATTAAACTAAACCAATTCTAATTTCAAACTGCATCAATTAAAATACGTAATTATTTAACAATTCAAATTGCATTCATTTCACTAATTCAAACCGCTTCAGCAAGTCAAACCACCATATTTGTGTTTATTTGATATTAATATATTAAATATTAAGTTTTAACTTTTTTAAAGTTAATATAAAACTGCAGCGATTAATATAAGTAGTAATATAATTAGTGATGTTCAACCGGTTCCAGTTTTGGTTCCCGTGGAATCATCGGTTTCGGTTGCATCAAAATCTCAAACCATAATCGAACCGCGGTTAACCACGGTTTGGAACCGTCGGTTCCATTTCTAAACCTCTTATTATTATTTTTTTTATTTTTTTCGTTCAAAATTGTCGGTTTTCCAACAGTCAGTAAATTATGGTCGCTGATCTCCAACGGCCACGAGATCTGAACCGTTAATAATTATTTTTTTTTTATTTTAGAAAAAAACTGGCGGTTAATCACGGGTTTTCGATTTTGAAAATATAATATCGGAACCAAACCACTCCGGTTATAACCGGAACCATTGACTTCGGTTAACCGAACTGTTGACTATCGGTTCGGTTCAAAATTTTCAAGCTGTCTGAACATCTCTAAATATAATAAAAAATAAATTAAATATTATATCGATGTACCTTGGAAAAATAACTTAATTAATATTGTTGAATAACTCATGCAATTAATATTGTTAAAAATAAATTATAAAATAATTATTGTTGAATTTATGTAGTTATGTAAATATTTTTTTACAAATTTCATGTGTTTTGGGGGTGTAAAGGGGGGTGTGGGGTGTGAATAGTAGGACCCCATTGTAATTAAGTAGATTGCAATGTTTTGCTTCATAGATCATAACATAACACGTAGCATGTCGCTTTTGGCAATTATTTCCGTTGAGAATCGGCTTAATTTCATGTAACTCACGTTAAACAAAGCATTAAAACTTTTCTGATCTGTAATAACCTAAAATATCTTCATAGTTTATTTAGTCAATTACTCCTTAAAATTTACACTCCTTGACTCGGGTACAGTTCTAAATTTTAGACAATATCGGAGGTACGATGCTAAGTTTAGACAGCACAAGTGGGTTTCAAGCAATAAAAAAAATATATGACACGACAGTAACATGTATTTCGATATATCTATATGGGGTATATCACAATTCACCACATTAATTTTCATGATTAAATATAAAGTGAGAAAGGGTTATTTATCACTGAAATGATCGAAAATGAAAATCAATTTTCAGTTATCAAACTGTAGTCAAGTAGGTAATCTCCTGATACCTCCGAGCAGAGGTCAATGATTCGATCCCACCTAAACTCCTTATCGTAGTCTGTGTGAATTAGGAACGATACACACATGTCACGAGGACGTTTCACAGCCAAAAATGAATTTAAAATTCATCTCAGAATAAATTTAATTGGAGCGTGAGAACTATGGTGACACAGTAGTAAAAAAAAATAATCTCATTTGGACTCCCTTTGTTGGGCCTCGAAAATATTGGGTCATTAAAACTATTGGGCTTTCTTTGGACCATACTAAATCAGCCCAATTCACGCTCCACTTAATCTACGGACAAGAAGTGTGACACGTGTCTGTCATCGTTAGCTGGTGGCTCACGCACTTCTGGCATGAGTGGCTTTGTGGCTCTCCTATGTTATCTTCGAGCTCCAATTCGAGCCACTTATGCTATATACGTCGCCAGCGCTACTCATCGTAGAACACTTGTAAGAAAACGAGCTAAACGCAGGCACAGCACGCTCCCGCGTTAATGGCGTCAGCTATGTCTGCTGGTGCATCCTCTTACTGCACTGTCTCATTCAACGCAAACCCATCCGTCAAGACCAATCGCAGTTGCTTGTCGACTCCTCAGTTTCAGGTATTTGTTCCTTCATTGATTGGGATTGTGTATGGGATGATGATATTGCCTCTTGTCTTAAGCTCTTTTCATGTGTATATGTGTGTGTGTAGAAAAGTAGCTTTCAAGGGCTGTCTCTTCAAGACGCCAAAAGGGCCGTCTTTACCACTTTGATAGCTGAGAGTATTGGCAGCGTCAAGACTGTCGGAAAAAGGCCTCTTGAGATCACTGCTAGAACTGCTGGTGCTGCCAAGAATATCGAGGTGGAGGTTGATAAGCCGCTGGGCTTGACATTGGGTCAGAAGCAGGGTGGTGGTGTAGTCATCACTGTAAGTTACTTGATTGGCATGATATGTATTCGGCCATTGTTGTGCGGCCTAAATTAGATATCTCGATAATTTTTGTTTCTATGTGTATATCAGGCTGTGGAAGGGGGTGGAAATGCTGCTAAAGCAGGCCTCAAATCTGGGGATCAAGTACTCTACACAAGCAGCTTCTTTGGAGATGAGCTATGGCCGGCTGATAAGCTCGGCTTCACAAAGACAGCCATTCAGGCCAAGCCCGATTCTGTCTACTTCGTTGTGAGCAGGTCAGTTTCGTCTCTAGTCCCCACAGATTTGTTCCTAAATCTGTTCTTGCTTAAGTGATCATCTGCTGTTTGTTTATGGACTTTCCTCGGTCTGTATCTCCCTGTGTTTTGTATTCGAAAGACTGCGTAAGAAGTCATTCTTGAATGTAAACATTACAGTGGCTTCATGGTCCTCTCTGCGTGTGTACTTCGCATTGCCACTGCTATGTCGTAAATCTGAAACTGCTCATTCATTTCTTCATCATGTATACAAACTGAAATCACTCCATATAACTATGCAGAGGCGCTGACGTAGATGTCAAGAGACTACCTAAGCGGCCAGCACCTCCAAAATTCGGGAGAAAGCTAACTGATGCTCAAAAGGCATGAACTCTCAACATTTTTATGTCTATTAAGGCCATTTTCTACATTCCCTCTTCTTGTTAGTTGGTTTTATTCATCTTCATATGCTTGAAAACCGCCTTTCGCCTTTTGTCTTCAGGCTCGTGCCACTCACATATGCCTCGACTGTGGATACATTTACACTCTGCAGAAGCCCTTTGAAGAACAAGTAAACTTTCCCTACCCCTCTTCGAAGTTATGCATCCCTTTGTGCTCTGAGAACTAATCTTACTGTCCAAACGTTGAATGCAGCCGGACGACTATGTTTGCCCACAGTGCATAGCACCAAAGAAGAGGTTCGCGAAATACGACGTGAACACTGGAAAGGCTGTTGGCGGAGGATTGCCTCCCGTTGGAGTCATCATAGGCCTCATAGCTGGGATAGGAGGAGTTGGTGCTTTGCTAGTTTATGGCCTTCAGTAATAGTACATATTCATTGATATATCTATCTTCGCCTTTCTCGCCATTAAAAACCAGAAGAAAGAATCTTGCTTTACTATGTTTAGACCATGAAATTACTGAGTTAACGTGCTAATGTAAAGTGTCATTTTATCACGGATGATTCTTGCCATTTTTAGGTAAGAAAAAGACCCAAATCAAGTTGGGTTTGACTTATACGTCAATTATAACTCTATGATGTTAGTGCTTCAATGGGAAGATGAGCAAGCAAGGTTAATGTTAAAGAAAGAAGCAGAGATAAAGAAAGAAAAAAGGAGAAAAACAATCAATATTTCTACGTCAGGATGTATCACACATCATCATCAAGATTAGATTTTTGTCAGACAAATCAACATTTTTTTTGAATGCAAGAAAACTCTTTGAACTACATATTTCCACTTTTGCCCTTCCTGCAGGAATGGACACGTCGCCATTGTGTCTCATTTCATCTCTACCGATGCTTACTGCATAACATTAACAATGACGGTTGGGTTGCCATTAGGATAATAACGAAATAAATATCAAGAAAACACTTCCCTCGATATTTCTCACACTAAACTTTAGTTCCAAGCTCAAGCCCAGAAAGTCATTTTATAGTCAGACAGAGACAAGCAAAGGGTCTATTTCTGGCGATTCTCTACCGTTTCTTTATAGAGAGAGAGAGAGAGGGAAGATGGAGAAAAAGAAGATGGTGGTCTGCGCCGTTGTGGGCTTCCTAGGGTTTCTTTCTGCTGCGACAGGATTTGCTGCTGAGGCGAAGAGGATCAAGGTATAAATCTAACCTAACACTGCTGCTGTTTTGTTTTCGTAATTATATGTATTCCTACTTGTTTGTCCTCTTTTCCTTTGTCTACATCTGTAATAATGTTGTTTATCTTTAGTTTCATCGTACACTTGACTTAATTGTCGTGCTTGTTTTTGTTTCTATTCAAGGATTGTCTTTTGTCGATTTTGAAGTTGGGCGACTGATGAATAATGCTGATTTAGTATTTTAACAAGTTCCCATCTTTACCCACCCCCCAAATGATACTTTTATTTGGGTCTATGGTTCCATGGCTTGCCTTATGAAGAAGGGCCTCATCAGAATATTTGATTTTTCTGTTTTAAACTTGAAATCATCAGCTAATTTCCTTGAGCATAGCAAGACAGTGATTGCTTCTTTTTATTTTTATTTTATATTTTTGCTTTGTGGGAGATTGAGATTCTGGGAGTATTAGCTGTAGTTTGTTGCACCATTAGGATGAATGATAAAAGAGACCTTTTTTCGTTAGTTGGAGGGAGTATTTCATACCTCACTTTCCCTCTTAGGGCATTTGATTTCCACGTCAATGCTATACGAAATATTAGGCAGTAGCAGCAGCTCGTTAGGGGCCTCTGTAAGCTTACAGCCTAAGCTTTCCTATTTTTCTCCACCGTCCGTTGCGTATGGACGTTGCAGCTAGTCGCCGTCATATCCATAGAGTTGAAGTAAACACTTGGGAGAAGATGAAAGTAATTGGCACCAATATGTTAGGCGCCGTAGATGAGGAGAGTGACGTGGCAGAGCCGTCTCTTTTTCTTTGACGTGTTTGTGATTTGTGGTAGTTAGTTATGTTCGTTAGCCATGGCTGTCCTTAGCTGATGTACTATAAATAATCCTCGAGAGTTGAGAGCTTATGCTCATTACGTATGCCGGAGGGTCGCGTCACAGTAGCAGTGATAGAGAAACCATAAAAAGCCAACTTAAACAATTTGGCGAAGCGTTTTTTTCGTCAGATAATCGACAAAAACGTAGATACAAAGATGGCAACAATCTGTGTTTTCTCCTTGAGGGTGGCTGCAAAACTGTAATTTGCAATACTATAACAGCTAGCATCCTCTCATGCAGGGCTACCAAGTCCAATTTTCCTCCCCCGACGAGTGCATATATCCCCGAAGTCCTGCCATGGGACTTGGTTTAACTGCTGCCGTTTCTCTGATGATTGCGCAAATCATCATCAACGTTGCGAGCGGATGCGTATGCTGTAGGAGAGGCCCACATCAGTCGAACTCAAATTGGACCCTTGCGCTCATCTGCTTTGTCGTCTCTTGGTAAGATGATCATTTACACTTGTTTAGTTTCCTTTGATTGCCATTGCCATTGCTGAGTCAATTAGTATCCCTTTAAATGCAGGTTTACCTTTGTCGTATCATTCCTTCTGTTGCTGACGGGCGCAGCTCTCAATGAGCAGCACGGCCAAGAAGAGAACGTCTACTTCAGCAATTACTACTGCTACGTGGTGAAGCCGGGCGTTTTTGCTGCAGCGTCCGTCTTGTCGCTGGCCAGCATCGGCCTCGGGTTAATCTACTATCTCATTTTGACCTCCGACAAGAACAGAAGCAGTGACCCATGGAATAATAACACAATGCCGCCACATCCTCCTCCTCAAGGCGGCATCGCCATGGGACAACCTCAATTTCCTCCTCCTCCACCGAATGCTCCTCAAGGTCCCGTCTTTGTACATGAAGACACTTACATGAGGCGTCAGCTTGCGACTGCATAATAGCTACTGTTTTGTCGACTTAGGGCATTAATAGCAGTTAAAAACGCAATAGCGGTATGAGTTGTGTCGTTTGATGATGGATGATGTATTTGACATATCTGTATGCATGATTCTGACATGTACAATGGGTTTTTCCTGGGAAGATGTTAGGACTCTTTCTGCTCAAATACAACATTATCATTTTGAAACTACACAACACAGATGATGAACCCAACAGTTTGGTCAAATAAAACAATAAAACTTTGGCAATAAGGCCCCGAGAGAACTGTAATAATAAAAATTCATTATTGATCTACAATTTACAACAGGCTAAACTAAAATGAACTAAACAAACGCCGATGAATTCGACGGTAAGTCATGCGATGTCGATCTCAATCACCGATTCAATTCCTCATGTAACCTACTAAACGCCAGACTAACGGGTATACAAGCGACGACTGCGGGTATATATTCATTTTTGGGCAACCCTTCATCAACTTGGGAGTCACTACCTCCACTTCCTGAGTCACTCTGATTTTGCTCTTCTGATGCTATCGACGAAAGCATTCGTGTCTTTGGATTAGAACCTGGGCTGCTCGTTTTCTTCTGACCGAAATTTCCAATATCGGATGACCCAAAAGGAAAATTTCCATCGTGTTCGGGAAACTGAGGATTCAGCCTGCGATCACCGTCAGGAGCCAGGGATGAGAATGAACGTCTACCACGGGGATTTGCTGTTCTTCGACCGGTTTTCCAGACAGAAGGAAGCAGAGTAAGGCTCCTCAATGGTTGAGGCGAGAAACGGTCATCAGCAGAATGCAGCACTTCAACTTTAATGGGATGGCCTATTATAGCATGTCCATTTATCTTACTGATCAATGAAACGAGTGGAACATCCTTAGGGTAGTTGTTGGCGTCAACTCTAAATTGGGCATCAAGCAGCAGATTCTTACCACCTGGTGCATATTTACCAGAGATAGAATGATGCTCATACTCATGCGAGTCATCCCAGAATCCATTTTTCTGATTATTCCAAGTTGAGCCCTCTACGTCAGCAATATCATGGCCATAGCTGTTTAGACCCGTTGATCCATACCTTGTCGTATGGTTCCTAAAGTTCTTCTCAGTGTAAACAGACCGAAAGGCAGCAGTCTTAATACCATTCATGCGTGGGCTAGGTACTTCAATGTCAGTGTTGTCTGGATACCTTTTCCCAGTACTTCTGATATTTCTTTTACCCTTCAGCCGCTTGGATGCCTCCCTACTGAATGTTTCGGGATAATCACCATATGAAGAGTCATCAATATCACCACTGCTGCTAATACTTCCATGGTTTTCGTCACCATCAATTCTGCTGGGATATTTAGGTTGAAGTTCTATTGAAGCAGATTCATCTACAAAGAAGGAGATCATATTTGTTGGAAACAAAATGATCGCAATAAAATACGAAAGAGTGACTTAGTTAACCACAGATACAAAGATGAAATAATCAGATGACCACAACAAGAAGTTGGTCAATCATAATGTGATTTTATGATATCAATTTCCTATTTCTTTTCTTCTTCAAAGAACTGCAGGATATAATGCATGAGCGTACAAATGCAGGTATGACATGAAATCAAGAAAATGCAAGCCTAATATCTGAAAATCAGACGGGTAAGAATAAACGAAGCTTCATTTAAGTCACAAACTCAATAACCATGGAACAGATCAAAAAGACCACCAGTCCTACCTGAAAGTCCAGTCATCTCATCATCTGAATCAGATTCGAGAGAGTCGGAAATAGAACAATCCGTTTCAGTATCTTCTGTCGACCCTGTCTTGCAGTCTTCATCAGCATCATGTGGATGTTCACTACCTTCTAGCTTAGAAACTGGTATCTCCACTTGGGAGGACAGAGTCTGGTTATCAAGCACATAATCACCAGAATCATAAGGTGAATAAGCATATCTACTTCTCTTTGCACGAGATGCGACGCCCGAAAAATCCTCTCCTGATAATATACCAAAAATGAATCATCACAACATAATAACTAAATCTAGTTTGGACTTATAAAACAATAGCTTTTGACGCATGTTTAACCTCTGTAGCATTTTTCATTGGACTACTAATCTCTTTATCAAAGATAACAGAAGGTAGAAAATTGAAGTTTTCAATCACAAAACAAACATAACCTAAAATTTTAGGGTACCAAAGCGTGAAACATACTTGGTGGTGGAGCAGTGAGGAGACCAAAGTCCTGCAAGCCTCTCATCCTGGGTAGCGCACCGGCACTATCATCTCCACTCAGCTGGTTTGCATCTTTAACTGTCTCATGATACATATGCTGGTCAGTGACATTTTTCTCCGCAACAGGCACCTTGCCAGATCTGAGATCTTTTTTACTTCCAGCTCCATTTTCCAAGAGTTCTGAAGATGTCACTGCATCTGGTGACTTTTTGTGTCGTTTATTAGCATTCCCCAATTTTCCATATTTCTTTTCGAACAATTGTTTCTCCAGTTCAAGTGCATGCATTATCGCATCTTCCCGACGTGCATATTTCTCCCTCTTCTTTGGAGGCATTCCCTGAGAAGCCTCCGCCCTTTCTATACAGTCATTAAACTCTCCACAACGGAATGCCTTTACACGCTTAGACTTCTCCAAGTTATACCAATCCCTGGCAACAGATATATCCGGAACATTCAGATTAACAGCTAAATGGAAATGAGGTGACAGCTCATACATTTTTTTTTCTTGAATCCATCTGAACAGCAATGGTAGGACAGAACAACCATTGCTATACAATTTAAAAAATGTTCACAACCTCGACGAAGTGACTAGGTAACAACCAACAATAGCAATAAACTCAAATTTAAAGAACTAGAATAACACGAGACAAAGATGAATCGTATGTGTAAAAATAGTTAATGACATGAAAGACTACAGAAGATACCCAAGCATGCTGATGCAAGGTAGTCGTAGAAAAACAGCACAATAGTATTATAAAATTTTGACCAAAAGGTAAATTTCAAGATCACGATGGACTTACACACTGGCATCTTCCCTGCCAAGAAGTTTGACAGGAGTTCCAGAACGCGGAGTTGTTATGTGAGATGACGATAACTCTTCTGAGCCAAGTATTTTTCCAGGCCACCAAGACCCATTTCTTCTTCGAACCCACACTATACTTCCAACACTGCAATCTACAGGTCCACCCATCGACTCGGAGCCAGCCATCTCTTTACCGTTATTTCTAATATATATCAGCTATGATCTATACCCAAAGGGGAAAAAAAAATCTAGAACGAAGTGTATGAATATAAAAAGGACCTACTTCTTCCACCCTACCCGATTCAACGATCATTTACGATATGCATATAGCTGGCCAACAGGAATCATGATTGGGGAGGGGGTAATTACATACCATAACCATCACCGATACACTAAACTAACTAATATTTACCAAAAACTACACAAAACGAAAAACAAATCACAAAACCACTTCCAAAAATCGAAGACTTAAGAGATCACGGCAAAACTTGGGGATTCAACCGATCATTAACATGCAGTGCAGATGCGGGGCAAGCAATTTTCAAAAGCGAGCTCAAACAACGCCAATTGCAGGCATGGCTAGGGTTAGGGTTAGGGCTTCCATTTAGGGCAAAATCATACTTGATGAAATTCTGCTGAAATTGACGGGATCGATTGAAGGTACAGTCAGGTAAATCATCGAAATCTTCAAACGGAGAGATCGATTTGCATATACGTGGGCCTTATGGTTTGTTTTCCTTCTCCTTTACTCTGTTCAACAGTACCTTTGCCCGATCAAGTGTCTCGCACAAGCAACCCGTGGTATTCTGCTCTATAGCCTCTTCAAAAATCCTAACAGGCCTCGCTTTAGAAGAAGCGTCGTATAGGTAATTGGGCCAAGACATACGGCCCAAATCGTTGGGCCAAATCTAGGCCCACATCTTGAAAAATGCAAATGCAAAACTATTTAAACAGAAAACAAAACTTGATATATGGCCATTAGCTTTACAATCAGTTTGTTATGCGGAATTAATACGTGGGAAAAGACGACCAAAAACGATTATAATGTATTAAACAATTAATACATCACGCTTTCATTGTCGTACTTTTGCACATTTTCGTTTCTTTTTCACGCCGAAATCGTTTCGGAGTCTTACAGACAAGATGTATTTTTACCCATTAACTTCTCCATTTGTCTTTTTCTGAATGATTTTCTTTTTTATCGACCTGGGGTATCTCCATTCAGCCGACTATTGATATGCATCATATATTTCGTGGATGAGATTAATCACATAGAATCAAATAAGAATGTATCACTCTCCATCCAACAATAATAGCAAGAATAAAACCTCATACCTCTGATTTTAAACTCCACATGCTCTATCACTAAGTCACCCATTCGGGCCATCTTTTACTCAATTATGATAGTAAACCTTTGGAGACATTTTTTTTTTCTTTTCTGAATTTTGATAGTCAGCATTTTACGTAAATTTTATACCCGTAAATATCCATTTTCGACCATTTATTATCCAAGTTTCCTCGAACATACTAATTTTACGTGCACAATTCATAAAGATATCGAAGCATAAGAGGCCAGAAATGGGAAGATTCTAACATAGAAAAAAAAAGGCAAAAAATCTTCAAACTTGGAAGGGCTATAGCCGAACAAATATGCAAGAAAACACCTCATAAGTCATATCACTAATCTGTGCTCTCCTTTTGCTACGTTCAACGAATCATATATCATATAAGGGAGAATACATACATAATAAAACGAATTTCTACTACTTTCATATTCATCCTCACTTTATCTGTCTATCTAAATCTCTAGCAGACTGAATTATACTACAATCCAATGTCCCTAAGATCGACAGCAAGAACGCGGCGATTCTCACTCAGACGGACGCCTCTCCTCCTGGCCCGAGCTGGACCCTCCCGTCGAAATCGACCATAAGCTTTCCCAGCTTCTCGCTGCTAATTCTCTTCTGATAAACTTTATCGTCCTCCATGCCGTAATAATCTCTGCACACATTTGATACATCATCCATTATTAGTTCCTTGGTGGCCATGGCGATATATAACACTGAGCTTTTGCAGTTAGATTAGATCATTACCCTTGTGGAGACGACGAGGGAAGCAGCATTTTAGCTAGCTCGACGACGTCTTTCCCGCGGTTGACGACGTGGTTGAAGCATAGGTATCTTCCGTAGGACGATGGGTCCTCAAAAGCGCAGAGGTGGGCGTTCGCCAGGAACTTGAGGTCCACGGTCACAAAGATGCCGCCTTTGAACATCTCGGCGGCGCCAGATAGGTATGGGTCTTGGGTGGTCAGCTTGGGATGCACCAGCAGCCCGCCGTTGATCGACACCATGTTCACCCCCCTGTCCATGGCTAGCGCCCAGGCGGTCTTCTCAGCCACCGTCTTAGACAGCCCATGCCATAACTATAGGAGGAGACGAGTCAGTGCCGCCGCCGTTAGAAAGGGAGGGTTGAAGAGAATCTCAAGAATTTTGGGGGCTTACCTTAAACTTCCGACAGAAGTCCACGTCGCTCCAGCTTCGCTCGTCAAAGTCTGACGACAAGCCGCCGCCGTGGTGCTGGCGGTCGACGTCCCTCCATATGACGGCCGTGGCCGACGACGTGAAGATGATCTTCTCGACGGTGTCTGTCTGAGCACAAGCTTCCAACACGTTGTGCGCTGCTCTTACCTCCAGCTCGCTCGTTAGTTCCTACACCCCCATCAATGTCACAAAATTTCAATGTCCATCGTATGGAAGGTCGCCATGTGAATAGAGCAACCTAGATAAAACTGTCTTGAGTTCTTACATCATAGGTGGGGTGTTCGGGTGGGAGCTCAAAGGAGTAAAACAGAGCACAACATCCCTTTACTGCGTCTGTAATGCTGCGATAATCCAAAGGGTCGGCGTAGAACACTCTCAGCCTGCCGTTTTCGCCCGATTTCACTTGCAGCTCACCTGCGGAGGATCGATTTGAAGTTAAGAGGCAGATTAAGGTCAAAGGTAGTTCAACGATGGTGATGATAGATACCATACATACCACGGCGGTGTAGGGCTGCGTGGACGGTGTAGCCTCGCTGGAGGAGGCGGCTGACGAGGGCCGTGCCTAAGAGCCCAGACGCATCCATAACACATACCCGCCTGTTGATAGGCGAATCCCCCCACATCGCAGCAGTAGCTGGTGCCATTTTTTCTTTTCTTTTTTCTTTTTGCTAGGATATTAATAAAGTAATTTTTAGCTAAGAAAGTGAATGAGAGAGACCTATAGATGGATAGATAGATGGATTAGATGAGATGTTAAAGAGGTATTTAAAGCGGGCAAGAAAAGTCGCAGGTGGTGTTTATCAAAGCATTGAAAGAGTGTTTGTGCTGTTAGAAGATGGTTGGGCAGGTGGTAGTTAGCTAAGGGATTACTATACTATAAAGAAAACGTTTTGTTCTATTTTTTATTTATTTGGAGTATTAGATAATATCTAAGTAGGAGGATCATATAGCTACACTACAATATAGGAAAAACTGTTTTTATTTTTACATTGAAAATTAAATAGAGAAGTGACCGTTGATCCCCATGGCCACGTGTCGATTTGTAGGACGTTCGGTCTAACAACATTTGCAGCTCAAGTGAGAAGAGAGTTTGGTAGGAGAAAGACAAGTACATACATGTGGTCTCTAGTTTGACGTGTTGAAATAATAATAATAATAATAATAATAATAATAATAATAATGGGCTGGTTTTGTTACTCCGATCGTTCAGCTTAGCTGGATGTGCATTTAAGCTTTGTCCCCCACCGTTGACAGTTGATACTACAGCCCACAGAAAATGGATGGCACAATACAATGCCTTCTAGAATAGAATATACGTACGTACTATTTAGAATTATGAATGTAAGTATATTAAAATTTAAATTATATATATATAATATTGTGACAGGACTAAACTCGTCGCCACTGAAGACGAATCTAAAGGTTCGTCGGCCGCAAACAATTTTGGAAGTCGTCTAAAAATCGTCGTCATCAGCGACGAATTCCATAAAAGGCAACTGGGAGCTAGCTAGCCCATCAAGTGCCTAGGGGCAAGCTCCATGATATCCACCATAGCTTGGACGGAGACGAACGTCTCATGTTAGTAATAACATGATGTTTTTGATCTCTTGAGTTCGTTCAAATAATGAAAAACGTTCTTTCATTATTGCACGCATGTGAAACATAGCCAGCCAAAAGCGTTAGAGTAGTACAGCACGCCATAAGAAAAGGTGGTTGCTAAGTTCTATCAATATTTTACATATAAAGACATGTATGTGCATCATAGTAAGAGATGGTATCAATCTTAGTGTTGTACAATTTGCTAACAGTAAAACCACAGAGTAAAAAACTCAGGCAAACTGACACCTGTCGTCGGCCTTGGCCATCATCAGCGTCGTCCTCTTGCTGTGGACGTTTGAAGTAGGAAGAAGAGAACCCGATTCATTACATCTAACCCATTTCGAGATTTTCTTCACCTCTTCGTTCCTCCACAGCTTTGCAGCAACGGATTTGACCCCGTTCTTTGTGAAGCTAACAAACAGAGCGACGAGTTCTCTGCGCAGATGCAAGAAGCACATTTAATTCGAGCATTAGCATTCTCCAGGAGTAAAAATGGTGGAAAACGTTTCAAGAAGATGCAGAAAGATTGTCGCTTACAGAGGCGAGCAAGGAGATCGACCGCCGTTCACGAAGAAGACAAAGAGGTAAGAATCATAATGCTGCCCATCGATGAAATAGAAATTGTACAGCCTCCGCAAACACTTGAAGGACATTTTCTTGTACAGATGCATAGCTGGATTATTGTACGATATCACATGTAGATAAACAGCCCGGCAAGTCGATATGCTTGCGGCATACTTTAAGACCTCGTTGATCAGTGAACTGGCTGCAAAATTGAAAATCCCAGAGCAGTATATAAATTCTTGAAACAAAAGAAACAAAAACTGAACATATCAGAGAATACTTGGCAAGAGATGTTAAAAACTTGCCTATTCCAAGATTTCTATAGGATTCTACAACTCCCAGGGTTAAGATATATAGTAATGTCTGGTCTGATTTTGATGAATCAAAATCCATGTCTATCTGCAGAGAGAAATTCATTTCAGGGAAAAAAAAAACTTTATAAAGTCACCAATTATAAAGCTACTGAAATACCAAGTCCATGAAGACACACCTCACTTTCTCTGGCAGAAACAAACTTTGCTGTGACAAATCCGATAAGTTCATCGTTCTTCCCATCTGGCCGATTTTGATCAACAGCTCCCCAGGACACAATACCATTGCCAGTTACAACATTGTGGAAGAACTCGGTCTCATACCTAAAGAATCGTCAATTCTTTAAAATAAAAGCAAGGGACTGCCACTATCTTCATGCAGTTGCAAAAAGAAAAGATTGATCTGACCTTATGGGAAACAGATGACCGTGAATTTTCTCAAGGATCTCGAAGTCAGATGGCCTTATGGACCTATAAGACACAACTGGACGACAGGGATGTCTGTGATTTACCATTGGATAACGTAGAGTCAATCTCCCGAAAAGGTTCGATATAAACGGAAGAAATTTGGGGCAATAGCTTCATCCATCTATGCCGCATTTGCTGCACGAGCCATTGAGTTTCGCAAATCCCACTGAACATTGTAACTTTCATCAATATTATCTTCTCAATAAAAATACGTCGAACAAAAGAATGAGAATTTACGACTCATAAACCAGGTAATCAGATTAATATTTTCAACATTTTATCTGCTCAGCCCTCAAGATCAAATAATGTGATTGGAGAAGATCTTCTCCTATTTTTCTTTTCTACGGAGAACATCTCTTTCTTCTTTCTCCTTTTTTTTTTCTCTTTCCTTCTGCTAATGAATTTTAGTAGTCTTATCATCTAAATAAATCAAAGATCAAACACAGAGTACATTAATTTCACGGTGCAAACTATAAAGTTGTATGATACCTACCACCAACAGAGCCTACAGAAAGAGAAAATAGGCACTTTCATCTTATCCCAAATGAAAAACAAATAATCATTCAGAAACCAAAAAGTTTCCTAAGCTACAAAGAGATTGGAACAAAATAGAAAAGTCTGAAGATTTACAGAAATTGATTATCATCCTATAACACGCCTGATTGGAATTTCCCGAAACGAAAAAAAAAGAAAAAAGAAAAAAGATCTTCAAAATCAATCAGCATAAACAATGGTAACTATAAAAGCCTACAATTAAAAGATTCAATTTCCTAATAAAAAGGTTTGGAACGCATAAAGAATCGCATCTTAGTTCAGCAGAGCCAATCAGAGATAACCCTATGATTGCTATTCCAATCCCAACTACGAATTCAAGAAAATCAAGAGCAAAGCATTAAATTAAAGATCTTCAACAGCAAAACTAACAAGCCCAAGAAAGAAATGGAAGACCAACCCGCACAAGAATTGATAATAACCCAGACGAATTTCAATGACAAAGGAGGAAGGAAAAAAGCCGAAAAGAGCAAAGAGAAAAAGACTTGCACCTCTAAACTAGAGGACGGATTATTGACTACTAACAAGTCGGTAGATCGATCAAAGACGATCCTTTCCCTTCCCTCCGGCGCAAAAGTTGAATCAGATAGGCCGTTGAATTTTATACGACGACTGTAAATGAAGAAACTGTTCGGGCGCAGTGAGGCCGGTTGGTGGATTTATTAGAATTTTATATATTAAAATACAAAAATAAGTTGATAACGGTAAATAATAGGAATATCGAAAATTAATAATATAGAAATAGATAGTCTCTCATTCTGACACGTGTCGGAATCACATTCGACCTCTTTCTCTCCAGTGCCATTTCATCCAATTCGATACGGTGCGTTCTAAAATCGTTGCGACTTGCGAGAAGTCCCATTTGATCTTGTGAAACTTCTCTCTCATATCTCGGCGATTATCATCTTCAGATTTGTTCGAAGAATCAATCTGAGCTCTGCCAAAATGTCGGTTAGTATTTTTAATGCCTACACCGTAGATATGCGATTTATGTATATGTTGCTTCTCTATTCATTTTACTCGGTGGAAGGTGTTGTTATCTTCCCGATTTTACATCATGCGCGACTTTTGTTCGTTTATTCGGCGTGCGTCGAGCTCAATTGGGCATGATGTGTTGGTTAACGCTAGATTGAGATGCATGGATCCCTTTTTTTTTTTTTTGTAAAATTTTGTTTTGATTTGTCGAAGTCTTACATGGAGCTTGGGATTTTGAAGTAATTTTATGATTACCTTGTTGATTTGGTAGCAGAATTGCATCTTCAAAGAATTGATTTTAGGGGTTAACAGAGGCAGAGAGAATCAATACGATTTAGCTTCCTTCTAAGTTCTAAATTTTGAATAGCACAGAGATCATTGTTGAAGAGAAAAAATAAGACACAAATACCTGCCTATCTTTTCTACCTCTTAGGCTAATAGCATATGTGTTTCGTGGCAGATAAAAACCGTGAAAGTTAGCAATTTGTCACTTAGTGCGACGGAGCAAGAGATCCAAGAGTTCTTCTCCTTCTCTGGCACTATCGAATATATTGAAATGAAAAGGTTTGGCTCATGGATCAAATAAGTTATCCCTCTACAATTTGGTGTTCTAATTATGAGTTCTTGGTCATTATCCCATTTTGGTGAAGGCACTATCATCTTTCTTTCTTTTTTCCCATTATTTCCTTTTGACAGTGAGAATGAACGCTCGCAAACTGCATTTGTCACTTTTAAAGACACAGAAGGTGCAGAAACTGCTGTACTCCTATCGGTAACCTTTTATCCCCTATTCTCTCTGGCTTACGATGTTTAAGGAACTATTTTCCGACACATACAAGATATGTATAGTAGTACTAGAAGTAATGAATGTCCTAATTATTATTAAATGAAATAGTTGTGCATTAACTGGAACTTTCTGATTGAAATCCTATTTTTTGACCTCCTATTTGTTTCACTATTATCACTTTCGGCATTTCGCAGGGTGCTACGATTGTTGACCAGCCAGTTTCCATCGATCTTCAGCCAGACTATGTCCTGCCGCCAGCAGCATCGGCGAACATTGTTGTTTGAAATTCCATAAATGTTTCTATTTATTAAATCACTGTCCTCCTGTCCTTTGCATGAATGGGTCTCTTATTGCTCTGTTTTTATTTTATCCACCAACAGACATCAGAAGACAAGAACGTCGGCGGGCCCCCATCTGCCGTCCAAAAAGCAGAAGACGTTGTGAGCACCATGCTAGCAAAGGGCTTCGTGCTGGGCAAAGACGCCGTCAACAAAGCAAAGGCTTTCGATGAGAAGCACCAGCTGATCTCCACTGCAACAGCAAAAGTGGCCTCTCTGGATCAGAAGATAGGATTGAGCGAGAAAATCACCATAGGTGCGAGCATCGTGAACGATAAAGTAAAGGAAGTGGACCAGAAGTTTCAGGTCTCAGAGAAGACAAAGTCCGCCTTCGCAGCTGCTGAGCAGACGGTCAGCAGTGCTGGGTCTGCAGTTATGAAGAACCGCTATGTCTTGACCGGTGCTTCGTGGGTCACGGGCGCTTTTAGCAAGGTGAAGAAGGCTGCCGAAGAAGTTGGGCATAAGACCATGAACAAGATGTCCGAGCAGGAACATGGAAGAGACGAGGCAGAAGGCTATGCTCCACTTCACGGCGGCACGAGCGACAACAAGCCGTCTTCTCCAAAGGGCTTGATACTCTGAGCCTCGGGATTTCCTGTATCTGTATATATTATTATAAGCAAGTGTGGAGCACCTTATTGGTCTATATTTGGATTGGAATAAGAAGGATGTTGATTGCGTTTTGATGGACTTGTTTCCATGTAGTATAATGGCATTCTAGTGTCTTAGTAACCCACGCTATGCTTCATCCTCCTTTCTTCTGAAAGTAGATAGCATAATTCTGCTCAAGGCACTGCTCCTTTGTTGTTTATTTTTTCCGTAGTCCATCCATCAAAGTTCGGCTGTTAGGCCTCGGGCTCGGGCCTGAGGTTGGAGCTTCCAAGAAATGGCTCAAGCTGAACAAAAAACAAACATTCAGCACATCTTGCCCCAAGTAGCCGTGCTTATGTCAGAATATCGTGTAACTTGAATCTATAACTGAAAATACATAATGCCAGAACCAATACAGTCTAGCATAAATGATCCATAGCAAAAATGGTCTAGAATTTGTCGTCATCATCATCATCATCATAACTTATAAACCGAAAGCTTGTGGAAGTAGTCGTTTCGCTCTACAAATTAGAGAAAGAACTCTTTTAAGTTATCTTCAGTTGAGGCCGATTAATTGCAAACACCAATTCTCCTTAACTATAGAAGCTTCAACCCGCCAGTTACATCGTCAACTAAGTCAGCTGGTCCTGCACAAACGCAGAAGTATAGTGAAAATGTAGGGCATAAATGATTGGAGTGCTGCTAAGAGAAGACACTACATCTATCACAAAGTGAATATGCTTGCATCGTCCTAATAATTTTCTCCAGCTCCAGCAGAAGATATTAACATACTCCACGAAGAATTCCGAAAATCATGTATAGGTTCAGATTAGAAACTAACCCAGGATTGCCATGACTGTCCTTGAATCTGAATGAAAGAAAAAAAAAATGTCCGTCAGAGAAAGAAGATTACCTCATAGTTCATGCTGAAGTCGTACAGTCAAGAACTATGTGCCCAGAAACAGAGAAGGCAATCAACATGGAGGCAGCATGATAGTTTGTCAGCATAAATGTACACAAAACTGATTTATAAGAAAAAATAACTGTAGCACTCACTCGGGGCAATCTGTGTTCTTCCGGCATCAATTGTAATATGGGTTGGTAGATTAAGTGATTTGGCCCTTTCCTTCTCAAGATAAGAAAATGATTAGAAAACATTGAAAGACAGAGAACCTAAAACGAATAATTAGCTATCAAGCATGTAAAGTGTCTTTTAGGTTGAAGTTTTGGGGATATGTTAGATTCTAATACAAATTCTGCAGCATATTTCTTAGCAACCAAATCATCACCATTTCACAGGCAGCACAAGTGTATTATTTGCATCTGCATCGAAGCTTATTGATCTTTTTCCTACGGAAAAAAAAAAAAAACACACACACACACAAACACAGGGTATCTTAATAGCTTCAGATCACTTGGTCTCTAACAAGATGTTGAAAGAAAGGAACAAATTGATGATATCATTAAATTGAGGAAATGAGAAGATATAATAAGGAAATATTTTGGCATGTGAAACAACCTGCAGAACAAGCATCTCATCTTCACTTTCAATTTTTACAACCACCTTAACCTGACCGCACATCTCCCATCTGTACAAAGTTAAAACACTATAAAAAAAAATGAATAAATTGATTCAAGTAGAGAGTTTATTTGTAGAAATTTTTCACTACCTGCTCAAAGACTTTGGTGCCCGGTTTAGTATTTTCTTGAACAGACCCAAAGTGGCATGGCTACAACCCATAAGGAATAGTATATTAGACCAATAAGAAGTTGGGGTAGTGTCATTAAGAGTTTAGACCTTCTACTAAACGAGCGAACACATTCCTCTAAAATAGAAAATTCAGAATATCTCAACATTGATAAGTGAATAACGGAAACAATTCTTCCATAACAGAAAATATAAGAAGATCACAAAATATAAAGGATACAAAATTAAATATACTTGTTCATATATTAATCCTTTCTATATATTCACTAGTCCACAAAAGCATTTGACTTCAAGCCTAAAAACTAGCAAAATATCAGCTCATCACCTTAACTTGATACCAAACTTAAGGAGGCACACCCATAGAAAACTTGATATTAGATGTTCGAGCCACTAACTACTCTATATCACGCAGCAATCAATAACTGCAGCTGCTCAGAATCACAATGAAAACCTATATGCTTTTATTTGATGAAAAGCCAAAAGTAACAAGTGAAATACTTTGCAAGCACATTATCGATCAATAAAACAATACCAAGAAAAAAATGTATATAAAAGATGCATCTATCAACTAGGAGCCCTTCCGCTAAGGCCTAGTACCTGCATTGGGCAGCTATCTTCCCTTTGCCCATCTTAAGGTCATTCCTCACAACCAAAACCTGAATTCACAAAATAACCATAATTCCACAAAAAAAGATTTGAACTTTGGACAAGTTTTGATCATACCAAAAAAAAAAAAAACGAGAGAAATAAAAGAATGGAAAATCTCACCATCTTAAAGTCCTTGATAATTTCAGCCAATTTCTCAACCTCAAGAAGGTTTTTAGACCTAGCTTTTCCATCCACCTTCTTCTTCCCCTCTTCACGAATTTCGATCTGTTTAAAAACCCGCAGGTGCCTGGCCCCAATTAGGCATCCCATAGCAAAACAACCCGCACCAATCAAGAATGCGCTGAGCCACGTCATCTCCATCATATCAAGCCCACAGCCACCACTACCACGCTCAACTGTATCATCCCACAACAAATTTACATCAGTACACCAGACGATATCCATCCACTTACCGTGCTTTATCGTCGTTGATCATCACAACGCTCAAAAGATTCAAGTTTGCAGCAAGGAATGAGTGAAATACAGTTCACCTGCAAGCCGATCAGGGGATGATGATGATGATTCTTCTGCTTCAGTTAGCTTGCGAGGAACCAAACGATGATGTATATGATGGGGAAATTTTGAGAAAATGGACTCAGACCTAAAAGAATTAAAGAGAAGGGATTGTGATTCAAAATTACAAAAATATCCTTAGTAAAAGATCATTACCAATACTAATTATTCCAACGAGCTCATTAACGATATCATTACTTCATCGAATTCGAAAAGTGCATTCATCGAATTCGAAAAGTGCATTCTTCAACTCGAAAAAAAAAATCGAACTCAAAAAATCCCAAGCACAAAGTGAATGAGAATCAATAATAGGAAGATCGGAGAGAAAGAATGTCGAAATGCCCAACCGAAGAAACGTCGAAGAGCTCGTCGATGATGAAAAAATTTCGGCAACAATTTCAATTTTACGGTTTAGTTGAAATGAATTAAGATATATTGAGTTTTGAATTTAGGATTTAAGGTGGATTCGATTTTTTCTGTTCTTGATTTTGATTTTTTTACGATTCTTCGATTTCGATTTCTAATTCTATTTTAATTCGAATTCGATTTTAATTCGATCATAATTCGAATTCAATTTTAATTCGAAACGAATTCGAATATGATTCGAATAAGAGCAACAATTTGATTTTCATGTTGCACGGTGATCTCTACTCCTTTCCTGGTTCACATAGTTCTTACATGTGGCTATGTTTCAGCTGCTTATATATTCAGATGAAATTATTCACAGCATGACTTTACAGATTTTAAGCATCAGATCAAAGGGAGCTCGATGAGTAAGAATGTTGTTGCACTTCTCGAGACGAAGATGGGAGTTGAATCTGAAGCATGGAGATGTTACAGAGATGTGTTGATAGTTTCAGATTAATGCATGACTTATTTTGATCTTTATTTATTTCGTTGGTTTTTGTTCATAATCGAACTAAATGATTTTGTAATCATTTTATATTATAGCATGACTTGTATCTTGAGAATACTACAACTCAAGCTTATTCGAATTCGAATCAGCATTATTCGAAGTCGAAAAGGCTTATTCGAAATCGAATAAGACTTATTCGAATTAGAATAAGAGTTATTCGAAATCGAAAAGGTTTTATTCGAATTCGAATTGCGTATTCTAATTCGAATAAGGCTTATTCGAATCAATTAAGCCTTATTAGAATTAGAATATTAATTTTGTTATTACGAATTCGATATCAATTAGTTTTTATAATTATTACCGTAGTAATTACAAAATCCTAATTAATATTTCGAATTTATAAATGAGAATATAAAATTACAATCATTCAATAATTCTCATATGTCACAAAATTCAAAATTACTTTCATATAGGAACAAATTTCTTAAAATCGATTGAGGGCTTTTGTTTGTCGTTGAATTTAATGTATATGGTCGTTCACTAATGCATGAATCACAAATACTAAAGCCTTAGTCTATAATGTGATACACAAAATAACATGAGCTTATTGTATAAGCTAAGTTAGTTTTTCTATAACTAACGTGATACACAAATTTTCAATAACTTCTTGTATAATGTTTAATCTTAATCTTGAATCAAGTTTAATATTAGTCTTAGGTGGGTCAATCGTGTAATGAGTTATGTCAATGAATTGCTATGATGATTATATCAATGTTTAATGAAGATGTCTAATAAGTTGGATAAATGTTTAATGAAAGATGTCAATGAGTTGCTATAAGGACTTGTGTCAATGAGTTGTGATAACGTGAATCAAGTTTAATCTTTGTTTTGAATTATAATTAATGATTTTAATAAGTTTTACCATAATGATTATATAGTTCTAATTGATATTTCGAATTCGTAATAACAAAATTATTCTAATTCTAATAAGGCTTAATAGAATTCGAATAAGCCTTAATCGAATTAGAATACGCTATTCGAATTCGAATAAGACCTTTTCGATTTCGAATAACTCTTATTCTAATTCGAATAAGTCTTATTCGATTTCGAATAAGCCTTTTCGACTTCGAGTAAGCCTGATTCGAATTCGAATAAGCTTGATTTGTATTCTATTCGAATTAGAATACGCTATTCGACTTCGAATAATATTCTAATAATATTCGAATTCGAATTTAAAATCGAATTGATACTCAAATAATAAATTCAAAGTCGTGTATTCGAATTCGAATAGTATTAGAATACTATTCGAATTCGAATTCAAAATCGAAAAGCGAAATTGAAATGAGTTTTTCATCAAATTTTCTCGATCTGGAGATGTTTGCGCCCAATACATGATGGAGACTCAAAACCCATGTCAATGTGTGTTGGATTGGTGTTAAAACGAGAAAAAAGCTAGCGATTTGGAGGAGAACGATTAAGTCGACCAACCACGTTCGAATATAATAAAGATATATTTTAAAGTATTAATATAATCATTAATTAAGTAGGGATTTAACTATAATCAAGTCCAATCCCTTATTTTTAATAAAAAAAGTCAAGGTCCCTTTTTTTTAATTTCCAACTCTTTTAATCCCTTATTTTAAATTAGCCCGTATATGATGAGAGAGCGCAGACTAATTTTCCGCGAACAACGGTCTGTTTGGTTGCGCGTCTCTTATAGGTTCCAATCGATTTTGGTTTTTGAAAATATCTCAAAAATTAGGCAAACAGTCCCTTTAGGCAAACTTTGTCCTTCGTAGTAATAACAGTTAACATTACTTTGGGTTTTGCCCAACGACCCAAATGGCGCAGTATTTGACCCGATGGGTTTTGCCCATATCCACGGGCCGGCAATCGCCACCTTTATAGTCAATTTACAAAAAAATTAAAAAATAAAAATAAATAAAAGTAGCATTTTATTGAGCATTTATTACTAGGCCGCCATAAGTAATTGTAGTCCACATAATTTTGAATTTGAATATTAAGTAATTTTTTTTTTGAAAAAATTAAGTTTTATTAATAAATAAAAAACTTGACCAATTAGAGAATCTTTGTTTTACGACTCTACTTGCAATTATTTGCAAACATCGCCCTCCCTCATCAATGGCTGCAGTAGCTTCTACTCTCTTCTCTTCCAATCCCAAGCTCTCTCCAATTTCAATCGGCAAAACATCGATCGTAAGATCTCCGTCTCTATCGATTCGAGCTAGATTGATCGTTCCGAAGTTCGTAGTTTCCTGCAATTTCGCACTTGATCGTGAGGTTGAGTCAAACAGTGCGTTGAAGAAGCTTGTTGACTCGTTTTTGGTGCTCTGCACGTCAGTTGCTCTTTCCACGGCGTTGTTCGTCGCCGATGTCGATTCTGCTTCCGCTTTTGTGGTCACTACGCCGAGGAAATTGCAGTCTGATGAGATGGCGACAGTGCGCCTTTTTCAGGATAATACTCCTTCTGTTGTATACATAACTAACCTAGCTTCTAGGTAGCACTTAATTTCCATCTACCTAATATTGCTCTTTCTTTTTTTTTTTTCCGTTTTTCCCGTAGGCGTTTAATTCTAGCGCGGAATGAATTCCGAAGAGTTAATTCTTTGTTGGTTTTCGTAGTATATTGCTTCGGTTAATAAGTATGATGACAGAGACTTGCTAATTTTATTTTTTTCCATAATATTTCCACCTGGATCAGTCCCATGAGCATTTTTGCTTTTCAATTGGCATTTTTGTATATGATTTTTTTCTTTTTGGTCGTTGAGATACTAGCAAACTCATAGTGTTTTATTGACCTTGCAATGTGTAAATTTGCCGAATTAATCGGATTGGTTGCAGTAGTCTGGAGATTATAGGAATATTAATCAATTATATTATCTTGTAAATTACTTCCATGGTTGACTTTAATGGAAAGACATGTCGCTACGTGGCTTTTTGGGTATTCTTGTTGGACAAAAGAAGCTGCGTATGATTGCCTTCAGATGGGTTTCTATCATAGATAAGACTGGCTTTGGAACTAATAAAGTATGTCTTGTTTTCAGACAGGATGCCTTCACTTTGGACGTGTTGGAGGTTCCCCAAGGATCGGGATCTGGATTTATATGGGACACACAGGGTCACATTGTTACAAACTATCATGTGATTCGCGGTGCATCTGATCTCAAGTATTTTTCAAAAGAGTTCATGTGTAGTTATTGTGAAACTTAATCAGTTTATTCAAGTTTGCGCCTGTGTTTGGAAGTTGTATATAGCCTTACTTATGTTAATTCAAGTTTTTATCAATCATCATACAGACGTGTTATTTTTTATATCTACCTTCAATTTCTCTTGACTCGTCCCGAATTTTATTTCTGATATTTATTCCAGGGTCACACTTGCTGATCAGAACACCTATGATGCGAAAGTTGTTGGATTTGATCAAGATAAAGATGTTGCCGTTCTGCAAATTGATGCACCGGAGAAGTTGAGACCAATACCTATTGGTGTTTCAGCAGACTTACTTGTCGGTCAAAAAGTTTATGCAATTGGAAATCCCGTACGTGCATGAAAGTCATTTCTGCATCAATATGATCACCCTATACATTTTTATGATTCATAATTGGTCCTCATATGCTGCTTATCTCTTTAGTTTGGACTTGACCATACACTTACGACTGGTGTGATCAGGTACGGGATGTTTTACTTCATGCATAGGTTCATATTCATTGTCCTATTCGGGATGTTAAAA
This sequence comes from Lindernia subracemosa, assembly GCA_028392965.1. Taxonomy (NCBI): domain Eukaryota; kingdom Viridiplantae; phylum Streptophyta; class Magnoliopsida; order Lamiales; family Linderniaceae; genus Vandellia; species Vandellia subracemosa. The sequence continues at coordinate 340,980 of JAQPCC010000023.1, forward strand.
TGCTTCTTCTATATGCTGGATTTTGTTCAGACTGATTATAGAAACAGATTTTTTGACTGTATATCGAAACTCCTTCGATCTGCATCCTCGTGTAGTTATACGTCAATACATGTTAAACAGATAAAGAATCCCTAAACTTTTCTACTATATTATATGGACCCTTTGCATCGTTGTCTCAAATTGATAAAATTTCGTTGCAGTGGGCTTCGACGGGAAATTAGTTCGGCTGCGACGGGCCGTCCGATCCAGGATGTCATTCAGACCGATGCTGCAATTAATCCCGGCAATAGCGGTGGGCCCCTTCTTGATAGTTCAGGAAATCTTATTGGCATAAATACTGCAATATACTCTCCTTCTGGTGCTTCCTCTGGTGTGGGTTTCTCAATTCCAGTGGACACCGTGAGTAGGCTTTGTTGCTAAAAAATATTTCGCAGTTGTACTTCGATATTGTTTTAACAATAAATATGCAACAATGTATTAGCTATCTTAATAGACTCTCATCTCATTTCACTTTACATTCAGGTAAGTGGAATTGTGGATCAATTGGTTAGGTTTGGAAAAGTAACAAGACCGATTTTGGGAATCAAATTCGCACCCGACCAGTCAGTCGAGCAACTCGGAGTCAGTGGAGTTTTGGTCTTGGATGCTCCTGCAAATGGGCCAGCGGGCAAAGCAGTAAGTTGTCATTTGCACTGTTGAATCTAATACATTATCCAATGAGGTTGGCCCAGACATTCGCTTGTCAGCTTAATAACATTGGTCCTTCAGGGTCTTCAATCCACCAAACGTGATACCTATGGCAGACTTATATTGGGCGACATAATTACATCTGTAAACGGAAAGAAGGTCTCGAATGGCAGTGATTTGTACAGAATTCTCGACCAATGCAAAGTTGGCGACAAGGTAAACGAACCCACCCTGGCTCTCAATGAAAACTGAAGTTTATGTCATTCCTTTTTATGCATATTATGAATCTTCATATTCCTCTGCGCACGTTGGTTTCTTTTCGAAATCTTCGAAAGCCTCCGTCAAGGAACAGCATTCTGTTTTTGATTGATGAAGCTCACGCACTGCGATATCTATTCACGTCGTCGTAACTGTTTTGGTGTTTCAGGTTATAGTCGAAGTGCTACGTGGCGATCATGTGGAGAAAATTCCCGTAGTCCTCGAACCAAAGCCCGACGAATCCTAATTGCACTTTGTGTGATCCTCTCCTCTACTCAAAAGTGTGAATATGCATTCGATATTGTAGCGTTGCTCCCCTGCCGGGGGCTTAGAACTCGACAGCCTATCCTCGAAGATGTGTCATTACTATTATCATGTCATGTATAGGTTTTGCTCCTCTCTTCTTCTTTGTGGATAGTATGTAAAACATATTTGAAATATTTGAGGAAGGCTTTTCTGTAGTCACCTAGTTGGGAACCGCCGGTTCACGGAATCGATCCACGGTTTGGTTACTTTTTGGAACCAGCGGTTACTATTCTTCTTTTGGTATAATCATTTTCTTTCTTTATTACTAGTTTTTTTTTTTTTCCCTTTGAAATGAATTATGTGTAATTACTATAAGTTAATAGAATAAATTAATTCGTAAGAGAAAATGTATGAAAGTAACATGGAAGAAATGATAAATTGTAAATAGCGTGCTAATGATTATGAGAAGTTGATTAATTAATATCAATTAATGTATAGTTTTGAAATTAAATAAAATAATATTCTACGTTTCTATTATATATTATATATAAGATTATGTTTTGGTTTTTTTTATAATACTTTTTGGCTTAAATATATTTTTAGTCATGTACGTTTGAGGGATAACGTTTTAAGGACACTTAAATTAAAGTTGACAATTTTAATCCTGTAAGTATAAAAAATTGAAGCAATTTAGGGACATTTAAGTTAAGGGTGTCAATTTCGGTCACATAAGTATTATAAATGAAGCAATTTTAGGACAATTAAACCTAAAAATTTAATTTCAGTCCGAAATTTATATACGTGTCACCAAAGATGCCGAGTTGGACTAAATTTATTCTCTTTCCTCCAATTAAGTGTCACATCATAAGTATGAGCTTATTTGGAGGAAAGAGAATAAATTTTAGTCATGTAAGTATTAAAATTGAAGCAATTTTAGGAAAATTAAACTCGAAAACCTAATTTCAGCCCGAAATTTATACACATAGCACCAGAGACGCTGACTTGGACTATGAAGTGACGTTTAATTAAAAGAAATAAAAAACAAATTTAGTCCAAATCAGCATCTTCATCGCCACATGTGTAAAATTTGGACTAAGATTAAGTTTTTGGATTTAACTGTCCCAAAATTGCTACAATTTCTATACTTATAGGACTGAAATTATCACATTTAACTTAAGTGTTCTTAAATTGCTTCAATTTTAATACCGGACTAAAGTTGTCACCCTAACTACTTCTTCGTCCTCAACACCCAGCTCGAAGTCGTGGTAATGGCCTGTGCTATGCACTCTTGTACTATTACTAGCAGACTACTTCCTTTTCAACGCCGAATCTCTGCTTATTACACGAGCCCACACCCAATAAGATGGAGCCCTCCGTTTTGTTTACCATCTAACGGCTGCAAACGCCCTGTTATCTTTGCACAGGCTCGGAGGAGCTTATCTTCTTCAATGGCTAAGGAGGCAGCTGTAGCTACGCGTAAGCAAAATTGTTGTTTTCCGATGTCTTTCGGTCTAGTAATTGCGTGACTTGGATGAGAATTATGGTGACGACGGCGCTTCACCTTTAGCTGTTCATTTAGTGGGATTTTTTTTTTGTTCGCGTTTATTTTGGGGTGATTTTTCTTGTGTGGCTTTGTATTGTAATAGGGGATGATTTGCAATTTGATGCACCGCTGAAAATCGTGGAGTATCCTGACCCAATACTGAGAGCCAAGAACAAGCGAGTCAACACTTTCGACGAGAGCTTGAAGAAGCTCGTAGACGAGATGTTTGATGTTATGTACAGGTGAAGAGTCATCATATTTAGTCTCGTGATTGGTTTATGTAAACTATCTATTTAGTCTTCTCTATTTACAGTACTCTGAACAGTTTTGGCTTCCTTGTTTTCTTTCCATAGAACTGATGGCATTGGGCTATCTGCTCCACAAGTTGGAATCAATGTTCAGCTCATGGTGTTCAATCCAGTTGGCGAGCGTGGCGAAGGAGATGAGATCGTTCTTGTAAACCCACGAGTTGTCAGATATTCTAGAAAGATAGTGCCTTTCAATGAGGGTTGTCTATCATTCCGTGGAATTTATGCCGATGTTAAGGTACGTTAACTTATTATTATTTTGCCATTTTTAACACAATCATTATCAATGGATTGAACACGTACTTTTCTTCCTTACGCTGCAGAGGCCAGATTCATTGAAGGTCGATGCACAAGATATCAAAGGGTCAAGGTTTGAAGTAGACTTGACAGGACTTGCTGCTCGAGTGTTTCAGCACGAATATGATCATCTTGAGGTGCATTCTTGATTTACTTTCTTATTACGTAGTAGTAGTAGTTTAATAAAGTTTTTTGAATGCAATGTTAGCGATAGTATTGTGGTATATCGTCTATCAGAAACACAACTGAAAAGATCACTCTACTCAACTGTCATCTAGTTTTATGTCTCATTCCTCAGTGAGTCTAATAAATAAATTATGCAATCTAAAGCAGGGAATCTTATTCTTCGATCGAATGAGTGATGAAGTTCTCGACACCATTCGTGCTGATTTAAAGGCAAGTTATACATTCTCTATGCAATCTTGCTCACAAAATTAGATCTCAATAGGTAGCTCCAAGCAAAATACATAGCTTTAGCTTATGCTCGGTTTTCGCTTTTCGCAGGCTTTGGAAAGTAAATATGAGGAGAGGACTGGTTTGACAAGTCCAGAAAAGATTGATACCCGCAGAAGAAAGAAAAAAGGCGTTGGGTTTGGAAAATCATGAGCATTCGCCCGTGGTAAATGATGATATATTATATATACTATAGTATACAATATAAGATTCTGATATGTATTATTCTTTCGTCAGTAACCCTTTCTATTTATTGTATTACTACACAGATCTTCAATCTTCACTCTTCAGACTCTCTATTTATTGTATTACAACACAGATCTTCAATCTTCAGACGCTAATATGCATTGCTCCCATGAATAGATAACTATTACATTTAAGTATGTATGATATAGAACGAAGAGTGCTGCCATTGGCCACGCATTGTGCTGACCCAGTGTGCTAGCTGAAGTGCGTATGCTATTTTTTGAATAATCCATAGTATTTATTACATATTTTTATATACAAACACTTAACTAAGAAGCCAGGCAGGTATCATCATTTCCTTACAGATAAAGAATATCAGCCCCTTCAATCATACTAAATATTTATGACTTGTTACTTGTTTTGGATCTTTGTATATTCCGCTAGTTTGATCGGACAACACTGTGGCTGTTGTTTTAACTGCTTTTGTATCTTTGGGAAGCTTTACTTGCCAGCATGAATCAATCTATCTATATTTATTATGTTTTATTACAGTGATCACCTAATCCACCTGCACTTGACTAGAGAAGAAAAAAAGAAAAAGAAAGCTAAGCTGCTTTTGATTGGAACCTCTTGGCTCTTGAATACAAGAAAACTCCAGCAAGCGCCATAGCAGTTCCTGAGTTCGATTGATCATAGCTCATAATGTTGCACTCATTATGTTTGGTAGATGGAGAGGGGTTAGGAGTATCTTACCTAATGCGTTTATGGGTGAAACTTGTGTCTGGAAGAAGATGACAGACGAGACAATGACGATCACTCTCTTCAAACTGTTTCCCACCGAATGTGTAATGGGGGATACCATTTGTAGTATCATGTAAGAAACCTGCATGGGATTAATTCGGCTGTTAATACGAAAGATTTTAGCTGAGAAAGTTTGAGGATGACTTTGAGTTGAATGAGACTGATAACCTGTTGGTAGGTGTGGAAACAGAAGCCCATTAGAAGAGCTCGAATGCACAAGTCTTTTACATTCACACCTTGACTTGCCTGTCAGAAAGATTTATATCAACTCGATTCCAAGGAGCCGATAGATGGTTAGAAGCACAGACGGGCGAGAACACTTACTGCATATTGGAGGAATGGACCGATGCTCACGCCTTCCAAAAAGATGGCAGCTGGTATGGATAGTAAGAACGAAGTAATCGTCATAGCAGAGAAGAGGTTGATGTTGTCCAGTTTTTCCTGTCAAGTAGTACGTGGTGAAGATGAAGATTCTTGTGAGAAGCAGATACGAATAGTCCCGACCATTAACGGTACAATACTATGTTGTTTGTCTACCTCCTTTCTGATCATAAACTTCTTGCTGAAAACATTTCTTGTTTGGTTGGTAAGATTGGAAGCCATTGCACTCCCAAAGCCAATCCTGTTTAACAGATCAGCCTCAGATCAAATTGGGAACTTTTGATTTCATTGATGTTTCGGAGAGTTCGAATTTCGATGATTCCATACCAGTTGAAGGAGACTTCTGTAAACGATGCCAGCGCCACGCCACCAACTATAGGCACTAGAGAAGCCACAACCCATAAAGAGGGTATCTGTTTAACCAGGTTGAAAGAACGTTCAGACAAGACAGAATGAGCCTAGTAATGAAACTAGCGCATGTTAAACGTTTTTTACCTCACCGACGAAGAGGGCCGATAACAGAACTGTGAAGAAAGGTTCCATTGCCTTTATCGTGTGCGTGAATGACACAGCCACTCTTCCTAGGCTCACATTCGTCAGCAGATTGCCCATGGTGTGCCCCAATGCTAGCAGAAAGATGGCTTCAAACTGATCAAACCACATTACAACCAATCTAACTCGAGTTAGAGTTTGCCACTTGGCCTGAAACACACATACAACGGTTATGTCAGTTCGATCTATATCTCTACCTGAGACCTTGTAATCTTCGGCTTGGGATGGAGATTCAAAGCCCACATCAGAGACGCTATTGTCGACCCGCAGCCGAATTGGAACGCTGTTACAGTCGCCGGGTAAGGGAAAACCTTCAGTACCTAAACGAGGAAACCACATGTAAGAACCTCAGCCATGCACCATTCAGTTCACTATTCCACGGCTACAAGGAGAAAGCCATAGAAAGAATAGAGAAAGAGAAAGTTAACCTGTTTATTGAAGATGTTGAAGTATATATTCAGCATATACCACACCACAAACATGGATCCAAGAATCAATGTCCTTAGCCTCCCATCGGCGCTAATCAAGCTGTTCGTCCTCTCCGGGACGGCCGCCGATCTTACTATGAAGTCCCTTTCTTTACATCTTAGGTTCGAGCTTCTTGTAATGGCGGCTGGCAATGAAATCAGCCCGCATGACCGAGATATGTGGTAGCCGCATGGTTCCACGAGATTGCTGGGGTGAAGTGATTGCAGTCTGTTGTTAGGCCTTAACAGCTGCTGCTTGGCAGAAGAGAGGAATGGCTTGGAAGTAGACAGAGCCAATGCGCAGCTCGCCATGTCTTAGCTTCTGCAGTTCTTACATGTGATGTTGGAGGTTTACTTATGTTCGAAGGGCTTTGAAGTATAAGTGGCAGGTCAGCATTCTTTTTGCACCAAATTTTTATATAATAAAATATATAAGGCGTGAGGCTCGTGGCTTTGCACTGATCTATTTAATGGCTAGTGAGTTTAGGACAGAGATATTTATTCACATTCTATGGTTGTGGTTGAGAAAAGAACACTAAAAAAATAGGTAGGTGGAGACGACTGGGTGGAGGCCCATGGGAGGGACCTTGAAGCTTTGGCGCCTCTATGATTATCTGTAACATCTAAATGAAGTAAGAAAAATTAATTGTAAGATTTTGTGTAGCGTGGTGACTCTTTATCTCAACGGCGACGAATGGCATAGAATAATTGCCCGAGGCAAAGCAATGAAACAATCCCGACGGGACAAGAAGCAGACGGCACGAGCAAATCTCCTTCGTCGTGACTATTATATATATATATAATATATGCACGATCTCAGTCGTCGTCTAACTCGATAAAAAATGGCCGGAGTAATGGCCAGAAACAAATACTTGACTCCATTTAATCAACTTGGGAGTTATTTCTAACTTTTTTCACCTGCATACAATGGCAAAAGGATATACACTTCATCACATGTTAAATCTACTCGACAGCAAGCTCAAATCAACAGTCATGTAGGTGGAGAAAAGACTTTTCTTTATACACTAATACGTACGTGCATACCTCTCGGGAATAACCACGGCGAAGGCAGAAGCTGCGGACGTTTTAGCCTTTATCAGAATTGGACTTGTCCTGCTCCTGACAAGTTTCAAGAAGTCCTTTTGTTCTGCTTCTTCAAATACCTCATTGGGACTAGTCATGTTCAAGGTCTGAGAGTCTTATAGTGTTACCTTAGTTGCATTTTGGATTACTGATGTTATACATACTTGGCTTGTATTTCGGAGTTGAGTATCTGAAGAGCTGTGTATATTTCGTAAGTTTGAGGGTGAGTTTCGTCCTGAGAGAAGAACGAATGCACTTGATTCTTTACTTCAATCCAACTACAACCACCACTCTTTTTAAACCCCTTCTTGTTCATCAACTCTCTGGTACTCAAGACGTCGAGCCATCTTCCTCCGAAAGCATAAATATTCGACAGAAGAACAAGGCCGCCAGGTTTTGTCTCCATCATTTCTGCTAGCTTATAGGCTGTTTTCTCTACTATTAGTTCGTCTCTGTATTTATTGCAACCACTGAGTAGAGCTGCCCATATATTTCCATCAGGTTTGTACGGCATGCTTGCAATAAACTTCTCTGCCTCTCGAAGCCGTCCGGACCGAGACAGGATATCCACCGCAATAGTGTAGTGTATCTCGTTAGGCTTTATACCGTAAACCTTCTCCATCGAATTGAAGTATTTCAGACCTTTATCTACCAAACCACAATGGGAACAAGCAAATAGAACAGATGAAAGCATGAGCTCGTTTGGGGTGACGGGTGAAGTTCGTTCCATTTCTTCAAACAAAGAGAGGGATTCCTTGGCTAGTCCATTCTCTGCTAGCCCTTGAATCATAGCAGTCCAAACGATCTCATTCTTTGATGACATTCTGCTGAAAATCATTTTAGAACTTTCGATGCTTCCTGATTTCGCATACATATCCACAAGTGCAGTGCCCACGAAGATGTCTTCTTGGAAGCCAAGTTTTACAGCCCTTGCGTGTGAATATCTGCCTTTCTCCAACGAGGCCAAGCTTGCACAGGCTTTTAAGACGCTAGAAAATGTGGATTTACTAGGCACTTCTCCGGACATAACCATGTTATTGAATAGTTCAAAAGCCTTCTCAAAATTCTCAATCTCCACATGACCTGCAATTATTGAGTTCCATGATATGTTGTTCTTTTTCGGTATCTTCTCAAACAGCTCCTCAGCTTCTGCAAGTTGGCCATTCAAGCTATAACAGGCGACCATCGAGTTCCAACAAACAACATTCTTGTGTGAAAGCGAGTCAAACACCAATCGTCCGTCTCTAGTATTTCCACACTTGCAGTAGAAGTCGATGAGTGAACTTCCAATATACACATCAGTGTCCATCCCAATCTTGTAAACATGACCGTGTATGCTCATTCCAGCTTGTAAAGCCTTGAGGCCAGCAAGGGAAACAATGACACAAGAATAGCATGAAAAGTTAGGTTTAAGCTTTTCCTGGATCATCTGTTGAAATAAATGAACTGCTTCTTCAAAGTTACTGCACTGACTTAACCTTGCAATCATAGCACTCCAAGAAACTTCATTCCTTTCCGGCATCATCTTAAATACACGGCGAGCTTCTTCCATATCACCCATTTCAACATGCATGTCGAGTATCGCAGTCCAGGAAACAACATCCCTTTTCTCCATCTTATCAAATATCCTCCTTGCATAATCAACTTCTCCCAGCCTCAAATAAAACGTGATCAAAGAATTGCAAATAGACAACTTACCATTCAATCCATACTTAATGATAAATCCAAACAAGCTCTTTCCTAACTCAATATCACCCAAGCCTTCACAAGCCTTTCGGACACAGGTAAAGGTGACATCATTAGGCAGAATCTGAGAACGTAACATTTTCTTGTAGAGCTCCATCGCTTCAAAATTCAGACCATTATGTACAAGCCCGCTGATAGTCGCGGTCCAAGAGAAGACGTCTGAAAAGGGGTTCCTTTCAAAGTATCTCATCGCTTCAGAAACGTTTCCGTGCTTTAGCAAACCAGAAACCAGTGAAGTCCACGTAACCTCGTTTCTTTCAGGCATTTCATCAAACAGCCTACGAGCTTCAGCTGTGTTGCCCCTCTCCAGATTGGAGTTAATCAAACAGTTGTGAACAACCAAATTGAACCCATCAAACTCCTTAAGCATATGATCGATGTCCATAACGTTTTTGGAGTCCAAATACAGTATAAGCAATCTGACGGCAATGTATTTCTGCGACGAAAAGCCCAATTTAATCAACTGGCAGTGTAGCGCATTTCCATGACTGATTAACTTTTCCTTCGTGCAGATATCAAGAAAAGATACAGCCTTTTTTACGAAGGATTTGAAGCTTTTTCTCGAGTTCATCGGTAGGAGAGTGGTTAACGCATTTCTCATGGTTAAAAAAAATAATAAGCTAAATAAAAATTATATCTTTACGTAGATCAGATTTTCATTCGAGGCTTTTATGACCAAAAGATGAGCACGATGCCTCTTCCGTTCGACAGCTGCTGTTCGTCTGAACAATGAAGTGGCCATTACTACAGTGCTGCGGTGGAGACATTTCTTCTATTAGAAAATATGATTAGGCAGATATATTTTTCAAATAAAAAATTATCAGACAATAAAAGCTTTGTCTAAACATAGCTTTTAAATTACATTTATCGATGTAATAGAAACAAATAGTATAATATAGCTGCATAGAACATTTTTTACTTTATTAAGAACAAGAACATGGTAAAGGCACACACCAAAGTAAGAGTGAAACGTCTGTAACTTAGATTCTCAAACATACTAAACCAACTACTCCATAGCCATACCATGTTGTCATTCATCAAGAAAATAACATAAGAAAAACACTCCACCCCAAGTACAAGTAAATATAACAAAAGAACAAGAAAATCACTCATCGTTTCACGAGCACCAAACTAATAGCAGCAATCTATTGAGTTGAGCCATACATGGATATATGGTTGTTATATAGATCCCTGATTTCTATATCCACAAAACATATAAAGAACCATAATGCATGCGTAGTTGATACGAAATGAACAGCTCAGGCCTTAGTTTACCTTTTTCTCGGGGCCAATCTGATCTTACAGCAAAGGGTATCGTTCAGACAATGCTGTCATGAGGCATGAGCTCCTTAGGTTATGGATCCCAAATCGGTAGTTCACTGAGCTGCTTTTTCAATCTCTCCTCTTCTGCGCTGCATAATGCTTCAGCAACATTGCATAAATAGGAGGCCCTCCGAATCATAGCCTCTTGTGCTTCAACCTGAACATTCAAAGAAGCTAAATTGAGTGCTCTTTCTTTTGATTTCTCATTCTATTCCATATAGGCCATGCTATATATCTAAAGGTGACATTTTTATTTTCATTTTTTTAAATATAGCTTCCTCACATTTTCACGCGCAATGCGGGGAAAAAAGGCAGGGTTCAAAACCAGATAGTACAGGAAATAGTTCGTTGAACGCCTGGCCCAACAGTTCATCAATTACGCCTCCACGAGACGTCTCCTCGGCCCGCAATGGCTCCTCAGACGTCGGGGCCTCGCATGGCGACGTCGCGGGGTGTGCCTCCCGATTTTCCGATTTGTCCTTTAAGGTGTTTGACAAAAGTTCCCAACGGCTAATTTCTTTCGAGTACTTGTCCCTGAGCTTAAAAAAAACCCTCTTCTTCTGTTTCATTCGTCGGCTAATCTCCACAGTCGGATCCGTCGGAGGATGGGCAGCGGCAGATGATGCGATGGGGTGCCCATTTGAACGCTTCTTCCGCTTGTAAACGAAGCCATCGTTGTTTACGAGTTCCCACTCGTCATCGTGGTTTTCCATCTCTTAAACCGTCGTCCACTATTCCTCCTTCCTCTTTGATTTGCTTGCTTTCGAATAGATTTTGAAAAAAGAAATCTTCCGAGGAATTGTGTGTGGGCGGCAAAGATTCAACTGCTGCGAAGTTTAATTGTTTGAGCTCATTTTTTTGGAACTACAATTGAAAGGAGAGAAAAACAAGCCTAAAGACGTTAGCAGCCAGGGGCAGATTCGTCATTTCACACTCCCGCCAAATTTATTCCAAATATGCCCTCGCGTCATTTTTAAGAGCGTATATCTCGCTCGTGGCACCAAACCTATATAAGCAGACGACCGTTGTTAGACGTCACAATTGAAAACGATTGCCCAGAGAGAGAGAGGAGGTAAAACGATAAACCCTTAAACCTCTCTCGTCATTTTTCTTACTTTTTGTGCTCGCTCGCTCAGTTTACGAGTTTCAACTGCGACTGATTTTGCATTGCAGAATTCGCGCGCTATCGTTTTCGCCATTTGTTATCCGTTGAGTGCGTTTAGCATTCATTTATTCGTATTGTTTTGCTTTTTTTGGTGTTTGTTGACGTTGTATTTCTTAGAATTAAATTCTATTGGTTGGGCGAAATTGTTGTTTAGGGCTGTCATTATTGGTCGGAGAGAATTTTGTGCGTGATTTTGAGTTGTAGGTTTTGGTGCTTGTTATGTGTAATGTCCTTACACTTCCGTTTCTCCAATTTCAAAGATCATGGTTTTATAGGGTCGATGATGGAAGAAGATTGGTTATAGGATGTGGATTCTTATTTCTTTTTCTGTTTTTTAGCCAAATCTAAAGATTAACGATTGAATTATGTCTGGTGATTGCTTCTATGGACATTGGCGTTATCTGTGTCCCATTGACTGGATAACACTACCAGTGGTTATATGTTGAAGGTGTTAAAATCAGTATTCATATGCTTTTTTTTGTAGCTTCCTATTAAGAGCTGAGAATCAAAACTGGTCTTCACTTGCACTCGTTGAGGATTCGCAATTGCCAAAGATGTCGCGCTTGAGGTTCAGAATAACTAGCAACAGCATATTCCGTATTCCAGAAGAGGAGTCAAGAATGGATGTAGTGACTAATGCAGAACGAGATTCTATTACTACTTCGGAGAATGTTTCAGCAACGCCATCTTCCCAGATAAAACATCGAGCAGCTGACATATCTCGTGATGATCAAAATGTGAAGAAGCAGAAGATAGAAGAAGTTAACCTTTACAAAGCTTCAACGCATGCCCCACGTTCCACTTGTGAGCCGATGTCATTTAAGGGAAAGAAATTAAGAAGTTGTTCTTCAGGCAAAACCGTAAGCACAAACTTATTTCCAACTGTTTGCTACCTATGCTTATCATGTTTGAATTCTAACAATCAAATCGTTTATTAGCATTCCTTATGTAGTTTTTAATTTTTATGCATACATTATAAAGTTATCAAGCATAGGTTGCAGCATAATTGCTATACGCTCTCTGATTTAGATTTGGCTCCATCTTTTCAAATTGGTGGTTGAGCTCAAATATTTTATGTTTGATTTTACTTTGAGCAGATTCAACCAGGATTAAGGCCACCAAATAGGTGCCTCGTATTGGGGAGAACGATTCAGAAAGGTGCTGAGTGCAGGGACATTTTTCGCTTTCTGCTTCTTTCACTTGATGACCTGAGCTACTTCACTTGTTTTATGTTATTTTTACAGAAAACTGTGGTCAAAATGCTCTTATCACAGCCAACCAAGGACAATCAATCCAATGTTGTAGCACCCGTGCAAATGATTATTCTATTAAAACCTTCAGCGGTCAGTTAAGATTTTTATTCTTGTTTTCCCTTTGCACACTTATAATTATGGCGTAAATCCAGCCAAGTATGCAGTTTCATTGAGAGAGTTTTCATTTTCCAGATAAATCATCTAAGAGATCATTGTTGGGGCATGATCGTTCTGGTTGTTCTATACATGTAAGTATCCAACTGTTAATGTTCATAAAATTGGCTTGTGAAAATACAAGGTGATATTTTAGCGCAATCTTTTGTTTTCCAGCATTGTGACGTGAACTTGGTGATGGCACTGCCTGCACCTGCAGGCTGCCAGGATGGTGAGTATAATAAATATATTCATTATTCAATTGCATTTTTTTTGGTCCACATTTGATAGTAATCTCGAGAATGATGTGGTTGTATCATGATTCAAGGGCATGGAGTTGTTTGCAAGAGAGGAAAAGATGACAATATCCCGACCACTGCTCCAACTGCTGCTTCTGGTGATGGTAGCTTAATTTCTAGTATGTATTGTGGGTTTCTTTCTTTTTCTAATTCATCTATAATTTGGTCAACTTGAGAATGACGGGTTGTGTAATGATTCAAGGTCATGTAGTTGTTCGCAAGGTAGAAAAAGATGCTCATTTCTCGAGCACTGCAGCAACTGCAGCTTCTGGTGAAGGTAGTTTAATTTGGAGTATGTAGTATGCAAATTGTGTTTCTTCATTAGTTACCATGCAAATTGATTTGCTTTTCGTTCACCTGTTGATCAGACTGTGCCACTTTCACCGTCCAAATCTCACCTAAGAAAGCTAGAGGTGCAATGTTGAAAAGCCGCTTTCGAGTTACTGGCCAAGACGTAATCTCTACTCCAGAATACAAGTCACAACATGGTCCGACTAATGGAGCAAGAGCTTCAATTAGTGCTTCGGCGGATGTTTCAGGAACACCTTCTTACCTGAGAAAACATCGAGCAGAGGAAATGTGTTGTGAACGTCAAAATGTGAAGAAGCAAAAGGTGGAAGAAGTAGGTCTTGGCAAAGCTTCATTGCATGCCTCGCGTACCACTTGTGGGCAAATGCCATTTGAGGAAAAGAAGCAACTAAAAAGTTGTTCGGAAAAAACCGTAAGCACAAATCCTTGCCATCATTTTACTAGCTCTGCTTATTGTGGTTGGATTTTAACAATCAATTTGTTTTTCTTTTTTGCCAATCTTATGTATCCTTCACTCTCTTTATTATCAAGCATGCAGTTCAGCATAATTTTCGTACATTGTCATATTTAGATATATAATTGTTGTACATTGTGTCATATTTAGATATAACTCGATCTTTTCTGATTGGTGGTTGAGTTCAAATATTTCGTGTTTGATTTATTTTCTTGAGCAGGTTCAACCTGGACTAAGACGACCACAAAATCGTTGCTTGACTACAAGTGGTTCTACTTTAAGCGGTGAGTTAAAGATGCTTATTCATATTTTCAGTGCAAGCGTAAAACTATGGTGGACATCCACCCATGTATGCACTATGCAGTTTCGTTGAGTGACTTTCCATTTCCAGATAAAACCTCTAAGAGATCGTTGTCAGGGCATGATCGTACTGGTTGTTCTAGACGTGTAAGTACGAATACTAAATTTAGAAAATTCTTAAAGATAGAGAGCTTGTGCTACAAAATGATTTTAATGTGAGCTTTTGATTCCCAGGATTATGAGGTGGAAGACACAGCATTGCCTACAAGCCGCCCTGATTCAGGTATGGGGAAGATATATTCAAATTTATATTTCTCAGTCATATATCATTTGTAAATCTTGAGAATGATGTAGCTGTGTAATGATTTAAAGGGCATAGGGTTGTTGTAAAGGAAGAAAAAGATGCAAATATCTCGATTGATGCCGCTACTGCCGCTAATGGTGAAGGTAGCTTAATGTTGTTTTCGTTAATATGGGATTGCTTTTTCGCTAATTAGCATGAAAATTGTTTTACTTCACCTTCTGTTTATCAGATTGTGCCACTATCCAAATGTCACCCAAGAGGACTTTAAGAGCTGCCATGTTGAAAAGCCGCTTTGCAGATATTATCTCCAAAGCTGCACATCTGGAGAATCCAAACATTGTATGGTTCTTTCTGTTTATTCGTTTTGAACGTGAGTTAATCCGAGCATGTTTTTCTTACGCTGGTCTAATTGATGCTGTGCAGGGTATGCAATTGGATCATACAAAGGTGCAGAAAGAGAAGCAGAGGATAGAAAGGGAATGTTCAGAAATTACAAGAAGTAACCCAATAACTAAAGCATCATCAATAAAGCCTCAGAATGATTCAAAACTGCAGCTTGAGAAAGAACGAGCTGCTGCAAGATTGGCATTGGAAAAGGTGCATATGTATTCTGCATTTAGCCACTGTTAATATATATAGGCACTCTATTATCATTGAAGTTTAAAAATTTCGGGTTATTTTTTACAGTTGGAGGAAACAGCGGACATCGTTGATAATTTTGCCGTATTGAAAGACTTCAACGCATTACTCTTGGGGTCTGTCTCTAAATGAGAGCTATTTGGAAGATGAGGAATGTTTGCAAGACAACATTGTAAGTAAAATCCAGTATTTGCCAAGACAATACTGCATGCAAATAGCAGATTTTAGTTTTCTTTTCCAAGCTTTCAACTAGGTTCTTGTTCTCTGTTTCAGCTCGGTGATATGCATCAGTACTTAGTCAGTCTCATCCACCATTAGTCTATGGTCACAACTGACATCCCTTCGGAATAAAGTATAATCATCCATGGCGTGGCTCGTTTTCGGCTAGTTATTGATCGACGGTTGCTATGAATTAGAGGGAACCTTCTTTAGCCCGTAAGACTTTGTACATGCTTGATATTCATGGACATTCAACTAGTGAACTGAGATTGTATGGGTGGGACTTGAAATGTTTGTGAATGTCGAGCATGTACTTGGTCTTTTTCTGCTGAAGTTGGTTCTCTGTAAGAGCGGTTGTGGAGAAACATCGATGATGCCGATCACACTGCTTGACGGACAAGTAAACTGCGCATAAACCCAACGAAATTATCGATGAAGCTGCAAAGAGGCAACTAATTGATTGATTAATGACCTTATGATTTTTTGTTTTCAGTATATATGAATGAATTGCAAGCTTTTGGTTCTTATCATTTCGGGTTTTTTCGTTTCTTTTTTTTTTTCTTACACGGTTGGAGGAAACAACCAAAATTGATGATAACGTTGATGCTGTTGAAGAAGGTTAAAGTGAAAGATATGCTTTACTACGGATTTCATTTGGTTTTTGCCCGAATTCATTGCAACTACTTTCAGCAATATGCTGAAGTTTTGAATGAAATAGAGGTTCTAGTTTTGGTATAACTAATTTTTTTTTTTTTTTTTTTTAAGTTAAAGGCAAAGAGCTAAATAGTTTAAGAAAACTCTCTGAATACAATCGAATGAATAAAATGGAGCATTAAGTGGGACAAAATTTATGCTAAAAGAGAAATCATCAAACAAATTTTGAACAAAATACAGTAAAAACTCTATAAACTAATACTCGATAAATTAATAAACTCTCTAAAATAATAAAATCTCTCGGTCCCGACTTGAGCCTTTGTAAAAAATCATCGAATTCGATAACATAATAAGATAATAATTTTTTGAAAAATCCCTTCATAAATATTAGGTCCCATTAAATCTCTAAATTAATAATTCACAAAATATTACAATTATAAATACTATGGATGGTAATTTACTAAAATATGAATCTATTGTTACTTGAGTTTTCTTAAAATTTAAATCTAACTGGATTTCATTTCTAACTTTTTTAATTGCAGTCAAAAGTTTCGATGTCGAGTTCTTTAACAGCAACATATTCAAATCAGTGAAAATATTCACAAAAAACACATAGTCATCTATGAATATAATCAATGAGACATATATGAATTCATTTATTTTTAATACATATTAAATTTGATGAATTTAATAAATCTCTTTTTTAATTATTAAAATATTAATTTATCGATATATTAATATCTCTTTAAATTAATAAAACTTCATGGTTCCAATGTTATTAATTTACAGAGGTTTTGAGTGTAATTATATAGTTTGAGTCAGTGTTATGACTTATGAGTGTTTTCTTAAAAAATATTATATATTTATATAGGAAATTCCCACAATACCCTTATTAAGGGTTTAATACGGAGGGAGTTGTTCTGTTCTCGTCACTCTTCCTCCATTTCTTTGCGAGAGCTTGACAAATTTCAAGTTCATCATTCTAATTTCACCGACGATTCCAATTATGAAGCTCGTTCGTATGCTCTCAGGTGCTTCTACTCAAATATTCAGCTAAGTTTCTTGTATTGTATTGTTTGGTTATGTTATGCTTTTACTGCCAGGAAATCGTTTTGCGATTGTTCGAGTCTTAGGGCGTCGAAATTTTTGTGCGCCGTCGGAGGAGTATTTGAAGCGTAATTATGCTAGCCATGAGGCTGAGTACAACACTGTTATTGGCTCTCTTACTGCTCAGAGAAGGTAATGCAATTTTGGTTAAAGAGATTTTTCGGACATTTGCATCTGAAACTAATTGGGAGTACAGCGTTAGATTATGAGTTCGATCTTGAAAACTTTAGATCCTTTGCTAACCTCGCCTTTTGTCATGTATAATTGGGCTGCAATACGCAGTGTCATATTGGTATAATAATTTCCATCATTTTGGGAGCTGATTTGTTACAAAGCCTTTAATTTTGAAAAAATAAAAATACAGGCATTATTTGTTGAGGGATGTTTACGATGATATGATGCTGGATGGGGTGAAGCCTGAGAGGGATACATTTCATTCGCTCATCGTTGGGACAATGAAAGGTGGCCGGATGCAAGATGCTTTCTTTTTTCGCGATGAGATGAAATCTATGGGCTTGGCCCCAGATGTATGCGATTTCATATTCTGTTGTTTTGTACATTAATGTTCCTGAAATGTTTTATTTTTGTTGTTGATGGGTTACGTTACATGTGTCATTTTCAGTCGGTGAACTGCGACGATGTTGTAGTTCTTGTCTTGTGTTGGTGCTTATGTATCAAATCTAATATAAGGCTATTGATTGGCATTGTCAAATTTGCTATGCAAATCTAATGGCTTGATAGGGCCTGTGATGGATAGCTTCATATAACAATCATTTAATTTCGAGTTGCTCTGCTAATCAATGACCATACTGCCTGTTCTTTTCTTTTTGTTAGGTTGCTTTGTTTAACTACTTGATCTCGACATGTGGGAAATGCAAGAATCCTGATCAGGCAATTAGGGTAATTATTTATTATATTGCTATGTTTTCTTTCCTTGTGCTAGATAAAGTGATGATTCTTGAAAAAATACTGTCTTCATTTGCAAACTGAAGCTTTTTGAAGAAATGAAGAGATCTGAAGTGAAGCCTACTGCGCAAACCTTCATATGTCTCCTTCATGCATGTGCAGCATCTGGAAAATTTGATCGAGTGTAAGCTTATCATTCACTTCTTCGCCACTAGCAAGTATTCACCATAAGTTATGACTAGTAGTAGCTAATGTGTTAGCTGCTAAGGTCGTCTCTGCTTTCTGACGATTGCCAGCATGGCGCTGTACGTGGAACATATGCTAATTGCTGCATGAAACTCTTTTCAATTTGTAGTTATGCGATAGTTAGAGATATGACTGCTGCTGGTTTTGGTCTGAACAAATTCTGCTATGCTGGACTTATAATTGCGCAAAGAAACAAGATCCCTCTCACCGATGATACGGCTTCGAAAGTAATTATTTAGTAAACCTCTTCAATTTTACCAAATAATGGTGACATATCTGATCTCTGAATAAATATCTCTCTTATGCTTATTTTTGTCCTTCCCGTTCTCGCAAAAGATTGTTGAGCTTGTAGAGCAGTCTAAAGGATGGTCCGCAGTTGATCAAACCAAGGACAACGCAGAGAATGTTATGATGGGCATATCTGAAGAAGAGTTGTACAATCTTCCTACAGCGGAATATGTTCACCGTCGTGGTGGCTTTGTAGGCAAGCAGTTGACTGTATATCATGTTGCTTTTCATGCTAGTGCCGATCTTAAGGATGTTGAGGTAACTATCGTTTATCCTTTTTGTTGTCTTTGAAGTAGTTGTTTTTCGCATTATCTGTATATGTGTAGGGTAATGGATATTTCTCTTATTAAAGCATGTGCCAGTCATAAAATTGGTCATTTATCTTGTAGAATAAGTCGTGTGTCTACTTGTTGTCCTAAGATCATGGGGAACCACCATGAGATTCTTCAAAATAATGTTATCTCGTTATCATTGCAGGCAACTGATAGACTTCTTGAGATGCTCGAAAAAGATGGAAAAACCCCTGATGTTTTTATTCTGATGCAAGTTATGAGGTAATCAGTAACTTGATTTATCATTCTAGAAAAGGATGGAAAAACCCCTGATGTTTTTATTCTGATGGAGGTTATGAGGTAATCAGTATATTGATTTATCATTCTAGTATTGATAATATGACTTGTAGTTCTAGTGTCATGCTGAAATCAATATATTCTCTTCTCATGGCGTCATACTGATCCTCAATTCTAACTTTGGCTTCCAGGTGCTATCTCCATGCTGGGGACTTGGACCGTGGTCTCAAAGTTTTTGACGACTACATGCAGTCAAACAGACCTCCAATCACAGAACTATACGTTGTATGTTCTTCGAAAAAAAATTGGTTCTTTTGGCTTCTTGCAGTATATTACAAATTTGTCTCATGAATATCACCCAAGTAGCTGATTGAAGCGATCGAAACTGACATATACCTTCATCCTCATATTACGTAGTAGTGATTTTTTTTTTTTTTACTAGGGCTTTCACTGTAAAGTTACAATTGCATGCCCTTAAATAGTTCTGCTTAAGTCACTGGGACAGGTGACTTGTCTACCTAATTGGATTATTCTGAACGCCTTACGAGTAGTAGCTGCTTGAGTCGTTTCCTTATTAAATATCATGCTTCATTAGCTGACGAATATGCATCCAAAGACATTATTTTGAGCTCCTTTAAGCCTAAAAATTTCATGATATTTACGTAATTTTTTCCATGATTGCAGACGCTAGTGGAAGGAGCGATGGTTGGATATTCGGAACGGGGTATGCAAGTCGCCCAGGATACACTGGTATAGAGCTTCTTTTAAAGTGTAGTTGGACCTATCAAATTCTTTATACTACCTTAAAATTTAAACTTTACATGCTGGCCATATTTTATGGTCCACGCTGTTTGTCCAATGCGAAATTAACTGCCTTTTCATCGATTAACCAGGTTAAAATGAACACAAGGGGTTATACGCTGACAATCAGGAATATTAATGACCTCCTCCTTGCTGCTGCTGGCGAAAAGGTAAACTAATATATTTTTTGCGATTAACTCTGCTCCCAATTTAATAATTCCACTAGTTAATTGACCTTTCTGAAACATTCGGGTCATTGTTATGTAGGATGGTGGATTTACCGCTGCAAACCTCTTATGGGATATGGCACAAGCTCGTAAGATTACCCCTTCACTTCCCGCCGTAGAAGCTTATCACCGGGGTCTTAAAGTGAGTCTTTTTACTTTATATCAGCTAAATCTTTCTTCTACGACTGTGTGAATGAATGCTTGGATTGGATCGACATATTTCCGTCTCGTGATTTTGTCTATCTGCTACAGGAAAGGGAGATTCCCGAGGACGATCCTCGCCTTTTGTTAGTTTCTAAAACGCTCAACGATCTTCGCCTTAGAGTCGGAATTGGTGGTAGAAGATAGAAAGAGGATGCTAGCTTTGTGCTTTAATGACTATTTGTTCTTTGTCAAGCATGCACTTAGCAATGTGTTTCTGAGACTGAAATAAGTCCAAGCCATATTTGATTTGCTTATTTACTTTGGTGATACGTATAAGCTTTACATTTTATTGAAAATATTGGTACACTATCAATATTTATTTTTATTATAAAAATATAGGTAGATTATGTAAGTCGCATTTCTGAGTTGGAACGAATCGAACTAAAGTCGCTTTTTTGTGTTATAATTAATTGAAAAATGGATACCATTTCGCCGTGCCCTAACCTAAAGAAGCCTAAAACCCTCATCAAGAAAAATAAAGCCCTAAATCATCTGCCCTTAATCGATTCTCATCCTTGATTCAGTTGATTTCTGGAATTTCCTGAGACAATGTTGCCGTCGACGATTAGAAGATTACTCAGGCCTACCGTTCAAACCCTACCTCGTCTCCTTGAAATCGTTCCGCCGCTCAGCCAGACTCGTATATTGGATCGCTCTACAAGAAACGATTCGGAGCATATTGTTCCGAGCTTCAAATCTAGTGTTTTTACGCATCCACGCGTTTATCCGACCTTCGATTTGGAGTTTTTTCTCGATCCGAAGTTTCAGCAGCAGCTTCAGCTCCGACCTGAGACAGGGATGTTTGAGGAAGATGCGTCGTCGGATGAGAAATGTATAATCAGAGCTGATAGCGTCAAGAAGAAGAGGAAGAGGAAGATGAACAAGCACAAGTTGAGGAAGCTCAGGAAACGCCTCGGCAGGAAAACATAGATAAGGAAATTCAAGTTTTTTTTATGATCCGAAATATAATAATCAAGCTCGAATTGCATCATTGTTAAGTAGATACGATTTTCCTTCCTGTTAGTGTCGGATAGCATGAGACTTTTTTGCTCTATTGGTCTAAATTATTGCATTCGATTCCCCTGACAGAGCTTTGGTTGTGTTGAACTTGATGGAGAAGGTTATCATTTTGTTTTCTTTGAAATACAACGGAAAATTTGATCTTTCTTACATTGGTATTGTTAATCATTGTGTTATGCTGCCGTGCCTTGGTTTGAATTGATCTTTTATGCTGTAATTCCAGTTGTTGAGACTTAAGCCACAGACTTTCATATTTTGACTAGCGATTTAATACTGAAACTAGCGCTAAGTTGGGCTGCGGATATTGATGGCTTGTGTAACGTGTTCAATGACATGAATCCGTAGCCATTATATGAACTGTTCTTGCACACCCTTCTAAAACATGCATGTCAGTGAGTTATTTGTTTCTCTTATTGGAAGAAAAATTGGATGTCTGGGGTCTATATAACATGGGATACTGTAACTTTTCTTTTCTGGGGGAGTGCTTATGCTTGAAATTTGTCACCAATGGCTGGTTGGTTATATATATAAATACCTATATATCTTGCTATGCTTGAGTTTGACATGAGGTTGGTAAGCCATCATTGATTTGTGTTTTGAGGGGTTCATTTGGGATATGAATGATTATTCCTCATTTTATTAACTGATCTCTTTCAAGTCAGTTCGTCCACATTATAAATGTATAGTCTATCATCTCCTGATTGGTTTCTTTTGTTCTAGCCCTGGTATTTCTTTTCACTTGATTTAAAGATATGTTCTAATTTGAAATGCTTTACTTTTGCTTTTCTTGAAGAAATTGAAATAATTTTTTTTCGAAGACATTCCACCGGGCTACCATGATTATTTTCCTAATGTGCCGTTGATCTTGTAAAATATATGGGTTGTTTCACACTTAAGTTATGCTTTAAGCTTTAATGATACCACCTATTCCGTGCTTGCCTTGTTATGACTAGTCTTTAATGGCTTCTTTGATTGTTGTATTTTGAAGTCATGGTTAGAGCAAAACGTCAAACCCTATGTTTTACCCCCCCATCAAATTGGTCTATAGCTTATTCTCTTTAGTCTTTATCTGGCCAATGAACTTTTATGTGATTGCTTCTACTTACTACCCATTCTAACCCACTATATGTAAGTGAGTGAGTGGGTCATGCATGGCATAAACAAGTTGGATCCATACAAAATATATTTAGTATTATAATCCCATTGTTTGATTAGTACAGTGTTGATTTATGACCACATATTTTCTCCATTAGTCCCACTAAGCACGAGGCATGATGATCATACATTATCATCATTGCCATAATCCCGCGGATGATGTGTGTAGGCTAGACTTTTAGGGCACATGCCTTGTTTTCGTATTATGTCAACTTTTTTCCTTTTTTTCCCCCTTTATCATGTTTGTTGAAGTTTCATCGTCTGCACCTATCCCTTTTTTTGTCTATCTAAACATTTGGTTTTGAAGATGGGACGCCCACCTTTTGTGCCCCAACTCTTTGAATTTCATGCAATACATCATACTTTTTATTAGGGGATTATCATCACCATACCTTCAATTCCGAATAGGCTTTAAGGAGAATATCAAACCTCCCTTGCCCACTTGAGGTTTTGACCTATCGAACCAGGTCGACGGGTCGGGTCGGGTCGGGTCATTTAAATGGTGTGCCTTTTATTATGTCGACTTTACTCTGATATATGAGAAGCCAAAGACAACAATGGAGAAAAGAAAACATGTCATGTGGTGTTAAGTGAAATGTGTATGGATGAGGCAAATGCTCACTTGAGTCTGTATCAATCATTTTCACAAAGGACAGCATATCCCATGCGCCCATCAAGTTATTATGATTTTATTTAATTAAAAGAAAGTTTACATCATAGCATTATGTCACAAGGACTAGGCAGGCCAGAGCCAATGTGTAGCAAGCAGCAACATATCAACAAACACAACACAAAGACTTAATCATTACTATATTTTTATGGATGACAACTTATAGGAAATCAATCTTAAAATGTTGAATTCTATCACAAGGAGGTCTAGGGTTCTATTTGATCTGAACTCGACTCATCGGTCATGGGTTCGATTTGATTTAAACTCTTTGAAATCACTGTCTATGTTGGATTGTGATTACCGCAGTGGTATGAGACATATGGGCAGGGGAGGGGTGGTCCTAAGTGTATGGTTGGGGTCGATTGACCCCCGACCGTCGGAATGAACGAGAACGTCCACTCAGTTATAAATTCTCGGTCCGCCTCGGCATATGGGCAGAGTTTCGTGGGATCTACTTGTGTGGGGATAACTTGTGCGTAGACTATGATGATGTGGTGGAATATATGGTTCAGAGTTTCGTGAGAACTATGATGATATTATGTGGGGATACTTACACTGCGTTTGGTATGCGGAATTCGATTAAGAAAATAAAAGGAAAGGTGGAAAGGAATAACGATCACAGTGCAAAGTATCATTATTCGATGCATTATTTTTATTTTTCGTCGTGCTTTTCAGACACTGAATTCCACATAGCAAACGCAGTCTTAATATTTAAAACAAAAAAAAAAAAAAGGAAAATGAAGAGTAAGAATAAAACATTCGCAAACGGCAACAGTACATACTTCCGCAATTGTCCACTTTCTTGTTTCCTCTCTCTGCCATTCAATTCAAACATTATTGCAGACAATTAATATAAAAAATTAAACTTTTGAAAAAAAAAAAGTAGCCAAGTGCTCTCTACACAGTCGCTCTCCGGCATAATGGGTGGGATGACGTCGTCGATGGCGGCCAAGTTCGCATTTTTCCCGCCGAATCCGCCGTCCTACAAGCTAGTGAACGACGATGTGACCGGGCTGACGCTGCTGAGCTCCTTTCCGCACCGCGAGAACGTGGAGATCACGCGCATCCCCACGCGCCGTGGGACGGAGATAGTGACCATGTACGTGCGCCACCCGATGGCGAGCAGCACTGTCCTGTACTCTCACGGCAACGCCACCGATCTAGGCCAGATGTACGAGCTGTTTATCGAGCTCGCCATACACCTCAGAGTCAATCTCTTAGGGTAATAGTGACATATAAATAGTCGAATTGCTCCTTTTTCTTTTCCCAGCTTTCTTAATTTTGCTTGGTAAAATTGGAGCTAGGGGAGCATTCTTGTGGTATATGAAGAAATACATGTCTTTAAGTTTAAATGATCGTTTTACAGAATAAACAAAATGGCTTGTTATTTGGATTTAGATAAAAGCGTTGGTTTAAGATAATTTGCTTGTGTGTTTCTGTGGGTCTTTGATTTTGCAGTTGTATCTCAACTCTATGAGAATATCCTCCTTGATGGCTAATATCTTTTTTTACTCTGGCACCATATGATGTGTTCTACTTCTAAGTTTAAATTCTTGAATGATCAGTTAGATTCTTAAGAGCAGCTTAGCTGAACAATGATTAATCATATTCGCTGGTAAATTGTGTTTAGGTACGATTACTCTGGGTATGGGCGGTCGTCTGGGAAGGTGAGTTTTAGGTTATTTAACTTACTTAACCATATAATGGTTCACTTCGATCATAATGCAGTTTAATCTATTCTGCGGTGCCTTAATTTGTTAGCGAAAACGTGTGTTATTATCCATGTAGCCCAGCGAGCAGAATACATATGCAGATATCGAAGCTGCATTTAAGTATCTTGAGGAGAGCCATGGCACTAAGCAGGAAGATATTATCCTCTACGGTCAATCTGTTGGAAGTGGACCGACATTGGATTTGGCTGCCCGTTTGCCTCGGTTAAGAGCTGTCGTTCTGCACAGCCCTATACTCTCTGGCGTGAGGGTGATGTATTCTGTAAAGCGCACATACTGGTTCGACATCTTCAAGGTAGAGATCCTTTTTAACCATCAAATATTGCTTGACTATACAGCCATCTTTTTAAGTGCATTTACTCATATAAATTATGCATGTCTGCCGCAGAACATTGACAAAATCCCGCTGGTTCAGTGTCCCGTCCTTGTTATTCATGTAAGTATTACTCCAAGATCCTAAAAAAGAAAGAAAAACATGGCCTTTTTTGTTTCAGAAGCAAATTTTTTTATCCAATTGACACCTACCTATAATTTCTGTGTTTGATGCATGTTTTAACCTGGGATTTACTTTAAAAGGAAAAAGAAGAAAAGGGTGTCAAATGAAACCCGAAAAGAATGATACTTGATATGTTTTCTGATAAGAGATTAACATCGTAAGTCAGCTAATACCTTCTTGTGGTTAACTTAGGCGTTATTTTTTACAGGGAACTGCTGATGAAGTAGTTGATTTCTCACATGGGAAACGGCTCTGGGAGCTCTGTAAAGAGAAATACGAGCCCCTATGGATAAAAGGAGGGCACCACTGCGATCTAGAGCTCTACCCCGAGTACATCAGACATCTGAAGAAGTTCGTTGCAACAGTAGAACGACCTCTTTCACATAGAATCAGCACCAGGAAAAGCCACGTGGACAAGTTCGAGCCATCTAGAAAAAGCACCGATATGATCGATGCTCCAAGGAAGAGCACGGACGTCATCATCAGAGAAAAACCCGAAACATTCGATGCTCCGAGGAAGAGCAGCGACTGGAGAGAAAGGCCCGATATGTTCTTCGATGCCCCGAGAAAGAGCAGCGACTGGAGAGAAAAGGCTGACATGTTTGATGCTCCGAGGAAAAGCGCAGACCACAGGGAAAAGCCTTGGCTCAGCACTGAAAAGATGGAGATATCGAAGAATCATTCTAGCAGTGGTAATGGTGAGAAGATGGACAGTAAGACGAGGTTGTCCTTATTTGATCACAAGGAGAGGTCGAGGAGAAGTGTAGGCTGCATTGAGAAGTCGTGGAAAAACATGGATCATCAGGTCGAAAGGGCTCGGAAGAGCGTCGATGGATTGGATAGGTTACGATCTTCTTGAACAAGTTGCTTTCCTTTATATTTTTCAATCTTTTTCTTTTTCTTTTTCCACTGCCGATTGTTATAACATTTATGGTGTGTCGGGTGCCGAGTATAGGGAGTTCGACGTTTGTGCCACTTTTGATGTTTTAGAATAGATTTTTACTTACAATGGCAGAAGAAGATTCTGTAAAGAAGCTAAAGTGCTCTTCTATGTATGCTGTGAGAAACATCTGATTTACTTGTCTTAATTTTACATCCGAGTCATGACGATAAATCATTACAGTAGTGTATTCTCGTCGAGACAAAGCTTTACTAGTAAGTTCAATAGTCGGGAATCGAGGCAAAGCGATATCCCGGGGCACCTCTCCACGAATAGTAGGCTACACGAGTCTCGTAGAAACCTGCATAAAGCAAATTCACAGCGCACTCTAGAATGCAAAGCGGCCCTGTAACGTCCCCGTTCCTATTTCCTTTT
This sequence comes from Lindernia subracemosa, assembly GCA_028392965.1. Lineage (NCBI taxonomy): Eukaryota > Viridiplantae > Streptophyta > Magnoliopsida > Lamiales > Linderniaceae > Vandellia > Vandellia subracemosa. The sequence goes on from JAQPCC010000023.1 coordinate 367,794, forward strand.
TATACACACATAAAATTTTTCGCATTTCAAAACCCTTTACATATCATACGAACGGGTGCGTACATCCTGACGTATCACTTCTACACATATTCTATGTCACATGTAATATACATGTATTCACATATGAAAGTCGATAATGTTTTCTTAAACTGTATGCAGACGATGAACAGAGGGAAGCAGGATAGGAATGTAGCTGGCCGACCTTGAATCCATGTCGTTACGCGGAAGCTTTACTTTACTAAGTTTGCTCGTAATCTACAATCACTGTGAAGACAACAATTCAGAGTATGATCGCAGCATGTAAATCTATAAACATAAAGTCATGAGCATATGAGATTCACATAATCATCATTTTGTCATGTACGCATTTCTATCATATAACCAATTGTTCAATTCATCGAATTCATAACATCGTCTTTTCCATTGAATTCGTGTCATCATCGAATTCGTATCATCATCATTTCCATCGTAATGTCATGCCGCCAAATCATCAAACATATAACAATCGTTCCCATGATTCCTATAACATATGCAATTCTATATGATGATACTCCCGTTATGAACCCGCCCGTCAACGAACTATCGATCATATGTGTGCCCATGCATGGGACTCTGTAGGCATTTCTTTCTTTTGGTGCCTGTACAGGACTCTGTCATCCCCCGATTTGTAGGGACGTAACCGTGGCATAATACATCGCATCATCCGAAGCCGTAGCAGTCATAACGGTTTCTCCCTTTTTGTAACATATGAATGCACATGACATATGACATAAAGTCGTACAAATCAAATCAATTCATACAGTTCATGTATACCACATAATTCATCGCTTTTCACGTATATCACATACTCTGTAAATAATATTGCAAGAGATACTGCAATTAAGCATATCAGAACATCATAATTTCAAAGATCTCATGAAAACTAACATCGAATCACATAGGCACATAAGGTACACGTTGCCGATCATACTCACAGGTTTATGCTTATAACCCGTTCCTTTCAGTCGACCTTGTCCTTGCCTTTTTCAGAATCCCGACCTAGTATAAAATCGGTCCAACAATCAATATGCAGTCTAGATAAGTATTCTGTGAATGACGTAACCTGATTATTTTTCTCCTTTAATCCTTTATCACTATACTGTGATCATTAGTTTTTTTTTATGCTTAGTATTTTTCGGTATCTCAAAATTTCGAGTACTATATTGACTTAGATATTTTCGGGTATTCTATATTTTCGGGAATCAATATTTCAATGTTTTCTGAACTTATATAAATTCGGGTATTACTTATTTAGATACCTTCCGAGAATAGTGACCTTTCGGGTGCTATATATTTTCGGGCAATCATTTAATAATATATGTATGTATATCTTTTCGGGTGACATATATTTTCGGATAGCATTTTTTTATTTAAGTAACTTTCGGGTGACATGTTTATTCGAATAACTTTCGAATAACATGTTTTGTTGGAAGTATTTTATAGTGTTCAATAATCAAGTTATCTTTGTCTATGGACTTAATTGTAATATATGTATAGTTAGGGATTAGAATGCAAATATACCAATATTGATTGGTATATATAGGGCAAGTGTGTGTAACATACACACAACTTGAGTTTAGCTTTCTCTCACTAGAAATACTCTCTCTAATCACTATCTAAGCTAGGGTTAATTGTAGAGAGAGAAAGAGGATAATTGTAGAGAAAGTTTGTGATTAATGAAGATTTGATTGATTTAATCCTAAAGCTTCCGCTCGCATTATCATCGAGGTAAATCTATCGAATCTATGCTCGAGTTCTTCGTTGGATGATAAAAATGGACCTAACAATTGGTATCAGAGCCAAAATCGTGTGAATTGATCAATTTTTGATTGCTGAAATTTGTTTTTCGCATGAGTGTTCTTCACGCCAATAGCTTTTTCGCATGATCTATGTGATTTTCGTATGCTATTTTGATTGCTGTTTTCGCATGATATTGAACGAAAAACTGATTGCGAATCATCTGATATATGTTAATTGCGATTATCTTCGATTAATTGAGCTTAATTTTAAATCTGCGATCGAAACAAATTTTTTCATCTTCAAAGTGTTCTTCGCTAATTTGCTCAATTCTGCTATATTTTGGATTCGATTGTGTTAATCGAGTGTTTTCTATGCTTACCCAATCAATTTCGATCGATTAACTGTGCTTAATGTGTTAATTTGAGTGTTATTTGAAGATTTCGCATATAAATTCGCGTTTTCGCACCAAATAAAAGTTTTCGCACGAAAATATTTTCGCACCATTCATAAGATAGTTTTCGTATCAAGTTATTTTCGCATTGACCAGAGTTTTCGTATCTCTCACATACACAGAAATTTTTACATTGACTTTGCATTTTCGTATACTGTAGCATACGAAAAACTTGGGATACGAAAAATATTGGTGATACGAAAAACGTTTTATTTTCTCGTACGAAAAAGACTTTGATTCGAATAAGATCTCTATACGAAAAAGTATTTGTATACGAAAAATATTTTTTCTCTCTCGTACGAAAATTTTTTTGATACGAAAAACATTTTTTTGTCATACGAAAAACATTTTTTTTGTCGTACGAAGACATATACGAAAAACATTACTTTCGTACGAAATCTATTTTTGTCGTACGCTTTTAGTCAATACGAAAACTTTTACCTCTGATACGAAAAGATTTGTGATACGAAAACACTATTCCATACGAAAACCTTTGCAAAAAGTTTTCGTATGAATATTCTATTATTTCTTTAAGGATTTCGTATCCTATCTCATACGAAAAGCGTTTCTCATACGACAAACTATTCTACACATGCGAAAACTTATGATGGGAAAAAGATTTTCAATACCTCAAAGCTTGCGAGAGTTTAAGGTAGCAAAAAAAAAAAAAAACCTAAAATTTTAAGTTTTTAGCTACGAGATTTTTTGCGTACCTGCTTTAAAAAGATTCCTGGTTCATACGAAAAAGTTTTGGGTAACAAAATTTTTTTTTGGACTGGTAAAATTTTTCGGTACAAAAATTATTCTCGGTATAAGTTTTTTTTTCTTTTCTAAATCATTTCAAAATCTTTTTGATATCTAAACTTCTGAAAACTTAATCATTCAAAAATCTATTCGAAAAGTTTTAATCAAAATTTAATATCAATTCAAAAACACGATAACGGAAAAAAAAACATCCAACCCAGAAAGTAAATATGGAAGCCAACTACTTGATAAAAATCAAAGAATTAGAAGCTAGGCTAGAAAATAATCACAACTGCTTAGTTAAGAGTCTAGAAGAAAAATCTATTCTTAAAAATAAACTAACAATAGAACAAGAAAGGCTGACGAGCTTAAAGACAAGGGTCGCACAACAAGAATCAACTATAAGCGAACTTACAAAAAAATTATCTACATGTAGAGACGAAAAAATAAATAGTGCAGCCCAAAATAAAAGTCTTCTTGAACAAAGAAATCAATTATATTAAAAAATTAAAGAATTAGAAGATGTTCTAGCTAAACGAGGATAAACTGAGCAACGCCAAATAAAAGAAACTATATTGTCTCTAAATAAGTCGACTCAAACAATTGAGTCCGTGCCAAACAAGGAACATTCTATACAATCTATAAAACCCGAATCTAAGAATTGCTCTATTCCAGAAAATACTTGCAAAATTGCTGAATTAAATTCTCTTCTGGAATCAGAACGTAAAGAGTTTCGAACAAAAATGGATAAGCTTTTAAAGGAGAATTCATTTCTCAAATATTCCTTAGAAAAGGGCACAACTACAACCATTCATCCTGTAAAACCTGAACCTTTAAACGATATATCTTCTAAACAGGATCAGAAAACTCAAATGACTAAACCTATAAAGCAGGAAAGAATAGAGCAAGACAATTCATTTTCTATTACAATAAACAAAATTGTTCCTAACTCTATTCTTCCTCCAAAAATTCCTAAAGTCATTCCAAAGATAAAGCAAGAAGCTACTAAAGCTAAAACAGACAATAAGTACACATTCTCTATTAAAACTGAAACGTCCAAGAGTAATAATTGTCTAAACAAAAGTAGCTCATTTAGTACACATTACAAAGTGAATGATGTGAGTCTAGAAGGTAGGAAATACGACACTTCTATACTTAATGCTATTGACTTGTATTCCTCTCTCAAGTACCCGGTCAAAGTCAAATCCGAATTGCATCTTAAGCGACTGGCGAAAGAGAAAATTTTCTCTTCTACAAAAAGACACACATTCACCGATGCTGAAAAGTTAAATTTCAAAAAGGTACAACAAATTTGGAAACCTAAGTTACAAATGGAAATAAGTAGTCCTCGACAAATGTGGATTCCTATGACTGCTTTATGTGATAATTTTGCTTTCAAATTTGAACCTTATATGCATAATTGTTTCACTGCTAATAAGGGAGGACCCGTCCAAAAGTGGGTACCAAAGTCCCGATAATTTGTTTTGCAGGATCCCGATCATACATGGTAAATAGACGACGATTGCTCCACATGTATGGTCGGTATGCGATGATGAGCAGTCGCACAAGACCCCAACACGTGTGGTATTTGATTTGCTCCACACACGTGATCGGTTTGTGACGTGAACAAACAAACCAAATCAAGACTATTCCAAAGTTCTTGATTTGACATTGTTTTTCTTTTTATTTTTCTGTTCATAAAAAAAAAGGCCATAAAAAAAAGAGAAGAGGCAATAAAAATAAATAAATAAATAAATAAAGAAAAATAAGGCCATAAAAAAAAAGAAGAAAAAAAAATAATAAAAATAAGGCCATAAAAAAAATAAAAAATAAAAAATAAATAAGGCCATAAAAAAAAAAGGGAGTGGATAGAAAAGGTGCAAGAGTTTCAAAAGAACGTATTACCATAGTTTATTGTAAAAAGCGCATATGTTTTAGGGGAAGTAATACTCATAAGCGCAATATCAAAAAGGCGCGCAATGTTCAAAAGGGGAGTGTGCTTCAATCACAAAAGGCGCATAACTTGAAGGAAAGTAATAGGCAAAAATCTACAATATTTTTCGGTATCTCAAAATTTCGAATACTATATTGACTTAGATATTTTCGGGTATTCTATATTTTTGGGAATCAATATTTCAATGTTTTCTGGACTTATATAAATTCGGGTATTACTTATTTAGATACCTTCCGGGAATAGTGACCTTTCGGGTGCTATATATTTTCGGGCAATCATTTAATAATATATGTATGTATATCTTTTCGGGTGACATATATTTTCAGATAGCATTTTTTTATTCAAGTAACTTTCGGGTGACATGTTTATTCGAATAACTTTCGAATAACATGTTTATTCGAATAACCTTAAATTTCCAGATAACATATTAGGGTTCTAACAACTTTCGGGTAATATATTAAAGTTTCGATACTCTTCTATATGATTGATGAAAATAATTCCATCCTCTAAACATTATATTCACATCAAAATCATACTCTATTCATAAGCGAAAATATCTATATCCTCATGTTTAATTTCTATATTATCTATTAAGTTAATCTTAATTAACCTTATTTAAAATCTTACATAACATATGAAAGGAAGCATAACAATAAAAATTTCGTATATGTAGATATACCTCACGTTATGCTTTAGCTGAAGATTGATGTTGATGCTTTGCAAACTTTAGGTGGTGTTCACGTTTTTCTTTGATAAAATGAATAATATTTCATTTTTTCTAAGTATTTAAAATGATAAGTTTGTATTTGCTTAGTAAACTACTGATTAAAATGTGATGTGTCAACTTCTCTTACTTTGCTTTTACTTTAGGTTTTCGTTTTCCTTTGTAAAATTTTCAAATAATATATTTATTATTTAATCTATTATGAATTTCCGGGTAACATTTCTTTTCAATGTTTATTTTTCGGGTTTGATCAGTTTTCGCCGCTTTATTTTTCGGCTGAGAACTTTTCGGGTATGAACTTTTCGCCGTGTTATTTTTCGGATTCTATTATTTTCAGTATCTTGAATTTTAATATTATTTCCAGTGTCTTAATATTTTCGGGTCCCTTACTTTTTCGAGTACTCTTTCTTTTCGGTATTTGCTTATTGATAGTTTCGGTACCTAAAGTTTTCAGTACCTTATCTTTCCAATGAAATACTTAGTTTCTGATTCTCTTCTGTTCAATATACGAAAATAGTCTATTATCTTAACCAAATCTTATAATACATATGCATAACATATACATATAAATGCATGAACTTATGAAATCGGGTTTCGGTTTCGGATCCTGACAGGCCCAGCCCGAAAACTGCTCCATAAAGTTGCTCGAAAAGATCCAATTTTTGGAGATGAACCATCTGAGTATGAGCAGAACTAAAAAGTACCTGGAAGAAAAGTCAGAATGCCGAGCCCAAAGAGGCCATATGCTTGGAAGAGTTCCCCTCCCATGTGATCAGTGAAGACGAAGAATGAGAGCAATAGAAGAAGACACCCAAGTAGGAGCAAGAAAAGTGCCAGGCATATCGACTTCCAAGGAACCTTATCGTAAGTTCTTGGCGTGTAGTCGAATCTAGGGTCGTGTCTGTCTAGGCTGCTATCACCGTAATAGTCATCTTCATCGGCAGCGAGGTGGCTATAACGTATGTTTCTTCGTCTAGATTTCATTTAGTTCAGCTAATACTCTGGCTTTAATATCAACTGCAGCTTCAGTAGAAAATAGGAGGGGCAATATTAGAGAAGAGAGAGTGAGTGACAAAATTCCATCAACTAATACATCTCAATCCTTTGAAGTCTATCAATTAAATATCGAAACAAAAGGTCAGACAATGATGAGAAACATTGGGAAATCATCATGAATCTGAATACAGATTTTCAATTTGAAAATTGGATGAAAGATGAAGCAAAGATTCTTCATTTACACCAAGAACATTGAATCAGGTTGCTTTTGGACGAAATCATTCAAGTTACTGCAGCTAACTATCACATCTACGCAAGCTACGAAATTCGAAAATACAGTGACCATCTGGCGTTTTCTCAACGCGGAGGCACCATATTCAGCTTAAGAAGAATACATTCACAACAGAAACATGCTGCTTCTCGTCTACACAAATAGGACATCACAGATCGTTTGCCAGGCAATATATCATACCTGACGAACTCAATCAAGATGCTACAGCACGATAGAATAATCAGAAATCATACGATCAAGAAAACGATTCACCGATCATACGCCATTGCCAGCCACCTAAGGAGATTCTGCCGAGAGGACGCTGAATGCGAACGCTCAAACGCTGACATTTCACAGCATCTCTGTTTTTGTTGTGCATCTTTTTCCCAATTTACCATTTTGCCCTTTTTACTCCGTTTCATGCGTGGGCCCAATAAATTGGGCCTCAAAGTGATAATGGATCAAATTTCGTTTTTCTAAATGGGCCTACAATACAACATATAGACAATGGGGCGGACATTCTCGGCAAATTTGGTATTTATAATATACCAAATTCTCCCTGTTGGTGCTCAAACTTTCAAATGTATCGTTTTGGTTCCTTAACTTTGTAAAACTTTTCATTTTTTATTCTTTTGACCTCAAGAACCGGTAAAAGAACAAAAATAGAACGAATTTGCAAAATTCAGAAATCAAAACGACACATTTGAAAGTTTGAGCAACAATAATTATAACTTTTTTTTTTACATAAATTCCAAACTTTTGTGTGTGGATTATTTTTAAAAGTTTGGAATTTATGTAAAAAAAAAAATCTAATTATTGGGGCTCAAACTTTTAAATGCGTTGTTTTGATTCATGAACTTTGCAAAACCGTTTCTTTTTTGTTCTTTTACCGGTTGATCAAGTCAAAAGAACAAAAAAGAAATGATTTTACAAAGTTTAGTAATCAAAATGACACATTTGAAAGTTTGAGTACCAACAGTGAGACTTTGGTATAATATAAGAATCAAATTTGACGTTTCGCCCCGTTCGGGACGGAGAAGGGATGGCCCCACGCCCCGCCCGATTGACAAGCCTAAGTCCGAACTTGTCGTGTGCCAAAGACTACTAGGCATACGGAGGTTTTTTCTGTACTACGTTAACATTCTGCTTCATTTTGATGTAATAGAGTAAGATCTAAGATGGAAAGATTACGATAATGCAAGAAAATAGAATTCAAGAATCGATATATCTGAAAAAGATGGAGAGAAAATAAAAAAAAGAAGAAAAAAGAAAAAGAAAAGCAGCAAAAAACTCAGTGTTGAACTTGCGGTATTAATTCTTTCTGTAACATACGATATATTATTGTCTTCTTCCTTGTGTGGTTTGGATGTTAAGCAAGCAATTTACTACAACGTTGATATTAGCCGTTATCTTTGTCATCATGGCAACGTGGCGCTGTAAGAAACACCTCTCATGAACTATTAACTGAAATGGGTTCAAGCTTTTCAACTTCTAGAAATGGGGTATAAGTTTGATCAGAGGATTTATAATCGCCATGGCCATGGCCTTTGATTGGTTTGAATCCCTAATCTGTACAAGGATATACAGACAAGGCAGTGTGTAAGAAATCCATCTTCCCTATATAAACAAGAAAACGTTCGTGGATTCAGCCATTCATTACCCTGGTAAAAACGAGACCTTCGAAAAACTTGACGAGGAGGCTGTTCGCCGTTCTTTGAGCTTATCTCGTTTATCGACTGTCCCGCGAATGTGACTCGGCCTTTCTTCTTCTTATGATCCATCGTAAAATCCAAGAAAAAAAACATAGAAGTTAAAAAAATTCTCAGTAATTGGAAGGTTTTTTTATTACAGCATTGCTTGGTAAGAAGCAATCAAGTTACCTCCGACGATGATTCACGAGGATCATACGAATCCGACGGATCCTTTCTTACATGATTCAAACGGTCCCTCTCAGGCAAACCCTCAATCTCCTCCGACGGGTCGAACTCCTCGCCCGACGACGGTTGGGCCCTCGACGCTGGATTTAGGCCGTGCAGCCTTTCAAACACGTTGGACGGTTTGGGCCTTTGGGGCCAAACGTATCCGCTGGACGCCGATACTTGGACGGGAACAGAGCGGGTCGTGGATGCCTGGGACTGCTCCGTCGACTGAGAAGCTTCAGAGAGCGTGTCGTACGGCTGCTTCAACGACGATCTTGACCCCAGCCCGTTTCTTCTTCTGTATACGTTGGCGCTGCTTATATGGTTCCTTGCCTCGGCCTCCTTTAATAATCGAAAAAAGGACGACAAAAATATGATGATGTAATAACGTTCATGCTTTAGCAGGCAGACGAAGAGATGAAATGGAAGTATGTATAAACCTCAGATGGGATCACTTTAAAGAAGTCGTTCGTTTCTTGCAGAGTCTTACGGAGCCTTCTAGAAGTCCTCGAGCTTCCCTGCGTTCGTCCCGGCTCGCCGGTCTTCTTCCTGGGAAAGAAACGAATGACGTCTGAGAATCAAACACACAAACGGAGAACAATATATATGTGTGTGTCTATCTGACCTCAGTTTAGCATCGATCTCTTTGTTCGGCGGGTACTTGGGCAGGCTCGAAGGGTCGCATGCGTATGGCCTCGTCATAAAATACTGTTGTAATAAGACCCGACGTCGTCTCAGATCTTTGTAAACGTAATGAGTTAGCCAATTTCTTTCGGGGGTTTCTAACCTTAGATTCAAGAGCAGAAGAAGCTGTCCCGCGCTGACGAGGCTCGACGGAGAGCAACGTTTCGATGAGATCAACTGCGCTTCTCGGGAAATCCTTACACCGTTCTCTCATCGTACGGTCGTAAGATTGCTGCGGCTTGAACATCGAAGCTAAAGGAAGCTTCGATCTTCTCCAAAATTCGTCGCCCGGAGTACCGCAAAGTTTGAAGATCTTATGCAGCTGTTCTACCTGCAGATGAAAGCAGAATCCACACCTTTTATTACCAAAAAACTTGTCAGAAAATCAAGAAACTTCGAACTTTAACCTCCGTTCTGCCCTTGAGAATAGGCCGGCCGAGGAAGAGTTCGCAGAATACACAGCCCAAGCTCCACAGATCAACCGACTCAGTGTAGCTCGTCGACCCCAAGAGGAGCTCGGGCGAGCGGTACCATAGAGTCACCACCCGGCTCGTCAGCGACTGCTTGTTCTTAGGCCTGATGTAGTTAGCCAGGCCGAAATCTGCTATTTTCAAGACCCCTTCGTTGTTCACCAAAACGTTCGACGTTTTTATGTCTCTATGCATTATGCCTTGAGAGTGGCAATGCTCTAGCCCAGACAGCAGCTGCCTCATGTAGCATTTTATCTGCATTCTTCCAAGGTGAAATCAGACAGCAAGCACATGAAGAAACAGTTCGGCGTAATGAAAGAAAGGGTCTTAACGAACCTGCGAATCGGTGAATTTGATGTCGGGACATGATAGTAGCCCGGCAAGGTCGTGCTCCATGTACTCGAAGACGAGGTATATACTGCCCGACAGTCGGGAAGTGATTATGCCTTCGAGCCTCATGACATTAGGATGGTCGAGCTTTCTTAGGATCACTATTTCCCGGGCCATAAATCTTACGCTCTCGGGCTGAAGGTTGTCGAATCTTATCTTCTTCACCGCGAAAATCTTGCCAGTTTCCACGTTGCGGGCGCGGTAAACGTCGCTATACGTCCCTTGCCCGATCTAAATACCCAAAAAAGAGAATAAAAAGAAAAAGATTTAAAAAAATGCAATCTTTTTAAGCAAGCAAATGCATGAGATTATAACCAATCTGCTGATACTTTTATTACCTTTTCCAATCTTTCGAATGAGTCCGACCTCAAAGGCAGCCAGCCGTCGATGGCTTCGCCGGCCACGACGGAGAGCCAAGCGGGCCAACCCGCAGATACGTGCTCGCCTTCGATGAGCCTGCCGAACTTGATGCTAAAAACCCCCCTTTTGTGAGAAGATGGCCCTTTTTTCAACGCCTTGGAATTATTACCGCCGTCGAGAACTACTACGTTTTGTTGTCTCTTGTTCGAATTCTCCTCTTCCTCGTACTCCTCCTCGCCTTCCCTTTCTGGCTCCTCTTTTATCTTCTCCAACGGGCCCATCGCATCTTGGGAGCGGTGCAGCAAAGGGGCGAGCCGGGCCCGGCGTTGTTGCCCGCGGCGGGCCTTGCCGGCCCGCGACGACGAGCGTACGACATAGAATTCTGGCGATTCGGTCCTTGCTTTCTTGGAGTTGATGCAACCCATGACCCACTAAAACCCATCCAACGAACGGGCGGATTCAGAGGCGGGTCGGATCGTAACCCCAAGAGAACGACCCGGACGGGTCGCGGGCCAAAGTTTCGAACGCGGGATTCGATGCCGCCCCTCTCTATAAACTCGATTTCATTGAAAGGATCATATGATGGGAATGTAATAATGGATGCCCCTCAAGAACAGAATTTTAGCCTTTTCTTTTTTCTTTCTTTGAATTTCTGTTGGAGAGATGGGCGAGGGAGAGAGAGAGAGAAAGAGAATGGGAGAGAGAGAGAGAGGGCGCCAAAAGATTTTCTTTCTGTTTCTCTCTGTATCTCCTTGCATTGGAAGTGGCTTTTTGTCTGCGATTATTGCGGAGAACAGATAGATAGGTCTATGTTATTTATTTATTTATTTTATTTCATTATTGTGACTATGTTAGATTTCCTAATATTGGAATTTGGAAGGAAACTAACCGTTGAGAGATTGGATTTCAAATTTCAGTTTGGCAGTTTAAAAAGCCAAAATTATTTTATTACCAAGCAAGAAATGGTAAATAAAAATCTTCAATATGTAAGTAGTTGGAGATTAGAGAGAGATAATTAAACTATATATCTTATTCTTATCTTATCTATACTATATATCTATTGCATCACATCTCTCTCCATTGCATAAAGATCCTCCCTTCAACTACCAAAGCACACAAAGAGCCTTTTCTCCTCGAAAATCCCTGAATTTTCCTAACAACCTAAGTAGTTGCGTGCACGATCTTAAGACTTTATCTTCGGCTGTATTTGGTTTGATTGAAAAGTCCAGAAAAGTCCATATAATATTAATAATCAGATTTAATATTGTGTTTGGTTTAGTAATTTCAGCCCGGATTTAATATTTCAGCCCGTTTTTAAACCAAAGGCCCGTTACAAGTAAACTGAATTAAAAAGCTAAGATAAATTATTTTGAATTGTTGGATAAATTTTTTATCTTGAGCTTTATCTTGTGCTCATAACCAAACGGCCCCTATTTAACTTTGCTCTTCAACAAAAAAAAAAAAAAAAAAAAAAAAAACCTTTTTGCTTTCGGAAAGTAGAGAAGAGAGGTGGGCTCCTTCTTCATAAATCTATTTCATTTGATTCGTGACATTGTGGTTAAAAAGCTCGTTTTTTTTCTTTTCTTCTTCTTTTGGATTTGGATCATAGCATAGCAGTGAAGTTATCAAGAAGCTTGTAGCGAATAACGACGATTACGTAAACGGTGGGCCTTACTGTTTGATTTATTCAAGAAAAACACGGTTTTGTTTGGATTAAGGTTGTCTGTTATTCCGTTTGATATGTGTGTCTTTTGTGAGTTTGTTTCAAGCTTGTCTCTTCGAATCATCTGCTGATTTTCTGCTCTTTGTTTTAACCTATGATTATTTATGGAAAAACATGATGATAAGGAATTGGATTGCACGAGCATGGTGAATAGCTCCGCCGATGATAGTCGAATTTCTGCGAATAACGGGCCTGAAATTCACTCTCATGAGCTCAGCGAGGACGGTTCGAGCAGCTGTCCTGCTGGAAAACGAGAATCTCCGAAGAGAACTGACCGAAGGATTCCGAGTTATCTCAGAGCTTCGACTGGTTCTTGCCATGATCTTTGTAAACATGGAAGAAGGAATCATCATTCGGAAGAAGCGAAGCCATGGAAAACTCCTCGGCAAAAAGCTGCAGAAACAGTAGTCTCAGATGCACGAAAGAAGGAGAAGGTTGTAAAGAAAAAGGCACACAATGTTTCGGCCGTAGAGAAATCCCCTTCGTTGGAACCGCCTGAGATTATTAAGAAGGAAATAACTGCGGAGAAGACATATGACGAAGATCAGTCCTTGGAGCTTCCTTCTAATTCTGTGCATTCAAAATGTGGTAATAATGTCGAAGGATCGTCATCTTCTTCGGCAGATAATTCGGATGGTATGATCGTTAAAGGTAGAAGAAACCCTCGAGCGAAAACTGATAGAGCCGTGAAATTAGCATCAAGAGCTAATCGAAAGGAAGCTTTAGCTACTCCTTCGAGGAAAGCTGGGAAGATAAATAAGAGAAATAACGAGGTTGCTCCATTCGAATCTTCGATATCACAAGGTGAGAAAATGAAGCTCGCCGTATATGAATCAAAGCGTCCAAGCACTATAAACCACAAAGGAAATGATTCGACGAATGTCGCCAAGATATACGCTATAAAGGAGAACCGCCCTTCTGCGAAGCTGAGGTTTAGGAGCGGGACAGTAGTGAACCGTCCGCAAGAAAATATTGCTCCCACAAGGCTGAAGTTTAGGAGAGCAAAACCCATTGATCATCACGATAAGTCGGTCTCTGATAGAAACGAGGGCAATGTTCAACGTCTGAAAGAGAGCTGCGTTAAGCCTCAAAGAAAGAAAATGGCGGTTGATTCCGAAGAAAAGTCTCCGCCTTGTGTAAACACGTGTAAGAGTCGGAAAGTAGCGGACCCACCCTCAGATTTTAGCCTTGCCAAACGACTTCGGTTTGGGAAGGTAAGGGTCGCAGGGATCGAAGGAGATGACAGAGGCGATTCGAAGACTAAAACCTTTAGAACTACTGGAGGTAAGTGTGATATTGCAGCTGGCGAAGAGATGTCAGGGAAGAAGATGTTTAACTTCAAGCATCGGAATGTCCAGGCTAAGAAAGATGCGCAGATTTTGTTCAACAATGTCATCGAAGAAACTGCAAGCAAACTTGTTGAAAGCAGAAAGAGTAAGGTTAAGGCGTTGGTTGGTGCGTTTGAGACTGTCATTTCTTTACAAGAAGGCAAACCTTCTTCGCACGGTGCCGCCTGAACTCTCTACTATATGCATTCAACCTTGTATGAGACAAGCTTGCCAAGGGATGACCGATCGTCTTTGTCACTTTGCTGTGTGCTCGGCTTGATTTCCTTGTCCTCTTTTTTTTTTTTTTTTTTTTTTTTCGTTTTTCAGTTGTTGCCATCTTGGAGTTGGATTGTGGTCGGAAAATTGTGAGTTTATATTACGTTTTTCATGAAAACAAATAAGTTTGATGTACATAGGACTTTCTTGGGTCGGAAATTAGACGATGAAAATACTAAACAAGAGGAAAAACAAGGAGAGAAACTGTCAACTGTAGCTAATGAAGAATGTGGTTGAACAATAGATTAACAGAGAAAACTCATGCCATCCAATTCCCAGGTGAGACTCACTTGTGTTCAATCCAAAATCCAAGAGCACGGATTAATTACTAAAAAACCCTTCCGATAAATCATCTTCCCGAAAAATAAAAAAAGAATAGTTGGTTCTTCTGCAGCTTCCATGCAGTACAAGGTGTCCTCCTTCACTTGCGAAAAAGGTAAGACTGTCGGAAGAGATCTCACCTTCCTCCGTTCATGGATGGTGTTATACTCTTCTCTGTACCATCATAAGATGTGGCAGTTCCTGATGAAGTCATTCGAGTAGTTAACGTACTTGGTCCAAAACGGACGGAGATGTTCGAACCCAATCTCCAGCCACGGTTTTGACTGGCCATTGTAATGGATAACCTTAGCCTTTTTCACATTTTCCAAGTTGGTTTGACTTTGGTAGCCCAATCCGAGCATGTGCCATGAAGGGTCAATCGGATGAACGTGGCCCTTGAATGCAATCAAAGCAGGCGGGAGAGTTCCAAGTTTCCACATTGTGAGGTTCGATCTCAGATTCTGAAAAAATGCATGATGAACATGATATTACAGTAAGAGAGGTCAATGAGGCGTGCGTATAAGATCAGGGGAGATACGTTTTTCTGGTAAAATATAGTTATAGATGCAGTAAATAAGATAATTAGTAATAACATAGTACCTCCTTGAGCCAGCTGTGGTAAGTATCTCGGATATTTGTTAGTCTCCATGCATGCAAGTCGAAGATATTCATCCCATAAGCCCATGCACATTCCTCGGGGTCCAGATTATTTTTAATACGTGGATGAGAGAAGTTGAAGTAATTTCTGAATCGCTTGGACATGACCCACGTATCGTCACCTCGACAAGTTTCAACAGCTCCGTTCACACATCCATTGAGGTCGATCTCCCAAAGTGGAGACAGATCACGTTGGATTACAACATCGTCGTCTAAGAACACAACCTTGTCAAGGTTGGGGAATAGCTGCAGAACACAGTTGAATATTATTCTCAATCTATTATAACCATGTTTCGTAGCAATCAAAAGTGTTAGTAAACTTTATGCCATGAAAAAGAACATCCAGTCAAACTGATTACCTCTGGAAGGTATATACGTAGATGGTTCAGCAGCGAGATATATTTTGGACTTCTGGCCTGTAACCTCGAGGCAAACGATCGTGGGGTGGTTTCGCTAAGATTAGCGCCAGCAACATGATTTCCATGGTAGTAACTTCTAATTCCATGGAGACTCTCTACAGCTTCAAGAACTGGTACGTTCTCCCTCGTCAACCAATCAAATTGGTGAACACCTTTGACTTCAACTATAGCTGGAGCCACGGGATTTAGGGCGAACCACGTATGCATGCCCGCATAAGTTTTCTTGTCGGTTATGACATGGAAGACGATCTTTTCAGGGGCTAGAGATGACCTTACAGCTGATGCAACAACAACTGAAGCTGCAAGTATGTTGTCTGTCGCCACCACATAGTGATGGTAGGTATTGTCGGAAAGCAAAGGAAGAAACTCTGGAGAAGGTAACTGCCTCCGAGCATGTGCATTTGAAGAATATTCATTTGTGAGTTTCAGTGCTAGGCAGTGAATACTCTTAGGAACTGCACTAGCTGCAAAATGTTTATTCACTAATTCTGCAAACTTGGACTCCCTAATCTCCCTTTCAGACCTCTCCATCTGTTCGGCAAAGGAGTGATATTATGAACTTAAAAGATAAAGGTCACGGTAATTAAACAAATGGGAATACAGCCACCATCATAATTGAGCTGGAAATCTGACAGAAAATCAATGAAAAGTATTATCGCATCCCACAACATTGAAGATAAAGAGCGCATAAAACGTACCATTCCTTTCAAAACCAATGCTAAATCTTTCAAACCGTACTTGTTGGTTTTCATTTCAGAAACAAGTTGGTTGAATGAATCTGGGAGTTTTTCGTCATCCGGGAATTTAGCAGTCTTCACTTGATTCAGAACCTTGACAAATTCCTTTACCAGCCTCTACGATAATTAAAAAACAACAAAACTTTCAAGCAGTGTTTCCAGGTATATATTTCCAACTTTGTTATCTATTAAACTGTACACTGATACTCGAGAAAATGTTCGAAGAAAACGTGGAGAAAAAAAATCACCCCCGACTCATTTTTGCCGAGAAACTTTGGCCCCAGCCTTCGTCCTAAGCAATCTGAACAAGCAGAAAACACATTCAAACCATAAAATTTAGAAAAATGAAATATAAACGTCAAAGCAACCAAGGGAAATGAACCAAAAACAAGAAATTGACCTATGGAGGAGCATTTGTTGACTCCTTCCAACGTGAGCAAAGCGGTAAGAATGAACACAAAAGGCAACAAAAATGCGAGCAAAAGAATTGCGTTGAACAGTTTACGGTACGAAATGCGGCAATCCGCAACCTTGATCGTCATCACATTCACATTAGAATTTCCACCCACACCATTCGAAAGAGAGATTTTTATACTTCTCATGCTAGGTGCGAAATGCAGCTGCATCTTCTTCCTCCCCACTTCAATCAATCCACGACTCCTTTGTTTCGTTTCTCAAACACTAATTCGCTCATCACAATGCCAGCTGACATCAACCCACAAAAAATAATTCTAAACCAAGTAATTCGAAAAATTCCCAATCCTAAAAACCGATGATCATATCATCACACCACCAATGCTAACGATCGTTCGTTCTTGCTTCAAAATTTCCGCAACATTGCCATTCACGTCGCAAGAATGTAAAACAAAATCGACCAACCCTAAGGCTCCGCCTCCAAATGCCGTATTCCTTTCTTGAAAAATTCAAATGAAACGCAATGAATGAAAGACTTTAATGAGGTAATCATCGAGGCGTGAAGTATTTTCCAGAATTGACGTTCATTGATTTTGACTGAAATTGAAAGACACGCGCATTCTTTTTTCTTTTTTCTTTTTCTTTTATGGGTAATTTCCTCAGCTGACCCGCCGATCGTTTCTTCGCTGACGTTGCTTTGTTTGTTTGTTATGTAATATAACGACTTTGACTTTGTAAGATGCCTGCTTTAAGGTTATTACATGACAAATGTTTGAATAAGGATTATTCCATTTTGACTATATATTAAAAAATCATACGACAAATAACTAAATAAGTAAATAAAGAAAACTTTTGAAATTAATATAGCTTGCAAAAGAACATATATAATATGTATTAAAAAGAAATAACCATTTTGGAACAAGGCAGATAAACGTTCTAACATTTAGGTAGGCCTATGTTAGAATAGCAAAGATCCTCACTATAATGGCCCACAAGAAACAGCTCTCAGTTCTGTAAAATAAAACAACAAAAAACATAGATACGCCAACATAGCATAGATTTCAACTTTTTATGCAACAGCAGGCATGTCCTTGAGCCAAGCATCGAGCGGCTTGCCAATGGAGTAGACGATGAAGCCGATCTCCCTGAGCTTGTTCACATCGACTACGTTCCTTCCATCGAATACGAAAGCGGGCTTCTGCATGTTGTCGTATATCCTATGGAAATCGAGGGTCTTGAACTCGTCCCATTCGGTAAGAATACAAATAGCATGAGCGTCCTTAGTAGCCTCGTAAGCATCCCAGACGGTCTGAACCTGCTTGACCGTCGTGGGGCTCATGGGCTGGAGGTGAAGAGGATGGTCCCAGTCAAACTTGTTCATGGCAAGGTCCCTTTGGATCTGATCCTCGGTGACTTGGGGATCGTAGATGCTCAGCTTGGCCTTGTCGCCTAACAGCCCCTTGCAGACATCGATGGCAGGAGTCTCCCTGGTGTCGCCGGTGTCTTTCTTGAAGGCGAAACCGAGGATTGCAACTTTCTTGTTTGCGACCGTGTTGAACATGGACGAAACGAGACGGTTGACGAAGCGATTCTTCTGATAGTCGTTGATCTTGATCACCTGTTTCCAGTACTCGGCAACTTCGGGCAGACCGTTGCACTCGCAAATGTAGACCAAGTTCAGGATATCCTTTTGGAAGCATGACCCGCCGAAGCCAACGCTGGCGTTGAGGAACTTGGAGCCGATCCTCGTGTCCTTACCAACTGCGTAAGAAACTTGTGTGACATCAGCACCAGTGGCTTCGCATAGGGCCGACATGGCGTTCACAGACGAGATCCTCTGGGCCAAGAATGCGTTAGCAGCGAGCTTTGAGAGCTCAGCGGACCATAGGTTGGTGGTGATGATTCGGTCCTCGGGAACCCAGTGAGCGTAGACATCTTTCAGGGTCTGAACCGCCTTTAGCCCTTCAGGGGTTTCCCTCCCACCAATGAGAACCCTATCGGGGTTGAAGAGATCTTTAATTGCTGTACCCTCGGCAAGAAACTCAGGGTTGGAGAGGATCTGATAGTTGATCCCCTTGCTGTTGTGGGTCAAGATTTTTTCAATGGCCTCAGCTGTCTTAACTGGGACAGTGGACTTTTCGACCACGATCTTGTCTGACTTTGACACGTCGGCAATCATGCGAGCTGCGCTCTCCCAGTAAGTCAAATCTGCAGCTTTGCCGGCTCCGAGACCCCGAGTCTTTGTGGGTGTGTTGACTGAGACAAAGACAATATCTGCCTCAGATACGTGCTTCTCCACATCGGTGCTGAAGAATAGGTTCTTGCCCCTGCACTGCTTGACCACCTCGTCGAGCCCAGGTTCGTAGATAGGAAGCTGATCACTGTTCCATGCAGTGATACGAGGAACAGAGATATCAACTACAACCACTTCGATCGAAGGGCACTTCAGTGCTATCACCGCCATGGTGGGGCCTCCCACATACCCTGCTCCGATACAGCAAATCTTCACCATTTTTTTTCCCAGTTACTATGTGTAGCCTGTTATATTTGAAGGATTGGAAAAGATCAGATATTGAACTAAAAACCAAATTCATGTATAAACCACACCATCCAATATCAACTCCAAACATGAGACAACACAGTAACATGCTTCTGATTTACAATACAAGTTAGCCTATGTATCAGAAGAATACCAAAAAGTTGCTTCCATGAATCTAAAATAAACACAAGGAAACAAAAACAAACACTTTAAGATATCACAATTCAGATTCAATCAATTGCACCAAAACAGAAACCCACCTGCTATAATAGGTCCTAAACATCAGATGGCCAACAAATAGAGTTCCCAAAATGTCATACAATGATCAGCAATTACATAAACTAATTTCAGATCTGTAACATATATACTCCCTGCTAGCCCTGAGAGACCGATTTATTATGTTCGTTAAGATCATAAACATTGAAATACCACATCAAGCCCCTAACAACCTAAAAAATCAAACAGATCTAACCAAATGAAATCAGAAATTCTAACGCCCACTTGCAAAATCACGCATCACCTTGAGAGATCAAATAAATTAAAATGCAACATCAATTAAACAGACAATTAATTGACCATGAAATCGATTAAAAAAGGTTCAAATCTGGAAAACCTACAGTAATGATTTCGCATAACCATGGTGTTCACCCATGTAATCACATCCGCAAGCATACAGCTCTGCATGCTCGCATGAGCAGATGCTAACAGAACCCATCAAACGGCACAAGTGAAAACAAGAACAAAAAAAAAATGTTTCAATCAAATCCTCCAACGCAAAAGCTTAATCGTTACCTCAGGATCAAGAGTTCCTTGTTTTCTGAGATCTGAGATATGTGCGAGTGAAGAAAATGCAAACGCTGGCTACCAGCTTAAATAGTCAAATCTCCCCCCCGCGGAGACTTGAAATGACCACTATACCCCTAAATCAAGAGGTTAAGCAAATTAATAAAAGCCAAGACCTTAAGAATGGCTAAAAGACGAAACCACCCCTATTATTAAGACAAATTAATTACTATTAAATATATATCTTTGACTTTACTTCAAGGAGAAGTATTCATACGTATTTCGATGGGTAAAATGCAATTAAAAAATAATTCTAAATAATAATTATGATACGAAATATATATATATATATATATATATATATACATGAGACATATGACAATTGACAGACAACGATAATGATGCATCAACGTTATTTTGATATTAGCAATAATAATAATAATGATATTGGAAATTTGAAAAAACATACAATGTTGCGTACTTTTGTTTTTTTGTTTTTTTTTTTGATACGACATTGATTATTGTTTATTCGGTTCGGTTGTTAATTGTACTTAGGACAAAGTTTGACAAAGGTGGTGGTTCGCAATCAAGCAACTCAGCATGTGACAGATCTCAGTGAAATGAGATCTCGAAAATAAATGAGTTTTTAATAACTTTAAGTACGTCTTACTTAACTTAGGATAGAGCCATTGAGGTCGTTCATCACGTTTATTCTATGGAATGAAAATCAAGCTTTTTTGTTCAATAGTTAATTTACACATGCATGTGGAATATTGGAATATATCAAATATAGTTTTTTTTTTTTAGCAATTTATCGCTATTTACTATGTTTATCGAATTATGAACAATGATGCTTTTAGCAAGACTATGTAATGAAAGCCAATAAATGATGGCTGTCGTTGTGGAATAACATTAGGTAATTAATTGAGTGGCTCCAAAGCAACATATGAAATAATAACATCTACCAGAAGATGATACAAATATTTGCAAGAAATGAAAAAAAAAAAAAAGTATATAATCTATACAACAATGAAAACAAAAAGTTGCAAAAAAGCATTATTAAAGTTTAACGTTTTCAGATGGAGGTCATGAATTCAAATTCATAGTCAAATGTTTTAGGTTGAACTTCGTCGTTTTGTGAATGAAAAGTCAAATGTTTTAGATTGAACTTCGTCGTTTTGTGAATGAAAATGGAATGAAAAGTCAAATGTTTTAGATTGAACTTCGTCGTTTTGTGAATGAAAATGGTACGATCATGGCCCGAACCAATAGTGGATCTTGATCGATTTGAACTGTTTCAAAATGGTTCCAAGAGTTATTACAATTTTTTATTTTTGTATTGTTTACGTGGATATAGTTTTGGTTCGGGACCGTTAGGATTGAAACGAAACTAAATCCTTGAATTTCGATTTTCTTTAAACCACACCACGTTGAACTTCAAGAGCAAAAAGTCCAGAAAACAGAGAAAAACGCAGGCGTTTCACCAAAAGAAAACCGTTCGAATATTTTCTTTCAAGAAGTTACTCATTGGTAAGAAAGGCATTAACCAGAATATTCTATCTATGGTGCGACGACGACAATCCTCCCGGCAACTTGGTCGAGGTCCCTTTGCCCGGTAGATGTGATCTTTCTTCCACTGCGAAAGAATTACAGCACACACTTAACTTAACCTTTTCATGAATTCTTCTTCAATATATGATACCAACTAGTCATCAACAACACTTACCCCTTTGCATCAATTTCAACAATGTTCATGGCCTGCAGCTGCTGTAGAATGTGGCGAGCAATAGACCCGCTGCTTTTGCAAAAATGGCGAGGGCGACTTCCGTTCCTCTTGTTCCCGCCGTAAATCCTCTGGAAGGCGCCAACGCCGAGACCTCCCCTCAAGTATATCTTCCTAGCCATTGAAGCTGTTCCATCCAAAATCAAACTGAATGACTCAATCTTGTTTCCAAAATAACACCTCATACAGAGACAAAGATGAAGGAAGGAGATCATTACCAGCGCGGATATAGTACCAATCAGGATCGTACGGGGCAAGCTCTTTCAGGACGCCCGTCTTAACAATGTCTGTCCACTCAGGCAGCTCCATCTGACATTTCAAAGGAAAAGAGTATAATGTGCAAAAATAAAAACACGATTGGAGCTTTAATGGTAGACCACAGCAATTTTATGTCACAACTATCATAAACGAACTACAATTCGTGCCATTAAAGAAAGTATTTTTCTAACAATTCAGTTCAGTCGTTTTTCTCATTCATCAAATCTCAGGTAATTTTCAATTAGTATCTTCTAAACTACGAAGAAAATCATGGCTACAACCATTCAGCTGAGCATTCAGGTCCTCGATAGGTAATTGATAGCTATTTGCAGAAATCGAAATAACTCTAAATACGCAAGAAAATAAATCACGCCAATCCAAACTTGATTCATAAAAGCGAAAATGAAAACATTAAATTACAACCTTTCCTGAGCGTTTAAGGTGAGCTGCGTAAGCTTTAACGAACTCGTGAGGAGACACATCCTTGACGTTTTTTGCGGTCGCCATAGCCAACAGTTTCAGTTGCAGCTAGCGAGATCAGACGACGGAGTAGCAAGATGTCACTATTAGGGTTTTGGGAAGGAGATTGTTTATATAGCAAGAGGATTAATGTTTGGGCCTTTCTTATGGGTCTTTTGGTTTGTCCACGTTGTATAGGCCCAATAATGTTGGGCCTTACATTCGTGATCCATGTGATTCTCCGATTTAACTCCGTTTGTAATTAATAAATTTAATCACTGATTAAGAACATAATAAGATTTGCGACCAAGTTTGCCCGAATCTCCGCATCTGACCGAGACCTAATTTCGCCACCAATCGATCGCCATGACGATCCGCCACCTCATCACCCGCGCCAGCCGCCGTTGCGGCAACCGTCTCCGCCCCTTATCCACTGCAGTCGCAGCGACAAGCTCCGCGACGACTCTCCCATCCCCACCACCACCAACCGCTATGACATACGATCGATCCGCGGAATACGTCAAGCAGAGGCTGCAGAAGCTCGAAAATCCCGATCAGAGGTTCCTCCAGTACAATTCGCCGCACCCCCAGACGATTTCCCACGGCGAGATCTTGGCCGCACCTTTGACACGTGTCACTGTCCTCCCCAACGGCCTACGCATAGCCACCGAGTCGAATTCTTCGTCCGCCGCCACCGTGGGTGTGTTCATCGATGCGGGTTCGAGGTACGAGGGGGAAGAGACTAATGGAACTGCGCATTTTCTCGAGCATATGATTTTTAAGGGTACTGAAAAAAGGACGGCGAGGGATTTGGAGCAGGAGATTGAGGACATGGGTGGTCATCTGAATGCGTACACATCGAGAGAGCAGACGGCTTATTATGCGAAAGTTACGGCTAACGATGTGCCCAAGGCAGTGGATGTGCTGGGAGATATCTTGCAGAATTCGAAGTTTGATGACCGGAGGATTGAGAGGGAGAGAGATGTAATCCTCAGGGAGATGGAGGAGGTATGTAGCTTGGAGTAATATTAAGACAGAATTGTTGATGAGCCATCAGTGTTAGCTCAGTGAATGTGATGTCCACTTTGATTGATTTTGCATCTCATACAGTTTCATGTGAATTACATTTCTTTGACGATGAGATTTTGCTTGCGGGGATGGGAGAAAGGATTGTTCCATTACGGGAATTTAGAAATGTTATACTTTCGTAAATGGCCTTTTT
This sequence comes from Lindernia subracemosa, assembly GCA_028392965.1. NCBI lineage: Eukaryota > Viridiplantae > Streptophyta > Magnoliopsida > Lamiales > Linderniaceae > Vandellia > Vandellia subracemosa. Next base: position 391,455 of record JAQPCC010000023.1, read on the forward strand.
CCTCTTTTCCTTCTTTGATTGTGTTTTATGATTGACTGGGTTATGCTGTGTGTTACAGAATATTGCTGCCTTATTTGCAGATTTTTTTTTTCCTTTTTCAGTCACTCCTATGCAGGTCGAGAGTATTGTGTCCAGCTGATGTTTGCCATTCAGTTTCAATAACCAGCCTCATTATTTATCTATATTCTTATGTTAGGTTGAAGGCCAAACAGAAGAGGTTATATTTGATCATTTGCATGCCACTGCATTCCAGTACACTCCTCTGGGCAGAACAATTCTTGGACCTGCTGAAAATATCAAAGTTATTGGCAAAGAACACCTCAGAAACTACATCTCCACTCACTATACTGCTTCTAGAATGGTAAGTAATGGTGTCATTTTGGCTTTTGGGTCCATGCACTTTTCTGTAGACAATGCTTTTCTTAGAAGCGTGAGTATGTTGTTCGATCAGTAATCATGTCTTTTTTGGGGCTCAGGTTGTTGTTGGCACTGGTGCTGTAAAGCACGAAGATTTTGTCGAGCAAGTGAAAAAGCTGTTCACAAAATTGCCAACAGATCCGACGACAACTTCCGATTTAGTTGCTAAGGAGCCTGCTATCTTTACTGGCTCGGAGGTGTGTATCTGAGATGAAAGGGATGGTATTTATTGTTGGCACCAAGATAACTATACCACTTGTGTTTGTGCTATGAAAATACAGGTCAGGATGCTTGATGATGACATTCCTCTTGCCCAGTTTGCTGTGGCTTTTGAAGGGGCTTCTTGGACGGACCCTGATTCCATTGCATTGATGGTGATGCAGTCGATGTTGGGTTCTTGGAATAAAACTGCTTCTGGTGGAAAGCATATGGGGTAAATATCGATCCCCTCTTTTTATCATTGTTGATCTGTGATCTCTAGCTACTTGTATGCATAAGTGCTTATTGGTTACCTCTATTGAAGGTCTGAACTTGCGCAAAGGGTTGGAATCAATGAAATTGCAGAAAGCATGATGGCTTTCAACACAAACTATAAAGACACTGGTTTATTTGGTGTTTATGCCGTCGCTAAGGTGGGCGTCCTTTATATATGGAAGTGATTTTGATCGTTTTCTGGATTTGTCTGCACCAAATAAAAAATTTGGAATTTATTCTCTTTGTCTGACTCTTTTGTTTATTCAGTCTACTATTATTCACCACTTTATCCTTATATCAGCCTGATTGCTTGGATGATCTGGCATATGCAATTATGTATGAAGCTACCAAGCTCTGCTATCGAGTATCAGAGGCAGACGTCGTCCGAGCTCGTAACCAGGTATACTAAGTTATTGTTTCGACTAGATAGTTTACCTTACCTGGGCTAATAATCATTTGAATGATTTTTTGGTTTGTTCTTTCTAGATAGCCACACATTGATGCAGTATAAAACATGGCCATAATAATTACTATACTATTCAATCCAAATCTTATACTTCATCGATATGTGCCTGCAGTTGAAATCCTCCCTCCTACTTCACATGGATGGAACCAGCCCTATAGCTGAAGATATTGGAAGACAGGTGTCCCTTTTTACATAATAAAAAGTCATTTACTTGGATATAAAATGCTTAAGAAGTATGGTTGAGTTGCATGTGTCTACCTCAAAACAGAGTAATTGTCAGTTAACTCTGTCCTTTCGTCTTTATTGCAGCTAATTACTTATGGCAGAAGGATCCCATATGCCGAACTTTTTGCCAGAATCGATGCTGTTGATGCCAGCACTGTCAAACGAGTGGCGAACCGATTCATATTTGACAAAGTAAAAGATAAAAAAAATATCAGATCTTATTACATCTATTATGAATTATCCCCGAACTACTCAATGTCCAAGGGACTTTGATTAACGTTCAACCTCTTTTGTTTATAACTTCAACCTCTTTTTTTTTTTTCCTTGTTGTGTAGGATGTGGCGATTAGTGCGGTGGGACCCATCCAGGGCTTGCCGGACTACAACTGGTTCAGGCGCAGAACCTACTGGCTCCGTTATTAGTTTTCCTTGGTGCCCCACCCAAATCGTATTTTGCTTTTACTTATTTCTTGTGACCTTGCTTGTTCTCTATAATGGCCACCAACCATTGTTCCATTTGCCCAAGGAAACCATGGGATTTCAGTGCCTATTGTGTTTTTTGCCCATTGGCGGTTTGGCCTTTTTGTCTGTAAAAGAGTTGCAATAATTGGGGATATATGGATATTCTTTACCAGCAGATATAAATAATGATACAGTTTCTATTTCACTATTTCCTTATGGCTTATCTATATGTGATATTGTTCGTTTGCTCCTATCCATCCCATGCTATCGAAAGCAACATATGCAGCCGATCTAAAGAGGCTGCCCATCAAGCCAGCCATTATTAAGATATGGTGTTTTATTGTTTCTACGACGAGTTTTTGCACGTTTTTGTTTACAATCATTAGTCAACTTCTAACTGTGGGAGAGACATTCATTGAGTTGAGAAGACAAAATTATGTAATAATCCTATTTCATAATAATGGGCATTTGGTCTAGTGGTATGATTCTCGCTTAGGGTGCGAGAGGTCCCGAGTTCAATTCTCGGAATGCCCCTATCTTTTTTTTTTTTTTTTTTTTTAGGCCAAAAATTTACTAGTTTTTAAGGATATGATGATATGAATAAGCTGATGATCGATATGTCCGAAACATATGCTTCACCGTAAATTAAAAAATAAAGAAAACAAAAGCTATACCTTGCAGCTGTAAACCCCTGAAAAATATTTGATTCTTTTTCATCTTCCATTGCTAAAAAAAACATTTTGCAAGGTTTCTTCATAATGGCTCTTGGCATTTGTTGAAGTATTGGCTGTTTTATCTGATTCTTTATAATTTGTTTAGAACATAGAAAGAGCTTGCATACAAAATAAAAAAAAAAACAGGTTATATATATATATATATATATTGAGTCTTCCAATTTCAAGATATATTGTTTTTCTGCTAACTCAGCCGTATAATCTTTTGTTGCTATTGCATTGCTTAGGTTGCATGTATATGTATGTAATCTAAGGTTGTCCATCTTTTGCATATATACTCCGCCGCAGCCAGCAATGGAAACATCAGACGATCACGCCGGTAAAAACCCCCAAAACCTCAATTACGCTCCTTCTCTATCATCTTCTTCGTCGTCGTCGTCCTCGTCCTCTCCAAGATCTTTGCAAGAATTCGAGACTAACGAAACGACGCGCCATTCCTCGGCAAAACTGCCCCAGCCAGATGCTGCTACCCCGCCCGTTGAATCACCGCCGCCGGTCCAGACCCACCCGCCCGGCTACGACCCGAACCGCATACCAGCTTCTATCTTCTCCGCCAAGCCCGCCAACCCGGGGGAGTGGAGCGTCAACTCGAACGAATCCCTTTTCAGCATCCACATGGGAAACAACAACAGCTTCTCTCGGGACTACGCCATCCTCTTCGGAAAGTCGGGAGAGCTCCCGAGGTTCGACGATTGGAGCTCAACGGCGCAAAACGCCAACAACAATAATAATAGTAATAGTAATAATAATCTCCGTAATAATAATGATCAAGCGATGGTGAGCAGCAGCCTACCGCCGGTCATGGAGGTGCCCGCGCAAGAGGAGAATGGCGGGGAGAAGAGTTCTCACGTGGAGGACGACGACGACGACGTCCACCATCGCCGTGCAGTGAAAAAGCCCGTCCCTCCACCGCCTCTTGCCCCGGAAGTTAAAAAAGCTCCGCCGCCATGGGCGGGGAGTGACGTGGATAGATCGTCGAGTAGCAACCTGACGACGATGCCTAGCCCTCCTCGATTCTCCGACGAGAGCGGGAATAGCGGGAGCTCGTTTGCTTTCCCTGTGTAAGAGCTTTTAATGATATCCTGCAAACGATCGACTACTAGTTTGATTCTCTGTTCCATTTTTTGTGTTCTTCTACCAATTAATTAGGGGTTGACACGTGTCCACTTATTTAATCATGGGTGAATAGAATCATGAAAATGAACAAATATCTAATTGGTAGAACACAAATGGAACAAATGATCTCGTACCATCGACTGCCATGCCATGCCATGCAAAGTTGATTAGATGATGGTTTTCTTTTTCTTTCGTCGAATTTTCAGATTTGACGACGGCGGCGTAAAGACGAGCTCGTTGAAGTCTGTCCCGGAGAATCCTCGAGAAGCGGCGGTGGCGGCGGACGATGATGAAGGACACGTGGCAGCGCCTGATACGGTGGTGGATACGAGGTGGTACTCTTCTTGCTTGTCTTGCTGGCCGAGGATATGGTGCATGTGAAAGAAGGATACGATGTGATAATTAACGTCATATGAAGAAGATGCCTTAGTGGAGCCCACTAAAGATAAGCCCAACACTAGTGGGGCCTACTTTGGGCTTCAAAATGGGTCGACCCATTTATTGACCGGCCGCGGATGGATGGATTGGATGGTCCTTGAGTGGGGCCCACCACCATGTAGTGTATACAAAATTGTAAAAAGCAAAAGGAATTCTTGTGTATATAAATAAATATGGTGGTCTTTGGAAATATCACACATAATCGTATCTTTCATACTATCAGTCTGAAAAATTACGCATTTGGTATAATTAGCAGGTTCTTACGGTAGTCCCAAAATCTACCAAAGGCCATATTTAAAAAAAGAAAAGATAGTACTTAAAATTGCTTTTGAAATGGATAATAATAATATATAATTAATTATAAATCTCTGCCACTGCTTGTTTCTAGAAACTAGTGAGTATGACCGTTGTGTGACTTTGGAGAGAGTAGCAAAGTCTCATTTTCCCAAGTTTAGTCATCTCTTTATATTCCATCACAGACTTACTAAAGACCGAATTTCCACGGAAATTTATTTCAAAATTTGGTAATAACCCAAAGTACAAGAAAGGAATGAAGACAAAGAAACAGAAATATATATATATATATATATATATATATAAAAGAAAATTAAAAAATATATGAAAAATGCGAAAGCGTGATTTTTTTCTTCTTCTTTTTCGTTGCTCTGTAAAATAAAAAAATAAAATAAAAAACAAAGAAGGGAAAACAGCTCAGACAACCAAAGACTGTTGCCTTTCTTCTCTCTCCCCTCAGCTTTTACTCTCTGCGACTTAGAGACCACAATAACAGCAATCGAAAGCGAAAGGTCCTCCCTAATTTTGGATTGGGGCTAAGGTTTTTTTCTGTCTTTTTTTCTCTTCTAAGGTTCTGCAAGAAGCTGGACGGTTCAATTAGGGGTCCGAGCTTTTCGAGGACCCTTTCGCAGCCCTCGAGAATGGGTCGATGTTCTTTGCTCACGAAAAGTCTCCATTTTTACAAGCCTCTGAATCTTCTGTTTCTCGCTTGTGTTCTCTTTTCAGCTCAAGCCGGCGTGGTTTATGGGTCGGACGTGGATAAATACGCTCTATTGGAGCTCAAGGCTTCGCTTTCCGACCCACAAGGCGTGCTTGCGAGCTGGGACTTGCAGAGCTCGGATCACTGCTCGTGGTTTGGCGTTTCGTGCGATGCGAATAAGCGTGTTGTTGCGTTGAACGTCACTGGCGGAAGCGATTCTCTGTCTTGTGGTAGGATTTCTCGGTTTCCGCTTTATGGGTTTGGGATTAGGAGGCCTTGTGTGGGTAAAGGCAGGGTCTTGGGTAAGTTGTCTGCAGCTGTGGCCAAGCTTGGAGAGCTTCGAATTCTTTCGATGCCCTTTAATGAACTGAGTGGTGAAATGCCTTTTGAGATTTGGGGTATGGAGAAGCTTGAGGTTCTCGATCTTGAGGGGAATTTTATCGCGGGGGCTTTGCCTGAGAGCTTTGGTGGGTTGAAGGGTTTGAGAGTTCTTAACTTGGGGTTTAATGAGATAAGTGGGGATATACCGAGTTCATTATCGAGTTGTCTGGGCCTTCAGGTGCTGAACTTGGCTGGAAATGGCATTAATGGTTCTGTGCCAGCGTTTTTGGGAGGTTTTAGGGACTTGAGAGGGCTGTATTTGTCGTTTAACCAACTGAGTTCGACGATTCCTGAAGAAATCGGGATGAACTGTGGGAAACTCGAGCATTTAGAGGTTGCGGGGAATTATCTGGCTGATGATATTCCGAAAACCCTCGGTAAGTGCGTGGGGTTGAAGACATTGTTGCTCTACTCTAACTTGTTGGAAGGGGGAATTCCTAGTCAATTCGGCAGTCTGAGTCAGCTTGAAGTTCTCGATGTCTCGAGGAATAATTTATACGGTGCTATACCGCCCGAGCTAGCTAATTGTACGAAACTGTCGGTCCTCGTGTTGTCGAACTTGTGGGATCCTCTTGTGAATGCTTCAAATGGAGGCGACAGTTATCGTATGGATGATAAGTTGGCGTATACTGCTGATGAGTACAACTTCTACCAAGGGACAGTTCCTTATCAAATTACCGCCCTCTCAAGCTTGGTGGTGCTATGGGCCCCTAGAGCCACTTTGGAAGGTAAATTTCCTGATAACTGGAGCTCTTGCGAGAATTTAAGGATGTTGAACTTGGCACAGAATTATTTCTCGGGAGGAATCTCGGCGGGACTCGGAAACTGTAAGAAGCTGCATTTTCTTGATTTGAGCTCCAACAGAATTACTGGGAATATCATCGACAAGATTCCCGTCCTTTGTATGACGACATTTGACATCAGCGGGAATCACCTATCAGGGCCGATTCCTAGATTTAGTTATAATGCTTGTGCACCTATCGAAACCATAAGCAAGGATTCTTTAGATCCATACAACCCTCCGCTAGCATATACAACGTATTTTGGCTACAGAAGTCAGATTGAGAGTTCTTTGCCGTCTTCTGTTAGTGGTGGGGGTTTCCTTGTGTCTCACAATTTTGGTTCGAACTACTTCACTGGCCCTCTTCCGTCAATGCCCGTTGCCTCGGAAATCTTAGGACGATCAATCATTTATGCATTTCTTGCAGGCAACAACAATTTGACCGGCACCTTCCCCGGGGATTTATTCGATGGATGCAATAACGTTAAAGGTATGGTCGTTAACGTCTCTCATAATGCATTGTCTGGTAAAGTTCCACCTGATATTTTCACAACGTGCAAGTCTTTGATTCTCCTGGATGCTTCAAGTAATCGAATTTCTGGCGGTCTCCCTTCGAATATAGGCGGCTTGATGTCGCTTAGTTGTCTTAATTTGAGCTGGAACTCTTTCGAAGGACCTATACCAAGCGGCGTTTGTCAATTAAAAGGTATAGAACTCCTATCGTTGGCTGGAAATAACCTGAACGGCACTATCCCTCCTTGCTTGGGTCAGTTACTCTCGCTAGAAGTTCTTGAGCTTTCTTCGAATCTCCTATCTGGCAAAATCCCAAAAGAAATAGCGAATTTGAAGAACTTGACAGCTTTATTCCTGAACAACAATAAGCTATCTGGGCAGCTTCCTCCCGATTTGGCAAGTATCTCGACCCTTTCTGAGTTTAACGTGTCGTTCAACAATTTGTCTGGAGAGTTACCTCAGAACAACAACATGATGAATTGCAGTAGCTACCTTGGGAATCCATACCTGCCTTGCGTTGCTTCCTCTTTATCTTCTTCTCCTAATGACCATCAGGGAAGACTAGGGGATTCTCAAAACATTGACAGTGCTCCACCGTCGACGCCAAGCTCAAAAGGCGGGAATGGAGGCATCAACTCGATTCAGATCGCTTCTATAACATCAGCTGCAGCAATCTTCTCGGTGCTCGTCGCTCTCATAATCCTATTCTTTTACACCAGAAAGTGGAAACCGAGGTCCCGCGTTAGTGGGGCCACCAGGAAAGAACTGATCATCTTCCACGACGTTGGCGTCCCACTATCTGTGGAGACCGTCGTAAGAGCCACAAGTGGTTTCAATACAAACAACTGCATTGGAAGTGGAGGTTTTGGGGCAACGTACAAAGCCGAGGTTGCCCCAGGTGTCCTTGTAGCAGTGAAGCAGCTTGCTGTGGGTCGTTTCCAAGGTGTTCAGCAATTTGATGCCGAGATCAAAACGCTGGGCAGGCTCTCACATCCTAACCTGGTGACTTTAATAGGCTATCATGCTAGTGAAACGGAGATGTTCCTCATATACAATTACCTCCCCGGCGGCAACCTTGAGAAGTTCATACAAGAGAGATCCACTCGGGATGTTGACTGGAGAGTCCTTCACAAGATTGCTTTGGACATTGCGCGTGCACTTGCCTACCTGCACGATCAGTGCGTGCCCCGTGTGCTTCATCGCGACGTGAAGCCTAGCAATATACTTTTGGACGAGGATTACAACGCATATCTGTCAGATTTTGGATTGGCTAGACTTCTTGGAACATCAGAAACGCATGCCACGACTGGCGTGGCTGGAACTTTTGGCTATGTTGCCCCGGAGTATGCAATGACCTGCCGTGTCTCCGACAAGGCTGACGTGTACAGCTATGGGGTTGTGTTGCTTGAGTTGATTTCTGATAAGAAAGCACTAGATCCATCGTTTTCTCCTTACGGCAACGGTTTCAACATCGTTGCTTGGGCTTGTATGCTGTTAAGACAGGGCCGTGCAAAGGAGTTCTTCACAGCCAGGCTGTGGGATGTGGGCCCGCACGACGATTTGGTTGAAGTGTTGCACTTGGCTGTGGTGTGTACAGTCGAGTCCCTTTCGACCCGGCCCACCATGAAGCAAGTAGTGAGAAGGTTAAAGCAGCTTCAACCTCCATCTTGCTAGCCATAGTAAGCCCAAAACTGTATCTTGTGAAACTGAAACTTGCATCGCTCTTGAAGGAAACGTAGTGTTTTTCTTAGTATTGTTATGGGCTGTTATTAGTCAAGAGCTGTAGCTATGTAAATTTATAGTTTTAGATTTGCCCGATTTTTCCATGCTCCGTGTTCTAGATTTAAGGTATTCGCTATATCAGTAGTTTCTGCAGAAGAGTGCAGATGCTATATCAGTAGTTGCTGATATGCTGTATACTTGTGCATTGTTTGTGTCTTCTTCTAGTTGAAATGATAAATAACAGAGAGTAGGCTTCCATTCTACCACCCTTACAAGCGGTGGTTCTTGCAGTTTTTTCATATATTTTTAGCAGGATTTGCAATCATATGAACAATGAAACTAACTGGACATATAATCCTAAGAAATGCAACTTTAAGTCGGCAAAGGAGCAGAAAAGATGAGTTCTGTCGATACTTATGTGGACTCAAGTGTTTTTTTCTAATGGTGGTCTGTAGTAGTGATTTGTTATGATTTTGAGACACTCTTTCATAAGACAAAAGTACTTCCAAGACTTTCAATCTAAAGTTGATCGAACTTATAGAGTTTTTTCATGGATTGTATTGTATGTAGCCAAGATAGCAAATGCTGCTGCTAGAAGAAGAGGATAGATTTCTTTTCTTTTTTTTTTTTTTATGAAAAAAAAAGTTGACAATGACGTTTGTACCCTTTGTATGTGCTTTGAATTCCTTCTATATCCCCGAATTAGGGTTCTATTTCGTCATACTCATCAGCCATCAACTCATCGGCTAGTCTCTGTCTCTCTCTGCCTCGCAATTTTCAGGGTTCTCTATTGGCGTGGCGATTCAGAGAGATAGAATAGGGAGGCCAAATTGAGCTGCTTTTAGTGGTAAAATGTCTACAATCATCCCCACATCGGAAGAAGATCCGGCGCTCGCTGTCGTCCGATTCACCGCCGAGATGTCGTGGGCGGACGCCGGTCCTGAGGTAAGTAACGATGGTAGTTTTTCTTGCTTAAACTATTGTTCCTCGTGCTGTTGGATTGTGTATTCATTCTTTAATTATTGGGGAGCTTTTTAGATTCTATTGGTTTGTGGTTCTGTATGTGCATTTGTTGGATTTAAAATTGATAAGGTTGCTGTAGTGTGTTTCAACCAAGGTTTTTACTTTTTCCACTTTCTCTCTAAAAACCTTCTGATAGTGGCTGCTAAGGTTACTGATGTTGAACAGAGTATCGATTTCTGGTAGTCTAACTAGTTCTGGCTGTTGTAAAATTGATCGCTTTTCTTTATCTTTTATGTTGGATTGATAAAAACTTTGTTCCATAATTGATGCCGATTGATGGTTCGTCAGAATGGATTGTGGAATTTAACTGTATTGTGTATTTTATTCGAACGTTTAACTATTCATATCAACAGGTGGCAGAGGGACAGGTGGGTAGATTGTATGTTGAGGCGCAAGAATGTATGGTGCAGAGCCGTTGGTTGGACTTGGCTTCGTTAATGCTTACTTCTGCCGATGTTATTATCTCGAAAGCATCTGAAAAAGGTCGGAATTGATGTCTGCTTGAGAGTTTATCCTTTGCTTATATTTATTTTGAGTTGAGATCAAATTGCTTAATCTCCTTTTAGTAATGTATTGTATGGAAATTAGAGGGAGTGAGCTAAACATATGAACTAGCTCCTACAACCCTTTTCAGCATTGACCTTTTTTATTTTCTTGATTGGCTGGAGTCTAAGTTGAAGTAAGGGAGTAAATTCTATTTCAAATTTTGGTTTGCCACGTAACTTCCTCTTGACTGTTTTGTGTTTATTTTTAACTCAGATCTTGAATGCATCTACACTGTCATCTGCAACCTTGTTCAGAAGCCTCAGAATCTTGATCATGTGCATCAGATTGCAGAGCTAATATCCACCAAGGTTGTTCAACAGCCTCTTGACAAGCCTTCTCTTCGCTTAAAGATGTAAGAAAGCCCAGAATTTAATAAAAATTGTCCCGAGGCTTATATAATTAGAACCGGCTGTCTAATGTTGCCTTTTACTCTTTATGCAGCCTGGTCAGCCTCTTTAATTTACTGGAGAACTCGTACAGCCAGTTCTTTGTGTATATGAAGGCCCTCAACTTGGCTGTCAGTGGAAAGATCACCGAGCATGTTGTGCCATCTCTTAAAAACACCGACAACTTTTTGAAGGTGTGGAATCTTGGCGTTAAGGACAAGAGAGATCTCTTCCTTGCAGTTTCTAATGTCTTGAAAGATAGCAAGAGGTAGGTGGAATGCATGATTTGGCGTTTTTTCGACCATTCAACGTATCATATACCAGTTAATTGATACACACTTTCTGTAACAATTTTCAGTTTCAGTTCAGCTAGAGATTCCTTTAACTTTCTTGTCAAGTATCTGGAAACTTTTTCTGGAGAAGACGCATCCTTGAGTGAGGCTAAAGAAGATGCTGTGCGTGCTATTATTGAATTTGTCAAGTCACCTAACATGTTTCAGGTAATACCTGAATTGATGTTATACTTTGTTTTTTCTAATTTTGTATACTCTTTTTTTACAATACAATGCATGCAACTTCTGTCATTGTATATTTTTGGAGATGTTAAATATATTTCTGTCAAGGTTGTTGACCCTTTTAAGTTTAAATTATTAGTACTCAGTAACAATTTTTTTGTAAGCATCACAATAGTCTCTTTATAATGGTGGTAATAGATTCAAATATCTACATTGCATAAAAACACCCAGTATTAATATAAATATCAGGAGAACTACCTATTCTGCTGAAGGTTTTTCTTAACACTGTCTTGTCCAGATTAGATTAGCTTGTCGTAACTAGCAACTCATTTTCATTGTAATTGGTTCCTTGTCTGTATTATGGCTGCTGGTTAAATCAGCATTCCTTTCTTATCGAACCGTATTGTGTATCTCAATCTGCCAGGCTGATTTAATAGACATACCTGCTATAGCACAGCTGGAGAAAGACCCGAAATTTGCACTGGTTTATCAACTGCTAAAGATTTTCTTGACACAGAGGCTTGACACATATTTGAGTTTCCATTCATCAAATTCTAGAGTATTGTCCCTTTATGGTAAGAACTCATTGTTCTTGCATCTTCTTTTCATCATCAGCCACTCCATAGTTAGGACTACTAATACGTTGTGGGATATTCTTGTGAGGTCTTGTGCATGAAGACTGTGTTGCAAAGATGAGGTTGATTTCCCTAGTGGATCTTGGCTCAAGTGGATCTGGCGAAATTCCCTTTTCCCTGATTAAGCAGACATTGCAGGTATTATCAATCCTCACTGCTGTACAGCTAGCGATATATAACTAGTCGTCCACCTCACCACTTCCTCATTCACTAAGATCGAAGACAACGAAGTGGAGCCATGGGTTGTCAAGGCGATCGCAGCTAAATTTGTCGACTGCAGAATTGATCGGATCAATGAGGTCGTCATCTTCAGGTCTGTGATAATCTCAGTTTTGATATACGATCCAAAAGCTGTGATTAAGTTATTTACAATTGGGATCGTTTTACTCGGTGCAGCCGATCCACACAGCGTGTTTTCGGACCCCTTGAGTGGCAATCCCTTCGATCAAAGCTCGCAGCTTGGAAGGTAAAACAATCCAACTAAACTAACCACACACGTTCTTGCCAAAAAGGATGGTTTGTCAGTTTATTAAAATCTCGAGGAACAATTTATTACAGGGAAACGTTGCGAGCGTCGTTAGAACGATTGAGGCGAAGAAGATAACCGAAGACAGCACACAAGCAGTTCAGAGTTTGGCTATCCGTTGAGATTTCTTGCTACAAAATCAAATTGTTTTGAGTCCAAGAGAAGAAGGAAGATTCGAGCTTCTCTCCTAAGATATTGCAGACAGCTTGCACTGAGTTGGTTTTGTTAAGACTTATAGTTTCGTTTCTTTTATAACTTGGATCTACATTATTGCTTGAGGGTCCTCATTTTATTTTTATTCATCTTCTTACATTTTTCTGATTTTACGTCATAAAAATTCTAGCTTTAAGGTATGTAGAATAATTCTAGCCGTTTATTTATCGACAAGTCCGAGGATTTTGTTAAACTTACCGTTATTTTAGATTTACTTTTTCCCCCCTTAAATATTACATTCTTACCTAGTTTTGGTGTCTGTCGGCAGCCGACCCCACACCAAGAATTAGTTAATTGTTTATGTGGAAGTTTTCGCTCCACCGACAGCTTCTAATCATGAGATTAAACAATAAATTTATTATAGAGTGATGAGATTACTAATTACTAACTTGAAAATCTGTTGTATTTCCACGAGAAGATGAAGAAAGGCCTTTACTTTCTGGAAGTAGATGTATACATTTTCATAATTAAACTGTCTTTCCTTTTTTTTTTTTTTTTGTGATGTATATCTCACACAACTTCACACGGCTTCGAACTATATCCCATCCTTAAAGTTCGCAACGATAATCATATCAAGAAGCCACCATGCCTTTAGCTTTTAGTTGGTGCTAAAATAATTGTAAGAGAAGATAAAAATAAATACTTCAGTAAAAAGTAGATGGTAATTACGCTCTTTACCTTTAAGGATCTTTACACTGAAGATGTTACCTACTCGGTGGACTTTTACTCTTTAGTTGGAAGTCCCACTTGAGCTAGGATCCCCTTAAACAAGCTTTGCAGCTGTTTTTTCATTCTCTGTTTTCTTCTCTCTCTCTCTCTCTCTCTCTCTCTCAATACATCTAAGTTTCCATAGATCTTGCGAGGGCCAAGAAAAATCTGCGCCTTGAAGGAGAGATGGAACTCTGCTTGAGATTCACAACTCCTACGATTTTGCTGCTCTTTTTGCTCTCTTGCTTCAGCTTTACTTCAACAGGTATAACTTATCGTCTATGTACTTCACACTTTGATGCAGATTCAGGAAGTGAAAAATGTGCTCCTAATCTCTCTCCTTTTGCATGGATTTGGGTTTGTAATAAGATGGATTTCGAGAAAAAAGTTTGGATCTTTAAGTGAAGATTGCATCTTATAACTCCGTTTAAGCTACTTGATGTGAAATCAAAGTTTGATCTTTTACTAATTTTTATCTTTTCTTTCAGAAGCATACGATTCACTTGATCCAAATGGAAATATCACCATAAAATGGGACGTCATCAGCTGGACGCCTGACGGCTATGTGGTACAGTGTTCGAATGCCTTCGTCTTCGTCTTCAACCTCCTTTCTTGGCTTGTACTGATATGATTGCTGATACTCAGATTTGTGTTTGAATAAATTTCTCAGGCCGTCGTCACCATGTACAACTTCCAGCAATATCGGCACATTCAGGCGCCGGGCTGGACCTTAGGGTGGACGTGGGCTAAGAAGGAGGTCATATGGAGCATGATGGGCGCTCAAACTACGGAGCAAGGAGACTGCTCCAAGTTTAAGGGAAACATTCCTCACTGCTGTAAGAAAGACCCAACCGTGGTGGACTTATTGCCCGGAACACCTTACAACCAGCAGATCGCAAACTGCTGCAAAGGCGGGGTGATCAGCTCGTGGGTTCAAGATCCGGCGAACGCTGCCAGCTCCTTCCAGGTCAGCGTCGGTGCGGCCGGGACCACTAACAAGACGGTTAGGGTCCCTAAGAACTTCACCCTGAAGGCGCCCGGGCCGGGCTATACCTGTGGGCCGGCTAAGGTCGGGAAGCCGACCAAGTTCTACTCTGGAGATGGAAGAAGGGTCACTCAAGCTATGAGTGAGTCGATCATTTTCTTGGATCGTTGAAAGAATTGACAAAAAAAAAAAAAAACGTCTTTATTGTGCCGTAATGATGCGCTTTTTTTTTTTTGCAGTGACATGGAATGTGACTTGCACTTACTCTCAGTTTCTTGCCCAAAAGACTCCGACTTGCTGCGTTTCGCTGTCTTCTTTTTACAACAACACTATCGTTCCTTGCCCGACTTGTACTTGCGGGTGCCAAAACAGCACGAATCAAGGGAGCTGCGTTGAGTGAGTTTCACTATTCTTACTTCCTATCTCTCTCTCTCTTTCGATAGCTTAACAGTTTGGTGATTTTGTTTGGGATGTGCTAATCTCAGCCCCGATGCACCGCACCTAGCCTCAGTAGCGGGGAACCGTGCGAAGAGCAATGGGCTGGCACCTCTGGTCCAATGCACGAGCCATATGTGCCCAGTCCGAGTCCACTGGCATGTGAAGCTCAACTACAAGGAGTATTGGCGGGTGAAGGTCACCATAACGAACTTCAACTACGCAATGAATTACAGCCTGTGGAACTTAGTCGTGCAGCATCCCAACTTCGACAATCTGACCCAGATATTCAGCTTCAACTACAAGCCTTTGAATCCATACCAAAACATTAGTAAGTCTGTCTATTTCTGTCATCTGTTGTTATTACATGATTGAAAAAAGGAAGTAAAGAAAGAAAATTTGGTAACATGGTACTTCCTACTTACTCACTTGTTTATGTTGTGACAGATGATACTGCGATGCTGTGGGGCGTCAAGTTCTACAACGATTTCCTCAACGAGGCTGGACCGTTAGGGAACGTTCAGTCCGAGCTTCTCTTCCGAAAAGATAAGTCCACTTTCACTTTCGACAAGGGCTGGGCTTTTCCACGGAGGATTTACTTCAACGGCGACAACTGCGTCATGCCACCGCCGGATTCATACCCATACCTGGCAAATGACAGTTTTCGTAATAAAAATGTTCCTTTGCTAGTACTCCTCGTTGCTCTGTTGTTTTCTGTTGCCGTGCATTCGGCAGTTGTTTAAAGGACCCTTCTTGTATTTATATACTCGGGAAAAAGTTGCCACTCGTGGGATCAATCGAACGACGAGAAATCACCCAATCTAGCATTTCACTGTAATTCTTGTGTGTTACTGTTGTAATTTGTTTTCCTCTGGGAACTATAGAACATTTCAAGCAGATTAATTTATCCTTTTCTCCACCTTTCTTTCTTTCTAATCATGTCAAAGCATATACATCTTTCTGCTCATGAAAAACACATTTTGGCAGACCATATAGCAGAAGAAATGCTCTGTACTTTGAAGATTTTTGGTTCTGCTATCAAATACCAGACAGGGAAATGCATAAAACTGATCGACGAATCACGGAAGGAAGGAATAAACATTCGTAAGATTCGGCCAACATAAACGCAGATGAGGGCTTACAAGATTTAGACATTTGCATCTTCTTGACAGAATTCTAAAGATCACTACACCACATAAAACAGCAGAAAGGTTACAAAACAAGGAAGAAAAATGAGAATGAAGTAGATAGATAGTTTGCAAACAGAAGGTGGAGACTTGTGACTGTAAGAAGGAAAAGTGAAAGAAGTTTCTTGAGCAAATACATATATACATGTTAGCAGGATTGTCATCTCATCTCATCATTGCTTGTTTGCATTTGATATATATACATAATTAGGGTGAGATTACTGATTCTTCAAGCAAGAAAAATATTATACAAAAGAAAGAGCGTCAATCAGATTATTACATATATTGCCAATGAGGCTTAAGGATTTGTATGTTAGTTCGTTGGATCGAATCCCCCATTCCACAATTCCTTGAGTAGTTCACATGAGATTTATTTCCCATGACTATCGTTGTCAGAGGGATTTGGGACGTATTCATCCGACCCCGGGGATTAGTCCCACCATTGGAGTGTGTGGCGCAATTAAGCATCCGCTGTGGTGCAAAAAATCCACGCCGGTATTTAGGGACTAACTCATAGCTAGATCGAGTGGGGATACCTCGAACAAAAAAAAAAAAATTATTACACATATATTGAGGTTAAAATATAGGCAAGAAAGGGACGTATTCATCTGACCCTGACGATTAGTCTCACCATTGGAGTGTGTGGCGCAATTAAGCCTCCGCCACGGCTGTGTGGTGCAAAAAATCCACGCCGGTATTTAGGGACTAACTCATAGCTAGATCGAGTGGGGATACCTCGAACAAAAAAAAAAGATTATTACACATATATTGAGGTTTAAAATATAGGCAAGAAAGGGACGTATTCATCTGATCCCGAGGATTAGTCCCACCATTGGAGTGTGTGGTGCAATTAAGCCTCCGCCAGGGCTGTGTGGTGCAAAAAACCCACGCCGGTATTTAGGGACTAACTCATAGCTAGATCGAGTGGGGATACCTCGAACAAAAAAAAAAGATTATTACACATATTGAGGTTAAAATATAGGCAAGAAAGGAAAATAAATAAAAAAATAAAAAAATATATAGGCAAGAAAGGAAAATAAATAAAAAAATAAAAAAATATATAGGCAAGAAAGGAAAATAAATAAAAAATAAAAAATAAAAAAATATATAGGCAAGAAAGGAAAATAAATAAAAAATAAAAAATAAAAAAATATATAGGCAAGAAAGGAAAATAAATAAAAAATAAAAAATAAAAAAATATATAGGCAAGAAAAGAAAATAAATAAAAAATAAAAAAATACGCCGTTGCCGGGGATCGAACCCGGGTCACCCGCGTGACAGGCGGGAATACTCACCACTATACTACAACGACCTTCTTATTTTTATTTTTGATTATTTATTTATATAACAAAAAGATAATGCAGCTCTTTTATAGAGGAGAGGGTCACCTGCGGACGGCAAGTGAAAAAGACGCTGTCGTCCCATTACTGAAAAAATTCAAAATTTATCGTCTTCATCATTGTGATTATCTTTAGATCTGTGGACTGTGATCGTCTTTCATCGGGGGGTGAAGTGATTGATCGATTTCGGTTCAGATCAGTTGCTTATGTTCGCCGGCGCTGCACAAGTAGACTGATCCTTGATTAGGGTTCTGTTTGATTCTCGCCCTCGACAACCCTAGTTGGGACGGGGTAGCTGATTGATTTGATGCAATGCAGGGCACATCGGGTTCTTCCGTACAGTCTGAGGCGATCCTCCAATGGCTTCAGCACGAAATGGGCTACAGACCGCTGGTAGGTGGCCCACATTCCACGTCCTCAAAACCCCCGACCGCGACGGCTGATTCGCTCCGAAAAGTGTGCCGCGGCAACATGATTCCCGTATTGGGATTCTTGCTGAAGAGGGTGAAATCTGAGAAGACGGTGGAGAATATTCGGAGGAATATTTTGGTACACGGTGGAGGGGACACGAGGAGGAAGGCCGAGGTCGGAGGCGGTGATAGTGTGAGGGATGCGGCGTTGAGGGAGAGGGAGGCGGCGGAGAAGGAAGTTGAGAGGCTGAGGCAGATTGTTAGGAGGCAGAGGAAGGAGCTAAAGGCAAGGATGGTGGAGGTGTCCAAGGAGGAGGCAGAGAGGAAGAGGATGATTGATGAGCGCGCGAATTATAGGTTTGGGTTTTTGATATTTATCGAATTTTGGGGATATAAAGTGTGAGATTGGGTAAAGCAGGTTGTTTGTAGTTTGGAAATTAGTGTATTGTTAAGCCTTGATAATGATGCTATGGTGAAGGGACTGTTTTTGTGGCATTCATCCTCTGATATGGTGTCGTTGTGTTTTCTGTTTGTTGTAAATAACTTAGCTGATTAGGGGGAAAATATTTAGATATGAGGATTTGCAACCGTTTTTGGTTGAGAAATTTATGCGAAGTTGAGTCTGAAGTTTTCGATGATTCTAGATTCACTTTATACTAAAACGTTTGAGTCTGTTTTGTGCTGTATTGTTGTGGTTATGGTATCTTAAAGATGTCATAAGATTGTCGGTATCCCTGGTCAAGTGTGTCAAATTGCAAATAAATGACTGCTGTCATAATTTAGACTTCTGTTCCAATGACAGTATTCGGTATATCATTAATCATTTGTTGACAAAGAATATTACTTGTTCTTGGACTTTCCTTGAGTAGAAGATGGTTTGGTTGTAAAAGTGGCGTTATAAATGTCTCTTCTATTCAAAGGGAGAGGAGCGGATTATAGGTTATTCATTTTTTGCAGGCACAAGCAGGTGATGTTGGAGGCTTACGATCAGCAGTGTGATGAAGCTGCAAAAATATTTGCTGAATATCATAAACGCCTGCGCTACTATGTAAACCAAGCTAGAGAAGTTCAAAAGTCTAGCAGAGAATCTTTGGTTGAGGTGGTGACCACTGTCAAAGGCAGCAAATCTAAAGACGATGTCATTCTTATCGAGACAACAACAGAACGAAATACGAGGAAAGTGTGTGAATCTCTAGCAACTCTGATGTCTGAAAAAATTCAGAGCTCTTTTCCTTCTTATGAAGGAAATGGTATCC
This sequence comes from Lindernia subracemosa, assembly GCA_028392965.1. NCBI lineage: Eukaryota > Viridiplantae > Streptophyta > Magnoliopsida > Lamiales > Linderniaceae > Vandellia > Vandellia subracemosa. The sequence goes on from JAQPCC010000023.1 coordinate 410,342, forward strand.
ATGTGAATCCTCAACTCGATACTGCGAAATTGGGTATTGAGATTGATGGAAATTTACCTACGGAAATTAAAGATTTGGTAGCTGATTGTCTTAGAAATCCTCCTCAGCTGCTGCAAGCGATTACTTCTTATGCCCAACGTTTGAAAACACAGATTGCTAAAGAAATAGAAAAAATTGATGTTAGAGCTGATGCGGAAGCCTTAAGGTATTTTCAAGGGCAAACATCCTTGTTTTTGCTGTTTGGCATTATCAAGTCAATCACCTTTACGTTTCAGTGGGTCAGAACTAATGGGAAAATTTCATAAATATATTATCTCTATTATTTTATGAGTATGGCATGCCTTAAAATTATATGCATTACTGAAAAATAAGGATGGTTCTCTACTATTGACTATTCTGCTGCCGTAATAGAGAAATTAAAATTTAAAAATCTTTCCCTGTTAGATTACAAGTAGTTGTCTTGATATATTAATGTACTCGCCAGGTCTACGAATTAGAATTGAATTGAATAACCACATTTAATCTGATTTCTTTTAGCTTCTCTGACATCTACCATTTTATTATGATATTGTTATCTCAAGGTACAAATACGAGGACGACTCTATAATTGAGTCTTCAACTGACATAAGCTCACCATTACACTACCATCTTTATGGTAATGGGACAGCAGGAGACAATGGTCCTTCAAAAGGGACTGAAAATCAACTTCTGGAGAGACAAGTAAATTTTATGAATTATATGGGTGCTTATAGTTGTTCTATGCCTCGCCCATAACATGTGGCATTTGAGTTTTGTTTTTTTTTTGTTTTTTGTTAATGCAGAAAGTGCACGTACAACAATTTTTGGCCACTGAAGATGCACTTAACAAGGCTGCAGAGGCTAGAAAAATGAGCCAATTGCTATTGAAACGACTTCATGGAAGTGCTGATGCAGTTTCCTCGCATTCAGTTGTTCCGGCAGGATCACAAAATATGAGCAGCCTCAGGCAACTTGAGGTACGGTTTTCTGTGTCTAGTTTAACTTAGTAAATAGTAATGGTGTCTACCAAATCGAATATTACATGGCGTCATAATGATAACCGTTGGCTTCTGTTGAAAGGTCTCAACAATAAAGTGTACAATTGATTTTGTTTCCATCTTGGCATTTGTACATAGTATTTTAATTATTGTGGGTATTCCTGACTGCAACATGTATTTCCATAAAACATTTATGAGAAATAGGATCTATCTCAGCATCCTTTACATTTGTAGTTAGAGGTTTGGGCTAAAGAAAGAGAGGCTGCTGGCCTACGTGCCGGCCTTAGTACACTTATGTCAGAATTACATCGATTGGATAAATTAGTTGCTGAGAGGAAGGAGGCTGAAAACTCTTTAAGGAAGAAGTGGAAGAAGATTGAGGAGTTTGATGCTCGTCGATCAGAACTGGAATTGATCTACAATACATTACTGAAGGCTAACATGGTAAGAAGTGGTAGAAGATTGAATGGTTAGATAACTGCTTGCATTGAGAGAGTTTCATATTCTATTTTCTCACTTATTGTAGGATGCTGCTTCATTTTGGAGTCAGCAGCCATTAGCTGCGAGGGAGTATGCATCAGGAACTATAATTCCAGCCTGCAATGTTGTCGTTGACTCATCAAATAATGCCCAGGATCTCATCGACAAGGAGGTTTCCACATTTTATCAAACTCCAGATAATAGTCTCTACATGCTTCCTGCAACCCCTCAGGTTTGTGATTTAAGCATGATATAACCGATCAATTAATATCCACCATGTTCTGTTAGTTGATATTCATTTCTATTTATTATTTTGTGCAACTATGTCTTAATTCTCAAATGGATGTAGGCCATCAGGCTCATTAAGAATAGATGGAAAAAGAGGAAAATGACTACTTGGACCATACTTAAGTTTGCATTCTCACATGTGTTCATTTGTGTCAGGCGACGTTGGATTCAATGGGTTTTAGTGGCTCTAGTGGACCTGAAACATTAGCTACCGCTGAGAGAAATGTAGCAGTTCTTATAGCCAAAGCTGGTGCTAAAGATCCTTCTGCCGTTCCTTCCATTTGTCGGATTTCTGCTGCTTTACAGTACCCCGCTGGTGAGCTGTTCTCAGACTTGAACTAGATACCATTTGATCCTATATTTTCTCATGATTATTGCGATTGTCTCGTCTTTTGGTAAAAAAAATTATATAATCTTGTCATGAAGTCTTTTGACATGATTATGCATTCGTGCGAACAAGGACTGTTCTGAATAGAAACTTATCTGTTTGACCTAACTTTAAATGCAAGACAGGTTTGGATGCTATGGACGCTGGTTTGGCAACAGTTTTAGAGTCGATGGAATTTTGTCTGAAGCTTCGTGGCTCTGAGGCTTCTGTTTTGGAAGATTTGGCAAAGGCAATTGATATGGTTCATGTGAGGAGAAATCTTGTCGACAGTGGCCATGCTTTGCTAAATCATGCACATCGTGCCCAACAGGAATATGATAGGTGAGATTCATTCTTTTCTTTTTCGACAAGCGTTTTCTTTTAAGACAGTTGTGTCATCTATCTCTGGCACACAAGCGTATTCGCTTAATTCTCTCAATCTAGTCGGAGGGAACCCTGAAGTTTATTGAATGTCAACAATGTCTTTTTTGGCAGGACAACAAATTACTGTCTGAAGCTAGCTGGGGAACAAGAGCAAACCATTACAGAAAAGTGGATACCCGAATTGAGCAATGCTGTTCTTAATGCTCAAAAATGCCTTGAAGATTGCACATACGTCCGAGGCTTGGTGAGTAATCAAATTTTTTTGTTTCTTCATGCGACTCAGACGTCTTGCAGCTTAAATAAACTGTCTCACATGTTTATTAATCGTAAAATATCATGTTCAATATACTCAAAATGTATTTATCAAGATTGATTAGCTGGCTAATATTTTCATATAGCTTGACGAATGGTGGGAACAACCAGCATCTGCCGTGGTTGATTGGGTCACCGTTGATGGAGAGAACGTTGCTTTCTGGCAAAATCACGTGAAGAAGCTCCTTGCCTTTTACGACAAGTAAAGAACTCTCATCTCTCAAAGTCAAGCATAAGACAGATTCTTATCTCAAACGTGCTATTGCCCCCGCCCCCTTTCTACTCGCGGGAGCTCGCCTCAAAACGGTTCGCAAAACAAACCTTTGCTAAAGAGATTATCCCTCTTAAATATCTTCACTTGTGGTGTGTTTTTCATCCGTATCTGGGAAAACATCGTAGCTTTGTCCGTGCTTATTTGTTGTGATGTTAGGTTTGTGTGCTTCATTTGTAATATACGACGACGATGATTGACGCAACGATCATTACTCTGTAATTCGAAAAATCTGATTTCCATATGGACATGCTTTCTATGTATGTAAGTCTTCTGCATGTCTGCGACTGCATTTTTTTTATAACTTATGTCTTGAAAATCATCAGTTTTAAACAGCAAATTACTAAGAAAAACACACACACATACAAACACACACATCATGATCAACATGGTCTTCTGCTACATCAATCTTTCTTTCAATTGTCCTTTTTCAAGAACATAGTGAAAACGAAGGAACGACGCCATAAGAAGCCAACAACGAGCCGTGAAGAATCTCATCTGCTTCATCATCGGCTTCAACATCATGAGCCTCTCTCGACCTCTTGGCGAACCTTCCTTTAATCCTCGGCCTAGTTTCTGCGTAAGCCTTTCTAGAAGCATACCTTATAGTCTTCTCAAACCTCCTCGTCTTCTTCTTCTCTCTATACCTCAGCACCCTCGCCTCTCTCTCCGTCGGAGACAGCTGAGTCGGCGGCATCTGCGCTGCTGCCGCTGATGGGCTTAAGAAGAGATCATCAGCCTCTTGCTTTTGGTTCCACCAAAAAGTATTCTACACATAAAAGTAATATACTTCAATCTGTAAATGCCATGGCCGGACATAGAAAAGAAAATCTAAAGACTGCTAAAACCCGCGGCTTACGCTTTGAGACGGCTGAATCGGGACAACGCTGTCATGAAGATGAACGTATCGATCGTCAACGTCGTCCCTACCGCCGAATCTCTTCTGAGGCACGACGTGGTGCTGATAGCTGCCCTCGTTGTGCTGCCACCAGCCGCTGAAGCCATCACTGCCCTGCTGCAGCAGGCTAGTGTGATCATCATAGTCTTCAAGGCCCAAATAGTCCACCATCTCCTCCCCGAAGAAAGCCTTACGGTCGCCGCCACCGTCACCGTCGATGCTCTTGACGATAGGGTTGAGCAGAAGCCATGAAACTGCTTCGTCGTCGTCGTCCTCCGCGGGCTTCTCCTCGGGCACTGCAAGAAGTGGCCGTCAACTAGAGACATAAGGAGCTATCTATCTATCTATTACAGGCGAGAATATATACCTTGAGCAGTAGCAGTAGATGTAATGATTGCGACACGGTGGTGGCGGCTGGCCAGTGGGTTGGCAGAGTGGATAGCCTCGTCGCAGGCGGCGCAGAGGGAAGCTGAGTCCGCCTTGCACATGAAAGCCGCCGGGACGACGTCGCAGGCTTCGCACAGCATCATCTGAGGAGCCATTAGCTGCATGCTTTCCTCCTTCATCATCATCATCGGTAATAGAAAACAAGAATATTTTAGTTAACCGTTTGATCTTCTGTTTAATACAATCAGTACTTCGCTGTACCTCCTGGCGCTGACACGTGGCGGAAAGTTAGTGGGGCTGAAGTGCAGTTGTGTATTTCTCTTGGCTGAGAATAGTCTTGAGGTGGGTCCTACCAAACTACCTCATGAAGGTAGTTGCTAAGTTCATACAACTATTAAATGGATATTGTTTGTCGTTTTTATTAATTTCAGCTGAGTTATGTTTAATTTTTTCAACACAATCTCATACAATTATTATGGGATCGTATAATATCTGGTGGAGTGTGCTTGTAATGTTTTACTAATTAGGGTTTTGATTTATTTAATTTCCAGATAATAAATCTCTATCAAGTTATGTTATAGCATATGATATGATATGATATGGTGAGCCTATTATTGCACATCACCATTACTACTATTATTACATAAAAGGTAAGTGTCACATGAATAGTACTTACATCTTTTTTTTTTTTTTTGTAAAGGATAAAATCAAGAAATAACGTGGCTGCAAATGAAGCAAAAATCCACGTAAGCATGAAATAATGAATGTGATATATACCGACGTGTAAAATTAGAGCTTTGTAGATTGCTACAAATCTGAACCACTAGATTTCAGAAGTAATAAGAGATCCCCAAGAATCAGCGTCAGTCCAAATCAAGTGGGCCCAACTGATAAACGGGCCACACCCAAATTGAGTAAGCCCATTGCTAATGGCCCAATCCCAGATGATTGGAGTAATCATTACACTAGACTAGAATCAATCCTTTGTTTCACATTAGTTAAATCATTTAATGACTTTAATTACGTTTTTTTTTTTTACCATGTTATATAATGTAAGAAGTTTTTTCCATGCTCATAGTCATGGGTCCAAAACCACACAACTATGGAAACATATTCTTGGCTTGGGAATTTAGTTCCATCTTTGAAATTTATGGTACTAACTTGAGCTCATAGCCCATAGTGAGGATAATTTGGCATAGAGAAATATATATAAAGGGGAGAGACGTTTTCAAAACAAAGTTTGCTTACGTTTTTGGTTGTGTTGTAAATGAAAAAAGACAGCTAAGAGATTTAAATCAACAGCCAAAGTCTCAATGAGAGCCGACAAACAAGAGAAATATTGTCTCCTCTGTCTTCGCTAAAGTCCTAAACTTTTGCTGTTCTTCTAATCAACTAAATAAGTACATATATATAAAAATATCTTATCTGTACAAAAATAACTGTAAGAAAAAAATCCCATTTCTCTGATCTGATAAAGAACACAAAATGGGCGATGATAGTAGAGAAAGCGTGATCCTTACCTCAATCCCAGTGATAGACATGAAAGATTTTCCAGGCGAGTCGAAGAAGCTGATAGAGGCCTGCCAAGAACTGGGCTGTTTCAGGATTGTGAATTTCCACGAAACTCTGAGACAACCTCTGATGCTGGAAATGAAGTCTGTGGTGAGGAAGATGCTTCTAGAGCTTCCCGGCGAGGTCAAGGCGAGGAACAAGGACGTTATCCCTGGCAGTGGCTACATGGCGCCATCTCAGATCAATCCTCTCTATGAAGCTTTTGGGGTTTACGACATGGCTCGTCCCCAAGATGTCGAAGCCTTCTGTTCTGATCTGAGCCTTGATTCTCATCAGAGGTAAGAATCTAATCTATGCTCTCTTTATGTCTTGAAGTATTATCATTCGATCCTTATGAGCCGAGCTGGTAATGAATGAATGATTGCATAGGGACACCATTTTGGAGTATGCTGAAGCAGTGAACAGCCTGATGATGGATATTTCGGACAAGATCTGCAAAGGGCTCGGCCTAAACGGCGTAAGGACCTTCGAAGACTGGCCATGTCAGTTCAGAATCAACAAGTACAGCTTCACGCCGGAGACCATCGGTTCGCAGGGAGTTCAACTCCACACTGATTCCAGCTTTCTTACAATCCTCCAGGACGATGAGGTCATAGGCGGGCTCGAAGTGATGACACGGTCCGGGGAGTTCTTGGCCGTCGATCCTTTCCCTGGAACCCTCCTCGTCAATCTCGGAGACATCGCGACGGTGAGTCGTAGTTAGCAGCATTGGTTCGTCATGACACTTAAAAGCGCATTTTCAATATTGTTTTGGAGATAGGTGTGGAGTAATGGGAGATTCTTGAATGTGAAGCATAGAGTGGTGTGTAATGAATCGGGCGTAAGGGTTTCGATAGCTTCGTTTCTGTTGGGACCGGCGAAGGGCGGGCTCGTGGAAGCCCCCGAAGAGCTGGTGGACGAAGAACATCCTAAGGTTTATGTCCCTTTTACTTACGAAGATTTCAGGAAGATTAGAGTGTCCAAGAAGTTGCATGCCGGCGAGGCGCTTGATCTCTTGCGATTTCAATCGTGATGGAGAAAACCATCCTATCACCATGGAATTTAAATGTCAAGTTTTTTCTTTTCCAAGGGAAAATTCTATGACTAAGCATTGAGGTACACTGCATCAGAATTTTTAGGATGTAATAACCATTTCTTGAACTGATTTGAATCAAGAATCTATGTTGTTTTTGTTCTTGCCTAATCACTGAATCTACTTCAAAGATATATAGCTTGAGCATGTCGGGTTTTTACGCGGTGTTTATATGGGTTGGGCCGACCCATATCTGAGCCTAAGATGAGAGATTACGACGAACAAATGATCATCATGTAGACAGTTATCCGCAATATTCTCAACTTGGGTAAGAAGGGAGACTTAGAATTAGATCATTGTGCAGATCATTGTCTTGCAACTATACTTGGGAGAAACACAGCCAAGCTAAACACACATGGAGATATGCCGAGTGAAAGAGACGGCTAGCTATCATACATGGAACCCACAGATATGGTGTATGACCACTATCAATGAATGAGCAAGAACTAATGTATTTTTCTATCAGATCCTCAGCCTAATTATTATTAATCTGCTGTAATGATTAGATCATTTTGGGACCTGAATATTAATTTACATAAGAAAGCAAGCATTTAATAGCAAACTTATGTTATGAACATCAAGGGACTAACCACATGAAAGATTGAAGAAACAACACTGCAAATAAAAGCTTTAGAACATCAAAAGCCAGTGAAATCATTTCCTCTTCCAGTTTTTTCTCCCGAAGATATGTCGTAATTTTTAATGTCTGAGAACAAAAGCTTTAGGTTTTCTTTCACTTCTCTATCATCATTTTTTTTTCTACCACGAAAACAAAACAGATCTTTTTTAACCAGCAGCTTAAGATTAGGGCAAGAAAGCCACCTCACAAGACTAGGGTTTGTGGGTTTATATGACAAGAGATCTGCTGCTAAAACCATACAAAATCTCAACTTTCACACCACGACAACGAACAAGAAAAGGAATTAACGTGAAAAAAAAAAAGAAATTTAATGGCTGGGAAGAGAATAAGATTAATCTATGGGCAATCAGTGATTGCTTCTTTATTTCTCTTTTTTTCATATAATTTAATTGCCGTGTGAGATGAAACATGACACGATGATATAGGGCCCCTTCAGGACAGCACAGAATATGAAGACGTAGTAAAATCTGCCAGCTTAATGTGTATAGTGTAGGGTAATAGACAAGAGGCTCATTAGGGTCTTTTGATCTCAGCTTTCTCTCAGATTCACACTCTACAAAAAGCTCACAGCCCCTTCTCGTGGAAAACCTAATTCCTGCCATTTTACACACATAAATCCTAAACTCAGCAGTATTTGAATCATTTAATGTAGTTAACTCAGTATCCCAGCTAAATGTGAATAGTTGTATACTATGCTGCTTGTCTAGTTCGCAGTTAGCATAGGCTAATGACAGTATTCAAGAACTGTTCTTACCAGCACTTACCAGTGTCCGAGGAAGTCCATGCCAATATGAGCCATATTCAGTTCTCAGCCCACAGGAAAATCAAACCATGTTTGTTCATCATTGCAATCTTTTTTCCCTTTTCTCACAAAAATGTAAATATGCTGAAATGACCTAATTTGGATGATCTAACCTCAACGCTGAAACTTGGACAAAGGGACGTAACAAAAAGATGATTATGAAACTCAAAAGAGTAAAACTGTAGCAGACTGTGCCTCACGCTTCAAATTGATGGTAAATTTGTACTACAAATTTAACCGAACATCATGGGAAGCTAAGGTAGTTATGTGATCGGTTTAAATATCAGAATCTAGGAAAAAGAAAGTATTTTTTCATGTGAGGGTTTTGATCAAGAAAACCAAGTACAATACATTGGCTCCTGAAAGTTGAAAACGCAGCTACCCCAAATCATCATATCTTTGTCCTTCGTCTTCTACCCTACAAGGTTAAGTCCTTCGGTCCTTCTCAAGCAAAAGTCCTTTTCTAAATGTTATTGAAGAAAAGGACAACTTTTGGGATGTCATCAACACACATTAGCTGTAATAGAGATATTGGCTTTCTCTAAAACTAATTATAAACAGTGAACTTCCGATTTCCATATTTATTTGGCAGAGGGGCTTTGAAATTCCAAGAAATGCATATAGAGGGTGGTTTTCATTTGTACTACAATAGGGTTTATTAGTTAGTTTATATCGTTGTTCTTCAATCAAGCCTTCACATCATCACAATCAAAATGTTTCCCAAGAACTCATTTCTGATTCCTCATCAACTCTCTGCTCTTCATTCTCGAGCCTCTAGTTCTTCTGTTCTTGACCTAAATGGCCCAGAAATCTTGTATGATCCTCACGACCACCAAAGCATATTTTCTGCACATAATACTTACAACCTAGCTTCCAATGCTCAAGTTCTTGAGCCTTCGATGATGTTCAGTCATGATAATACTGTCGGGCTAAACCGTCGTGGAGATCCATATCAATTAACGGCCAACGGCACATTTCAAGACACAAAACAAACTGCGAAAAGGGATCGTCACAGCAAGATTTACACATCTCAAGGCCCTCGTGACCGCAGGGTTCGGCTCTCCATAGGAATTGCGCGCAAATTCTTCGATCTTCAAGAATTGCTAGGTGTTGACAAGCCAAGCAAAACCCTTGGATGGCTGCTCACTAAGTCCAAGTCGGCCATCAAGGACTTGGAAAAGAGCCAAGGCTGTGGTAGCTGTGCTAAAAGCATAGTCTCTTCACCAGGTTCTGAATGCGATGAAGTAGTTTCTGAAGAAGCTGTTCAAACTGAGAAATTCAGCTTATTAGGAGATGATTCGAAGAGAAATGGATCTAAGGGATCAATCAAAGACAGCCTCGCAAAAGAATCTAGGGCAAAAGCTAGAGCTAGGGCTAGAGAAAGAACAAGAGAAAAGATGTGCATGAAGCAGCACAATGAGGCCACAAACAATGATATTACTGCTCCAGGTAATAATACTAATCATCAGTGCAGTAATCCTTGCAGCAACACAACTCATTACATGAACAATCACCTTGAATTCTGCAAAACTTCCCCGTTGAATTACGAGGACCTGCCTTGTTATGAAGAAGTTCCCCAAGGACCCATTTTAATAAAGAGAAAGCTGAAGCAGCCTTCTTACATTGGATTTCATCCGCACAATCTGATACTTTCGAGAGATTCAAATGCTGCAAGTCCTTTTCTTCCATCTGTTAATGCATCAGGGACTTGGGATATAAGCGGGATCAACGCTCAGTATGCGTTTTTCGACCAGCAAAGGTTTTCTAATAGGTAAACGTTGAACATGAGGATATCTTAATTCAAAGTCCAAAATATATGACAGTTATTCGAAATTCGACAGTGAAAACTGATCTTTTCATTGGTCTCTTTGTTTTGCTGCAGCTCAAACATGTAAGGAGGACAAAAGGTGCAAGCTTTACCATTTGTACTTCAGCAATCTGGTACTTTCTCATAAGGGATGTAAGATGCAATAAGTTTATTTGTATTGATTTAAAAGTCCATTTAATCTACGGATTTAGAGACGTTGTTGAGAAGTTGTCTTGGTTCGGGTTAATGCTCTTAACGCCTTTCGTCCGATGATCGACATGATCTACGAGGATTAATTGATCGACTGGCATGCATATACAAGTTCGGTTGATCCTCTTTAAGACGACTCTCATCGATCTATATACTCACATGAAGAACAACAGTATTAGAAAAGCTTCACATAAAATATGATATGCTTGCCGTTGGCACGTAAACAAGATCACTTAGATAAAAGATGCGCATGCATAATATTGATAAATAAATTTCAAATTATTCTTATCATACAGCCTTTGTATTTCAGCTTTTATCACTATTATTATGCTATAAATCATATATATCGAACACAAAAACTTGCATGCATCTTTTACTTTCCGAGATTTTTTTTTATATGTAGAGACGAGAGAATGAAAAGCCTACATTTATGTAAGACTGTTGCTGACTAAGCCATCGATTCTTGAATGCTGACATTTTTATCATTTTCTATATTGTTCGGATAGATTGTCATTATTGTATCTTCATTAATATCAGCTCTACATAGGCCTTTATGTGTTGACTCATGATATATTATAGGGCAGGAGATATGTCAAGTCATACAAGAAAATCAGCTATTCATTACCACGATATGTATAATAAAATAAAATAAAACAATTAAAAGTAATGTCTGTTAGGTTTGATTCAATAGATTTTATTTTATTTATTTTTGGCGTGAATGTGAGCCTCACCATATCAATCGTTAGTTGGGTGAAAGATATCTGCCAAATCTATATCACTGACGTCTTTCTTCTCTATATTCCAAATATTCTTAGCCAGGGGAAGTCCTTCGAGCATATATTAAGTGGTTAAACTCCTAATATCATAAAAAAGTTAAGGGTTTCATGTCATTTCTACTATCGTAATTTTTATAGACTTCGGACAATACATATACATAAGAGGATTTTAGTATTTCTGGAAACCGATCGTTCTATAGCCGACAATAAGGTTAATATTCAACAAAGACTAGATTTTATGTGAGTATATTAAGTGGTATTGTGTGGGGATATCAAAGAAAAAAATTAGGTTGCAATGATTTGGTTTGTTGGGTTTATTATTATTAAACGGGCTAGACGGGACTGAGCTAGTAGGACGGATAAGCTGAAGACAACAATTTCAGACATCCTCGGCTGTTGGCTTTGGACGGAGAAGAAGCGGATGGTTTAGGGAAATAAGAGCCAGTCGTCGAGGCGATTTATTCTCGACGTATCCGTAGGCTACGAAGAAGTTACTGTCTTTGTCTGAGGAGACTCCCATCAACCTCACTAGATTAGATTCCCATGATTCAATCTCTGTAATATCCCAACTTCTTCGGATGGATCTCTCCCTTGTTTTCTTCGCCGCCAGAAACTGATCGTCGATCGCAGCGCCTTGCGTAAGTGATCAAGAAGTGAATACCCTTTTCTTGGTGTGACTTCCCGGCCATTGAACTCTACTACGTCCTAGGACGAAAACTCAACATTAAAGGCCATAGATTTTGGATGAGGACAGAAAGCCGAAGCTACGAAGAGCAACCTTGGCCGAGCTTGTCCGCCGAAGCAAAAGACTTTGTCAAACGTCTCCTCAATAAGGATCCTCCATCTGTGACTAGTTGTGCGCCATTTCTTATCTCGAAGCAACATTTTTTTCTTTCTAAGAGTTTTCTTCTTCCTCCATTTTAAGGTCATCCATGGATCAGAGATAACAGTGATGTGAGAGTTCCTTTAGATATACAAATATTCAAACTCATGAAAAAAGCTTACATGCCATCTTCGGCCCTGAGGAAAGCTGCTCTGAGGGTCTTTCTGTTTTCTCTAAAAAAAAATATCACATTTTGATGATTACTCAACCTACTCTTGATTCTTGGCATTACACAGATGGAATCAGATCGGTGGGTAGTTATCGGGTTTTTTTCTGGTTTCTCAGCGCTGTTATAAGTGTCTGTAAAGCAACCATAGTCATGTAGAAATATATAGAAATCATATTTCAAGTTTCATCTAGACTTCCACTGTAATGATACGTTATCCAAAAAAACGACTATCAATATTCCATTCCGTCCAATATCATTCGAAACGCCAAAATTAAAGGGGAAAAAGAGGTGGTGCAAACTCAGGCCTCAATCGGTTGCATGATGAGCGGTAAGTCAATCACCTAGGACCGTGCGCTTTTTGGTCGTGTTCATATAAGGCCTAATGACCCATTCTGTTTGAGCTTCATCTTGGTCCATCGTTCCAAGTTTGATCTGCAGCAATGGAAAGAAAATAACATTGATAAATAGAAATGTAAGAAAGACTACGTAGGAAATAGTTGATTCTATCCAATGAATGATCGGCGGGTGAATAATCTTATCCAACATTACCTGGTAGAGACGCATTTCAAATCTAGGTCCAATCTCTTTCAATTCGACCGATTTGGGACCTCCGCGTTTCTCATAGATATGATGCCTGGATTGTATAGCCCAACGACCATTAGAATAACCTCATATAAAGACATGACATGAGACGTGTTATCAAAAGAAAGACCCGCTAGATGAGATAACCTGATTTTATAACAGAAACCGTCTCATGATTTACAGTAACTAAGGAGTCAGTGCAAACATTATATATCACATTGAACTATAAATTGCCCAGGGAAGAAACAGTTGTGAAGTTCATGAGGAAGAAGAATAAAGCATGAACCTGAATGAAATATAATCTGATTGAGTCGCAAAAGTGATAATCCGCTTCGTATCGGGTTTTGGCACTGGAAATAAATACTTCAAAATATTTGCCGTCCTTTGACCAATCTGTGAGAAATAACAAACAATCAATTAGTATAGCAATTTCAGAAGAGATGCATAAGTGAACATCATTGGATATGTTGGAATAAAACTACAACGGAATATGTCGGAATTGCTTCATTTTTGCCACATAGATTTATATAAAGAATAAAGAAAAAACTCAAGCAGCAGATATAGTTCGTGTTAACAACGGATAACCTTTTTGGTAAAGTTTTCAAGAATCAAGTGCGGGTAGGCTTCGGGCATGCTTCCAATAGCTTTTTTGTCCTTGATGTCGTGCCTTGTAACCTTACATTAGATTGTGAGATGTGAGCCAATTACCACGGAATAAAACTAACTGAGTTAAGCACGCCATGTTAAGTTCACTAACCACATTGTGTAATCCAAAGTATGCAGTGGGACCAAAAGGCAAATGACTAATAACAATCCCATCCGGCACACCTCGATGCTCATGAACTAAGATAACATCCGTAAAATCATGTGCCCGGCAGGTTTCAATTATTTCAGATATCACCTGCATACAATACGAAATAAAATACAAAGTAGCATTAGCATAAATATTTACTTGGCTTAGCTCAATCAACTATATGATAAAGGCCACATCATCAAAGAACCAATTAAGTACGATAGCATAAATACATCATCCACCAACCTGACCACCTCTGTTCATCCGTTCGGCATTTGGAAACACGAACTTCAACTCCTACACAAAATATACAAACAACGGAGTCAGATACATGACAAGGAAAAGAAATTCAGAGTGATTGAATGGTAATAACAAAACAGTCCATTTCAGAAAGGTTCAAACTTGGCCACAACCTTTACAAACTGAGTAAGGGGAGCACTCGGGTTTCGAGAAGTCGTAAGCAATATCTTAGGATCTTTTTCCGCTGCGTTCGCATATTCATCATCGATTGTAGAACGGGGAACTGTATTCAGCAAAAAAAAAAATAAAAAAAAAAATTAAAGCAAACCAAACATAATTCGAACAGAAATACAGAAAAATTTCCACATTGAGCTAAGCGCTGAATGAGAAAAACTACAAATCCGCAAAAAAAAAAAAAAAAGGTACAGACACTTAGCCTACCAGTTGTGTGCTCATCGTCGAGATCAATCTCCCGGCGAAGATCTGCTTCCTCATTCCTGAGCTCGGTTGGAATCGGCTTTCCCTCTGAAAACATACAGTATCAGCAAAATTAAACTAAATCCGAGCTGTTTCAATTCAACGAAAAGAGAAAAAAGAAGAGTCAATGACCTTCCAAGGCTTCCTTGATCTTGCGCTTCTTTTCGTAAAGCAATCTCTCCTTTCCTTCCAAGCTCTTTCTGTAGAGATATTCTCTTCGAAGCCTCACGTTTCTTCGCAACATCTTCTGCTTCCGCCTTGTCGTCTAAACTCTGCCTAAACCCTAAAGAATAAAATTAGGGTTCGCTAATGCCCATACATTACGTTCATAATTATATTCATATATGCAGTGTATGTGTAGCGCCCATGGCCTAATGGATAAGGCGCTTGACTTCTAATCAAGCGATTGTGGGTTCGAGTCCCACTGGGCGTGTTTCTTTTTTACTTCTTTTTCTTCTCTTTTTTCTTTTTTCTTTTTTTTTATTTAAAATAATTTGGGCCTTATCAAATGTGTAAAGAAGCCAATGGCTCCTCTCTCTTACACACACACACACACTTAGGTTTTCCTTAGGCTGAAAGAAATATTGGTTGGTAACATTTCTTATCTATCTTTTTTTTTTGTAATATGTGTTGTGGATTAGAAAAGAATAGTATGAATTGAAGACTACTCAATCTAATAAAAGTGGTCCATAGTTAGCCTCATATTGTCACATCTTATTTTTCTAGTATTTCGTAAATGTATGATTGTTATTATATATTTATGTATCATAATTTAGATTATAGTGCTTTCCTACGAAACTTCCATTTATTATCTTAAGAAATCACGTTTTTTTTTCCAATTTTATATCTTTTCTTTGTTTTATAAGGTAATAATAATAATAATTTGATGTAATATTAGTAGCTCATGTTTCGATTTTTAATATATTTTAGTCGATATGATAATATTTCCAAAATAGCTGGCTACCGACTCGGACGGTAGGTAGCGTGCCACTTGACCTAAATTAACCCTTTTTTTAAAAAAAAAATAAAATAAAATTGTTAATCATAATAAATTGAAATTTGAAATTATTCGCCTATATTTAATCATGTTTAGAAATTAATCAACATTGACGTTAACCAAAAGATATTTACAATTTTTTTAATATATATAATTCGTCGATCTTATCTAAAATCCAAAGTAAAACGGACACAAAGCACAATCTAAAAAGAAAATGGTAAGAACAAAAATAAAAAACAAAATAAACTAAAATTCGTCTTAATTAATTATGAATCTAAAGAGTCGTAATACTTTCACCAATAGTCAACGGTGGGATCCTCGGGCTCGGGCCTCTTGTTGAGGTCAATCGCATCCCCAAACCACCGCGACCCACGAACCCCACCCGCCGGACCCGAGTCCGCCTGCAGCAGCGCGTCGACCCTCGCGCCGACCTCCGACGCCATCTTCCTTATGGCCGCCGCCGAGAGGCCGTCCTTGGACTCCGACCCTCCAATCGACGACGACGACGACGCCACCTCGTCCGGGAAGTTGAGCTTCGCAGTGGGGCCGCGGAGGTAGTAAACGGCCGTGTCGTACGCACGCGCCGCCGCCACTGGGGTAGCGTAGGAGCCCAGCCAGATCCTCGTCCTCTTGTTGGGCTCTCGTATCTCCGCCACCCACTTCCCCCACTTGCGCATCCTTATTCCCTTGTAAGGCGGCTTCTCCGCCGCCTTCCGCCTGCTCAAAACCCCACACGCGCCGCCTACATCTGACTCCATTCGTACAAAATTTTGGCTGTGTTATTGTCTCAAATAGTTCAGAGAGAGGGGAGACATGCAAAGATCTTGGCTGTCATAGCTTTTGTTTTCAAGTGGGCGGTGAGTTTATAAAATACACCGACACAACATTGTGTGTTTTTGTGTGTGTAACTTAGGGGTGAGCAAATGCGGATATCCGGAATTCGGATATCCGGATTTTCGGATAGCTAAAAATGAAAATTGCATTCGCTCCGGTTTCATTCGGATATCCGTTTTTCGGATATTCGATTTATTCGGATATTTAAAATCGGATATCCGCATCCACATTTTAAATTTAAAATTGAACTTTATTTTTTTTAAATTGATTTTTATTTTTTTTAAAAGTTGCGCATTTTTCTATTTCTTACCAAATAAAACATATATGTCACCTAAAAATTTATACACATAATAATTCACACAAAACATAAACGTAGTGAAAATATACTAGTATTTTAAACGCACTCGATGCGTGTGTTATAGTATATATTATTTTATAATTTAAGAATTATTTTTAATTTAAGCCTTTTAATTGAAAAAATTTTAATTCTAAATGTTTATTATTTAAAAAAAATAATTTGTGGAATATAATTGAAATAAATAAAAATAAAAATATAAAGGATAAAATTGTAGTTAGAAATAACATACCAAATTATTTGATTATTGTTTACTATAGGATGCTGAACGTTTATAAATAGATTAGATACGATCTAACAATTGCATCACACAATGGTATTCTATTAAAAATTCACACGATAGTTTTTTCATTTTCCTTTCTTCTATTTTCTTCACTTTCTTTCCTCTGATTTTTTTTCGATTCTCTATTGACGTTTTTGCAAGAATAATATAAATTTTATATTGTATTTTGTATAACAGTTCAATAATAGATGTTGGACCTTTTTTTTCTTTTTTTTTCTTTTGGACCACTTTTTTCTTGTTTTTTGGGGTCATTATTTAATTTATTATATTTTTTAAAAAATAAAACCGAATATCGAATATCCGAATTTTAGGTTGACCACTATCCGGATCCGATCCGGTTTATCTTAAAATAAAGCGGATAGGATATCCGATCCGGTTTTTAAAACCGGATATCCGATTTTTCGGATTTTAAAAATCGAATATCGGACCGGAATCCGATTTTCGGATATTTTTGCTCACCCCTAGTGTAACTAATAGCTGTGTCTCCTTATGACCGTGTAATAGAAGTATTTATATAACCCCTAAATAATTAATTTTCTTGAAAATTAAAATTATATTTTATTTTTCGTACATCATGAATAGCGTTGAATGACAACCTCACCTAAAAATTTGAACAATTATCTCACCTAAAGCTTAAGTTTGAAGTATATTATATTTTAATTTTATATGCTTTATTTTCAACAATTCCCCTCACGTGTAAGCTGATTTTTTTTCTTGTATAGTCTTAAACGTGTAATTTTTTTAGATGAGTGGTGGTAAAGATTCGTAGACAAGACATCTTTGGTCCCTGAGCTCTGATACCATGTTAAATGATCACTTCAACTAAAAGCTTAAGTTTCAAAGAAATGTATTATATTTTAATTTTATATACTTTATTTTTAACCGGAAAAACCATTTAAATCTGATTGGTGCATTAGTTTGCCAATTAAGCCAACAACATAATCTCCATTAAAATAGATCTATGTGTAAATCTACCTGCCAAGTAAGCCAACAACTTAATCCATATTAAAACAGATCTATGGTAAGATAAATTTGGAGACGTAGTTTCTTTAAAAAACAAAAAAAGAAGAAAATATTGAGATCACTAAACTAAGTCTTTAACAATCCCCTTTTACTTTTGTTTTATTCATGATTATATTATTTTGGAATAATTAATTAATTTCTTGAAGCATTTTAAATAACTTCTAATTAACGGTTATATACATAGGTCGGTGGTCGGTGGGTGGATTGGTGTCTTAATGGCTTGACTTTCACTTTCCGACCCCACTAATGATTCCCAACCAACCACAGTTAACTAACCGATGGAGTCAATTGACTTAAATGCCCTTTCATCCGATTTTATTTATTTATTTATTTTTATTAAAAGTTACGAAAGATATTTTCAGTTGTGACATAATAAAAGCTCGTGACGCGAATCTTCATGCATTTATATCTACAACATTCATCTGACAAATATTTAGAATATTATTAATTATATATATATATATATATACAAATATACAATTAATACTTCCCCTGATTAAGCTTAATTGTCCTTTTTAGATTAATAGATGTGTAATTATTTGAAAGGGGAAAAATCCAAAATGATCCCCGATGTTTACCCCATGAACCAATTTAGTCCCTAATATTTCGCGTGAACTAATTTAGTCCCTGATATTCTTGAAAATGAACCAAATTAGTCCCTCCGTTAGTATGTCCGTTAATTTGGATGGAAAAGGACACTTGTCGACACGTGATTTGTCAGAATTAAAAATAATAAAATTAACATAAAAAGGATAAAAAAAGAAAAATACAATAAATTAAAATAAAATAAAAGATTAAAAATAAAGAACAAATAAAAATATAGTAAAAAATAATAAATAAAATAAAAATAAAAAATAAAAAATAGAGAGAAGTGAATAAAAAATATAAAAAATAGATAATAATAATAAATATAAATAAAAAATATATTTATTTATTTTGTTTATTTAATTATAAAAAAATTCAAAAAAAAAGAGTGAAAACCGTGTCGATACGTAATTAGGGACAAGGATGATTTCGTCCCCGTTAACTTGGTAGGGACGGGGATGAGGATTTTCAGTAAACTTTCAGTGGTATTTTTTACTCTCTTTTTAAATTTTTTTTTTGAAATTTTTGTATAAATAAATAAAACAAAAAATTAAATATATTTTTTATTTATATTTTTTATATATTTATTATTAATATCTATTATATTTTTACATTTTTATTCACTTCTCTTTATTTTTTATTTATTTTTATTTTATTTATTATTTTTTACTATATTTTTATTTGTTCTTTATTTTTAATCTTTTATTTTATTTTAATTATTGTATTTTTCTTTTTCATTTTTTTATCCTTTTTATGTTAATTGTATTATTCTTAATTCTGACGAATCACGTGTCGACAACATCAGGGACTAAATTAGTCCACGCAAAACATTAAGGTCTAAATTAGTTCATGGGGTAAACATCGGGGACCATTTTGAGTTTTTTCCCTTATTTGAAATAAAGGTTTTTTTTTGGAGTTTTAAATAATGATGACTATATTCGTTTCTGACGTTATCCTTGTGCTAATAATTCGGGAAAAGATGAAAGGATACTTACTAATTAGTAATTACTATCATATTATCATGAATAATTATGGATTGTAATCAAATATATTCAAAAGCCTGTTCTTTTTATAGATATAAATTGATGGTATAGATCAATATCTTATTGGGCTTTGCTTACTTCGCAAAAATAACCCATTTCATATTTGACTAGATATTGTATAAAAAAGATAATATAATAAGGTAAAATATATTACTAATATGAGGAAACAAAAGTAAGAATAATTATATTTCAATCATATGTTTTTTTTAAGACATTCGGAATACTAATCTAATAGCCTACATATAAGCATAAAATTCCCATATTACGACCAATTTAAATCACTAACTAAGATTAACCAATTTTAACAAACTGGTCACTGCTTGGCCAATCCACATAAATATTTTCGATATAATTGTTAGTATATTATATATAGTAAAGATTTGTATATATCCATTAAAGTCAATTAGGGAGATAATCAGGGAGATAATCGCTCTTTTGTAAACTATATGTATCAGCTTTGTAAATCAATTCAATACGACAGATTATTATAATCATAATTTTGTGAATAATTGACAACATAAGATAAGATCAAGTGACTTGCAAGTTGCAATAATAAAAAAAATGATTCGTTCCATTTGTTTAATTTTATTACCATGATTAAATGTTTTGGATCTCTTAATGAATAATGATGAGTGATGACACTTCCCACAAAATAATTACTACTCCAAACAAAGCCCGAAACTAAAGTCACATAATCCAATTTATCGAGAAAATTAAAAAATATATATAAATATATAATATATAAATTAACTAACTGAAGAAAAACCATTTATTAATAATTCAAACACAACATAAGTAACATAGCGCGCGCACATCATCAGTTAAGGCGCTCTTCATTACATTACATTACATTACACAACATCATTAGCTCTCATTAAGGGCAGGTAAAATTCCCAAACAGCCCATAGGAGCTCCTTAAAATGCTCAAATTCAAACAATAATAATTAAAAAAAAAAAAGAGAGGAAGACAAACGGGTCAAAAAGTAAATGACCCATCTACCCACAAGGTTATTATGGGCATTTTGGTCCTCCTTCCTTAGTCTTCCAATTATTGTAGCAAGGGCATGCTCCTTTGTTGCCATAGTAGCCAGGTGGAACGCAGAGGCACTTACTACAGCATTTGTTGCAGAAGAAGAGACATGGCTTCTTATACTGTGTCTTCCCGCACCTCCTCGAACACTCCGAAGGGCATTCTAGTCAATTCACAGCCATAAAATTTAGCACACTAAATGGATAGATTGATTGACTGACTGATGCATTGTAGTAAGTTGTTTGTATGGTTAACACTTACGGTAGCTCTTCAAGCTGTTTTGGCCGTACTGGCGGTTGCTTGCCATTGCCTGCAAGAACGAAAATAAATATATAAAAAATATATATATATATATATATATGTATATAAGTGAGATAGTTAAAGCATACCATTGATGTAAGGCTTGAGATGGTGAGGAGTGCGAGGAGGAAAAGAGCAGTGAGCTTAGCCATTGCCATATCGAAGAAACCCTCAAGACTAAGAGAAGAAGAAACTGATTTTTCCCTTTTTTTTTTATTTATTTATTTTAGTTTTTTGCTTGTTGATATTAATGCATAGTATACGGTCTATATATAGAGATATGTTTGGTCTTTGCAGGTATTTCTTAATTAATTAATTTAATAGTATATAGTTAATCATTGTTCACCTTCTTCCATGTTATGGGCATTAATTTTCATCACGTTCTTTAAGGAATAATAAATGTAGCATATACTATTCTTTTAATTTATTTTTTAAAATTTTTACCACTTAGCATTTTACAATAAGTCTCGCGTAAATGTTGTACGGAGTCAATTTTAAGCCTAGGAATTTGGATTAATGATATGTCTAAGATATTTGTGTGTTATTAATAATTTGTAATAAATGCACCAGTTGAAAAAACTACGGCGTAATCTGCGCATCATATATTTATTTCTTAATTTTTATGTAACTAAAAAATAAATCTAGAAGTCACATGGATCAGAGATAATAAATATAATACAATAGAGTAGTTACTTTCTTTAATTATTATTATTATTATTACATCAAAAATTGAGATCGAAAGCCATGTGCAGTCCTATGACCTTAGCACATGGCCTTAGAAGACACAATTGTCCCGCAAACTTCGGTTGTAATTAGAACTGTCAATTGGGCCCGCGGCCCGCCCCGCTAAAGGGGCGGGTTGGGCCTCAGTTTTTCAGGCCCGACAGCCCACGCGGGCCGCGGGCTTTGGCGGTGCGGGGCGGGCTAGCCCGCGGGCCGGCCCGCCTGATATTAAAAAATTATAATATTATATATTTTAATTATATTATATTAATTAAATATTATTTTTTGTTTAAGTTTTATTTTTGAATGGGTTAATGGCCAATAATTAATTATTATACTGTTCTTTATTTTTTTAAATTGACTAAAATTTTAATTTAACTTTAATTTTATTATTTTTTAAATTTTTTAACAATGGGCGGGCCGCCCCGCCAGGCCCGCGGCCCGCCGGCGGGGCGGGACGGGCCTTCATTTTCCAGGCCCGCGCCCGCCCCGTCAGCCCGTTTGACCGCTCTAGTTGTAATAAATAACTGAATATCTTAATCTTTGGCACATGCCTTGCTTGTTGGCCCAATCATTTATACGAATTTACTATTATTCAAAATAGTATATCATTAAAATAGTGACCATATAATATAACTAACTCACATGTCACTGATTTGATGAGATTAGAGGCAATAATAGCAAAGATGCTTCCTTCCCCATATTTAGTTTAATTCGAGTTTGATCCTAAGCTTAAAATAAATAAAAACGAATCGACTTTTAGTTTGGACCCAATAAATCGGACCATACATAAGTTCGCCCAACCCTATTCATAAAGCCCGAACTTAGAGCCCAACAATTCATTTTTTGCAGGATAGTAGGCCCGAGCCCGAGCCCGAGCCCGAGATGTTGCTTCTTTCACAACCTATTGCTAGAGCTGTTGTTGCCACTATCATTACCAGCGGACAACCTGCGAAAAGCGCAAGAAACAATATTTCTCCCGGCAAATAGGCCAAACCTCAACTTACTCGACGACCTCCTCGCCGCAGCACTACTCGTCGATGGAGCATCGAAAACCTCAGCATTACTCATCGAAGCTGCTGCTGCTGCCGTCGCTTCTGTGTTAACGTCGTTCCTATCGTCGTGTACGCCATCATCAAAATCGGCAGCTTCTTGCTCGACTTCATCGTAATCTATATTCACCGACAAAGAAACTCTTCTAGCTCTCAGCCAATCGGCGACCTCGCCGGTCACACCCCGACACTTCCTAACCTTAATCTTGACCAAATTAGGACATCCCCAAGCGAATGCCTCGATCCCTTCATCTGTTACTCTGCACCCCTTGATGCAGAGCTTCTTCAGGGCGACAAACTTTGCAGCCACGCAGTAGATCTCGGGGTCGCCTATCGTTTCGCTGCCGCAAAGGGCTAACCTTTCGAGCTTACGACAGCCGTTTGCCAGCTCCGTCAGGCTCAGAGAGCTTATGTTCAGACCGATGAGCACTAATTCGACGAGGTTCGAGCAGTTTCTTGCGAGGGAGATCAAACCCACCTCGCCGATTCTGTTGGTTCTCCAACCGTCGATGTGAAGCTTTCTCAGATGCCCGCAGTTCTCGGCGATTGCGACAATGCCTTGGTCTGAACAGTCAGGCGCCTTCACCAAGTGAAAGACTTCAAGATTTGGACATTTTGCTACAGCCATCAATCCTATATCACTTACTTGCAATCTCTCCAAATGAATCTCAGACAAACAGCAGCTGCTATTACAGTTCTTTTTGTCCGAAACAACGCCCTCCAACAGGCCATCCCAGTCTCCCAAGCACCTAAAGATCTTCAAGTTGTTCAAATTCTTTGAACCCATTATTATAGGGCCGAAAGACTGACCGTTGTAAAGCTCCTTTAGTGTGATTGATTTCAGTGAGCCGGCGGCTGAACCGAGCCCTATCGGTTCGGCGGTGAAATCCTCGCCGACGCCCCTCAATCGCTTCACGGAGAGCTCCTCCAAGCTCGGGCAGTTGTCTAACAGAGCATTCATACCTTTGGCGCCGAACATAGACGACCCACAAGATAATTTAAGCAGGGACTTACAGTTCTTACCCAGAGAGAGCATGCCGGCGGTCGTGACCTCGCGGCAAGATCGGAGCTTCAAGCGAGTGAGGTTGGGGCACTTGAGGGAGATCAATTCGAGGTCGCCGTCGCCGATGGAGATGGACTTGCGGTCGCATCTCAAGCTGAGCTTTGTGATGGAATCGAAGCGGGTTAGGAGGGAAGGGATGTGAGGGCCGAGTTCGGCGGATGCGTTCAGAGAGAGGCGGTGGCGTGACTGGCCCTCCACGGCTAGCCATCGGCGGCAGACTGAGGAGCAGCGCTTCCGGTCAGATGAAGGGAGGGTGGAGAAGATGAGGGCGAGCATTTCATCGGGTATATCTGAAGTATAATCGCGAGGTGAAGACGGCGGCGGCTGGGTGTGCTGGAGGGTAGCGTCTTGGTGGTGGGTTTGAGAGGACGTAGCTTGACCCATGGTGGCGCCGCGAAGTTGGACAAAACAGTGCCGCCGGGGTGAGAAGGTTGGAGAATGGTGAGTGAAAGTTACTGTTTTGAGATTTGTGGAAGAAAAGGGAAAAATGAAATGGAGAGAGGTTGTGTTGTGTAATGATGAAGTGTGTCGTGGCGTGAGGAGTTGTATTGTAATGAAGATTTGACCCGTCAAACCCGGAAATTATGATATGGGTCGGTCCAAATGTTTAACCTTTAATGCTTCGCATGTGTAATTAAAAAAAATTAATTATAATAATAATTATAAATATAAATTTATTTTTTTAAATTAAATTTTAGAATATTATTGTGAATTTGATTTTATTTTAGATATGTTAAGAGTTTAATTATTATTGTGAATTCAATTTTTATTATAAATTAATTAATAGTTAGTTATTACCACATTAAGTATTATTGTAAGAAGAAGCATGTTATGTAGGGGTGGGCAATCGGGTTCGGGTATCGGATACCCGACCCGACCCGATCGGGTATTTATCCGAATTAAAAAAAATTCGGGTATTCTCGGGTATCGGGTTAAACCCGATACCCGATTGCAATTATCGGGTCGGGTTTCGGGTAGCTTTGAGTTACCCGAAATACCCGATCGGGTACTCGATTTTTTCGGCCCAAAAAAAAAGACTGGTAAATATTATAATGGGCCATTTTACTATCTAAGCCCATGGGCTTCTCTTACTCACTTAATAAATATTTAGTAAGTCAAAAAAAAAAAAAAAAAAAGCATATCACACACACACAGTAAACAGACGCACGCACGGCAAAGAGAGCATACCATTCATAGTCACACACCCACCTCACCCACACCCTACTCGACTCGCCGGCGCACCACCTACCGACCGCCGTCAACAAGCCGACCACAGCCCACAACATCATTGGCTGCCAAGCGATCCGTTAGCCACCTTAATTCGTCCAAAAAGGTATTTATGAACCCTAATTTTTTATTTTCGAAATTTTGTTGAGTTTTTCAATTTTTAGGTTTCGAATAGATTCTTTTAAGTATTTATTAATGTTTTATACATGTCTAAATTCATGGGTGGGCGATTTGGGTGTTGATTTGCCATTTAGGTTTCGAATTTATTTAATAGTTGAATTATGATCGAATTGTTGGATGTTCTCGAATGTTAACGTGTTTTTTATGCTTGAATTTCTAGATGGCAAGTCATAGTAGTCGCGTTTCAAGTGAAGCTTCAACTAGAGATGACGTTCGTACGGGTTTGTAAAAAACAAAAAAAAAAAACCAGAAAACCCGACCCGACCCGCGGGTACCCGACGGGTTTCGGGTACCCGATTGTCGGGTACCCGAACTTTGATCGGGTCGGGTTCGGGTTTGAAAATCAATACCCGATTTTTTCGGGTACCCGATCCGAAAAACCCGATACCCGAAATACCCGACCCGATTCCACCCCTAATGTTATGGATAAGAGGGTGGGTGGTTTTTATAAAGTATATGAACTTTTTTTTCTTAATTATTAATTTAAAAAAAAATGTGATTGGCTAATAATGACACACCATGACGGTTTCTACGAGGGTCTCTTCAATAATAAAATAGTAAGATAGTAAGATATATTTAGAAAAAAGAAAGGGAACTTACACTTAAATACCATTTATATAAAAATTATCAATCCAGTCCCTTGTCAGCATTTGTTTACATGTAGGTACCTAGTAGAATAAATTTTTTACACATAAGTATCCACTTGCGCCGCAGGTACATCATATAAGTATATTTAGGTACGATATAGAAACATATTGTGGTACATAATACCGTAAGAAAATGTACATCATGTAATAAATTTAGGTAACATAAATAAACTTATATAGGTACAACATAAACGCGTGATGTGGTACATAAAATACATATAAAAAGGTACGTCAAACATGGTAAAATGGTACACACAACCAGTTGGGTACTTAAATATAAATTTTTTCTGACAGGATACTGAATTGCAACTTTTTTATACAAATAGGTATTTAAGTGTAGATTCCCGAAAAAAAAAAGGAAATTGATTTTTTTTTTCTTTTACAAATAAGAATATCTTCACTTAATCGATGTGGACTTGCACTTCGGAAATAATACCGTATAAACTCTATTAATAATAGTCATTTGATCACGAAAATTTATTAATTAAAAGAATTATTAATTAATATAAATTAATTTATATATTAATTTATTTACAAATACCTTTTAAACTTTTATTTTATCGTTGTATCATATACTTAAATAAATGACACAATTGAAAAGAATCATTCAATCTCACATCTCATTATGGTTCTTATGTTTAATGTTTCACTTTATAGATATTTCGGATGTAACTACAATGTCAAAATATGGCAATACAAATAATCATATACATATGACTTCCCAATACAACAAACTTTCGTAATTCATTCATGTAATATATAAGGAATTATTAGTTTATATTTTATATGATGTCTATAGAAATTATAAAAGATGTATTTTCTTATAATTTTAACAAACTACTAATTTAGCACTATATCCCCAAATCGGGACCGACTAAAAATACATGAGTTTATCATATAATAAAGTATTAATTTATGGACTCTATACATTTAATTTGAATCTGTCAAAAGAAGATTCAAAAACTCCCCTACAACCATCAAAGACATTTTGCATCACTTGCTAAAGAGACAAAAACTTTGTGTATAGGGATCATTTTTGCGGCATCTTCGCTTATTCTAACAAGCCCTAATCTTACATCACAACACATACCTATACAAGTATATGTAATCAACTTATTTACTATACTCACCCTAACTTAAGCCCAACAAAAAGAAAAAAAACTAAATAAATCACAAAGAATGAGAATATATGTATGTGCCTTATATTTCTTTAATATAGCATTCATTATATATTATAGTGATCACTTTGCACCACTCTTAGGTTCGCCGTGGAGCTCCCAATCGCCCGGCGGACGTTGGCCCGATTTCAAAGGAAACCACGTTCTTCCACCAGGCTCGGCTCCACCGTCTGTACGTTCATTTCCACCGCCAGGGCTCGGGCCCGATCTCTTCGGAACCTCGGGAGGAGCAACACCGTCGGCTCGTTGGGCCTCGATCGACGTCGAAGAAAGAAGAACGCAAGTTAGACCGACGAGAAAGAGGATGACGACGAAGTTAACACCTTTCATATTTTCCCTTTTTTTTTTATCGAAGAAGAAAGTATTTTTATTACAAAAAACGGACGTGCCAAAGCAATGGGTATTTTCTCTTCTTTATATAACGAAGAGAGGGCTCGTTCTAGCCATGGATATATATAGTCATCGGATTTCAGACCATAGCTGTACTTGCCTTGATCCTCTCCATGACGCCATCGACGGCGATATCCAAGGCATCCTTAAATCCATGCTCATTGCCCATCCCATAAACAATCCTAGGAATAATCTCCACCACCTTCTCCCTCTTCCGCCTAACCTCCTCCTCGCCGAAGCCCGTCAGCACCTCCTCGATAAGGCCCGTCCCTTTGCTCCTCACGCTCTCCCTATCGACGAAAACCGAGTAGCTCTCGGGTTCGGCCGGCAGGAACCACTCGTACTGGTCGTAGGCCGTCCGGTTCCAGAAGAAGACTGGGACCGAGCCGGCGATCATGCAGTCGAAGACCGACCGGCGGGTGAGGCTGTCCCCCCTCGGCTGCAGGCAGAACTTGGACTTGAGCAGTGGTTGGAGGACGACGGAGGTGTTGGTCGAGCATTGGGAGGTGGAGCAGTCCACCACGTGGCAGGATGGTGCTCGGCTGTAGCAGTAGTTCAGTAGGAGTCGCCGGAAGTCGTTGCTGACCCATCCGCGAGCCGCTCCGATGAAGGTGAAGAGTGTGGTGCGGTCTTGGTTGAGTACGAAGTCCTGCCATTGGTTTAGGGCTCGCGCCGTGCTGGGGTGGAAGCCCGTCGGGTAGGGTACGCCGACGTCGTGGGCGTCGCCGGGGGCTTTCTCTATGATGAGGCGCGTCACTTCTTGCATCTCCTTTAAGTATGTCATAAAGGGGCGCATAATGTAATGATTCCCTTTTGTTCTTTGCAATGACGAAAAAAGGTTAGAAAAAAAAAATAGTGTATAAACTGTACCTTCATGTTGAGGAAAGTGGAGCCCCACAGCTGGCCGGGATCCGTCAGCCGCCGGAAGTCCCACGTGATCCGGCCGATCGCCATGAAGTGATCGGAGCCGTTGGATCTAACCCACGGCCGACGCCTCCTGACCCACCTCAGCATCCTCCTACAGTACATATCCCTCTTCCAAGTCTCGACGTTCTCCCACAAGTACTTGCCCACCGCCAGCCCGGCGTAGAACGGCACGTAGTACGCCGCGGCAGATTCCTCCACCGCCGTCCTGCACCGATGGCTCAACATACGGTGGTGGAACATCACCTCCAGCGAGAACTGGTTGGTCCTGTACCAGCTCCCCGATAACTCCCCCGGCACGACGCCGCGCACGTCCGAGGCCGCCGGCGCGCCGTAGCCTCGGTTCGCGGCCACTCCGCACTGCCACTTGTAAGGGTTTAGGTCCGAGCAGTTTTTGAGCACTAAGTTTTGGTTTAGCTCTAATGGAAGTTGGTATACGTAGAACTTTCCGAAGGGGCAGTAATTGGTCTGTGAGAGAGATAGAGTGAAGAGAGAGTCTTTGGCGATGAAGACATTGTAGGCGAGGATGAGCTGGACAATGAAGAATGTTAGAAAGAGACTGAAGCGTGTCTGCCATGAGAAGAAACCTTCGTGCTGCTGTTTAGGAAGCATTATGTGGACTGTGGGTGAGAGTGTGTGTTTTACGCGAGGAAGAAGACGAAGGGGAATGTACATAAACCGACAGAAGAATGATGACGTATGCGTCTTGGGTTTGATTAATTAATTAGTTAATTTGAAAGAGTTTATTGTAGTAATTATGGTCAATATTAAAATAATATAGATTGGGTAGTCAAAAGAAGTGTGAAAAAAGGTGTTCTTTCATATTTTGCTATAAATAAAGGGAAGTGCTATGCTAATGATATTTTGCGGGGATTGAGGATGGAAAATCGGCTTTTTCTTTTTTGTGTTTTATATTTATATCTAAATCTATTGTGACTAGATTTAATTTAATTGTTATGTAACAATAAGTTTAATTTAAGCACACTTTTTTTTTAATATTGTGATGGAAAAATTGAGAGGGAGGCAAGGCAATAATTGATATATAAGGCATTTAAGTACAACAATAAATGTTGGTGCAGGGGAGCTGTCGACTCTTTTCTTTTTCGATCTAACTTTAATTTTTTTTCCTATTTCTATTAATTTTACCTCGTAATATAATGTTGTACTAAGTGTACAGAACTAAGTTATGTCGACGTAGCTGAATTTGTATTGTATACATGTATATATAATATAATGTATATAAATATCCAAAATTGGAGCAAAACACAATATAAAAATTACAACTTTTTCGAATTGATGAACTGCTGCCATTATCTATCATTTGAGTAGGTCTTCCCATTTGCAATACTGCCCGCCGGCCAACGCACGGTAGTACCTATCCCTACAGTAGACGGGCCTACCATCGGCGGCTTCCGCCGCCGCAGCTGCTAAGTCATCATCAGACTTAACCTCCGCCGGCAACCTTAACAGCTCTTCCTTTCTGTAATAAACATCCTTTCATTCACTGACTTTTTTTTTTCTCTTTATCCATGATCATCACAATTCACAAGGAATAGAAAAACCCTTTTCATTTCAAGTACCTTATGTTGAACTTCTTGTCGATCTCGACCGGCGGGGGCGACTGCTTCTGGGAGAAAAAGGCATTCTTGACGAAGTCCTCCACCGGCGTGGCGAAGATAAACAGCACCGCCGCCGAGACGAGCAATGCTCCCGTCCCTACAAGAGTCTGCTTCAGCAGCTTGATCACTGGCTTCACCTACATGTGTGTGTGTGTGGTTTATTACATGATTGTATGACGACAGAAGATTCGAATGATCACTTAAGGTTCGAGTTTAAGCGCACTCTTTTCGTACCTTGAATGATCCCAGTAATCTGTCCCGAGCAAGGATCTGCGAACCGCAAAAACATATCAGAAACCAAAAATGGTATAAACGTATATGACGAAAGGCCCTTAAATGTATACGAATTCGCCGACGAACCTCGGGCGGTTTCACCCACATCTGGCCGTCGTACCAGCCGCTCTCTTCGTACGGTATGACTGCCGACAAAAGCCTATCGCCGACATAGCTCCAACCCTATAAACACATATGACATGAACTGTAAGAAATGGATAAGGGTTTGAACTTTGAAGTGTCTTTGCTTGGACAGTTAAGATTGTTCAATTCCTAGCAAGCTATCTGCTACATAAAAAGAGAAAGTAAGCATATCCCAATGAACTTCAACTGCATAAGTTATTACCAAATAGATTCTTAAGACAATAAGGGCAACTAGGAAGAGCGTCCCTGTCCCAGCAGCCAAGACGAAACGCAGCGGATCCTTGGATGGGTTGAAGCTAGCTGCAGCAATGGGGACGCCAAGAACGGTGAAGGTGACGAGCCAAAGCCCACCGAGCCGCAGGAAGAACGAGCCTGGTCCGAGGTCAGCCCATGAGTAGAGGCTTTGGTCCTTCAAGGATGAGTATTCGTTCACCGGCCTTTGCTCAAATGGAACCTCGAACTCCAAACCAGGGTCCCAGCTCTGACCCGGCGAGGAGCCGCCGCCGCCACTGCCTCCGTCCATCTCATCCTTAAGAGCCTTGACGACGAGGATACGTCCGCCGTTGGGTAGATTGAGCCAACGTCCCTTGTGGTGATGAGTTAGTGAAACGAAGCTGCCTGAAATCTTGGCATCTCTTGGACTTGGCACTAAAGAACAGCTGAAACAGAGACTTAACCGAAGCATTTGCTTTTAGATAAGATTAATCCTCAGTTCTCATCAACGATAATCTTGGCCTTTCTTGATGAACTGGGATGGAGGAAAAACTGTGGTTTCAGGCCATCTTCATCTTCTCTTCTTCTCCTTTTTTTCCTTGGGTGGAGGGAAAATTAAGAAATAATAATTAATGTGTCGTTCTTGGAGCAATATGCAGTGGTATTATCTCTTTGAAAAGATCTTTCATTGTGTTTTTTTGTGGCTGAGGTGTGTTTGGGCAGGATTTCATCAAAAGCCCATACGATTAGGACATTATCTACATACATAGTTGAGTGAAGTAAGTTGTCTCATAACATATAACATGCAGAAGATAGTTGCCGCGGATAATTACAAGGAATATCGACCGTAAGTCGAAACAAGCAGAAGATGATACATGCCAATGCTAGCTACTTTCTGAGTTTCAGATGATAAATAGAAATACACAAGCAAGAGTCTGAGTTGCCCAAGAACGTATAAATTCTGGATATATCACACACAATGTAGATGCATTATACGTGGATAAAAGAGGCGGCGACGGGGATTATTGGGTGGTTCTAGTCCTGCTGTTCTCGGCAGCCCTCACTTGTAAGAAATATGGATGAGCCTACAGAGGAACAGAGACTAGTTCAGTGTTCGGGACAGAGACTAAAACATGTAATGATTGAGGAGGAATTTCGATGGAAGTAAACTAGCAAGAATTCTTCAAAAATAATTAGTTGAGTTTAAGATGTGACGCCTAACCATTGCTTCTTTCGCGGTGAGCCTATCCTGATGATCATAGCGAAGTAGTTTGTCAAGGAAATCAATGGCCTGGTACAATGAAATGGGGCGGTTAGAATGCAAGTGACAGCGTCATTAAACAATAAAGAGATATGCAAAGATGAATAACCTCTGGCGACACGAGATGCTGGTTATCTGCATTGATAAACTTTGACCATGGTTTCCTGCTGTGTCTGCAAGGTAAAACAGAAACCAACCTTATTAGTAAAAGTACTAAACTAAGGGTAATTAATGATGAGGGTAGGTATGATAGTTTCCCCATGCTAGTGTTATGGTTAAGTTTATACCTCCCGACAAGGGCTTCAAGCTGAGGATCCAGCTCAAGATGGTACTTGTGTAAGTAGGCATTCAACTCATCAGTCCCAAGCACCTACAAGATGATCCATGTCAGAAAAAGACTCATACGCGTAACTAATCATCTTATGTATGTTAAATCCCTTAAAATGGATGCCAACGTTCTTTTAATTATATCATACAAAGAGATTCACTCAGTATATAATACTAGTGCCCCAGGCTGTTGGAATCAGATGGCTGTTTTACCTTGGCAATCTTAACAAGCTGATCTTGGTTATCGTGCCCAT
Source organism: Lindernia subracemosa (assembly GCA_028392965.1). NCBI lineage: Eukaryota > Viridiplantae > Streptophyta > Magnoliopsida > Lamiales > Linderniaceae > Vandellia > Vandellia subracemosa. The sequence continues at coordinate 442,693 of JAQPCC010000023.1, forward strand.
AAAAGAATGGTTCCTTGCGAAATATCTGCATAAAATGGGCTTGGATGTTAACATAGCAAGTACGCTTAAATGACCAAATACTTGAAAACCAAAAGATCACTCAAAGCACCCACCATTCCCGCAAACATGCAGCCAAGGCTCCACATGTCCAAAGAATAGTCATAGTCTTGCAAATCAACAAGAAGCTCCGGACCCTTAAAGTATCTGAGAGAAGAAGTTAGATTTCACGATGAGAAAGGAAAGACAGTTTCTGAAACGAATATTAGATATAAGGAGAAGAGAATGACAAAAATATTTTAAACATAACTCTCATTTTATTAACATACCTTGAGGCAACACGGACATTGTACTCCTTTCCAGGGTGGTAAAATTCTGCCAGACCCCAATCAATGAGCCGAAGTTTCCTTAATTCATGGTCTATCATCACATTATGAGGCTTAACATCTCTGTGCATGATGCCCTGTGAGTGACAGTAATCAAGAGCCTGTGAAGACATACCAAAACCTGAGTGAGTCATCAGAAATAAAAAGTAAAAGAGGTATAAGCTGCTTTGGATGCTAAAATATCGTCCGTCTAACCTTGAGAAGCTCATAGATGTAGTAGCGGATGTCATAATCTGTCAAAGTAGGATACAGAACTTTGAAATCTGTACTGTTCACATATTCAAATATCAAGCTAGGAGTTTTTGAGTTCTGATCTCTGACGACGTCTAGAAGTTTGACAATGTTGGTACCCCCACATAGGTTCTGGAGTATCTTGATTTCTCTCTTGATCTACACGAAACCATGAATCCGAAATTAAAAATATCATCTGAATTCTAAACAGCCTGAATTAATCATAAACAGCACTACGATGATTTTTCAGTACAATCACTGCATCCAAGTAGGCAAGGTTGCATTAGATCACATCACATTCACAACTAACACGCTCAAATTCAGGCAAATCGGTGATAATATTTTAATTATTGTGGTTCCTACTAATGATTTCCAGCTTACGTTTAAGAAGGCAACATCAAGTACTGCAATGGAAGGCTAGAATATCTAAACTATAGAACAAAAATCAATATTTCAGACAGCAACATTCAACAGCCTAATATTATTCATCACGTAAGAACCATCAAAAAGCTTAATGATCTTCATAAATTTCCCAAGATTCTCAAGACCACACGACAGCAGAAAAGTTACCTTTTTCTTCTTAACGGGCTTGAGAATTTTAATAATGCACCGCTCATTGTTGTTCACATTTACGCCTTCGAAAACTTCGCTGTATTTTCCCCTTCCAACTTTGCGAATCACCTCATAATCATCTTGGTCGCTGAAACCAAGCAACAAAGAAACTCATAAAAAGCCAATCCAAATAGCAATCTGTAAAAATAATCCACAAGCTCAGACATCTTCAATGCTTAATCGTCAAGCAAACGGAACTGATGCATCCAACCCCAATAATTTCAATAACAATCCCGCAAACCAAATAAAATTCCCCAAAAAAAAAAAGAATACCTAAACGCCAAAAGCCACCATCACAAGCGAACACAAAGTCAACGATCGAGTAAAGGCCAGCAAAAGTAGAACAAAACAAGCACGCAACAGACAAGACAACTAAAACTACGAATTCACTCACTTACCCCCACTGCACGGTTAGATTCTCGTAGTCCCAGTATTCCCTAGGGCGCACCACGTTGACGTCGGCGTAGACCCGAGATTTCGACATCTCCGAGGCGTAGATCTGCGGCGATACAGCGCCGTCTGCCCTATCTACGGTGGCAAAAGATGAGGAAAGGAGCGATAGCCGATTAGGTAGGTACGCGCACGGCGCACGCAAAGCGACGATGGCGCACGCTAGCGAGATTGGGAGTATCAGAGGGTGCGCCAGCCGCGTCTACTCCTTCACCTCACGCGCTGTTTCTCATCTAGGGTTTGACTGACTGGTTGTAGGTTCGAAATCACTATCTTTACTGATTGGAGTCAGTTTCAGCCTTTCTAGTAGTTGAGGATAGCCAATTACAAATTCTGTCTCGGTACAACATGGATTTCTATTACTATGAAATTTTTGTGGCCAATCTCCAGCTTCTATCTTTGGTGCTAAATTATCATCCTCCAAACGAATCGAATCGAGTCGAATACCACCATATTCTATTTGTATTCTATTATTTTTCGAATATTCATATTCGTATTCTTTTATTATTCGAATATTAAAATTGATTCATATTCGATTTGATACTATATTCGAATATATTCGCGAATATTCTGATACAAATAATTTTTTTTTTCAGAAAACTTGCTTTAAAAAAACAAATAAAGCAAAATAAAAATACGTAGTGGATGAAATATACGGATACGACATAAAAAGAAAAACGTAGCAAAACATATCATTAGTTTATCCAGTACATCATACGAAACACCAAAAAAAAAATCTATCATCGATAAATTCCGACAATAATTATTTTCCTTAGCTTGCTTCGATCATCACCCATGCAATACTACATAGACTTCAATTTGGAACTATTACATAGGATAAATACCTTAACTGATGGTGGCCGACTATGGTCGTGCGAGAGAGCGGTGATGGTGGCCGCGTGTGAGAGCTGCTGATGGAGGCCGCGAGGGAGAGCCGACTTCTGGTGGCCGTGAGAGAGAGATGCGAGTGGTGGTGGCCGCAGGTGGCTGTGCGAGGGAGAGCAGACCTACGGTGGCGTCAGGCATGGGTAGACGACGTGGCCTGCCGGCTGCCGCTCACGTTATTGCAAGAAGCAATTCAATATGTCTAAGGCTTTACTTTTAATTGTTTATTAGTTTAACTATTTCATTTAAATCATGTGGGCTTTTCACTTTGGGTCATATATATTTTTTAAGTATTTCATTCATATTAATATGTTACTTTAATTACAAGTATTTATAATATATTATATTATTTAATATATATATATATATATTATTCGAATCGAATATTTGAAAAAGATTCGAATCGAATATTGTCATTTTGTATTCGTATTCGAAAATTATTCGAATCGAAAAAAATATTCTTATTCGGATTTGATATTCTAATATTTCGAATTCGAATCTTAAATTTCGAATCGAATAAAAAGATTCTATTCATTTGCAACCCTATTCTCATCTAAATCCAAATCTAAATTAGATTTTCTTTTCTTTTCTTTTCTTTTTTTAATTTTTTATTTATCATATCATCACTACGCTAAATTGAAATTAATAAAAAAAATATCCCATCCCTCTCTATAAAAATCTAATCCATATTTAATTAATTATTACACTTTGTGGGGCTTTGGTTCTTTCTACGATCAAATCTACCCTTACTCATTGATCGTTTTTCAATTTCATTAAAATGAACAAATAGTATAAAAAAGTATTAATTATTAAAGCGAAGAATATTTTTCAAGCGAACTAAAAAAAATATTAATAGAATTGTCTCTGTCTAAACTGTGGATAAAGATCTTTTTCTTTTCTTATCTATAAAGTATAGTGATTAAGTTATAATATTAGGAGATTAATAGAATAATATGGATCTATCTTAGTTTCGGAAAGTTGATGTCATTGACGATTAGCATCGGCAAAGGATCATCGCCGTCGCAGCCATTCTCCACAACCACCTTCATCTCCTCCTCCTCCTCCTCCTCCTCCTCTTCTTCTTCTTCTTCTTCTTCTTCTTCTTCTTCTTCTTTAGAGTTATCTTCATCATCTTCATCATCATTATCATCATCATCATCATCATCTTCTTCTTCTTCTTTAGAGTTATCTTCATCATCTTCATCATCATTATCATCATCTTCTTCTTCTCCTTGATCATCATCTTCGTCATTGTCACAGTTCGACTCATCTTCATCATCATTTTTTTCTTGATCATGATCACCTTCTTCGTCATTTTTACTGTCATCTTCTTCATCATCTTCTTCTTCATCGTCATTATCATCTTCTTCATCATCGTCATCATCATCTTCTTCTTCATAATCACCACCTTGATTATATTTCCATATCCCACGCTCATTCTTGCGAGCTTCATTCTCGAATTTTATCAGTTCGCTGTCTTGGCATGATGCATCCAACCTAGCGAGTCCAGCCTGCAATGAAAAGGTCTCAATGCAATAATACTAAATACGGATTTATAATGACGAGTTGGGGCTGCAACATATGTCTGTGTATGAGCCTTATTACCTGCAATAACTTTGCGTTTACGCTAACATCTTCATCTTCATCAGTCAGAGTCACCATAAGCATAGCTTCTCCAGAAAACCCTAGTTGGCCGCCGTTGAACGCCGTCGATCTTCCTTCCACCGCGGCCGTGAATTTCTTCGGTTCCTTGCTCAACAACTCCGCCCTCAGAAAGTTTTCTGCTTCTCGGGAATGAAAAGGGCCGTCGTCGTCGACAATCACGTTTGCCAGACCACAAAGCTGAGCAACTCCCGGCGCATATGATACCGAGTAAATGGCGGGCCTTAATCTGCTTAGAGGGATTGTCTCTTTATGCCCGTCGTCTACGTAAAACACCTCGAATTCATAGGCTTCTTCTTCGGCTAGAGCATCCACTATCTGTAGAAAAAATAAATGTTCAAATGATGGTTATCTTTAATTATTATTACATAAGTGTGTATATATTTATTTTTTTTGTTCTCACCATTGCACGGTTCCAAGAATCATCGGCTTTGCGCTGGGCCAAGACGAAATCGCCCGTCTTTGGATTGAACGGTTTTTGTTGCTCTTCGGGACTAAGGTTGAACGATGCAACTTGCTTTTGAAAGGAGACAATGTGTTGATAGGACACAGATTGAATGTAAAATCTGCAACCTCCCAATACATTGGTCACAACCACCTTTCAAGAAAGATCGAAAGATTAGTTTCGAAAATAGAGATGCAGTTGAGATTGTATACATAGTTGGGCGATCAAAGTATCAGAAGACGGCCTTACCTTAACATCGTCGTCGTGGCGTCTTTTAGTGATTAGAGAGCCATTAGTGACATGCTTCTCAATAATCTGATCTACTTGTGCCTTTGTGTAATGAATCTGATCTTCTTCTTCTTCTTCCTCAACATTGTTCGGAAATTGCTTCTGATCCATACGACGAATCTTATCTGCTTGTTGTTCCATAGCGATATGATTCTCAAGAACTTGCTCGCCACAGTTGTTCTCCGCTCGTTCTTCAGCATTATGATCTTCTTGTTTCTCACCGTACTCCTCAAATCGATCCTCAGATTGTTCCATAACTTGATTCTCAACTTGTTCTTCAGCATGAGCCTTAAGACATATATAACATCAAACAAAATTCATCAAAAAAAAAAAAACCCGAAAACGTAAAAGGGCTTCGCAATAAGAAGACAACATTTAATGTTGTTAGCAAATCCTTATTTGATCAGAACTTACTGTCCCAGAAGAATTATTGTCAGCAATGGCTTGAGAGCCTGATGGCAAGGAAATAGAGATATCCCAGATTCCTATTGATCTGCCCCGCCGAGCTTCGATCTCAGCGTTCCTTAACTCGAGCCGTTCGCCTTCTTCTAACATATTTCCGCTCCATTGGACATACTTAGCCAAACCCTAAACACAGTTATTTATGCCAACAAGTATAATTTTTTTCTTTTCAAAACACAGCTTATTAAACTGTAAGAAAATCACAGATTTGTTAAAGGGCTCGCCTTTTTTATGAGCTCCAAACCTAAGTTCCTTGCAATCTTGCCATCGGCATAATGCACCGAACCAACAAAGCAGTCGTACTTGTCGAGACCTTCCAAAATAACCCTAACCTGCGATATACACATCAAAGCACACAAATTCAATCTATTACCACAATCTCTCAATCTCTCTAACACACCATCCATATACTAAGAATATATGTTTGTATTTAAACACACTCACATTATTACGCATCAGGCAAGCCTCGGCGAACTCCTTCGCCTCCCTTCCAAAAGGTTCAGCACCCGAAAAGTCGAAAGCATCCTTTCCACCGTTTCTGCGGTATTCTTGAATCGCCCCTTTTCCTGGATATGGTGACTAATCGAAATAGTTGATCAAACATTATACTTATATATATAAGTACATATGTTATAATCATGTTATTACCTGAACTCCGGCGACGATCAGTTTTATATTAGACTGACGAGGCAAAGAAACTATGAGCATGCCGCCTCTTAAGACACGTTTGACTTCTGTAAATAATACACGGTATTTGTTTTCTTCAAAGAAAGCGAAAGCATCGTCTGAAGATTCTGCTAACTTCATGACGTTAATGACGATGATGATATTGCTGAGGATGCTCGAAGAACCTTAGGGTTAGTAGTAAATAATCTCGACGGAAAAGAGAAGAGATGAGGGAATAATAGGTATCAAGGGCTCGGTTTTATATATATATATATATATAGAAGAAGATCAAGAATCCGATCAGTGCAAATATATCGCTGGTTTGTTACACTGTAATCATGCTTTATTTTATTTTTTTGAAAGGATTTGTTTTATTTGGCTTACTTTGTATTTTTTTATTTAAATTTGAATATTTGTAACGTCTCAATTAGAATTAAAGATGATGATTTTCCGCACCCCTACAACAACCTCAAAGTCTTAGAGACAACTACAATAATGTTAAGTACCATATTCAAGAACTACAAACTTAATATCAAGACTTTTATATAAATTAAATGCTCTTTGCAGCAAATGATATCACAACTTAGTCTAATTTTGTGGCTGTTGTTATTATGTTTTTGGATTGAGCGTAAGGATAGAAAATAAAAATCAATAGTTTGTATCAATGCTTGAAACAAATATAAGTATTGTAATGTATTGGAGTTTTTCTATTACGACTACTACTTTATATCTAAAATATACGGCGAAAAGAGATCGATCTTGTAATAAAAGGCGACTAAATCGATCACGCAAAGGCACCGTCGGGAAGTATCCCGCTGCTGTCGGGCGAAAGCTTTTTCATGTAATATTTGGACCTACGCAATACATTGATTCTCCTCCTCCTCTTCTCTGGTATGTAGTCAATCGTACACTCGGAGAAGCCACGTCGCACAAACCTAGTGATCAAACGAATCGTAATAATTAGTGCCGATAAACTTTCCCCCCCTCGTAGTTTGTTACGTCTTACCAATCTGCCGTGCGAGTGGTCAGTAGGAAAAGCATTTGCAGTCCTAGCGAAGATGCCTTTTTCTCTATATAATCTGATCATCACCATCATCATCATCATCATCATCTATTCAGAAAGATAGGTATAACGTCGACGTAAATGATAAGACTGTTTTTGACATACCGAGTAACTTGTCTCCTTGCCCTTGTCCGCGGCACTCGGGAGAAACAGCAATGGCGGCTACTTCTGCACATTTCTCGTCGAAGAAAGGGAAAAGAGCTGCACAAGCTATGATTTGGCCTTCTCTCTCCATTACTATGAAAGACTGTAATGCTTCGAGCAGCTGTTGTTGTAATAAATAGATGATTAGAGATTACAAATGCACATAGTTCTTGGAACAAATGAGTTTATAAGCTAACGTGGCTGACACATATAGACCTCTTCTTGAGTCCGCCTTATCAATGTCCCCGAGTCCTCCAATGGCGACAAAAGTTGTTTGATACCGTCGAGATCTGTAGCCCTCGCCGTTCTCATCCCTTCGTAGAGATCACTGTACTTAACCACGCCGAATATCAGAGAAAACTATCGGCCATGAAATTGAAAGATAAAGACATGATAATAATAAGGTTATAGGACATACCTAGCTACCATTGTGCCTACGCCGTCTCTTTGAAACAATTCCTTCAGCAAAACTCCGCCGACAGTTCCATCGAGTAGATGGACTCTTTGAACGCCTCCCTGGATAATCATACATGGCAGGAAATGCTATAAATTACAGTCGCAAGCAAAAATTAGCAGCAGTGATAAAATGGACTAAAGAATCCTTACTTGGCAGACAAAGGCTGCAGCGGCCAACTCTGAGAGGTAGCCGAGCCTTTCTTGCCCTCCAATGGCAAAACCTTGTTCACTGGCCCAAAGTCCATTTCCGTTATCGAAGCCAACGCCATTGTGGAATTTAGAGCCCCGCGAAAAGGCGAATCCGTTTGGGGAGGGGAATGTGTCGTTTGAGTCTTCGTTATACACAGCACACGCGGTGTCTTCTTGAGCAACAGCTTTCACGTAATTGGCAGCTGATAGGCTTTGCTTAGCTCGTCTGCGAATCAACTTGTCCGCGTCTTCAAGGGTTAAGAAACGAATTAGTCTCCCGCTTTCATCCAAGATTGGCCCATCTATGATGCAAATGAGTTTCTCAGCGCCAAGAGCCAGTGCACATGCAGTAGCGACTTCGTAAGTACTGCAATGTGGAAATGTTATGAAACGATGGAGAATAATGTACGTTCTCGAAACAAATCGAGTCTACTGAAAATTGGGAAGATGTTAAAGTTAAGAATTTAAAGTATTTTAAGATAGATTCTGAGAGGAAAAACACTTCAAGGAATAGGAAGGAAAAACATCCATTAGGGAAAAAGTTACTGCATTCCAAACTCAATGGTTTTATCATATCCGTCCTACCTACAAATTGCGCCAAAAAATACCTATAAAAGTTTATATAACGTACTTGCAATTCAATACTTCTCCAGAACTTGAATAACCGAGATTGCTTAAAAGCACTATGGATTCTTGGTCAAGCTTTTCTCGGATGCGAGAAACATCTATCTTCTTAACTTCACCAGTTGAGACATAATCAACTCCCTCAACTACTCCTCTTCTCTGCAAAAAAAGAACACAGATAGCGCACCAAATTATAACGACTAAACATGTTTAGTGATAGTGGCGCAGGGTGATAAACAGATGGTTTAGATGACATTGAGCCAAATTCTCAAGAATCAATCCTGACCTTTGCTGCAACAAAGTTTCCACTTGCAACACTGACACCATCATACCAGCGACGATTGTCACCGTGGCGGCGGATAGCACTTAAGGAAGGGCCAGGTGATAACTTCGCTTCAATCATATAGCGCATCCTCCCAGATGCATCTATAGCAGCTGTAAGAGAATCGGCGTCTGTGATTCTGTAGCTACCGAGATATTTCGGTTCGAAACCTGAGAAAGGAATGCAGGTTTTCCGTTTTCAACAAAATTGTTTGAATCCAAAAGGAAAGAGAATCTTTGAAAGATTAAACGAATCAGCTCGCCTAGCAATTTTTACTTTGAAAACAATCTGTCAAACTCGGCTCAGCACTACGTTTCAAATAGTAAAATATCTCTAACACGTGGAACGAAAGCAGAGCATAGCTAAAATAGTAAAATGTCATTAAATTATCTCACCTCTTTCAGCCAGAAGCCGATCAATTTGTACATGGGTTCCTGGAACAAGGACAAATTTGATTCCCAACCCATGTAGTAGAGAAATATCCTACACAAATAAATGAAGCAATGAAATTCTCGATTTTCAGGATACGTTTAACATAAAATGAGGATAGAGACCAACCATAACTATCTTAGCAACTCAAGCTCATTGTTCAGTTAGAGTTAAAATCCAAGCGCGGCAGAATTGGGTAGGAGGAATAAAAGTACTAACTGAATGAATTACTACCTAAGATCTAAACTCCCCAGCCCAATTGTTATTGGGGGGACAAAATCCTGATTATCCAACACTACACACACACACACACAAATTATATATGCAAGTCATCATAAATTTCGAAAAAAGACCAGAATACCAAAACAGTGTAAAGGACGACGTGCCATAAGAATAGCTTCTAGATGAAGACTGTCGATAATCTCAGCAGAAATCAACACAACGAATGTGCTACCCCTGTGCGCCAAAAAGTACGGCCAAGCCTCGCGAAAGAACTGCACAAAAACCTCATCTTTAACGCCGCTACGTTCAAATCCAGCATCCCCACTGTCTTCTTCGCCCAACACTTTTATCCCTTTAATGTTGCTGCCCACCGACGAGATTCTAACAGTTTTGGGGGTTCTAAAGAAGGGGCTTTTATAGATGTTCAAGCTGGGCGGTGAGAAAAGCAACGCGCGGAGGTGCCGGTGGTGGTTACGGATCCTAATTAGTTGACCCGCCGCTGCAGCGGCCATGGAATTGAAAGCTTCTAAGCACTATTTCCCAATTGTCTGTCCGTTGAGAATTGCCGTTAATTAGGGCTTTGGCACACGTGCATGGCGGGCTTTTTCCTCTTTCTTAATTTATTTATTATTTACAATTTATTTCTTGAATGGTGACGTCATCCTTTCACACAAGCTGGCTTACATGACGTGTCAATAAAATTAAAACAAAAATTAATTCAGGGAAAATCCAAGAATAATCCCTTTTAATTGTTAATTAAATAATTACCAAGTATTCTCGGATTCCCATTAATTAATTAATTACCAAGCAATTCTCTTACCTCGAGAATAGATGGTAATAGTGGGCTATCGACAACCTCACTGGCCAAGACCACCACAAAGGTACTACCCCTAAGCGCCACGTAATACGGCTCAGCCACCCTCGCCGCCTCCACCGAAGCACAACCACCGACAGCACGGCAGCACTCGACGGCGTTGCTCTTCTTCTTCGTCCTCCTAACCTCGTACGGACAGTTAGATCCCATTGTCTTCTTCAAAGAACTACACCATAACCTAACGTTGTTGCCCTCCGTAAGGACATGGTGGGGAATAAGGGTTCTTAGCCATGGCATGCACATCATTATCGATCAAAGGGTGGGGGAGAAGACAAAGTGAGTGAGATGGGGGAAAGAAAACATATGTATATGGGTGACTAATGTACGATAAAACGTGTCAAATCTTAGTTAAAGGTGTGAAGGGACTTTGACTGTGACGTAGAGTCATCATAATATTGGCAAATTAGACATTTTCCTTTTTTTTTTTATGTGAATGATTGATCATCACTAGGACATTATTCTGTTCTAATTAGAATATGCTCTTAAAAGATTTATAATGTGTTGAATCGTTTGAACTTTGAATGATCAGTTCAACTTTATTTAAATATTGCATGTTAATTAATGACGTTTTAGTTTGGAAAAAAAGATTAATGTGTTTGTGTAATAATTTGGTTTAGTAAAAAAACGTAAATATATTTCCCTAATGACATTTATTATAATTATAACGTTCTCTTGGAACATATAGTTTGCGGTCGGTTATATTGTTAATTTTTTTGCATATAATTCTTTTCAATAAATGGTTTGTTGCTATGGATTAAAAAATAAAACTAAAATTAGTATATTATTCTATTTTAGACGACTTCATGTCCACCATATCTTATTAGTTTTTTTCCGAATAATACACAATAAATTATTTTAAGAAATCTAATTATGCGACCAAACGGTGACGTTGATAGTGACAGAAAATGGTGTCTAATATATGATTATGTTAAACTGTCTCAGAATCTTTTTTTTTCTCTCTCAGAAATCTCCTATTCAAGTTTTGATTCCTCAAAAAAAAAAAAAAAAAAAAAAACCCTAGCCTCGCTCCCTCTTCCCCCTCTCCCCCTTCCCTCTCCAAAACCCTAGCCCCTCCCTCTTCTTCTCCCTCTCCAAAAGCCGCATCATCCATTTGCTCCCCTCCCCCGCCTCCATTAATGGAGGTTGGGGGAGCTTTTCCCTCTTTTTTCTTTTTTTTTTTAGTTTTATAACTTAGATTTAAAAAAAATAAAATTGCACAAGCCGCCGCCACTGCTGCCGCCTTCACCGCCAACTCCGCCCCCGTCGCACACGAGTCTCCGAGTAGGGAGCTCGTGTCTCCCGGCCTTATGGACCGGGAGTTCTTGTCTCCCACGTTGGAGCTTCTTTCTCCCTCCGTGGAGCCCTTTCCGAAGAAGGTGAGATCCTCGTAGTCGAGGATTGAAGAAAGTAAAGAGTATTGTAAATTTAGCTTAATAGCTATTTTCGTGGTAGGTTTTTTAGTTATTCGTATTTAAGACTTTGGATCTTGTCTTTTTTCGGCTTTTTTTCTTTTTACTTGTTTGATTGTTTGGTGCTCCTGTGTGAGCTTTTGTTTCTCTTTGGAATCGATGTTTCCGAAGAAATTCGTTGGGCTATTTAGCTCGTGTACTTTTTATAAATGAAATCAAGGCTATCGTTTCGGAAAAAAAAAATATATGATTATGTTAGAATAATATAACGGCAGCAATGGAGATCAGACGTTTGTGGTTTGTAGTGTTTTTTTTTTTTTTTTTTTTTTGAAACTGTGTGGTTTGTAGTGAAACCGTCTCATTTTGGAGGAATTGAAAAATAGATGATAGAATTGAGTTTTCTGATAAATGATCATATTTGTATGTTTATGATGATCGACGAACTTTGCTTAAACGAATGGCTAAGATATTATGGCTATAAGTAAAAACAAACTTTGGTGGCAATGCATCCATCGTACGTATGATGCTATGTAAAATATAGGATTGGAAAATAAGATATTTATTAAATATTTAGTAGTAGGACGATAGGATTTTAATTTGTACCAAGAAAGTTGACATTTTTCCTACTTGTACTAGATTTATATTTATGTATTATTGCAAGAATATAGTTATGATGGGTTTTTAAAAATATTAATATTTTCTTTTTTGGTAAAAGGACTGGCATTTTTTTTTTTAAAAAAGAGGATATAAAAAAATTCACAAAAATAATAATAAGAAAAAATAATTTGTAAACTTGCTATCATTGAGAGTCGAACTCAAGACGTCTCGCTTACTAAACGGGTGCTCTAACCAACTGAGCTACGAGAGCTTTTATATTTAATTAAATCATTTAATAATTAAACTAAACTGGGAGAGGCTCAAAAGTTTATTGGGCCTCCTAAGGCCCATTAGTGGTCAAAGATTGCATAGTCCCACTTGCATTTAAAAAAAAATAAAGGTTTGTTATTCGACCTCGTGACAAAAATCAAAAGTATATTGAATTTTCCAACGGTCAATTTTAGGCGGCAGATTTTCAATATCACTTTTCTATTTTTATTTTGCTAAATTTCTTTCTAAGTCATATTGAGAGTTCAACCCTATTTTGATTGTATTAGTATATGGTTAATGTGTATTTTAGGCAAGTTATAAAACGTAATACAAATAAATCAATGTGTGACATACCCATCCATAATATTCTTATGTATAAAAGGAGATTCAAAAACTCTAAATTTTTTAAATAACATCCCAAAAAAAATTTATATTTCACATCGATGTCTAGAAAAAACAATAGGGGAATCTTCTTGTGACACGACTGACTATATGTCATCAACTTTTTAAAAATAAAAATAAAATAAAATATACCCATAAGGCTAATATCTATAGATTTTTAATTAGCAAGTGTTTGATTTTTAAGAACTAATCCATACGTTATCAACGAACAAATATGTGAACACAAAGCCCTATTGAACGTTCGAGGAAGTCCGTACGTTTATAGTGACTTTGACTTATCATCCATAGATGACCCTTTTACCACACCACTATGAATAGAAAATTCTAGTAAGTTCTTATAAATACACAGCCAAACTAACCTTCATCTTCTTCATTCTTACATCAAAACCCTAAGGAAGACATTTACAGAGCCAAAAGCATCGCAGAAAACCTAAGTATGGAAATGGATCCCTCACATTCTTGTTCATGTAATAACAAATCTCATTACGTCACTACTTCATACGGTTCGGACAGTAGTTATAATCGTCACCAACCATATTTCCCTTCTCAGCATCGGGGCGGCTCGCCGCCGCCGCCGCCGCAGGCTCGGAGAATCCCGGCCAAGAACGGCGGCTACAAGCGACCTACGGCACCTTCGCTGCCGCCAAACCCTCCGAGGATCTACAAAGTGGAGCCCAGGAACTTCAAGGAAGTGGTTCAGATGCTCACGTGCGCGCCGGAGTTTCATCCCAGCACCCGCCTGCAGGAGGCGGCGCCACCGCCTCTCAGCCTGTCCCCGCCGCACCAGAAGTTCAGTTCGGCGGCGGCGCTCAGTCCGACCATGGCGTTTAACTTGTCGCCTGCGACTCTGGCGTGGTGTTCGTCTTTTCTGACGAGCCCGGGAACGACGGGGACTTCACCTGCGATTATGTAGTTCTTTTTTTTTTTTTCCGAAATATTTTCCTCGACTCTTTTAGTTGCCGCCCGAAGCTCAACGTCGACATTCGACAATAATGTTCGCCCGAAGCCTCGACGATTTCGGGGTTCGACTGTTGGAGGTCTTATCTTTTTCTTTTCTTGAATTCATTTATACCATGTTGTCTATATTGTCTAGTTTGTTCTATGGTACACTTTCTTTATTACAATTCTGACTATAACATTGTTCATATTAAAGCATTATTACTCAAATATCTAAACAAAGTAGCTCATCATCATAGATTAAAAGTGACCAACTCATAACATAACCAGGCAGATCTCTGACCAATGAGCTGCTGCATAAGGTTCATGAGAAGTTCAAAAGAAATAAATTATAGAGTAAAACTCAATTCTAACTGACACAGTTGTAATAAGATAAAGAGTCTATTAAGCCTTGCTTGTCTTAGCAGCAGAAGCAGAAGCATTTCCCGAAGGGTTGAGCTCGTCCCATGCGTCGATCCACGTCACCATAGCATCTGCTAGCTTCGTGAAGTAGGGATCCACGGAAGAAAGCTTGTCCTTGACCTGTTTGGACAGCTCGATGTAGCATTCTTGCACGGTTTTGCACTCTTTCGGCATCTTCACCGACTGAAAAAATGGGATGATCTCTTCCTGCCAGTAGATCCCTTTGTACTCTTTCTTCAGATTCACAAAAGGGTTGCTCGCCTTGCTGTGCCATATGTAGGGTAGGCCCGTCTTCACCCCAAGATTCAAATGGTCGCAAATCACCTGCATACGTTTTCCACGAGCAGAAGATCTTAACTTTTTCTCATAGAATCGATCGAATTTTCTTCAAATATTCAAATGAGAGAAAGATAAGGCAAATCACAGTAGAGTACTAGCCTTGATGCACCAGCCAGCCCACATATCGTCGTATCGGCCGATGGGTTGGCCATCGCCCATGAGCCCAAAGTACATGGCAGGTCCAATCAAGTCACGGTCGAAGGCTAAGTTCATACCACACATAGGGAAAAGGGTGCCCTTAGGAATGGTCAAAACAGCATCCACATACCTAGAGATATAATCGAAAATGCAACTTAGTGATGTAATAAACTCGTTAGGCTGGAATTATTATTACAAAGGAGATGCTTGCCTAGTATTCCTCTCACGAGGCTTGACAAGCTGCGTAGGCGCATCGTAGTCGGGGATGTTGAGCCAAAGACCGTGAGAAACAGCGGTCGAAACGCCCTCACGGAGGCTAAAAGGGTACCCACGAACAAAGTCTGCGCCTTCACGGTATGGATCGTAAAGGGTGTTGAAGAAGTGTGGGGTTGATGGGCTCAAGAGGTTCTTGATGTGCTGCTCGAGGGCACTGATATCCTTCCCAGACGGATCCTTCGCAACCTATTCATCATTCAGACAAGTAAAGAAGACAGTGATGTTTCTGTCAGAATAAGAGACACAGATGAATCATATGATAGATCTTGAATCCGAGGTTAACTCCATGTCCAAATTGGGCATTATAAATGCCCCAATTCAACAACAAAGCCCACAATCAGCAATTTCCCAGGAACCCAACCGATCTATCACATCAAGGAGATGAAATTCAAGATATAATAATAATAATAACTCACAAAGCAGTCGTCATCAATGGTGTAAATGTACTTCTTCTTGGACACCATATAGCCGAAGCACCTGCAAGCCGAGTCCTTGAAGGAGATGCACGACGCCTTAGGCCCAAGGATTCGATTGATATCGTTCCTATTGTAGAGCTCATAGTCGAACCCTTCTGGGACCTTGATGGTCTTCGTGGGGTCGCCGTCTTGGACAATGATGAGGTGGTACGGCTCGAAGAACGGCCGCCACATCTCGAGGAAATCGAGGTTTCTTATGGTGGGTATGACTATGTCTAGCTCATCTTTCAGTAGGGGCGTTGGTTTGGCTCCTGCCATTGTTTTATTGCCTGGGCTGGGTGATTTGTGAAGAACTCAGATTGAAGCCTCGCCTCCTTTTTTATACTGCTCTTACAGATCTGAGGAGGCGTATTAACAGCTGTAATATGCTATTAAAAGGTCTTTTATTTATTGGGATTATTTAATTTGGACAATACTGTTACGTTTGACTTTGTTTGTGTGAATGTGACGTCCTTGTAATAAAACTTAGTAATTACTGTGATATTTTTCGCTAATTACCTAAGAAATTGAATTGAAAAAGAAAGGATTTGTAATGATAAAGTATTCAAATATTAAAGATTATGAAATTGTGACAATAAGTCAACGAGTTATGTAATCTCATTGCAAATATCGAGTGAAGACGGTGAAGTGAAAGTCAACGACTTTGAGTATTATTACAAAAGGCCAACTTAGTTGCATCCATTTGGGCCGGGCCGGGCCGGGCCAGATAAGCAGATGAGCAATTTTAGATGGACTCACATAAACAAGAAATAGACTGAAGCTTCATATTCATTCACCAGCATATTGTCTTCAGAAAAATTAATGTAATGGAGTAAAAAGAAGAGAAATACAGTCCATGAATATTCATGTCCAAATCAGCAACTTTTTAACTGTTTTTGCCGCCGCTGCTGCCAAAGAGGTAGTCCAGAGAAGAGCCTCCGCCGGGGGCGGCGTGGACCTTTGTCGAGGGCCGATCCTAGGAAAGAAAAGAAAATTGAAGAGAAAATAATCAAACCATAGACTATATATATATATATGTACCATTTCTGATCCTTAACATTATCGTGATGAAATTGCAGGCATTTTGACCGTCTGCTCTGAAGTAGTTGTTAGTCGTGCTACTATGAATCCCGGCAGGAATCTGCTCGTTGATCTCAGCGGGCTGCTGCTGATGAGGTGCAGCGTTGGGCTTAGGCGAGGGTTCCTTAGGCGGGGTCCTTTCGACTGGGGCGGGCGGAGCGTTCTCACGGGCGGGTTTTGGCGCTTCGCTGCTGCCGAATAAGTAGTCCAGCGAGCTTTGCCCGCCACCACTGCTAACCCCACGGCCCATTTGATCGATTCTTCTTCGGAGGAAAAAGAAAGCTAACTTTGATCAGAAGATAAAAGACAGAAATCAGTCCAAAGCAGAAAATAAATTTCAAGCCTCTACACAAGGCAATCGATCGTTCCTAAAGATGATGAAGCTCAAATCGATTCAATCCCGCCTCTAAACAAGGCGATGAAACCTTAAAGATGATAACTTTACAGTTTCTTTAGAAACTCAGCTTCTTCTTCTGTAACATTTTCAGACAGTGAAGCAATCCCACAAATTTCTTTTGTCAGAAAAACACTTAAAAACCAACTTACAAAAGCCTTACCATTTCGTAATGGGGAAAGAAAACCTAAGAACTCAGAAGAACTGAGCATCAACTGACAAACTGTAAACTGAAGTATGTTCATGATATCCAGCAAGAAAGGATTACAGAATCGAGACAAGAATTCGAACAAGCCCTAAGAAAAAAGATTAAGACAGCGCAATATACAATAAAACTAACATCTCAGAACATCAAATCAGCAAACAAATAGATCAGAAATCTGCAGTTTCTCGAGAGATCTGAGTAAAGGCTAGTTTTTGCAGTTACCTTCTGGAAGTTTAGAATCAGATCTAAGAGCTGGAGAGCAGCCCGACAGTTGAGTAAAAGAGGAAGAAGAAAGGGTGCTGATAGTAAAGGGTGAGCAAGAACACACTATGTCCAGCCATTTAATGCTCCTTCCAGGTCATATACGACCCTTTGAGCTCGACTTCGGTGGGAGTGAACTTAGCAATTTCGGAGTGGAAACGGAGTGAGATACAGTTAACAAAAAAAAATGAAAGAAAAGGGCCCAAGACAAGCTCGTAATGTTTCATCAATGATTGTTGTATTATCTTTAATTGATAGTTAACACTTTCTTCTCAAAGATTTAATCTTTAACTAAGGAGTGGGTCGAAATAGTGATTCTTGAAAGATCCCGCGACCTACCACAAATACGTGACGTTTATATTTGAAAAAAAAAACAATAAAAACAACAAATATGTGGTTGAAAATTTCTCAATCAGAGGATATTGCAATAATAAGGGTTCAATTAAAGTTGCTCCTTTTATAGTAACATGCTCGTTGAGTTGCTTTGAGTTTCTCAGTATGAGTCTCTGCTTTGTTAGAAAGAGCATTGCCGCCTTAATTAGTGACGGAACGGAGGAGCACGGCGACGTTTTTCTGCAAAAGTGTGAAGCAGTGGTGGTGGGATACCGGGCCGGCGAGTCGCCGGCGACTCCAAAGGACGTGACTGTGCTTTGTGCATTGAGCCGAGCTTGACGAGGAAGGTGGATTGCTTGGGCTGAAATGAGCGATGGGCCTACAAATCCAAAGTGGCCGTTGACAAAGAGAAGTAAACTATGTGGGCCCATGTCTAAAATAAGGTTACGACAAGCTATTAAGATAATCCATATCACCAAAGAAAAAAAAAATCAACGAAAAATGTTATCATAGTATTGCTAAAAATATACATTTTGTTAATGATTTCTATTAATTAGACCATCAATAAATTTTATCATATATATAATCATATTTAGATTGCTATAAATAATCGAAATACCTTTGACAGCTCACTGTCTTTGCAGATAAACCTTAAAAAGAATGGGGCCCACCTTTACAAATATGCCCCTGCAGATGATACTATCGAACTTTTCCCTCCAAACAGAACCTTTTTTTTTCATGGGATTGAATTGAACCCAAAAAAGAAACAAAAAAAAAAATAAAAAAATTTGCATCGTGATTCGGGAGTTCATGAAATATTTGCTTCGAACATCTTTAGTTGGTGGAATATGCCCCTATTTAATTTCTATTAAAATCTTACAGCTGCGATTATTATTATTTGTAATTCATCCGTTTTCCATTTTGAGCCTGCGACAAAAAAAATCTCGTCTTTTTGAGCAGCCATTTAAGTCCCCTGCTGCTGCCTTAATTTTTATCTTTTTTGTCAAAAAGGTTTGATTTTGAACTCCTTTCACTGAATTTTGACCCTTTTGACTTATCTTCTCTACATGGGTTCGAACGCCTCAGACTCAGGTATAACCCTTTTTTTATTTATTGTTTTTTTAGTTTTTTGGTGCTTTCACTCTCTGCGTGTTTGTGTGTGTTTGCGTGTTCTATAGGTGGAGCCTTTTTTTTTTTATTTGATTGATTGCTTCGTTGGAGGTTGGCTGGCTTGTGGGCTTTGCTTCTAATTAGTGAGTCAAGAATGATCGATTCAATTTTGGTGGCCTATGGGTTGTTTTTCCTTCTTTTTTTTGCGGGAAGTGTTGCTTTTGTGCTTGGAAATTTTGATGTTGTTTTTGGGATCCTTTTGTGCATTAAGGGAAGGCTTCTCCTTCGATCTAAAATGATTTTGGCGTAGCTTATTTGGAGAGATATAAGATTTTGGCTCAGATCTACCATACTAAATTCTTGTTTACATCAATTTTCTTAGCTTCTCAGTACTTAAGGGATCGACCATTAGTCGTTAGAATCCGATTGTTTTCGTTATTATCTGATTGTTCGTTAGTCGTTATAACCGAAAGCTCCTGCTTTTTTTGTTTCTTGTGAAAGGTATAAATTGTAAATGAGTTGCTCTGAATTTCATCCTACATTGTCTTTGTTTCTTTATCGGGAATCTTAACTAGCTGTCTCTATTTTTCTTTGTGTCCTGACTCATCATAGGATTCAAGTTTGATTTACAGAACTCATCGGTTATGTTAATTACTAGATATGTTCTCGCGACAGTTCTCGCTTTTTTATATTAACCGTTGGCTTTCTCCTTTTTCAATAATCTTTTTACCGAAAATGGCAGTGCATATGGCTCCTAAAGACACGGCGGATGCGTTTGTCAAGCAATATTATCTTATCCTAAATAGATGCCCAGAGAATACACATAAATTTTATCACGAGGCCAGCTTCATTAGCTGGCCAGAAGCGGACGGTGGTGATATGGCGCCAATAACAACATTGAAGGTAAGTATATATGTTGTTTAGATTAGACTGATGGATATCGTTCTCTGATGATCACTTGCCTGAGGAAGCGTTATTTTCTGGGTTTTTTTTTTGTCGCTATGATGCAGGGAATTAATGATAAAGTCATGGTTTCGGACTGTAAGTACTGTTCCGTCGATATATCAACCGTAGATGCTCAAGAATCTTACGGCGGAGGTGTCCTTGTTAATGTAACTGGTTCTTTAACCACTCAAGAAGGCGCGAAGAAGAACTTCAATCAGATCTTCTTCCTTGCCGAACAAACCAATGGCTTCTACGTATTGAATGATATCCTTCGTTTTGCTGACTCTGTTGTGCCTGTAAGTGATATCGTCCCAAATGATGAAAGCAAAAACGACGATGCTGCAGCTACTTTGGAGAGTTTGGGTAACTATTTACAGCCCCATATTGCTTTTTCTTTTTCCTCTATTCGATATTTCTTTGACTTACCAACTGATTTTGTCCTTTTTATCAGAAAAAACTGATGCCCCTGAACTTTCGGTTGCCTCTAAATCACCCGAGAGCCTTGGATCATCTTTCCCACCGATCAAGGGCGCTGTTCTGAACAATGATTCTTCTGTTGAAACCGTGGAACCGCTTAGTGCTGTCAAAGTCGAAGCCCCGAAAATTTCATATGCTTCTGTGGTGCGTTGGAAATGGTTGTTTGTCTTTTGATCATTTTGTATTAGGAAAATGAATAACATTCTTAGTAAGTTTCTGGGTTTTGTTTCTGTTAAGGTTGCAAGAATGCCTCGTGTAGCTTCTCCGAAGGCTTCAGCGGCTACTTCTGAGGCTCGTAGCCAACCTAGTGCTTCAAAGGCTGTTGACGGTCCGCCGAAAGCTTCAGCTAAAGTGGCTACAGCTTCGAAAAAGAGCAAGAATGCTTCGTCAGCCAATCCAAGCGCTAATGCTGAAGGTTTACATCGTTCTGCAATGCGTTTGCTTCAGTTTTTCTGCGCTTCAGAAACTGTTTTGATATACGTTGTCATTTTGCTGCTGCAGCCAAAGGTTTGATATACATTGGAGGGCTTCCTCGCGATATTACCAAACAGGGAGTTGAGGACGTTATAAAGAAGTTCGGGCCAATAAAGAAACGTGAGAATGCTATCCATATTAAGAGGCATGAGGTGTGTATCTAAAACATATCCACGTTGGGTTTTTTGCTCGATAATTACTCGTTCGAATCTCACAATCTCGACTTTACGCCAGGACGGATTTTGCTGCGCGTTCGTCGATTTCGAATCTGCAGATTCTGCGCAGCGTGCTGCAGACGTAAGTACTCCCTCTGTCCATTGAGACAAAAACTAAAATCGTGTCGTTTCGCTGTAATAATTACTTCTCGACTTCCAGCTTGGCTTTGCTTCTGTCGGGTTCAAAGTTTATATCGTCTGATCCTATTTTTTTTTATCCTTTTCCAGGCTCACCATGTTAAGTTTGGCGAGAAGCAAGCCTACATAACATTGAAGAAAGCCCCTAGCAATCGAAGTAAGCCAATGGATACGTATTTTATTTCATTCTTAAGATGCAGACCAATCCGTACGTTCTATCAAAAACTATCCTAACTGCTCCATGTCATAAGATACCATGATCATTCGACGTATATAAACATAGTAGTCGAAACAAATCGAATGAGTTTTAAAATCTTTTTCTCCCCCGATTTATCAGGCAACAGTGAAACTAGGGGAAGATCTTTGCAGAAAGGTCGGCGGGGAAATGCAAACATTAGAGGCTGAGACGGCACTGAGAGAGCGAGGCGGTAGTACCAACAGGGGATAGGTCAGCTATTTAAACTGTTACAGCTCGAACCGAATGCATAGAGAGGTTCGTACCTTTTTGGTATTTATCATTAGACTTTCGTCGCCATTGAAAGGTTTACATGGCTTAAAGAGATACTATTTTCTCGCTGCGGCGCAACGTTAGGGGTTTGATTTGAGATGGAACAATTTGAATTCTTGAAATGTCGATAAGCCTTATCAATGAGATTCCTAAATTTCGAAGATACAGTAACAGCTTACATTTTGCTTTTCTCGACCACTTGCTTTTGTCTAACGCCCGTCAGATCCATAAGCACTCAACCGCACGGCCCTTAGGCTTCGATTCTTTCAGCTTCTTCCATTACAGTTCTGTGATAAAATGCAGCTGCTTCATATCATTATATCTTTGGTCGAATGAACGGTTTTTGCCGATGAAGAGCCCTTGTGCTCAATGCATCATTCTTATTCTCTCGATTGTTATCTTTCACCATCGTCCCAGAACCGTTATACACCTCATATACTTGTGGATAATTTCTTCCATAAGTTGCAGACCAAGGCAGGCTTCTCATTCCCATTAACTGATTATGTGGAAGATGATGAGAATGAGATGGAGATTCTACTTTTCGTAAGATAACACCTTGTGAATCGAGAGCCTGGCCAGTACTGTCGCCAAGAGCTGTTTCTAACTCCTCAATGCGTGCTAGCAGCCTTGACTCGATCAGTTCGTTAAGGCGTAGAGTCAACTCCCAAGGCGAGACAGCGTAGTTCTGTGGCGGCTGAGGGTTATTACAACAAGTATGCATCTTTTCTTTCTCGGGTTCGTAAGAACGGTCAATTGTGATCTCTTCGGCCATCTTTAAGTCTCCCCGAACAACTTCTAGCTCCAAATCTGAATCAATCTGCAAAGAACCAAAAAGAAAAAAGATTTAAACACTGATGAACTACAGATTCTTGAAAGCTGAACAACGTCTTTTCAAGTCTTGCCTCGGCCTTCGACGATGCATTGATGCTTCGTTCCAGAAGCTCAAGCTCGACTTGTAGCTCCCCCTCGATTCTGCTCATTAACTCTGTGTTCTCGTCTGTTTTCTCATCGGCTGAGGAAGGCGGCGACTCCTTTGGGTTATTCTCGGTCGCAAGGTCTTCAAATACCACCTTTTCCTTCGCCTCGAGCTCGTCTTGCAGATTTCGTACCAAATCATCCTTCGGTTTTAACTTCTGGGTCGTATGATCTGTTTCGTTTTTCCATGCTTTTGCAGCAAGCAATATACCGATAGCTACTCCAGCGGCAAAGAGAAGCATATCATCCGGCCCTGAGAGAAAATGATGAAGCTTGACGACAAGTCCAAACGAATCAAGAACAGCCATTAAAATACAGATTTTTACCAGTTATCGAATCACCACGATCATTAAACGAGGGCTTCCTCGACTCTTCGACCGATTCAACGTCCTTTGGCCATCTCCCCTCGTTAGGACACAGCTCGAACCGTGCAGACACATCATTGGTATTTAGCCACGCATCCTCGTAGAGTGTGTGGTTTCGACGCTTTTTGGGCGTTTGAAAATTGCGGCGACTTCGACTTCTTACCGAACTGAAAGGCCTTATCGAAAGCAGGCGGGCTCTCCTACATCTAGCAGGGTTTCCTATGGTGACTCTACTGAAACCTCTATGCTCGCAGCCATTTGTTCCCACCGAAGCATCATCGTCACTTAGCTCAACCTCCGAATACTTGTTAACATGTCCGAGGTTTGACTCTGATCGAACATCGTACGAACGCTGCACATCAAGAGATTCCTTTCGATTTGCAGCTGAATTTCGTATGATCTTCGCCATGTACCCAGCCCCTGCAGCTGCTGCAATAACCCAGAAATCCATGGCGTCATCTATATGTAAGCATCATCTACCTTAGATTCTTGAACCTTCCTCCAAGCTTTTAGGATCGACCCAAGCTTTCAAGAGGAACAACCCACATGAAAGACTTCAAATTTTTGAAGAGTTTTTAAAATCATTAAACAAGGGAAGGCAGCATGCCGAGTTTGAAATTCGCCGATGGACTGAACCTTAAAATAATCAAGATTGTTGACCAACATTGATTGGGCTCTTTCTCTCCCAGAATTCTTTTACACGAAAATCCCATGTTCAGGAATATATTTAGACTAAGAAAGAAAGAAACGAAGTAGAAAGAACGAATTTTGATCGTGGGATTTAGTGAAGAAGCTTGATCATCGATGGGGGGAGAGGCCTGAAAGTCAAAGAAATTTCGATATATTAATGCCTGATGAAGGTTGGTCAGAATATTGAAAGCGCCAAGGTTGAAGCCGAAGTCGAACCCTCATATTTTAGCTCATTTATTTTTTGTTTTTATCATTTATTTTTAAAGGCAGAAGTTTACTTGTAAGATTCGTACATAACAATAAACACACAGTGGACTTAATTACAAAAGCACATCCTATGAACAAAGAACGATGGTCCGATCAAGAGGCAAGAGTCATACTCGGGCAGCTATCGACCGTACAGGCCAAGATGTCTCTGTAATCCCGCGAGATCCTAAACGAATCGTAAACCTTACCGTCGCTGCTCTTCTTGTACTCGAAAAGAAGGTTCGAATGGTCGAAAGCAGTCATCTTCCCAAACCCATAGTCGAAGTCGGCGAAGATGCTCCAATTCGGTTTTACGGCAGAGAAAGGCGAAAGGCTGGCTCCGCCGCCGCCGGCCACCACGTGGATCGTCCCGTTCAAGCTGCCCTTGTAATAACTCCTTTCCTTGTTCGTGCATATGTTCTGAAGCAGACCGAGACGAACGATCATCATTACATGTCTGAGTTAAGTCCACGAGCAAAGCGGATGGATTATTACCTGGTAAATTGGGCAGGTTCTTTCGTAGCTATGAACGTGCCCGAAGAATGCTATGTCCACCTTATACTTCTGCCACAGCTTTTGGAGATCGTCTCGGCCCATTGGTTCCCCGAAGGACCCTTGGTCTGCGTAGAAGACGGTCGAAGAGTAACCTAGTACACGGTGTGCCATGAAGATTAGCCACGGTTGCTTCTGTCTGTCTGCGGATGCTAAGCAGTGCTCGATGAACTTGTATTGCTCGGTTCCTTCCCTCCAGTCGTGCTCCGTGTCTGCTATGCAGAACCGAAACATTCCATAGTCGGTTGAATACCTGGAAAAATCGAAAGAATTCAAATCGTGCAATAGCATGAGATTATTCGAGAAAAATGGATGTTTTTTTTTTATTGTATACCAGAACTTGGCCCGATTCTCAGATGGAACATAGAACATTGTCTCGGCCAAGACACCACATTCTCCACCCGAATCCATGTTTCCGTAAAAAGAGCCCGTCCCAGGCCAATCACGCTCGTGGTTTCCACTGCAAAGGTAGTTATAAACAATGTCACGAACCAGAAATGAAACTCCCAGCTTCGGTTGTGGAGTATAACATAGCGGGCATGCGTATGTACCTGGCCACCATGTAAGGAACTCTTGAAGCAATTGGCTCGACTTGAGAAGTAAACTGATCCCACTGGGATATATATCCATTTGCGTAGCAAATATCTCCGATGTGAAAGACGATGTCGTAGTTATTTACGTCGTCGATGAGCTGCCTGGTGGTGTTCAGAGAGCCGCGCTGAAAGTTGTTGTACTCATTCGAACCGTCAGCTTCGTCCTGCATTTGATAATAACAAGCTTTATTACAATACGAGAAAACAAGCCATAAGATTTTCGTGAAAGAAATCAAACCTTTCCCATGTCACCGAAAACTATCACACGCTGTAACGAGCTTTGACCGGGATATGGAGATGCTTTGAAATGGTAAACGTTACTCCATACATAACTACCGTTGAATAGTTTGTGTCCTAATTTGTATGTATACCTGCAAAATGAAGAAAAAACTGTGTATAAACATTTCATTACATTATGTTATAAACGGTTATACTGTATGGTTAACCGTACACTGCGTTAGGCCACAGCTCCTTCATGAAACCCGTATGGATAAACCCGGGATCACGCCATCCAACGGTTCGTGCGGGTGCTCCTAAACAGATATTCAAGAACTGTAAAAATCGAATCTTTGTGTAATAATGCAAACGATGAGATTAAGAGAGTGCAAGGAGGTTTAATCTGACACACCACACATGCTATTACGATCGAACGTTAGTGTCACTGCTAGAGAATGGCGCTGTTCTCCACCCTTTGGGCCCCACACGATAAAAGGCTCTGCTGCATCTATGTTATAACCGCTAGTCCAGGTCACTGTCATCTGAATGTGAATCTCCACGATCAGTTATTCGAACGAAAAAGAAAATGTGTGTCTGTGTGTAGACATATGGAGAAATAGAACTCACTTCATTCCATGTCTTCCCTTGCGCTAAACGAGGGTACAGAGGGCCGTTTGGATTAGCAAAGGCGACTACGTTCGATGCTGCAACTAGTTTAGGCTGATCCATGGTAAAGAAAAGGGCCGTATCAAATACAAATTTGGGAATTAGGATATGATAATGAGAAGCGACGTAAGAGCATACGGTAAGAAGTATAGAGTACTAAACCTACATTAGATACACCGCCGGAGAACAAAGCAAATGAGAAATCCGATCTCTGATTGATTAACAGAAGCTTCAAGGATCCTTTCCCTGTATCCTTGTACTTGGGACTGCTGAAGTTTGCATATTGAAACTGCAGATATACGGAAATATTATTATCATTTATAACGTAGTAACATTTATAGAACTGGCATAAGATGAATCGAAGACCTTTATAGGTGCGGTACACAGATAAGGAGGGCCAACTCTCATATTTTCCGGGAGGCAGGTGGACGAGCTGAAGAAATCGAACATATTTTTTAGTCCTCAAACAAGGTTAATGATGTCTTATTACGCTGGAACATCGTGAAGAAACCGTAAGAATTCGAGGTTCTTCGAATCATTACCTGAAGTTGGCAGGAGAGAATACTCCGATCCAGTCATCGTTCGAAGGGCTTGAGCTGCTATATTCTAATGTCACCCATCCTTTGTTCTCCTCCTCCTTATCTCATATACAATTCAACCGCAAAACCCAAATCATTACAACCTATGATGAACATTTAAGTAACAAATTTTCATGTAGTAATCTGAACTTACTCCATTGACACCAAGAACTGATGGAGAAGCTTTGATGTAAGCCTTTCTATCCAACGCAAGAACGGTGTTCTCAATGGAGATTCTTGAGAGCGGCTGAACTCCATGAGAGTTCACCTCAGTAATCCCCGCGAAAGCCCATAAAACGACACAAATGTTCCGGAATAGCTTCATTGCAGCTGCAAGCCTGATGTAAGAAGAAAAAGAACTCAACTTTATAAAGAAACGAGCAAGCATAATCCTATAAATCATTGCTGTCATATGGACGAACACTTGAGGAGCACTCCAAATCCTAAATCATTGCTAAAAACACACTTTTGACAACGGCTAAGCAAAGCAAATCTGCAAATTGCTTCCAAAAAAAAAAAATAGAATCGCATAAAGCTACACAAGAGAATATATATCTACAACCTTGAACACATACCTGGGATTCATCGAAGATCGAACCCTCTTTGAGACTGAGGTAAAGTGAGGAGTTTCGGATATTTAGTGCATGTAATGGCGTGGATCTTGCGTCGGAGTAACGGAAAGTGTGACACTTACGAATGGACAACAAACTCATGGAATCTCCAACGGTACATTCCAATAGATGATTGATTGACTCTATTATATAATATAATATTTCGAAATCTATTTTTATTTTTATTTTTTTTAAAGTAAACTGAAATTTCATTAAAAGGAAGCGTTTTGCGTTATTTTCACACGTTGGCCCCTTTATTACATTATTTTTTTAAAGAATTTAACTCGATTTTAATGGCTTGTCAAGGGTTTGAAGTTGATGTTAGATTATTCCTTGTATTAATTAATTACTGCAAACAGTAACAGAAAACACACAAAAATAGACAATAAAAAAACCACATTAACATCTTCCAAATACAATTTCAAAGGAAAAAAAAAAAAGAGAGAAAAAGAAAGCAATATTCACTGCCTCTCCTATATAGATGTACAAGGGAAAATTTCTAAATAGAAAAGAAGAGAACAAAAGCTTGAAACCTTATTTTCTGCAAAATCTCATTACCTCACCAAGCTCCAAACTAAGATAGCTGCTGTAAGGAATGAAAAGATTCCAAGGCTGTGTTGGGTTTGATGAAAAGTCCAGAAAAGCCCATATAACATAAATAATCAGATTTAATATTGTGTTTGGTTTAGTAATTTCAGCCCGAATTTAATATTTCAGCCCGTTTTTAAACCAAAAGTCCGTTACAAGTAAACTGAATTAAAAAGCTGAGATAAATTATCTTGGGTTGTTGGATAAATTTTTTATCTTGGGCTTTATTTGTGCTCATAACCAAACGGACCCCAAGAACATTGTTACTACGGGCTTGTCGATCGGCCCGGCTATTGACGAACCCGCTCGGCCCGAGAGTACCCGGCGTGTAAGTCGAACCCGGCGGGCCTATACCATCGATGAACCCGCTATTAGGTGGCGACCCTCCATTGGCCAGCGTACCACCGCTGTGTCATAGAGTGTTATATGACAGCAAATAAGAATCTAACTCAATAAAGACTTAAAGATGTAAGAGCGAACCTTGCGCTACAAGGATATACACAACTAGAAGGCGTATCTGTAAATAGTCACAGTAAGGCTTGAGTTAGAAAGAATACAACATAAACTTCATATCAAGGAATTTATATATATATATATATATATATATAATTCTTACTAGAAGGTGGATTTGGGGAGACATAGGCTGTGCCGGCGAAGTTACAGCTCCCAGAAAGTTGATTGTTCCTCTGGTAATAACTGTTGACAGCATAGTTGCAATGGTCTCTAACAGTGTCTGGGTTATAACAAGGTCCAGCCTGGAGAATGGCTGAACAATCTGCGCCAGCTCCACAAGCGTAGTCTATGTTTTTCTGCAGGACATTGTCGCTCAGCTGACCGTTGCAAAGGCAGTAATTTGCATCTGAAAATTCCCCCCCACCAAAAAAAAATGTAATAAAAGACAAAAGGTCAACAAGAAAGTGAGTTAAGTACGCAAAGATCAAATTTTTATAACAAAATTTTTACTGGGCTTCAGCCATTTCACTTTCTAGTTATACCTTTGAAGCAAGAAAGAATACTACAGCCTATGTATATGAAGAAATGCTGCAAGAACAATAGTAAAAGAAACAAATTAAATAAGAAAAAAAAAGTGAATCTTTCTACCCGAGTGACCAACCAAGGCGAAGAACATCATCAAACCCACAACAAGAACAACCATGATTTTGATTATCAGGAGCAAAAGAACCTCAAGAGGAGTTTAACAATGAAAGATGGATTTTATGAAGTTGTTTAAAATCTGTAGTTGAAGTGTGTGCGGTGAGCCGACGGAGATTTCTAGACAAGGGAATACTTATATGCATGCGAAGTTCAAGGTGAGGTTCTTGGTCATGTCTTCACTTGGACAGGACAGTGCGTGGAAGTTAATTATTGGAGCCATTAAGTGGTGATTTGGAAACCGAGCATATAAAGCTAAGCTCGAGAAGCTTTTGTGGTACTACGAATGCTACTAATCTAAGCTGTCGTCGTACTTACTAAGGTGTCTTCTGTCTCTCCAACGGTCATATCAGAATCTAACCTTCTTGGGCTTACGGACACAAAAGGTAGTAGGAGTAAAACGAGGCCCCCATCTATTTATGTCTCAATACTAACAATGTTTGGCTATATATAATAAAAATTAATCTACATATGTTAAGATTCAAATGGGAAATCGCATTTTATTGTTTAAAGTCCTTCAAATTACATTCGTGCGTCTCGAATAAACAATCAATCGAGCACTTACGTACGTTACGACCTCGTTCATTGGTTGAATTGAAATGAGAAAAAGTATAGGGGTGATTTTGCAAATAGTAGAGAGCCCAAGGATTAATATGATATTTAGATTAAGATCACCACTCATAGCCGCTTCAAGGGTCAGTAAGTCTGTAGAAGCCCACTTATAACGGCCCATTTAGCAAACGTCGGATCGAATTCAACCCGCCCCGAAATGTTCATACTATTTTATTTTTTTTTTCGCTTAATCTGGCGATGATAGGAATATTCTAGGTTTTCGCCTTGATCTGTTCGATCCGTGGGATTGCGTTGTAGAATTTGTTAATCGTTTGGAATTTGTATATTGGGGAGGCCTATTGGCTGTTTTCCCCTTATTCGTAAGTCAGGAAATTTTGAATTCGTGCAGTGTTCTGTTTAAAACATGTTGTTTGTCAGATTCCTGATTTTCTTGTTCTTTAACTCTGTAATTAGCATGGGGGTTTGTGACATTCGTTCTTTAATTGAACTTTTATGTGCTATCGAGGTGTTTATTACGCTATTAAGGGAATCTAGGGTTAGGTTGAACTATGAATTGGGGATTTTAAGTTTTCTTTTTTTATATATTCTTTAAATCCTGCTTTCTAGATGATTAATTTTTTCTTAGCATGTGTGGTTTATTACTGTTTGAACAACTTCCATTGAATGCTCATTGGGTAAATATTTACTATAGTCTATAAAGTCATTGCTTTTGCTGATTATGGTGACAAATGCATTCTCTTTTTACAGAGGTTTTACTCGATCTTATCTACACCAGCTTTGTCTTAGTGCTTATGGTGATATGGTGTGCATTGTTTCGTTGAATTTGATATATGACAGCGACCAAATATAGATAATTACTTGCATACGTCTTGTTTGCCATCAGCTTGTACTGACTTGGTTTCATAGTTGATGATGATCTTAATTTAAAATTTTATCGTTTCTTCTGTTCAAATACAGATTTGGGAATCAAACGTCCTTTGGAAGACGAATGTCTTTCCGAGATTTCCTTCTAACAACCTAAACAAATCGATTATAATGAAAAAACTGATGCTGTGTACCGAGGACTTTCCTTCACATGCTGCTACTCCGAAAAGTTATTATCCTGGTGAACTTTCTATCTAGAACCCATTTTTGATACTTTTCTAGTGATTCGTATCTTTTTCCTCTCGATGTTGCTGTTGAAAGGGTTAAGCTGCCTGAACATACGTCCTTTCTTGGCTAAATCCTAGGTAATGATGATTTGCATCTGGACAAGAACTGTGAAAATGGACTTGATAATGAATTGAAGCCATGTAATAAGAGCTGAAGTAGACGGACCCCACTGTTTTTCACTGTCTTCTATCACCTCGCAAACCCTGAAGCAATTCGAGGATCCATACACACATTTATTATATTCCTATCCTACGAAGGATATTCACATTGGAGCAGATCATCAAGCTGATATTCCAAGGTGGGACGTAAGTTCTTGTGGAAGAGATCTCAACAACTCTATTGAAAGTGAAGAGTAAGAGTTGAGATTAATGGGCACGTGTATTATCGTCCCTATGCCTAGCTTTGACAATTCGACCATCAAATCAGAATGTAACTGCCTTGATAGGGCTCTACTAGATGCGTGCAGCAACACATGAAGGAAACAAGAGAAGTACTAAGAGAAGACATCTTCACGAAATTAGGGTTTTACGACATTGGCGAGGAGGTTTTGAGCACGCCTTTTTGGAAGGAATTGAGCACTGTATTCTCTAAACAGTCAAGGAAAGACATTGTGAGTTATTGCTTCAATGTCTTTATGCTTCATAAGAGAGCTGTTCAAGAGATCTTATGGGCTTCAGATAGACATATATATAGTGATGATGATGAGGATCCTGAAGGAGATTATCATAAGAACAATTCTGCTATCAGTTACCAAATGATGATCTCTCTCTCTCTCTCTCTCTGCAGTTAGGCAAATTATTCTATTACGTACAACTATAGGTTAGTTCAGTTCCAATAATTCGTGAATAGAGCCTCAAATCTTATTACTATTTGAGTAAGATTTCATTAGTGTCTCTGTAGTCATTTTTGGAAAGCAAATAAATGAAGCATTGGACCAGTCTATTAATTTTTTTTTTTATTTTCCCATTAATCCGATTATATAATGTTAATGTCTTCTTACATTACACTATCTCACATTCACAGCTGTTCCTAAGCCATTTCATTGCATTATTGATTCTCCCATCAATCTTTTTACTTCAATTTTCTATATTTTTGGCAGTTCTTTAAATTGAAATCCACATATATATATATTATATGAAAGAACATGACATTTTACCTTAATAAATGGTAATGTTTATGGAAGGTACCAAATTCAAATAAATAAAAAAGGCTTGAGCTTTTGATGATTATTGAAGTAAATAACAAGTAGAAAAAGGAAGTGTTAGTTTCAATTACATAATCTTGAGCATGACCTCTCTTTGTATATAAGCTTTTCCTGATGATAAAAGCATAAGTTGGTTGGTAACTTTCGAGTCAAATTAATACGTGGGCTAATGGTAATTAATCAAATTACATATAATGACTTATATTACACTTTAACAAGTCCCCAATAAATGCCCTCAAGCTTGCTTTTGTTTGTAATATTTTGATGATCAATGATATATGCTTGATGACTAAATAATACTTTATATTTGAAAATTGAAAAAGGCATATTAAGGTTATTATAAATTAAAATATTCAAGACATTAGAATAAATTGCAGAGAAGCATGATTGATCCAATTTTTTATTCTTTTTTCTAATATCTAATATTTGTGAGGCTGCACAAAATTATTCCAATTTATCCTACATTAAAAGGTAAGGAGAAAAATAAAATGGGGAAATCTCGAATATTTCACTACCAATAATTAAATTTACATATATGCTTGCCGTGAATAATATACTACTAAGAATAAAGTGGATTATTAATAATGGCTTATTAATACTCTTAAATGCCATTCCTTAATATAATGTGATTTCCACGTTGACGGAAAATGAAAAGACCATAAAAGCTATTATAGCTTTTGTATTTAATACAAAACTACAAAAAAAAAAAAGAAAAAAAGTGAACACTAAATAAAAATGAGAAGTTGACCATGTTTAGAAAATTACAAAATTAATAACAATTGAATGCTGATCTTGTAAGAAATTTTTGAGATATCGCAAATGGTTTGACTACATCAATCAATGTTTTGTATATTTTATTATAATCGACATTCAACTCATAAATAAATTTCAACCCATACATGTTAATATATAGATTTGTTCAATTCATAAAAATACATAAATTGATGTATTTTCTAGGGGCATAATAGTAATTACAGTGTCACGATAACGGCTGGTTGATTCAAATCTTTTTTCTCAGGCGTGGCCTCTGAGCAAAGGACTCTCAACTTTGTAACTTTAGAATTAAATTACATTTTAAATTATCTATTTTTCCCTATGAATTACGATCATAATAATATTAATTAAATAACAAAACAAAACTCAACCCCACAAAGCTATATACGTGCCAAGCCGTCTTTTAATTTCTTTTTTTTTTCTTTTTGGTCCTCGAATTTTCAGCTTCCATGCATGGAATCCTCCTCATCCTCACTACCATATAAAATCACACACACACACACACTTGAGTTGTGAAGATGGGATGATGAGAAATGTAAGGAAAGAAAGAGTCTTTTTAGTTTCTGTTTCAGTTTCTTTCCGTTGATTGGCTGTGGCTGTTTCAAGGCCATCATTAGCGAGCGACCCATCTGTTTCATCAAAAAAATTAAAGAAAAAAAAAAGGTTTGATTTTTATTTTCTTTTCCAAATATATACTTTAGGAAAGAGATCGCCTGATGTGAAGTTCAGCCTCAGCGTGTGTAAATTCGAGGGCTCTTGCCTTATTTAGTGGGTCTAATCTTCGTCCATCGCTTGCCTAATAAAACTGTTGCATCAGACCATTTTTGTAGCTCTAAGGGTTCCTTTCTCATCCTTTTTTTTTCTATCACAAAGCGATCTGAGCCTAACTGAGATTCAAGATTCGAGCTTTTTGTAGCCCCTTTTGCTGCTGTTGTTGTTTGTTTGTCTGATTTTTCTTTGGAGGGGTCGTTGATTGAACTGTTTTGTGCCTTAGTAGTAGATTAGTTGAGTAGATCGAAAGACAGCTTCATTTTGTGCTGATTTTGAGCTGGGCTTTAGTTGCTTTTCACTGATTTTGGCTGTTCTTGATTAGTTTGCTAGAAGTCGGAAAAAACGATGATGATGATGATGATGGTTGAGAATGAAGAGTCGAAATTTGTTTGCAAGTTCTGCAGCAAGAAGTTTCCATGTGGGAAATCGCTAGGTGGTCATATTAAGTCTCACGCCTTAGCAAAATCGGTCGAATTCGCGGCGACGAAAGCTGCTGCTAGCGATGGCCTTAAACTGTCCGAGCTCGAAAAGGGTCAATGCCAATCGGGCTATGGCCTGCGAGAGAACCCTAGAAAGACATGGAGGGTGACCAATTCGAAGCTCCCTTCGCCAGCCGAAAGAGTTTGCAAGCAATGTGGCAAAGGGTTTACGTCTCTGAAAGCCTTGTGTGGCCACATGGCTTGTCACTCTGATAAGGACAAGGGCTCGAAAAACGGTTATCTCTGGGCTGGCGAGGATCATCGCAAGGTTGTTTATGACAGTTACTCGGATATTGAAGAAGCTGTGGTAGACAAGATTCAGAAAACTGTTGAGATGGATTTCTTCGAAGAAGAGGACTTAGCTATGTGTCTGATGATGCTGTCTAGGGATTCCATGAAAGGGCTGATGAACTCAGTAGTGGGCTCTTCTGAGAATAATTCTGCCGCCATGGAAGCTAAATCTTCGCCTAATGAGCTGAGAATTGCTAAGAAGATTACCATTTTTGAGAGCTGTAAGCTGACTGAGGTTCCACAGATGAAGAGAGAAAGAGATGAAGCTATGGATTCTGATTCTGAGTATTTCTTAGGTTTGTGCACTGCTGAGGAAGAGCTCGAGCTATCCTTCGACGGGCTTCGAATGAACGACACCTTAAGCAGTTTCAAGAAGAGCTTCGTCGACGCCAGAAAATGCATCAAGGCTGATAAAACCAAGTCCAGCGTCAGAAAACCGACGAAGGAAAATGAGTACGATGAGTCGAGAAAGAGAAGATACAGTCCCGAAAGCCTGTCTAAATCCCGAAATACGAAGAAAAGTAAGTACGAATGCCTCAACTGCAAAAAGGCGTTCAAGTCCTTTCAGGCCCTCGGAGGTCACAGACCGTGCCATAAGAGAACGAATTCTTACCATGAATCGAGCTACGATAGCGATGAGAACAGCCTCGTCGACAACTCTAGTGAATTCATAGCTTCTTCTAGCAGTAAGAAGCCGAAAAAAGTAAAGTCCAAGAAGAAGAAGAACAATAAGCCTCATACTTGTCCGTATTGTAACAGAGTTTTCAAGAACGGCCAGGCCTTCGGTGGGCACAAGAGATCGCATTTTCTAGGTGGTAATAACGAGGAGGAAAACCGAACTCTAGAGACGAAGCATGAAATCCCAGATTTATTCGATCTTAACCTTCCCGCCCCCGAGTCATATAGCGAAGACGGTGGAAACGAAAACGACCATTTCTTTTCTCAGTTAGCTTGAAGATATATATATATATATATATATATATATACATATAGTCAAGACTTAATAACGTTGTTGCTGATTCTTTCTTTTGATAACATGAAGAACTGTAAAAGAACGATAGTTTTTCGTCATTTCATGCTTTCAAAGAAATATGTTATTAATCCCACATCGTCTGATGATGTAACTTGCTATTGGGCCTACTAATTAACGCCCAATATGTGCGGCCCAATTACTATTAACGGTAAAAAAAAAGGAAGCTAACTACCCTAACGGCCAAGAATTTTGCCGCCTTATTTTAAGCTACGCCTCACAAGTCAAAAGCTTTTCTATTTTTCTTTTGCTTTCTTCCACAAACTAATAATCTGACAAAGACTTCCCAAATCTATATTGCAGCGTGAGAAGAGAAGACACAAATCCAATTTCTTTCTCACGCTGTAATAATCTTTTAGCATTAAACAATTAAAATGTTTGGGTTCAGAAAATCGCCCGGCGAAAAGCCGCCCCGGCAGAAGTCGGCGGACCCCTCGGACCCATTCGATCCTTCGGACGCGGAAGGCGCCAAGCCCGCGAGGAGAACGGCTTCCGAGCCGTCGTTCGACAGCATGACCGTTCAAGAACTCGAGGGCTATGCCGTGAACCAAGCCCAGGAGACCACGAGGTCGATGAACAACTGTCTGAAGATCGCCGAGGACATACGGCAGGATGCCACGAGGACCCTCGATACGCTGCACCAACAGGGCGAGCAGATCCATAGGACCCATCAGATGGCTGTCGACATGGACCGCGACTTGAGCAAGGTGTGTATTCTTCTTTTAGCTTTATTCTTTTAAGGATTAATTATTTTTTTTGTCCTGTAATTTAGGGAGTATGACATTTATAGGGACAACGAACTTAATGGATGTCATTATACGGACAATAACTTTCAAAACTGAGCAATTTTGGAACATTATATGCCGGAATCCTAGAGTTTGCCCCGGCATATAATCTAGGGTTCCGACCAATTTAGGAGTGACATTTTACGGACAATAACTTTGAAAATTAAGCAATTTGAGACAAAATCTAGGATTCCGGCGTATAATGTCTTAAAATTGTTTAATTTTCAAAGTTATGGTCCGTATAATGTCATCCTCTCACTCTCAGTTTCATGTACTTATAATGCCACATCACCTAAATTACAAGGACTAAAAAAAAGTAAGTGACCCTTCTTTTAATGCATGAGAAGCTGTGGTGAACCTTGTTCTTTTAGGGTGAAAAATTGCTGAACAACCTCGGAGGGATGTTTTCGATGCCATGGAAGCCCAAGAAGACGAAGAAGATAACTGGGCCTATAACTTCGAAAGGTTCGAATCGTATCCTCTACAACGGGCTAATACATTAGGGTTTGTTAATAAGACGAGCGTTTAAGGTTACTTTTCCTCGCGCATCAGATGATAACGACACGGGCAAAAGGGCTACGAAGGAGCAAAGGGAAAGGTTAGGCACAGGCGCGGACCAGAAGGGTCGGGCCTGCTGCACGCCGCCCCCCGAGCCTACGAACGCCATGGGGAGGATCGAGGTGGAGAAGACGAAGCAAGACGATGCTCTTTCTGATCTCAGCGATATATTGGGAGAATTGAAGGGCATGGCTAGCGAAATGGGATCTGAGCTCGATAGGTCGGTTTTTAATCTTTGGTTCTTTCTAACTTCATCGTCGTCGTCCTCGTCGACATGGCATATTCTGTTAACCTTAAATTGCTGTCTGATGAGCGCAGGCAAAACAAGGCGCTTGATGATCTAGACGAGGATGTCGACGAGCTAAACTCTCGAGTCAGAGGAGCTAACCAACGTGCGCGCCATTTGCTTGGCAAG
Organism: Lindernia subracemosa; assembly: GCA_028392965.1. Classification (NCBI taxonomy): domain Eukaryota; kingdom Viridiplantae; phylum Streptophyta; class Magnoliopsida; order Lamiales; family Linderniaceae; genus Vandellia; species Vandellia subracemosa. Next base: position 479,749 of record JAQPCC010000023.1, read on the forward strand.
TGATCCTCCGAGGATGGGATTCTTACACAATAATGCATGGAATGTATGTAATAATACTGATAAGGATGATTAATAATAGCTGATGAACACATTATATATATATGTATGTTAGTAGTCTGTGATTATGCAGATCAGTTTTGGTATTAATTTTACGGTAATTGACTGTGCTTTTAGAATAATGAAAATATATTGAAATTAATAATTAATACAGTGAAATTATTAAATGTGGCCCGACCGGACATATACCCCATTCGGCGGGGTTTAACGGTCCGAAACGGCCGGTTCGGTCAGGTCATCAAAACGCTGGTTCTATCTACCTCATAACTTCATATTCGAAAGTTTTTCTTTAGAAACAGAGTATACTAACATATGACCTCCACTAAATTCTAAGAAACCATGAAAAAAGAAAATGTTTTTCAAGACCTTATCTCTCGTCCCAACCAATCCAAAGAGTGATAGGCAAAATACAGCACCAAGAAAGCTGGGACAGCAAAGAGAACTGTAATAACTAGGTATAGCAATAGTATGCCGGCGGTTAAGGGCAGAGCAGATAAAGCGATCACGAGGAGTATAACCAGGGGAAACTTAGCAGTCATGTGAATGAAGAAATCGAGAGATTTGTGTAATGAAATGTGTGACCTCTCAGAGCCGAGGCCGTTGCTGCTGTGCGAGTGGGTAGAAGTTGAATGGCCAGCTCTCCCGCTTGTGTCGTTTATGTAATAATTTCCAACAATCGAAGTGCACCACGGAGACCATTTGTCGCGATGACCTTTGAGAGTTGACGATGATGGTTTGAACCTATCGCCATTTCTGCTCTCAACCATCCAGAGTAGGAAGTAGTTCTTGCTAGGAAACCTCAGATTACCATTGCAAACCAATCGAAATGTCAACAAATTGCACCAAGGACACGAGACGAAAAATGGGACCTTGATGGACTGAGATGACAACTTCAGAGAAGCCCTACGAAGGCCCGTGATGCAGTTTTTGCACAGCGTGTGACCGCACCATAAAACATGGGGCACGTTTTCGACGATGTTGAATGATTCCCAGCATATCGGGCATTCAAGTCCTTCGTCGTTGCTGGCGTTCGAAGAGGTCTCATCGTCTGAAAGGTCTCGGCATTCTTTCGCCAGCTCAGTTCGGTTTTTCTTCGACCCAAGGCACGAAATGGACCGTGATATAGCTTTCCACATGATAGAAGAGACTGATTGAAGCTGCAATAGCCATTGTAAGCAGCTTTAGAGTGCAATATTCAGCACCAGAGAATCCTACACAACCTTAACATGACATACAATCGATCACCAGCTGTTTCAAAGAAAGCTTCATCTTTACAGAAAACAACAAATATATTATATTCCCATTGCTGGCTGGCTCAAATCAATACATGTGTTCATATATTTCTATCCTTCAACCCGAAAATATGCATTCCATTGCATACAATGCCTAAGCTTTTAACATCTTAATCAAGCACATAAGCTGGCAAATCATCTCGAATCACATAATCACTGAAAACAGCGACATTAACGTAATTCAGAGAGAGATAATGTTCCCTAATCACCATGAAATTCCAATATTTACAGGGAAACAAATCATAATCCACACTCAATCAGCAAAAATCATCAATTAAAAGACATTGCCCTAACCACACAGCATAAGGATCACGGATGTACCTCAATGTTACCGCAATGGTGGCAATTTTCTGTATTTGTCACCAATTATGCTGAAAATGAGATGAAGAGAGAGAGAGAGAGAGATATTACGTAACAATTGCCGCTTGTCGTTCTCTCTGTCTTCTCTCTGCAATTATAGTAAAAATTTATATTTTAGTACCAAGGATGGCTCGAACGGCGTCGTTTGAGGTGATTCTTCGAAGGGCATTTTAGACAAATCACATCGACGGCGAGCTCTATAAATTCATTTTAATTTAATATTTTTATGCAAAAATAGAAATTCCTCTAATTTTCCAGCCCAGACCTTTGTCTCTATATTCTACCCCAATAATCAGCTCTCCGTTTCTTCCTCTCATTCAAGGGTCGATCGATTATCTATGGTAATTTCGTGCTCGAATGTGCTTATGTTTTGGTAATAATAGTTTCTAATTAGCAGATATCGGGAGAAACGGAATATTCTGATTGTTCTTTTTTTTATCCAGATTGAAGAGTGGGATTTATTTATACATCATTGTGTATTAGGATTCTTATGGTCGATTCATGATGTTTAATGTTGAGTTTCGTGATGCGTTGATTTAATTGTGATTAGTTTGGAATTGCGTTGTAATTGAGTGCCTTGAAGCTCGTGATTTGCTCAACCGAGCTTCGGTTTGTTTAGAATTTTTTTTATTGCATTCGAGAATATAGTGTTTTATGATTGGAATAAGGAATAGCTGCTAATTTATGTGATGATTTTTGGCTTATGATCTGTTATCGTTGAAAAGAATTTGTTTCATGGAAGCAGATTTGACCATACAAAAGGGAAAGCCGATATTTCGTATTTGCTTGAGAGTAAAGGAAGCAAGAAGTTTTGATTTTGGGTTGTAAAACATGTATCGGGCTGGGGCTGCAACAACTAATCGAGGCGGATTACCGACAGATAGTGGAGACTCTGTGGTGACAATTGATCAAGTGCCGCGTTGGAGTGATTCGGAGCACAGATACTCATACGGGAATGAAGATTCCCCCTTTTCAAATTCGTATTTTCCAGACCCCTTAGCATCTGCATCTGGGGGTGAGAGTAGTGCAAATGGAATGGTCTCAAAGTTTCCTGTGGATTTCGAGATCAACTCAAAGATATATCTTTGGAGGGGTGATCCTTGGAATCTAGAGGTGGATGCTGTTGTTAATTCGACAAATGAGGTGAGTAAAATGGGTTGGGAGTAGCGTGTTTTTGTGTCCCCTTATTCTCATAACTTTGTGTGTACTTTAGTGTTCTTGCTTTCTTGGGTTTGGGGCCCATTACTCACATTTTCTTTGATGATTCAGAACTTAGATGAAGCACATAGCAGTCCCGGTTTGCATGCTGCAGCTGGGCCTGGCCTTGCAGAAGAATGTGCAACCTTGGTAATGTGTCCTTCTGTTATCATTCTAGGAAAAGTTGTTATGATTGTTTGAAGGATATGCATAGGCATATTTTCAATTAGGAAATACAAGGTAATCTCATCGTAAAGATATTTGTTTACTGTTTATAATATGTTAACCTTGCACAGGGTGGCTGCAGAACAGGAATGGCAAAAGTAACTAAGGCATATGACCTTCCCGCTAGGTGATTTTGCCAATGTGTCTATTTGCTATATTATCCTTCTTATAAGTTGTGGTTGTATCTGAAGGATTGTTTCTCAGCAGTGCATCTTTGCGATGAATACTTTGTCACTCAATATTGGAGTTTGTTATAATTTACAGGCGGGTTATACACACTGTTGGTCCTAAGTATGCTGTGAAGTACCATACCGCTGCTGAAAATGCTTTGAGTCATTGCTACCGTTCTTGCCTAGAATTGCTTATTGAAAATGGACTGCGGAGGTGATATAGCAACCATAAGTTCCATTTATTATTCGTTATATATGGTTTTATCCTAAAATGGTTTTATGAGTAACTTTTCTAATTATGCTGTTGTACAATGAATGCAGCATTGCCATTGGCTGTATATATACGGAAACCAAGAATTACCCACGAGAACCTGCTGCGCACGTTGCAATAAGTGAGAAATTTCTATTGACTATCTTTCACCGTTGTAATTCATAATGCATGGGGGAAGCTGATTAAATGTTTCCACCTCTTACTGTCTTCGCCCTACTCTTTTGTTTTCTTTTTGCTAGGAACTGTGAGACGATTTCTTGAAAAACAGAAGGATGAAATTGATGCAGTTATATTTTGTACTACGACAGCATCTGATACAGAAATATATAAAAGGTTTATTCTTTGAAACTATCAAGTCTACACATATGGTAAATATGGTATCGCTAGAAGCCTCTGAACTTGTTTGGTATTTGATGTTAATGCTCTCATTAGACTGCTTCCACTTTACTTCCCACGGGACAAGCAAGAAGAGGAGATAGCTATAGCAAAACTTCCTACCGATGTTGGAGATGAAAATGGTGAGACAGTTATTGATGAACGCAAAATCAGAATAAGGCCTTTACCAAATTTGAAGAAAAAGAGTGGTCCCAGAATCCCCGAGATCTCTACTGATCCTCCAATGAGTGATATTAGCATGGCAAGAAAGTAAGATATGCATAACGTTTCTTCCTCATTTTTCTCGTGTATCAAATGGGCATTTGAAATATAAGGAGTATATACACGTTTTCTAGCTTCTTTATATCGCTGTCACTCACCAATGGTTTGGGTCTTAATTCTTTCAAATTTTTCAGTTGGGCAGTGAATGTATGTATTTTTATTCAAGTGTGAATGCTAAAGATTATAACATTGTGCACCTTAAACAGGGATTCATCATATTTGGATTCATATCTAGATCCTGCTTTTATGTCCTTGATCAAAGATCCAGATCAGAGGAGTAGAGAACAGTGGGAAAAGGCTTCTCAGGCTCGAAGCGGTTGGAATCTAGGTAAAATGCTTGGATACGGTGACCTGGGGGGTCCGCCCTTATCCGCAGCTGAAGAATACTCGCTTCATTCAAGATATCTTGCTAAAGCAAATTCAATGAATCTTTCTGACATTGCTGAAATGAAAATAGTGTAAGAAACTATGAAACAATGCATAGCTCACATCTGACTGCTTGATTTTTATTTTGATACTTACTGAATCTCTACAATTTAGCTGTTAGTTAAGAAGTATCAAACCTTTGACTTGATAAATATCTGTCTTTCTCAGTTACCGAGGTGGCGTTGATAGTGAAGGTCACCCCGTGATGGTCGTGGTGGGAGCTCATTTTCTGCTTCGGTGTCTTGATCTGGAACGGTTTGTGCTTTACGTAGTGAAGGTATATTTCGCTTAGCCTATTATCATATCTTTAACTCCTTCATTTCCTCTTTATTAACTTTGAGTTCCTCTTTCATTTCAGGAGTTTGAACCCTTGATACAGAAGCCTTATACCATAGTCTATTTCCATTCGGCAGCAATACTACAAGTGTGGGTATTTTTTATTCCAAATTCCTTCTTTATAGGATATTCAACATCATCTCTCGAGTACAATGTTATCCATTCTAATTTGTGCGATAGTAGCAAACAATGCCTGAATCATTGGTTAAAAATAGGGGGGTTCACTTTATCTTATTTTCAACAAAAACACTCGGATTTCTGCTGTTTTAATTGTACCATACAGCACAGATGAACTTACCAGAGTACCTTTTCTTCCCTGATTGAGTTAACAGGCAACCTGATCTAGGGTGGATGAAGAGATTGCAGCAAATACTTGGTCGGAAACATCAGCGTAATCTTCATGTACGAGCCAATCCTTCATCATAAAATCTCATACTTATGAAATTACACACTTTTTTATACACACTGTTTCACTTTTTTTTACAGGCGATATATGTCCTACATCCCACCCTGGGCCTGAAAGCAGCTATACTCGCTATGCAACTATTCGTTGATGATGTGGTGTGCATTAATTATCTCCTTTCCCATTTCTGAAAAAGTCAAATATCCATTTGTGTATTTAAACCCCAATAACTTTTTCTAACTGGTTTCAGGTGTGGAAAAAGGTGGTATACGTCGATCGTCTTCTACAGCTGTTCAGATACGTCCCACGCGAGCAATTAACCATTCCCGATTTTGTATTCCAGTGAGTTTCGTCATCTTTGAACTGTAAACCCCTCTGATACTTTCTCAATTTCATATTAAATTTTTGACGAGGTTCCACATTGACCCAACCAGTAAATGAATGCCTACATGCTGTAATCATCGTGGGATTGAACGTCCCAGGAACTTTTCATCTTAAATTGTTTCTTGCCACAAATTGCAGGCATGATTTAGAAGTTAATGGAGGGAGAGGTGCTATCGTCGATCCAAGAACGAAATATGTCTATCAGCGACCCTAAAACATCAACCATGCAGTGTTTGTTATTATTTTCATTTTTCATTTGTGGACATGCTTCACTGAGTTTTGCTATTCTACATAGTATGTAGATATACAGAACCATTCGGTAAGTTGCTTTGGAACCGTACTGATATCTATCAGGTTAACTTCGACCCCGAACCCTCTTTCCCTGTTTAGTCCTTCTTTGTATGTATTAGTTGATTCATTTCATGTATTGTATCTGTTTGGTTATCGTTTTGTTTTGTATTCAGGGCACAATAGCATTGAATTTTATTAATCAGTTTGTTTTGAATAGAAAGTACCATTGTCTGTCTCTAAATAAATATACAGGTCGACGCGGCGAAGATACAACAGCCACCCTATGCTTAAGCTTTCCTCGAGTTTCGTGATGTCTCTATGATCTCCAAAAAGCAACTAGCTCTGTCGATTTATTACGAGAATCAGGTCAGAACAGCCGTCGTAGGATTACTATTACCAGAAGCAGCACACCTTTGTCTTCTGGGTCGTCTAGTCGTCTTTCCCCAGCCCGTTATGCTTCGATCCTCCAAGACAGTCCCGAGTTTATGCACCAAAGGGTCTTCAAAAGCCAGATTCTGGACATCGTTCGACAAAGTCTCGGTCACAGCCCGCCGTCTCCCTCGGGCCCTGCCACCGTTTCTCCTCGTGGGTCCCGAATTCCAATGGTGTCCCATCGCCCTCATCAGCCCGCCAAATGCCTGAAGATCTTCTGTGACTTCTTGTCTGGACAGAGTAGAGAGACTGGGTAAGATATCCCTTTGGAAGTCTTTTCTTTGTCTCCCTCTTCTAGACTGACCTCTCCGTGGCCTCGTAATCAACGAGTTTCCGGGCCCCGCTTCTTCGGGCTCCCGAACGGGCCAGGCTGTGTAGTCCTTGTGTTCTCTCATTTCTTGCAGCTGCAGCGTCGTGGCCTCGAAATCATCGATTTCTTCGGACAGCAACTGCTTTTCCGTCAGTCCATCTTCTTCGCCAAAAGACGATAGAACATCAGCAAACCATAGGAGTGAATTCTCACAAGATGGTAATCTTTCTTCTTCTACATCGGGACAGAATGATGAGATGGCGAAGATACTTTCTGCAGCCTTCCTATGGTCTTCGTCATGAAACACTTCGGTCTTGCCTACTTTCGACTGTAATAACGACAAGCTGTCGCGAGCCACAATTTCTTGGTACAGTTCTGCTGCTGTATCGTCCTCGCTTTCTTGAACCGGCGGAGCTTCGAGATCTATCTCCAAGATTCTGTTAGCTCGAGGAGGAGCCTCACTTAAACGCCAAGACGGGCCATCGCTTTCAACTACGCAAGAGTTCAGATCGATCATTACATCTCTAGTAGAACCAAATCCACCGAGATTCTTCTCCTCCTCTAAAGCTGGCTCATCGTCTGGTTCACATTCAAGGTTTATATCGAGCACCCTCTTCGTATGTTCCATATTAGACGCAGCTGGCTCGTTGGTACGACCGACCGTACCAAAAATGGGAATCCCGAGAATTTTCTCCATGGTATTATGTTTAAGCCAAGGCAAGGCCGACACATTGTCTTCTGCTGTCTTATCCTCTTCGCCTACCTCGTTCAAGTCGATATCTATCGCCCGCCTTTGCGAAATGTTGCCATTCCCATTGCAACTAAGATAGCTAAAACCCAGGAAAGGCGAGCGAGCTTGTGGTTCTCGGGTTTTCGAACCCGACCCATTGGACCAGCAAGCTTGTGTAAAGTCACTAGACGAGTGAGCCCATGATGCAACTGTTTCTCCTTCCATTCGAAAAGGTACGTTAAGATCAACTCTCTCTTCTTCTTCTTCTTCGTCAGCATCGACGTATTCCTCAGCTGGACGCTGAAGATCGAACAGCTTCTTCCTCACCTTCGAGGGCCTCGAATCTAACCCCTCGAACACCTTCGAACCTGGCCCGTTCATATATGGAAACCGAGCCTGCCCTGCGTTCGTCAATGTGTGCCCACCACGTAAGGTCGACGATGAAGATGAAGGCTGCTGCCGTTTGGTAGGAACTTGAACTCCTTGCAACCCTTTCTTCTTCTTCGCATCTTCCATCAGCTCCCTTTGAATCTTGTACAGTCGGTGAAGTTCTTGAAGCTATAAAACACAAAGCCATTCCATTCGTCTTATTAAAAGTTCTTCAAGAGGAAGGAAAAGGAAAATGGTGGGGCAGAGTGATAGTCTGAAGCTGAAGTATACCTGAGCCTTGAAAAGGGCCTCGTGTTCGAGCATTCTCAGCTTCAGCTCATCTCTCTCGCAATTCCGATCAGCATAAGTCGGAGTTTTATCGATGAAACCGTCGTAATATCGACGCCCATCTGCTATTCCATTCTCTCCGTAGCACTTTCGCCAGTTATTACCGTTAAGATCCTCGTTGAGGTCTCCCATGGTGTGATTGAAGAAGCTATCAAGATGTACTTTCGTCCCCATTTCTGAAGATTCTATTGTAATAAGCATATTTCAAGAAAACGTAAGTAGGGTATGTACTAAAAAGACCGTCGATATCCCATAATTAATCACTTGCAAACCCACAAAAATAGGGAAAAAAAAAAAAACGAAGCCATCAATTCAAATAGAATTGAAGAAAGAAAAATCGGAATATAGACATTTGCGGCCGTTGAAACAAGACATTCTGTAATAGCAAGATATGTTCAATCCAAGTCTTCTGTTCTTAATGGGTCGCAGTCAAAACAAAGTAAATCTTTAATAAACATAAAACTAAATTGCAAAAATGGTTATGAAATAATTACCTCATCAAACCCTCATCTCGAAATCTCCTCTTACAGAGAAACCTTCATGGGATTCATCGTCCGAAAGTGTAATAGGTAAAAACAGCTCAAGGTTGAATTAAAGAAAAAAAAGGGAGGCTTTTTCACGATAGACTACACTACACTAACTAAAGAACAAAAGCTTATAAAAGAAAAAAAAAACGAAGGCGCTGATGATTTTAAGGTAGAGAAAAGAATCAAGACAAAGTGGTTTAATGGCTCACTCAATTCAGGGAAGCTCAGATCCTCATCGAAAGAGAAACTAAAACATTGGAACTTTCGATCTGATGGGCCACTTATCTCTCTCCAAGAAAGAAAGAAAAAAAACAAAAAAGAAAACTAAAAGCTATCGACTTTAGAGAGAGAATGGGAGGGCATAGCAAACTTCAGAAGAAAGATTTGATTTTTAGTAATTGTGTGTGGGCATACATTTTACTATTAGTAATAACTTAATGCTAATAAATGATTGTTATTATTTTTTTGGAATATTTAGCTTTCTTTTCAATCAAGAGAGAGAGAGATCCCATGTAAGAAATCTTCTCAACAATCACAAACGAACAACCCTCAAAGGAACAGTGACATAGAACTTGTCAACATCGAGTCTATTTTTTTTTAATTATCTGATTTAATATTTTTTTCTTTTTCTTTTGATATTTCTATTCTCCATCCTCATTCATATGCGTCTAGTTACCTTGAAAGCTGTAATAACTCCTTTTTCTCACATGATTCGATTTTTTTTTAGCTTATGATTATTTTCATCTAAAAAATCTTTTATTTTTTCACTTATTATTAAAAAAAGGTAAAACAAAATTAATGATATTGGGTATATTGTTAGGTAACGTACAGAAACGGCTACTTTTAGATCTTGAAAATATTTAATCTTTTAAAAAACAAAAAAATAGTTGAAATGATTTTAATTTGCTAAATAAAATAATGCATTTGAACTATATGATCAGATTGTCATTTCTTTAATCTTGGGAACGTATATATATTTAATTATTTCCATTAATTAAGGTTTTTTTACTTTCCATTACAAGCATATATCTTATTGGCTGGTTCGTGCGTTAGATAAGAAGTAGGTCCCATGCTGGTATGTGGGCTGCTGTGCTATTTTTAATATTCTTTTTGTTTAGTCCTTTAGGGTTTTTTATTTAATTAATATTATTATTATTGGAATAATAAATAAACGTATCTCCATGTTTTATTCCTTTCGCTAAGAAAAAATAGCTAAAAATCTAATTGTAGTGTAAAATAACGTTAATTAATTAAATTCATCAAATCATAATTGTACAAATTGCAAAATACTGTTTTTTTATTGTCACAAAATATGATTATATAATTACAAATGTGTATGCTGACTATTATGCTTGCACATTTATATATTTATCACTTTGTTAAAATGATGGGACTTTATTAGCTAGTATATAGGATAACACCACTAGTCTCTATCATCAAGTAAATACATCACACAAACCATATTTTAGACAATTAATCCGTACTTAAGAAATATATAAAATTACATATATATATAATATATTTCCGTTTGTTACTACACTACAATATACTTTACTCATTTATTCATTTCATATTCATCCACATCCACGAATCTTCGGTCCATTCGATGTCTAACTAAGAATAATAATAATAATCATGCGAAACGCCTATAATGCCCCTTACGCGGGACCCACATGGAATTTAATTAATACCAAACAATTAGAAAAACAAGGAAAATAAAAGCTGAATCGTGGTATATTTAATAATGTCGGTTTAAAAATTATCAATTGGGTGATTAAATATTTCCATTAAATATTTCCATTGGGTGATTAAATATTTCCATTGGGATATTCATTCAAGAATTTATTATTAATTCAATCCATATTTAAAACGTAAATCATTATTATTTGTTTGTCAAGGAGGGGGGGCCCACATATTTTTATCAGTTCTCACCCATTCATTGTCCGAAGAATCTGTACATTGGCAAGACATTTAAGTCAAATTATTATTTAAAAAATAAATAAAAAATTGACCAAACCGTTAACCGTTATGATGGATCCACTCCAATAAATGAGCCTGCAAATGGGCTTTAGTTTTTTTTCTTTTTCATTTTTTTTTATTTCCATAGCAATCCAATATATAAATATATACTAGCATACAACACACATTCATGCTATAATATATAAATATATAATATTACTTTATATTTTAATTATTATTTTCAAAATAATATAAATGAAATCATAAATTCATTTTTAGTTATATAATATTTGTAAATATCTTGAAAAATTAATTTATAAGGATAAAATTAGAATAATAAAAAAGTTAAGGGTAAATTTGTAATTTACTCTATATAAATTAATTGGGTCGATTGAAAGAGTTAATATTTTTAATTTTTTAATAATTATTAATTTGTATTATCTCTAAATTGACATATGATAGTTTTTAAAAGGTCTTAAGATAATATAATTTTATATTTTAAGAGTAATTTTTAATTTAAAATATTTAATAAATAAGCGTAATTTTAATTATATAAAAGAAATAATTAAGTTGGGAGGATATAATTAGAATAAATTAAAAAATAAAATGATAATTTTGTATTATTTTTTAGTTTTTAAGTATAATTGCTAATCCAATTAATTGATGATTTGACAGTTGTAAGTGGTCCCCATTAATTATTAAATAGAATAGATAATAATCCAAGGGAGTAATAAAATAGATATATGAAGCCTCTATCTATATATGATATGAAATATGAATGAATCATTGGTCTCTATGGACGGCAAGTAAGTATGGGCATATCTCCACGATTTACAAAGTCCATCTTCTTCAACCTAACGCAGCATAACACCTTTTCAGGCAATTCCTCACTGCTCTGCCCCTGCAAATACTTCCCTTTTATTATTACCACAAACCTTATAATTTCTCTGGTAATAATACATACATACATATATATATATATATAGTCGACTTGACCTGAATCGTCAGCCCAAGGTCAAGAATGCCGTCTTTCAACCGCTCTCTGAAAGCTTGAAGCCCCTTTCTAGATATATAGCTGAAACGATGCACATCAATGTCTATCTCCATGTAATTACTTCCCTGATGAGAAAATCACCAATTACAACCTTATTCATCAACAATCAATGGAAGACAACGATATGTTTTGTTGCTAAATAATGATGACGATGGTGTTATTACTACCTTGTAGAAAGCATGTTGAGGGCGCGAAAGGACGGGCTTATCTTTATAAGCCTGAAGAAGCTTTCTCTCGGCAGAGCTCAAGCCGAGGTCTTCGGAGTTTACTAGGTTAACCATGATCTTAAGCCTTTCCCTGAAAGGGACGATGGTTTCCTTCCCAAACCCGCCCTTCACTGTCTCCATTTCGTTCTCGACGAATCTCTAAAAAAATGTTCTATTGATGTCAAGAACGACGAATGCATTGGCAACCTTTTCTTTTTTTGTTTTGTTTTTGAGTACCTTTAAAGTGTCGAAGTACTTAGGAAGTTTGTCTCCGTCTAAATTTTCGATAGCTTTGAAGTATATTACGAGGCTGCTTCCTTCTCCGTCGCTTTCCCCGTTGAAGACCGTGGCGGGATAGGCGGGAAGCTGTAATAACGGCTCGTATGATCTTTTTCGAATGACATTTTAGATTCATCGTATGTATGTATGTATGTATGTATGTATGTATGTAATATGTATACCTGAATATTGACAATGAGCAGTGAAGGAATATGAAGCAATTCATGGTGAGAATCGACAGAAGGGGGTTGAATGTACTGAGCAATGTGATGAATCTTCTTCGAACAAGCAAACATATCGACGCCAATGGCTTCGTAGGGACTATAGCTTGGAGCATTATGCTTCTTTCTATCTCTGAAAAGACAAAGTGTTAGTTATTACATACAAGAAAGCAAGCAGTAGACAGATATATTTCGAGATAAGCTGAGGACTACTCGCCTGAGGTAATTCTCTCCGCGGAGCTTAAACGACGAAGGCGATAAAGGGCACCAAGATCCCGGGAAAGGGTTCGAAAATCCCGCCCTTCTTGGATTATGTAAGTACCTCTTCGACGAATCTGTAATAATAATAATCAAGATTTTTTCACTTTCTGAACTGTGCTTATTTGTTATCTCTTTTTCTAACACTTTGTTCTTAACTCACAGAACTCGGTCGAAGCATCTCCGTCCTGCGATGATTTCCTCATCCTCGACGCAAGAACGTTAGCCGTCGACGGTTTTCTCCTCTTCGACGTAGTCCCGAGGCACGGCAGAGATTGGCCGATGTCCGACGAAGATAAAACCTCAGTCTTCTTCTCTGATGATATGATCATCTCCTTCGGACTGCCCAGCGATGCATAGTTGTTATCTGATTTCAAGAACGCAAAACTATGATTAATCTTTGCTTAAATTCAGGCAATAAAAAAATATACAGCGAAAAAAAGGGCGATGTGTAATAAACCTCCCGCCACGCTGATGAAGTCATCCTCCGTATCAGACTCGAGGAAGCTCAAAGAGTCGAACCACTCTTCTTCAACGAATCTCTCTGTAAAATAATCTCACCATTACTAATGCTCGAAAGGGTTTTTTTTTTTTTCAACTCACAGAAAGTACTTTTCTTATTACCTATTACATGATCATTGTTTGAGTTCCATTGCATCTGAGGATGGACGTGGAAGTCCACCAAGACAAGTCGTCCTTCGATCGAAACCACTTCGTCGTCGTGTATGGTCGGGATGGTCGACGGAGCTATTTTCCGGCGAATTTTGCACGACTTGTAGATGTACTTCGCCTTCGACTTGAGCTTTTTCTTGGGCTTTGAGACACATCCGCCCATGATTTCTAACTCGAAACTAGTTTAAGATCATCAAAGGGTTCAGTCTGAGGATTATTTTGTCTGAATCAAATGAGGGCCGCTGGTCAGTGTTCATATATAGATATGATATATAGCTTTGGTGAAGATACAAAGATGATGACTTTAGTGGATGATGAACAACAATGGAGAAGTAGAAGCTCATTTTATATAAAAACTTATTAGCCTAACTTTGACCATGAATTATTATGTTTGTTATTATTGTTATTAAACTAAATAAAATGGTTTTTTTTTTTTTTTTTTTTTATGTGAGGTTTGGACATTTTCCTTCCACACGAAATAAACCAAAGAAAAGAACGAAAGGTTACTACAATAAGTTGTTGTCAGGTTGTTATAAGATCTTTAATGCCAGGTCTTGAGAATGCATTCAAATGATTAGACTGCTGTGCACAATTATTATTTATAATTATTATAATTTTTTTTTTAATATGGAATGCACGAACATCGTATATTAGTTAGTTATTTAACTTTCATGAATGGTCCAAGAATTTAATAAGAGTTTTATGTAATGAATAGAGAGTCAATTTTCCTCGGCCCTAGTACAACCTTGCATGCATTTATTACAGTTTCTGTCACTTATAGGTTGGTTATTAAATCTATAATGTATATATGAATATGTAATATTTTTCAAAGTCAAAATGATCTGCTTATTAAAAATTTGACTTTATCTACCAAAAGAAGGGGAAAAAAACCGTCATAGCACGTTGTGGAAATTTAACAAATGTTCGTCAATGAGTTAATTCAAACATATTTTCACGACAATAATTTTTTGTGATTAAAAAATTGAATTAAATAATTGTTAGGGAGAAAAGAATCCTCGTTTATTTGTTAGGAAATGATTGCATTGGTTCGGTTTGTGACCATCAAGACAGCACATAAGTTTCAAGTTGTAATTATTTGCAACGTTTCTACCTAATTTTTGTAGAAAAAAAAATTAATTACCCCGAATTATATATATATATATATATATATATATTTATTAAGATATGTTAGGTAAGTAGGTAACAAAGTCGATTGAATAATATATATTTAATAAAACTCATGCGCCGCGCGACAAATGGAGTGGCGAAGCTAACCGAGGTTATTAATACTAGTATTTTACGCACACTCGATGTTTGTGCTATCATATATAAATATATAATTAGTTTATATGAATTTAAAATATTTAGTTGATGAAATTATAATTTAAAATTAAATCATATATTATTTTTAGGTATATAAAAAGATTAAATTAATTTTTAAGGATATAAATATAATAAATTTAAATTTTGAAGGGTAAAATGGTAAATATATGAATTAAAATCAAAATATGGATAAATTAGTAATTAATCAATGAAATTGAAATTAACTATCTGCCGTTACTGTCATGTCAATGCTCTTATAATAGATGATAAATCACAATCGTTGATTTTAAATAAATTTAATGGCCCAGATTTAAATAGAATGCCACACCAATAAGTCCATTAGCCTCTATATAAAGGTATAGATTATCACTAATAATATATTTATTATGTAATATTGTGAATATATATGTGGATGTATATTTTTTATAATGGTTGGTTAGATAAAGTTGAATAAAGATGATGTGTATTATGAATAATGATGGATAAATAAAGATGGTGGTTAAATAACGATGATGAGAAGATAAATTAGATGTGTCTATTTTATGTTGATGTAATATTTTATTTTATGGTTGTAATTTGAGAAATTTGCCTATAAATAGGCACCTTGAGTTGTATTGTAAAAATACACACAAGTATTGAAATACATTTCATAATTCATCTCTCTAATATTTCTCTCCATAATAATAATATCATAATATAAATAATAATCATAATAAATATTTTATAACACGTTATCAGCACGAGCGCTCTCCGGCAACGATCAACCTCCGGCGAAGATCTTGTTCGAGTATAATCGAACACGAACACTTTTCGACAACGATCAACCTCTCTCAAAGAAGTTATACGAGTATAATTGAGGTATGATAATTTTATTTTGTCTACGATAATATTGTTATCGTACACTTATTATGAATAATTAAAAATAAATATAATATACAACAAAACTCCTATAGCCGAGTGGTGTCGCGGAATATCGTCGCTAAAAGTGATGAGAGGTCCAGATTTCGATTCCCCTTGGTGGCATGTGGTATTTTTTTTTTCAAGAATAAAAAGGGAAACAATTTTTTTTTGAGAAACTTTGAATTAATTATGGACTGTACGAATCTTGGACTATGGACACGAATTTTGGACAATGAATATGGACTGTGGACAATGGACACGGATTTTGGACATCATAATTACCTTACCGGAACTTGAAAAAATTAAAGATAAATAATAATGAACGCCTTATTATTATCTCTTGCTTTGTGATTATTTATTTTATCTTATTTTATTTTTAACATGTTTTTATATCTATGATAGTAAATATGTCGAACTTGGCGAGCCTTGAATTTCACAATTCCTTCCGTATATTATAAAGCTATCACCACGTTCAGTCCATCGGATATAAGACGAATAAATATCGTGAGAAAATGATCAGAAAATATTATGATGGATGAATGAAAAGCATAAGTCCGACCGAATGATCATATTGCATTCCCTGAAGTGAATGCATTCGCAAATAATAAAAGTGGTCGTGAAAATTATATTTACTGTGGTTATTATTTCCCTCGAAGTGGAAAATTAATGAGTCAGCGAAAAAAAAAATATTGAGCAATATAAAGATCATTATAATATTATCGTTCATTATTATTCGCACCAGAAGATCCCGTTGATCTTTCTAACGAGCAATTAAAAGTGAAGTGGCGTTGAAATTAAATTTTGCTCATGTTTGCAATATTACAGAAAATTTGTGCCGGATCTGATAAAATACTCAGTCGGATATTGTAAATTTTCGTAAAGATCCGAATAAAGAAAATTGATTCCAACGGACTGATATTTTATTTACGCGTTATTTATATTTTCTGTTTATTGTTATATATATATATATATATATATATATATATATATATATAATTTTATTGTTTTGTTATATTCATCAATAATATTATTATATATTTATTAAAGATATTGTTACAATGGATACAAACATGTGCAATGGGAAGTTATGTCTTGCAGATTGTGCAACGACTAATACGATTCTAAAAACAATATTTCTCCCATATTGAAATGAAAGAAACAAGTGTTATCACTATATCGGGTAGCACAAATATAATTGAAGGCTCCGGAAGAGCTAATGTTTTATTACCTAGAGGAATAAGGCTGATAATTGAAAATGCATTACATTCTCCTAAGTCTCAAAGAAATTTATTAAGCTTTAAAGCTCTTCGACATAACGGATATCATGTTGAGACTGCAGAAAAATGAGATGTTGAATATTTACACATCACAAAAGTGATATCGGATGATAAATGAATTGTAGAAACATTAAATTCATTTGACTCTGGGTTGTATTACACGTATCTTAGAACGATTGAATCGTATGCTATCGTAAACCAGAAGTTTACTGATTTCAGTACATTTATTATTTGGCATGTCCGGTTGGGCCATCCCGGTGCAATTATGATGCGGAAAATAATTCAAAATTCACGTGGACATTTAATGAAGAGCCATAAGATTCTTCAATCTAATGAATTATCATGTGCTGCTTGCTCTAAAGGGAAGTTGATTCTTCGGCCATCACCAGTAAAAATAAAGAATGAATCCATAAGGTTTCTGGAGCGTATACAAGGTGTGGGCCGATACATCCATCATGTGGACTATTTAGATACTTTATGGTATTGATCGATGCATCAACTAGGTGGTCTCATGTATGTTTGTTATCAACACGCAATGTAGCATTTGCGAGATTGCTTGCTCAGTTGATTCGATTAAGAGCACATTTTTCAGATTACCCTATAAAGAAAATACACCTTGATAATGCTGGTGAATTTACTTCCAAGGCATTTAATGATTATTGCATGTCTATTGGAATTGATGTTGAGCACCATGTGCTGCATGTTCATACGCAAAACGGTCTTGCAGAATCATTGATTAAAAGGCTGCAATTAATTGCAAGACCATTATTAATGAAGTCGAAACTTCCCTCGTCTTGTTGGGGACATGCTATATTACATGCAGCGGCACTAATCCGCATCAGGCCAACAAGTTATCATGATATCTCCCCGATACAAATGGTTTATGGTCAGGAACCAGATATTTCCCATCTGAGAATTTTTGGATGTGCAGTGTCAGGAACCGAAACCGAAACCTTATTTTATAAGATCATGCATTTGTATGATTGCATGTGTAATATTTTTAATAAGGTTTGGTAAAGATAATAGAATTATTTTCGTACTCATGCATGGAAATATTGCACCGAAAACTATTAGGTACCGAAAACTTCTTCTGTACCGAAAACTATTAGGTACCGAAAACTTCTTCTGTACCGAAAACTATTAAGTACCGAAAACCTCTCCTATGCCGAAAACTTAAAATACCGAAAACTATTTGCATACCGAAAAGTTTATTGTACCGAAAACTTAAATATCGGAAACTAAGATGGTATCGAAAACTTTGATATGATGGTACCGAAAACTTTCTCAAGTAAATACCGAAATATTTCTTATACCGATAACCTTAAGGAAGAGATACCGAAAACTTGGATAGAATGATGATACCGAAAACTTTTCCTCTCATGCATATAAGGACCGAAAACCTTCTATTATGCACAAAGAAGTATCGAAAACTTTTATAAGACAAGGGTACCGAAAATATCAATCACTATGCCGAAAACTTATGCATAGATGGTATAGAAAACCTTAAGCAAAGGAAAAACATTATTCTATCAAAGGAATTTAAGAATGTGACACCTCATGCTTAATAAGTGCTTAGTAAGCACTTTTAACCCAAGTGTATCACTTTAATTACTTAATAATGAAGCAACATCATACCCTAACCAGAAGAAGAGCTCGGAAACTTACAAGTGAAGATCTTTGAAGCAACACCATAGGATGAAAGCTAAGCATTAAAGGGAAGGAAGAAATTAGGCACTAATGAGGTATACATGTGTAATTCATTACCATAATCCATATTTTCTCAATCCTAGATGAATTATTGTGAAGTTAAGATCATGGTTAGCTTAATAAGGAAGACAAGGGTCGAGCATAAAGAATTATGCATTTTCTTTCATGAATAAAGCATGTTTCTCAATAGAAAGGGTGTAAGTAATCATGGCAGTTGTTCCTGCAGCCTCGGTCCTGTGTTCATGTCCATTTTTGAAATGGTTACACTTCGAATATGGAAAATATCAAAGAACAAAAGTTGTAGAGAATTGAGCAAGCTTGCTATAGAAATTTGATTCAGAATCATAAGTGTCGTGTATCAAAAGCTAGGATACAAAAGACACTGACTGCCAAATCAGAACAACAATAACTAAGAAGCATATTAATGACGTATTTAAGTGTTGATACCCTGAGAATTTGAGAATGTGTAAAGAATGAAAGTTTTAGAGTATTGGCTGTTCAGACCAGTTTGAATTAACCTCATTGGTGTCGGATATCAAAAGTTATAAATTAGAAGATACCAGCTGCCAAGCTGAGCAGCAGTAGCCAAGAAGTAAGCTGATGGCTCATTTTGGCACTGATGCACTTAGAATCCGGGAATGTGAACTGAACGAAAGTCTTAGATAATGGAGTTGGCTTTCCAGAACAGTTTGAACCAACATTATTAGTGTCCTGTATCGAAAGATATAAGTAAAAGAGTGCAGACTGCTACTACTGAAAAATATTTTCAGAAAGTCATTTTGGAAATTATTATAAGAGGTTGATGAAAGCTAAGGATTTAAAACAAGGACTTGTTCATATATAAGAACATGCATATCATGCATATATGTTATTCATAGGGTCTTGTATTGATGTATTTGAATGTGACGTGTTTATAGGTCATGATCTCGACAAAGGTAAGGACAAAGTCGAGTAAAGAAACGAGATTATATAAGCTAAACCTGTGAGTATGATTCGCAACGTGTGTCTTATGTGCTATACGTGCTATATGTGAATTGTTTGACTGACGTTTTTGTGAAACATGAATTGACTTGATATGTTGTTTATCATGAAAGCTGATTGATATATGTCATGATACGTTATTTGACATGAAAAACAATGTATTATGTGAATCGACGTAATACGTTATGCGATATACATGATTCGGAAATTGGCTTGTTACGCAATACCTTGTATTATATGTCATATGCATTCACATGTAAAGAAAAGGGAGAAACCGTTATAACTCCTATGGCTTCGGATGATGCGAGATATTATGCCACGGTTACGTCCCTACAAATCGGGGGATGACAGAGTCCTGTACAGGCACCAAAAGAAAGAAATGCCTACAGAGTCCCATGCATGGGCACACATATATTCGATAGTCCGAGTCGAGCTGGTTCATAACGGGAGAATCATCATGCAATAGGAATCACATGAACGATGGTTACGTGATGGAATATCTGATGGAATGGTTATGTAAACAATGATTCGACGGAATTTGAATGTTATCTGTTTACAGCTTAATAGTTACGGATATTGATTTTACATGTTGCGATCATACTCTGAATTGTTGTCTTCACAGTTTGCGTTATAGATAATGGACTTACGGTCGGCCGGCTGCGCTCTAATCCTCCTCCCTCGGCTCATCATCTGCATATAGATTTTAAGTGAGATTCCACTGCGATGTGTATGTTTTGAAATTATGATATGGGAAATTTTATATGTACGGCTTTGACGAATATGTCATGATTGAAAAGATTTTCAAAGAGGAATGAAAGATCGACGGTTTTTTAAAAGCAAAAATTTTTTTACGTGAATATTTCATAGATACATGAAATATGTGCCTGGAATGTGATAGAAAAATGGGGCGTGACATGCAGTATATGTTCCAATTGCTCCACCACAACGTACTAAGATGGGACCTCAAAGGAGGATGAGAATTATGTCGGATTTGAATCTCCATCAATAATAAAATATTTAGAACCTTTAACTGGAGATTTGTTTACGGCTGGATTTGCCGACTGTCATTTCGATGAATCGAATTTTCTGACATTAGGGGGAGAAAAGAAACAGCTGGAGAAAAATATTAGTTGGAATGAATTATCGCTAAATCATTATGATCCTCGAACGAAAGAATGTGAACTTGAAGTTCAAAAGATAATTCATTTACAAAGTTTAGCGAATCAACTGCCAGATAGTTTTACTGACCTTAGAAGAGTGACTAAGTCGCATATACCAGCTGTTAATGCTCCTATAAAAATTGATGTTCCTGCAGAACATACAAGGATCGAGCCTAAGTCACAATTAAAGCGTGATAGGCCATCGAGTTCCAAAGATAAAAATCCTCGAAAAAGAAAAGGAGCAAATACTAAGAATGGTCCACTCGAGGATTTATCGACTCTCGAAGAGTCAGCGGGCATAAATGATTATGAAAATGAAACTCAGGTACCTGAAAATATTGAAAATAATGAAAATGAAGAGATCTCGATAAACTATGCCCAAAATGGAATCAGATGGAACCGAGACAAAGTCAACGTTGACGATATATTCTCATTTAATGTAGCGCTACATGAGATGAATGGGATGAATGAAAATAAGAATCATGAACCAAGGTCTATACAAGAATGTAGACAAAGAAATGATTGGCTAAAATGAAAAGATGCAATCGAGGCAGAATTGAAATCACTTGAGAAACGAAAAGTTTTCGGACCCGTAGTCCGCATACCAGAAAATGTGAAGCCGATTGGATATAAATGGGTTTTTATTAGAAAAAGAAATGCTAGGAATATTTTCTAATGTTCAATAATCATGTTATCTTTGTCTTGGGACTAAAGTGTATTTTATGTAAATATAGGGACTAGTTGAAAATATACCAAAGTATGCTTTGGTATATATAGGTTGAGTGTGTGTAAAATACACACAACTTGAGTTTTAACTTTCTCTCACTAGAAATACTCTCTCATCATTATCATAATTAGGGCTTAATTGTAGAGAGAGAAATGAGCTTTTTGTAGAGAGAAGTTTGGTGATTAATGGAAGATTGATTGATAATTACCCAAAAGTCTTCCGCGCGTTATTAATCAAAAGGTATGTCTCAATCGATCTATGCTCAAGTTCTTCGTTGGATGTGAAATCTGTGACCTATAATTGGTATCAGAGCTGAGCGTGTGATTGAATTGGTTGAAATGAGTTTACGATAGCTACTGTTCATCGCGATCATCACTGTTCATTGCATTTTTGAGTGTGCTGCTTGCTTAGATGTTTGCGATGTTGTGTTTGATACTGTTTGCGATGATTAATAGTTGATTAATTGAGCTGATTATTGCTGAATTTGGACCAAATTATTGATTTTTGATCGAATTGTTCTTATGATCTTCAAAGTGTTCATGTGAAAAACTCGAAAATTGTTTATGTTTTGCTTTTGATCTGGATTAATCGAGTGTTTTTACATGTTTAATTGCTGTTTTCGATCGATTATCTAAGCTTAATTCGAGAACTTAAGTGTTTTTGATCGAATTTAATCGAATTGCAAAGTTTACGAATCGGATATCGATCGTAAACCTCTTGATTATCTGTTTACGAATCCACATTCATCGTAAACCTTCACATTTCTACTGTTTACGAATATATTTCATTCGTAAACTATCTTTAAGAAAGGTTTACGAATATTTTTCATTCGTAAACGCTTTAAGGAAAAGGTTTACGAATATTAACTTTGCAATAGTCTGTTATTTAAGCTTTGCGGACGAAAACTTTACGAACAAAAAGGTTTACGAGCCTCTCACATGAGAAAGTTTTCAAAATTAGTCAAAGCTTTATAGTTTACGGTCAAACACTTAAGTTTACGGTCCATTTAGTTTTCACTCGTAAAGTTCCTGTTTACGATTCTATTTCATTCGTAAACCATCTATAGCAAAGGTTTATGAATAGTTTTCATTCGTAAACTCATTTAGGAAAAGGTTTATGAACCTATTTCGATCGTAAACCACAAAGACTCCAGTTTACGAATCAATCTCAATCGTAAACCTCATTAACTTTTCATTCGTAAACTAATTGTAAGAGACTGTTTACGAATCATAAAAGTTTACGAGCAAACCCAAGTTTGCGATCGAACCCAAGTTTGCGATCGAAACTTTACGGGAAGAACTTTACGATTCGAAGTTTACGATATAAACAGTAAAGGGAAGGTTTACGAATAAACTTCAATCGTAAACTATACCAAGGACCGTTTTACGAATACTTACTGTTTACGAATCCTTATCGATCGTAAACCTCTGAAGTCTACTGTTTACGAATATATTTCATTCGTAAACTATCCATAGCAAGGTTTACGAATAGTCTTCATTTGTAAATTCATTTAGGAAGAGGTTTACGAATCTATTTCATTCGTAAACTTTACTTTACGAAGGAACTGTTTACGAATAACTTTTCACTCGTAAACCTTACTTTACGAAGTTACTGTTTACGAATACTTTTCATTCGTAAACTATCTCAAGGCACTGTTTACGAATCTATCTCATTCGTAAACTATAAAGGTTTACGAATCACAAAGGTTTACGGTCAAATACTGCCCGTAAACCTAAAACACCCGCAAACATTTGAAAAGGTTTTAGGTAGCAAAAAAAAAAAGTCCTAAATTTTTTTTTCTACTACGAGATTTTTATGTACCTACTTTTCAAAGGTTTACCGAGGCTTAGAAAAATTTTTGGGTAAAGAAATTTTTTTCCGGTAAAATTTTTCAGTACAAAAATTATTCTCGGTATAATTTTTTTATGTAAATCATTTTAAAAATATTTACGAAAACCTTTTCATACAAACTTAGACCCGTAAACCTTCTATCTGAGACACACAAACGAAGACTTTACTTTGTCAAATCTACTGTTTACTGCTCTCATTCATTCGTAAACTTCAAAGCTTTACTTTACGATTGTTACTGTTTCGATCGTAAACATACACATATCTACTGTTTACGAATAAATCCCATTCGTAAACTATATATAAGAAAGGTTTACGAATATTCTTCATTCGTAAACAAGCACTATAAGTTTACGATTAAACTTTACTTCACGAAAGTACTGTTTACAGTTCTTAAAGGTTTACGAACGATTAAAATTTTACGAACGATTCTCATTCGTAAACATTCTTTACTCGTAAACTAAAAAACACTGTTTACAGCTTCTCTTTCATTCATAAACTAATATTGTGTAAAATCAGAACCGTAAAATCTTACATTTTTTTAATAATATACAAAGTCTAAGATACAATCCAAGCTGATAATTAATATTTTGTATCTAAACTTTGCTGTGCTGAAAAGTTTATGAACTGAACTGAAATCAAAAGTTTGCGGTTAATATAAAAAATTAAAATTTTTAAACAGAATCGAAAATATTGATCACAAATTAAATCAATTCTAAAACACGTCAACGATCAATATACATCCAACAATTTTATTTGATCAAAATTAAGATCCAACATTCTATATAGAATTTAATTACCAACATTCTATATAGAATTTAATTACCAACATTATTTGAACTTAAATTTTCAAAATTCTATATTTGAACTGAAAAGATTAAAATGGATTTATTTCATGAACAAATGATCAAGATACTAGAAGCGTGTCTTAAGAAAACATCTAGAAATTGAAGCTAGTCTTGAATGTCAATTGACCAATGCAAAGGATGGGATTATAAGGTTGAAGACTAAGACCACAGAACATGAATAAAAAATATGTGAGTTGAAAACAAGTCTGTCTGCCTGTTATGAAGCAAACAAGTCAATGTTGCAAAAATTCTCATCCACAAATAATGAAAAAGAAATGGTCAAGAAATTAGAAGCAAGATTAGCCAATAATGAAGTTGTCCTAAGAAAACATCGATTAGAAGAAGCCAATCTAGGAATAAAGCTTCAATTAGCTAATGAGAAAATAGCTAAACTTAACAATGATCTTGCTAAATCAAATTCTGAAACAACAGAACTAAAGGAAAATAAAGATTATCAAGCTCAAAATAAATGTCTTTCTGAAGAACTCACTAGATTATACTGTAAAATTAAAGAACTAGAGGTTCTTCTTGCAAAGAAAGAACAAATTGAGCAAAAATTGTCTCGAAACAAGTCGACTCAAACAATTGAGTCAATGTCAACCGATGAACATTCTATACTATCGATAAAACCCGAACCTAAGGATTGTTACACTCCAGACGGGTTTCGAGCTCAAATAGATAAGCTTTTAAAGGAGAATTTAATTCTAAAAAATTCCTCTCAAAAAGGCGCAAGAATGACTAAAGATATCAAGAAAGAAAGAATAGAGGAAGACAAATTGTCTTCTATTGCCTCGACTAAATTTGGTTCTACCTCTATTCCTAATCCAAAAATACCCAAAGTCATTCTAAAATCAAAATTAAAGAAAGAAACTACTAAAACTAAAGTAGACAATAATTACACATTCTCTATTAAAACTGAAACGTCCAAAAGTAATAATTGTCTAAACAAAAGTAGCTCATTTAGTACACATTACAAAGTGAATTATGTGAGTCTAGAAGGTAGGAAATACGACACTTCTATACTTAATGCTATTGATTCTATAAACTCGTATTCCTCTCTCAAGTACCCGGTCAAAGTCATGCGAATTGCATCTTAAGCGACTGGCGAAAGAGAAAATTTACTCTTCTACAAAAAGACACACATTCACCGATGCTGAAAAGTTAAATTTCAAAAAGGTACAACAAATTTGAAAACCTAAGCTACAAATGGAAATAAGTAGTCATCGACAAATATGGATTCCTATGACTGCTTTATGTGATAATTTTGCTTCCAAATTTGAAGCTTATATGCATATTTGTTTCACTGCTAATCAGGGAGGACCCGTCCAAAAATGGGTACCAAAGTCCCGATAATTTGTTTTGCAGGTCCCGATCATACATGGTAAATAGATGACGATTGCTCCACATGTATGGTCGGTATGCAATGATGAGCAGTCGCACAAGACCCCGACACGTGTGGTATTCGGTTTGCTCCACACACGAGATCGGTATGTGACGTGAGCAAACACACCAAATCAAGACTATTCCAAAGCTCTTGATTTGACATTGTTTTTATTTTTATTGTTTCGTCATAAAAAAAAGGGCCATAAAAAAAATATAAAAAAAAAGAGGAAAAGGCCATAAAAAAAATATAATAAAAAAAATATAATAAAAAAATAATAATAAATAAATAAAAAAAGGGGCCATAAATAAAATAAAAAAAGAAAAGGCCATATAAAAAAAAAAAAGAAAAAGAAAGGCCATAAAAAAAAATAAAAATAAAAATAAAAAAACAGAGAAGAACTTTTGAGCTTCAATGTTTAAAGAAGGCCGGGCCGATTTCAAAGTCAAAAGGCGCTTGAATTTAAGGGTAGTCGGTCTTCACATTCTATTTTATTTAGGGGGAGTGGATAGATATATCGACAAGGCGCATGAATTTCAAAAGAGCGTATTACTATAGTTCTAATGTAAAAAGCGTATATGTTTTAAGGGGAGTGATACTTATGAGTGCAGAAGGCACATTTATTGGGGAGTGTCACTTCACATACAAAAGGCGCTTGATTTCTTCGTAATATGCAATTTCTCAAAAAGCGCATCTATTTAGGGGGAGCACGGGCATCACATTAGAATTAGCGCAAGTATTTAGGGGGAGTGTTACCTAAAAACAGCGCTAACCCATAAATGGAATGCCCTGAAGACAACCTTCATGCTTTGAAGAGGGAGAGCTACCTAAATGCCAACAAGCGCATGGACACAAAAGAGTTGTTCACATACCTGTTCCAAAGGTTCAGTTGACCCAACTGATCCTAACCCAGGAACAAACCCCGAGTGTATGTGAGGGTATTGAGCGTATCACGATGACATCCTTACAACTCAACCACAAACTATCCGGGCCATAACCATATAGGTACATGACTGATTTATCAGATCCCGGGTAGAAGACGATTCATCTGGTCCAAAGGCGCATGCACGACCCTTCCTAGCTACTCATTTGTCTCCCTAAAGACAGATGTTTCAATATCTCACGGGGAACCGCATATGCTATCACCGTTTCATTTGGAAGCGGGAGATATTGAACAAAGTGGTCCACAGCCCCACATCACGACTTTCTTGAACACGTAAATGTCTAGTGTGTCCTCATAGCCTAAATATTTTTAAAAATTTTCTAGGACACATACATTCTTTTACACACATATTGCAGGTCTACGTGACCATGCCAGAACTTCTGTAGACGCATCATTAAATGATGTGTTTCTATGATCAGAAGGAAGTCATGCCGTTGCAACATAAAAACAATAACGGTAGCAAGTCATCTTCTGGAGCACGACTCTAGAACGATGTCAACGGGATGCCTATGTGGCCCCGTAGTCCCTTCAAGTGCAAGTCTGTGTGACTTTGCATCAACGACCAAGAGTGACATCTAGGGATGTCTCACGATGATCGGTCGTCTGTCCCGTTTTCAGTTACTTCATCCGGAATTCAACGACAACACGTTCCGCGTACACTCAGGATCACCTTGATCACATAGCATGACGATACAAATGAATCGCCATGAGGGGGAGAAGTATATCAAGGAGGCCAAGCACGTGAACTCATTAAAGAAGCCAAGCTTTCAACGCACGTGCTGAACCACAACAAACAAGACCTCTCTCCATGGTTCGAGCATACACGACAAGTCAATGCTGACGATCCGCGCGACTCTGATAGATGCAAGAATTGACGAATATCAAAGTTGCAAAGAAGAAAAAGAGAGTGCATGTAAATAGGGGGAGACTGAAGATTCTCCAGATGCTCTCAGCTATTTTCTTCAAACTGCAACAGAAGACCGTGTCAAATTCAAAGTTGAACACAAAGGGGGAGATTGTTAGGAATCTTTCTGTTGTGTTCAATAGAAGACCGTGTCAAATTCAAAGTTGAACACAAAGGCAGAGATTTTCAAGGGGGAGATTGTTAGGAATATTTCTGTTGTGTTCAAATGATGATGAAGACTGAAGATTATCAAAGACAAAGACAACCAGCGCTTCAATGACAATTGAACACTAAGGGGGAGATTGTTAGGAATATTTTCTAGTGTTCAATAATCATGTTATCTTTGTCTTGGGACTAAAGTGTATTTTATGTAAATATAGGGACTAGATTGAAAATATACCAAAGTATGCTTTGGTATATATAGGTTGAGTGTGTGTAAAATACACACAACTTGAGTTTTAGCTTTCTCTCACTAGAAACACTCTCTCATCATTATCATAATTAGGGCTTAATTGTAGAGAGAGAAAAGAGCTTTTTGTAGAGAGAAGTTTGGTGATTAATGAAGATTGATTGATATTTACCAAAGAGCTTCCGCGCGTTAATTACAAGGTATGTCTCAATCGATCTATGCTCAAGTTTATATTCGTTGGATGAAATCTGGGAATTTCAAGAAATGAAAATGGTGAAATTGTGAGATACAAAGCACGGCTTGTTGCACAAGGTTTTTCACAACGACCTGGTATTGATTATGAGGAGACATATTCTCCTGTGGTGGATGCAACAACTTTTCGTTATCTAATTAGTCTGGCAGTACGTGAAGGACTCGATATGCGTCTTATGGATGTTGTCACTGCTTATTTATACGGATCATTAGACAATGATATATATATGAGACTTCCCGAGGGATTTCAATTGCCCGAAAATTCAGGGCGACGAAATGAGTACTCAATTAAACTGAACAAATCGCTTTATGGGTTAAAGCAATCAGGGCGTATGTGGTATAATCGCCTAAGAGAATTTTTACTGAAAGAAGGGTATAAAAATGATCAAACTTGCCCTTGCATATTTATGAGAAGATCTAAAAGTGAATTTGTTATCATTGCAGTTTATGTTGATGATATCAATATAATTGGAACTCCCGAAGAGTTATCAAATGCTGTTAATTGTTTGAAAAAGGAGTTTGAAATGAAGAATCTCGGAAAAACAAAATTTTGTCTTGGACTACAAATTGAATATTTAAAGAATGGGATATTCGTACATCAAGAGACTTATACAAAAATGTATTAAAAAGATTTTATATGGATAAAGCTCATCCATTAGATACTCCAATGATTGTTCGATCTTTAGATGTGAATAAAGATCCATTTAGACCTTGTGAAAATAATGAAGAACTACTCTACTTGGTCATGAAGTACCATATCTCAGTGCCATTTGAGCACTAATGTATCTTACGAGTCATACGCGACCTGATATTGCATTCGCTGTAAACTTATTGGCAAGATATAGTTCATCACCGACTCGTAGACATTGGAACGGAGTTAAACGGATATTTCGATATCTTCAAGGAACAACTGATATGGGATTGTTCTATTCAAATGAATCGAAAGCAGATTTAATTGGGTATGCAGATGCTGGTTTTCTATCTGACCCACATAATGCTCGATCGCAAACGGGTTATTTATTTACATATGGCGGAACCGCTATTTCATGGCGGTCAGTTAAACAAAGTTTAACGGCTACTTCATCTAATCATGCCGAAATGTTAGCTATTCATGAAGCTAGTCGAGAATGTGTTTGGTTGCGATCGATAATTGAGCACATACAACAAACTATCTGAAAAGATACTTCCGACGATTTTATACAAAGATAATGCCTCATGCATTGCCCAATTAAAGGAAGGATATATTAAGGGAGATAGAACAAAGCATATTTCACCAAAAATTTTCTTTACACATGATTTAGAGAAAAATGGTGATATTGATGTACAACAAGTGCGATCAAGTGAAAATCTTGCAGATTTATTCACGAAAGCACTTCCCCCAATAATTTTCAAAAGATTGGTATATTCAATTGGAGTTCGAAGACTTCGGGATTTGAAATAATGTCGTCATCAGGGGGAGTAAATACGCATTGCACTCCTTTTCCCATTCACTGTGGTTTTTCCCATGTGGTTTTCCCAGTAAGGTTTTTAATGAGGCAACAATCGAAAGCGTATCTAAAAGAATCATGCACTCTTTTTCCTTCATTAGGTTTTTATCCCATTGGGTTTTTCCTAATAAGGTTTTAACGAGGCATATTCCTAAATATACATCCAAGGGGGAGTATTATGTAATATTGTGAATATATATGTGGATGTATATTATTTATAATGGTTGGTTAGATAAAGTTGAATAAAGATGATGTGTATTATGAATAATGATGGATAAATAAAGATGGTGGTTAAATAAGGATGATGAGAATATAAATTAGATGTGTTTATTTTATGTTGATGTAATATTTTATTTTGTGGTTGTAATTTGATAAATTTGCCTATAAATATGCACCTTGAGTTGTATTGTAAAAATACACACAAGTATTGAAATACATTTCATAATTCATCTCTCTAATATTTCTCTCAATAATAATAATATCATAATATAAATAATAATCATAATAAATATTTTATAACAATATTTAAATTTTCTCTTTAGTTTGAGGAGGTATTTTGCTATTTCTGATTCTTTAGGGGTAACTTTTAGTATTTCGACAAACCTAAGTAGTTTTTTTTATTTATTAGCACCCAAATGTATCTATGCATTAAAATTTAATAAACGGCTATAATCCTTGAGAGGCTATTGTTCCCAAAAGTAAAGACAATAGCTTCATTTAAAATATAGCACAGTTGTTCTTTTTATGTGGGTCGCAATTGCTGGCTTCCATAATATATTAAATTTTAATTTATATATATATATATATATATATATTAGTTATAAATGAAGGAAAAGAAAAAGAAATTGTCAACAAAAACCCATCATGCCAATTTATTAATTATGTTTTCACCAACTAAGGAATTTTGATAAATAACAAGTGAGCATATGAAATTATTGCAGTTAGTTCTCTACCTGAATTATTCTCTTTAAATATCAAAACACTCAATTAAATAACGTAGATGCATGTCCTACTCTCCTAAATCTAATCCTACATTAAGATAATTTTCATTATTTATTACAACGATTTATTTTTTAATTTAGGATTCTTTTATAAGAATATTTTTTATTTTTATTTTTACTTCTGTTTTTTAAGTGGGCCGAGAGAAAACTGTTGTAAAGCCCATAAGCCCATATTATATTGTTATATAAATGGTCCAAAGTCGCATATGTAATAGTTAATACAGCACTTCGCTTCGAATAAAAATGATTTTTTAATAATAAGATAAAAAAATATATATATAAAAACTTCATTGCATTTGCATATAAAATTACGAGTTATTTATTTATTTTATAAATTATGTCTTATGATATGGTAATAGCAGGTTTCGATGTTACGCAATAATGCCTTTTGTTTCATGGATAACACCATGATTTACATTCAAACCATATGTTATGATGAGGGAAAAAAAATAAGAAAGTAATAATGCAATTGGAAAAAAATTAATAAAATATATCTTAAAAGTATTATTACAACACTAGCAAAAAGGGAGTCGTGACATGATTTCGTTTTGTATTTTATTAAATAAAAATATACCTATATTTGTTATATTTTATTTATCCGTCCAATTAAAAAAGAAGAAGAAGAATATTTGATTTGATATTTTTGTTCTTTTTCTTGAATTATTTATTAATATTGTTATATAATATATACCGTAAAAGCTAGTTCACGGGCTTAATAATCACATGCCCCTTAGATCAAGGAGGATGAACAAAGACCAATAATCAATTCTCTAGTTAAATAATTATATATATAATATATATAATTAATTTAAATAATTTTTTTTTATTATAGAGCAGAAGTGCTTGAAAAAATAATCACGGGATTCACAGTTTGTTTCTATATGAAAAGAAAAAAAAAATGAAAAAAAAAAAAAGATAAAGGAGACGTTACATTTTCCTTTTTTTTTTGTTGTATTAATTAAAATTATTTAACTATTTAATACGTAAGTAAACTATAGAACTCATAATAGTCTCACTTTTTATTTTTTTTTAAATATTATTTTTTTTATCCAAATAAAACTGTACTAGCCTGCAAATTTCATTGCACGAGAATTATTTTGTCCTAATATTTGTATTTTAGCGTAGGAGCATAGAATCTTGAAGGACTTTTATGTCCTTGAAAATATCTCTTTTCAATAGATATATAATATAGTTCGAGCAAATTGACCAACAGCCCATAATTTTACCGTTTTACCCCTCACCATTATTGAGGGCTCATGCTTTGTTTCATCATATAATGATGAGAATATTTATAAAATATAGAGCAATTTTGACTTATGTGTATATATTAATTTTTCCAATTCATCAAACACGATGCTATCAGACAAGAAGGTGACAACACAAAAAGAATGCTTTTAAGCCTTGAAAAATAATTATTATATAATATATAATCTAATATAATATAGGGAGGGAGGAGCAAGACACAACTCTCTCGAGAAACAAACCCCATGCAAAATCATATCTAATGATGATTTTTTTTTATTAATTTTTTTCGAGTATTTGATTGGCTCATATGTGGTCCTAATATTTGGACCATACAATGTATTAACAATGAATAAGGGACATGAAAGAGATGGAATTAGGACAACCCAATCAATGATACCTTCAAAAATACTCTACCATCGAATTTTTGTAATTAATATATAGGTTCATATGATTATTCGATTCAATTTTTCAAATTATTTCCTTGCCTTGCCTACTTTGTTTAGATCACTAACAACTATTAGTTAGGGGCTAACTACTCCCTTCTAACATATAACTAGGAAAAAAGTTACATTTTTTTTAATTAAGTTTCTTGGAAATTTATATTAATAAAAAAAATGTTGCTATTTTCAGTACTGTCATTAATCTCTCTCTCTCTGGCCACGAGGCAGAAACAAGACACAACCCCACCTTCTGCATAGATCAGTGAAGGGCTGAAGCTAAAGGGCATTTAATGCTCATTTCAAAGCCTAAAGAAAAGATAAAGAAAGGATTTTGCTTTCCTTTTTACCTTTTACCTCTTTATCTTCACTCCAAGCCATCAATGTGCGACCTTCGGCTGTGGTGGTTATGATTCTGAGTGAACAACCATTGGTCATAGTAACTCACTTTTAAGTTTGTGGGTTTTCATTTTCTTGGTGGGTTTTCACTTGTTTTTAATTTTCTACTGAAAAAAAAATGATGTATCTGCTTGTGGGTTGAGTAATGCAGAATGTATATGCTTCTATTTTTTAGTCTTATGATGCTGCATTGAGTCAAATTTTTGCCTTGGATATGAGGGAATGTGAGCATAACAGTGAAGATAGGAAGTGAAAGGAAAAAAGCTTGAATTTTTTTTGTTTTTATTTGTGAATCCTACATATAGATTTTCTTGAAAGCCCATATATTGATTTCAAGATTTGTCCATTACAATGAGAAAACATGGTTGGCAGCTTCCATACCATCCGCTCCAGGTACACTTTATCAGTCTTCAACTGAGCACACTTCGTTTTAGTTTTAGTTTTTTTTTTGGTTATATTTCATGGATATATTCAAATCAAAGTCTCTCTTTAAAGATCTGTGTAATATTTCCCAGGTGGTAGCTGTAGCTGTATTTATGGCTTTGGGATTCGCATTCTATGTCTTCTTTGCACCCTTTGTGGGGAAGAAGCTGTTGCAATACATAATCATGGGGATCTACACACCTCTTGTAAGAAAAAAAAAAAAAGAAGCTACATTCTTATTCCATGAATCTTTGCTTTGTCACCACTAAACTCATCCCTTTCTCTTGATTTGGAATGGCATATGAAGTGACTGAGATCTATGGTTCATTGAGTATATAGCTTTTTTCTCTATTGATCTCATTACATTATATGACATTGTTATTTGCTTGTCCAATTTATAACTCATCCTTTATCTATGGATTGACATTGTTATATGGCTATTTCTAGCTTGCCTCATGTCCCATTACAGAAATGCTGTGTGTATTACATCTTTAATTTCTCGTCTCATACTTAGTTTCTGTAATTTTTCAGCTAATAAGCTCCTTCGGATTATACATTTGGTGCGCTGGATCCGACCCTGCAGATCCCGGGGTCTTTAAATCTAAGAAATATCTCAATATTCCCGAGGGCAAAAAGCTCAATAACAGCGAGTCTAAACGTGGCGGTCAATCGACTTCGTCGGTTCAAGATGCTAACGCTGCAACAAGCATTAAAGAAGCTGAAGATAGGAAAGGAAACACTGACATTGAATCTAATGCTAATCATAATAACGAACGCGGAAAAACAGAATCTTCGGTTCGACAAAGCACTTGCTGCAGTTCCACGTTGGCTTTGTTATTACTGCCTTGTGCCTATGTTTGTCGATCAAACGAAGACTCTTCTCTACAAAGTGAGGATGGGATGTTCTACTGTAGTTTGTGCGAAGTCGAGGTGTGTAACTTTGAGAATATACGTTCAGATTAGTATGCCTTAGCTTTAATCGTTATTTCAACTAACTTCATGTCTTAAAATGATTCAAAGTGCAGGTTTTCAAGCACAGCAAGCACTGCAGAGTCTGTGACAAGTGTGTTGACTGCTTCGATCACCATTGCAGGGTATACTATCCTAGGAAGATCTATATCATATTGGTTATTACCATCTGTTAAAAGGGTTTCTAATCACATTCGTCTTTTTCTTGCAGTGGCTTAACAATTGCATTGGCAAAAGAAACTACAGGAAGTTCTTTACACTTATGGTGTCTGCTCTTCTCTTGGTATGCTCTTACCTTCTGCTTTCTCCATTAATAAACCGACATGTTTTAACTTTGAACATCACATTTTGTGACTAGTTCTTTATAGAACCTATCTCTTTGATCACTTGACATGGTTAAACAGTACGACTGATATTTGAAGCCAACTAACTCAATGCTCAGAAGTCCGAAAATCCATATCCACGTTGTCATAATGAATATTGTTATAAAAATCTGCAGCTTGTACTTCAATGGTCTACTGGAATCCTCGTTCTTATATTGTGCTTTCTCGAGAAGAAGAGATTTACCAATGACATCAGCACCAAGTTAGGAAGCAGTTTCACTATTGTGCCTTACGCCGTCGTCGTGGCAAGTCTCTCTCTCTCTCTCTCTCTCTCTCTCTCTCCATTTATTTCATTTCCATTTATGTCCAAATGCGCGAAATTTCATCGTTCGACCAGGCTGTTTGCACTATATTGGCGATGATCGCAACTTTGCCTCTCGCTCAGCTGTTCTTCTTTCACATTCTTCTGATCAAGAAGGTGAGTTAAGAGAGCATTCACGTTCTTTTTCTGTTTTTGGTTGCGGCGGGGCACAAAATGCGCAGTTAAACTGAAACTGTACGTATGAATCAATCGATAGGGCATAAGCACGTACGACTACATCATAGCTTTAAGGGAACAAGACCAGCAAGACATCGGAGGTCAACAAAGCCCGCAAATGTCCCAAGTCAGCTCTCTGACCGGGCTAAGCAGCGTGAGCTCATTCAACACTTTCAATCGAGCCGCATGGTGCACCCCTCCACGCCTCTTCGTCGAAGATCAAGTAAAGATTTTCCTTTTACAAATTCTTTAGCTTCTAGCAGATCATTAACATATCTTCTAGCATGACGTCAAGCTCTCATTCATGTCTACATCTCATCTTTGCACGCAGTACGATGTGGTTCCTCCGGACAATGTATCAGTCAGTTCTTTCGGCAAAAGGACGTCAGTTGCAGAAGAACCAACGAAGAAAAAGAATCACTCAGCTGTAAAGATCAGTCCATGGACGCTAGCACGGTTGAACGCCGAAGAAGTATCGAAAGCAGCTTCAGAGGCAAGAAAGAAGTCCAAGATTCTCCGCCCGGTGGCAAAACGGGACCCACCTCACGGCCTCGAAACAGATAGCAGCGTAGGAAGCAGTGGACGTAAAATGTCTCTGAAACCCGAAAACATCAGCAAAAAGCGGGGAAGCAGGAGAATCCGTCTCCCTTCAGACATTGCGCTCGAATCCCTGTCCAAGGTTCCTAGTTTAGATGCAAGAACCAACATGGATCATCACTACCATCATCATCACATGAACAGCGAATCTTCAACGAGCATGGCTCCTCTGCACCTCGAAGCCCGAAGTGCCTTTCGAGAGACTAGGCCCGTTATGTCGGGCCCAGCAGGTATAATAACTTCTTCGCCTGAGAGCAGCTTAGATTCTCCTGATATAAAGCCTTTCGGGGTTTCTTCATCTGGGGCTGCTGACGAAGCTAGGGGATTCGTGGGTGTACCGAATATTAATTCCATGGCCACTCATTTAAAGGACACCCCATTGTCGAGATGGACTAGCGACGGTTATGATGCCTCTGGCGGAGAAGATAGTGACCAAGTGCCTAGGAGGATTCAGTATAGGCCCACGACTAACTGGAGCAGCCTTTTGTTCGGCAACGAGGCTGATCGGGCTGTACCCAAGTATGAGTCACCATCTTCGTCTGCAAATACGAACCATCATAGGAAAATCTGATGCGTTGAGCTCGTTTGGGAGTTAAAGGCTTGTTCTATAAAATGCTATTGGTTTTGTTTTCGGCTGAAGTGAGACGCTTAAAAGATCGAGGGCTTCGACTCAAACTTCTGTCCCGAGATTAAAAGCTACAGAGATATATGCCCTTGAAAAGGTCTGCAGATTCTTTTGTGCCCTTTACAGGGAAGTTGAAGCAGTTTAAATTACTATTATGTTCAGACAGTGTGTAGATTATCTTCTCGACTCTTGTGCAATTTTTGCTGTTCAGTTCAGACCAAACTTAATGTCAGTATCTTAAAACTTTCATGCCAAGTTCATCCATTTTTGAGTAAATGAGACCAATCACATGTCAAACAGTTGAAATAAGCCAGAAATCATATGATCAAACAGATCAACAAGGAACTCAGGGAAAACCTTAAACTCAACTTTATTAATGTTGTGAAGGGGATATTACTGTTACAAGGCATACGATATAAATCTAACACATACAAAAATAACTTACATAAAAGCTTGGAAGCCAAGAGTAGTATATGCTTGTGAATGGTTTCTATCTTTAAGATCTCTGATACAAAAACGGCGATGTCCCTACATTCAAGAAGCTTCATCAACGTAGGCAACGAATAAACTACACCGGCCTGCAATGAAAGATTCAAAATCCAAGCTTTTCTTTCTAAGAGAGATACTTTTCAACTTCAACAAATTATAGATTCCTCTGGTACACTGATAAGAATCAAAATCAATCTTGACATCATAGTACGTCGGTTGATTGGGAGGAATCAGCCGATGCTTCTAAAATAGGCACACTCTCTTCAGGTGCCGAATCCATGTTATAAGACTTGCAGCTGAAGTAAAAAACCGCAGTCATCATAGAATCGATCAGCCCAATGAATGAATACATAAGGACCAAGAGTGGACCTTCCCATATTCTCGACGAGCCATCTCCATAGCTTAGTGTCTTTACCCTACGATCGAATAAACCCTCCACAAATGCCATTCCCAATGTTGATCCGATAAGTAGCAATAGCCCCACTTGAGTTTGCCCTTTAATTAACGATCTAGACCTTAATAATGCTTGTAATCCCCAAACATCCTCAAGAACAGATATTACAATAGCTACACTGCAAATAACAATTGAATTGGCCAGAAGGATCGAGAATATCATCCCAACTATCATAGCAGGGTATAGGATTAAGTCCGACGAAAAGCCAAGAATATATAAAAGACTACCAACAGCGATAAGCAGGACAAGGAACAAAACAAAGCAACCAGAAATCACTAGACTAGCCCACAAGTATGTTATAGCCACACATTTCCAAATCTTGGATACCATGGCGTAAAACTTTGAAAAACCGAACTTTTTCCTCGAATAAGTGCAGTCGACCGAGTAAACCACTGCAGCTTTCGACAGAAGAGATAACGAGATGAATAACGGGAAGCACATAGCAGTCGAAACAAGCAACTCCGAGAACTTTTCGCAAGATTGTTTGATGAAAGATTTCAGAGGCAGCCCACTAGCCTTGGCGACTAACAATAAACGCAGCGTCAGCGTCTTTACAAGTGACTGATTGACCAAAACGTTGGTTAGAATCACAGCTGAGACGGGGCAGATTAACACGGCTGTGATTGACATAAATCCCGTCAGATTATACCTCAGGATTCTAACAGTTTCTCTCAAGATCTCTAATGCGCTCAAGGCATCGTAAGGATGGTGATCAGCTTCCGTAGCATCGTGCCCAACACTTTCCATCTCAAAATTATGGATAACGATGCTGCGAGCTTCTTCGCCATTCTCATTGTTTGAGCTGTGCCCTGAGCTCATCCCACTCGACCCTTCCATGCTCGTCGCAAAAATTTCACCTCCTCAAAACAAAACCCATCAAACACTTGAGCTAATCCGACAAATCAAGACCCATCACCCCAGTTCGAGAAACAATACTCAGATCTGAATCGTTGCAATTCCCAGATTACAAAAATCCTACCTTTCGCGATTAAAAATCATTACAACATCAATCCAACTTCACCAAGGTACTTACCCACCCACCCACGAGGCGTGATGACTAGCAAGAACTTATAATGTCAACGAGCGGTTAGATTTCTGCCGTGGATGATCAATTCGAAACGTTAGATGGTCAATATCTTTCACCAGCCAGCATCAAATCAAATCAAATTCAGTGAAGGTGTGAAGGCGAGCTGCTTCTATTTCTTTCACATGATGGGATTTGTTGTTTATATAAAGATATTCCAATATATTGTTTTGTATTCTTTCTCGACAAACACGCAATCGTAACTGTCGGTGAGGAGAAGAGTACCAAAGCTATTGGGCTTCAAGCCCAAGAAAATGAATATATTTAATGGGCCTGAAATAATATAGATCCATCTTTTATTGGGCCCATTGAGCCCATTAGTATGTATATTAAACATGCATGCATAATAATAGAACTCTAAAAGATTTTGTTTTTGAGTTATAAACGACAAACATTACCCTAAACAGCTTCATTATAAATGAGAAACATTACCCATTTTTCAATATTACCGGATAAAACCCAAAATGGTCTCCAATGTTTACTATATGGACCAATTTAGTACTCGATGATGAACCAATTTAGTCCCCAATATTGTCGATTTTGGACCAATTTGTTCATTCCGTCACGATAAACGTCAATTTTAACGGAAATCTCATACGTGCCTCGCAATAAATCATGTCTAAATCGATAAAACTGAAATGATTACTGATATTGGGTCACGAAACTAAAAATTTCTCCTCAAAAATTCGAACGTGAGCTCAATATCCTCTGCTTCGCCGAACTTTATTGACAGTAGAAGAAAACAGTACGAACCCCCAAATCCTGTAAATATTTCAAAATTCGATGCATACATGATTTAGTATGGGACACGTGTGAGATTTTCGTTAAAATTGACGTTTATCGTGACGGAATGATCAAATTGGTCTAAAATCGACAACATTGAGGACTAAATTAGTTCAAACAAAATATCGGAGACTAAATTAGTTCAGACAAAATATCGGGGACTAAATTGGTCTATAGGGTAAACATTGGAGACCATTTTGAGTTTTATCCAATAAAACTCAAAAGATTTTGTTTTTGAGTTATAAACATACCTCTCATGCTATTACTGACTATAATCTAGAGTGGTCCAATACCTCATGTCGAGACAATATATTGAAGCCATGAGCTTTGGACATTTGTTGATCTCTTTATTAGCAATTGAATGATAAAAAAAAAAAAGTACGCAAATGTCACAATGGAACTAAACGTTGAAGTAATCTTTTAAACGTTAACTCCATCACTTAGGGTTTATACAAAGTTGTAAGGTTATTCGTAAAGAAAGATACAAAATGCACAAATATAATAAGCATGGGAAAGAATAAAAGGAGACTAAAGCAATAAATTAATGTGATGTGATTAAGGTTTACTGTTTGCTGCATTCAATTGGTTCATTTAATTACTTAGCTACTAAATGATTAGAACAATTAGTTGTGCAGGCATAGTTATTGGACACGTATACCATACTACTTGTATATATTCCATGTG
The DNA here is from genome assembly GCA_028392965.1 of Lindernia subracemosa. NCBI lineage: Eukaryota > Viridiplantae > Streptophyta > Magnoliopsida > Lamiales > Linderniaceae > Vandellia > Vandellia subracemosa. The sequence goes on from JAQPCC010000023.1 coordinate 519,381, forward strand.
AAGGTATTTATATTTAATGATGATTAGAATACATTAACTATCTTTACTTGTGTTATCTACCATTGTGTACTTATTAATTATGATTAATATATATATATATATATATATATATATATATATATATTACATCTCTAAGTTCGAAAATAGTTCGAAGGGTGTGTACCATTGGTCCCAAAACATCATGAGAGGTAGAGCTTTCGTGAAGCAGCACTATCACATCCAAGAAATTAAAGTACAAATACGAATTAATAATTAGTACAATAACTTCAAACTACTCCATCTAGTTTGCCTGAGATAGACAGATCACGACAGTCAACCACCTTAAGCTAAGGTTAATTTCCGATCTCATACAGATCGCCGGCGAGTACTTAGGAGACGCCGCAATATCTAGTGAACCAACCATTACATCCCAACAACATTATTTGAAGAAGAATTAGCAGCTCCCATTGCACTAATATTATATATCCCAATGATCTTCGAAGCCGTCCATTAAGCTTTGAAAACCAGGTGAATCGGCGATAAAACTCGAACCAATCGCCGTATCATTTCCATCGAGAATATTCATTAATGAGCCATCCAACAATACGTCTCTGGCCTCATAGACTTGATGATTCTCATCCTTATTGTTCGATCCCACGTCTCTATTCAAATGGTTATGATCAGTTGTAAGAGAATTCCCAGCAGCATGGAGTAGGCCGGCGTTTGGAAAGGCATCATCGATGGGATTACTTTGCGAGAAGTTAAGTATCGAATTGGGGGACTCGAGAGTAGTGTCATTATTGGAGGTGAAAAGCCCGACAGTTGACATGCTTTTTCTAGGGTTTGTTTGCCAGCAAGATGATCCTCGCAGCACTGTCAATACGTCCAAGCATGGCAGCCTTGATAGTAGTTGTATTCTTTGAACTGTGGCTTTGGCCTTGTTTAGTAGTGATAGCTGAGATTGGTAGCTAGGGAATGAGTGATGGGGCTTGTTGTTGAGCTTCGACGTTTCGCGGTTGATTCTCGATTCGGCTTCTAACCGAGCGCTTTCCCACTGAGCCATCATGTGGCTGAGGTTGGCCATGTCCTTATTGGTTCGACCGGACGATGAGCCAAGGGCGTGGTTCTTGGGCTTGTGAGTCGTGGGATCGATTCCCATCTTGGCTAGCTTCTTCTTTAGATGTGTGTTCCAATAGTTCTTTATCTCATTGTCCGTCCTCTTCGGCAAGTGACTTGCTATTACAGCCCATCTACAGTAATAGTGATCATTAATTAGGGTTTATTTAACACATAATTAATATATAAAAAAAAAAAAAACCATTGTCTGTGTGTTTGTTGCCAAAAACGAATGATTGATCTCGAAATGTTCATTTAATTCTCTGACGATGAAAAAGTAGCACAATATTTATTGTCAAAAGAAATAAAGGCTCTGAGTGAGAATAATCACATATCTGTGCATGCATGCATGAAGGGCCCGAATACTCTTAAATTATACGATGTTGTAATAACGTGGAATATATATGCATACGACGTATGGAATGTGAGATTTAGTTATTAGAGAAAAATAGGGATGTTATGTATTATCATTATTATTATTATTATTAGCATATTCAAACCAAACCTATTTCCAAGAAGTGCATGGAGTTGTATGATAGTTTGGTCTTCTTGCGAGGTGAACTTTCCTCTTTTAATGTCTGGCCTTAGATATAATTGTTCCACCTCAGTCTGCAGCTCTTACCACATCTCTCAAGCCCTATTTATATATAGAACATCAAATAATATTACAGTCTTCATATATTAAATTGATGAAATGAGATTTCTAAACTAAATCAAAGACTAGCTAGGGCTACGATTCTTCCTTGAGTTGCTATAGCTCAAAGTTCTAACAAAATAGTTGTGGGCTGGAAAGTGAGTTTTCTACATAATAGAAACGTAATCATAACATATATATTATCACCAGCTTTCTGAGATAGGGTTCGCCAGCTTTCATGGCCATGTTCTTGAATGTAAGACGATAGCTTCTTGTCTTCTTCAACTGTCCATTGGCCTTTCTTCATTCCTACCTTGTTAATGCAACATGGGCTCCTTCCCATTTTGTAATAAAACAAAAACCTAGCTTGTTGATGAGCAGCTTTATATTATATATTGATGATATTTTCCTACGCTAGCTAGTATATTTGTGGGAATGATGATGAGCAGTAGAAGATGCTCGTGCATGCTTTATAAAGAGGAAAGAAACATTTAATGCCCAACTTGCTTCCATTAGTTTTTACCTTTTGGCTTCATTTTATTGTTACTTAATTAATTTTAAATTAATTGTTTTTTAGTGTAATTAAGATCTTAATCAATGATAACGACCGTAGAAGTAATTTAGACGTCCCTACAAATGAAATGACGTTTGGACAGGATCAAGTCACGTAGTAAGTAAAAAAACAAAAAAAAAAAAAAAAAAAAAACTAAAAGAGTGTTTCAACTTGGGAGACTTTCATTTAAATACCTATCAGTCAAAATTTCTATCAAGTAACTCCCTTGTCAGAAAAATTTATCAGTTAAGGACCAAGTGAAAAATAATTCTTTAACATAAGGACCAGCTGCTCGAAAAAGACAGTTTTACCCTTAGTTTATGATTTTTATTTTATCTTTTCTTTTCTAATCAAAGTAAACGTTAAAAACAAAAAAAAAAGAAATAAGAAGGAAAAAATCAGAAACAGAAACAACGAAGAAGAGAAGAAGAAGAAGAGGAGGAAGAAGAGAAGAAGAAGCGCGGCTTTCCTCTGTCCAACTAGCAACACGTGAGTTTTTTAGTTCAATGTGGATTCTCGTGGAGGAGGAAGAAGAAGGAAGAGCTGAAAGTGGAAAATGAAAAAAATAATTGGAGAAGAAATTGCGGTCCAATCATGCGTTAGGTATCTCGATTCAGGTCTGTAAGCATGCGTCTTTTCAGTTCATCGTGAATTGTTGGAAAATAAAATCAAAATCATCCCAATTCATTTGTGGGTTTGCTCGATATAGCCGTACTCATGGATTTGCTTCGAATCGTGAGTTATGCTCATCGTGCTGCTGTATTTTATGCTATTTATTTTGCTTCTTTCACGTTCCATGATTGGATTTCATCAAGTTTGGATTTGAGTATGTAAATGCTACGTTTTATGTTCCGATGCGCGTATGTAAATGATGCGTTTTTATGTTCTGCTCAATTTGTTTTGATTCTTTCATGTTCCCTGGTTGTTATTGAACTTTATGTTCTGCTGCAATTGTACTGCAGCGTTTCTGAGTAATGTTCTGATTCTTTTACTGCTTGGTTTTACATATTCGTTATGTAGTACCATTTTCATGTATATTGTGTACCAGTTTATTTGTTGTTATGGTATCTATTTGCTTATTACGGCGTACCTTTATACTGTCTGTAGCAGTTTCTGGCATTGGAGCTAATGAACATTCACATGTTAGCGGCTGAAGAACAAACTCCGATTTTATTCGATTCATGTTAGTTCTGGTTAAAATATACTTCTCTTCCGCCTGCTATTAAGGTAAGTCTAATTCGGATGCCGGTGAAACGACATTTCCAGCCGGAAAGATAAAAATCGTTTATAATCATGTATCAATTTACCGAATATTGTGTACCCCTATACGAGTTGTTAGCCTACCGTATTTCTATACATTACCCGACACCAAACTATAAATGCGAGAGATTCGTATTTGATAATCAATGACGTTAGGCCTGATCGTATTTAAAGTATTTGTTATGTCCTGAATGTTTGGTACAGTAACAATGTTGAAAAAGATACGATAATCGTGCGTACAATGTACAGAAAAAACACGTTACATGGTACACTAAACGTATTAAAATGATACACTATAATAAAAGCTGTAAAAATGTGATAAAAAAAACGAAAAAGTAAGAAATTTCAGACATCAACACAGAAAAGTACAACTTTAACGGTATTATGGAATAAATTCTGACATATGAAAGAATACTATGACTCAAAAAAAGGTCTGACACGCCCAGAAAATTTCCTAGTAAGAAATGTGCAATATATCTCCCATGTCAGAAAGTCCTAAATTTTGGTACAACAAACAACTTAGTTGTGGTACAATATATCAACACAATAGGGTACCATCACAGACTGTCTAATGGTACAATAGAAGCGATATATTTGGTACAACTTATTAGGGTAATGCTTTTCGTGCCAATTCAATTTTTTTTTTGGAAAACCATATTTCTATATGTATATCAGTTATATGTTTCACTTTGTATCTTATTTGACATATTAATCCCTACACTCATGTTTTACATTAGTAACTCCAAGTATCACTACAAGTGGATTAACAATATAATAACAACTTACTTTAAACTTGGTACATTAACGTTAACGGCAGTATCACTCATGTGGATTATCACAGTTATTAGTTGACTCAGAATGTTAGATATTATGTGGGGCAGTAAAACTTGGTACATTAACGACACATAATTGGTACGCCTTACTACTGAAATACGGTACGATAATACTATAAGATATGGTATCATCATTGGCTGCAAACTGGCACAGTAGACGTGCTACGTTTGGTACAACGTATTAGGATAAGCATTTTTCATCGTGTTTTATGTTAGTTTCGATACATAAACACCTTACTATACGTAAATATGGTATACATTTCATTTTGTATAAAATTTAATGGATTAACCCTCAAAATCGTTGATTTGTAGTTTGAACTCAAACTTCAATAGTAAGATGTTCTTACAATGATCATACTCTTATCATGAAACTTGAAGTTTGTGAATACAAAACCCAACGTGAAAGGACTAAACCATTAAATTGGATAAAAAATAAAGCATATCATATATTGACGTATAGTAACATACTTTTGCATGAAAACAATTCGAATTGTGACGAAAAACGCTTACCCTAATAAGTTGTATCAGATATAGCGTGCACAACTTACCATTTAACAGCGTTTATGTGTGTGTGTATTTTTTATATTAATATTATACTGAGTACAGTGTTTGCATTAATGGAATGAAAATAAAGAACATAATAAAGAAGGATACCCCATCAAAAGTACTTAAGATTTCAGTCTTTAATGGGCATTGATTTGTAATAGGCTGAGAAAAAAACATTGTCGTACAGTGTTTCATTTACCTTTCCATGTGAAGACAATTTATTTAGCAAGCTGGCACAGAACAGAAGAAGCCACTGTAAGTATTCTGAGAGACACATTAATTCTTTACAAACGAAGGACAATTTATTATATATATATATATATATATATATATATATTGATTTTGATGGCTTTTTAGAATCCAAAGGTGATGGCAAAGAATATTTGATGTTGTCCCCTTTCACCTAGACGTGTTCATAAGGTTTTAAAAACCGAAATCGAACTGGTGGTCAACGGTTCGGTTAACCGGGGTCAACGGTTCCGGTTAAAACCGAAACCGAACCGTTATTAAAACGATTCGATTTCGGTTTTTATTTTTTGAAAACCGAAACCGCCGGTTTAGAATAAAAAAAAGTCCAACGGTCAAATGACCGTTGGAAAGTAGTTTATATAATTTATAAAAAAACAAATCTCCAACGGTCAAATGACCGTTGGACTTGGAATCTGACAGTTGCATTTTTTTTTTTTTTTTTTTAGTTGTCTATAAATATCCGGAATTAGTTTAGGTTTTTCCACACTTTGCTTTGCATTCTCTACTCAAATCTCTCTTGAATCCTTCTCTAATCTCTCTCGAATTATTTAATTTGTGTTATTATTATTATTATTATTATATTTATATTTTCGGAAAGAAAAAATATAAAAAAAATCGATCAAAAAATATGGAAGGTCGTGGAAGTGGATCTCGTTTTCGCCGAGGCAACAAGGGAAAGAGTCCGATGATAGCCGATTCCGAGTCGCCCCAATTCCGAGTAGACGACAATGAGATGTTCAATATTCCGACCGATTGGGGTCAAGACGAAGACGTTTATTAGTGTCGACGATGCCGAAGCCGTTCCCGACTACGACAATGAAGCCGATAGGTCCGATGCGGTGCCCGAAAGCCAAACTCAAACTCAAAGACGACGCAAACCACAATCGTCTCCGACGCTAAGATCCGATATATTCACGGTCCATTTCAAGAAAGTGAAGAGGCCGCCGGCGGGAAGCCAAATTTACGATGCCGTTTGCAACTATTGTGGAAATAAATATGCATTTCCGAAAGGAGGAGGATACGGGACGTTTAAAACCCACTTGGAGAAGAAGCACCCCTACAAAGTTGGAAGTGAGCGGTCTCAAACGCAAATCCAATTCACGGCATCTTCGGCTACTCAAGGTACAAGTACAACGACAAGCTCTCCTTTATTTAAATATTCCGAGGTTGTGCATAGAAAAAATTTGGCTAAATTTGTATGTGCTAAACATCTTCCTTTTAATTTTGCCGAAGACGATTTATACAAAAATTTTACTCAACTTAGTTTTAATCCCGCAAGCAAACCGATTTCACGCTCTTCGGTCGTTCGTGATATTCGAAAAGTCGTGGATGAATTTAAATTTAATTTAATTCAATTATTTTCAAAAATTTCCTACAAAGCTTCTATTTGTTCGGATATTTGGAGTGATCATTTTAACACGCATAGTTAAATGGGCATTACTTGTCATTGGATTGATGATTCATGGACATTGCAAAAACATTTGATTGCATATAGAGAATTTGATTTCGAGCATAACGCACGAAATATTGCACAAAAAATTCTTACTATTTTAAATGAATATTCTTTGACTACAAAATTTTTTTCCATTGGTTTTGATAATGCTAGTGCTAACACCGCTAGTTTACCACAACTTATTCAAATTTGTCAACCTTCATTTGGTGCTCGATTTTTTCATGTTAGATGCATATGTCATATTTTAAATTTATGTGTTCAAGATGGTTTTAGTACGTTGAAAGATAATGTATCCGTTATTAGACTTGCTATTGCTACTTTAACTAGACATACAACTCTTGTTAAAAAATGGTCTAAATATTGTAAAAGTGTAAACTTGACTCCACGAAAATTCTCTCTTGATGTGCCGACTCGTTGGAATTCTACTTATAAATTGTTGAATGATTCGTATGAGTATACGGAAGCATTATGTGCATTTTTTAGTACGTTTTCTGAGCATAATATTACTTTATTTCCGACTTCTTGGGATTCATGTTACAACTTGTTACAAATTTTGCGAACTTTTAAAGAAGCAACCGAACAATTATCCGGTGTTTATTATCCTAACTCGGTTTTGGTTTTAGATCATTGTGTTAAGATTGCAATTATTTTTCGAAAATATTCTTCTTGTCCTATTTTGGGTGAATGTATTGCGCAAATGAAATCGAAATGGTTGAAATATTTTTCGAACATCCCCGACGTATTTTTAGTTGCTAAATTATTAGATCCACGGATTCGTTTAGAAGGTTTAGAACAAATGTTAAACATTTATTATGACGGCTTGTTTGGTCCGAGAGAGGTATTTGATGTAGGTTGTGAAGACTCCGAAAGACCGAGCCCGAGCTTCGTCGCTAACGGTGCGAAGGATACTTTATTAGATATTTTTAAAGAATACAAGATCAAGTTCGGTGATGATACGACGGATGCGTTCGAATCTCAACAAGGCGAAGGTGGAAGTAGCTCGGGTTATGATCCAATATTCGCACAACTTGAAAGCATATACAACGCGAGAGCACAAAAACGGGCAAGGAGCTATAGTGGTGGAAATGCATATGCCGAGGTCGACACTTATTTAACCTCATATTTTGAGTATAACTTAGAAGATTTCAATCTTCTAAAGTGGTGGTCGAAGAAAGTGGCATCTTTTTCGGTGTTACCGAAGATTGCGAGAGAAATCTTAGCATGTCCCGCCTCAACCGTTTCTGTCGAGCAAGCGTTTAGCGTCGGAGGATATACATTGGACTCACGGCGATCGAGATTAACCGTTGAAAATCTAGAGAACCAATGCTTGCTCGACGATTGGACAAGGGCCGAAACAAGAACACAAGAACCGGACTTCAACGATACGGACGAAGAAGGTGGAGATGAATATGAGTTTTCGTCGAACACTACCGGAAGTGAAGATTAAGCGATAATTGATTTTTTTTTCAAGTTGTATTTTTTTTAGCGATAATAATTATTTTTTAAATATTGAATTGAAGGTGTATTTTTTTTCGCATTGTATTTTATTGAGTTGTTTTTCTTTAGTGATAATATTTTTTTTAATATTGAAGGTGAATTTTTTTCACATTATATTGTATTGACATTGTGTTGTATTTTTTAACGATAATCAAACTTATTTTAATATTGAATTTTGAAGGTGTAATGTAATTATTTTTTTTTACATTGTATTGAACTAGTAAGTTGTAATTTATATATTAGATGGATTGGAAATTGGAATGAAAAAGATTTTACATTATTAAAAAAATCAATTTCCTTTATTATTTTTCAATTAATAAACAAAAAAAACAAAACAAAAAAAAAACGATTTGAACCGGAACCGGTGGTTCCGAACCGGTTCCAAACCGTAACCGGACCGTGATTAACCGCGGTTCGGTTACGGTTGGTTCCGTACCAGCAGTTTCGAACCGCCGTAACCGTATGAACACCTCTACTTTCAGCCTTCAAGATAGGACAAAGTTTCAGCGCCCATTTCAATGCCCTCACCAACCGACTTTTAAGATTTTAATTCCTTTTTTTTTTCCTTCCTCTCATAGATAGACAATCATATTAAATTATTATAACCTAAAGGTTTATCGAATGGACCAAGTGAATTTAAGGGTTTTTGATTAATTCATGAAGAGTAGACTTCCCAGAAGCTCATGTCAGTCAGACCTCATTAGCAAACAAGTCTTTAGTTTCAAATTTTATTTTAGTACACAACTCCTCCGTACAACTAACGCAGAAAACCGTTGAGACATCAGATAGATACGTTAATGTTCTAACTAACTGTTAAGAGAGCCCAGGCCATAAAATATGACTTCTATTTTATTTTTTGTTTTTTCAATCAAATAAATGGGTGGGCCTGCAAATGGGTCGGTCCAATATCGAAGCTTAGGTTAGAATATAGCCGTTACTCCAAAATTCCGACCGTTGGACTTCGTTCAAATTTCTCACATAAAGCCAAAAGATCGATGCAAGAGACACAGAATCAAAGGCTAACATGAGAGAAATGGAACATGAACAAGAAGAACAAATGCAGAATCTGAGATCGAAAGCATCAGAGCTCCTATTAACCGAAGAATACGATCTCTCCGTCGAAGCCTACACGGACCTCATATCTCTCTGTCGGAGCTCCATCGCCGAGAAAACGAACGCCGCCAGCCTTCAGAGAACCCTCTGCTTGGCCTTCTCAGGCCGGGCCGAGGCCTTGGCCCGATCGTCCCACTTCAGCAGAGCCTTGAACGACTGCGAGGAGGCCCTTAAGATCGACGGCTCCCACTTCAAGACTCTGCTTTGCAAGGGCAAAATTCTGCTCAGCCTTAAAAGGTACAGTGCTGCCTCATACTGTTTCAGGGCAGCTAGCATTGATCCACAGGCCAACGGTAACTCCGACGTCTTGACTGCTATGTTGGAGAAGTGTAAGAAGCTCGAACTCATGTCCAGGACGGGCGCCTTCGACATCTCCGACTGGGTCTTACGAGGTTGTAAGGGAAAATTACCAGAAATCTCTGAATACATTGGCCCGATTGAGATCAAGAAATCGGAGATTAGTGGGCGAGGATTGTTTCTTACAAAGAATGTGGAAATTGGGAGTCTTTTGCTTGTCACCGAGGCAGTTTCAGTCGAAAGGGCCATAGCGGGCGGCAAAGACTCCGGCGAACATGTGCAGATGGTTTTGTGGAAGAATTTCGTTGACAAGGTTGTCGAAGCTTCGTCAAAGAGTAGTCGGCTCAGTCATTTGATATCGAAACTATCAACCAGCGAAGAAGAGGAAGTCCCAGAGGTCACTGAGATCGGCCCGTTCAGGCCCGAGTCGGAGGTGGAAGGCCCGAGTACAGAGATAGACAAGGCGAGGCTGATGAGCATCTTGGACGTGAATTCGATGGTGGAAGAGGCGGCCTCGTCGAAAGTCTTGGGCCCAAACGCCGGCTACCAAGGCGTAGGGCTGTGGATCTTGCCGTCCTTCATCAACCATTCTTGCGATCCCAACGTCAGGAGGACACACATAGGAGACCACCTAGTGGTCCACGCCTCTCGGGACTTGAAGGCCGGCGAAGAGCTCACCTTCGCCTACTTCGACGTCCTCACGCCTCTGAATAAGCGGAGGGAGATGGCGAACAACTGGGGGTTCAAGTGCAAGTGCAGCCGATGCAGATTCGAAGAGGAGTTGTGCTCGAAGCAAGAGATGAGAGAGATGGAGATGCAGATGGCCGGCAAGGGAGGCTTGGCCGACGTGGGGATTGTGGTCTATAGGCTAGAGGAGGCGATGAGGAGGTTGGTGGTCAGGGGGAGGGGTAAGGGCTACTTGAGGGCGTCGTTTTGGGAGGCGTACTCGAGGGTTTTTGGGTCGGAGAAGCTGATGAGGAAATGGGGTCGGAAGCTGCCGAGCTGCGACGCGGTGGTCGACAGCGTCGTGGACTGCGCGGGGAGCGACGAGAGGGTTGTGAGGGTTTTTGTGGAAGGGTTGAAGAGGAGCAATAGTGGCGGCGGCGGTGGGATTAGTTGTAGTAATAGGGTTTTGGAGGTGGAGAAGGCGGTGAAGTTGGGGAGAGGGATTTATGGAAAGGTAATGAAGAAGAATGCCATTAGGGCTTTGATTGAGTTTTGATGAGAAATATCATGGTATCTTTCATAGAGATGGAGTTTTTCTTGCTTATTCTTTTTAAATGGTTTTTTTTTTTTTTTTTTGAATTGTATGCTCAAATCATCTTGAGCAAAATTAATTATTTGATCATTAACCCGACTAGTGAAATATGAAGTATAAAGCATTAACTTGTTTTTATTTCTCTTAATGTTTTAGGTACACGTTTGAGCCTTATGGTACAAAAAATGGCATATAGCTGTTGCCCTCTAATTCAACTAAGTATTTATCTACTTTCCATGCTTGGCTGATTTGATAATCATGAATGGTGCTCACTTGATCTGATTTCCGTCTTTAGGTTGGGCCCCGAATAGGTAAGAGTAGATTTCTGCCTTATCCTATCATTTGACCGAGATTTGCTCCTTGCTTTTCCATTCTTAGATCGGTTATTTTGGTAACTTGATCTTGTTCCTTTTTTTCAGTTTCTTCAACACCGACCCGAAATCCGAAATGATTGGGTCGAAATGCTACGGATTCGGGCTCTGCGATATTTTTGAATTTTTTTTTTCTCTGTCGGAACCAGGGCCGGATTTGTTTGTGCATCCTGGCCCATTGCAGAGGGCAACAGAATTTTAGGTCAAAATTTTGAACGGTCGGTGCCACTTTTTTGGGCCAAAATTTAATATACTTATTATATGTGGCCTCATTTTCAAAAAAAAAATTGGGTCACCAAAATTGAAAAAACGACACTGGTTAGAATAGTCGAGGATTGGTTTCAATTCCACACTGATTCTCATTATAAAATTGATTTCATTGGCTTATGCGTCTCAAGTAGTTAGTTAAATCTTCATGGTCTCATGGGCGGACAGATTTCATAGATTAGGCCCGACCAGCCATGACCTCCACTGTGGATTATTGTCAATATTTCAATGCAAAGTAATCCAGTCGGATGGGGTCTCAATGGACATGGAAAAGTCATCGTCTCATAATCAACAGTGAGATTCAGATTAATTTCAGACTAAAACGAATCGCAGCGTGGGAATTACGTGACATTTGTGAGAATACATAGAGAAAAAAAAATGTAAAATGATTTCCCCTTTTTATTTATTTATGTTGAACAAAATATTTGAAAAGATAAAAGCTAATGGACATTTTAAACTTATTGGGCTATGATCTCAAAAGCCCAAAACTGTATTAATATATTGGTCGGCCCATTAAAACATTTTGTTATCATACGTATATATTGGTGTACGGTTAGGCTAGGGCTTCCTCATAGAACGTCAGCCGCTACACAGCGAAAATCGAATTCCCTAACCTCATTCGCTGAAAATGGTGCAAAGGCTCACCTACAGGACGAGGCACAGCTATGCCACCAAGTCAAATCAGCATAGGATTGTCAAAACTCCAGGTATATTTTGTCGTGCATTTTCATGGCTTTGATTCTTTTATGATTTATGGGATCTGATATTTATTGACTGTGTTTTCTGCGTTGGAATGGAAAAGGAGGTAAGCTGGTGTACCAGACTACCAAGAAGAGAGCAAGCGGACCGAAATGCCCTGTCACCGGCAAGAGGATTCAAGGGGTATAGTATAAATGTGCTTGTGATGATCACGAAAATATTAGATTTTGTTCTTTTTTTATTCAATTCATTTGGTTTTGCTTGTGCTGTTGGGCTTCTATTCTCGTTAATTTATCTGTGTTTGCCTATTTCACTTTGTTGGATTATGTGGGAAGATGTGGTATCTATGCACTTTGCTGCTGTTTAGTGTTAATTCAGTAGGAGTTTATATTAAATTGCAGGTGTGGACTGTCTGAGATGGTTCAATGTTGGTGATTATATGCTTATACAGTCACTAATTTAGGTTAATTTATAGATGTGCAGTCTCGTTTGTATCGAAAACTTACATTTATCCTCCTTATATTCCTTTGTTGGAAAATGGGTTTTTTGTGGTGTGAATTGTGTTACAATGTTTATTCATTTTTACTGATTTTGAGTACGTATTCGTCTTCTCTTTGTTCTCCCGATTCAACACAATTTTGCAACTTGAAAAGGTTTCTTATAACTCCCTTGTTTTCCCATATAGCTTCAAAAATTTGAGCTCATGTATCTTGATTGAATGTTTGAACATATCGACAGATTCCTCACTTGAGGCCTGCTGAGTACAAAAGGTCTCGACTGTCCAGAAACCGCAGAACTGTGAACCGTGCGTACGGTGGTGTATTATCTGGCGGTGCTGTGAGGGAAAGGTTTGGTTTTTTTTTCTTTTTTAAGCTAAGCAAACGCACACATTGGTTATGGTTAGATGTTTAGATTATCTTATGTCGATTCGATTTGCTTTGGCTTTTTATAGGATCATTAGAGCCTTTTTGGTCGAAGAACAGAAGATCGTGAAGAAGGTGTTGAAGATACAAAAGGCCAAGGAAAAGCTCGCTGCTAAGAGCTGAAAGATAAACTCAGTATCTCTGAAATGACAAGGTTCAGTTTCAAAATCTTGTTTTACCTTTGTTGTTAGATTCATTGAGATGTATATGACTCAAAGATTTCTTTGGTTCAGTTCGTCGAAACTACTTCTCTGTCCCTTACAAGACAAATGAATACTCATTTTGTTTGCAATGTAATATTAATTTACTAGTACTTCTCATTGTGGTACAAGTATTTCCCAACCTTTGTCTTCATTTATTCATCCATATGTTTCTTTAAAAAAAAACAAAGAAAAATGTTGAGATTGAGATGAGAAATGAGTCTAATGAAAGTAAAACTACAACACCCAAAGGCGTCAAAGATGCGATCTTCTGCGGCATACGAGCTCGATCACTACGATGCTTGTAATAATTCCTTGATGTCATATCCTTGCAGCTGCAAAACATAAGTGACCATGATGAAAAAGAACATACATTAACAACCATAACAACCCAAAAAGTTCACTATCAAAGACTATAGATATACCTGAAGGAAAGTGAGAAACAAAACAACTCCTGAGTTCCAAAAGGCATGGATTGTGATCGGCGTTAGAAGGTTTCTTGTTTGAGCGTAAGAGAATCCAAGAGCAAGCCCTATATCGATCGTATGTTCTCACTCTCAGTTCAATGACATAAGTACTATAAATATGTGTGTGTATGTGTGTTTATACCAAGAACAAACAGTTGAGGAAATTCTCCAGGAGTGAGATGTGCTAATGCAAATACTGCAGCACTTATGATCACGGAGACTGGCGTTGGCATCCTGCGTAGTGTGTATGTATATATACATAATATATACAACATAAATATGAGTATACTAATTCTAAGTAAACAGATCGATCTAAGCGATAACGATATAAGTTTCAGCACAACTGAATATTACAAAATTGAACAACATAATTGCACATAATGCAATGGGACATAAAGCCTGTGTACCATTTGGTAAGAGATACCATGACAAACCCTCTAAATACGGTCTCTTCGAGAATTGGAGCGAGCACACCCGTGATTCCGATCAAACAGATGGTACTACATTTAAAATATATATATATATATATATTATATATGATTTGCAAGATTGCATAAGCACGTGAATTTTGGGTTTGAGAACAAAATAAACGGTGAAATTCGATGGCCCTTTAATAAGAGGTACCTAGTAGTCGAAGATCCAATCAAGGGAAGCAATTGGATCAGAGCATCGGTCTGAAACACGTGGATTAATATAAAAAAATTTCACATAATCTTCAAAAAAGAAAAAAATTCTAGAAATTTGATATGTGAGCATAGAACCACCTCAAATGACACATATTGTCATCGATATCGCGCTAAAGAGTATGAAGTTATGCTTAAATCTTTCTATGTATGTTTCTAACCTCTCTCTGTGGTAGCTCACCGTTGAAAAACGACAGCAAAGCTCCAGTCAAAGCAATGCCAGCTAATCCTCCACCTAAACCAATTCCAGCCCATAACAACCAACCTCTTTGAAGATCAAAGGGCTCTTTCCAATCTGAAAAATTGCATGTTTGGCAAGTCAAGAACGACGGATTGAAGAAGTGTGAAGAAAGTTTTAAAATGCTGATGATATCAATCCTTACATATGACGAAAATTGCAAAAAATGCATCATGTTATGGAAGTTACACGGTAACTTAACATACCCAAAAGGTACTACAATAACCATATTGGGTTAGGCATGCAATGCACATTACCATATCGATAGATGTCTTCGGGCAGGGGTGAGAACGATTTTGTAAGACTGTATAGTACTGCAAGAACTACGATAGTTGCAATTCTGCAAATAAAAGGAAGCAAAATCGATTCCATAAACAGCAAAAATTAAATCTAAATCTCAAGTAAGAAGTTTAAAAAGTATCCCGACCCTTGATCAGCAAACAATATTTCAGACTTCTCATCCAAAGTTAACTCTGAGACTAAAAGCCCGGAATATTCGAGCGCTGCTGCCTCTATAAGTCCTGTCAAAACAAAACTGCGGAAAATTTCGTCACTTTGAGCTCACTGCATTTACACGATATGTAAGCAATAACAATGCTAGGAATATATATTCGATGAGATAGATGGAAAAAACGTCAATACTACAGCTCCTTAAATATTACCACATATCACTAATCAGTAAAACGAAGAAAAACGTAAGCTAAACAGAGCAAGGTTGTATGATGGGCACCCACCTTATCATACAAGCAAGAGATGTCAAAGAGATTGTCTGCCAATTCCAAGGCACATCCCATCTTTGCAATATTTGCAGGTTAAATCCTTTGTCCTGTTTAGGATATTGGTTAAAGTTAGGAGATCTTCAACTCTTTTAAACCCAAAAATAAAGTTCCAATAAAGCATAATCACAATCAAACAGCTCAATCAAGTCAACCACCATTAGAAATAACATGTTTTTAGGATCTCTAGTGGTTCATCTACACATTCTATGGAAATTGACCCACTAAGATTTGCCCATAGTTGAATCTTTCTCACTCAAAATCAGAATCATGAATGCCCACATTTCGTTTTACACTCGAATCGACATGAAAACAAAAAAAGGCCTTAAACTTATTCCTCCATAGGTTTCTAAAGCAATGTTCAACCATCATCAATCAGGAAAAGCAGCAATCTGAAAACAAATAGCCCCCACGAAGCAACAAAAAACAGGGATCAGAGCTCACCCTATAAGAATCTTCAGTGTTATTCTTGTCCTTGTAGCACCAAACAGTAGTTGATCTTCTTGACCTTGTGATTTGAAGCTCCAAAGTGCGTTCTTTCAATGGAGAAAACAAAAGGGTTTGGGGTATTTCAAAACGGACTCTAACAGGAAGTTGTCGAGGTAAGGAAACAGCGGCAATAGTCGATGTTCGCCGTGGAAGAGTGGAGGTCGAGGCGTGAATGAGCGATGAGTATAGAGATGCTGCCATTGTTCTTCCGTCTACGAAATTAGAGTTGATTTTCACTATTTATATGGAAGCGAAAATTGTTGAAGATAAAAGGTGGATAAACCTCTTTTGAAGGTAAAAAAAAATAATAATATAAATTTCTTTAAATTCCCAACGAAAACGCAAATTTAATCAGAAAAAAAAAAAAAAAGAGAGATAGAGAATTTGAAATATTCCAAATTATTTAATTTCTCGACTCGTTTATCCAAGTTAACTTGTGTGAATTGAATTACAAATATACAATAAGTGAAATAACAATAGTAATGTAATAGATATTTCTTTTCTTTTTTTCGGTTAGTACAATAAAACTAGTTCAATACGATCCTCATTGTCCCATATGAAATTTTAGCAACACTACTAACTTCTGACCCATTTGTCACATCCTAAATTTATATAGACAACTATGAAATCAAAACCATAATTTGACTCCATCCTTGCTACAGGTATTTAATATATAGATTAAAAAATAATGGGTGCTAATAGGTTCCATTACTATATTTACTTCTTTTTTTCTGCATTTAATTAAAAATAGTAGGTAGCGACAAAAGCTTCAATAAATTAATCAACATATGTATTAAGAAGTTAAAAGAGCCACATGACATGACCATCTTATTTCTTCTTCGCACGTTCTCAAGGCTTCATTAATGCACCAAACTAATTTTCCTAAAATAGAAAAGCCACCGCCCTCAAAAAAATAATATGGGTTGAAATAAAATATTATATCAATCTATTTCCCGCCGTGTGCTTAAAATATAAACAAAATGTAAAATTATTTTTATAATATAAAATTATAATATTAATTTTAATTGAAAAGTACTTTTATAAATTAGAAAGATGATTTTTGGAGTATAATTGAAATAAATTTGAATATTAAGGCTAAAATGGTAATTAGTAATGTGATACCAAATCAATTTGAATTTGCCACACCCTCACCAATTATATAAAGGTATATATATTATATATATATAGAGAACCTTGGGGTAACGGATCGAATTGATGTTATTTTGTTACTTCAATATTAATTATCATTTTACTCTTAATTTCAAATTGATAAGATATGTGTAACTATAATTTTACCCTTTACTTTGTTACTTTGGTATAAACATTAATTTAACAAATTAATTTTCTAATATACATACAAATAGTATGTAATTAAAATTAAACTAATAATATGATATGCTATATATTTTAAATCATAAATAAGCATTAAAATATAAAATAATATTATATATGATAGCACACGCATGAGAATGTGTAACGTAAATATATGATTATTGATTACAACGCTAATATTGTTAAACGTAATGTGGGCTCCCATTGGGCTGAAATCATGAATTTCAGTCAAATAAACGTCCCACTCATAAATATTATAAAAATATTTTTTATTTTTTTTTTATTGTACCACAATTATATATTTTGTTTGGACTTTGGAATATAATTAGAGATTTTGATGATGTTAGGAGTACTTTTTTTTGTAAATTAAATAATTAGAACCTCATTCACACACACACAACATTTCAATTTAGAAAGAACGTAGTTGAGCGCCATTCATGCCTAAATCAACCCTATGATTCAACCCTATCCAGCTGCCCGACCCGCCCGACCCAATACAATGAGTCGTTGGGTGGGGGTAGGGGTGCAAACGAATCGAATCGAGTCAAATATCATGATATTCTATTCATATTCTATTATCAAATTTCGATTCGAACTCGAATACGAATACTGTTCGAATACTAAACATCGATTTGAATTCGATTTGATTATGACATTCGAATATCGAATCGAATATTCGAATATTATCATTCAAATTTATATTTTATTATTATATTTTTTATTTAATAAAAATAAAAATTATATTATATTTAAAATATATATTTAATTATGGTATCTTATATTTAAATATATGTTGAATTATAATATGTTTTATTTAAAAAATATATATATTGAATTATAATATATTACATTTCAAATATATATTGAATATTAATATTTAAATATAGTTTTTTACGAATCGAATCGAATATTCGAATCGAATATTGCGATATTTTATTCGTATTCTAAAATTATTCGAATCGAAAAACATATTCTTATTCAGATTTGATATTCTAATATTTCGAATTCGAATTTCAATTTTCGAATCGAATCTCGAATCGAACCAAAAAAGTTCGATTCATTTGGAACCCTAGGTGGGGGTGCTCAAATTAAATTTCACTATAATTCCTCCGACTTTAATTTGAATAAATCACAATAACATTTGTCACATTATGCCCTAAAGTCAACGACGGTTTGGAATTACATTAATGACTCATTTGAAATATGAGCCAAGATGGGAATAATAATCTTCTGCAAATATATATTACTTAATGTATATTATATTAAATGTTGTCGGGGGGCAAAAGCGTCACAAAAATAATCATGATCGCACGTAATGGCAATTATTATTCTTATTACCATATTAACAATAAAAAAATTAAAAAAAGGACAAATATATATCTATCTGTCCCATCCCAGCCAAGACACACCGTCTAATAGAAAGCGAGTGTGTGCGACTGTGTGTGCTTGATTTTCTTTTTCTTTTTCTTTTTCTTTTTTTTTTTGTGTTTGCATTAAATGTTTTGCTATGTTTATATATAAACATATGTCCATGATAAGTTTCTTTATTTCCAAAGACCCAAAGAGCGCTTTCATATTTACATCTTCTCATATTCTTCTTCTGTTGAAGCGATCCGATCTGTTTCCAGCATTTTCCGACGCAAAAAGACCCGCCGGAGTTTAACAGATCCTCCTTGAATCATCGTTCGTCTGCCGGCTGATGCGATTGGTACGAGGTTCCCACGTTTTTTATGTCGTCTTATCAGCTCCGATGAAGATGCCCTTTTTTTTTGCTTTTTGTTCGTTCGTTTTCTGCGAATACAGATGGGGAAAAAAATTATTTTTTTCTCGTTTCATTTTCCACCCAGATCGAATCATGTGAAAATTTGGTAGAATTTATTACGTGGGTCTGTAGAGAAAGATTTGAACAGCCGACTTTACGAAGCCATTTAATGTCCACCTACTCACAATATCTTTTGCGTGCTTTCAGTAAACTTTCTTTCGCTTATTGCACGCTTGTTCTTGAGCTTGCCGATTTTCCGACGAGCTCATGGGTGAAGGCTGGATTTTGTTTTTGTGCGATCTTTTAGTGTCTGATTCTTGTTTATGAGTTCTTTTCTGTTTATGGGCTATAGATCTGCTTTGAGTAATAGGCTAGGATCTTGGCGATTATGGTTTAATTTCTTGGTTTCGTTGTTTAACGGTCACATTCAAGCTGATTTCCATTTTCTTCGTTTTATTTCATTATGGTTTGGATGGATATGACATGATGAAGTCTTTGTCATTGTCTAGACATTCTGGTCCCAAGGGGTAATGTAATGCTTTTGAGTCCAATGCATCCAAAAAAAGAAACATAAGTAGAGAAACACATTTCAATTCCCTGATTTGATCTACAACTCATCTCGCCATTTATAGTCATCTTTCACATGGATTCGATCTATCGACTACTTATTCGTTTAAAACGAACCTTTCTTTTACTTGTTTAACAGTTTTTCCCGGCCTATCGATAATGGCGAACAAGTTCAATTCGGGCGACAACAGAACTCGAAGCTCCGTGTCTATCTTCATAGTTGCTGGTCTCTGCTGCTTCTTCTACTTGCTCGGTGCATGGCAGAGAAGTGGCTACGGCAAAGGGGACAGCATAGCTCTTGCGATGACCAAGAGCGGAGAAAAATGCAATGTTCTGCCTAACCTCAACTTCGAAACGCATCACGGCGGTGAAGCCGGCGTGATAGACGAGTCGAACGATAGGACCTCTGAGTTCGAGCCTTGCGATCCTCAGTACACGGACTACACGCCCTGTCAGGATCAAAGGCGTGCGATGACTTTCCCTAGAGAAAACATGATCTATAGAGAGAGGCATTGCCCTCCTCAAGAGGAGAAGCTTCACTGTCTTATCCCTGCTCCTAAGGGATATGTGACGCCGTTTCCTTGGCCGAAGAGTCGGGATTATGTTCCCTATGCGAATGCTCCGTACAAGAGTTTGACTGTGGAAAAGGCTATTCAAAATTGGATTCAATACGAGGGGAATGTGTTTAGGTTTCCCGGCGGAGGGACGCAGTTTCCTCAGGGCGCTGATAAGTATATCGATCAGCTTGCTTCGGTGATCCCTATTGATAATGGGACCGTTAGAACTGCTTTGGACACTGGTTGTGGGGTATGTATGGTCTAAGGATTCTTGTCGTAATCGTAAATCTCTTTTTTCTTACCATAGTTTGTAAGATTGATTGTGTTGGTATTTTGTGTCTCTTATCTGTTAGGTTGCTAGTTGGGGTGCGTATCTATGGAAAAGGAACGTCGTAGCAATGTCATTTGCTCCGAGAGACTCACACGAGGCCCAAGTTCAGTTTGCTCTCGAAAGAGGCGTACCGGCCGTAATAGGCGTTCTCGGGACTATAAAAGTGCCTTATCCATCCCGAGCTTTCGACATGGCTCACTGTTCTCGCTGTCTGATCCCTTGGGGCATCAATGGTAAGAAAGAACCAAATTCTTATCCAACTCGAAGCTCGACAATATTTGCTTAATATTCTTAGAACTTAATGGACTCATCCTCGTATTGGTTCTTTTTTCTTTTCGTAATGAAGATGGACTGTATATGAAGGAAGTCGATCGCGTGCTTCGACCCGGCGGGTACTGGGTCCTCTCCGGCCCGCCCATTAACTACAAGACAAACTACAGATCATGGCAGCGTCCTTTGGAAGAACTCGAAGAGGAACAGAGACAGATCGAAGAAGTCGCAAGAAACCTCTGCTGGGAGAAGAAATCGGAGAAGGGCGAAATTGCCATATGGCAGAAGACCATGGATTCCGATTCTTGCCGTGCTAAACAGCAGAATTCTGGCGCCACCTTTTGTAAATCCGAGGACGCCGACAATGTCTGGTAATAACATACATATACACACACTGTGCCACTTGAAGCTTCAAAGGTAACGATGACTTATTACTTCACTTTTTTTTGTAGGTACAAGAAAATGGAGCAATGCATTACTCCATACAACTCTGTCACCGACGGAGATTACAGTGAGCTCAAACCATTCCCCGAGAGGCTCTACGCAGTTCCGCCGAGGGTCTCAAGTGGTTCGGTCCCTGGAGTTTCTGCCGAGTCATATCAAGACGACAACAAGCTGTGGAAAAAGCACGTAAATTCTTACAGGAAAATCATCAAGATTCTTGACACTGGAAGATACCGTAACATAATGGATATGAACGCTGGTTTAGGCGGCTTTGCGGCTGCCATTCAATCTCCTAAATTATGGGTTATGAACGTCGTGCCCACCGTCGCAGAAAAGAACACTCTCGGAGTCATTTACGAACGAGGGTTGATCGGTATTTATCATGATTGGTACACCCAAGAACCTTCCTTTTCTCTTTCTCTAACTTCTTTTGACTTAATTCGTTTCTGAAAATCGATCGATCGATTGGTCAGGTGTGAGGCCTTTTCGACCTATCCAAGAACGTATGATCTGATCCATGCAAATCACCTCTTCAGCTTATACGATGGCAAGTAAGTATAACCCATGCCATGTCTCTTAACTTTACAACCAAGAACTAAGTGTAAGAATTTACGATTTCATGACCTAAAAAAAATGCTTGTCCTAAGGTGTGAGTTTGAAGACATTCTTCTTGAGATGGACCGTATACTGAGGCCCGAAGGGGCGGTTATATTCCGAGACGAGGTAGACGTGCTGGTGACGGTGAGGAAGTTGATAGGAGCCATGAGATGGGATTCGAAGATGATGGACCACGAAGATGGGCCCCTCGTTCCCGAGAAGGTCTTGGTCGCTGTGAAGCGATATTGGGCTGGTAACTCAACTTCTTCACAGTAGAACGAAACAAAAAAGATCGAATTTTGATCCGTTTGTTTGATTTTCGACTGGTTTTAATGCGAATTTGTCCACGGGACAAAAATGTTTTCGCATGAAATCGGTTCGTTAAAATTTTCGATTGTCTTACGAATCTGTACCGTTGTTTAACGGTATTTCCTGCAACTGTTTTCTAAGTTATATAGGAGAAGAAAAAGACCATGGATTCATTGTTTTTACTGAATGATGTAGCTTCTGTTTTCTGCTGATGAAGAAAGTTTTGTCTGCCGACAATTTATATATATATATATATATAATTTTATGGTGCTCACCTTACGTGAGTGTGGGCACCTGTTGATGTGACACTGATTCGTGTCATATCAACATGCCACGTCAACATCAGATGTGATGTGACATTAGTTGACACATTTTAGGTGCCATTGATTAACATTTTCGATGCTGACGTGGCATGTTAACGTGATATATATCAATGTCACACACCGAGTGCCACATAAGGCGTCAACGTGAAGAATAACTCTCAAAACTAGCTGCCAATGGAATTCAATTACTACAATACAATTTGACAAGGAATATCAAGTCAATTAACATTTCTTGCATGAGATTTGGCCGACAAATGGTATCATGAACAACTATATTTGCATTGCTAGCACCAAACAAGCAAGAAACATACCACATTAAGTGTAGCCATTCTTTCTACTTTTTTAAGGTTTTGGATTATGTAAAGATACTTCCAAATATGACTCTTATCTAATTCCCATAGAGAAGAAGATTCAAGAAAACATTAATTTGAAAGCATAAGAAGAAAATAGGGTGGTATTCTTTTGCCAAAACCCTATCAACTGTTAATCAAGAATAGTTCTTTCTTCTTCTAAGGCGGTTAATGGTAATTAAACTGAGTTGGCTTTTGATGTAAGTGAGTTCTTTTATAGTCCATTCTCATTGTCTTGTGGTTATATAATAATAGAAACATAGGATGATGATGAGTTGCCATAAACAAAAAAAAAAAAAGAGCACAGCAATGTCAGTGCCTGTTTTTATACTCTCTTCATCGTACAAAACAAACATGTCTCATCCTCCTTCTTCTTCTTCTTCTTCACATCTAAATGAGAGTAAGGAAGCCTTTGTAATGAAACTTGCAGGTGCAAAGAGTCTCCTTCAAGGTTTAAGTCCTTCGACCATTGCAAATGATCTTCATCGTACTTCGTCTGTAAAAAAATTGAACGCAGATGACTCGGAGATCGACGTGTTCGATGCTGAGAAGTATTTCAGTCAGGGTTCGAATCAAAGCCCGAAACTTTTTGTCACAAATAGTCTTATGCCTGCTAATTCCCTCCATCTAAAGAAACTTGATCCACTTGAGATCAATAATGGCAGAGCTCAACTTCCTGCCAGTAATAACAGCAGAAGCATGTTATTACAGCACAATGTTCCAAGGGTCCATCAACCTAAGAGGACGATGAAGAAAAGATTCCTTTCGGGAATTGGCTGCGATCTCTCATGTTGTGACAAGAATTTCGTGGATATCGATGATGCTAAAAATGAAGGCGGCGGCGGCGGCGCAAGAAAAAACTGCAGTGTTAAGAGTACAGAGCAAAGAACAATCAGTGTCGGATCAAGACAAGTTGATGATCACTTGCTGGTGGTAAGAAAATCGCCAAACTGTGTGAACAAGTTTGATGAAGAAAATGGCCGTTTCAGCTTCCAACTCTCAAATTCTCAGTCGATGAAAAAGCAAATGAACGAAGAAGTAAATGGCTTGACCAAGCCCGAATCACCGCAAGTCTTTGGCTCCCCTATTCAAGAAAATGGTCCGAAAAGAACAGTTTCGCCTTGGGATAAGCCGGTCGACGCAGAGAGTGACAGTGATTCGAGCTCAGATCTGTTCGAAATAGAGAGCTTCGCCAAATCCAGCAATCCTTTTCTTAAACGCCAAGAAGAAACGCCCCATAATGGCCTAGCATGCGATTATGCGCCAAGCGAAGCAAGCATCGAGTGGAGCGTGGTAACAGCTAGTGCAGCAGATTTCTCCGTATTATCAGACTCCGAAGACTTAAAATCAAACTCAAACAGCAAATTGACTCACCATCAAAAGGAAATGGGCTTAAAATCTAAGATAAGGTCAGTCGATGAACGTAATAACAGACGCCCGAGTGGTCTTTTTATGGGGTGTAAGAGTCATAAAGCTGTTAGTGTCGTCGGAGAAGCGCATGAGCAGGGACCTTCTGATATCATTACAAGTCGGCATCACAGTCGCAGAGCAGAGTCTTTTACACAGATGACGAGGTTTTATGATGAGAGCAAAAAGACGGCTCAACCTCAGTTCAGTCATGCAAGAAACAGGCAAAGATCTTTAGATGCTCTTGGTTTGCCTCAACCATGACCGTTTAATTGTTTAATGTTGTATCCTTCGAAAACGAAAGATTCCACTGTCATGTTTCCATAAGTGTGTAATGCATTGAAGTAGTGAGAAGACGAATTCAACTCATTATATATCCTCCATTACAGAGAATGCTCGAAACTGCTCACCGTGGAGGCCCTATAGATGCCCTTCGACGAAAAAACCGACGATCTCGGGATTTTCAGAGAAAAACAAAGCAGTTCATTAGATTTTCGGAAGCAGAAGAGATGCTCAAGATCTCAACAGAGTTAGTTAAAAACACAGTCTTGAGCCAGTTCTAATCATTGACCAAAAAGAACGACGACAAACACATTTCAGTAAAAGAAAAAGGTTGCAAGAATGGTGCATCAAGGAACTATCTTTTTATGACCCCAATATTTAGAAAAAGAAAAAAAGAGAAACCCTTCTTTTTTATTTTTTTAGCATCCCATCACTGCACAGTTATAAACAAAGCTCCCCGACCGCTTGTGTCCGAGCAGATCCCACTGGGGCGGCACGCCTTCTCTAGGAGCCCACGAGTTTATCTCGATGAACCCTTCGCCAGCATTTCTCGGCCCGCCGATCACGATGAGCCTATCACCGCAGGCCCGAAACGCCAGGCCCCAGCCCAGCATCGAATTGGCCCGTTCGGGCAATCCCCCGACGGTGTCCCAAGTCCCTACAGTCTTGTTATATCTCCTCACAACCATGTCAGCATAGTCAGCTGCATACAGCTCATTATTCACAACTGCAATCAAAGGCGGGGCCTCAGACGTAGCCGGCATGTCACTATCCCTGATAGTCCTCACCGGGGACATGTTGGGAATTTCCCGCCATGTCTCAGTTTCGAGATCGTACTCTTCCCCGCATGTAAGAAGTGCAGTAGAATCTGGCCCACCAATCCCGCCTATGACATAGAACTTCCCGTCCATGAAAACCCCCGAGCACATCTTTCGAGGCTTGTTCATGTTCTTGAGAGGCTTCCACGTCTGAGTCTCCGATTTGTAAAGCTCAGCCGAGCTAAGTATATTCCCCCGAGAGTCACACCCACCTGCTAGAATCGCCAGCTCGCCCAAGCTAGCCGAGCCGAACAAGTACCTGGGCTGGTTCATGGACGAGCCGTTGGTCCACGTGTTGGTCAGGAGGCTGTAGCGGTAGATCACGTGGGCCATTAGATCCCTACCGAAGACGAGCAGATCCGTCCCGACGGCTAGGGATTCTTTGTCTGCAAACACAAAGCAGTCGTTCGGCTCCATCTTGGGCAGACGCATCCAACGGCGTCTGATGGGGTCGAAAGCCTCCCATTCGAGCGGCTGGCATGAGAAGTACACCCAATGCTCCACAACTCCGTTCTGCCTCCTCAGCTTGTAGATGTCCCCGCTGCTTATCAGAGAGTGGAAGCTACGGTTTAGACAAGCGATCAAGCCATAGTCTCCCCTCGAGCAGCGGATGAGGCAGCTGATAGAGTTGTCCCGTCCTATCGCAGATATCAACGAGCTCGTGTCTGAATTCGACTTCTCCTCCTCATTGGATTGGTTCGACAATCGGGTCAAGTCTCGGGTCAAGCCTAGCATACCAGGCGGTGATCGTTTGGGAACTTTCTTGACGTTGATGGGGTCGTCTTCTTCTTCTTCTATATTGGCCTCGAGCGCTCGTTTGCCTTTCTGGGTATCGACGGTTTCTACGGTGTAATTCATGCACCAGTTGGAACTTTTCTCAGAGGTTTCACGGTATTCTCGAGTGAGCAGTGGAGTACAGTCTTCTAACATGTCTCTTTCTTTCGGGATGTAAAGGTAAGCCAATCCGCGCAAAAAAAACGCCACAATCTGCTCAAGAAAGTTGCCATTTTATTAAGCTCGAAACTAAATGTTACATTAAAAAGAAGTTCTAAAACAGTTGAATGAAGAAGAATCGAGCAAATCTGTAATGATAAACAGTCCATACGATGCAAATCTAATACCAATTACAACATGGGCCAGCAGTTATCAAGCAAAAAAATGTAATCTTGGAAAGGATTCAGAGCAAATTCGACCAAGAATCTTCTAAAAATAGATAACTTTCACAACACATTGAATTTCATCAATCACATCAAAAGCCAATTCTAATCAGATCCCAAAAGCTCAGATCAATGAAAAGAAAAAAAAAAAAAAACAGTTGCGTGAATCTGCACAAACCAAAACATATAGTTAAAGCTTAAATCTTGCAAGGGATTGGCAAGATATATATACATACTCAAGTAGATCTATCAATCAAGTCCTTCAAGAAAATAAAGAAAAGTAACTTCTTGCTCCTTTCATCAATCGACATAGCTGATGAATACATAGAAGCATCAAGAACATAGCAAAGGTAAAGGAAGGCTCAAAAAGAAAAAAAAAGAAGAAAAATAGACTGCAACAATATTAATATAACAGATAACTTACATATGAATAGGATATGAAGAAACGAAAAGAGGGCTTTGATTGTAACTAGGCAGATACAACAATCTCTTGTCGGTGTTTATGCTTGCAAGGAAGCTGTTAGATTCTTCTTTTCTTTCTTTCTTTTTTCTTTGTATTTGTTCTTCTTCCTTTTGCTATATGTGTTTGTGATTTACATATATGATTATGAGGTAGAAAGAGAGAGGATTGGACTTCAGCTTCATTTTCTTCTTCTTCTCTGTGTTTTTCCTTTGGATTCTCTGCAAAATCTAATCAAAGCTCTAAACCAGCTAAGGGCTTTGAGCTTTGGTTTTGAGGCGTAACCTATGAGGACTCTCTCTCTCTCCTTCCGTTGTTTATATTTGAGTGAATATTTATTTCTAGCAACATTACATAAAGAGTGTAGTAAATCTAATACCTTTTACATTAAAAGGGCCAGAAATATGTTGGTCGTCATAACAAACAAAAAAATGTTTCTTGATTTTACTCCACTCACTCTTTATGCTTAACAACATTATTAACTTATACCATCTTCACTAACGTTTGTATTAAGAAATCGAGGGCTTCATCCTAAAATCAATTGATGATAGGTGAAGGAGCCTCTTGAATATATAAGGTGAGTCGGGTGAGGAGAATTATCCGATATGGGATATAATAGAAATCTCAACACGCCCCCTCACGTGTGGCGTGACTGGCCTAACACGTGGACATATAAATCGGGTGACGGTGAGCAAAGATCGAACCCGCTCTGAAACCATATTAAGTAATCGAGGGCTTCATTCTAAAACCAATTGGTGATAGGTGAAGGAGCCTCTTGAATATATAAGGTGAGTCGGGTGAGGAGAATTATCCGATGTGGGATATAATAGAAATCTCAACAGTTTGTATGATTAAAGGAAAAAAACTTATGTTTTAAGTATTTATTGTCCATTTCATATAATATTATCCTAATCTTTATTTATTTGTTACCTATATCTAATATACACTATATTATTTATTAAATATAAGGAATGAATATAAACTGTTAATTTGGTGTGTAATATTTATTTCTATTAATTTTTTATAATTTATTTTAATATTAGTAATTATTGTTAATTTGGTGTGTAATATTTATTTCTATTAATTTTTTATAATTTATTTTAATATTAGTAATTATTGTTAATTTGGTGTGTAATATTTATTTCTATTAATTTTTTATAATTTATTTTAATATTAGTAATTATCATTGTACTCCTCAATTTTTTATTTATTGTAATCCCATCTTTTCAAATATTTTTCTAAATAATATTTTATATATTAAATAATACAACTTACAAATAACTCAAAATATAAACTAATCTTATGTATTTTTATTTTAAATACACGCATCGAGTGCCGAAGAAATACTATTATTTATGATGTTCCAACACCTCTTAAAAAACTAACACAAATCAATTAATTTAATCTGTTATAAAAAATTACAATTTTATCGTTTATTTTATTATTTCCAATTATTGTCCTCATAATTTTTTTTTAAATACACAATTAAAATTACATTAATTAGTATAATATTATAGTCCACGTGTGGGATCCATGTACAGCTTAATTAGGTTCGTTTCTTTGGTGGCAAAGGGACCGTCGGTGACCGGCGATGGCCGGTGGTGACACGTGTGATTTGATTAGGGCATGAGTCGGTTTTTTGGACACGTGTGCTCCTCGTTTCTCCACGTTTCAAGAATTAGGAATAGAAAAGGCACCATGCATAAATATTAAATTAAAATCATGAATATTATCTCCATATTTATTATGTGTATATTATATTTCTTGTGTAATAACTAGTTTGACCATTGCATTAATTTATCATTTATAAATAATATAGCTTCTGTGTGCGAAAATTAAAAATGGGATTTATTTAGTTTCATTTGTCATTCGACGAAGCCGACCAATGGATAAGATTAAAAGAGAGAAAATTCCCACGAAATTATTACGAAAAGAAAAATAGTTTTGACCAATCCTTTCAAGAGTACAAATTCTATACGCTATGATCTAAATGTATTTGACATTTCAAACGCTTAAAAGTCTAAAATTGTAGATTCTTTGAGCACTGCTTTTATCATTATTTTGCTTTGATATATTAAGTAATTCAAATTTCAAATAAAAAGTATGGATTATTATTACATACCATGGCATATAAATTAGCACACTTAGCGTGGTTTGTAAAAGATATAATTATACTAAAGAAAAAGTTTTAAGCGTAAAATGACAATTATTAAATTAAAATAAATTATAAATGAAGGAATAAAATTAATACAAATAAGTTTTCATACCAAAATTGAGAATTTTTATGGGTTCATGGCCATTAATAAAATAGAATAGATAAACATGTAACTGAAATAAAATTTTATATTATTCAGACTCCCAAACAATCATTTTAATGTCTGATTAAATATAAAAAAATAACAAAATTTAATTAGAAATCGATGGTTTCATTCTAAAATCAATTGGTGATAAGTAGAGTTATTTCTTGAATATATTAAATGAGTCGGGTGAGTTGAA
Organism: Lindernia subracemosa; assembly: GCA_028392965.1. Classification (NCBI taxonomy): domain Eukaryota; kingdom Viridiplantae; phylum Streptophyta; class Magnoliopsida; order Lamiales; family Linderniaceae; genus Vandellia; species Vandellia subracemosa. The sequence continues at coordinate 548,744 of JAQPCC010000023.1, forward strand.
TTATATGATATGGGATATAATAGAAATCTTAAGAATTATATATGTGTGTGAATAATCTATTCCATTATATAATTGGTGGGGCTCTTATAAAAAATGTCAATTGATATATCGATTTGATTATAATTACTATGTTGCCGGTTTTTGTAATTATTATTTTCTCTTTTTTTTACGAATCAATTTGTAATTACTATGTTCCCTTAATACTACTATTGAAATATTAATGTAACATTAATAAATATAATTTATATACTTTTTGAAATAGAAAATTAAAATTTATATACTATTAATTATTTAAGAATTTGTTTTTTTATGCACTAATATAAAGAGTGATCGCGTCAACCTTTTTCAGTTTCCCCCCCCCCCCCCCCCCCCCCCCCCCCCAAAGATAATTATCATTTCTGCCTCACTAATATTAATAATTACCTCTTTTATTAGGTAATGGTAAATATCACTTTACGTAAATGCATTTAATAATTAAATTAAATACGTGCCGAAAAGTGGCGACTAGCCATCTTTTTAAATAAAAACCCTTTGATGTGATCACGTTTATTTGGTCGTATTAGGCGCATTACCCTACAAAAAAAATATTATTTAACAAAAAAAAAATGAGCCCATTATTATTTAAATATAAAATAAGAAAAAACATCATATAAATTTAATCTTGGTCGGTACCTTCATTTTATATAAACGCGTATAAGATTAAGGTCGAATAGGACTCTTCACTTTTTATTAGTTGATTTTCAGACAGTATTAATTAAACATATCATCAGCCTTTAAAGATTTCGTTAGATAACGTTTGGTTGTGTTTGCATTATTTAATTAAATTAAATTAAATTAATGGTTGGGGATATCTTCTTGTCACGTGAAGTCTAATTTTGCAAAAAGTATCATACTCTAATCTAATAATCCACCAATAACATGACAACAGTCGACATAACAATATATTTTTTTTTTTTTGTAATAACTTATTTAAACTTTTAATACCACTAATCAAATTAGATTACAAATTTAATATCATTATACCTCGCCGCCATTGTTGACTATTGACCAATACATACATTTTAATTGAACTTAATTGAATTTGCCTTAATTATAATTTAAAGCAAACATTATATTTATTATTAAGAGAAAATGAATTAAGTAATAAACAAACTTGGAAATCAAGCAATTTGTATTTTCTTTTCTTACATCCCATCCCACATTTAAGATTCCGGCGTGTACTAAGCAATTAATCTCGAGGCAACTTAATCCAATCATGTTGAGCCACGTGTCCACAAATTTCGTGATGTGAAGCATTAATTTAATTAAATATGAGCAGAAAGTTAATGGGAACTTATTACAAGAGTAAGTTGTCGTGACTTGTTGAAATTTAATTGGTATATTCTTTTACTATATAGTACGAATATTTTGGGGTTTCTTTAATTGTATTCCATCAAGAACTTGCATAAGGTTCGGCAAGAATATATGTAGAGAAATATGCACTATATATATATATATATTTATTCGGTTTGTACTACTAAATAATATTCTGCATGGTTGTACTCTCTCTAATTCTCATGTAGATTAAAATTTTGATATGTACTTCAATTTCCTATCTCGAGATAATTAAATATTATTATATATTCGTTTTTTTATATTCCATCTAAAATAGAATATATATGCACGGCACGTCGATATCGAAAGGCATAGCAATAGCATAGACATGAAATGATAGCTACATAAATGAGGCATTGATGCTTGAAGGCGCATATAATTAAATATTTGTAGAAGCATAGCAAACTCAATAATGGAGGACAATGGAATATATGATTACTTATTTTAATTTGATAATAGAAGAATATTGTGGCCCATATTCTAATTGGACTTATGGAACCAAACCAATTCATGTTCATGGGTTTACTATTAATTTCATAAATATTATGGGCTATTTTTTGATCTTGTTATTCGGCTGTCTTGTAATGCTATCTATGATATGCTTTGAATTTAAATATACAAAAAACACAAATATATAATATGTATGTGCGTGTCTCATATATGCATGTTCTATGTTCTATAGAGCAAATAGGAGGATATATGCTATGATTTCACGTTGTTTTTATAAATGTGTAGACATTTTCAATCTATTTTTTTTTTCATTTTTTTTAAATGAAACATATAATCACACGACATGGAAATAGATAAAGATTATAACGTTTACCAGTTGGCATTCGGATCAACACAAAATAAATAATTGTCATGGACAATGTGCCAAGTGTCCCATTTGTATACTTTATATTACCTATAAATATTCTAACAAACCAACATTAATATAGTTGTAGGCTGTCCCATACATGTTTTTTTTTTCTATCATATCGTTAAAAATAATTGTTCCTATATTAAAAGGATAGTATATGCAAATAGTTTCAAATTTTTTTTTATTATTATTATTCTCAATCGACATGCACAAATATAGACAATGCATAAGATAATACAGTATCTTCTATTACCGACATGAGATGAGAATGGCACGTGATTACTAATAGTTAATTATATTATCTCAGTTAGTTAATGAACTAAGTAATATATTTGAGAATGTCACTCCCATATTATTTTTAGGAACATTAAAACTTTGAATATGTCATTAGTTGCTACCCCAAAAAGATAGTATTCCAGTTTTTGTATTCAACATATGAAAATCGTTACACTTTCCTCCGTCCAGTGTTAAAACATCCGTACACATCATTTCACCCATGAATATCATTATATCAATTGTTTAAATTAAAAAAAGTCGATATTATATATTTTTTACTTTGCAGTAGAAAAAATTAGTATTATCAATTAAAATATATAATATCGACTTTTTTTTTATTAAACACCTGGTGTAATGATATTCATGCATGTAATGATATTTACGGGTGTTTTAACACTGGGCAGAGGAAGGTGTAACGATTTTCATATGTTAGAATACGAATTGCAATACAAAAACTGGAATAGAGTATCTAAGCCCAAAATGACTTGCAAGCAAATAAAATAAAAGAATTTCACATCCAAAGTCCAAACTCTCTTCTATTTGAGAGACATAGCCCACTTCTTTCTCCCATGCACTTGTCTTCTTGACCACCAACATTACTCCTCATATGTCTTGATGTCATTGTTATTTTTTATTAACATATATATATATATTATATATATATATATCTCACGCTATATTATGTCCCACATCACTCAATTATGTGTATATATAATATATACATATGTATGATCTTCAACACCCAAGAGCATTATCTCATCTCCACAGTTCCAAAGCATAAGACGCCAACTACTTTTTCTTCTAGCATTCTTAAAGAAATCGAAACATCACTTGCATACTCTTACAAGTCTTATAAATAAACTACCTTCACTTATATATCCGTACCACTTTCTTCTGTATATAGAAACAATGTCAAGTAGCAGAAGATCGTCGCGTTCGAGGGTTTCGTCAGCTTCTAGAATAATAACCGACGATCAAATCGCCGACCTCGTCGCCAAACTTCAGACCGTTGTACCTGAGATTCGCAACAGGCGATACGATAGGGTATGCGAAATATGTAATAACCATCATATATTTCTTAACCCTATCAGTGTTTTTGCATAATATATTTTTTTAGTTTCCACAGATTAAGATTAAAGTAGTCAATTCTTTGCATATTAATATGGTGTGGGACTATGATGTTTCCCTGCTAGTAAACTCAACACAAGCATATATTTATGTGTACCATGTGCTTATGTTTTTTTTTTCTATGCATTTCATTACACACACACACACATATATATATAAATATATATATTAGTTTCATTTTCATGGTCTACAACTAACTTGTCCGCTATTAATTGGGGCACATGCATGTCCATGTTATATGCTTATAATAATCAATCACACACACACAAGATATATATCAAGAGCTTTGAATTTTTAAATTTATTTTTTGAAGTGAATGAAGTTTATTAAATAAGCTTAGGCTGTGTTTGGTTTGATGAAAAGCCCAGAAAAGCCCATATAATATAAATAATCAGATTTAATATTGTGTTTAGTTTAGTAATTTCAGCCCGTATTTAATATTTCAGTCCGTTTTTAAACCAAATGCCCGTTACAAGTAAACTGAATTAAAAAGCTGAGATAAATTATCTTGAATTGTTGGATAAATTTTTTATCTTGGGCTTTATCTTGTGCTCATAACCAAACGGACCCTTAATATACTATTTATATATATATATATATATATATATATTTATTTGAGATAAATTAACTTAAGATAAATGCAGGTTTCTGCGTCGAAGGTCTTGCAAGAGACATGCAACTACATCAGAAGCTTGCACAGAGAGGTCGACGATTTGAGCGGTCGATTGTCGGAGATTTTGCCGTCGATGGACGGCGATCAAGCAGCTGTTATCAGAAGCTTGCTAATGTGATTTTATTTAATTATACAAATTAATCAATAATCATGTCATTAAAAGGCTTTTCTAGGGTTTGGTCACACATAATATTATGGATCTCTTAGGCCAACCTATAGGACTGTCGGGTAGCCTAGATTTGGTTGAAATCAATGTATCCCAAGTCCCAGCTATAATGTAATAATATATATGTTGTTGCATTGGAAGTTTTTATACAATATTTATTGAGGTATATGTATAAATATAGGGATAAAACCCAAAATGATCCTCAATGTTTACCATGTGAATCAATTTAGTCCCCGATGTTGTCGTTTTTTTATCAATTTGGTCCTTCCGTAACGATAAACGTCAATTTATACGAAAATCTCACACGTGCCTCACAATAAATCATGTCTGAATCGATAAAATTGAACTGATTACTGAAATTAGGGCACGAATATAATAATTTCTCCTCCAAAATTCGAACATGAGCTCCAGATCGTCTGTTTCGTTGAGCTTCATTGACAGTATAAGAGAACAGTACGAACCTTCAAATCCTGCAAATATTCCAAAACTCATCCCATACATGATTTAGTGTGGGGTCCGTGCGATATTCACGCTAAAATTGACGTAAATCGTGACGGAAGGACTAAATTGGTTCAAAATCGACAACATCGGGGACTAAATGGTTTAGAGGAAACATCGGGGACTAAATTGGATCAGACAAACACCAAGGACTAAATTGGTCCATATGATAAACATTGATGATCATTTTGAGTTTGGGAGAAAACCCAAAATGGTCCCCGATGTTTACCCAATAAACCAATTTAGTTCCTAATGTTTCGCGTGGACTAATTTAGTCCCTGATGTTCTTGAAAATGAACCAAATTGGTCCATCCGTTAGTATGTCCGTTAATTTGGATGGAAAATAACACGTGTCGATACGCAATTCGTCAGAATTAAAAATAATAAAATTAACATAAAAAAGGATAAAAAAGAAAAAGAAAAATACAATAAATTAAAATAAAATAAAAGATTAAAAATAAAGAACAAATAAAAATATAGTAAAAAAATAATAAATAAATAATCTTATCTTTATTTTTTATTTATTTTTATTTATTTTTTATCTATTTTTTATATTTTTATTCACTTATCTTTATTTTTTATTTATTTTTATTTTATTTATTAATTTTTACTATATTTTTATTTGTTCTTTATTTTTAATCTTTTATTTTATTTTAATTTATTGTATTTTTTTTTTCTTTTTTATCATTTTTTATGTTAATTTTATTATTTTTAATTCTGACGAATCACGTGTCGACACGTGCCCTTTTCCATCCAAATTAACGGACATACTAACGGATGGACCAATTTGGTTCATTTTCAAGAACTTCAGGGACTAAATTAGTCCACGCGAAACATTAGGGACTAAATTGGTTCATGGGGTAAATATTGGAGACCATTTTGAGTTTTCTTCCTTTTGAGTTTTATCCCTATAAATATATATTTGAGGAAAAAAAAAAGGGCTCTTCCACTCCATCTATTTCTGATTGTAATAGACCAAGTCCAATTTCAGGCCCAAGGGCAAGCCCAATGTGCACCTACTCTACAAAAGGCCATTAGTTGTTATTTCATCAACGGGCCATATGAAATAAAATAAATCAAAGATATTTACAAATATTTAATTATTATTATTTTTTGGCTATCTAAGTCAATATTTATATTAAGAACCAGGGTATTATTGAGCTAATTCCAACTAATGAAGTCATGTGCTTGCACTAATCCTTACATTATCGTTGCTCTCTTTTTTAATTTTTTTTTAATTTTTAAAAATAATAATATCTGATTCATATATATTAGAACTACTTATACAGTCATATGAATATTTGCAGCTGTATGGTATTAATCAATTCAAGACAATGGACTTGTTCAACTCAGATTTCATGCTTCATGTTCAAAACCAGCCCCAAGATTTCCATGGTAATATCAATCCTTGTTATTTTCTTGATCAGACAAAATATGTATTATGTTTCTATTTGTTGATTAACTAATTTAAGTTTTAGTTGACTCTTATTACGACGATGAGGTACGGCTGGGGGAGAAGAAGAGGAGGCTCAGCATCGAACAAGCGAGGATGCTCGAGAGAAGCTTCGAACTAGGTAATAAGCTCGAGCCCGAGAGGAAAATGCAGCTAGCCCGAACCCTCGGGCTTGAACCCAGTCAGGTCTCGATATGGTTTCAGAACCGACGGGCTCGATCGAAAACCAAGCAGTTGGAGAGAGACTACGAGCTGCTGAAGAGACGGGTCGATGCTGTTAGGGCTGAGAACGATGCATTGCAGCATCACAACAAGAAGCTTCATGCTGAGGTAGGGTTGATTGATTATTCATTACAGTATGATGTATGTATAAACTTAGGGTTTAGAAGATATATATATTGCTTATAACACGAATTCATTACAATATTGTTTGCAGATAGTGACTCTAACTGAATTACCAACTGAATCAAGAATAAACCTTAACAGAAGTGGGAACAGCTCGGAGTACTTAAACGTCGCAAATCATAGATTGACAAATTTCTTGAACTCTTCGCTGACGGAGGGTAATAATGTCAATGGCGGGATGTCGCAAATATTCGACATGAATAACAGTATCATTAGTTCGAGGGTCGAAAGCACAGAACTTAATGTTAAGGAAGAAAGCAACTTATTCTGTAATGGCATGGAGGATCACGCAGCAGGGTTTTGGCCATGGTTAGAGCATCAGCCTAATTTTAATTGAATACTTTTATGTGTACAAATTGTGTGTTGTTAGTCATGTTACAGTTCAATTCTAATATATATATATATATTCAAAACGAAAAAATAAATAACCCTCTCCCTTATCATAAGATTGGAATATATATTTCCAAATATTCGTAATTAAGAAGTATATAATCTTTTCAAAGCACATTTACTATATTCCACTGAATAATGTTAACTCAAATTTCAAGAGACAACAAGCAGTTCTTATCCATATGTAAGAGGCATTTAATATCGAAGGAAGACTTAGAAACAGAGATCAATATGGGATCATGTGCATAAGGTACTAAAGAAAATTGCACTTTGGCTTTTGATGACAGATTGACATGCCATTACCTACTCCTAAAAAATAATTTAATTTTTTTTAAAAAAATATTTTCTTAAGCAAAGGTCTCAAGTGGCCACATGTTTCCTCAACCATCACATTTTAAAAATAATAAAAATAATAATATAAGACTTTCCATCTTAATCATTGAGGCCAGAACAATATATTATATATGGAACTTGAGGAACTATAAACTAATAGTCCGTCCAATGCTCGTTTAGCCAACTAATAGCATGGGCTCGTTGTACTTAAAATCAGTACTTTCATGTTTCAAACTCACCCTAAATATTCAAATGAGTGTTCTTCAGATATTAAAACAAAAATAAAATATTACAAGGCCGAATCATATTGATCCAACGGGCTTTAACACCAACTATAATCTTACAAGGACAAATGCCCCAATAAAGATTCTTAGTGTTCTACCCAAACACAGTTTGGTACCTCAAAATAATGTAAAGCATATAGGCAAGATATTACTCTAATCTTGCCAAGTGATATCCTCTCTCTCAAGTTACAACAATATGTATATATAGATATAAGAGATATGTTTCATCTTTTGAAAATTGTGTAAGAAAAGAAAGCATCTGACCTTTGCCTTCACGTAGTCTTCCTCTTCTTTTGCATCCTCTTCAACTTCTTCCATTTGAGATAAATCTGGTAAGACAGCCCAGAAAAGACCATAAAAACGCTCAACCACTGCTTCTTCGAGAGGGGATTCCCGCTCAACACGGAAGAAACCACGATGCTCACGAACTTCCGCGTGGTGGTTATGGTGGTGTTGGCCAACGAACCAAAACGGCTGATCGTTAGGAATATGAAGTTCTGACCGACCGCGCCGCACAGACAGTATAGGAAAATGTCCCACGCTGCCTCTGGATGCTCCTGGCAGAATCGGACGGCATCGTAACCAATGGCGTTTGGGAAGCCGAACATGAATATCACGTTGTATATGGTGCCCCATAAGTTCATCCCCAGCATTATGTTCCATGCACTTGTTTTAGGGTACCTGAATACAATATGTAAGAAACAAATGATAATTGTAGCTTTAGTTATGTGCACGTGTTAGTAGGTGAGTTCAGAGTTGAATGGTTTACGGGTTTGTGGCCAAGCCATTGATCGCACACAGAGAATTCTCGGATGTATACTTGATCGAAATGGTTATTTATTGATGGCACAGCGAAGATTATTGCACATTCAAGTTAATTACAAACCTAACCAACAATTTATTGCAGTGTTACCTGGAATTAATTGAATCCTGGGTTGCATTGGTGAATCCATCAAAAGCAAGGTTGAGAAAACAAAGACCATATCCAAGAGGAGCATTTGGGTTTGCGAGTTTGCTAATTGTCTTTGAGCTTGTCTGCAGTTTCAACGAAAAGAAGTTTCTTCAAGTCTGCCAAGATTTTGATTCTGTCTTATTTAAAAATCGTGAATGAACAAAGGCACTTACTTTCGAAAGCGCAAAAGTGGATACACCTCCAGCAACAAGCAATGTGCAAAGATACTCGGGGAAGGTATATCTAATCCCATAAACAAGCGTACCCATCAGCATAACTGCACAAATAGAGTCAAGTAATTAGATGGCGACAAAAAGATAGCTAATTTCGATTTACATAGAATGTCAAGAGATGGGTCTGAGTGAGCTAATCATGGAAGAAAATAAATTTAAATGGGATTGGATCTCAATCAGATTTAAAGTCCATTTCTGCAACATCAATTTTTTCATTTAAATATTGACTGACAAATATAAGGCGCAAACATAATGGGATAACCATATAAAACTGGTAGTTGCATATTAAGTCAACAATTTTATCAACACAACTTACCTGGAATCATTTTGGACGATTTTGCAAGCACCTGTAGAGACAACTATCAACATTAGCTACTGAAAGAATAAGGAAATCATTTGCTTCTCCTTTCCTATCTAGATCTGGAAATCCCATGAAAGCAACTAAAAGAAGATTCAAACTTCAAATAGTATGGTTAAATAAAAGGGATTCATCTCGGCCTCTCTACCAGAAAGAGGCAGATTTCATATTTGGTTCCAGTATATAGTCGTTTACAAAATGCAACAAGATAACAAAAGCACAAAATTGAATTTTTAAAGACCATTACTGCACAGATAAGCAAAGAAATCAACAAAAGACGGCCATCTTAAGCAGACCTGAGCAGGATAACTTATGTACTTAAGTGCTTCAATTCCCATGGCAGGTCCAATTGTATTCGTAATCCCAGCACTCCAATAGCTCCACCATGGAGCACCACCATTGCCACCATTTGACCAAATCTTTATCACTAGACAAAACAAACACAATAGCATCAATACCCGGCTATATGCCAAAACAGTGTAACAAGAAGTCGAGCGCTCGATAAAACTTACTCAAGAAGGACCAAATCAGACACACCACATTCTGCGCTAGGTTCAAGAAGGCCAAGTGCTCAAATCTCTTCTTATCAGGGCCAAACCTCTTTGTTGATCTAATTCAATACATTCACCAAAAGCTGATATCAATATAAAACCAACACATTACCCCATCAAGACAGACATGGCAGAATACCCGCTGTAACCAGAGTTCATTTGCAAACTCTAATTGTATAATAAACTATGCTTAACCTCAGCATCCAAATATTTCTCAATTACTACAGCGCTGCTGCCAATATTCGATAATTTTACGGACTCTAAGCTGCGAAAAATCAAGTTCTACAATAACAAGCACATGTCTCTTAACATTTCACACAAATGACAAAAGCTAGCATTCTAAGCTTCACAGAGCCGTCAAAATTCTCGGCATTGCAAAGAAGGTGTCCGCGAATGCTAAGTCCATAAATCTTCACCTTTGACACAACAAGAATAGAATTTTCACCAAATCGGATGAAGTAATTACACTGTCTCTTGAAGCACGCCTTGATATATATACGCCGACCAAATTCCCGCGACGCAGAATGCCAATAGAAACACCCGGCGCAGTCCGTCTCCATGAGATTCCATTCCCTTCAGTAGATTCGCCGGAAAGACCAGATCGCCGAGCTGCAATCTTCTCTCGGTGGTTCCCGCGATAGTTCGCGTGCGCTTTTTATTAATAATGTAGAAATTTTGTGTCGGGGGTTATTTTTCGATTTCTTTTAGTTGAGGTCCAACTCTTAGGTTTTCTATAGCTTGCGGTGTCAAATACGTGGATTCACACGTGGCGTTTTCTCATTGGATATAAAATCTCACGAAGGCGTGTGATTGGTTGGTATGACTAGCCCCTTGGCCCAAATGACGTAAAGCGTAGCAAATCGATGTGTCACATTTTATTATAACAATATAATTATTTATAGTAAATTTATATGTTTTAATTATAAAACCTTGTACTTCATTTCTTTTTATCTGAATAATAAAATTATAACGAAAATGAGAAATAAATTGCAATTGTCGACGGTTCGATTTCGAATACCATGGATATTTTAATTTTTAGCATCTGTTCTCCATTTTAAAATTAATATTTTTCTATAACTCTCAAACAGCATGCAACGTAACATGGTTCAAATCTTCAGTATAATTTCATTCAACGTTTCAGTAAAAACTTAGTTTGAAATAACTTTGGTAGTTTCGCTACAGACTTAATTATTGTAAAAATATATATATCTTTCTATTTTATTATTAATGTTTCTATTTTATTATTGGTGATGATATTATTTATAATAACTATTTTGATGGATCAATTTAATTTGAATAATTACTATATTACTTTTATTTTAATTATTTATTTTATTTTAAAAATATATCCCTTCAAATTTATAAGTTACTATAATTATATCATTACAAATCAATTTAATCTTTTTACATACAAAAAATAATATATAATTAAATTTTAAATTATAGTTTCATCTATGAAATATTTTAAATATAGCAGACACATCTAGTGTGCATAAAATAATAGTATATATAATTAGTGAAAAAGTTCTATAATATTACCATAAAAAGTCCTAAAATAATATTGTTTTTTGTCTCTAAAATTATGACCTAAATACGAAATTTTATCATCAAAAGATATATATATGATGATATTTTAATTGTCGCCAAATTTTTATCTTTCGATGACCAAAATATCTTAAAAGATATTTCCGTAATACGTTTTACCTCGAAACAGAGGCAGACCTACCTCTAAGGCTTGGAGGGTTAGCAGGCCCGCCCGACAACCCAGGACAGAGGGCAGTGCTGATCTGTGGCTGGGCTAGAGCCCTAGTCGTGGGGGTTGGGTCTACGTTCGGTGCATAAAGTGTTACTTGCATCTTTAAAGGAAGAATCGATCATCAAACCCTAACCGCTTGAAACCCTATTGGCCATCACAACTATAAAAATGAAATAGAAGTGCTTTCGATTAAGTGAAGCGTCATTATACATGAATGCGAAAATGAAATGAATTGAAACAATCGATCTCAAAGGGATAATTTGCGTATGTGTATAGACCAAATGATACCGAAAGTTCCTCCAAACACTTCACAAAAATCGCAACGCAGAGGCAATAAAATTGTGAAGTGCTTGAAAGGAACTTTAGGGTACATCTGATTGAATGCATGCCTAAAACGATTCGAGGGCTTTATAGACTTATCAACGCAATGTTGTACTGTTCTTTGCAGTTTCAGATTGCCGCCTATTTATAGATTTATAAAGCATACGTTATGGAATTTTTTTTTTTTTTCGAACATAAGACGAGTTTGTTGGGTTGGTTAAAGTTAAGAGAATCGTATTCATTTTTCGCAGTTATAGCATCCTATGCCACTCTCAAGATCAAGATCTCCATCTTGTACGAGATTATTTTCGCATATTGAATCGATGTTTGGATCGATTTAACTTAGTGTGATATGACGATGAGCAGCAAAAAAAAAATAATATATTTTCGCTTTGATGATCATTATAAACAACTTCAAAGTCGATGTTATTTGAATTAATGATTGCGGTTAATGTACGAATGATTAATCCATAATAATCTCAAAAAAAAAAAGGGAAAGAAAAAGGAAATAAATCATTTGTACGTATGTAATAAAAGTACTGCTGCGAACCTGGACACTATTGCGGGATAGAGTGAGCAAGAATCTTACAATCTTATTTTGATGCCATGGAAATTGCTCTTCTTTTTATGAAAACCCTAATATATTTACACGTGAGGGTATTTAAAGTTCAAACCCTTCGATTTTTCAAAATTTTACAACGAGATACTTACTAACTGCATGGCTGCCTGTGCAATATATATATATATATATATATATATATATTTATATTTATGGGCTAGCCCCTTTAATATCGGCGTGATCTTGCGCCACACAGACCTGGTGAGATTAATTACGCCACACACTCCAGTGATTGGACTAATTCTCGGGGCCAGATGAATACGTCCCAAATGCAATAAATATAATTAGTGGAGCCATATATATATATATATATATATATTATCATTCTTTGTTTTTCAACTATGTATCTTTTATTTCTTTTTAATTGACATCATTTGCTATGTAATCAAGATGCAATTTTAAATGATTTCTAGTTACAAATTTGGTAAAAAAAATTAATCTGAAACGTGATTCATTGCATCCGCTGGACGACTGAAAAAAATGGCTATGCGCAGTTGGAGTTTCTCCAATAAATTATTAAATTTATGGAGTATCTATATATAAACTACAAAATTCTTTTTGTGATCCTTCAATTTTCTATGACCTTGAACATACATACCTCGTACATTATGCCTCCCCTTTGAGATATGGGCAATGTAACTCTTAATGGAAATGAGATATCTTATTGCATGTAAGAAATAGTTCTGAATCTGGACGAAAATTTAGGTTAGATTATGAAAATGGAATAATTCAAAATTTTTTTATTTTTTTATTTTTTTACTACGTTGTACTTGTAGTCCGAAGTAACTCTGAGTGAACGAAGGGTTATGGCGTATGGGGTTAACTTACCGTACACTTAGATAACGGCAGGAAGAAATTGGACCAAAGGCCCAGCCCATTTTTATTAAATAAAACATGCCCAATCCATTAAGATTGTTGAAATCGTAGTCGCTCCTTTTTTTTTTTCATTAATTACCAATAAATTGTCATAGTAGTGTGTATATTGTTATGATAATTCATGAAAGTGACAACAAATATATAGAATATCATTTGCTGTAAAGTTTTATATGGGGTTGAGAAGAGAATATTTTCTACCCGACAAAACGAAAGCGGACAAATATTAAAACATATATATACATATTATTCATAGATAAAGGACAAAATAATAATAATAATAATAATAATAATAATAATAATAATAATAATAATAATAATACAACTCTTTAAGATTAGATATAACAAACGCGTCAATTGTCCTAATGAGTTCACAACACCCCACCGACACAATGTGACACAAGATCATTGAATTGAATGCGTGATTTTATTATTTCCCATTCTTATTTTAATATATATTTATCACATAAATTCAGTAAGACTAAGAACTCCTCTATTTCCGAGGTTGCAGCAGTTATTAAACTGAACAAATAATGAAATATTGATTTAGTATTATGAAATAATTAATAATGTGGATGTTTTAAATAATAATATTAGTTAAATGATTGATGATTTGGAAGTATTGTATTAAATGTTGATGAGATGATAAGATGATAATGAGGTGTTTTACTTGAACCGTTTGTATTTTAGTGTGAGGTTATCCTTGTCTTCCTGTGATTCGTTGTCTGTGCCTTCTTCGTCTTCGTAAAATAGGTATAGAGATCATTGTAAAATACACCAAGTATTGAAATACTTAATCTCTCTCTCAACTCTCTCTCTTTATTATTATAAGCATTTCATTATAATCTTATATAAGTATAATTATAATAAAATAATCTTAATGATAATATTAATCACAATTAATATAACACGTTATTAGCACGAACGCTCTCCTCGTCAAGATCAACCTCCGTCGAAGATCTCGTACGAGTTTAGTCGAGGTACGGTAATTTAATATTTAATTTATACTAATCATATATTAATTGTGATTAATTTAAAAATATATTATAAAAATATATTTTAAAGTTTTATAACTAAACGTCAATACCCGAGTGGTTTCGCGAATATCGTTCACTATAAGTGACGAGAGGTCCAGATTTCCATACCCCGTGGTGGTGTGTGGAATTTTTATTTACGATTTATTTTTTTATTATTCACGTACACACTAAAAGCCCACGAGGTCTTGTGGTTATCCCCACCTCAGTAGCGGCATATTATGATTTTTTTATTGAACAATCTTGAAGTAATTATTGGACCGAATAGTTTTGGACACTGGACAATTTTATTATCGCAACCTTATCGGAGCTTGGACAATAATTATAAATAATAAAGAACGAGTTTCATAAACAATTCATATATTTTATCATTGATTTATATGTTATCTGATTATTATTTCTTTTTCATGTTATAGAATCATGTCGTTTTATACAAAGATGGATCTTCTGTTGCTTACTTTATTTACGGTGATCCTTACGGCTATGTGGATAATTTTTTACCATTTTTTAAAATATATTATTAATTATAATTTTTCTTTAATATTATAATTACTGAAATATATTTTATTTTGAAGGATGACGCTTTGTCTGATGTTTGATCTATTACTTATGTTTATTATTACGGCAACAGTTATTTGGATGTTGATATCGTTTTTCATTAGAACTTTTACAAAAGAAGATATAAAAGAAGAATAATTATAATTTTTCTTTCGATAATTTAATGATGATTTTATTTTCATGATATCAATAAATTGAATCTTGCAAAACTTTGATTTATCAATCTCGATTTTATACTTGCTACTGATTTACACAGTTACTTCGGTGTATTATAAAGCATTCACCACGTTCAGTCCATCGGATATAATACGAATAAATATCGTGAGAAAATGATCAGAAAATATTATGATGGATGAATGAAAAGCATAAGTCCAACTAAATGATTATGTTGCATTCCCTGAAGTGAATGTATGCGCAAACAATAAAAGTGGTCGTGAATATTATATTTACCGTGGTTATTATTAATATTTCCCCCGAAGTGGACAACTAGTATATGATTGAGAAAGATGTATTGAGCAATATAAAGATTATTATATATTATCATTGGTTATTATTCGCACCCAAAGATCCCGTTGATCTTTATAAAGAGCAATTAAAAGTGAAGTGTCGATGAAATTAAATTTTGCTCAAGATTACGATATTTCAGAAAATTGGTGCTAGATCCTATGCTCATTTGAATATTTTGGTTTTTGTTAAAGATCCAAATAAAAAAACTGATACATCGTTATAAATTTTTTAAGCATTATTTATTTATTATTTTATCTTTATATATAATTTTATTTTGACGCTTATTTATTTAATTATTCTAGTTATTATATATTTATCAATACAATGGATACAAACATGTGCAATGGGGAGTTATGTCTTGCAGATTGTGCAACGACTAATACGATTCTAAGAAATAAGAAATATTTCTCCCATCTTGAAATAAAAGAAACAAGTGTTATCACTCTATCGGGTAGCACAAATATAATTGAGGGCTCCAGAAGATCTAATGTTATACTGCCGAGAGGGACAAGGCTGATAATTGAAAATGCCTTATATTCTCCTAAGTCTCAAAGAAATTTATTGAGCTTTAAAGATATTCGACATAATGGATATCACATTGAGACTGCAGAAAAGAGAAATATTGAATATTTGCACATTACAAAAGTGGTTTCGAATGATAAAAGAGTTGTTGAAATATTACATTCGTTTGACTCTGGATTGTATTACACGTATGTTAAAACAATTGAATCACATGCTATCGTAAACTAGAAGTTTACTGATGATAATACATTTGTTGTTTGGTATGACCGGTTGGCCATCCCGGTTCAATTATGATGCGGAGAATAATTCAAAATTCACGTGGACATTTAATGAAGAACCAGAAGATTCTTCAATCTAATGAATTATCATGTGCTGCTTGCTCTAAAGGGAAGTTGATTATTCGTCCATCACCAGTAAAAATAAAGAATGAATCCATAAGGTTTTTGGAGCGTATACAAGGTGATATTTGTGGACCGATACATCCATCGTGTGGACCATTTAGATATTTCATGGTATTGATTGATGCATCAACTAGATGGTCTCATGTGTGTTTGTTATCAACACGGAATGTAGCTTTTGCGAGATTGCTTGCTCAGTTGATTCGATTAAGAGCACATTTTCCGGATTATCCAATAAAGAAAATACGCCTTGATAATGCTGGTGAATTTACTTCCAAGGCATTTAATGAATATTGCATGTCTATTGGAATTGATGTTGAGCACCCCGTGCCACATGTACATACGCAAAACGGTCTTGCAGAATCGTTGATTAAAAGTCTGCAATTAATTGTAAGACCATTATTAATGAAGTCGAAACTTCATTCATCTTGTTGGGGACATGCTATATTACATGCAGCGGCACTAATCCGCATCAGGCCAACACGTTATAATAATATCTCCCCGATACAAATGGTTTATGGTCAGGAACAAAATATTTCCCATCTGAGAATTTTTGGATGTGCGGTATATGTTCCAATTGCTCCACCACAACGCACTAAGATGGGACCTCAAAGGAGGTTGGGAATATATGTCGGATTTGAATCTCCATCGATAATAAAATATTTAGAACCTCTAACTGTAGATTTATTTACGGCTAGATTTGCCGATTGTCATTTCGATGAATCGAATTTTCCGACATTAGGGGGAGAAAAGAAACAGCTGGAAATGAGTATTAGTTGGAATGAATTATCGTTAAATCATTATGATCCTCGAATGAAAGAATGTGAACTAGAAGTTCAAAAGATAATTCATTTACAAGGATTAGCTAATCAACTGCCAGATAGCTTTACTGACCTTAAAAGAGTGACTAAGTCACATATACAGCTGTTAATGCTCCTGCAAAAGTTATGTTCCTGGAGAACATATAATGATCGAGCCTAAGCCACAACTAAAACGTGGTAGGCCCTCGGGTTCCAAAGATAAAAATCCTCGAAAAAGAAAAGGAGCAAATAATAAGAATGGTCCAGTCGAGGATTTATCGACTCTAGAAGAGTCAATGGGCATTAATGATTATGATAATGGAAATCAGGTACCTGAAATTTTTGAGAATAATGATAATGAAGAGATCTCGATAAATTATGCCCAAAATGGAATTAGATGGAACCGAGAAAAAGTCAACGTTGACAATAAATTCTCATTTAACGTAGCGCTACATGAAATGAATGAGATAAATAAGAATGAGGATCATGAACCAGGGTCTGTAAAAGAATGCAGACAAAGAAATGATTGACCAAAATGGAAAGATGCAATCGAGGCAGAATTAAAATCACTTGAGAAAAGAAAAGTTTTCGGACATGTAGTCTGCATACCAGAAAATGTAAAGCCAGTTGGATATAAATGGATTTTCATTAGAAAGAGAAATGAAAACGGTGAAATTGTGAGATACAAAGCACGGTTTGTTGCACAAGGCTTTTCACAACGACCTGGTATTGATTATGAGGAGACGTATTCTCCTGTGGTGGATGGAACTACTTTTCGTTATTTAATTAGTCTGGCAGTACGTGAAGGACTCGATATGCGTCTAATGGATGTTGTCACCGCTTATTTATATGGATCACTTGACAGTGACATATATATGAGACTTCCCGAGGGATTTTAGTTGCCTGAAAATTCAGGGCCCCGAAATGAGTACTCAATCAAGCTAAATAAATCGCTTTATGGATTAAAGCAATCTGGGCGTATGTGGTATAATCGCCTAAGTGAATATTTATCGAAAGAGGGGTATAAAAATGATCAAACTTGCCCGTGCATATTTATGAAAAGATCTAGAAGTGAATTTGTCATCATTGCAGTTTATGTTGATGATATCAACATAATTGGAACTCCTGAAGAGTTATCAAAAGCTGTTAATTGTTTGAAAAAGGAGTTTGAAATGAAAGATCTCGGTAAAACGAAATTTTGTCTTGGACTGCAAATTGAATATTTAAAGAATGGAATATTCGTACATCAAGAGACTTATACGAAAAAGGTATTGAAAAGATTTTATATGGATAAAGCTCATCCATTGGATACTCCAATGATTGTTCGATCTTTAGATGTGAATAAAGATCCGTTTAGACCTGTGAAAAATGAAGAACTACTTGGTCCTGAAGTACCATATCTCAGTGCTATTGGAGCATAATGTATTTACGAGTCATACGCGACCTGATATAGCGTTCGCTGTAATCTATTGGCAAGATATAGTTCGTCACCGACTCGTAGACATTGGAATGGAATTAAGCGGATTTTTCGATACCTTCAAGGAACAACTGATATGGGATTGTTCTATTCTAATAATCAAAAGCAGATTTGATTGGGTATGCAGATGCTGGTTTTCTATCCGACCCACATAATGCTCGATCGCAAACGGGCTATTTATTTACGCATGGCGGACCGCTATTTCATGGCGGTCAGTTAAACAAAGTTTAACGGCTACTTTCATCTAATCATGCGGAATTCTAGCTATTCATGAAGCTAGCCGAGAATGTGTTTGGTTGCGATCGATAATTGAGCATATACAACAAACTTGTAGGTTATTATCGGAAAAGTTACTTCCGACAATTTTATATGAAGATAATGCTGTATGCATTGCCCAATTAAAGGAAGGATATATTAAGGGAGATAGAACAAAACATATTTCTCCAAAAAATTTCTTTACACATGATTTAGAGAAAAATGGTGATATTGATGTACAACAAGTGCGATCAAGTGAAAATCTTGCAGATTTATTCACGAAAGCACTTCCCCCAATAATTTTCAAAAGATTGGTATATTCAATTGGAGTTCAAAGACTTCGAGATTTGGAATGATGTTATCATCAGGGGGAGTAAATACGCATTTTCCCTTCACTGAGGTTTTTCCCATGTGGTTTTCCCAGTAAGGTTTTTAATGAGGCAACAATCGAAAGCGTATCTAAAAGAATCATGTACTCTTTTTCATTCATTAGGTTTTTATCCCATTGAGTTTTACCTAATAAGGTTTTAACGAGGCATATTCTTTGAAAACATCCAAGGGGGAGTATTATGAAATAATTAATAATGTGGATGTTTTAAATAATAATATTAGTTAAATGATTGATGATTTGGAAGTATTGTATTAAATGTTGATGAGATGATAAGATGATAAGATGAGGTGTTTAATTGAAAAGTTTGTATTTTAGTGTGAGGTGTATAATTGTAATTAATGTGATTAGTTGTAATAGTGAATTATTAGTAGTATAAATAGGTGATTAGAGATCATTGTAAAATACACCAAGTATTGAAATACTTAATCTTTCTCTAATCTCTCTCTCTTTATTATTATAAGTTATATTATCATTATAATCTTAATATAAGTATAATTATAATAAAATAATCTTAATATATTATTAATCACAATTAATATTTTTATAACATTTAGTATATTCACCAATTAATGTTTGTCGTTTTCTGAAAATATTATTTTTTTTACTTCAACGCACGACGCAAATGGACCAATCAATGAATTGTGTGAAAAATTATCTAACAAAAATCGTTATCGTAATACATGGATGTAATTTAATCTAACATCTAAAAATTATACACATCGATTCGATCTAATTAAAAGTGGTAATATTCGAATGATTCCTTGAAAAGAAAAGAAAAGAAAAACCTCACATGCACGCACGCACTCATTTGCTTCATCTTATTACATGCAAGTCAACTCTTGGTCGTACCTATATATGTTTATGAAAGCCTTTGAATCCATAACTCACTTTGACTTTTATGAAGCCAATTAAATAACTTCGATACTCAAAATCTAGTCCGTGAACCATAATACATAACAATCACATTAATTTATTACATTATATTATTATTATTATTGATTAATTTAGTGTCCCAACGCAGCGTTGGACCAGGAAAATATCGCTGGCCAGACAAAAACGAAACTAATGCACTTCCATGTACATAGAAAATTTTCCATGTTACAGATCTATGATTCACTTTCTGAAAACTTGCATTTAATTCCTCAACATATAGCTGTCACTTCCATTACATCATCATCATCACCATTTCCCATCTCAAGTACAAAGTTCTTGCAAGTTGTAATAATGGAAAACCAAAAGGGTAAATAACATCTTCATGCAAAAGTCCCACCTCATTGATTCAAAGCTTGTCCCACGATCCTTATTTCTTATAGCTTTCAGACAAGAATTCTCAGTTTTCGAAGCAAAAATGAGAAGTCTTTGGATTCTCACGAGCTGTGTTCTTGCACTGATCTCATGTTCATCAGCACAGTTAGTTCCAGCTGAGAGCAGAATCCTATTCCAACTTCAGCAGCTCCTTGAATATCCGCCTGCTCTTCAGTCATGGAATAACTGGACAAACTTCTGCTTCCTCCCCCCGACAGACTCTCTAACAGTCGTTTGTTCAGGCAATCACATCGCCGAGCTAACCATTGTCGGAAACAAGACCTCGCCTTCGAAGCTTCTTCCCAAGCTCACGCCGTCGAGCTTCAAACCGTCTTCCCTGCAGAGCCTTTCGTCATCGTTCTCAATCGACTCATTCTTCACTGTTCTAACAAAGCTGACTAATCTGCAGAAGCTGTCTTTAGTCTCTTTAGGGCTATGGGGCCCTTTCCCTGCCAAGATCAGTAGGCTCAGATCGCTACAGTCGTTGAATCTGAGCTCAAACTTCATCTATGGCGAAATCCCAGAATCTTTTTCTAGTTTGGACAGCTTGCAAGGACTCTTTCTGAGTGATAACTTGCTGAATGGGAGCTTGCCAGATCTTAGTGGGTTGACCTCATTGGAAGAAATCGACCTCAGCAACAACGATTTAGGACCAGAGTTTCCATCTTTGGGCAGCAACCTCGTCAGCATACTGCTCAAGAACAACTCACTGAGGTCCGAAATCCCTCAAAGCTTCAAGAATCTGAACAGTGTTCAGCTCATCGACGTCTCTTCTAACAAGCTCGTCGGGCCCATCCCGCCTTTTCTCTTCTCATTGCCGGCGGTTACATACGTGTCCTTAGCTAACAACCAGCTGAGCGGCGGCCTCCCTTCGAGCGTCTCCTGCGGCAAGAATCTCAGCTACGTCGACGTTTCGAACAACCTTCTGATAGGGAAGCTGCCTCAGTGTCTGACGCCCAATCTAGGAAACAAAACGGTTGTAATAATGTTCAACTGCTTGTCTAATACGACTTCGAAGTATCAGCGGCCGCTGTCTTACTGCCAGAAGGACGCGCTGGCCGTCGAGCCGCCTGCGATAAACCGGCAGAAGCAAGGCTCGACCTTGAAGCTTGGCATCGTGCTTGCTGTAATAGGAAGCGTTGTCGTGATCTTAGCTGTGCTTGGGCTGTTGATTCTTTTGATCTTTAGAAGGATACAGAGGAGGAGAAGCACTACGTATAGATGCGAAAGCTTCGTTCTTGAGAAAAACCCGCCCCACGGCTCGCCGTTTGGAAGTAAGTAAGCCCTTAGTCAGCCATTTTGATCCATAAATTTCCAGGTTGTTTTTTTGACTCATTACAACGCATATATCTCGATTTAGGACATGTACATCAGCCAATGAGAATGACGTCCCTCGGCCTACCTCCTTACCACGTCTTCACGCTCGAAGAAGTCGAAGAAGCGACGAACCGTTTCGACTCTGCTAATCTAGTCGGAGAAGGATCACAAGGCCAGGTTTGTTTTGTTCGTTTAGAATCATCGATCGAATAATGCAATGTGTGGTTTGTCTTGGCTTTGAGTTGATTCGAAGCATCCTTTGTAATGAATCTCTTACAGCTCTACAAAGGGTGTCTAAGAGATGGATCAATGGTCCAAGTGAAATGTCTGAAACTGAAGCAAAAGCATTCATCTCAAGCTCTGCAGCATCACATGGAAGTGATATCCAAGCTAAGGCATCGGCACTTGGTCAGCGTCCTCGGGCACTGCGTCGTGACGTATCAAGACCATCCAAACACGGCGAGCACTGCGTTCATCGTGCTCGAAACTATCTCAAACGGGTCGTTGAAAGACCATCTTACAGGTATATATACGCCGTCCTAACTAAACTTTTCGATTCAAATAAGCTTTTAGTAAATTGAAAATCTTGATCGTTCTGAAGATTGGAAGAGAAGAGAAGTCTTGAAATGGCCGCAGAGAATGGGAATCACGATGGGCGTTGCGAGAGGAATTCAGTACCTGCACACGGCCGGAATCTACGGTAACGAACTGAAGTTGGACAGTATATTGCTGGATGAGAGCCTTACGTCGAAAATAAGCAGCTATAACATCAGTTTGCCAGCCAAGGTAAAGCTTGAATCTTGAATACATGGGGTTATGTAAAGTTTCTTACATTGTTTCTTCTTACGAATCGGTAGGTTGGATCGGACAGCCCGCTCAACGGACAAGACTTTGCAGCTCAAAGCAGGCAATGAACTATCATCTTTTGATCAGTTAGTGCAAATGTGCATTGATGGTAATGAATTCACTAAATGAGATTTCTTCTTCTTTTTCCTTCATATTTTACAGTGGGAATCAAGAAAAGGAAGATATTTACAGGTTAGGCGTGATCTTGATCGAGGTCATCACAGGTCGGCCCGTAAGTTCCCAAACCGAAGCAGATGACGTCAAGTTTCAGGTAATAAAACTACATTCAGTGTAATACAGCCCATTCGATTCTTCCACGCCGTTACATTCTGTATGTGCGTGTGTTTTACAGCTAGAGAGGAGCTTAGCAGAATCGCCGTCGAAACTGAGGGACTTGGTCGACCCTACGATGCGCGGGACATTTGCGTTCGATTCTTTAAAGACGGTTGTGCAGATAACTGTAAGCTGCTTGAGCAGAGAAGCTACGGCTCGGCCGACGGTCGAAGACGTTCTTTGGCACATGCAGTACTCTGTTCAAGTGCAAGAAGGGTGGACTAGCAGTGGGAACTTAAGCGGCAATCTGAGTGGAAACCTAGGAAATAGGTTTTAATGATGTCAATGTCTGATCGTGACGATAGTTTCTTGAAATCCATTACATTATCGCTCCTTGCGGATTACTTCTTATGTCATGTCGTCTAGCTTTCGAATCTGTGATACGATATATACAAATACTTCGAACCGATCGAATTAGCAGCAAACTGTGAACTTCAAACGTTATGATTTTGGGTCCTTGAAAAAATCGTTTTTTCGAAGATGGGATGTTCGCGCATGGCTTGAGGGTCGATTCGGATAAGGCGGTTGGAGCGCATTACCATTCAAAAGACACCATGGTTGAAAAGGATGAAGAAATTACTGATAAAAATATGGCATTGCCAGCAGCATCATTACATATATGGGATGATTTGATTATTACAGAAATGTTCGCTTAATTACATTATTTTCTTGTATGCCAAAACAAAATCTCCTCCCATAGCTTCAAGCTCGAAAGTTCAACTCATGTTCCAAAGCTGAGACCAGTTTCTAACACCGCCGGCACTGCCGCCAGAAGACTGCGAAAAACTCAGGTTGAAATTCTCGCCCAACTTCTCGCTGTAATTAGTCCCGACGATCGACGTGATGGCAGCTTTCAAAGCCGACTGAAAATTAGGGTCCCTCATGATGACACTTTCGCGCTCTTTATCGCGAACAAACGGTTCGAAAAGCTGGTGGTGGGACTTAGGGTTCGAAAAGCTGAGGCTCGTAAGGTTAGACAGTTTTCCGTTGAATGGCAATGGCGGCACAGTGTGGTTTGGTTTGGTCAGGTCTAATATGACGGTGGGGTGGGACTGCGATGTAGTAGATATGGATGCTCTTTGGATCATCGGTGAAGTCATGAAGTTAAACCCGAGGAGGTTGTTGTTATTAGGGCCGGAGAATGTTGAAGATGACGGCGGTGAGAGCTCGAGCACTGGCGAGGCGGCGGTGGAGGAGCCGCAGCTGAGCATGGTGGCGGCTGCTGACGTGGCGGAGGCCATGGCGGCGGCGGAGGGCGTCAGCGGGTGGTCGTGGGTCCCTTCGTAGGTTGTCGTGAGGATCGAAATGTTGTCCGCACATCGTTGGACCTGAAATTTTATCATTATTGTAAGCATACTAAGAAATGAACCCTTTTATAGATCATGGAAAATTTATTTAAAAATTTCGATAAATCGCAATGAAATAAAAGGTGGGCGGCCCTCACCTGTTTTCTGACCGGGCATGTCGGCGAGGCCGTACAACGGTAATAAGCGCGGGGACAAGGGTTCCCTTTCGATATCTTCTGTCCGTACTTCCTCCATTGGCATCCATCGTTCATCTAAAAAAATATCACCAAGAATAATAAATTTAGCATATTAATTTCTTGACTATTCCCATTGATATTTCTTACACATACATTACTTACCGTTTGAGAAGCACAAACGGCTCTTACAGAAACCCTAGTCTTCTTCAAAGGGCTTTGCTGCTCTAGCACATCGTCCTCGCCACTACTCCTCGAGGTTTTAGGGCTTCTAACGCTGTTTTCGGGGCTAGGGCTATCGTCCGATTTAGTACTGAACTTCGAATCCAATCCCAGCTCGAGCCCGTCGGGCATACCATCGATTATCTTACACGAGGAATCTTGACGTTTCTTTTCATCGTGGTCGACGTTTTTCGAACTTTCGTCCCTCCGACGAACTTGATTATATTCGCCGCCTAAACTTAGGTTGATATCGATAGAATCTGACGACTTCATCTCGGGCTGATCCTCATGGTCTTGAACTAAATCCTTCAGAGAATTGTAATCTTTGAGCACTTGAGATAGAGTTAGCTTCAGTCTGTCGTTTTCTTGTCTGACTTCTTCCATCTTCATCTTCGCTATCTCAAGGTTGTCTTTCTCCTGCACATATTATACAATCATATAATTAATCAACGTATTTATAACATAAATATATTTCTGTAATAATATGTATATAATAGATTAGAACTATAGTAATGAGTTTACCTTCTTTGCTTGTGGCAATGTTTCTTCCAAGGCAACCATGTTTAGGGCTTGTGGCAATGTTTCTTACGTTTATATTATGAGATATGAGAGTTGAATGTCTTAAATCTCAAATGGTTAGCCATTGAATATATAAGCTGGAAAATATGTCCAATATTTGACTTTTATAATAAATAATATTTGGAAATATTCAAGGAAGATAGACATGTATAAAATAATATTCAAACAGTGAGATAGATAGAGAGAGAGCTTTACCCTTGCAAGGAAAAATGTCAACTGTCTTAAAAAAATGTCAACTCTCCTATATTCACTCCTAGATTTACATGTTGTCAACTCTTACGCTTTTATTTATTAATTAATGACCTTAGCATTTGGTAATGAAAGCCAAATTAAGAATTCAATTTCAATTTCAACTATATGGAATAGATGTGAATACAATTAAGCAGATATGAGTTGGTCGTCGCCATATAACGTATATGTGCGACTAGTCTACATTGAAAGGTTCGTATAAAAAGCTAACATGAATTTTATATGGTCCTATGTATGTAATATAACTACTATTGTTTATTTTATTTTAATTTTTTAATATGAATTGCTGTGATAATAGAGAGTTAGTAGGGTGACAACCATCCGATTACATCCACCATTATATAAAATTAATTACCATTAGGGATTAATATTTAACCGCCTCCCCACTAATTTAAACTTCATAATATAAGTTATTTATTTTGATCTTTTTCGGTTATGGTTGATCTACCATGATGGAAGCTGGTAATTTTTTGGGGGGCCATCGGCCATGCTTCTTTTTCTTTATTTGGACTCGAAATGGGTCAAAATCTAATGGCGTCAATCATATTTTTCAACCTTAAAAAATTATATATATATATATATATATTATATGCATATATTACTTCCAAAATATTAATAATACTATGGAAACAAGTATAAAAAAAGAAAGAAAGAAGAAAAATACAAAATAATCTTGTTTTGACATCATAGATTAGGGGTCAAAGATGAGACGAGTCGTTTCACACAAACTCGATGAGCTTATTCGAACCTTAATTCGAACTTCGTCCCAACTGTTTGGAATCTTACTATCCGACTTGTGAGTCTTATTTTTAACTTTTGAGATGGAATTCGAACCTCGAAAATACATCACATAAATAATAAAAAAATTAATAAAAAGCAAGAAAAGTAAAATATTGAGAAAACTAATTAATCAAACTAAACAACAATAAATACTAGGAACCATCCACGAATTCAACTCCCAAAACAACTTTCATAAAAATATTAGAAAACCCTACTTGTTAGAACTTCTTGCATTTGAAAACTTAAAATTATAGTTGCTTAACTAGATCAAAGGCTTCTATCATCACAACTTGCTCCATATCTCAGTAAGTAATACAATATACACGAAAGTCCACAACCTCAGCAACTCACATATATAAAAAAAAAAAAAAAGTTACGTTACATCAATAATATAATAATTAAGTTCCCACGACAGCTTAATCACGTTAGCAATTGACTATAATAATAGATTACAGATATATGGATAGCTAATAATAAAAATAAATAAGTAATGCAAGCCCAGTCCAGTGAGATTCTCTAGTAAAGAAGATCAAGTAGCAAAGTAAAATATAATGTAAAAAGCTCAATAGATGCTATGATTGACTTAAACATTTATTGTATTACTTTTAACAACCTAAAATGAAGACTTGTAAGCGGATGATGAGATTGGATCCTCTACTTTGTCAACTATATTTCTTTAACACACACAAAAGAAAAAAAAAAAAAAAAAAGAATGAAAAGAAAAAGAAAAACCCAGCTTGTTTAACGGGTCTAATTATGTGTTCGTTCTTGGTCACGTGAATAAAGTGATGAACTAATCCTCACCAGCTATTGAACCACAAGTCAATTCTGTTACTATATATTTTTCCCAAGGGACACTAATAATACATTGATTATTGATATTTGAGAACAACTAATGTTTCCTTGTCTCCAAGGGCTGCAAAGTTCGATGGTTTCGACGAAGGCTTATAGTGCCAATCTTTAGTTGTATGAATCAAATCTAACTATATATGATCCAACGAACCCAACAGTGCTAAGAATGAAGTAAAAACTTGTCTAGAAGGATCTATAACAAGCTCTGTTGTAAAAATCGGCATAGGCGGCGCCTAGGCGCCAGTTGGCATGGCCGCCTCCGCGGCGAAAATGGCTAGGCGGCTAATTAATCGGCGATTAATCCGATTACTGGAAAGGGAAACCAGTGATTCGAACGTGAATCTGTCTGAACAGCAGACGAAACAAAACCATGGAAAGAGATATGGTATATAACCAAGGAGGTAACGATGTTCTACCCAACAACAAAGAGAGGTTGTAATTAAATATGTAAAATGTTGCCCTGAACCAACCTTGTCTTGAGAAGACACGTCAGTTCTGCAATTATACCAAAATATACAGGCAGTAAATTATTAAACTGAACTACAGAGATTTTTAAGTCTGAAGAGGATCAAGATTCAGCAGGCTAATATCTTCCTGTTCGAGAATCTTTAACCATTTGAGTCCCAGATCGGATCCAGCATTTGCGGCGATTTCGAATTTCTCTCTTGCCATCTCGATGAGGTCAGGCTTTTCCCTTCCGTGGATTCTTGACTTTCTGCTGGGAGAACCCTTTTTTATGCTGAAATCTACTATTGAATCAGGTGGACGAACGCCTATGACGTAATTTATTTTTTGAATGAGTGAATGTGATTAGGCAACTAAGATGCAAAAGAACATATTTTGTCAGCTTATGTTGAAAAAAGGAGCCAACCTCTAAGAAGGATTGATCCATAGGCTATAGCAGCACCAACATGCCCCTGTGTGGAAAAACACGTTCAGGAACTGATAATGGGGAAACTCTCCGTCGTTAATGAGACAGATAATTATTTAAACAAGTCCGGGCAAATATCGATGCTAATATAAAAATACGAAATACAACAAATTATAGCTTAGAGAAAAACCTTTGCAGAAGCTCTGTGGAAACACCATATGGCAGAGGAAATGTCTTGTTTCACGCAGTCCCCGGTGAGATATACAATACCTAGAAGATAGAGAGCACCTGGATGCAACTACAAGATGAAATGTTTCTGAATGTTAAATCGAATGATATGTATTTGAAATTGTGATTCCGTGGATGCGTTGATATGAATTTACCTGTTCAACTGCCTTCTCTATATAGTAGAAAGCTTGTTGATCAGACTGCACATAATTATTCTGCATAATATTCAATATAGAAATAATTAGAACTCAAAACATTAGCAATAAAAAATAAATGTATCGTCATCTCAGATAAAGAAAAACCGAACCCAAACCACACAGTAAGCTAACAGATTTGCTGTTTACAGTGCACTTGCCAAGACTATTCTTAATGTGTCCAGATTATGCAAGGATATCACAGGTCATCGAGAAGTCTAACCTCGACTCTCAGGCGGCAACCCAACTCATACAGTGCATCTGCGTTGCCCATCTCAGCAGCTTCCACTAGCAAAGCAGCCCCACTTTTACGATAAAGACAGTAAATTATTGCAATGATGTCAGTCAATTGAACATAATATCACAATCATTTTATGTGGAGAATCAGATGAAGATAGTCGGCATCATTTTGAAATGGTTAATTATATATCGAAAAGGAACAAGAAAGTGGTTTGTTCCTTACACAGCTTTATTTGCACCAGGGACGTGATACTTGAAATGCAATTTGGATAACCACAATCTAGCATTAGTATTTGAATTGTCAGCTTCAAGGGCCAACTCGAAATTTTCTTTGGCCGCCTGAAAATATAAAAAAACCCAAACAGAAAAGAAAAGATATAAAATCACCAGTTCCCTTAAGTAACTAAAGTACATTTCATAGGACAGACAAATGCAAAAAATGAGTAGCCATGACATTTCAAGATTATATGCAGAGACCTCATAAGTTATGTTAAGTCATGCATTCACAAGCGAGAAAGATCTACAATTTATCATGCAATCACCCGACAAACAAATCTCAGAAGAACAATCTACATGAAGTAAAGAATGTATAGAAAACAAATTCAATAACTATGTTAACCAAAACATATCAGTGGATTGCATCCAGCACACAACTGTGACTAGTTACACTCAGATAGATCCGAAAATTCAGCACTCCAAACAACCTCATAACCAATTCATGCCCAAATTTTAATAAATTCGACCTTTCTCACAATTAAATCTACGACACGTCTAAAACTACACACAAGAGAATGACACCGAATCCAAATGTTGTCATTCCATGAAGAGCAGAAAAATATCATTTCCCTGCCATGGCCACTAAATCAAATGCAGAGTAATAATACTACAAAACCCCATAATCTCGGTCAAGAAAAAAAGGCTCTCACAAAAAACAAAACGAAATCAAAATGTTAAAGAATTAGAGGATTGCATAGTTTGCACACACCCTAAGCAAAGGAATGAGACGCTTGTCATTGAGCTCACAATAGTCGATAACTCGATCAACTTCCCTTAGAGCACTAAATCCTTTCGCTATAAATTGCGCCGCCTTCTTATTTCTGCTATGCAATCCTCTCTGAAACAAAATATACAGAATAAACAAGTCCGTAAAATCAACGAGAGAAGCGTAAAACTCAATGCAATCGAACACTAGTAACCACTGAAAAGCCTAAATTCAGAGAACTAAACCTGAAAATTGAGCTTGGAGGAGATGAAACTCCCATTGCTTTTACTGAGAAATGCTCTAAACATTCTCCCCACTGACTCAATCAGCACACAATAACACAAAAGGAGCTTCGAAGGGGAAAGAAAAACATAAATGGGAAATCAGCGTCGCTTAACGACGATTTTAATTGATGAACGAACGCACCTCTGGGCCATAGTTAAATGGGCTTTTAAAGGCCCGTAAACCCATTAGTCCACTAACAAAATAATTATCAACTTTATATAATTTATATACAAAAAAAAAATTTTAAAAATAAAATAAAAGCGGCATATTCCATAAAATTATTCCCAAACAATTTCAGCATATTCCCTACGAAATGAAACGATTCTTTTCATTACTTTTTAATGCAAGTCAGTTTTGAAAATGTTTTACGAATATCATTCACAGATTTTTTTCGAAAATTTATTAAGATGTAAAATTTTTTAGTATTTATATATAAAATTAATTAATTAAAGCAAAATTTAAAATCCTTAATTATTATTTATTTCAAAAGATGCCTATGTCTAAGTCAATATTTTCAGCAAATAGGTTCAGCTGATTAATAACATAAGTCGTCTCAGCTCGGTCACACTCTTTCTCTCTCTAGAACTTTCTCTCATTTCTCCTCTGAATTCTCTTGCAAGGAAACGAAAATGGTGTATGTGAAGGGTCCTGGGCTTTACTCCGAAATTGGAAAGCGAGCCAGAGGCATGGATGGATTATGTTTTTGTGTTCAATTCGCTATATAACGATTTTCTATTGCTCGTTTCGTTTTGGTGTTTTGCATCTCTGTGTTTGCGTGGGTGAGTTGCGTTGATTTTGTAGGCTAATAGACCTTTGGTGTTTTCCTTGTTTCTGCAATTTCAGATCTTCTGTACAAGGATTATCAAGGCGATCAGAAGTTCACTATCACTACCTACACTGCAAATGGAGTGGTTAGTATAATTACACTGTAAATTGATTCATCCACGACCAATGTTATGGCTGATAGTTGATTTTTGCAAAGGAATGTGTGCTGTATTAGGATAATTACAAAGATTGCATATTGTTTATACATTTGTTTTCTTGTTGTGTTTCCGTTTGGCTTTTCTTGCCTGTGAATTGTGGTTGCTGAAACTTTATTTTGTTCTTCAGGCCATCACTTCTTCAGGAACTAAGAAAGATGAGCTATTCTTAGCTGATGTTAATACCCAGCTCAAGAACAAGAACATCACGACAGATGTAAAAGTGGATACAAGCTCCAATGTATGTTACTAGCATTCGCTACGTATGTTACACTTGATTCTGATTTATAGTCTCTTTTGGTCACATATCTGAGATGTCTGAATCGCATTTCAAGAAACTGTTATAGGTCTTTTTTGTTCGTTTATCAATCGCGTGCTTTTGAAAATAATTGATCAATAATTGCTTATCTCATTGCTGTAATTTGATCATTCCTACCTAGAGTTTAGCTGCCCGAAATAATAAAATTAATCATCAGCTGGATGATTTTTCATTTGATACTTATAGGGCAGTACATATGTGAATATGCATGTTTGTGTATCCCTGAGAAAAATGATTAACAAAATTGTCAATTTTAATTTCCATCTTTTTGTTCTCACAGGTTTACACCACTATCACCGTCGATGAACCTGCCCCAGGTGTGAAGGCGATCTTCAGCTTTGTCGTTCCTGATCAAAAGTCTGGCAAGGTCATTTTATTACTCACCAATGTAGAATATACACAATTTTATTTAATAGGATAACAACGTTCCCAACAACAAAAGCGTCCAGTTCTTCTGAGTCAAAAATGTATTTTGAATGGCTACGGGTAATAAATTTTTTTCATTGTGGTTGGTTTGTGAAATATAGGTCGAGCTTCAATATCTGCACGAGCACGCCGGGATTAGTACAAGCCTTGGCCTTACAGCGAAACCCATTGTCAACTTCTCTGGTGTTGTAGGAAACCAAAAGACTGCTTTTGGAACCGACATATCTTTCGACACTGCCACTGGAAACTTCACCAAGTACAATGCTGGCCTGAGTTTTGCCACGACCGACCTAATTGCTTCTTTGATGCTGTGAGTGTCCATTTATTTCTAATCAGTTTATTCCGAGTTATTTTCGAAGTTGTAACACTTCTCCATTGGGCTTAAAACTGGAAAATTTTCGCGAAATATATCTGTATATCAAGTTTTTCACTTCTTTTTTCTTGCAGGAACGACAAAGCGGACAAGGTCGTGGCATCCTACTTCCATACTGTGAGTCCGTTAACCAACACCTCAGTCGGAGCAGAGATAAGCCACAGCTTCTCGACCAATGAGAACTCGCTGACCATTGGTACGCAGCACTCTCTCGACCCCTTGACCACGGTCAAAGCCCGTGTGAACAACTACGGTAAAGCAAGTGCTCTCGTACAACATGAGTGGCGCCCAAGGTCCCTCATTACCATCTCGGGAGAAGTGGACACTCGGGCCATTGAGAAGAGCGCAAAGGTTGGCTTGGCCGTCGCTCTTAAACCATGAAGGATGCGATGCGAAGAATTTCTACGCTCATCTTTTTGCAAAGTAAATGAGACAAAAATAAGGAAAAAAAAAAACGGACCGGGTATTTGTTTTTCGTAAGATACGGAGCACGTAATAAAGGTCGAGACAAATGTGGTGTTGGTTTCTTTCTTGCTTATTGCCTAATTGTTTTTGTCTTGTGGATTGGCTCATCAATTTTCCTCCATTGACAATTGTTGTTGAGTTGTAATAACGAAGCATTGCTTTGCTACCCCCACAAGACAGACAAATTGACAACCTCGGATTCAATAATAAGAGGAAGAGTGAACCATCAGTGCTCAGATGAAGTAGGTTATGTAGGAAGACCAAATTATACATGAGAAGAAAAAACAAAAATCTATGAAGTGTGCGATTTGAGGATGCAATATACCAACCAGTGAGCAAAAGTTCACAAGCAGAAATTAAAAATCTCTTGCAGGGAGGGGCGGCCACCAATGAAATGAAATCGAGCATTAAAAATTTGAAAGTAACCACCACCTTAGATTATGCCGGTGGCTATGCCCGAAGTTGCGTATATCTTCAGGGAATGTTCGGGTACATAGGTACAACCTGTTTATACCGAAAATGAACTTGTGACTCATTCCTATTCTAATATGCATTTACAGAAAACCTAATCAGAAGCAGCAGAAAGATTGCCAAGGACCAACTATAGAGGGTAAAAGATGTCTGATAAAGCTTGGAAAACTAACTTACCTTTCTCCTTGACGTCAATATGCAGAGAATCAAGCGTTATAATACCATCAGTGAGAGGCAGTACTTCAAGTTTGATTGTGGCAGTAGAATGTGAAGGCACTAACCTGGGGCAACGAGAGAGATATTTTCATCAGAGAGAGAGAGAGAGAGAGAGAGAGAGAGAGAGAGAGAGAGAGAGTACCCTAATGGAACTTTGCTCTGCAACCACAAGTGTGTGCGACCAAGATCACTACAAGGAACGGCATCGGATAGGCGAGAAGCAAGGTCGGTGGTCAAAATCAATTTACCATCTTCAACTTTCCGCTCTTCATTAATAGCAATAGAGCTCAGCCCATGAGCAATACCTCTCTGGTTATCTCCTTGTGCTCTCTCACCAAACTCAGCAGAACCAAATGGACTCAAAGGTGAGGAAGGTGAATTGCTCAAGGACACTACAGAAGGTGGAGTACTAAATGAAGAAGGGGCAAGAACCGTTAAGGTCAAATTATCAGATGTCATATTTGATGCCTGAAGGGTTAAAACCTGAAAAGTTTTAAACCATAGAGCTTTAGGATGAAGCTACAATTGAGCATACAAGAGGATGTAGAATAAGGAGAGTTCAAATATATATAAGAACCTGAACTGGGAGCTCAGTTCCAACAGTTCCAAGAGATTGTCTAGACGTTTCAGAAGTCACGGATATCATAAGATCCCTAGGAATTCGAGGTCTCCAGCTTGTTGGCTGCTTGAAGAACAGCTTGGATTCTGTGATTTGAAGACAGTGAACATGTTATTTATCTTCAGCACATATTATTCAATTATGCAACTTCTGGGTTCATACCAGTGTAATTGCACCGGCATGACACAACAACTGCATATCGGTCAGTAGTTGATCCGTTATATTTTCCTTCAGCGGGTGGATGATGCCAACTTGATGACGCCTTTGCAGCTGGTAAGCGTGCCAACCGTATATTACCATCAGTCTCAGCTTTCGGATGCTTCGATAATGTATTCGTTGGTTTGAGAATGAATGAATGTTCTTCACCTCTCCTGCAATTCATATACTGTGTTTAACCTCCATTACTTAAAAAGCACCATACAGTTGTCCCTGAAAACCTTCGAATTTCTCAAATTGTAATTATAAGGATGGGTATTTATTCAGCTATGAGACCAAATAAGTCGATACTTTGGCAGGTTTGATGAAGCAAGAATAAGGTAGCCAGGATATGGAAAAGGAGGATAACATAAGAAGTGCTAAGGATATGCATGGAACACCAAAAACAAAGAAGCAAAAAGGAGTGGCCCAAGGTAGGTATGAGAAGTAAAATATCAAAAGTGGATTATATCTAACATGGAAAACATTAACTCCTGAACTAAAAAGATCAATACACAATAAATGAAAGAATAAAGTAAATCAAAGTTTAAGCATATTAAGTGCAAGAATAATGTAAGTAAACTAGTCGCTAAATCTTAATAGAGATAAGCATGG
Organism: Lindernia subracemosa; assembly: GCA_028392965.1. Classification (NCBI taxonomy): domain Eukaryota; kingdom Viridiplantae; phylum Streptophyta; class Magnoliopsida; order Lamiales; family Linderniaceae; genus Vandellia; species Vandellia subracemosa. The sequence goes on from JAQPCC010000023.1 coordinate 583,630, forward strand.
TGAAGCATTTAATAAATTAACAGCAAGTATACCTGAGTTTCAGATTAGGAAGAGAGTATTCTTCTCCAGCTTCAATGCAAGCAATAGGTAAAGATAATGGTTGCCCACTTTTGGACGCCTCTTCAAAAACTATAGTTATAGAGTCTACAAACACCACGATGTCTGGTGTATGAGCTGGAGAGACATTCTACAAATTAAAGCTTCATATTACTTCCATAAAGCATAGGTAAAGTTCCGAAAATGAGCAGCTAATGATAAAAAGTTAAAAGCACTTTGAAAAAGATAGCTGTCATGATAGAGGGTAAGAACTGCACCTTCACATGTACACAAAGAAGATCATCCGTGTTGCAATCAACTGAAAAAGAATGGATCTCTAAGGGTTGAACTATTTCAATTTTTCTCCGCCACCGTCTTCCAGGTGTAAAAATTCCTTCCAAACCACATTGGACGGAGAACCTCTCTTGTACCAATGGTACACCACGGAAAGATAAGAGCCCTTCGTTTCCACTTATTCCACTTTCCAGAGACTTCTTGAATGAAAATTGACTCCAATCTTCAGGGTCGAAGGAAGGTTTAACATCAGGAGTTGTAACAGCTGGCGGCGGCGTTACATTTGATGGAATCGAGGACATTGAGTAACTTCTGAAATTACCAAAAGAGAAAAGCTGGGAGCCAGTGGACCCAGAGGATGAGTGTTTAGATGAGGTGCTTCTAATACTTGAAGAACTAGGGCTCAACTTAGGAGGAGATAATGGACGAGCCGGAGAAGGAATAGAATTATCAACAGGAATCAGCCATTTTAACAATTCATTGGAAGGATCTTGATTCAAAGAAGTTTGAATGCCTTGATTGTCAATTGTAGAGTTACTATCTCTATACTTTTCAAATTGCATAATCTCAAGGATGGGATCGCCAACAAACTCAACACCAACATTCACCAGTAAAAGCACCTGCATCCTTACAACAAAAAATGAAAATCAGACCAGAAAAGAAGATGGCAATGATAAGTTCGAAACACAAGCACGCACAAAAGTGGAAAATGGGCTCCAGAATTGACACAAGAAAAACACGGAAAAGCATCAATGAGATAGGGGTGACTGAAATTACTGCTTTCAAACCTGAGTTGAAAACAAAATTTCCTATACGGATCCTATTACGAGATTACTACGACTACAGAATGTCCATAATAACAAGAATTATGTGTATCACAGAGGATATAATACATGATTTTGTTCAAAACATACCACTATGTCGCCATTTTCAAGAGAGCAACACTTAATTGCACCTCTTGCAAGTCCACCTGATGTACGAGCATCAAAATGTCCTCTGTCGATTGTCGAACTAGAAGAATTCTTCCTTTTCAGATCAGATGCAGACTCTGAGGGGTCTTCTTTAGCTTTTCTTTTGGACCAAAGTGCCTCGTCCGATTTCGCAATACGAGCAAAAAAATGTGAATTTTGAAATCTTTTTAACAGATCTTCAGTCTGTCTTCTGTGATCTTCCATTCTGAGAAGAGATTCTCCTGTAGAAGCATCTTTTTGTATATCGCCATTCCCATCATCTTTGTCACCGAGGCCCATGACTGTTTGAGATTCTGGATGTGCTTGTATATCACTATTACCATTAGATTTTTTGGGTCCCATTCCATTCTTATTCATGACTGCAGCAACTTTGAATGGAGTAATTACTTCTGTATCCTGCTTGTATGCGGACAAACATGCAAGGATTCGGATCTGTTCGCCTAAAGGTAGTCACAGAATGTGAAAGAAAAAACGATTTTTAGGTCAAGACAAGTTCCAATGAAAGGGGGCACTAGATTTAGCAGAGACAAGCCAAACTATGTCAAAAAGCATCAGTTACAACGTACCGGGGAAAACAAAGCTACGATCCAGCGACCGAAAAGAAAGTATATCTGGAGCTTCCACCCAACTGTCAGGAACTTCTTCTGAGAAATACAAGGAAAGTACATATAAGGATAAAATGCTGGAATCAGCTAATACATATCATAAATCAGGCAGCCTGAATACACATAACATTAACCTCTGAATCAATTGAAATTTCAATTGTTAACGCCATTTTTTTCCATTTTTCATTCTTAAAGATAATATAGTCAACAGAGAAACGAAATAATCGCAACATTTTCCGTGCAATTGTACAACTGATAGTTCTGAGATCTTACTACTCGGTATGACAATAAATCCATCATCGTCCGCTACATCTTTGTGGCCGTCAACTTGGACATTATTATTCCCACTTGAAGCAGCTACATTGCCATTCCCATCCCCCAATTCATCGCTCTCTTCACTAGAATGTTCAGCTTGTTTACTTTTAGATGGATCCTCTGAAATTAGACCCTCTAATGCCGCAGCAGTTTTTGTCGCATAATTTTGTTCTCCTTGTGTATCTTTGACAGATGGTGGCTCCTCTGCAGCAATACGACTAGTGCTCCGTGACATCAAAAAATTCATTTTCCTCAGAGATCACACTGAAATGTTTTGTTAAAGGTACGCCCATAAGTTTCAATTGTCTTCTTGCTCAGGTAAAATTGAACAAAGATGAAAGAAGCATAGTTTGGAACATCCATAGCTACCATTTAGGAATGAAGCAGATCATCAAACAATTTTATCAGTGCTACGACTAAAAGTGAACAACAAAACATGCTCAGACCCTACCATCCATATTTGCAATCGTAATGCCACAGATCAACACTCAAACACGCAATAGAAATGATCAATAAGAACCTCGCAATAAGAAAAACCTGAATTGTACAGCTAACCACCACTAAACAAGATTAATTCAAAATCGAAGGCGATATAACCAACTTGAGCTGATTTAGATCCATAACTTGCACCAACTTCAACAGTCAGTGGTTCACAGATTAAGAAAATTGTCAATTTCGAAGCTATGCTTCAATTAGATTGCATCCGAAAATCAAACTTCACCTGATCGGAAGACCGAACGCTGGATCTGCGTCAAATCTGTATGGCCTTGTCTCCCCGCTTTCTCAGCAAACCATATTTTGCCACACAAATAAAAAGTTGTCTGAATTATTTTCCAAGAAAATTGAAAAATACGAACTTAATGAAATAACACTGTTTTACTGAAATAACACTCTTTTATTTACGGACAAAACGAGGGAACTAAGACAAGCCCATTTATTGTAGGCCCAATAAGCCCATTTAACTTATTGATCACCATATGCCAAAAAAATAATAATAATAAAATTTAAGACATCAAGAAGATAATTAACTTACACCCAAGTCCTACTTTTTCGGTTATGGGATGATCACGTCTTTTTGGAGGAACTAAGTTCAATCGAAGGCAAATCTGAATTTCACAGTCGGTTATGTGATGACCAGACTTCCAACAGAACTAATCTCTTAGTCTATGTATGTTAGATTCCAAGTCCACACAGACTACGACAGTCAAGCTTCCATCAGGAGTTTCCTTGACATGTGTATCACATTTCAAGTACATACTACGACAGTTAAAGGAGTTTTAGGATGTAACCCTTAATTTCAAACATGCTATAAGAAGGGTTCGATCTGCGTGTTATCGCGCGTGTTTCACTCACCGTCATCCAATTTCATATGTCCGCGTATTAAGCTTTGACATGTGCCACACACGAGGGGCGTATTGAGATTTCTATTCCGCATTGGATAAAACTCACTCGAATTAATAAATCAAAGTAACATCTCATCTTACAACCAATTAGTTTTGGAATAAAACCTTCAATATTTCTAACAGGGTTCAAGTGGATTCGAACACAAAAACTCCAAACCTAAAATATCTCTTGAATTTATATTAATATATATATATATATATAAATATAGAACATAAAAAGCTTATCATTGGTAAGTTCCCCACACTAGGCCTATAAGCTAGCTAAGAGGACACGATCCGTATACCTTATCCCTTTCATTACCCAATAAAACGTTTTTTTATTTTTATTTTTGGAAATTAAATGACCTTTCATAACTCAAAACCCCACCACCAATAAATATAGTGTTTATTCTAAAAAACATTAAAAATAAATATATAGTTTATACTACAATTATTTTTCCTTTGTAAATCAATCAATCAATCGTCTAATAATTAGTTCTGAAAAAGGGTCCATTAGTGAGGCAATGAATGAACTAAAATTCATGCCTTGCTCATACTTAGCTGTAGCTGTCTGCTTTTTATTTCTTTTCAATTAGACATTCATTCACATTGTAGTTGGCAACACATCACAAATCAAAGGTTTTGGCTTGGGACAAGTCTAAAAAAAACCAATTATTATAAAATATTATAACTATTAAGTATTTTACTAACGACGATTATATAAATATTAGGGAGATAACTAGAGAGATAAACAACTTCTTTTATTCAATACTTTCAATATATTTTTACACATCCCAAATCACCTATTTATACACAAATCTCTCAAATTACATCCACAAAATAAAATATTACATCAACCACACAAAAATCACATCTACCATTCTAATCAATAAAATAATCAAATCTAACTTTCTCAACCTCCATTCTTAACTTAATAACCAATCCTTTTACTTAACCACCATTCTAAATAATATACATCCACATCTTTATTTTAATATTTTTAATATTTCATAATACTCCCCCTTGGATGTATATTAAGGAATATGCCTCGTTAAAACCTTGCTAGGAAAAACCCAGTGGGATAAAAACCTAGTTAAGGAAAAAGAGTATATAATTCCCTTGATACGCTTTTCTTGTTGCCTCATTAAAAACCTTACTGGGAAAACCTTATGGAAAAAACCACAGTGAAGGGAAAAAGAGTGCAGCACGTATTTACTCCCCCGGATGATAATATCACTTTAGATCTCGAAGTCTTCGAACTCCAATTGAATATACCAATTTTCTAAAAATAATAGGAGGAAGTGCTTTTTTAAATAAATCTGCAAGATTTTCGTTTGATCGCACTTGTTGTACATCAATATCACCATTTTTCTCCAAATCATGTGTAAAGAAAAATTTCGGTGAAATATGTTTTGTTATATCCCCTTTAATATATCCTTCCTTTAATTGGGCAATACATGCCGCATTATCTTCATATAAAATTGTTGGAAGTAGTTTCTCAGATAATAGCCCATAAGTTTGTTGTATATGCTGGATCATTGATCGCAACCAAACACATTCTCGACTAGCTTCATGAATAGCTAGAATTTCCGCATGATTAGATGACTTGGCGGTTAAACTTTGTTTCACTGATCGCCATGAAATAGCAGTTCCGCCATTTGTAAATAAATAACCAGTTTGCGATCGAGCATTATGTGGGTCAGATAGAAATCCAGCATCTGCATACCCTATTAAATCTGTTTTCGATTCATTTGAATAGAACAAACCCATATCAGTTGTTTTTTGAAGGTATCGAAATATTCGTTTAACCCCGTTCCAATGTCTACGAGTCGGTGACGAACTATATCTCGCCAATAAATTTACAGCGAACGCAATATCAGGTCGCGTATGACTCGTAAGATACATTAGTGCTCCAATAGCACTGAGATATGGTACTTCAGGACCAAGTAACTCCTCATCATTTTCACGAGGTCTAAATGGATCTTTATTCACGTCTAAAGATCGCACAATCATCGGAGTATCCAATGGATGAGCTTGATCCATGTAAAATCTTTTCAATACCCTTTTCGTGTATGTCTCTTGATGTACAAATATTCCATTCTTCAAATATTCAATTTGAAGTCCAAGACAAAATTTTGTCTTTACGAGATCTTTCATTTCAAACTCCTTTTTCAAACAATTAACAGAATTTGATAACTCTTCAGGAGTTCCAATTATGTTGATATCATCAACATAAACTGCAATGATAACAAATTCACTTCCAGACCTTTTCATAAATATGCAGGGCAAGTTTGATTATTTTTATACCCCTATAAATATTCACTTAGGCGATTATACCACATACGCCCAGATTGCTTTAATCCATAAAACGATTTATTTAACTTGATTGAGTACTCATTTCGGGGTCCTGAATTTTCAGGCAACTGAAATCCCTCGGGAAGTCTCATATATATGTCGCTGTCAAGTGATCCATATAAATAAGCAGTGACAACATCCATAAGACGCATATCGAGTCCTTCGCATAATGCCAGACTAATTATATAACGAAAGTAGTTGCATCCACCACATGAGAATATGTCTCCCCATAGTCAATACAAGGTCGTTGTGAAAAGCCTTGTGCAACAAGCCGTGCTTTATATCTCACGATTTCACCGTTTTCATTTCTCTTTCTGATGAAAACTCATTTATATCCAACTGGCTTTATATTTTCTGGTATGCGGACTACATGCCCGAAAACTTTTCGTTTCTCAAGTGATTTTAGTTCTGCCTCGATTGCATCTTTTCATTTTGGCCAATCATTTCTTTGTCTGCATTCTTGTACAGACATTGGTTCATGATCCTCATTCTCATTTCTCTCATTAATTTCATGTAGCGCTACGTTAAATGAGAATTTATCGTCAACGTTGACTTTGTCTCGGTTCCATCTGATTCCATTTTGGGCATAGTTTATCGAGATCTTTTCATTTTCATTATTTTCAATATTTTCAGGTACCTGAGTTTCATTTTCATAATCATTTATGCCCGCTGACTCTTCGGGAGTCGATAAATCCTCGAGTGGACCATTCTTAGTATTTGCTCCTTTTCTTTTTCGAGGATTTTTATCTTTGGAACTCGAGGGCCTACCACGCTTTAATTGTGGCTTAGGCTCGATCCTTGTATGTTCTGCAGGAACATCAATTTTTATAGGAGCATTAACAGCTGGTATATGTGACTTAGTCACTCTTTTAAGGTCAGTAAAACTATCTGACAGTTGATTCGCTAAACTTTGTAAATGAATTATCTTTTGAACTTTAAGTTCACATTCTTTCATTCGAGGATCATGATGATTTAGCGATAATTCATTCCAACTAATATTTTTCTCCAGCTGTTTCTTTTCTCCCCCTAATGTCGGAAAGTTCGATTCATCGAAATGACAGTCGGCAAATCTAGCCGTAAATAAATCTCCAGTTAAAGGTTCTAAATATTTTATTATCGATGAAGATTCAAATCCGACATATATTCCCAACCTCCTTTGAGGTCCCATCTTAGTTCGTTGTGGTGGAGCAATTGGAACATATACTGCACATCCAAATATTCTTAGATGGGAAATATCTGGTTCCTGACCATAAACTATTTGTATCGGGGAGACATCATGATAACTTGTTGGCCTGATGCGGATAAGTGCCGTTGAATGTAATATAGCATGTCCCCAACCGGACGAGGGAAGTTTCGACTTCATTAATAATGGTCTTGCAATTAACTACAATCGTTTGATCAATGATTCTGCCAGACCATTTTGCGTATAAACATGTGGCACTGGATGCTCAACATCAATTCTAATAGACATACAATAATCATTAAATACCTTGGAAGTAAATTCACCAGCATTATCAAGACGCATTTTCTTTATCGGATAATCTGGGAAATGTGCTCGTAATCGAATCAATTGAGCAAGCAATCTCGCAAACGCCACATTGCGCGTTGATAACAAACATACGTGAGACCATCTAGTCGATGCATCAATCAATACCATAAAATATCTAAATGGTCCACATGATGGATATATCGGTCCACAAATATCACCATGCATACGCTCCAAAAATCTTATGGATTCATTCTTTATTTTTACTGGTGATGGCCGAATAATTAACTTCCCTTTAGAGCAAGCAGCACATGATAATTCATTAGATTGAAGAATCTTCTGGTTCCTCATTAAGTGCCCACGTGAATTTTGAATTATTTTTCGCATCATAACTGAACCGGGATGGCCCAACCGGTCATGCAAAACAACAAATATATTATCATCAGTAAACTTCTGGTTTACGATAGCATGTGATTCAATTGTTTTAATATAGGTGTAATACAACCCAGAATCAAAAGAAGGTAATATTTCCACAACTCTTTTATCATTCGAAACCACTTTTGTTATGTGCAAATATTCAATATTTTCTTTTTCTGCAGTCTCAACATGATATCCATTATGTCGAATAGCTTTAAAGCTCAATAAATTTCTTTGAGACTTGGGAGAATATAAGGCATTTTCAATTATCAGCCTTGTTCCTCTGGGTAATAAAACATTAGCTCTTCCGGAGCCTTCAATTATATTTGTGCAACCCGATATAGTGATAACACTTGTTTCTTTCATTTCAAGATGGGAGAAATATTTCTTATTTCTTAGAATCGTATTAGTCGTTGCACAATCTGCAAGACATAACTCCCCATTGCACATATTCGTATCCATTGTATCAATATCCTTAATAAATAAATATAAAATAATATTATTGATGAATAAAACAAAACAATAAAATTATATATATATATATATATAACAATAAACAGAAAATATAAATAACGCGTAAATAAAATATATATATAACAATAAACAGAAAATATAAATAACGCGTAAATAAAATATCAGTCCGTTGGAATCAATTTTCTTTATTCGGATCTTTACGAAAATTTACAATATCCGACTGAGTATTTTATCAGATCCGGCACCAATTTTCTGTAATATTGCAAACATGAGCAAAATTTAATTTCAACGCCACTTCACTTTTAATTGCTCTTTAGAAAGATCAACGAGATCTTCTGGTGCGAATAATAACCAATGATAATATTATAATGAGCTTTATATTGCTCAATATTTTTTTCGCTCACTCATTAATTTTCCACTTCGGGGGAAATAATAACCACAGTAAATATAATTTCCACGACCACTTTTATTATTTGCGAATGCATTCACTTCAGGGAATGCAATATGATCATTCGGTCGAAATTTATGCATTTTTCTTGATTTTCAAGATATATCATAATATTTTTCGCTTCTTCTTTTTCACGGCATTTGGTCGTATGAATGAAACATGACGACTCATATAACATATGAACAATTCTCAAGTCAGTGTATCAAAAATCTCGAGAGCTACAAATTTTAGTTTTTCTTTACCCAAATATTAATATCATAAAATATAAAAACATGTTAAAACCATTAAAACATTAAAACATATTAGGAAAGAAAAAAAAACTTATAATTAATCTTCTTTGATATCTTCTTTTGAAAAAGTTCTTATGAAAAATGATATCCACATCCAGATAAGTGTCGCCGTAATAATAATCATAAGCAATAGATCAAACATCGGAAAAAGCGTCATCCTTCAAAATAAAATATATATTTAAGTAATTATAATATTAAAGAAATATTACAATTAATAATTATATTTTAAAAACATTGTTAAAAATACTATCCACATAGCGATAAGGATCACCGTAAATAGAGTAAGAATAAGGAGATCCATTTTTGTATAAAATGATATGTTTCTATAAAATCAAAAGTCGTAATATATTAATTTAGAAATAATATATTATGAAATATATATAATACTATAAATAAAAATTATTTTAATATCTTTTTCGTAAATCTCGTAAAAAGAAATTTCCACACGCCACCACCGGGAATCGAAATCTGGACCTCTCGTCACTTATAATGAACGATATTCCGCGAAACCACTTGGGCTAAGGCGTTTAGTTATACGATTAGTATAGATATAAAATAAAAATTACCGAACCTCAACTAAACCTTTATAAGACCTTCGACGGAGGTTGAAATTGACGACGGAGAGCGCTCGTGCTGATAACGTATTATAAAATATTATAACTATTAAGTATTTTACTAACGACGATTATATAAATATTAGGGAGATAACTAGAGAGATAAACAACTTCTTTTATTCAATAATTTCAATATATTTTTACACATCCCAAATCACCTATTTATACACAAATCTCTCAAATTACATCCACAAAATAAAATATTACATCAACCACACAAAAATCACATCTACCATTCTAATCAATAAAATAATCAAATCTAACTTTCTCAAGCTCCATTCTTAACTTAACAACCAATCCTTTTACTTAACCACCATTCTAAATAATATACATCCACTTCTTTATTTTAATATTTTTAATATTTCATAATAACAATATTAAATAAATTCGTATTTTAGTTAGAAGTTCTTTAAATTATCGATTTAAATTATTTACAAGTTTATAATTATAAAAGGCACATATACAACTTTAATAGGAGTTATTGGCTAATAATAACGTGTGAAATTGAATATGAATTTCGGTGGAGAATTAAACAAAGTCGGTATGAGTGCGTAAATGAGTTCAATTAATGCTTTATTATATTTTTTTGGACATATTTACTCGAAAGTAGAAAAAGGAAATTAACATTGCTTATATATTTTTATTTTATTATATTGATCTGAGAAATTAGGCAAAGCACTTTATATTGATCACTATTGTGCAGCTAGATTTCGATAAGTTGTATAGGGAAGTTAGGCACAAGACATGTAGCTTCTAGAAAGCTTGATTTCACCTTAATTTGTTTTAAATGTATTTATACAAAAGTTGTTGGAGATAATAAAGTAATAACAATACACTTAATTACCAACTTAAATGTCAAGGTGGAATTATTTAATTAGTTTGACAAAATCATTAAGAAGTTTATCAAAATTCAAATCGGGCATATATTGAATTAATATATTATTATTTTTCAAAGAATTGCCAATGTAATAAAACTGTGACAGCATTGAGACAAAGCACTTATGAGCAAACATTGTAATATGTACTAAAAGGTGTTTAAGTTTTAAACGGTTTATTCTGATAATGACGAACCCATTTAGAAATTATACATAATAATTAATTATGTATCACTCGATGCGTGTGCTTAAAATATAAAATTATTTTTATAATATGAAATTATAATATTAATTTTAATTGAAAAATATGTTTTATAAATTAAAAATATAATTTTTTGGGTATAATTGGAATAAATGTGAAGATTAAAGGTAAAATGGTAATTAGCAATGTCATATCAAATCAATTTAAATTTGCCACACCCCTCACCAATTATATAAGGGTATAGATAATTAATTATGCTTATCAGTTTGATTATTTTTAATATATTTGGGATTCATTAATAAATTATTTTAGAACTATCATTGATTCATTAACCTTTCCAGTTTCTCACAAACGATTCATTAATCATTGTACCTCTTTAAGTACTCTGCTTTGCTTTAGTGATATTAAATTAATTACACCTAATTCATAAAAATAATAAGATATTAATAGTATTAAAAACTCATTACTCATAAGGGTGTGTTTGGTTTGTGAAAATTAGTAGGGAAAGAAAAATGAAATGAAAAAGGAAAATTAGATTTTATGTTTGGTTGATTGAAGAAATAGAGAAGGAAAGGAAAAGAAAAGTAAATCTAATTAAGTTTAGACTTAAAACTAAGGAAAACTAATTTCTTCACCGAGGAAAATAAAAGAAAAACTTATGAAAATCATTTTCTCTCCTATTTTCTTTTCCCTGCTGCTTTCTTAGTTCCAAACACATCCTAACTAATTCATTATATTTGTTTAAGATTCCTTAAATTGGATTTCAATCGAAGTGTTAAATTATTAGCGCCTCTCTCTCTCTCTCACACACACACACACCTCGACTGAGATACAAATTCGCAGCTTTGCGTAGCTAAAATATGCCATCTTTAGCTACTCTGCGCACTATCGCAGAGTAAAAACTTCCAAATATTCACACGAAGATACCACAATTGATCGATCGACGCATGATCTTCCATTTTTGGTGAGCAGGTTTGGGTTCCAGGCGGGGGGATGGATTACCGTGGAGCTTATAGCTCGGCGGAGATCTGGCCGGGTTTTCAAATGGGTAATAATTTCAGCGTTAACGTTGAGGATGGGAGCAATGCGGCGGCGACGTCGTATAGTGTGGGATTGGATCCGATGTTGACGGACCAGACGAGCAATCAGGATTCGAGGAAGCGAAGTGGTGTAAGAGGGGGAGCTTCTGCTTCTAACAGTAATGGAAACAGCGATAGTAATGCTATGGTATGGTTATGGTTAGTGTAGTTCGTTATTGTTTGTGATATAAAAGGTTAGAGCTTCGATTAGTTCAATTTGAAACTTTTTTTTTTCTGTCTTTTAATTTAATTGCTTTTGTTAATTGGGGAAATGGAAATCAATCAAATCTGTGTGTGTGTTTCTAATGCCCTTTGCAGAAGTTGTAATGATTTCGACTGTGTCATTCATACATAACTTAGTTGAATTCTTACATTTGAACTGTTACATTGGAAATAGATTGGGGACGATAACAAAAGGCTTAAAGCGGTTCATTCGGACGAAAATGAAGGAGAAGGGGGAGGAAATTGTAATAAGATGGGAGAGTCTTCAAAGCGGGCTGAGGCGCCCAAGCAAGATTATATTCACGTGCGAGCCAGGCGAGGTCAAGCTACTGACAGTCACAGTTTAGCTGAAAGAGTAACGTTATGGCACTTATGCTCTTTTTTTTTTGTTTGCAAGAGTATTTCATGGTTATACTAAGTTGCAAGAGTATTTCCTTGTTCACCTGCTTGAATGATGGCAGGCGAGGCGAGAAAAGATAAGCGAACGGATGAGAATCCTTCAAGATTTAGTTCCTGGTTGCGATAAAGTGAGTTCCCTACTATTTTCTCGAACTTTTTTCCCGAAAAATTTGAATGCTTTTTGGTTCTTCGAATCATTTGCCAAGATTACATTTTTCTGATGAAAAAGAAAGAGAACCATCCAACTAAATCCATTCAGGTTATTGGGAAAGCTCTAGTGCTCGATGAGATTATCAACTACATACAGTCATTACAGTGCCAGGTTGAGGTAAGATCACTGTTTTTTTCCAAAATCCATTTTCATCAGCATTCGTCTGCTCTGCAAACTATCCAACGGTTTCTCTGCCTTGTAGTTCCTCTCGATGAAGCTCGAAGCAGTCAATACTCGGATGGGCATCGATGGATTTCCACAGCCAAAAGACGTAAGTGCTGCTTGAAACCACCATTCATTGCAGATCAAAGATACGCACGTTTATGTACGACTTTTGTGGCAGTTTGTTGCTCAGCAATCTTTCGTTCATGCTTCGAATATGGTTTATGGATCCCAAAGCACACGAGAGTACGGTAGGGGCTCGTCGCCAGAATGGCTACACATGCAGCAGATCGGCGTAGCTTTCGAGCGACCATCCGAAGGAAATTAAGAGCCGAATGAACCTCAAACGCCTATAAATGACCTCAAGTTATTTATTACATACGTTCTTCGATTTATATTTCCCCATTTCCTCGTCAAGAACCTCTGAGCTCTATGTTGATCAAAGGTTCGATACATCGTACAAAAAGGCATTTGATAGTGATGAGTGTTAGATTTCTGAAAGCTTTAGTACTTCATAAGTTGTTATTGCAGCTTTGTCGTTGTGTGTGACGATTTCAGTGTTAATGCGTGGTTTCATCGAATAAATAGCAACTTTTCTTTGTGACGTTTATTTTATTAAAATAATAAGGGTAAATTATGCTATACCCCACGTGGATATACTGAAATGCGCATTACTACCCTTTGTTTTTTTTATTGCATGAAACTCCCATTTGATGTCTAAAACTTAGCACAATACCCTCTATGGTATCTAAAACATAGCATTGTACCCCCAATTATGGGGTAAAAATGACAAGGAGCGCATGATTAAATAAACCACGAGGGTGTTTTACGTTATTTACAAACCATAGGGGTTTTGGTGTTTATTTTTTAAACCACGGGTGGGTTATATGCAATTTAGCCAAATAATAATAATTATAGCGGCCCAGTTAAGGAATATATGGATTTACGGCCCAATAAAGATAAAAGGCCCATATGGAAAGTCCACTAGGAGCCCAAGTATCGCCACGTGTCTCGGACCTCGGTGTCAGATCAATGGAGTCCACTATTTGGTAGTCAAAGTTTGAAGTTGAACAAATCTTTTGGGAAATCAATCTCGCAAACAAAAAATCGTTAAATTGAAATAGTTTCGGCGTTTGTTTTATTTTTTTTTTTGAGTATTTTGTCGAATTTGAAGCAGATCGAGCTTCTGGCGATTCGGAGGAGCTGGAAGCGGTTGTTTATTTGATCGTCGCTTTATTGTTGTGAAGATGCCGGTGAACAGCGATTTGGATAGGCAAATAGAGCAATTGATGCAGTGCAAGCCTCTGACGGAGACGGAGGTCAAAGTTTTGTGCGAACAAGCTCGTGCGGTTTTGGTCGAAGAATGGAATGTTCAGCCGGTGAAGTGTCCGGTCACCGTGTGCGGAGACATTCACGGACAATTTTACGATCTAATCGAGCTGTTTCGGATCGGTGGAGATGCGCCGGATACAAATTATCTCTTCATGGGAGATTACGTTGGTGAGATTTGTTTCTCTGCAGCTAGTTTTTATCATTTTCATGCTTTTGGGGAGAAGTGTTCGATGCTTTATTCGTAGTTTGATGTGGTCGGCGTTCTCGGCTGAATTGATTGTCTCAGTGGACTTGGGCTGGTTTTGGAGGATGGAGAAGTGGATTTAATTGGTTTTGTTTTTATAAATTTTCTGGGTGGAAATTGGTTAATTCCTAAATTCTTTGGCATCGGATAATGCTGGCGTGTTTATTGATATGATACTGCCGTAGCTTCTCTATGCAAGCGAGATACTGAAGGTCTGTGTATGGAATTCCATAGTTTGGTTTGAACGGGAATTTTAAAATTTAATGCGGAAAGGTGATGTAGGATATTATTTAATTTTGATGGAGGTGATCCAATGCTTCATTGAGTATTTTGTTTCCCTATCCCAATTGGAGACTAGTGTTTCAGCTGATCTTCCCCCTTTTTTTGCAAAAATATGTATTGGGCTTGTTATTTAAGGCAACTTCTGTTTATGTGTGCAGGCTTAGTCAGGATTCATTGACCAAGTTGTTCGTTATGCTGACAATATCAGCGTGTTTTCGTTCGCGCTAGTTATGTTTTGTTCTTTGGTAATGGATGACGCTCTGATGCTTAGTGCATTTGACGTTTTCATATTTAAAAGTAAAGGCTACAACATGTTTTTTTTGCATTTGTGGAGTTTTCTTGAGTTTCAACTTTTCTTGAATTAATACGGATCATGCCGGAATTGGCAAGTCTTAGCTGAGAACTTTGATTATATTCTGTCTAAATCTATTGCGTGAAGCCTGTCCCATTAATGAAGGCTTAAATCTAGTGCCCATTTGCGTGGTTTGCATCATCTGATTTTGTTAAGTTTGATCTGTCACTTGTAGTAAGTCAACCTACAATATTTTCTTTCTGGAAGTAATATGATCTAATTTTACGTTAGTTTCTTTCTGTAAGAAACTTGATCTAACTTTATGATATTTCTTTCTAAAAAATTTATGCATCTTCATTTATTTATCCATCTGTTCATTGCAGACCGTGGGTACTACTCTGTGGAGACAGTCTCTCTTTTGGTGGCTTTGAAAGTTCGTTATAGAGATAGAATCACGATCCTCAGGGGAAATCATGAAAGTCGGCAAATCACTCAAGTGTAAGACCATTGATTTAGGTGGCTTTGAAGCCAGTACAACAACTATTTAATGATACATGCTTGTAGACGGATATGTTTGTCTTTTGGAAGACACTGGCCTTGAATTTTGTTTAGGGGATCTCAGATAAGTTATTGATTTGTATCTTATTCACCTTTAAGCTTACCTCATAGAAAAAACAAGAAAATAAAGTAGATGGAGAAGAATTTCCTTTGAAACTTATTCATCTTTAAACTTACCAGGTATGGGTTCTACGATGAATGCTTGAGGAAGTATGGCAATGCCAATGTTTGGAAGTTTTTCACGGACCTTTTTGATTATTTGCCCTTAACAGCTCTTATTGAGTCCCAGGTGTGCACGATATCCATAAGTCCCACTATTTTTCTTAGAAAAAAAAAATCATCTTTATTATGCCTGAAATCTTACATGACCTTGTAGATCTTCTGCTTGCATGGAGGTCTTTCTCCATCACTCGACACCTTGGACAACATTCGAGCTTTAGATCGAATACAAGAGGTAAAGTTTGGCTTTTGCGGCCATGAGTTCACTCATCTCTGTAGGCATGTAGTGCTTTACTTATTTGTTCTCGGACTCTTCTCTGATTACTGATGTATGGTTGCTTGATCCAATTTAGTGAACTTGTTTGCCCTTAAATCTTCTTGATTGAGGCATCTTTAGTTACTTCATTTTGCAAAGTCCGACCCTTGAGTTTAGAAATGAAAAAAAAAAATGTTCGTTAGTCGTGGGATGATGGAAAATTTTTTACTCATACACCGTAATGCCCTATAATTGGCAGGTTCCACACGAAGGACCAATGTGTGATCTCCTATGGTCCGATCCAGACGATCGTTGCGGTTGGGGAATATCACCTCGTGGTGCAGGATACACATTCGGACAGGACATATCTGCCGGATTCAACCACACAAATGGGCTCAGCCTTGTCTCGAGAGCTCACCAGCTTGTCATGGAGGGTTACAACTGGTCCCAGGTCTGACTCTCCTCTTAGCTTGTGTCTCATTCAAATGGTTATATTTGATAAGATCAAATACTGATGTAATAATTCGACATAGTCCATGTGAAGTAATGCTAATTTCTGTCTTTTGCATTTCAAAATTTTTCCAGGACAAGAATGTGGTAACAGTTTTCAGTGCACCAAACTACTGCTATCGATGTGGTAATATGGCCGCTATACTCGAAATCGGAGAGAAAATGGAGCAGAATTTTCTTCAGTTCGACCCAGCTCCTCGGCAGATCGAACCCGATACAACTCGTAAGACTCCTGACTACTTTTTATAAACTCGGAACGATTGTATAAGCAGTTATTCTACTATTGCAGACTCTATTTATTTACTTGTAGATGTGTCTCTTATGGATATAAGCATTTGTCCTATGAATTCTTTCTTTTGGTGGTTTATTCTTGAGTTTATATGCTCTATATATATATATATTACTTGGAAGTGTTTAAGTTTGAAAGAAGACCCAAAGAGTCAAGCTTTACCATACATTTACAATATATATATATATATATATATATATATATATATATATATATATATTATAGAATACTCTTAATGGACTTGCAATTGCAGTCGTATCGTAATATCATAGGCGTAATTCCATCCATTAGATTATCTTACTATTAAATTAAATACAACCTCCCATGTGTATCTTTTGATGGTGCACATGGAAGGTTGTGAAAAGAAATGTGAAAATTTCACCTAATTATAGTTAAATTACCTAAATTTAACTATCAAATCAAGGGAATTCACTTATTAAATGAATTCGCAATATCATAATCAATTAATAACACAATCTTAAAAAAATTCCCATATATATACACATACATGGCTTATGTATATCACACTAAGGAAGCTTAAGTAGCAAAAACAAAGACTAAACCATGGCTATGTACAAGCCATTTTACTACGCACTAACGTTCCTCTCCTTCGTCTCCATCGTATGTACGGCCCACAAAAGCAGCAACTCGAAAACATACATCGTCCACGTCGCAAAATCCGATCGGGCCCTCATCGACTCGAAAGCCTACCACGAGTCGTTTCTTCCCCAGACACCAACCTTGGACGACGGCGGTCAGCGCCGAGGACTCGTCTACTCTTACAAGCACGTCATGAGCGGATTCTCAGCGGCCCTAACGCCCGACGAGCTCGAACACATTAAGAGGAAAAATGGCTTCATTGCCGCCTACGAAGAAAGCCTCTCGCACCCTCACACCACCCACTCGCCCGATTTCCTCGGGCTGAACTACGGTCGAGAAGGGTTCTGGAAGGGCTCGAACTACGGCCAAGGCGTGATCATCGGTGTGCTCGACACTGGCATCTCACCGAACCACCCCTCGTTCGACGACGAGGGCATGCCGCCTCCGCCGAAGAAATGGAAGGGCAAATGCGACCTTGGGCTCGACACGACGGCCCTCCATCGCTGCAACAACAAGCTCATAGGCGTGCAGTCCTTCGATCAGAGCCAAGAACCCCTGGAAGGGGACGGGCACGGGACCCACACGTCGGGCACCGCAGCGGGCAACTTCGTCGCCAACGCTAGCGTGCTGGGAAATGCGCTCGGGACGGCGGTTGGCATGGCCCCGCGGGCCCACCTGGCGATGTACAAGGTTTGCTCCGAGGAAGGCTGCCGCGGCAGCGCCATACTGGCGGGATTCGACGCCGCGATAGACGACGGCGTGGACGTGATCTCCCTGTCGCTGGGGAAGAGCGGCCGGGCCTCTTTTTACGAAAACGAAGGGGCGGTGGCGTCCTTCGCCGCGGTGCGTAAGGGCGTGTTTGTTAGCTGCTCCGCGGGTAACTCGGGGCCCGAGGGCATGACACTGCAGAACGACGCCCCGTGGATACTTACCGTCGGGGCGAGCACTATGGATCGCACCTTTAAGGCCACCGCAAAGCTGGGCGATGGTCAAGAGTTCGACGGAGAGTCAGCTTATCAACCCGCGGATTTCCCCTCCACGGCCAGATACCCGCTCGTCTACTCGCCGGGCGGGTCTTGCGATGAGGGGTCGTTGGCCGGGGCGGACGTGAAGGGTAAGATCGTCCTTTGCGATCAAGGAGACGGCAATGGCATAGATGTCGGGAGATATCTAAAATCCAATGGTGCGTCGGGAATGATCATCGCAAACGACGAGCGCACGGGCTCGACCGTTGTAGTCGAATTCCACGTCCTGCCCGCCACGGATGTTAGCTTCACAGACGGGGAGAAGATCAAAGCGTATATACGGTCGGCGAAGAATCCAACGGCCACGATCGTTTTTAAAGGGACTGTGATTGGCGATCCGACGGCTCCGGCCATCGCGTTTTTCTCCTCCCGCGGGCCCAGCGCTAATAGCCCGGGGATTCTAAAGCCCGACGTCATTGGCCCGGGAGTGAACATTCTAGCCGCCTGGCCCCTTTTGCCGGCCGACGGCTCGAAAATGGGCCCAACTTTCGCCTTCGATTCGGGGACTTCGATGGTGTGCCCTCACCTGAGCGGGATTGCCGCTCTGCTGAAAAGCGCTCACCCCGGCTGGTCCCCGGCGGCTATAAAGTCAGCGATCATGACGACCGCCGACGTGGTCAACGCGAAGGGCCAGCCGATCGTCGACCAGACGCTCAGTCCGGCCAACGCTTACGGGTCAGGCTCGGGCCACGTGAACCCATCTCGGGCCAACGATCCGGGCCTGGTCTACGACATCTCCGCCGACGACTACGTACCTTACCTCTGCGGTCTGGAGGACTACGACGAAGCGAAAGTGGAGATAATCGTGCGTAAGAAGGTGAGCTGCGCGACGAAGATAAGGGAAGGAGATTTGAACTACCCGACCCTCTCGGTGGACCTCGGGTCGGCGGGGAGTATGAGCTTTGCACGGACCGTGACGAACGTGGGCTCGGCGAGTTCGACCTATTCGGTGAGGGTCGTCGAGCCCGAGGGGGTGACCGTGAGCGTTGCGCCTCGGAAGTTGGAGTTCAAGGGCTTGGGCAAGAAGCTGAGCTACAACGTGACGTTCGCCCGTAGCGCCGGGAACGACGCGAGCAGCGGTTTTTCGCAGGGCCGTTTGGAGTGGGTCGCCGGGAATTACGTCGTTCGGAGCGTCGTCGTGGCGACTTTCGGTGAATCTTATAATGATTGATGTTATCATAATAGATTGTGGATTTGACACCAATTGAGGAAATAATGTGATAATAATATTGCGACCTTCATTTTATAATTTATTGAATTTGTATGCTTGAAATTAATCTCGGGTTAGTCATAAAATGGACTTCGGAATTATAATCTTCTTGAAATATATATTTAAATTTATTAACTTCCCATGGGAGTGAAAAGTCAAATAAAGTATAAAATTTGACCTAATTATAATCAAATCACCCAAAACGTAATTAATTACCAAATGTTCAGATGTCACTTAATAATTATCCTAAACGAGTTTGCAATATCGTGATTACATAATCCTTAAAAAAAAAAAATAGAGAGATATTAAACGAATAATCAAAAGATTGCTACCTTCATTTTTACATATATAGACACTAACTCAAAAAAACAAAGACAAGAAAAATACAAACATATGATCAATCAATCGCCAGGCTTAAATCGATGGATGTCTGAAGACGCAACAGTAATTAAATGGCATTAAGAATTAATAACCCACTATCATTATTTTTATTGTCCTTAATTATTGATAACGTTCATTACTATGCAAAATATATTTTGAGAAAAACGAATCCATTATTAGAAAGACGTAGCAAATGACACAACAGTAATTATAAAACGCATTAAGAATTACTGATATAAATATATAATGGTAACTAAATAAAATATTATTCATACTCCCAACCCAAACAATGATTTTAATGTCTAATTAAATAATAACTTCAATTTAGTCAATCCTCACGTAAATAGTTGTTTTTCTTTCTTTTTTTCTTTCCTTTTTTTTTTTAATTATTTTCACGATACTTAATCTATCAATCTATTTTATTAAGGAAAATCATATCTTAAAAATTATCAATTTTGGTGAATCAATTTCATATGAATTTTTCAATTTAACCCTTCATTTTACTATTTATTCCAATTACATCCTCATAAATATTTTTTTTCTAAATAATTCACCATTCAAAATAAATTCTAATTTCATATATATTAAATTAAATTTGCTTATAAAACTAGTATTAATTAATTAAAAGGGGCAACTATAAGTCATCTCCTTTGTTGTTCAAAAAAAAATATCGGAAAAACCAAATCATTATTAGAAAGACGTGTGAGATGCAAGTATGTTAATTTTTTTTACTAATATTGCTTTTCCTAATACTACTTAGGAGTTCCTCATAATATTAATTATTTCGTCCTTTTTCCATATTTTGTAGCTTTGAATAACAAGTAACGAAAAAAAAAAACAATTTTAGCATCACAAACAAACAGCTAATGTCTCTCAATTTTCTTACAAGACACGCAACACTAATTACTAAGAATTAAAAACCCCATTATCATATCATTAATTATGATATATGTTGACATCGCGCCTATATAATAACCTCCTCAGCCACCCAAGACAAACACACACTACTACACACCCCTTAATTAATTTTAACAGAACTATATTAAAAACAAAAAAAAATAAAAAAATAATGAAAATGTATTCCTCCTCGTCGACTGTCAAAGCCATCCTCCTCCTCCTAGTGCTGCTCTTGGTGCTGGATCATGGTAAAACAACACTGAAACTGATCTTTCTTCTACTGCTATTACTACACTACTACTACTACACTACTTCGTAATTATTACAAATAATAATTTCTCCTCGTAATTATGGTGTGCATGTATATGTATTCAGCTGCTGCTTCTGCTGGGGGTGGTGATGAGCCGCCATCGTCGACATGCTCGTCGGACGAAGTGATTCTTACGGAGGGGAATTACTCCCGAAGGTTACACTTCCTTTGAGGTAAGGATTAGTAACAAATGTACATGTGATCTAAGTACCATCATACTATACTGTGACGACCAAGCATCGATTTACATAGCCTATCCTGTCGGAATTATCCAACACCTTCCTCCTAAAAATACGTGTGAGTACACACAAATTATTGAGGGAGGGGTTTTTGGAAATTTCACCTACGTAGGTGAAGAGTTGTGGGGCTTGAAGGTGACCAAAGTCGGCTGTGTCTGATTATATATAGTTTGAAGAATAATAATAATAATAGTTATATATATATGTGTTTGTATTTTCACGACGAACGATGACTTAGATAAACTATTATTATTATTAGCAGGTATTGAATGTTATTCAGCTTGCTTCAAATATATTATTGTTTATTGTAATTTCATGTAAGAAAAAGCTCGTCCTCTATTTATATATGAATATTATGATGGGAAAACTTGATAGTTGACTCTTGCACTATTATGCGATCAAAACATACACAGCTATCTATCTATATATAATGACAGAATATATAAGATTTGATTAAAACCCTCGCCAATCCACTAAATGAATAAATAAAACTATGTAAATCATTATGATCATACTATTAGATATTAACGGTATTAAAATGTAAAAAAATAAATTAAAATCCTTCTCAACCAACAAAATATGAATCTCTTTTCTGTTTCTTGATTGATTGAAAGCTATACAAGAAACATCCCATTAAGTAATACAATTTCAGTGACAACTATTGTTAAAAACTTTGTAACATAGCAGATTTAACACAGAACAGTCAAATATATTCCCAAAACATTACAAAAACATATATACAAGCTAGATCTCTCATATAATGTAAAGAGGATGAAACCCTAATTTTAAGGGTATGAACAAGCGCATAGAAAAACGAAGTATAAAGATGCAGCAGAGAAAAAAGTGGGCGTGAAACCCCTATGTTGCTTCTTTAGATCACACTCCATAGATTTACTTGCAGCCAAGTCTTCACATTTTCCGCTTTTCAGTTTGGTGTCCTAATTACCACAACAATGTGGCCGAAGAACTTAATGTAGTCCAAAGAATGTTTTGGGTCTTTAAGCCCCTTTAACAACTATCCCTCCGATTAAAAATAAAATAAATTAAAGTTCACGATTTTCATTTTAAAAAGAAAACATTTAATATCTGATTCATATATTAGATAGAACAACGTAGACAGTCAGTCATATATAAAACATTGCTGCTGGCTGCTGCTGTATATATTCAAAGATCACCCCCAAGATTTCCATGGTAATTAATCCTTTTTTTTTATCAGGCACATAATACGTATTATTGCCCTTGTGTGTGTGTGTGTATTACTGTATTTGTCTTAAATCGTGGGGTTTCTTGTTAAATTTCACTGAGGTATGGTATTAATTTATTATATAATATGGTGCTATCAAACTTAGGGTTTCGAAGAGATGTTTACCATGTCATAAACTTTTTTAAACGGTTCAGGGTTTCAGGGACTGAACCGGGCCAGTTCGGAGCGGTCTACAAAATCATGTCAAATTTTTACCATTCATGGAAAGTAATCACGGATAAGTCTTAAATGGATAGACTTGTAATCGTAATCTTCTATCTAGGGTTGGCAAAAGGGCCAGCAGCCCGCGGGCCGCCCCGCCAAAGGGGCGGGTTGGGCCTCATTTTTTCAGACCCACCATGAAGCGGGCCAGCCTGTGCGGGCCGCGGGCTTTGGCGGGGTTGGGCGGGCTAGCCCGCGGGGCCCGCCTATTAATAAAAAAATATATTTAATATTTTAATTATATTATATTAATTGAATGTTATATTTTGCTTTTTGGGCTTTAGTTTTTTTAATGGTCTAATAATTCATAATTAATTTCTCTTGGGCCTTATTTTTTTAATGAACTAATGGATCTAATAATTAATTTTTTGTTGGGCTTTTTAAATTTTATTTTTTTTCATGGCTATAAACTTTAATTAATAATTAATTTATTTTTTTATTCACTAATTACGGGCCGGCCCGCCAGGCCCGAGGCCCGCTGTCGGGGCGGGCCGGCCCGTACCCGCCCCGCCACATGGCGGGCTTTGGTGGATTTCGGGAGCAAGGAGAAGTCTCTGCTGTAGAAGATGGGTACGAATCTGCAGAAGTCTTAAATGTGACAGAAAAGAACAAGCACAGGGAGTGGATTATGGACTCGGACTGCTCTTTTCATATGACTTCAAACAAGGAATGGCTGAGACAGTTTAAGTTTGTAGAAGGGGGTAGAGTTCTGTCAGGCAACGATACTCCCGGTGAGATCCCTGGGTTAGGCACAATTAAACTGAGGGCGCATAGACCTGGTTTTCTTTGTAGTCGTGCAGATACCTCGCTTTTCATTTTCAATCAGGCATCTGATATTATATATCTGTTGGTATACGTCGACGACATTAGTCTCATAGGAAATAACCCAGCCCGTATAACACAGTTCATCTCTCGAATACATTCAGAATTCGCAGTAAAGGATCTCGGCAGTTTAAAACTATTTCTTGGGGCTTGAAGTCGATTATACCGATATTGGACTCCACCTTAGTCAGACCAAATATGCTCTTGAGTGTAAGCCTGTTTCGACTCCTCTTGCTGCTGGTAAAGTCCTAACAAGTGATGGTGCGCCATATTCTGATCCAACGCATTATAGTTCCTTAGTGGGAGCTCTTCAATACTTGACAATTACGCGCCCCGATCTATCATATGCGGTCAACCTTGTCAGCCAGTTCTTGCAATTTCCAACCGTCGATCACTATCAGGACGTCAAGCGTATTCTTCGCTATGTCAAAGGCACAATTAATTTTGGTCTTTCATTCAGTCGTGGATCGCCTTGTACTTTGTTGGCCTACTCTGATGCCGATTGGGCTCGGTGTCCTGAGACTCGTCGTTCCACCTATGGGTACTCTATTTTTCTTGGTGGTAGCCTCGTATCATGGAGTGCTAAGAAGCGACCAACTGTGGCACGATCTATCTGTGAATCAGAATATCGTGCTTTAGCCAACGTTGCATCTGAAGTAGTTTGGTTATCTAATCTTCTTAAAGAGCTTCATATATCTCTCGTCGACACCCCGATTCTACTTTGTGACAACAATAGTGATATTTTCCTCAGCCAGAATCCCATCGCTCATAAACACGTGAAACATATTGATATTGACTATCACTTTGTTCGCGAACTCGTCGCCTCTGGTCGCCTCCTCACGAAGTTCATTACTTCAAATCTTCAGATTGCGGATGTTTTCACCAAAGGCCTAGCTCGTCCATTACTTGAGCTATTTCGTTCCATGCTGCGAGTGGCTCCACGCTCCATGTCTTGCTTGAGGGGTGGTGATAACGGATAATCATCAATAACGGATAATCTCAAATCCCATGATTATCTCCCATGATTATCTCCATATTATTTTCATTTATGATAATTGATTCTCATTTATGATGTAATATATTTTCTTTATTTATTGCATATGTAATCTCTATATATTGGTGAAGTAATAAAGTTTATATTCAGAGGAAAAATATTCTATCAAAAGGTGTTAAAGCAAATGGTGTTTATTCATTTCTTAGATCGACTTTAGCTGGATCAACATCACTTGTAGATGATCATGATAATGTAACCAATCTGTGTCATAAACTACTAGGGCATGTTAGTGATCGAGGACTTCTGTGAGATGTGCATATTTGGAACCGACTTTCAACATCAATTCGGGGACTTCGATGCCGTACCCTCACATGAGCGAGATCACAGCTCTGTTGAAGAGCGCACACCCCGATTGGCCCACGGTGGCTATAATGTCTGCGATCATGATGACTGCCGATGTAGTCAACATGAAGGGCCAACCGATCGTCGACCAGATGCTGAAGCCAGCCGACGTTTACGGGTCGGGTCAAAGGGTCGAGAGACTCAACGCCACTTCTCTCGGTTCGAGAAATCAAGATTACTGGATATAGAAAGTCATGTTGTTGAGATCTCTAATATTGTTTAGATCTGAGGGGACCCAATCTATTCGAATTTTTAATATATATTTTTTTTTATTAAAATTGGGACCTGGAGTTGGTCAAGGGACTCTTGCAATTTTTTTGTGATTTAGGTGTAGGATAAATTTGTATTTCCGAATGGTACGATCCCTTCATTATCCAAGAAAATCGAAGCAATTACCCATCTGAAGGACTACGATGAAGCAGAGATAATCGTGCGGACCAATCTACAAAATCATGTCATAAACTTTTAACCGGTTTAAGGTTTATCGGACCGAACCGGGCCAGTTCGGACCTGTCTACAAAACCATGTCATAAACTTTTTGACCATTAATTGAAATTAATCACCGATAAGTCTTAAAATGGATGGACTTGTAATCATAATCTTCTCTCAATATATATGATATGCATAATAAATTTAATGATTCACTTCCCATGGGAAATATAAATTTGACCTAATTGTAAGGAAAATCACCCAAAATTAATTAATTTCCAACTCTTGAGATTTTACTTAACTATCCTAAAATTAAGAAATGTGAATGTGATGATATTGTGACCTTCATATATATTTTTATATTTATTCGATTGGCTTTTGATATTTTTTTCGTGAATTTCTTGAAATTAAACTCTCGGACAAGTCATAAAACGGATTTTGTAATTATAATCAAATCACCCAAAATTAACTAATTGCCAAATCTTGAGATTTCACGTAGTTATCCTAAATGAGTTTGCAATATCCCATCCATATAATTACTAATTACACAAACTTAAAAATAGAAAAGTCGAAAAATAAAAAGAGGAAAAATAGAATATTTTTAACACGAATATATCAGTCAAGCTTGCTACATTGATTTGTATATATATAGACACTAACTCAGCTCGTCGAAGGTGCAAAAACAAAGACAAGAAAAATACATACAATCAATCAATCGCCATGCTTAAATCGATGATGTCCGAAGCATTATTCTCCTCCTACAGTCTTTTCTTCCTCTCCGTTGCCTTCTTCGTCTGTACGGCCCACAGAAGCGGCAACTCGAAAACGTACATCGTTCACGTCGCAAAGCCCGATGAAATCCGCGTCGACTTGAAAGCCTATCACGAGTCGTTTCTTCCCGCGAGGACAAACTCGGACGACGACGATCAACGGCGAGGACGACGACTCATCTACTCTTACAAGCACGTCATAAGCGGATTCTCGGCGGTCCTGACGCCCGACGAGGTCCAAGAAATGAAGAAAAAATCGGGATTTATCTCCGCCGACGAAGAAAGCATCTCCCACCCTCACACGACCCACTCGCCCGATTTTCTAGGGTTACACTACGATCAAGGCGGCGGCTTTTGGAAGAGTTCGAACTACGGCCAAGGCGTGATAATTGGAGTGCTCGACACTGGCATTTTACCGAACCACCCCTCGTTCGACGACGAGGGCATGCCACCTCCGCCCAAGAAATGGAAGGGAAAATGCGACCCTGAATTCAACGCATCGTCGCTCTATCATTGCAACAACAAGCTCATCGGCGCGCGGGATTTTTCTCATGCCCCCATCCGCACCCTCCTAGACTACGTCGGGCACGGGACCCACACCGCGAGCACTGCCGGGGGTAATTTCGTCGCGAATGCGAGCGTGCTGGGCAGCGGGCTCGGGACGGCGGCGGGTATGGCCCCACGAGCGCATTTGGCGATCTACAAGGTTTGTGATCAAGTAGGTTGCCGCGATAGTGACATACTGGCGGGATTCGATGCTGCAATAGAAGATGGCGTAGACGTTGTCTCCATTTCGCTGGGAAACGGTGATGAAAATCCCTTTTACAAAGACTCCATTGCATTAGGATCCTTCGCTGCGGCGCAAAAGGGCGTGTTCGTTAGCTGCTCGGCCGGTAACTCGGGCCCCACGGGCAAGACCCTATCGAACGAAGCCCCGTGGATACTCACCGTAGGGGCAAGTACTATGGATCGCACCATTAAGGCCGCCGCAAAGCTGGGAGATGGCCAAGAGTTCGATGGAGAGTCCGCTTTTCAACCCGCGGATTTCCCCTCGACTACCCAATACCCTCTAATCCATGCGCCTCGCGGGTTTTGTAACAAACGGTCTCTGGAAGGTTTAGATTTGAAGGGTAAGATTGTCCTTTGTGAACAAAGGAAAAGTTTAGGTGGGGAGAAAATTCTCAAAAATAAAAGTGTCGCGGGTATGATCCTCGCAAACGATGAGCCCAGAGGTTTTACCGTTTTCGCTGAAATTCACGAGATTCCCGCAACAGATGTTAGCTATATGGCGGGTGAGAAGATCAAAGCATACATCAACTCAACAACGAATCCGACGGCCACGATTGCTTTTAAAGGAACGATGATCGGCGATCCCATAGCTCCAACCGTTGCGTACTTCTCCTCCCGTGGGCCAAGTAAGAGAAGCCCGGGGATTCTAAAGCCCGACATTATAGGCCCGGGAGTGAACGTGTTAGCAGCTTGGCCCCTTTCTCTAGACGATGAATCGAAACTGGAACAGACTTTTAACTTTGCTTCGGGGACCTCAATGGCGGGATCGCAGCTTTGTTGAAAAGCGCGCACCCCGACTGGTCCCCAGCGGTTATAAAGTCGGGGATCATGACGACCGCCGATGTGATCAACATGAAAGGTCAGCCGATCGTCGACCAGACGCTAAAGCCAGCCGACGTTTACGGGATGGGTTCGGGTCACGTGAACCCGTCTCGGGCTAACGATCCGGGCTTGGTCTATGACATTGCCGTCGACGATTACGTGCCGTACCTTTGCGGTCTGAAGAACTACACGGAAGAACAGGTGGGGATGATCTTGCATAAGAAGGTGAACTGCACAACCAAGATAAGCGAAGGGGATTTGAACTACCCGACTTTTGCAGTGGAGCTTGGGTCGACGGCGGGGAGTAATAAGAGCTATGCAAGGGTTGTGACGAACGTGGGCTCAGCGAGTTCGAGCTATTCGGTGAAGGTCGTCGAGCCCAAAGGCGTGAGCCTGAGCGTGGTGCCGCAAAAGTTGGAGTTCAAGGGTTTGAATGAGAAGCTGAGTTATAACGTTACGTTTACTCGGAGCAATGAGATGGTTAGCGAGGAATTTACACAAGGCTATTTGGAGTGGGTCTCCGGGAAATATATTGTTAGGAGTGTGATAGTGGCCACATTTATTGCTTAATTTTAGATATATTGGTGGATTTGAGACCAAAACAAAATCTATTGGTTTGCGAAACCGTGATGAAATAGCAAGAATTGTGGTTTACTTTATAGAAATACGGAGGATGATAGCCTCAAGATTTCGTTAATTCTTCGGTTTGAATATGTTAGGATTCTGGCCGTCTTAGATTCGTGATTAAATGTTTTTTTTCGTGTGTGTATTGATCGGATCAAGAAAACTGATTTTGATATCGAACGAATGCAAAAACAACAGCTGAAAAATAAAACGAAAAAATCTTTCAATGTGGTTCGGCTCAATATTTGAGCCTACGTCATGGGACCAACAAATCTCTTTTGTTGATTATACGAATTGGAATTATAAATTTGCCACTTTCTCACCAACTCTCTAGTTTACATTCAGATCCAATTCTCACTCTATCGAAAGATATGATCGCTCAGACTAGTAGAAATCAATCTCAAATTCTCTTCTTGATCATAAGTTACTATCTATCTATATTATTGCATTTTCAATGATGCATCTACTCTTTATGAAAGCTAATCGTACATTATGCATATTAGTTCAAGATTTTCAAAGCGTGCTTGCATAATATGTCCACAGGCTCGAAATTGTATATAATGTTTCGTCAAATATCTATGAGCTCGATCGAGCTTCCGCAATGCTTTATATCAGACTTAATTGAAAAACTACATCTTCAGTTATTGTTTCCTTATGTTCTAGCTAGAGTTTCCCCGGATGATAGAGAAGAACGCTAGTATCGATTAGTTAATCGTTTTCATATTTTGTTTGTAGCTTTGAATAAAAGGTAATGAAAAATCAAGCCATTTTTGCACCACAAACAGTTTGTTGTCACTCAATTTTCTTGCAAGACATATCAAACGAGGCAACAATAATTAAAATGCACTAAGACCACTATCATTATTTTATTTCAGAGTTCCTGATAATATCTTTTTGCGATGTAATTAGTCTTTCCTTTCCATAATTGTGTGTATCGATTTGAATAAAAAGTAACGAAAAATGAGGCTAAGTAATAAAAATCCAGTAACAATTTGTTTCTTACAAGACATGGTGTATCAAAGGAGGCAACAAATTAAAAACACACTATTTGATCATTAATTATGATATGCACAACAAGTGTGTGTAATCGCCTAAGTAGTTGTCACTCACAAACTCCACACACCCCATAATTAAAACTATTAGCTTGAAAGAAAATGTTGTCGTCTAGGTCTACCAACAAAGCCCTCATGTTTGTAGTGTTTCTCGCGCTGTTGCTGAATAATAATGGTAAATAATAATAATAATAATAACAACAACAACTTATAGTTTTTCTCTTCACATTTATTTATTCCTCGTAATTTTATTTACCCCTTTTGATAGTAATTTTATTTACCAGCTGCTGCGGATGAGCCACCGTCGTGTTCGTCAACGATGTGATAGTGAATCAGTGTAAACTGTGTAGTTTGAATTGTCTATTGAAGAATCGTATGATTTAGTTTGTTCGATATTAATTATTATTCTCAAATACCAACTATTTAAAACCATGAAACATGAGGATTCATTTTTTAAATATACTAACATACTTTATTTTATTTTAAACATGTTACATATTATGAAAAAATAGATTTAATATATTATGAAATGTTAGCTTATGGATAATACTAGAATAAATTAATGCTTTGATGACAACTTGTGTATATATATGATATTATATACATTATGTACATATAACATTATATTGTATATTTCATGTATATATAGTGTTAAATATATATAGATATATTATATGCACATGTTTCTAAGCGTTATCTCGTACAAATTTTAAATATTTTCATAATCAAAGTCATGTGTTCGATAATATATATATACATATAGTATATTATCTAATGTTATATACAATATAATGTATACAAATTAGTGTCATATAACATAGTGTATGAATAAATACAGTCTCAACATATTAAATATAATGTTGTACATATAAAACTATATATAACATTATATATTCTATTTATGTATATATAATGTTGTAAATTATATAATATATGCATATGTTTCTAAGCGTTACATCATCCATTTTTTAAATACTTTTAGAATCATAAGTCACATGTTCGACAATCGTGGTTACCTCTAAGTTATAACTTATGAACTATTATATATAGATATATATATATATATATATATATATATTCATGTGAATGGAATCTACACAATATGAAGAGAAAAAAATAAAATAAAACATGAAATTAATATAATATAAAATGACAACTTATGGATAATAAAGTAATAAATTATTTGACCCTATTTAAGATGATGAGTAAAATATATTAATTGTTTTATTTAAAATGATGGGTAAAATTGGAAATATACAAGCTATTTTTTGGAAATAGGAAAACGAATTTCATTTGAAAACAAAAAATGTAAAACGACCCGTTTTTTAAATCAGATGGAGTATACGTTATATTTATGCACACGGTGCCACCTCATATAATTTCTAAATATTTTCACAATTAGAAGTATGTGTTTGGAATTTTTCATAAACTACTTCATCCCCGCAGTAGAGTATTATGTAATTGAGAATATAAATGGATCCTACACTGCGATCTGCGATGATGAAGGAACAGTTCACGAAACCTATCCTTTCTGTTACGGTAATATAATATATAGTATGTTATAACATATTATATACTAGTATTTTACGCACACTCAATGCGTGTGCTATAATATATAAATATATAATGTTAGATAATATTTTATGTTCATTTTAATATAAGAAATTAAAATTATAATTTTTAATTTTATGTTACTTTTAATTATAGAAAAAAAATTGATTATGGAAGATATAATTGGAATAAATTTAAATATTAAGGGTAAAATTATAATTGTCCCATCACATATCAATTAAAGGATAAAATTATAATTATTCATGACATACCAATTAATTGAATATCAATTACTATAACATTATAAATAGTATAGATTATATATTATAATATATTTTACCGTGTGTATATATTATAACATTATATACAACATATCGTATAATGTTCTAGATGAAAATTAATATTGGATGGGCTCATCTACTCTTACAAGCATGTCATAAGCGGATTCTCGATGGAGCTAACACCCGATGAGCTCGATGACAAAACTGGCTTCATTTTCGCCAATGAAGAAATCGTCTTAATCCCTCACAGCACCCACATTCTCGGGCAGCACTACGATCGAGAAGGGTTCTTGAATGGTCATCGGGGTGCTCGACACAAGCATTTTACCGAGCCACCCCTCCTTCGACGTCGTGCCATAAGGACGCCACTGCAAAGTTGGGCGACGGTCAAGAGTTCGACGGCGAGTCTGCTTTTCAGCGGGCGGATTTCCCCTCCAATACCCGATACCCTCTCGTCTATGCGCCCGACGGGTCTTGCGTTGAGAATTCGTTGAAAGGGCTAGCGTGAAGGGTAAGATTGTCCTTTATGATCAACTCGAAGGTGTCGACAAACACTAACGAAGGGCAGTACGTCGCCAAAAAGGTCGACGACAGCTCCGTCACAAATTTTTTTTAGATGAAAATATCCTCAAATTAGCGTCCGTCGCCCCAAAAGCTCATCATTAGCGGCATAGTCGTCACGTCGGCCGAACTGTTTTATGATTTATATGTTGCGACGGAAAAGACGTTGAAAACGAAAAGATAAACGCGTCAAAAGTCCACTAACATTATCCAACGGACATGCCATCGCAAATCCGTCAGAAAAAAAAAAAAAAAAAAAACCAAATTTCGCAAAAGAGATATGTATGATTTCAGGCATCAAGAAAATAAGTCCGATGAACAACCAAAATGGCAAACAAAAGAAACCAATCTGAGGGCCAAAGATATTATTTTTTCTGAAAGAGATTGGTTTTGCTGCATTTAACCTTCATCCAATTAACCCCCGCCGACGCGCCTTCCTTCACTTTCTTCACCGCCACCTTAGATTTGTCGTAGCCCAAAGAGGCGACGTCCTTAGTCTTCTCAAAGCCAACCGACGCCACGTCCTTAGTCCGATCTAACTTGCCTCCCATTTTCTCCGACAGCGTCGTCGGCTTGCTGCTGCCTCCCCAAGGGTTCTCATTCGACGCCATTACTTAAAGAATATTTTCTTTGTTTCTTATTACTATTGAGTTTCTACTATGTAATAAGGCGACGATCTTGAAATAACTGTCCCGATATATAATGATTGTTATTCGGAGAGTTGAAGTGTTCAATCATAAGACTTCGCAGCTTTTAATTACTATGCCATAATTAATAAAAATAATATACATTAATTACTTGGTTAATATGAAAAAATACGAGGGAGATATTTCTATTTGATCAATGGCCTCATATGATCAATGTGACTTTATAATTACGTTAATTATGTAAGAGATTATGTTTTCATAGTCATTCTTACCATTCTTGATTGCGACTTTAATTTATTTCTACCTTTTCTATTATGCTTCGACTCTCTCACCATTTACATGGTAAGAAACGATGAAATAAATGTAGTAAATAATGACACGTCAGCAACGGCGAAAGTTAGCAGGTTCTATTCTGCCAATTACTTTTGAAATTTAAAACGTACGCCACACAACAAATATTAATCTAATGAGAAAGAAAAAAAAGAAAAGAAAAAAAAAAGAATTTAAAGAACGCCAAAACACAGAGCAAAGAAAAGCCACCTAATTTTTGTCTTCCATTTTCTGTCTCAAAGTTCGAATCTGCCTTGCTTTTCAGGGTTTTTTCGAGGTCGTTAGGTTTATCAGCAAGATCGGCGGCATAAAGGAATCAATTTGATTTGGTGCATTTCAATACATTGTTTTTTTTGGTAGGTTTAGGATTTTTTTCCATCTCAAGATCTTCGATTTGTCCCACATTTTCGATGAAGGAGATCATGGGTCATGTGAAATTGCTCAAAGATTGACCTTTGGTTGAACGATTCAGAGATTTCAATATTTTGGGGGTTAGGTTTTTTTACATTGGGAAGATGCCTGGGCACAAATCTAAAACAGAGAAAGTTGATGCAGAGAAGCAGCTTAGGAGAGATCCTTACGAAGTTCTGGGAGTCAACAGAAATTCCACGGATCAAGAAATCAAGAGTGCTTATAGGAAATTGGCACTAAAGTATGTGGATTTTGATAATTATTTCGTTATTTGTACTTTTTTATTTTCTGGTCCTTGGCTTGTTGGCTGCTGAATTCAAGATCTTGCTTGCATTCGTAGCTTGGTTATGAGCTGCTTTAGCTGGGATGAAAAACTTATTGCTATTATTTTTGCGGTTTACGAACTATAGGTATCATCCAGACAAGAATGGTAATGATGCTAACGCTGCCGAAATGTTCAAAGAAGCGACATTCTCGTATAGCATCTTGTCCGATCCAGATAAGAGACGACAATATGATGCTTCTGGGTTTGAGGTTTTTTTTTGTCTGATTTATTTAAAATGGCTTCAAAATCGACAAAATTTATTTGCTTATGTTTGTCTGATTTATTTAAATTTAGGCCGTTGAATCAGAAAGCAATGACCTTGAACTGGATCTTTCAAGTTTAGGAACTGTCAATACCATGTTCGCTGCGATTTTCAGGTCTGTAGTTTATCCTTTTTCTTTATCACCTTTTGGCATATCCCCTTCTTTAAGGCCATTGCTTCGTGTATTTTATGCTTCTACGATCACAAATCGGTTACTTTGAGTTTCTCTGCTTGTAGTAAGTTAGGGGTTCCAATAAAAACTACAGTCTCAGCTACTGTTTTGGAGGAAGCATTGAACGGATCTGTAACGATACATCAGATCCAACTTGGGCAACCTTTGTCTAGGAAGGTGATGATCCTCTGCTTTCTGCATAAAGTTGTCATAATCCTGTTTTATTCAGTCTGAAGTTTTTCTCTTTTTTTTTCGGGATTTTTTGGCAGGTTGAGAAACAATGTGCGCACTTCTATTCTGTAACCATATCCGAAAAGGAAGCAGAATGTGGATTAGTCTGCAGAGTTTATTCCTCGGATAAGAGCAAGTTTAAGGCATGCTTAAAGTTATTGCTGTTTTTAAGCTTATACAGACGCATAGCGACACGATGACATACTATTCTTATCATTTTGACATAGTTTTTTATCGTTTGCAGCTATTATACTTCGATCATGAAGGCAATGGTGGTCTAAGCCTTGCTTTGCAGGTTCGTATTT
Source organism: Lindernia subracemosa (assembly GCA_028392965.1). Classification (NCBI taxonomy): domain Eukaryota; kingdom Viridiplantae; phylum Streptophyta; class Magnoliopsida; order Lamiales; family Linderniaceae; genus Vandellia; species Vandellia subracemosa. The sequence continues at coordinate 618,356 of JAQPCC010000023.1, forward strand.
CGTCTCCCTGGCACTTGCACAACCATCTCTCACACATTGTTTCTCTCTGATAATGACTTGAAATTTTTAACTTTGATTTCAAAAATAGCTTCTAAACTGAATATGACCTTTCGTATTTTCTTTATTGAAGGAGGATAGTTCGAAAACGGGGAAGGTGACATCTGCTGGGATGTATTTCCTTGGCTTTCCCGTTTATCGCATGGACCATAACCATAACTCTGTAAGAAGTGAATATGGACCATTCCATTTCATCCCAATCATCCCTTTGCTTTACTTCAAACCCGACTTTTCATTCAATTCAATTTTGTATATATAATATATATATATATATATATATTTCTTACAACTTAGATGGGAGCAGTAAAAGATCCGGATGCTGCTTTCTTTAAGAAACTGGACGGATTTCAACCGTGTGAAATAAACGGACTTAAAGCTGGCACTCATTATTTCGCTGTTTATGGTACGAAAGCTTGTGTAATTATCGATTTAACTCCGTCTTTCTTTTGTATTCTCATAACTTCAATAATGCTTGCTTTGTTGAACAACAGGCGATAATTTCTTCAAAAGCGTAAGCTACACCATTGAACTTCTCTGTGCCAACTCCTTCGAAGAAGAGAAAGAGAAGCTTAGAGATGTTGAAGCTCAAATCTTATCCAAGAGGGTTGAACTTTCGAAATTTGAAACTGAATATAGAGAGGTTAATGCAAATTTCTTCCCTTCTACAAATAATACATATACATAAACACACATATATATATATATAGCTTCAAACTCATGTTCAATTATATGCAGGTTCTAGCCCAATTCACGGAGATGACGAGTAGATACGCGCAGGAAATGCAAGCTGTAAGCTGTTTCGCATCCTTAGAAATCGCTTATATATCTTTAGTGCATTAGAGTGGGTAGTTTGAAACTTTTACGGTTTGCAGATCGACGAGCTTCTTAAGCAGAGAAATGATATTTATGCTTCGTACACAACATCTCCGAAAATGAAGCGTAGTAACAGTAGCAGTCGAGGCAAGAACAAGGCCACCTCCACGACGGAAACTGAAGAAGGCGACCAAGAAAAGACGAAGAAAGCCTCTCGAGATGGCTCCAAGAAGAAACATTGGTACAAACTTCGCATGAAGATGATGGACAAAAGGAAACCTTGTGGAATGGAATAAAACCTTTGAGCATCATCATCATCTTCATCTCTCTCTTTCTCTCTCTCTCTCTCTCTCAACAATTGACATTTGTATCAATAGATTTAATTTTCATTAGGCTCCACGAGATGCATATTCATGTAAAATACATCGATTGTTATGTATCAGATGTGATTCATCATCTATAACCCCAAGAATGGTTAATTCCTAAAAATTGGATTTTTTTTTAACAACATGGAGTAAACAATTAAAAGCTGTAAGAAATTATTTACTATTGAAAAAAAAAATATATAAAAAAATAGAGATGGATAAACCCAAAACCCTGATGGTTCTTTTGACACCCTTCCTTCATTATTCCTCTCTTCTCTTGCCAAAACTGACTGGGATATGTCGAGCATGGCTTTGGTTATATCCTCAGCACCTTCGATCACCATCGACTCTTACATCAAATTCTCTGACCCAATTCTATATTATTCATCTGAAACTTTCTCGCCGCCGAGAAGAACAAAAGCCGAGAGCTTTACTGTTTGTGCCCATTCTTTCGTGAGTAGAAAGCGTAGCTTCGTCTGCAGAGCTGAGAAAGAGTACATATTCCCAGACCCCATCCCAGAATTTGCTGATTCGGTATGTCTTCTTCCATTGCATCCTTAAAAATCAATTTCATTGCTTGATTGAGGTCGTCGATTGATTACAAGCTTTGTGCTTTTCGTCTAGGAGGTTGAGAAGTTCAGCAGACATCTCCGCAAGAAGCTGTCCAAGAAAGAACTGTACGATGATGATGATTCTTTGGACGAAGTTGTCGGAATCTGTACCCAGGTAGGTGCTGTTTAGCCATTCCTAATTCTTGATGATATTCCTTCCAATAGATATACTCCTGACTGCATAGATCTTAGAGGCATTTTATTTCTGAATGTGTTGTTTTATCTCATCAATCTGCAGATATTTAACGATTTCTTGCACACGGAGTACGGTGGGCCCGGGACGTTGCTGGTGTTGCCTTTCATCGATATGGCGGATACCATCAACGATAGGGGTTTGCCGGGCGGGCCCCAGGCTGCTCGGGCGGCGGTTGTATGGGCGCAGAAGCACGTAGACAACGACTGGAAGGAGTGGACTAGCACTTAGGTTTCACCGTCGTCAAGGGGGGTGGTATGTGACGTCGTCTGAATTGAAATGGTATATGTTAGAACTATGATACTCAACTGTGTTTAGTAGGTATTGTCAAATTCCGAAATGAGAAATCCCCAAAAGCTTCGATAACATTACAATCAATACAAAATCCCGCGGTGTTGTTGTACGCCAATGTAATAATCTAGAACTCAGCAACTATGAAAACGGACTGACATACGAGTTTTCTTTCTTATGCAAAATCTTGCAAGTTCTAATAAAGCACACACACAACACACAGACATGTAACTGCAATGGTGAAGGGACCAAGAGGATGATGATTCATGGCTGAGTAGTAAGTAACATTCTTGATGGAATAATAATGGTCTGAAGCTAAATTACAAACCGCGTGGGAAGTTGTTGATTTGCCCTTCTTCTAGAACGTCTTTGCCCTTTACGTTGTAGCTTATTCTAACGCGCATCACCAGGGATTTCTGAAAAATAGAAACCATGTTAACGTGTATGTTATTCGAGAGGCATCACAAATGCTCGTACAATAATGTCATCGGCGAGATTCAGTTAAAGCAACGACGTTACTTGCTATCAAGATATACTGAATCTACCAACTTTTTGACTAAGAAACTGTGGTAAATTTGTATGGCACAAGAGTTCTGCCCTTTTTTTCTTCTTAAATGAGAAACGTCGAATGATGCTGAATGATGGAAAGCAACAAAAAATGAACGAGAAAAGCATGTCAATGAATACACAAAAGAGGATTAGAATACCTTTCCGTGCTGACTGTTTGAAACTCGTAACTTCTGTGAGATTGATCCGTTATCATTTGGAGGAAGTGTATTACCACTGGCTGGATCCATGTGCAGTTGAAGAAACTGCAAATTTAATTGGAGACAGAAACAGGCTAAGATAGCAGATTCAACATAAATTCATGTTACAACTAACCGACTAACAACAAGCAAGCTCTAGAATCAGGTCGCAAAGAGCTCGTTCAGTCGTAAGAGATATACTAAGAAGGTATGTATATAGACACACACACACAAACACACACACACACATATAAGATATTTATGTAATTTCATTACCTTGGGTACAGCAGCTTGAAATACGAAATTTGAGTACGTATCAGGTGACAGATTAGTAAAGCGACCCTCGATTATGGTACTTTGCGGATTTCCAGGCTCTTTGGAAAAGTCAAAGGTAACTTTTAAAGAACTGCTTTCAAATGCAACGACTGATGGATACGAGGAGCCATTTGCCTCTGAAATTGAAAGCAAAACGTATGAAAACCCAAACACAAGGATGACTATGAATATGATTACAAGGAGAAACAAGACTGATAGATCTTACCAGATAGAGATGGGCTCGGGCCAAAACCATCCAACAAATCCATCATTGAAGAGCTTGCAACAGGTGAAGGTGATTGTGCTGATTGCGCAGAAGGGGAGGTCAACTTGTCTAATACATCCACAGATGCTGGGTTATCTTGGCCAGGCGACAATGTATTAAGCATGGATGAGCTACTCTGAGCTGGTGGAGTTCCAATCGATAGAAGGTCTAGTAAAACATCAGTGCCACTCTTTTCAGTTGCCTGATTAGTTCCTGATATGAAAATGAAAGCCATAGTGCTTAGAAGTCCGCACGGGGTAACATGCCTATATATGCAAAACCTACCACATGATAGATAAAAAGAAACTTCCTTGTGTAGTACTAACTTTGGAAAATTCAAATAGTTGACATCAGACACAACCAACTCAGAGAACAGGTTATAGGAGTAGCGGGGTCTCATTATTTGTGAAGTTGAGGAAGTGCCGAAAGGAAGGAAAAAGAACTAAAGGCATGAGACCAAAGAGGTTTTGGCATAACAGAGGTTGCTATAGATTTAGATTATTACAAAAATATAAGTATTTGCTTCTAAGGTGCTCAAGAAACCCAACCTTGTGATACCGGGAACATATCAGCCCCAAGAAGATCCTGAAGAAAGTCTCCACCAGGGGAACTGGGTGCAGGAGCATCATCAGAACTAAGATCAAGTAAATCAACTAGAGGAGCTGAACTAGGCTTAGAAACACCATTTGGTATTTTAGGCATTGCTACTTGTGAAGTTGAAACAGTAGCTGGCATGGAACCCGCCCTCTTACTGCTATAGATTGCCTCATCGAGAACTGGCATTCTTTCAACCAAGGCAGACCTTAAAATAATTTAACAGCATAATCTCAGGAGATGTCAACATAGAACAAAGTGGAAGGGAGGAATTAAATTTATCAAATTTTCAGTATGTGCACACCTGATTTTCACATGCTTCTCAAGGATAGAATTAAACTCAATGGCTCTCTGTTGCAGCTCAAGCACAAGACTTCCTTTCTGTTGAAGGATGACATCCTTTATTCTCCTGTAAAAGAATTGAACTTATTCTAAAATTGTAACTTATGCACATATCGATATTATTCAGATTTATAAGTTACAAATTGGCATGAGTGCCCATTAAAAATATCGATATCCAGTTTTAAGTTTTTCCATGAGAATCAAATATAGGCATTCGAATATTTTGAACAGGCACCCACCTAAAAGCTGGAAAATTAAAAAACATGCATAGATACACAGTAATATCATACTTTGAACAGGAGGGAAAGCGACTTGATAGCTTCAACAAAGCAACCAAACACATAGCTCGAGTGGTGAGATCTGAAGAATGGCGTTTTATTGCATTTTCAACAATATCTACTGCATCGTTCTCCGTAACCTGCTCCAGAAAAAGCAGATGTGATCAGGAAACAATTTTCAATCATAGTTTAAAAAGTCACGAAGTAATACTTACAAAAAGGTACACCAAAACAAGATGACAACAGAGACATTACAAAATGTTCAAATATTGAGATTCTAGAGTATTTGGTGATTCAAATTGTCATAATATGAACTCACACTCATCGGACTCTCAGTATCGAGCATGTCACTGTTGCCAACCAACAAATCCCCAAACTCCCCAATGCACCAGACAGCAACCCGGACAAGAACTTCCTGGTGAAGATAAAGAACAATTCAAGGTGTAAAAGATGGACAAAGGAATAAGAAAGTACTGATAAATTTTGTAACTGCATTATACCTGTTCCGGTGAAGTCTGTGCAGCACGGTACAGAGATCTAACGGCATAACCATGAAGGTTAGAAGCATTAGTAATTACAACAAGAAGGGCGTGCCACACTTCATCCTTTACATAGTTTCCAGCCTGCAACACTATCATACAATCAATCTTCTCTTTGGAAATAAAACAAATATAAAATGGATAGCGCATATTGACAATTTCTACTTTAAAAACTGAATAGACAAAGAGAAGGCCTTGCACTAAATATGATAGCATATAAACATTGTGCGGCCAAACATAAATTTTGTACACTAGCACGATACACTCTAACTGGCGAAGACATGCACCATAGTAATAAATATGAATTATCCGTCACATATTCGTTTTAGTCTATTACCCTTGAGAGAACAAGATAATCAGTCAAACACATGATCCATTATAATTAAGTAAGACATCTTTTTGCTCGCACCAATAATACCATGGAAAGAAGCAGTTTTGGATCATAATTTCGAAGAAATTCTAAAAAAACATAAAAGCCTACCCTTGACAGAACCTTCACCATCTGATCAATGTACCATTTCTTTTCAGGGGAAAACCTGGAGCATTAGACACCACACCAGTGATTCTATTAGAAATTAACCCAAACCATAAAGTTTATCAAATTAACAAATAAGTAGGATATTTGAATTCATGTCAACATACTGCAGAGAAAGGCGACGATAACAAATATTTTTGAACTGAGGAAGATGACTTACTTCTCAACAATCGAGCAAATTTTGGCAGTGAGGTCCCCCTTAAAGTCTGGGTCACTGACTTCAAGATAGTCAACAAGCTCATTTGTTAAGGGCTTAATTTTACTTTCATTGACTAGAAGATAGACAAGCTCAAGGGCCTTTTTGCGAATAGAAGCATCTGGATCCTGGCATCAAGTTAGCATCAACATTTACCCCTCCATGTGTACAAATCCATAAAATATACTTTGGAGATTGTGGGACAACAATGGAAAAATCAGCAAAACGGAACCCTATACATAGGTCTAAACTGAAACAACTTGATCAGATAGAAAAGGGAACATAATCTCCTAGATATACAATTGCTAGTAGGCCAGTGAAAACAACATATTCAATAAGTACCAAAATCTAATCTTATAGGGTAAGATAATCAAGCACCTGTGGCCAAAGACATGTTTCTGATATTAGTTCTGTTATAGTTGTGACAAATTAAACAGTAAATTGAGGAGTACCATGGAAAAGCAACTGAACTTATACAAAGCCTGTTAATACCTTTACACATTCCAAAATTGTTGCACTATGCCTCTGTACTGCTTGACCGTCTAAAGAAATAGCCTTCATCAGCATATTTAATGCTACATATCTGACGAAAAGGTTTCAACTTATCAGATGGACAATAACAGGCCAGAACTTTGAAAAAATTGAATAAAATAACCAAAACAGACAGTTGACTTAAATATAGAGCGATCAAACAAATCAGACATACAACACTTGCCTACTATTGTTATCCCGACTAGACAAAAATCGCCCCAGGATGTTGATAGCAAGAACCCGTAAACCCCCATTATCTTCAACATTCATGATTGTAGAAACACACTGATAAAGTATCGCGTTGCCTGCATTTTTTTTCGACTCAGTTTTTGTTGCCACCTAAAATGCAAGAAAAGAAATTAACTGTTAATCATGCAACCCGAACAACCCTTGTCCGTAGATTTTCAACTGATATTAAGAGATATCTTGTTCTCCAGAAACACAAAATTGACAAGTCCAGAGCTAGAAGATAGGCCAGCTTGCCTGAGCAAGAATATCATTCATAGTATCACTTGCATCAGAATCTCCCTGGCCGAGCACATGCAAAAGCTTGAGCAATCTGATATGAAGAAAAGGATCCGTAATCCCAGAAACGTCATATTCAGGTGCATATGAACTGTTTGCGAGATCCTTCAGAACTTTGACTACACCATCTATGCATTTCTATAACCATGGCAAAGGAGAAACCACATACGATAAATATTCCAAAGTTGGAGTGGATTCTTATAGATTTGGCAATCGCTAATGGCTGATCAAACAAACTTACCTTTTTGAAAAAGTCAAGAGCCTCAGCACTAACTTTACACATATCTGTACAGAGCTGGACTCCAGTTAATAAAACCCCATGGTGCTTTTCTTTCAACAAGGAAGCTGCAGGACTCATAAAATTTTCCGACAATTCAGGAACTTTCTTAATTATCCTTATCGTGCACAATGCTGCCTGCATTGTTTAAATGGGAATTTCTATAAGGTGGCAAAGCATTTCATGCTTCCAGTTGAAACTCAAACTTTTAATAGAAAATTCTGCTTAATACTATATCTCAAAACATGACTGTGACTCGTAACATAGACCAGTTCAAAGTGTATGGAAATCCTTACTTTCTTTCTGATGTTGGGATCCCTGAACTGCAGCAACCTTTCCACTTCTGGAGCAAGATCTCGAGCCATCTCTGCAGAGCATATATTACCCAATGCACAAAGAGCAAGTCCGACGATGTACTGGTTGGTGTGATTTAAATCTCTGTGGAACAAGTTAAGGTATCCACAAATAGATAATCTACTAAAGATGATCTTCAAAACACCCATAACTTTATTCCGAATGCCCTTTTTTTCTTACGAGTGAATATCTCTGCATTAGGTTAATCCTATCACGAAAAAAAGAAATTAAAAATAGAATTAAATGGATACTGTTTAATTGAATTGGTAACGAGCATCAAAACTTCTTGTCTTTCGTCAAGAAGCAACATAAGACCAAGATATCCTATCCTCTTTTCCGGAAATCCCGAGGATGCAATTAACTTAAGGCATTCCATCTGACCAAAATGTGTCGGGTAACCAAGCATGTGAACGAACATGAGCTTCGCCATATTACGATGCCTAAAAAATTGGTCGTTCTCACTAATAGAAGCTCGAATTGAAGCACATTCTTTTCTTACAACGGCACGTTCCTCTGCAGCTGTTTTGCAAGCACGCACAGCTCGAATCATGTTCCTGGTGGATAACAATAAAGAGGAAAATACAGCTCGCATCAACAACTTAGGGTTAATAATCAACTAAAAGAGCAATTGCACCTTATACCCCCAAATAACATACTGCGGCAAATAAAATGATTCAAAAGTTATCCCAGCTTGAGAGAAAAACAACATGCCTCCCTCAAAAACATTCCAGGAATACAGGGATTAAACGTATATTTACGTATAAAAAAAATCCAGCAATCCAGCATCCATCAATCATTACAATCTATTATCATAACAGATAATGGACACCAAAGTTGAATAAATCTTTATTCCATCATTCACTTATTTACATTTTTCTAACTTTTTCCAAGACGATGCAGCCTATTTACCAAACCAACTCCACCGGAAAATAACAACAAACTCATATTCATTCAATTTAAACCACCAGTGCAAATTCCCAAAGAATGACGAGGAAGCAATCAAGAGATCATCAACAAACACTGATAAAAATGCGATTAAACCGCGTATTGTAATGAAAAAACAGCTAAATCTACCAATCAAACAGTCATATCACCAAACGCACAAAACAAAAACGATCTAGGATACTTAGAAACAAATAAATCTAGGAAAAATAACAAAATCTCACATACACACCTCAAACTCGTGCTGGCGGTAAACGTATTGATAATCTCCTCCATTCCAAGCTCGACAGCTCAATCAAATCGGAAAAACACAAACTATGAGATCTCCTTCGACAAAGATAGATCTGCTGAAAGCTAGAATTGATCCCAGATGTTCGTATGATGAAGTGTCTGCATTTACGTCTTTTATTTAAAGGCGAAAGATTAAATTAGAGAGTATAATTTTTTTCTCTTCCGCCGAAAAGAAAAAAATATGTTTAAATCGTCGACACCACCGACAAATTTACGCTTATGGTTTTACTTTTATTCTCTCTATAAAAACGTCCTAGCCGGCGACGAATTCACAAGACATCGCTCTCTCCCCGGCGGCTATTATTATTTTAATTTTAAAAATATATAATTATTAATTATTGTTTTTTTAGTCTATAAAACTCATCACTCTCAGTCTCACTCTCTCTCTCTCTCTCTCTCTGCAAGACGACGATGGCTTCTCAACACTTTTACCTCGTATTCCTCATCTTCAGCTTCGACGTTGGACGAGGTTAGAGATTCAAAGTCGATATATATGTGCTGAAAGTTTATAACAACCATTCTTACGTTGTATATTTGTTTCTTGGTCATGTTTTACTGCACATCTTCTTCCAACAGCAGCAGCAGCAGATTCCTCAGACACGATCATATACGAAGACGGCTACGCAGTCACGACGGTCTTCGACGGCGACAAGTCAACCCAAAAAGTCAACCCTCAGTCCGTTCAATATCTCCACCAGGAGGACGATCAATCCCAGCCGTCGGATCTCTTAGTCATCCTCGATTCGTCGGCCAACGCTCTGTACACTCTATCCCTGCCGACAAACTCCGACGGTACTGTCTTCTTTCTTTTTCTTACAGAGCAGAGACTCGTTGACTGATGTGTCTAAAATTTTGATCTTTGTGTTAATGTTAGAAGCCATGGTGGTGAAGACGCTGGCAGGCAACGGCATGATCAACTACAGAGACGGCGACGTCACGTCGGCACATTTCAGTCGGCCGAGGAGTTTCGCCGTTGATTACAAAGGGAACGTATACGTCGCCGACCACCGTAATCACGCCGTCAGAAAAATCACCAAGTCAGGTGAGTGTCAACCTCTGTTTTTAGACACAAAGCTGCGAGCTTTAACTTCTTGTCTGATTTACGGCGTCTTTTTTTTTTTTTTTTTTTTTTTGGTTAGGCGTTACGACTATTGCTGGAGGGTATTCGAAAATGGCCGGCCGGAAAGACGGGCCGGGAAGGAACGCGACGTTTTCGAACGATTTCGAGCTCGCTTTTATCCCGGAGAGATGCGGGCTGATGATCTCCGACCGTGGCAACAGATTGGTCCGACAGATTAATCTGAAGCCGGGGGATTGTGCGAGGAAATCAAAACCTGGTAAAAACTCTTATAATCATTCGAAGATCTTAAAGAATCCTTTTTTTTTTTTATGTAAGGATTTCGACTGCTTTCATCTTTAATGAATGAATCAGTTTGGGCGAGCACTTCTGCCTTGTTTCTTGGCCTGGGAGTTTCTTGCTTGCTTGGTCTGATTGCGGGCTTTGTGATTCGTCCTTACGTTTCCCGCGGGTAAGAACGAATCGATAAGAAGCATAAACATCGGACAGATTGTTAATGATATTCGAATTATCAACCCGACCCATATTCTTTTTTGCAGACGAAACTGGGGGTAGGCACACTGCCTGATGAATCCGGCGAGGCGGTTAATGCTTCTTTGCTTCGACGTGAAAAGCGCAGTTGTTAGATCGATCGACTGCGTATATAACTATATAAAAATATCCTTGCCGTGTAATAGTTCCGTGGCCGTCGTCCCGTTTGTCTTTTCTGTCGTGTTTAGGCTTTTTCTTCGAACGCCGCCGTGAGATGTCGGCAAGACTAAGGTGAAGCTTGTAGTAGCAGAAGGTTAACCATAATATCTCCTCCGTAGTAGTAGTAGTAGATGATCAGTTTAAAAAGGATTATTCGATTCTCTGTCGACGGACGGCGAACGAACGTCGAGGAGAAGTCGAAAGTGAAAGTAACCGTCGGTTCCTTAAGGCAAGACTATGCTAAAAGATTGAGTAGTCTGTGTGTTTGTCTGTGTATTGTAAAGTTTCGTGGTATGGTATTATTCCCTTCACCGCCTGTAAAGCTTTTGTGTGGTCTGAAAATTGTAATACTATGATATCCTTAAACAAACATAGAACGATCTGTATTACGTTGTTTAACGGCTACTTGGCCACGTGGGCATGTGGCTTTTGATCCTTATTTGCTGGATTTTGTCATAGAATGTCTGCAATCCGATGTAGGATTGAGTTTGATAACCCAACAATCCTCCCCTCAAACTCAAGATCACCGAAAGAGCCTCCCTTTCAACGATACTCATCCAATCGTTATTACAAGGGCCGGGGATACGTCATCCACATCGTATTCGGGCTTTCCTTTGGCTACTTGATTCTCGATACACGATCGATTTCTTGGTCACGCGCTCGATCTACGCTCACCGCACCATTTGTAAGGATCGAATCAACCCCGAACCGCCACTTTATGGGGTTCCACTCTAAAAGTCAATTGACAATTATGGAGAATAGCCCACAAGCTTATATACTATTGATCCAACTTCGAATTATCCGATGTGGAATTGAGTTTGATACCCGAACAGCAACATTATGAGCATCTTATAAATTATATTACTACCAAACATTATATATATATATATATATATATATAGATAATGTAGTTGCATTGGATCCATTGATCTCCTGAACAAGTGGGATTAAGATAATATGGGATGAGGTGGAGATTTGTTTGTATCTACGTACATTCATATGAGCATCAAAATGTTCAATCATTACAATATAAGACAAAAAAAGAAGACAAATTGAGAGTGTCTCTTAGATTTTAGATTTTCCACTCCCCACAATAATAATAATAGTGATAACGATACTGTATTGTATTATCATCTCCCTCCAACCTATCTATACCCCATAATAAAACATGAAAACAAAATCACACCACCAGCTAGCAATAAAACACCATGCGAATATCGAAAATTAACGAGAAATAATATAGAAAAATATCGTCAGCGTTCATGTGAATGCTTGGCTCGGGAACGAACGTAGCCGTCGCGATCGTAACCGCGGTCGTGATGCCTTATTACCTCATTCTCCGCATGCTTGTCTCGTTCTTGGGCAGCTCCGAAGACTACCTCCTGAGGACTGTCGTAGCTCTGTTCGTAGTAAGTCTGTGGCTCGGATGAACGATGCTGGTGTTTCTTGGTCTGAAGCTTCTGCCTCTGCAGATGATCGCCACCTTCCCACCCTGAGTAAAAGATTCGACTCTGTTTGAGCTGCAGCATCTTCTCGGAATCTTTGGACATGAATGCGTAAGTCTTCTTAGGGGTAGGAGTGCGAGCTTCGAACATAGGAGGAGGGTAGTCGCCGTCTGGTATGACGAAGCTCTCTTGCACGGGCCAAGGGCTGTTATGACGATGGTACTTGGGCTGATTGTCTTGATATAGCTGGTTAGAATCAGGCTGTTTTCTCTTCAAGAACGGGAAAACTGCGCCTAAGATTTCGGTAAAAGATTCGCCTGTCTGCGCTATGAGCCTCCATAGAGATCCGAGGAATGTCTCTTCTTGTTTTTCTTGATCGTCTTCGTGTGGGATTAGTGGTGGAAGCATTGATGGTGATGATGACTTCTGATATGGAGTTGCATTATCTTCCTTCATAATCTCCTCATCCTTCAAAAAGCCATAATTATCGCAACTGATAACAAGACATCGATCTTGTTCGAAAATATGATAAACTTACATCATGGGAAGAAGATAAGATGAGGCCAACACGGCGTTGAAGCAATCCGAGCATATAACCGAAGAAACCAGCTGCTAAAAGGACGGCGATTTCTGCATTTGATTTCCGAGGGATTATATTATAGGAATGACTTGAAACGAAATGAAGATGAGAAATGCAGCAATATAATTTCTTACCAAAGGGAAAACCATTTGCATACTGATATGCACAATCATCAACATTCAACTGAATCTCCCGAATAGCCTTATTTCCACGATCGATGACAAGGAGAGAACAACTACTTCCCAGAAAAACCATGTCAAAATCGTTCGAAAATCTCGCCTCTTCGCCCGGACCATCGACGTGTCCACCTCCACGACCTCGTTTGCCTCCAGCAATTGTAGTGACACCTAAAAGATATAATGTTCTTTTTTTAGACAGAAACTATGAACAAACATTAAAAGAGAAGTGTGTTTATTACATCACCTGTATCACTTATCTTTCGAATGGCCATGTTGTCCATATCAGCAACGTAAATATTTCCTTTGCTATCGACCGTGAGACCCTTTGGATGATTCATCCTTGCGTCTCTCAATCTCCCATCGACGTGCCCTGAGTATCCATCTGCAGACCCTGAGATCAACTTCGGTCTGCTGTCTGTAAATTTCAAGAAATGTAAGAATGTAAACAGTTGATCGAGCCCAGAAACTTCGATTTCATACAAGTCTTCATATGAATAACGAAAAACACAAATCGAAAATGAAGTACTGATGTTACAAGATCTAAAGAACCATTCTCAGCAACATAAATCCAAAAATTACATCATCAAAGATATTGCATTCTTGAAAAAAAAAAAAGGGACCATGTCATCATGAATAACAGCAACTGGCACCTAATTCCAGACAAACAAGTCGAGTTATTACACTCCGATTTCGACATCTGACAAATCCCTTTAAGCGGAAGATAAGAAGCCATTATAGATACTTACACAAGGATAAAGATGAGGAAATCTTGTAAAGATTGCTATTGGCAGAATCCAATATAAGAAGGTCACCATCAGGCAAAACCTCGACAGAGTAAGGCTCGATCCCAAGCTTACTACCATCAAACACAGTCTCCACGTTATAACCACTCTCAAACCTCATCATCGGCTTCCCTGAGATAGCTGCATAAAGCCCACCGTCACATTTTCACCAAAAGCGAAATCGATGGGACAAAAAGAAAAAACAGTGTCAGAATTTCAGCACTTACCAGTTTTAGTAGTGGCCTTCAGCGACCAAAACCATTTCATCAACATGGAAAACGAATTGGAGAAGAACCCATTAACGATCCCTGCGAACATTTCAAAAACCATCAGATATACTTCTTACATAAAGGAAATAAAATCTCGAATGTAAAACCACTTACTCGCCGGCGAGGAAGGAGCTGGGAAAGAATGAACAGCACCAGCCAGTAGAAGAAGCGTCAGCAACAGCAGCACAACGCCACTTTTTCCAATTTTAAACGCCATTTTCACGAAAAACTAAAAAAGATCTGGGGGGAACTTGAGAAATGCTCAGGAATGGAGAACAGAGCTCAGCATTGTTCTCTCCGAAACCAAAACCCTAGTAGAGAAAAAGGCGAAAGGTTTAGTGGGCTTTGAGATTCTTCAAGATGGAGAAAGAGGGGTGACAAAAAAAGGAAAAGTGATGGATTTTTTTGGAGTGAGTGAATGAGCTTAGAGAGAGAGAGAGAGAGAAGAAAAGGCAGATGACGACAGAGACAAAAGATTGATAAAAAAGAAAACAATTTTCGGGTGGTTGTCCGATGGGTGGTGGTAATGGAGATGGAGGGCCACTGCACAGTTGAAAAGAGTGGAAACAGGAGAATCGTATGCCGTTGTGTGTGTGTGTGAACTGTGAAGTACTACAACGTTAATATTAGTGTGTCACTGTGTTGTACATTATATAATTAATAAATAATTAAATTATAAGGCTAAACCTTATCATAACGTATACTTAAATAAATTATAATCATAACACAATAACCAATTATCATTTGATAATGATGATATATAAGACAGATTGATACATTTATACTCTTCATAACATCGAAAGCAAGTGGGCCCATAAAAATGGCTTTTAATTCCTCCTTTTTTTTTTGTCCAAGAGTCATGGCCTGGCCCAGACCAACTGACCATGTGCATGAATCGTAGAGAAAAGGGAGAGTCTTGAGTCTTGATGATGATGGTTTTAATAATATTAATAATAATGATATAGAGCAAATTTATGAGTGATAAATAAATATTAATAACCACTTATAATATGAACTCAGTTTAATCTGAATCAAATCTGGACCTTCGGACATTGTTTAATAATGGCAAAATAGGAGAATGAAACTAGAGATTTCTTATAAATTACCCAAGAATTGTAAGAATATTTATATTATATTTATTTAATTACATACGAGCTTGTCCCTATACTATAATCATCAAAACTAGTTTATTAAACGGTCCCATAAGCCATACAGCCCCTGCCCATTAATTTGGACCCATATTATTTCCTCAGCCCAATATATAAAAGAAATTTTCGCAGTTCAAACATTTAAAAAATTATTAATTCTCAAATATGATACACCATGCCGACCTCCACCGTCGAAGCGCGCGGAGCAACGCTAGCATACGGCGGCGCCCGACAGTTCCTCCTCAAGAACTCATACCCGCCATCTATCACGACCCGCTTCACAAAACCCGACCCATGCTTCGCCCGAACGTACGAACGCCCCAATATATACGCCACGCCGGCCTCACGAGCCTCCATCAGCTCCCTCAGCTCGTCCCGAACCCCCTCGTCGACCTTCGGACCCTCCGGCACCAAAAATCGAACCCTCTTCCTCGGCTTGGCCGGCCGTATCTCCGAAGTCCCGGGCTCGTCCGGGTCGCCGTCCTTGACCCGAACCGACCCGTCCCCGCGGATCGCACCCACCACGACCATATCCTCCTCCTTCTCCTCGGGCTTGTCCGCACTCTTCTTCCTCTCTGTCCTTACGTACTCGGCTATGCTGCGCATGAGGTCGTCCTCGAACCGCACCTCGTCCCCGTGGGCTGCGTCCCTGTAGCCGTACCGAACCACGCAACGGTACACGCGGTGCTCCCTCGACCCGACGCGGCCCACGAGGAACCGCTCGTCGGGGCCCACGTGGGGGACCGGGACCCGCTTGATGCAGAGGAAGACGATCGCCTGGTGGATCGCGGGGAGGTTCGCGACGAGGTGGGAGAAGATGGCCGGGATCCCGGCGACGAGCTCGGTGTGGACGAGCCCGACGCCGTGGACCCGGACGATCCCGAGGCTAGGGCTCAGGCTCATGAGCCAGTCGGCCGAGACCTTGTTCTGGACGTCGTGCTCGTACGTCTTCAACGTACCGTAGCGCCACACGGACATGACGAGCATCAAGACGAGGGAGAGGGCGATCGGGACCCACGCACCTTCTAGAAACTTGACGAGCGAGGCCGAGAAGTAAAGTGCTTCGACCGTCCCGAAGAAGAGGACGAAGAGTATCGCTAGGGCGACGTTATGGTGCCAACATAGGACGATGACTAGGGACATGAGGCACGTGGTCACTAGCATCACCGCTATCACGGCGAGGCCTGTAGGGAAAAAAATGGACATTTTATTGAAAATTTATAAATATGTGATCAACAATTTGTAAAATCATACTGAAAATATTCAAGGATAGAAGTTATTTATCTCTCTAATATTCTCTAATATTTATATCAACGGAAGTACTGTATCAGTATACACGTGATATTACCCGAAGCATTACTCAGTCGCCTCGTGTCTCTGAAACCGATGGTCACGGCCAAGCATAGAACCATAAGGATCCAATTGATCTCCGGGATGTAGATTTGCCCGTAATATTTCGACGAGGTGTGGACGATCTTGACCCTCGGGAAGCACCCGAGGGCCGAGCACTGCTTTATGATCGAGAACGTCCCGGTAATAATGGCTTGGCTCCCGACCACGGAGGCCATAATTGCAATAACCAAGACCGGCCATCTTAGTCTCTCTGCGGACAAGAGACCGATATGTTAGAAGAACATTCGGATAACGATACAATGTCGTACTAGATAGAAGCATACCCGGGACGGAAACGTAAAATCCCATACGGTAGTCGCTGGTCATGGCGTGGTGCTGCGAGAGGTACGCAGCTTGGCCCATGTAAGCTAGTATTAGAGACGGATAAACGATCGACGTGAACGCTATCTACGACAAGAACCGAATATTAATCCCTCAGTAACTCATATAAGGCGAAAAAGCGTAATATGCCTACCTTTATGGACAACTGCGAGAAGTGGCCGAGATCAGCAAACATTGCTTCCGAACCTGTAATAATCAAACCCGAGTTCGAGATATTTCCTACGAATGAAATAAAGTGCGTTGTTTGTTGCGTTATAACTTTCCAGTTCGCCTAAAAACTTAAGCTTTTAGGTGAATTGGTCATTCAATATGGTATCATAGTCAGGCCAAGAAAGATTATGCGTACGAATCCTCATGACCACCCATTTACGAAAGAAATCAGCCTAGATATGAGCGAACGTGTTGGAAATAAAGTACAGTATGTAAAATCAAGCTTAAACTTTTAGGTAAAGTGATCATTCAGTACGCTGCTCCAACAAACCTGTGATGCAGAGCAGTATTCCTCCTAAAGACATCCACCCGCTCATCCGAGTCTTCTTCAAGAACTTGTACATGTAATAAGGCGACAGCGCTCGATAGACGTGAGGGTTCCAGCGGAAAACGTTGTACAGACCGATGGAGCTGATGCAGACGAGCCACGTAATGACGACGGGCGCAAACAAGAACCCGACCCTATGGGTCCCATAATGCTGAAGCGCAAACAGCGCTATCAGTACGATGCATGCGATAGCGACTTCTATATCTGCGGCGAACAAAAAAAAAAAAGGTTACTCGGGATAGTCTAGGCTTAGGACGTTTCGACGAATCGATCGATCGACGCAATAAACTCACACTTGTAATGATGAACTTTCCCCGTGGCGAGCTCTAGGCCGGAAACCGCCGAGAAAACTGCGATAAAACGAACGATAAAAAAACAAAAAAAAAAAAAACGATGTCGAAGCGCCAAACGAATGGATTTAAGTAAAATTTACCAGAAAGCGCCGGAGTTAGAACGCCGTCCCCAACGACCATACAAGCGCCGAGAAGGGCCAAGACGAGCAATAGCCTCTGCAAAACCCGACGCCTTTCGAGGGCAGATTTCAGCCGAGAACCGAAGGACGAAGGCGGCGGGCTCGCAACGCCGCCTTTCTTGTAGCTCGTCAGTTCCTCGTCGGCCGACTGAAAACTAGGCAGTGGATTCACCTTGGCGTGCCTGCACAAGAGGGAGTACAGCGCGAACGTGCCGCCTTCGCCGTTATCGTCGGCCCTCAAGACGACGAATACGTATTTAAGGAGAGGGATTAAGGTTAATGTCCAGAAGATGAAGGAAAGAACTCCGAAGATCTCTTCGTTCGTGTCGGAATGCTCGATGTCTTCGTCGAATGTGTTCTTGTAGACGTACAGCGGCGATGTGCTTAGATCCCCATAGACTACGCCCAAGCTCTGATATGCCAGCGTGAGTATAGTCCGCCAAGAATCTCTCTGCAATAAAATTAAAAAATTGGAAAGAAAAAGAATGATTATTACAGAAGGGTTGACTAAGGTAAAGAAGAAAAGGTTCCACCTTTGCTTGACTTGGGTAAGTCACAGCTTCAATGTCCATTCGAAAATGCTCTCCGAGGATGAAAATGGAGGCATGAGAAGCTCTTCAGACAAGAATTTCAACTGCGGCCCAGGAAGAAAGTAACCTCCTTGGTAAAGAACTTCCCAGCAGGTTAATAGTTATATTTTAATATGTCAGAAGTCGTCGGTCACAGTAGCAGTTCAACAACTCCCACTGATATAAAAGATATTATGGCAGGAAACTAGAAAAACTGCCACTGCTTTGTGCTTAGACATAGAAATAAGAAAACTCATACATCTGCTTTGAGATTGTTATGGCAACTGAAAGAAAATGATGCGTTGTATTTTCTTAAATAAGGTTTTCAAAATGTTTGATATATATTATATATATTTAACTTAGCAAGTTGACAAACTGAAAAATTAGGACATCAGAAGCATGCAAAGGTTGTCTTTTTACAAGGTAAGACAAAAAGGGGGGAAAAGTAAAATATTAACAAAAGGAAAAAACAAAAAAAAGAAGTCAAACTTCTTCTTATCAATTTCAAATATAATTTTTGATATTATAAACTGTCACGCCCCAGCCGAAAATGAGTTTATAATTAATTATTTTCCGGGTAATTCTTAATTACTGTTGAAATGAATAATTAAAATAAATGAGTGACCTCCTAAACCACGCGTTCATAAGAAGTTGAATATTTTAATATTTTAACGAAGACTACAACCAATTTGTTATTTACTTTTATCGAATAAATCATTACTAGGAATTATACTTCACTGGCTTTTAAAGCACCCAATCGACCACTCAACATGGTTGATCTTGCATGGAATAGTTCCTTTGTTTATTAAAAATATTATTAGCCATATCAAATCATGGGATTTCCTATATATATGGTCAAGAGAATTATCCAAGTTATATATATATATATATATATTTGGGGTTTAATGAGTTATTATATGAGTTTACTACTTGATTGTGACTTTATATCTACAAAATTCAAAGGGTGCTACCAGGGCGTAGCCAAGAAAATATTCGAACTTGGGCTACACAATATATAATAACATCTTTACCTAGCAACAACGATAGATAACAGGCAGCGACAATAATCAGCGAGCAACGGGAGCAGGCAGCGAGCGTTTATTTGAGCAACAGGGGCAGCAACCGGACAACACTGGCAGCGGAACGGGGCAGCGAGCAAATGGTAACGAGCCACGGGCAACAACCTGTCAGCAAAACATGACTCTCTACAACTTCGGGAGAGATAAACGACACAAGCTAAACAAATCTTAACAAGCAAAGCAACGTACTTACCTCGGGCTTGCGTGGCAGTGGCGAACGACGCCGAGACCGGAGGTGGAGCGACATTGCTGGAGCGCCGAGACCGGAGGCGGAGCGACCTTGCTGGAGCGCCGAGACCGGAGGCGGAGCGACGATCAGCGAACGCTCCTGGGAGAGCCTTCAACGGCGCGGGCGCGGGATGAGCAGCGAGATTGGACGGCGACCGGCGGGTAACGGCAAGTCGGCAACGAACGGGCGGCGACTGCCGAGGAATGGCAACGAGCGGGTGGTGAGGAAGCGATTGGGGTTTTAATTTTTTATTTAGGGTTCGTTTGTTTTGTGAGGAAGAAACGAATTAGGGCTGATTACTACTACTGGGCCAGAATCAAGACCGGGCTATAGCCCACCCCAGCCTTTGGGGTGGCTACGCCCATGGGTGCTACTATTCACACCTCATTTGAATGAAAAAAACTATCTAACACCCCCTTAGCACATTAAATACTTCACATGTTATTTTTCCAATAGCTATTAAATTATAATGCTAACTAATATTCACACTCTCTATATACGATGAAAATAACATGAAATTTGAAGTTGTTATTTTCTCTATTTTTTTTCTCTTGAATTCAGCAATAACAATTTTGTTAATTACTTTATTTTTCATTAACACATTTCATTAAATAATATTATATTTTTAAATTAATCTACACTTTTACACTAAAAGTATTAATATTTTTAAATTATATAAATATTAATAATTAACTTATTTTAATAAAAGTAATCTATATCTTTTTTTTTCCTGTAATCTATATCTTATTGACTTATACAATAATTATTGAAAAAGATTTACAAGTTAAACTGTCACAACGTTGATCGGAGTTGACCGTTGACCCGTGGTCAACGGTGGCCGGACCTCAGTCCCGGCCGTTGCTGCACTTGGCGGATGACCAACCAGACGCGCGCACCATCGGCAGCGTCGCGCACCCCGGCAGCAACAACAGCGCGCGCAGGCTTAGGACCTGGCGCGGCCCCTCGTGGCATCAGCGCGCGCAGGAACAGGACCTGGCGCGCAACCCTCAGCAGATCAGCGCGCGCGTGCCATCAGTGGCAGCGCGCCCCTTCAGCATCAGCGTGCGCGGGAATAGGACCCGGCGCGCAACCCTTTGGCACAGCTGGACAGCAGCGTGCGCGGCATCTGACCCGGCACGCAACCCTTCAGCACTTGGGCGCAGCATCGGCAGCGGCGTGCGGCTTTGGCCGACATGTGCGCGCGGCATCGCGCCCACCAGCAACACTCAGCGCGCGCGGCATCGGCAGCTAGCCTGGCCCGGACCTTCGCGCCTCATCGACGGCAGATGGCGCGCGGCCCTGGCAGCACAGCGCGCGGCGCTTCGACCACGATGAGGTTAACTTGGCGCGGCATCTGGCAGCGGGCCTGCGCGGACTCGGCAGACTGGCGCGCGCAGTTTGGCGCACGGACCTGGAACCTGGCGCGCTCGGATTGGCGCGCGGACTTGGAAGCACCTGGCGGCAGCGGCGCGCGGCCCTGACAGCATGGCGCGCGCACCTTGCAGACAGCGTCGGCGGCACTTTGCGTCAGCAGCGCGCGGCGTGGACCGCGCACGGCAGTTGGCATCAGCGCGCGGCATCTGGCGCGCGCGACAGCGGCACCTTGGCGCGGCATCAGCGCGCACGTGCGCGGCAGCACCTTGGCGCGGCCTTCTGCGCGCTTGGTCTCCACGGCGACCAGCTACTGGCCAGCCTGGCTCAAGCAGCTCAGCGATTGGCCTGGGAGCCCAAAAGTCACTGCCATCTTGCTGGGATGACTTGTTTGTGTCTGGCCGAGAAGATGAAAGGTCTCAAGGCTCTTCTTGCTGCTGCCATGTCACAAAAAGAAGCTGTTTCATTGGCCAAGGCCCTGAAAGGTCCCTGCCATGCCTGGAAAAGCTTCTGCCATGTCTGAAAAGCACCTGCCTGGCCTGGAAAGCTGCTGCCCTGCTCAGAAATGCACTGGCCAAGCTTCTGCCTTGCATTTTTATGCCCTTTGAGCTGCCTGGCCGAGATTTATAAATGGCACCAAGGCCCTCACTTGCAAATGGTTCAGTTCTGTCCATTTTAGAGTTCAGTTAGCAAGTGTAAAGAGCTGTGTGTGTTGTGCTGCATTCGATTGAGTGTTGAGTCGAGTGCTTTTGTAGGAGCTAGTTGAGTCTTGTACTTCCCGAAAGGGCCCCGTTCTAAGATCGAAAATAGAGTGGGTTGGGGATTTTCCCCGTAATCTTGTGTCTTCATTTCGTTCACTACTTTGTTGGTGCGAGCTAGGTTCGAAAAGATACACTTTGCACACATACTCGAGGTTTTGGAGAGGACTCGGTACTTTAACGCATTTCCGCACATCTCTATAGTTGGTTTGAAGGCTTAGTGGCGGAGCAAGGCGCGACCAAGACTCGTGCAAGGCCTGCCATTGCCGGTCCGAACTAGATGCTTAGAAGCGAAAAAAATCTAAGTAATTTAGGGTCGTGACATATTTGATTACTTTGCTGCCATGCGAACCTTATCCTCATTTCTGACCCTTTCGCTCTCAAAGAACTGCTCCAAGTCCCATAAGAAGTTCTCGAGCACCTTCGCATCGCGCGCACCGCCATATATCATCGGGTCTGGACCACGTGGCTGTGGGGTGGTCGAAGCTTCACTGCGGGTTGCAAGCAGCTGCCGCACTAGGCGAAGTTCGCCATCCAGCTCCGCGATGCGCCGAGCATTCGTGTCCACCTTCGTTGCAAGCTCGGCAGTGAGAGCTGCGCCTGAAGTCACTGTCTGATGCACTACACGAATTATAATATTCCTATTTTTTCGATATTATAAATATAAACAAGATGACAAACAAAATTATCATATTTATATATTTTTGCAGAATTAAAATATAAAATATATATTTATGAGAAGTTAGTAATATTATTCGTTGAAAAAAAAAAGAAGTTAGTAATTTTTTTTACATGAAAATTTCTTCTTTACTTGTATTTGTATGCAATAAATATGTGATAGAATATAACTAATAAAAATTAGTCAAACTTGAAAAACACACCATTTTTAATATAATTTCCTTTTAATAATATATTGGGGTGTATTTAGTAGATAAGGGGTGTGAATTGAATTACCCTATTCAAATCATTGAAAACACTCTCATTTAATAATATATACAAATATATATAATATTACTTTATATAATTAGAATAAATTAAATTAAGTAGAAGGGTAAAATGTGAATTTTGCTTATAACTAAATTTGACAGGCCAATAACGGTTATTAGAGAGCCCTCACTATTTATTAAAGAGAATAGATTCATTTACCTTACTATTATTCATGGATTTTTTTATTCGGAATATTATAATAAATCAAAGTTACTATTAACACTACAATTAAAATGAAAATTACAGGGGGTTATCGTGCCATTATCCTTTATTAAATAGAAAATTTATGTTCAAAATAGAAAAGGCAGCCCCATCAAATCTTTGACCTTGTTATTCACTTTGGGATTTTAATTTGTCAACCTTCTTGAAATCATATTATTAATTTATTTTTGATTTCATTCTAGTCAACTTTCTTGAGATCATATAATCTTATGCTCCCAATAGAAATTATAACAATCCCAAAAGACTTAAACGTTTGTCACAACCAACCTCTATATATACCCCAAACACATAGTTCACATACAAAAGAGTGTAGAAAACACACACACACGACACACACACAAGAAAAATGGCAAGCAAAGCTCTTCTTACAATAGTATTCTTAGTCTTCGTGTTGCTCCGTGTGAACGGTAATGAAGTCGCCACGGATTCGTTCGACTCGATAAAGATCAACCCTAAAGCGTGCTACATACTATGCGCGCCGGGCTGCTTTATCTTGCCGGCGAGACGCCAGTGCCTCATTGCTTGCCGTGCGAATTGTTATAAATGCCGACCAAATTGCAAAGACAATATTGAATCCTCTTCCTATTGCAACGTCGGCTGTTCCTTGGCTAAGTGCTCCAAAATCGAAGGTATAATATATATATATATATATATATATAAAGTCTTTAATCATAATGAACATATTCTTGTTTATTAATAATGTTTCCCATATAATTGCAGGCAAAGAGCAGCTGCAGAGCTGCATAGCCGAGTGCGTCAATGGCGATTGCAAAGCTTGATCGATGGAGAAGAAGTGATCTTTTATTAGGAAAAGATAGATAAATAATATATTGCTGATCTATGTTATATATATTCCATGATGAGATTTAGAGATGGGTTATTAAATTTGTAGGTCGATTTCGAACATAATTTTCGTACAATATTACTAGTATTTGAAAATTTGGTAAGCAAACAAACGGGCCGGTCATCGGCAAACGAACACGGGTCGGGCCCGCAGTCATTCGGTTAAGCCCGCCGAGCTCGCCCCGCCGTGAAATATCGGCGAGGCAGCAAAGCAGCGAAGCAGACGCACCGTCCTTACAACTCCGCCCTGGATTCATCGTTTCTTGACGCTTCGGCATACGATGCATAGGCTTCGATTATAGATTCATAGACTCCTATTCCTCGTAGATACTCCTCCTTGTTCAGAAACTGTCGAAACAAAATAGGACATAGAATCACGGAAAAAAAAAAGGAAGGAAGTGGATTATGAGGAAAGATGAAAAAAACGTTTCACCTCATTGTGATCGTGAAGCAAAATGGGAGTGTTAGCCATAGGCGAAAATCCAATGGCGGGCAAGCCGAGTTCTCTGAAGTAGCGAGCATCCGTCGAGGCGGGAAATATCTCAGGATTTCCTATTTTGCCCCCGGCGTCTTTAATAGCCTTTTCTAACAGCCCCCACCATGGGTTCGAACCGTCGATGGCTGTAATGGCCGGTTTCCCAAACTTGTCATTTACAGGCACCTTCTGCTTAAACTGTAAGAAAAAGGATAACTTTCACCATTCAACATTAAGGGCAATCAATAGCATGAGCATTAGTTATTACCTCAAAGGTCATGTTTCTTGCAATAGGTGCCCATTCCTCGGCGATTCGTCTCTCCAAGGCCGACGGATCTGCAGTGGGCGGGACCCGAACGTCGAAGCCTGCTTCAGCTTCGGAGGGTTGCAAGTTCATCACAAAGCCCTGACAAAGAAAGGAACATTCGATTTCACAAAATTCAGACATAGTAATCCCACAGAAAGAATCTTGAAATTTGTTGGAGGTAGTGTTACTAACAGTGGGAGATGGTGTGCCAGCTTTCAAGAACACCATGTTGACCGAGATGACTTCTCCTTCGGGCTTGAGCCCGCTCTTGACCAGATCGAACTGAGACGTCCTAAATCTTCGGACGTTTTCGATGCTCTTGAGCAGATTTTCCATGGCCGAATTGTCGTAAAGCTTAGCTCCGTGGCCTGGCTGGCCCTTCGACTTGACCACAAGCCACCACGGCGATCTCTCTCCATAAAAGAGCCGATAGTTCTCATTAGGAGAAGCTAAACCCTCGTCGAGGATGATTCCTACGTTCATATTCTTGAAAACCTCGGAATCTGCTAACTTTTCGGCTCCACCGTGGCCGCCGATCTCCTCATCGGGGACAAAGGAAAGGTAAACGTCACGCAATGGATTAAAGCCATGTGCCTTGAGCCTTCAAACAAAAGCCAAAAAATAAATAAATAAAAGCAACTGAGATCAGCCATAACAGTGCTAATAGCAGAGCTCAAGCGAATTTGTATGATGAACAAGCAAACTTGAGTACCTGCGAATGGCTTCCAAGTACTGAAGCCCAACGCACTTCATGTCCTGAGAGCCACGCGCGTAGATATTCCCAGTCTCTGATTCGAGGTGCGCCTGAAAAGGGTGGTGGGCCCACTTGTTCTTCTCCGCCGGCACAACGTCGGTGTGCGAATTGAGCAGAATCGACGGCAAATTCGGGCTCTTCCCGGCCCACTTCAACAGGACGACGGGCTTTCCATCCACGAATTCCAAAATCCGCGATTCCAATCCTAGGGATTTGGCCTGAGAGACGATGAAATCGACGGCTTCGTGGTAGTTTGGTTTGGGCTGCGCCGTGTCGATTCGTAGATACGCTTGGAACCTTGAAATTATTGCATCTTCAGCTTCCGAATTTCGCCAGGTCGATTCTGACAGCTCCGATGAGCTACTGAGCGATAGAATCAGCGCCGCCGTCGATATAATCGACAGTAGACGGAGACGATGAAGCTTGCCAATCATTGTGTGGATATTATAACTTGACGAAGACCTTTTTTTTGCGCGTAAGAAATCAGTGTTCCTATATTAACGTTCGTCTGCTGCAATGTTTTAAAAAGCTTTATTACGCTAAATTACGCTAATTTACGCTATATTGCGCTATATTACGCTAAATTACGCTATTACCGCGCTATTTGAGCCGATGATAATTTGATGAAAATCAGCGGTATAATGTACAATTTTATTATTTTTTATTTTTTATAAAGCTAAAAATAAATATAAAAACATAAAAAGAGTATTATATATATAAATAATATTTTTATAATGGTTTATGGCACGTGTAATTTTGTTTGTTGACACTGTAACTAAACGAAAGAAGATAATTGAGGAATCGATGGGAAGAAAAAGAGTGGAATGGGGTGAATTGAATATATTATTTATATTTAAGCTATTATTTAACAAATAATTGGTAATTATGTTATATATTATGATTTTTTGGCATTATAATTGGCGTTCTCGAAATACTCACGCAATGCGCTACGCTATTTACGCTACGCGTTATCGAAACCAAAACGCGACGCATTGCGCATTACGCGTTTTAAAACATTGGTTGTAATATACAAATATTTATATTTTTAAAATATTTACTATACAAAAAATTAAATTTATGTGTATATTATTTTTAAGGATATAAAAGAGAAAAATTAATTTACGAGATATAATGATAATAAATAAAAAAATTAAAAAATAAAATAGTAATATCATATTATTATTGCAATAATTAGAAAATAAATGAGCAAAACAATAATTGTACCTGATAAATCAGAGTGACAGTTTTTTTTTTAACAGGTGTTTATATATATAGTATAAATTGATAAACAATATATATACAAAATGTTATCCTCGATTTTTGCCGATGCATCACAAAAATAAAATGCAAAACTAACTTAATAATTACTATATATATAAACTAGAATTTTGTACAAATTCGATGCGTTTACTTAAAATAAAAATATATAATATTACTTTATATTTTGAAATATTTGTTATTTATAATATTTATGGATGAAAAATTATTTTTAAAAAAAAGTTGCGATGATGCAATTATAATAAATAAATAAATAATTAAGAGTACAATGATAATTAATTAAAATAAATTATAAAAAGAATATCAAATTATAATAAAGTTTAATATCAATTGACAATTTATATCCACGCCCGAAAAACTACACAAGTTATCAAATTTATGATACATATATAACCTTCTTTTCACTTGGAATAATTTGCACATTTATTTGAGGTGGGAAAGACGTTTTTAACTCCACATTATTGCAATCTTTTATAAAATCTCACCCATACACCACATAGGAAATCTTTGCACTTTTTCGAACGTTGTAAAGAACAATCAATCGTTTTTTAACATACATCGAAAGTAGGCTCAATCTCAAACCCTTTATATACCACAGCCACAAACATCACAGCAAAAACTCTAACAGCCTCTGCGTATTACATATACATATATATATAAAAAGAAAAAAATGGAGACCAAAGCTCTTTTCAAGACAACAATGGCTCTAGCATTCTTCGTGCTAAACTTGTTGGCCTGCGTGAGATCTAATGATGATGATCATCGAGCCGTCGCACCCTTTGGCTCGGCGAAGTACGACCCTAAGATCTGCTATCAGATATGTGCGGCGGGCTGCACCGTTGTAAGAGAAAGGCTCGGCTGCCTTCTTGGATGCTATTACCACTGTTATAGATGCCAACCACATTGCACAGAAAGTGTTGGCTTGTCCGCCCGTTGCACCGTCGGTTGTTCCATGGCCAAGTGCTCCGATGTCAAAGGTTTGTTTTTGTGTGTTATAATAATTAAAGGTTTTCAATATATATCTAAGTTTGTGTTAAATGTTTCCATTGAACAGTTAAGGAGGAGCTAGAGAGTTGCAATGGTGGGTGCGCCGATGTGGGCTGTGGAGTTTGAATGGAAGAGATTATGTTTTTTTTTTTTAATTTTGTTTTGTTATTGATAGCTAATAAAACTAAATGATCGTGAAATATTGAGGTTGTATTATTTATTTGGAGAGTAAAAACTCTATATTAATATTTATGGGAGAACCAAAATTTATTAGTTAAATAGTTATTAATTAATTAATAAATTAATAAATACTAATTTATATATTAATTGATATTTTATTTATTTATAATGGAATACTCAATTTACAAAAGTCTTTAAAAAAATCTACTTAATTATTGTCCCATATAACTATATCAATTATAGAGCTTAATTTGAATGAATCCTTCATTCTTCTATCTTTTGTGCTCAATGTATCACTTTTTGAACATTAATAAATATTTCTTATATATAAATATACTATAAAAAAATATAATAGCACAAACAAATTACATAGACAATATGAATTTTCATAATTTTAAGAAACGTTAATAGATTTTATATATCGTTCATGTATATTATATAAACTATTAAATATCTAGTATCTTATAAATTTTAGTGAATTAATAATTTAGAACTCTATCACGAGTCGTGACCGAAAAAATATTATCTTAAAGAATTTATTAAATAATCGAGTATTATTTTATCGAGAATGTATTTTTCGTACAAACTATTAATATTAGAAATAATTAAAAAGATAAATTTTATATCAAATTTGATAATTATGTATATATAAATCAGTCATTTCTAGTGAATTAACAAATGGGCCTCAAGCATGGCCCGAATGAACACATTGGGCCGAAACATTAGGTTTTGCTTCATTTTCGATTCTTACACAAACATCGACTCTCCGATTCAGTTATCGTCTTCCCTCGATTACGAAAATAGGGGAAAAATTGACTGCTTTGTTGTGTGCTTCGATGGCGGATAACAGCGACAACGATGGCAGCAGCTGCGACAACAACAACGAGGGAGGAGTCGAGTACGAGAGCGATTCTGAAGATTCTAAGCTGTCTCTCAAAGCTCGTCGGAGAGAAGCGAGCGACGACGAGGATGAAGCAGCGCATCGATGGAAAGGGAAAGAATCAATGGCTGCCCCGTCGTATTGACGTCTCCGACCTCAAATCTGAGGGCGCTGTAGTGGTATACGACGATGCGCTAGGCGAATATGAAGATCATGCTGAAGAGAGGGAACAGGAAGAAGAGGAATACGGTGAGGATGAATATGAGGAGGACTATTTTGAAGACGATGGTGTTGGTGGTGACAGTGAAATGTCGGTTGAGGAGGATAGGGATAAATTGGTGGCTGAGGGTAAAGATGTAAACTTGCGCCTGTAGTGGGAGTGGGGAGAGGAAGGATGCTGTAATGGAGCCATTCTCCATGCCTAAAGCAGGAGCTTTCATTGGTTTGGGGACAATGCTGGTCGTGGCAGTCATCGGTGGGGTTTGGGATACTTCCGTGCTGCTTAGTAGTGTTAACCTGTTGTTGACAATAATTGCTGGAATATGTTGGGTTGGAGGAGTTGGGGCATTTTGGTTGTTTGGTTGATTGTGTTCTTTGTGATAGTCTATAAGTTATGATTATTTGAGTTCAATGAAAGAATGTGTGTGTATTTGTGTTTTTGTTGAACCATTTATTACTTTTGTCTGAGATCATGTTGTTAGATTACAATGTTATGGATCGTCATCCATGGTTTTGTTATTGCATGAATTCTTTAATGAGGTCGGTTTATTCTATCTCATCCTTACAATGTGAATTGTAGTCCGACTCTGTTATATTGTTGCCATGTAGTGGTGGTTTTATTATTACATGAATTCTTAAATGCGGTCTGTTTATTCTATTCCTTGTTTGATTGGGAGTCAGATGTGAGTCCTTGGTCTTCTTGGGAGTCTGGGGGTACTCAAGTTTAAAGAAGAAGCATTCAACTTGAGCACACTTAGATTTGGTTTTTGGTCAACCTCGATTGGAATTTCATGGAGATCGTTGCAGTTCCGCAACTCAAGACGTTTCGGGGAATATATAAGTCGGCATTTTCCAATACTTTAATTTTGGGCTCACTAAGTCCAAAACTTCAAGAACTGCGAAATCCGTCATAAGCAGTCTCCCAAAAATTCCCCGAGAATGCTTCTTCTTTTAACTTGAGCACTTCCAGACACCGACCAAGGCCGATTTATTATTTTTGACTTAGTTTAAAATGATATATGCTTCTGTCATGCTGTTACAATGGGATGAAATTTTTATTGATGGATAATTTTGTGCATTTGTTTCTCATTGGCGGATGATTAGAGGTTGAAGATTATGGGAGTCTAAAGATGACAGGAATTGGGCACATGACAAGTTCGAAGAGCCTACTACACCTGAAAGACATCGTGAGGAGGTAAGTATTTTTTACATCTGTTAATTATTTATCTGTTATGATGTCTATTAGTGTAATATTTTTAGAAAAGGGAGTCTTCTTAAATGTGTTAGAATTCTAGCGCAGGAGAGGATCTCGTGGTCGTGATAGGAGCCGAAGATCTGGTGGTACTGAATGCCATTACCCGCAAGGAGCCATCACCTGTGAATTAACAAATAGTACAACTCATGTGAGATAAAAAAAAAATGAGGCTCCCAAGAGTGTCAGGGGACGGGGATCTCGAAGGTATCAACAATATTTTAAGAATAAATATGAGCAACCAACCACTCAAATAAACGGTGAGTATTAACCTTTCTTTTATAATTCCTTTTTTTTTTCCGGTCCTAACATGCTCTAACTGATGTTGTGTGCTTTTTTGTAGAGCTGGGTAATCATTTATTAAGGCATCTCGTGCTAGTTCGATGAGGCATCTTCAACATGCTCCTACTTCAGTCATGTCCGGTACATACTTCGGCTTATCCAATCGTTTCACGAGCTTTGTGACGAACGGTCCCACTAAGATTTTTCCACAACTCCTGGACTCGGCTTGGGATTTGAACTCCAATGCCATGGCGAGTCCAGGAGTGGTGGGAAAACCCGAGTGGAATCTTTCGTGATGAAGCTCGTGAAAAGATTTGATATGTGGCCGGAGAATGTGCAAGATATAACTGAAGTAGGTGAGATACGCCTTATGGACGATATGGTCTTGGTGAGGATGCGTATGCTACAAAAGAGCCCGTGGTTGAAGCGCTAGAAGGAGTACATGTGGATCCCCGAGTACCCTTCCTTCCTCGACCCCTTTGACGAAAGGGAAAGCCGTGAAGACATCGCCCCTACCTTGATCGCACCAATCTGCAATGTCTAATTCAATCAAGGTATTTTATTAGTTCATACGGTGTTTATGTGGTTGAGAGTTGAGACCCAATTGCTGCTATGATATTTGGAATTGCCAGAGTTCATTTCATTGTTTTAAAGTTCTTTTTGGTGTCTTGGAGTTTTTTGTTCCTTGTTGTCTTTTTTAAGGCAAATCTTGTTTTGCAGTATTGACGATACAATGATGCAGCAAAAGTTGGCGGTGACTTGGCACCAACACAAAGACTTGGTAAGTCACAAGTCTGCAATCTGCTAATAAATTTCTTTTAAATATTATTCTCATTTGCTGACAACTTTTTCTTATCTTTTTTTGTCAGATCTTGGAACTGAAGACCCAGCACAGAGAGCAAAAAAACACTTTGAAGTCGAAGGCAAGTAGGAAATGTTAAATCTCAATTTCGTACATGTTTTGCATGCTCAACTACTGTCTTATTGTTGTAGTTGCTTAATTTGTTTGCAGATATAAAGAGATGAAATTTAATCAATGAAGTAGAATTAGGTAGCTCTCTTTGGAACAAGCGGATAATAACAACCGTTAGAAACCTCAAGCTCACCCGAGTTTCCTGGGCATCTGCTCTTTGGTTCAAACCTTATTCTCACAGGTCCCTTTGAGTTCTTCATTTCATCATGGGCTACTGCTTATTCTGATATAAACTAGGTATAGCACCTCCTTCTCTAGCATTTTGGGTTTTACTTGCTCTTCAATAAAGATGGCCATTGCTAACGATTTGTATGATACATTTATCTTTAAAGTTAAAACTGAGAGTGAGTTATCCGCCATTCTGCTGTGGGCCGTGGCATCGCTTAATGTAATAGTGTTTATATACTGTTCAAAGTGACTTTTTTCAAATTTTGAAAAAATAGTGCTTGGTTGATAAAAGGTGGATATATTGATTGATAAAAATATTAAAAACCCCGCAAAATATATATATACATATCGGATATATTTATTATTACGTGGGAAAATATTTCTTATTTTAACCTAAATTAAAACACGAAAAGATGGGCAATTAAAATTTATGCTTCTCTCTAAGCGAATCCATTTACTAGATGATATAAATCTGAGTTATGGACGCGTTTTGCATTGCAGTTACCATTAGCATACGTCAATCATCTCTTTCTCTCTCTGAGCTAAAGTGCCAAAACTGAAAAAGGTTTCATTCAACTTTTAACTGCAGAAATACACGCATATCATACGCACCTAAAGATCCATTTTTTACCTCGTCGGTGGCTATCTAAATCTGTTTAATATCTTTCCCCATTTGCAGAGAAAAAGCAAATCCCATTTGACCACTCTTTAGACTGTTTCAAGATCGAATCTTTAGTTCAAAGATCACTCGCCAGCTCCTTGATCTTGGTTAGTTTTTCTTGTTATTCTTTGTCTAACTATTCTTCATGAGCTCCAAGTTCCTTTCACATTTCTTGATGACCCATTGAATCAAATACACGTTTATGCGATGAATGTAGTTCCCTCTAGCTCGAGACTTTTTCTGGGTTGGTCCATTTTTTGTTTGAAGTGTTAATATTTTCCTAATCGTTCTCGGATTTTTTTTTTCTTTTTTTTTTTTGTGTGTTTGTACTTCGCAGGTTCTTGAGCAGTGAGAGCTAATCTTGAAGTGTTGAAGCTCAGAATATTGATTTGAGTAGCTTTGTTTCTCAATTTGCATCTGTGGTAAATGAGTTGGTTGTGAAATTCTAACATGGATGATAGTAATGCGATTCGATTGTCTCCATTAAGGCCCGCTGGCGCTTCTTTAAAGTCGCCGTCTTCGGGCAAATCAACGCCAAGAGGGTCTCCTTCGTTTAGGAGGCTAAACTCAGGTCGAACCCCTAGGTTAAACCCGGCTCGATCTAACTGGCTCGGCTCTCAAATCTTCAGAAGCAACCGTATCGTTCTATGGCTGCTGCTGATCACTCTCTGGGCCTATGCGGGATTCTATTTCCAGTCGAAGTGGGCCCACGGAGACAACAAAGAGGATCTCTTCAGCGGCGGTTATGGTGGCGAGTCGAGCGGAGGTAATGCCCGACAGTTGAAAGATCGAAGGGACTTGATCGATGATACAGACTCGGGAGGAGTTACGTTAAAGAGGGATTCGAACCAATCTAGTTTGAGCAATGGGGTTGTCAATAAGAGCCGCAGTTACGTCTCTTCGGTTGGGAAAAGCCCATTGTCCAAGAAAAGAGGCAGGAGATCACGAAGAAGGAACAAGGGAAAGACGCCGAATGTAATAACAGAGGTTGCCTCAAACGATACCGTGCCAGAAGAAGAGGATATCCCCAAGACGAATGCGACTTACGGGCTCATCGTGGGCCCGTTCGGCCAGCTGGAGGACTCGATCCTCGAGTGGAGCCCGTACAAGCGCTCGGGCACGTGCGATCGTAAGGGGGCGTTTGCCCGCCTCGTGTGGTCGAGGAAGTTCGTTCTCATCTTCCATGAGCTGTCTATGACTGGAGCTCCACTCGCCATGTTAGAATTGGCTTCTGAGTTTCTTAGCTGTGGAGCAACTATTTCCGTGATCGTTCTTAATAAGAAAGGCGGGCTGATGTCGGAACTTAAGAGGAGGAAGATTAAGGTTTTAGAGGATAAGACGGATGCAAGCTTCAAAATGGCCATGAAAGCCGACCTCATCATTGCGGGCTCCGCTGTTTGTTCGTCTTGGATCGGTAAGAACCTCAGCAATCCCTCTGTCTCTCTTTCTCTATATGTTGGCAAGATCTTTACCTTAGCTGCAGATTCATGATACTTATTACATTTCACTTAGGTTCTAATCGAATGGTTTGAGCTGTCAAAATTACATGAAATTCGACTGAAATTTTCTCGTTCTTAATCTCGGGTTTTCGACAGAGCAATACCTGGCACGGACCGTGCTAGGCTCGAGCCAGATCATGTGGTGGGTCATGGAGAACAGAAGAGAGTACTTCGACCGTTCAAAGCCCGTCCTAAACAGAGTCAAGAAGGTCATCTTCATCTCTCAATCTCAGTCCAACCAATGGCTGCAGTGGTGCGAAGAGGAGGGCATCGAGTTAAAATCGAAGCCCTTCCTCGTCCCACTCTCAGTAAACGACGAGCTGGCCTTCGTCTCGGGCATCCCATGTTCCCTAAACACGCCGTTCTTCACGACAGAGGCCATGTCAGAAAAACGACGGTTACTCAGAGAAGCTGTTAGAAAAGAGATGGGCTTGGACGAGGAAGACATGCTCGTCCTAACGCTTAGCAGCATAAACCCCGGCAAGGGTCAGTTCTTGCTCTTGGAATCTGCACGCCTGATGATGATGATACCCGAGAACATGAATAACTCCGTTTTCAAAGATTATTCGATAGACCACAGAGATGGAAGCATCATGAGGAAGATACTGTCATCGAGGGGACAAAACGTTAAGGTTCTAATAGGCTCGGTAGGGTCGAAGAGCAATAAGGTGGCTTACGTTAAGACTCTGCTTAGGTTCTTGTCCGCACATTCGAACCTGTCCGGGTCTGTCTTGTGGACCCCAGCGACCACACGCGTGGCATCTCTTTATTCTGCTGCTGATGTCTATGTCATGAATTCCCAGGTAATAAATATATACACATATTTATTTGCATTTTTTTCAATGGATTTTAATTATTCTTGTTATCGTCTCTTTGTAGGGGATCGGCGAGACGTTCGGACGAGTGACCATCGAAGCAATGGCCTTCGGACTTCCTGTATGAAACTGAACCCTCTTCTTGTCTTAAACCTAATCTATAAATGATTTTAAAATTCGATCGTATGATTAAAAATTTCATCTTTTTTTTTTTTCTTTGTTTTGCTTTCGGCGAAGATACTTGGAACAGATTCGGGTGGAACGAGGGAGATCGTGGAGCATAACGTAACGGGCTTACTGCATCCTTTGGGGCGGCCGGGGGCTCGGGTTCTTGCAAAGAACCTCAAATTCATGCTCGAAAATCCTTCGGCGAGGCACGAAATGGGGGCTCGGGGAAGAGAAAAGGTTCAGAAGATGTATCTGAAGAAGCAAATGTACCAGAAATTTGGTGAAGTATTGTACAAGAACATGAGGATCAAGTAGTTATTGCTCTGATTATATCCTTTTTCTTGAATTTCTTCTTGCATGACTTTTTGTCAGAAAATGTTATACCACATTTGAAAAAAATATATATATTTTACATCACTCTTGGAAAAACATCATTAATAATTCTCATTACAAATAAAAAGAAAGTTTTCCCATTTCACAGCTCTAAGCAACAAGCTGACTGAACATGGCCGGAGAACTGTCCGTCGCATCTCCCTCCGACGACTGCCTCCCATTTGCCGTCACAACCCTTTGAATAATCGAACGTAAAGACCTTATAGCCCTGGCCGAACCCCTCGCGCCCGACCGCAATCACTTTCCCCCAAGAAACAGACACGTGGGCCACGTGGCGAGCCGGCGAGCCCGCCACGACCCGCCAATCCCGAGGCTGTCCCCCTCCTCGCAGCATCGCCATGTCTTGTCCCCCTTCTCACAGCATGAATACGGTCCCGTCGGAGGAGGAGGCGCATACGTTCCTCGGGCACTGGTCCTGGCCCATGAAGTCTCCTTCCGCCGGGACCCATTGTTGAGCCGTCGGGTCGAACCACTCCGCGTCTGCCCTGAACCCGCCCTGTGCATCCGTGTCGTAGCCGCCCACGACGTGGAGCCTGCCGGCGACGAAGACGCCCTTGGCCTCGTCCCGGCCCCTAGACATGTCGGGCAGCGGGCCCCACGCGTCGGTTGATACGTCGTAGGCCATCGCGGACCTCAGCGCGCACTTCTCGCCGTCTTGCCCGCCGGCGACGTACACCGTCGTCGGGCGACCGGATCCGCCCGTCGCCGCCGCGCAGGCGAAGAACCGCCTGGGCGGGCCCGGCATGGGGGACCCGCGTCGCCAGGCGGCGGTCAAGAAGTCGTACACGTGGACGTCCCGGGTGGCCTCCCACGTCCACGGGTCGCACCCGCCCACCACGACGAGCTCGGTCCCGACAGCGGCCAGCTGGGCGAACAAGGGGATCCTGTCGGGCCTGCTCGGAATGGGAGGGAGCTCGGCCCAGAGGCCCGTGTCGGGTTCGAGGACGGTGAGGCAGTAGGCGGGCGGGCCGTCGTACTTCTTCAGTCCGGGTTTGCGGGTCGGGTCGACCCGGGCCTGGGACATGACTACGAGCTTGCGGGTCGACCCGGAGGCTTTTCTTCTCCGCCAGAACTCTGCTAGGCCCATCTGATCCTTCCATCTTTTGCAGACTAATGTCATCGAAGAGAAAGATTGGTATGGTACCCTAACGAGACAGTCCAGCCCGACATCGTCGGGTAGACCCGGAATAAGATCCGTATCCATAATCTATTCCTTGTACTGAAAAAAAAAATCTCTCTTTTTTCCTATATATATTACGAAGGCAACTGATTTAACTATAAGAGAAAACCAGCCAAGGCTTGAGCTTTTTATAGACACAGCAGAGAAAAAGAAAAAGGTTGGGTTTTGTGATTAATGGATTATGTAATAGATACGAGTGAAAGAAAAGAACTTCTAGAAGGAAATAATAAAAGAGGGAGGACCATAGATATCGAAAGCTTAAAGACAGTGTGTGTGTGGAGGGTTTTCTATCGTTTAGGGTTTATGATGAGATTTGTTTTCATGATCTCTTTTGGTTATATATATATCTATACTATATATTAAGCAAAGGTGTTGATTGAAGCAAGTGGGATTGCTATTTTATATTTCTTTATTAAATTTAATGTAAATATATGCATCTTGTTAAGTTCTTGTTTTATATAACTTTATATATAATATATATATATATATATTCAAATAAAAAGGTACAGACGGGGTCAAGAAATATTATAATGCATAGAACCCATTTATTAGATCTTTCAACTTGAAAGAATCAAAGTCAAATACTAAATGTCCTCCTATGGTTTAGCAATTAATCATTTATTTATATTGCACATTTCAACCATTTCTTTGAAATTAAATACATAGCAACTTGGATCGTCTTTATTCAACTAGTATATAGTATATACCGTGTGCAACACTACCCATCAACTTGTCCATTATTATTAAATATATATCATAAATATCCCTTCATTTTGCCTAGGGTTTTATGTATTATCTTTCACATTGACCAACTGTACGTATATAAATATATATTAATAATATATTAGTTGAAACAACGTAATAGAACATCTCCAGATAATTCTCTATCCTTAGTGACGAATGGATAAGAACTACTTGCAAGGTAAAGATTACTTCCCTTAAATATGTAATTGAGTAATTAATCATAATTTGAAATATATGCTACGTTTAGGCACGTAAGTATCCATTAATACATGAACATGTACATATTTACCTTTCAATTATTGCAAATTTATAACTTTCACGACCCCATTTACTTTATCAAGTATTTTATTTCCTCAAGTGGAATTCTAAGTACTAACAAAAAATGCATTCCTTTATGTACACCTGAAATCAACAAAAGATTCGATGAGAAATATAAATAAATATAGATAAGAACAAGAATATATAATATATTATATAGATTGAAAATATCTATGTATTAGAAGCCACTTGAAGAAAATAATGACTTTTGAGGGCACGAAAACATGTTGCCCCGATTAGGAAAATGCTTTCAGACAAGGCCCCGCATGATTTGGACTTAATAATAATAATAATAATAATAATAACAATAATAATAATAATAATAATAATAATAATAATAGAAACTCGATAAATTAATACTCGATTATTTAATAAACTCTCTAAGATAATATTTTTTGTCGATCCCAACTTGGGGATAACATAGTAAATTTATAATTTTTTTAAAATTATAAGATAGTATATTTTTTATAATTTCGATAGATCCCATTTTAAATATAAACTAATAATTTTCTATATATTACATATTATATATGAATGAATTACGAAAGTTTCTTGTATTGAGAAGTCATGTATATATGATTTGTTTGTGTTATCATATTTTGATATTATATTTATATTAGAAATAGTTTTCAATGCCCATAAAGTGAAACACTAAACATAAGAAGTATAATAAGGTGTGAGATTGAATGATTCTTTTAAATTTGGCCATTCATTTGATTTACGTATATGATGAAATAATTAAGTGGAGGTTTAAAAGGTATTTTTAAATTGAATATTTTATTATAAATTAATAATATATTAATTAAATTTAATTTATATATTAATTAATAACTCTTTTAATTAATAAATTTGTTATAGAGTTTTTACTGTATTAATAATAATAATAATAATAATAATAATAATAATAATAATAATAAAATAATGGGCTTGTTGGGCATGGAACCAAGGAGATGGATTTGATAATCATTGCGCATTTTCAGCCCAAATAGCAACATAAAGTGATTACGATTTTTTTCAGAGTAAATTAAAATCCCCACAGCCGAAACCTTTTGAGTAATTGCAGATGATGAGGAATTGAAAAGCGGCGATTATGGGTTTAATGTGTTGATGCATTCTTCGTCATTAGGTATGTTCTTTGTCCTTTGATCATATAAATCGTTATTCAGCATCAGCTATTGATTGTGGTGTGGTTAGCCCTCAAAATAAAATAATGATGATTGTTCTTATTCTGTGATCACTGTGTTGCATTGCTTCGTTGATGGTTACTCCTCTTATGTTTTCTAGCAATAAGGAATGGTGTGATTACTTGGCTGTTTATACCGTACAGATTGCATAGCAGTGTGTAGTGTAAGATCATCATGTCTGAGCCCAGCTCAAGAAAAAGGAATTTACCGTCATGGATGGGTTCTAGAGAAGAAGAAAACGATGATAATGATAATCCAAAGCAGCCAAGAAATCATGGAAAGCAAAGCAAGGACCAAAGCACAACTAACCGCAATATTGGAATCAGCGAAAAGATCACTTCTGGGGCTAGTTCAAGTGCCTCGGATATCGCAAAGCTCATGGTAATTTGTAAGCTTCATGGTGGATTATCATTTTCTTTGAGAAATTTTGGGCTTTATTTATGAATAGCGTCTGATTTACTTACATTGTTTCTTTAGGAAGGTGTAGTATTTGTGCTATCGGGGTTTGTGAATCCCGAACGAGGTGTCCTGAGATCTCGGATGCTGGAAATGGGAGCTGAGTATCAACCAGATTGGAACTCAGATAGCACTCTTTTGGTCTGTGCGTTCGATAGTACTCCCAAGTTAAGGCAAGTTAAAGCGGAAGGTGGAACTGCTATATCCAAGGTTGACTTTGCTGATTGTGTTAAATTGGGCATGTTATGGTTTGGAGGTTTATTGCTTTACGAACTTGCGTTAGGGATGTTTATTAATCGTTTTCCATTCTTTGGAATCCCTGGACTTGTAAAGATTCTTATGCTATTCATTTTCTTTTAACTCTCCATCCCCTGCTGATTTATAACCTATAAGCAAAATATGTTTGTTCTTTATATTTCTTTAATGACTCGTCATCTAGTAATCCACTACTCTATAGAAAAAGTTCTTACATATGTCACGTGGTGTAGGAATGGATATCCGAGTGTTATAACAATAAAAAGCTTGTCGACATTGAGCCATACCTACTACATGCTGGTAAACCATGGAGGAAACAGCCTAAATCTTTTGAAGGTAGTGGAGCTATCTTATCATCACTACCCTATAGATCCTACCATTACACAGTACACACACACACACAGACATACTGTTTTGTTTCTGAATGCTGATTTTATGGTAATGGCTTAATGGTTTAGTTTGGACTTTAATCTTTCGTATTGTGTGGTTTGTAATTTACGCGAAATATCAAATGTTACTCAGATACGAGGCCACCTGCATCTAGTAAATCCTTGAAACCAGAAGAGAAGGTCTTGCACCCAAAGAAGAAAGCAAGCTCAAGTAAGGTACTCTAGGCTTTACTCGCTTACTTGCTTTCTGTTATTTTCTTTCTACACAAATTGCAGGCTGTAACGCTTTTGACTACTTTGTGTTATTATTTTACATACATTCCTTTTGTCGTACCAGACCAAAGGGTTCTTTTCTCCTTCAGAAGTGAAGAAATGGGCTGTTGATGATCTTAAAAGGACCTTATCATGGCTCGATAGTCAAGATGAGAAGGTAAGCCCTGAAATTCCATTTTTAGTCATTACTTCCAATGAAAGTTGAAGAGCTTTGACATGATCTATCTCTGTGTCCCTATATGATCCTTCATCTGTTGATAGGTTTACTTCCGTGGTAACGTCGACGTAATTTATATCATCATTAATTTACATTTAAGAATATTTATTCTTTTACAGCCTGAACCGAACGAGATAAAGAAAATAGCTGCTGAAGGAATCCTAACATGTTTACAGGATGCTATAGATTGTCTCAATCAAGGCCAGGTACATTATAATCACACCTTCTTTGCTTTTTATCCAACCACTTCATAACATTATTATTACACAAAAAAAAAAAAAAAAAGAATGTGCGCCCGCACCATGTTTTTATTCGTACATTGTTTTGTTTCTTCCGTTGTTTGCTGTAATTATTCGTATCATTAATATCGACACTAGGGCATTCAACACTTAGCCGAGCAATGGTCGTGCATTCCTCATATAGTCGAGGAGCTGACAAAACTTGACAGGAACAGCAATAACGGACCTAGCGAAGAAGATCTCTGTAAAGAGGCAATGGTATGTAAGCAGATATACGAGCTTGAGTTTCTCAATATGGAAAACGACGATGATCTACCAAACAAGAAAGGAGGGACACAAAGCCGTTCGAGCAACAAAGGTAATAAAAACAGCAATAAGAACAAAGGGAAGATTGCCCGCGACGATCCTTCTTATGACAGCGATGAAACGGTCGAAATGACCGAAGATGAAATCGAACTAGCTTACAACACTGTTGCTTCCTCTTTGTAGTTGTCTTAGGTTGGTTGACCTTTTTTGAAATTTTTTTTTATGTTCGTTTGAACTTTGTCTCAGATCTTTGGTTTATAATTCTTGGTGCAAAAGTATTTATTGTTTTATAAACCTTTTTGCTTACCTAATTGATGCAAATTATATGAAATCTTGATAAATAATGTATAGTCGTGCAGGCTTGGCAGTGGAGCGGGGCGTACCCATCCCCTTCCCGTGGGGAATTCATATGTCGCATCGTTTTTAGTATGTAATATTAATGTCATGTTGTTACAATAATTTAAATAAAACATATTGATAAATTATAAAACAATATATATATATATATAGTTTTAGATATTAACAAGAGTAATTTAGTAAACTTTATAAGATTTCCAGGGGCGGAGTAAAAATTTTCCTCGTCCCCATCCCAATTACAGTTATTATGTTGTAGTAGAATTGGCCTATTATGATGCTATTAGCCTTTTCTTCGAATACATATTTTTTTCCTACTGAAAGTTCGATTGTATTTAAAGGGCTTGTTGCACTATTTAATTTTGTATTTATTTTGTTGATATATTGAAAAAGATAAATAATACTATTAGGAGAAAAGACTAAACTATCTTTATCAGCTTTTTGACCGTTGAACGTTAATTAAGCATTAGTAATTATTTGGGATAAAACTCAAAATAGTCCTCAATGTTTACTCTGTGGACTAATTTTAGTCCACGCAGTTGTCTATTTTGGACCAATTTGGTCTTTCCGTCACGATAAACGTTAATTTTAACAAAAATCACACGCGCATCACAATAAAT
The DNA here is from genome assembly GCA_028392965.1 of Lindernia subracemosa. NCBI lineage: Eukaryota > Viridiplantae > Streptophyta > Magnoliopsida > Lamiales > Linderniaceae > Vandellia > Vandellia subracemosa. Next base: position 660,215 of record JAQPCC010000023.1, read on the forward strand.
CATGTTTGGATCGATAAAATTGAAATAGTTACTGAAATTAGGGCGCAAAACTAAAAAAATTTCCTATAAAATTCGAACATGAGCTCTACATCGTCTGCTTCGTCGAGCTTCATTGGCGGTAGAAGAAAACAATATCAACCTCCCAAATCCTGCAAATATTCCAAAATTTGATGCAGACATAATATAGTGTGGGACACGTTCGAGATTCCCGCTAAAATTAACGTTAATCGTGACGAAAATACCAAATTGATCCAAAATCGACAACATCGAGAACTAAATTGATTGAGACGAAACATCGATGACTAAATTGGTCCACACGGTAAACACGGTGGACAATTTTGGATTTTCTTCCCTAATTATTCTAACATAAAATAAGACTAATATAAGTGCATTCTTCTCTCATCTCACTACGAGTAGGGTTGCAGTAGATAAACGCCACCGCAACTCGTCGCAAGGGACAGACCAGACCTCTCCCCCAAACCCTTTGACTCTCTTTTATCTCTCTCAATTTCGCTTGACGTTGATTGATTCAGTTCATCGCGGGCACTCATTCTCTGTGGTTCGGCGTTAGGTGCGGTTCGCTACAATGGGCGGCGCTTCTCTTCCTCCCAAAGAGGCCAACCTCTTTAAACTCATCGTTGTAAGTCTTTGTTTTGTTTTCCTTTTTTATTTTTCATTTTGTTTTGCTGTCATTTTTGTCCTGTTTGTTTTTCCTTTTCAGATTATGATTGAACTATGGGGCTGATGTCTTAGTTGAACGTACTGAGTTTGCTTATATTGATTGATTCAATTTTGTTTGCTCCAAAAACATAGGATTATGACGCGATTTCTTGATGAGCTTTGTTTGTTCAACTGTGTCTGGAAGGCACGCTGTTACGTATTTTATTATTGGGATTCACTATTCAGTTAGGTGATGTTATTTTTATGAGTAATATATCGCAATGGTCATATATCATTGTCCTCGATAAAATGAAAGTAAAGAAGCTGAAGATTTGTTAGCGGATGGAGTTTAGGGTGAAACTTAGGTTACGTTTGAGTTGGGATGTCTGTTAGGAATGGTGCCAATTCATAAAACGATATGTCGACCAGTTCAATCTGGTTTGTCTTTTTTGGATGAGTTTTAGGTTAATTCCATTTTGTATATATGGAATACAATTTCTATTAGTTCTATCCTTTTTGTTTGGATGACTTTCGGATCGATGCTTGCATGCTGATGATGATAACCCGTTTTTGTATTCTGTGCATGCAGAAATCTTATGAGACGAAACAGTACAAAAAGGGGGTCAAGGCAGCTGATCAAATATTGAAGAAGTTTCCTGATCATGGAGGTATGGGAATTCTCTTATGTAACGGAACTTATAGTGAATTAGCTGAGTCCGTGTTGTCTTTTCAAGGACAGAGGCAATTGGGATTTTACGTTTGATATCTTGGTGGCGTTTTTCTTTTCGCATTTGATATCTCATTTTCCTAGTGTATTTTGGTTTTTTCTTATCAGAAACTCTCTCGATGAAGGGATTGACTCTGAACTGTATGGACAGAAAATCTGAAGCATATGAACTTGTCAAACTTGGGTTGAAGGTTATTTTTGTCTGCATGAACTGGTGATTTTGACTTGATTGTGTGTTTATGATGGTATACCATGATGTTTTTCTCTTTTCAGAATGACTTGAAGAGCCATATATGTTGGCATGTTTATGGCCTTTTATATCGTTCGGACAGAGATTATGGGGTGGCAATTAAATGTTACCGGAATGCGCTTAGAATTGATCCTGATAATATTGAAATACTTCGGGACCTGTCTCTTTTACAGGTATGTTACCTTTACATGTTATTGGCAAACCCAAATCAAATTATAAGCCATTTTTGTATAAGTTGCGATGGCCTTGATGATAGAGTCATGTACAGTCCTTTTTTGGGATTATGTCTATATAACATTAATCTTATCCATTTCCTCTGTTGCTGGTGTAAGGGCAATCAAGCTTCTACATATATCCATCTTTCCACTTTACAGGCACAAATGCGAGATCTAGCAGGTTTTGTCGAGACAAGACAACAGCTACTTACCTTGAAGCCTAATCATCGAATGAATTGGATTGGTTTTGCGGTTTCGCACCACCTGAATGGCAAGTAAGCTGCGAAATCTAAACCATCTGCTATTATTTCCTCATTTTGTTGGTTGTTTCAGCAATTTGATTCATCGGTCTGCAGCATACATTCAATCATCTGTAAACGTTTTACTGTATTAGGATTGCCCTTTCTTGAGGCTTTAATCTTTCTAGGCATTTTACTTAGGTTCTTTAATCTTCACAAAATGTTACATGCATATGTTTGTTTATCGTAGTGGATCAAAGGCCGTTGACATCCTTGAAGCATACGAAGGGACTCTTGAAGATGATTATCCTCCTGATAATGAACGTTGTGAACATGGAGAGATGCTCTTATACAAGGTGCCCAACCATGTTAGCTGAGTGTTCATTGTGTAGAAACTGTTATATTCCATGAAGCTCTATACTAGATGCTTCCTTTTCTTCCTATGGTTTAAACGTCGGATTAATTTCTTATTATACATGTCATAATTTCCAAGACATGCTCATCATTTGTGCTATAGTCTATGTTTGTTTGCTCATGTAATTGACTGTGAAAAGTGCTTGGAAATTTCAGTTATCCCCTAATTATTGTTTTAGTTATGCTTATGATGACTATTTTGATAACTTACCAGGACAATATTTCTGTGTGGACATATTATTTTTTCTGCTTTGGCCACAGAGATCTTTGTTTTTCCCATACTGTTGCTTATGAGTTATTCTATTTTGAACCATTTTAAACACTATCCTAAATGATTATCATATTATGATGCTATTTTGCCAATTACAAAGATACTTTTTGGTTACAGGTCTCTTTATTGGAAGAATGTGGGTTGATTGAAAGGGCTCTTGAGGAACTGCGCTATAAAGAACCAAAAATTGTGAGTGATAGATTCGTCATTCAGTGAACTATGTATAAATTTGAGTTTTGGTGCTCCATCGTTTGTTATTCCTTGCTGTAGGTGGATAAATTAGCAATCAAGGAGCAAGAAGTTACTCTGCTTGAGAAGCTTGGTCGCTTTGATGAAGGTGAGGCATTGTACAGGAACCTTCTGTCAATGAATCCTGATAATTACAGGTAATCATTATACAATTACAATTTTCTCGATTGGTAATATCTGTGTTGTAAATGCTAAATCATGATGTTAATTTGAACTTTAAATATAGTTTTTCTGCAATATCATGCATTAAGTCTCAGTTGAATTCGTTATACTAAAGCATGATGTGTGGCAAGCTTTTCATTCCGAAATGCCCAAGATGTATCCCATGTATGGCTGTAGTATGATTCAAAGTTTCCATTTAAATCAATGTTTTGGTGAAATAAAAATTGCAGACATGTTTCCAATATTTTTGGTAGTTTAGCTATAAACTTCATTATTTTTCTTTTCCAAATAAACATTTATGACTAATTAGATTGAAATAAGTGTCAATTTTTATTTTACTATCTTTCAGCATTTTGAATGGAAGTGTGAGAAAGTTTTAATCATGTATTTGTGTGTGTATTATTTTTCGAGCCAATTCTTAACTGCTTGGAATTTTGTTCAAGCTAGGTATTTTGAAGGCCTACACAGGTGCATGAGCCTTTATAAAGACGATGGACAATATTCTGCTGATGAAATCGATAGACTGGAAGCCTTGTATGAATTGGTTGGCAAGCAATATACTCAATCATCTGCGGTCAAGGTGCCACTCTTTTTCCGTACTTTTCATTTTTTGGCCTATACTTCAGTTTGATAAGGTCTGTAAACTTTGTGAAAGATTTAGATATGATTTTTCAAGTTCCCGATTTAATTAGTTCAATTTTTAAACATGGCAGCGAATCCCACTTGATTTTCTGAGCGGTGACAAGTTCTATAAAGCAGCAGACAACTATGTTCGGCCATTTCTGACAAAGGTCAGCTTTTTCAGAGTATTTTTTCTGGACTTACTAATGGAAAATGAATTTGGCTCTTGTAATCTGTTTTTATTTGTCAATGTCTAGGGTGTTCCTTCGCTATTTTCTGATATCTCTCCTCTTTATGATCATCCTGGGAAGGTCGGTAGATTTTTCATAAAATTATGATATTTTTCATGTTTGATCGACATATTTTGGTTTGGAAGAAAAGCATCAGGCAACTCTTGTGCAGGCCGATTTGTTGGAACAACTAATTCTTGAGCTGGAACAGTCCATTAAGACAACTGGCGGGTATCCTGGGAGGTAACCCAACCAACCTCCGAACTACAAAGTAGCTAGTATGTAAAACATCTGCCTGTTTCAGTGGTTCCAACTCACTGCAAATCTTATTGGAAACATGGTCTTTGTGTTGTTTAGAGTCACATCCTTGTATTTCCGTTTTGTGTTTTATGTAAAGTATTTATTTTCTTTTTACCAATAGATATAAAAATTTTCAATGTTTTTTTTGTTCAAAAAGATGGTTCATCATCCATTGCATCATCAGTAGTCTCTGTCTACTTGGTAGCATAAAGCATTGGCTTGTTGGTCAATAATTGCGATGACTGACTTCATATAGCATTATAGCTCCAGTTTGAAAAGCTTTGCTAGATGCGTCCCTTGCATAAGATTTCACATAAACAAACGTTTGCCCTTTCTTATCATCAGCTGGGTGATATAGTTTTTTCTATACCCCTCTTTCTGTGGCTCTCTCCTATTCGTATTCAGCCCTTTATTAATGGCGATGGTGAATAAAAACTCATTTTTCTGATTGCCTTTGTTTATCGTAACTGATTTTTATATAGCTAGGAAGTAGGCAAGCATAAGTAAATTAATATGAAAAGGAATGTGTTGGGTATTAGATGTAAGCCCTTACTTTTAATCTTGTTTTATTTTCGTTTAGATCCGAAAAGGAGCCTCCTTCAACACTTATGTGGACTTTGTTTTATCTGGCTCAGGTTTGAATTTGTCATATTCTATGAGGGTCATTCCCATTTGTTGCACGATTGTGTTTGGAAGCTTTAGAGTTTGTTGTGTTTTTCCCCCTTTCGCAGCATTACGACAGACGACACCAGTATGATGTTGCCCTTAAGAAAATTGATGAAGCCATAGAACACACTCCAACTGTTATTGACTTGTACTCAGTGAAGGTAATCAATTTTGTTTATTCTAGTATTTAATGTTACATAATAAGAATGTATATATTGATTGTTTGTTTAATGTTAAGCACTTTGTATTCTTCGTATAGCCAGCTACGTGTCTATGTTTTAAATTTTCTAGGGAAAGATTAGAGGCCTTTTAAGAAATACTTGTACCTTTAAAGAATTTTCGTTCTTAGCAACTTCCTTTTACACGCATTGCGCGAGTTAAGATCTGTGCATGCTTTGAACTTACTGTTATTATGTCTATATGCATGGCAGTGTTGTTTTATTTTATTCAACTGTGTTTGTCTTGCTAAATCATATTAAATTTTCCCACAACAGAGTCGGATACTCAAGCATGCTGGTGACCCAGTGGCAGCTGCTTCTTTGGCTGATGAAGCTAGATGTATGGACCTCTCTGACCGATACATCAATAGTGAATGTGTCAAACGTATGCTACAAGCAGATCAGGTATGGGTTAAATGATGAAAAACACTACAAAGAGTGATTGCTCTGATTTTTGACCTTTAATGTTTGACACGTTCAATTTAGGTTACACTGGCTGAGAAGACAGCTGTATTATTTACAAAAGATGGAGAACAGCACAATAACCTTCACGATATGCAGTGCATGTGGTATGAATTTACTCTCAATTTATTGAATAAGTTCTTCAAAAGTGCCAAAGAAAAAATAATTTATAATGAAATTGAAGGTATGAGCTTGCCTCTGGGGAGAGTTATCTTCGCCAAGGGGACCTTGGACGTGCTCTGAAGAAGTTTTTAGCTGTGGAGAAGCATTATGCAGATATTACAGAAGACCAATTCGATTTCCACTCCTACTGCTTAAGAAAAATGACTCTTCGGACTTATGTTGAAATGCTGAAATTTCAAGACCGCCTCCATTCATATCCTTATTTCCACAAAGCAGCAGCTGGTGCCATCAAGTACTTTCTTCTGTTTCTTGCTCTACGGAGAATATTTCTCTAGTTCTAATTTTGTTCTGATGTCACAATAGTATGACTCAAGCTAGTGAACGGTCAGAATAATGTTTTTATTATTCCCTTAAGGCTCCCGATTCTTGCCCTTCGACTAATCGGCTGATATGCAGATGCTACTTGAAGGTGCATGACGCACCTTCAAAGTCTTCAACCGATGAAGATGACGAGTCAAAGATGCCTGCTTCACAGAAAAAGAAATTGAGGCAAAAACAGAGGAAAGCGGAAGCCAGAGCTAAGAAAGTAACCGAGTTTGTTGCACTTATTCCATGTTATAAGTTAGTTAGTTCCATGGTAAACATATGGATTCATGCAGGAAGCTGAAGTGAAGGAAGAAGCTAATGCTACTGCTGTTTCAAAATCTGGGAAACGCAATGTGAAGCCAGTTGATCCAGATCCAAATGGAGAGAAATTATTGCAGGTATTTTTTTTTTTTTAAAATAGTTGGTCGGCATGTTGATCATTATTCCTAGTACATTTTTTTTCTCTACTATCTTTGATTGAAACTATGATGAGGAGAGTGATGGAAGTGTTTCTTGCATTGTCATTATTTTCCTGTAGGTTGAAGATCCCATGCTAGAAGCTTCTAAGTTGTTAAAGCTGCTGCAAACACACTCTTCTGATCGCTTAGAGACACATTTGCTTTCTTTTGAAGTTAATATGAGGAAGCAAAAGATGTTACTAGCACTGCAGGTGCTTACTGAGTTCTGCAGTGAACTTATTTTCATTGTATTGTATTAGCTGCTATGTCAATTTATAATTTTCATCAATTCGGTGGTGCCAAGCCATCCTCATTTACGATATTTCCTACCCTTCTTTGTCAATGCTTCATTATATTATTACATGCCACTGCTTCACTTCCAATTCATTTTGCTCCATAAGTTGCAACGCTGGAATATGCAAGCTGAAGGTAATATTTCTTTCTTCGCAGGCAGTTAAGAACCTTAACCGATTGTATGCTGATGACCCAGACACACACCGTTGCGTGGTATGTTGCATTAGGAAGGAGGCATACTCTTTTTTTAATCCTCGACGAACATCAAGCTGCTGAAAAACTAATAGTCTTTTGTAACATTAGTCATTTGGTAATTCTATATTCTGCTGTGTGACACAATATCTTTCGTTTTGGCAGATTAAACTCTTCCATAAAATGGGATCGATGCCTGCTCCAGTTACAGATACGGAGAAACTCATTTGGAGTGTTCTAGAAGCTGAGCGTGCCACATTTAGGTATCCTCGGGCTTTTTCTTTCGCGTCCTTTTGTCTCTTTAAGTGTCGTATCCTATCTATAGCTGATATCATTATGAGCTTTCTACTGTTAGTCTCTCTCTCTCTCTCTCTCTCTCTGAATCCTTATTCCGTGCTTATTTTCCTTCCTGCTTCTACAGTCAGTTCAGCGAGAAATCTCTAGTCGAAGCCAACATTCATTTTCTGGAGAAACATAAAGGTTACCTTTTATCTTCCTTTTCTTATCATATAAACAGATATATCCATGTTCTTATGACTTCTTGGCTTATTATCTCCATTGACAGATTCATTGAGGCACAGAACTGCTGTAGCGGAAGTGATGTCCATTGTGGAACCGAGCAAGACGAAAGACGCTGTCAAGTTGGTAGAAGAATCATCAAACGACCAAATTTCGCCGTATGTTCTTCTTCACAGCATTTTCATATGCTACTAATTATCCAAAACTTTCTCGTCGTTTTAAAATATTCTTTAAAATTTTCAGAAGTGGAGCACCAGGGTCGGTGACAAAATGGAATCTAAAGAGTTGCATTGCAGCACACACACTTCTCGATAAAACGTTAAAAGACTCTGATGCTGCTGCAAGTAAGTTCCCTCGTAAAAAAATCTCAACGTTCTTGCATTGCAACCAATTGAGATGGAAGCAAGAAATGAAACTTTCTCATTATGTAATAATAGTCCACATCCACAATATTCTGTAACTAATCCTTTAATCTTACAAGGCTGAGTTTACTTACCGTCCTTCCACAGGATGGAAAGTTCGATGTGCTGAGTACTTCCCTTACTCGGCGTACTTCTTGGGAAAGTACAGTTCTGCCATTTCAGAAACCCCTCGAAGTGGGGGAACAAACTCGCCCAACTTTCACCAAAGTTCATCTCCCAACGGAAACCTCGAAAAGTTAGATGCTCTTGAGGATCTTTCCATTCAATAGCTTGAGCCGTTTATTGTCTGTCCTTGGCTGCTAAGTGAAGCACAACGATCATACATACGAAAGAGAAAGCCGCTGGATTTTCAAAAGAAGTCGAGGCGCGATTGTGAAATCACTCCGAAACTGGTATGCATAAACTACATTACGAAAAGCGTATACATTTTCCTCCTTTTCACTGATATTGTTTCGTCGCAACATCTTGGCAAGTCTTTCGATATCTTGCTCTCACTCTTGGGGTCTCCTCTTGGTTTAGAATGCTTTCTTCGCCTATATTCGTTAATTTCGAGCGTGTTGTATCTTTTTCGATTTTGGTTTAGTTTTCTTGTATAAAAAAGTCTGTTATTTCTTTTTCTTTTCTTTTTTTTTTTTGTTTTCTTTCTGCATGGAGATTAGCACAAGATAAGTTTATTCCCAAGTTATACACTATTATTTACTTGATTTCAATTATATTTGAATCCCGTTTATGGATTGGTTAAACATATGAAGCTTATACGAATTGAGATACATCATTGCAAAAAAAGTAGATCGCCGTACTTTTCTATTATCCCGAACAGATTATTCTCTTCACCCTTGAGAAAAAAAAATACATCTCTAGAAATATTAATTTTAAAGTGAGAAAATTAAATTAATTTATAGAATTAACGTAGTCGTTCATATGTCGGCACCGACAAAGAAATTGCTGAAACAAGAAAATATGCCAAACATGTCATTTCTGTATAGATAAAGATATATAGGGAAAGGGATTTAAAGAAAAAATAAATAAATAAATTCCCTTCGGTGCTACTCTGTTCTCTTATTCGGTCGGCCATATCACACACATATACACTTCGCAGTTGGCGATCTCTCTCATTTGTTATTATTCCATTGCCCTAGCAGATCAGATCTACTAGATATAGCCCAGGTGATTTATCATCACATACGCATTCCATTATATTGTGAATGATTCTTCATCTTTACCTCTTTATTTATCGAATTAACTTTGTGGGCTCTGTTTCTTCTCAATCAGATTAGGCGTTCTTCGCATAAAAATGTCGTCTTTGCATCATACGAACGGCGTCGAGGTAAAAATCTCAGATCCCATGTCCAAGAACCTAAGCAATGGCGATGCAAATCGCTTGCAAAACGGTAACGTTTCGGAAAAACCGTTTAAAATATTCATAGGGTATGATCCAAGGGAGGATCTTGCCTATGAGGTCTGTCGTTATTCATTGTTGAAAAGATCATTTATTCCTCTTGAGATTCACCCCATTAAGCAATCTGAATTGCGTGAAAGGGGCATTTATTGGCGTGAAAGGGGTAAATTAGAGAGCACGGAGTTTTCGTTTTCACGTTTCTTGACGCCTTACTTGGCCGATTACGAGGGCTGGGCCATGTTCGTGGACTGCGATTTCTTGTACTTGGACGACGTAAAGAAGCTCTTAGATTTGGCCGACGATAAGTACGCCATAATGTGCGTCCATCACGATTACACCCCTAAAGAAACCACTAAGATGGACGGAGCTGTTCAGACCGTTTACCCTCGAAAGAACTGGTCTTCCATGGTTCTTTACAACTGCGGACATCCCAAGAATAAGGTCCTAACGCCCGAGGTCGTGAACAAGGAGACGGGCGCGTTCTTACACAGGTTTCAATGGCTGGACGATGATGAGATCGGCGAGGTTCCATTCGTATGGAACTTTCTTGTTGGACATAATAAGGTTGATAGTGAGGATTCTTACCCTAAGGCTATACATTACACTCTTGGTGGCCCTTGGTTTGATCAGTGGAAAGACTGTGAGTTTGGTGAGCTGTGGTTGAATGAGTTGGATGAGTATAAGAAGAAGGGTGAGACAAAGAAGGTGGTGGATTAGGGCAGCAATGTGTACCATGTATTGTGCTTGTAATTGATATGCTGCTATTTGTTTGCTTTAATGATGTCCCTATTGTTTGTGTTAAGAGTTGAAGCATTCTTTGTCATAATTCTTTGGTGTTTCTATGCTCTATGCCTATGGTTGTTCTTTTTCTTGATGTATTCATTGTAACTTGGAACTATGTTTTTAATAGTATACTTTGCTACAATTTAAACATCTTGCTAGAGAAAAAAAAAATACAATAAAGATTAAGTTCCTCTATATGTCATTTAAGAGCAGAAGATAGTTAAAAAAGCCTAATTTGCCAGGATTGGGTTTCTTCCTTCGTCGATTTCGATCACGAGTAAATGGTTCGGATCTGAACCGTTAGGCCCTTCGGCGTATAGGGTCGGTAGATATGCATTGTAAGCTGGCAGATATCGCGAGACGAAGTCTAAAACCTGTAAACATTAGTACAAAAACATGTAAGAAAATATGTATTGTACATGCATTGTGATTGATTAGGGCACAACCCTTAGGGCGGGATCGAACTAACGGTTAGAAACTACGTAAAAAGGCTTGTAATAAATGGTATATACCTCTTCATCGGTCATCCCGGGTTTTCCGTCATTTCGCATAGCGATCTCCGCCTGAAATGATGACGTCACAACAACAAAAAAAAAGGGCTCAATGAACTAAGTTGAATGTATTGTAATAATAACATGCTTCACCTGCAATCTCCACTGGTAAACGCAGCTCGGGTCCTGAATCTTGATTACGATCCAGGATTTGATGAAACGGTCCCACGCTTCGTAATAAGCTTCTAGGTTTTTGTTGATGATTTCAAGCTATATATATTATATGAAGGGAGCTCAAGTTTAAAATGATCAAAAGTATAAGATAAATTCACTGATACATTTGTGTTGATGTTCCGAACCTGTGGATCAACTGCTTGGACGACGTGAGATGGAACAGGTTTGAATCCGAGCATCCAACCTTCGAACAGAACAGCCTAGAAACCGTGTAAGAATATTAAACATCAGCCAACGTTAAGAATTTAAATTTCTATTTGTTTTTACAGAAATGCATTATCTACCGTAAGAGGTCCCTCGATTTCTGGCCATTTTGAAGGATCGGCACGGTCACCTTTACCGCTGTATGCTGACTGCAAATTAAAATATAACATCAGCAAAAAAAAAAAAAAAAAAAAAAAAAACATCATCTTTTAATTGTATATATGTGAGGTATTGAGATTTTTTTCGAGTTCTTTTCGTTCTTACCTTGTTGTATCGCGGGATCTTCATTTTCTGACCTGAGTATGCAAAGGCATTCATTCACTCATTCATATACTTGGATAATGACATAATTTTCAGAAAAAGGAAAAAAGAAATGAAACGAACCTTCTTGCGTTAATTTGACTATAGACGTCAGCGTCTCAACGGAGAACGGAAGATCGTGACTTCCAGCATTTCCACGAAACTTTAATCAAAAACATTAAATATAGTCAATTATGTTCATAATGCTATTTTTTCATCAGAAAAACAACATTACATATATATTCAGTAAAAACCAACCTCTAAAAGTCTATTCCCATGATTGCTTTCCCTTAGTTTGGCCTAAGACAACATGTTTGAGAATGCATTAGATATCGAAAGTACAGATCTCTTACCATTACACAATTACCTGATCTTCCGCTGTAAGGTAAAAATCGTCTATCGATATCGTCGCAGTCTTCCTGAGGATTAAAGCCATTAGTTCCATTTTTTTCCATCATATTTTGTTTTTTGTCAATACTATAACATAGCAAAAAAAAATAAATTAGTGCCATTATAGAATCTACCTCCCATTCATTTGGAAAAGGAAATCCAAAGCAAACACCAGCGTCGTCTTTCCGCAGCCTTGAGGCGCGCTGAACCCAATCTGCATTGCAAAATATAATAACAAAAAAAAAAAAAACGAAAAAAAAAATGAAAAAAAAAATGAATGATTTATGAAATAACATTACCACTAAAGGCGGGATCTCTTCTCCTTCTTTGAACTTGGAACGATGATCGTCGATTTCCTTCTGGCACCACATGAAGACAGGTATGTAATAATGGAAGATGCGAATCTTTTGAGCTTCGGACAGAAATAGTTCGTTCAGCTGAAACAAACGACAGAGCTGCGACCCATATACGACCCATTTGTCTATGGACTCCGCTACTTGACCCGGGTTTAGACCCACTTGGTCCACGAGAGGACCCGAGCAGATGAACTCGAATAGGTTCTCCACGGAGGAGACTTCTGCTCGCTTTGTAGGGAAAGTGGAAGATAATGGGCCTTCTTTCCTTTCACTGCCACTGTTGTAGTAGTAAGGGAGACAATGGTCGTTCTTTAACCACGAATGCCCACTTTCTGCAATAAGAAAGAAAAAAGAGAGCCCTTTTTTGCCTTTTGCAAGTAAATCAATCCATCGCCAAAACTACGCAAAGAATCACGATATGCCCACACAGAGTAACCTCGGAGAAATTGCTCAATTTTATAAAGGTGCATTGCTCAATGTCGGGGTGGGGCGGGTTCGGGTTTTCGGGTAAAACCCTACCCGACCGGTTTTTCGGGTAATGTAAGTTGGGTGGGTCGGATATATAGTCGGGTATCGGGTTGTACGATAACCGAATTAAGTAGGTCGAGTCGATTGTCCGATGGTTATGTTAATACTCGATATCAACGATTTTGCGTGATAATCACATTATTTTACTATATAAAAGTGCTTATTACTTATCGAATTTTGACAAATGTGTCTTAATTTTTTATAGAAAAATTTAGTTATCTTTTGAAAATTCAAAATTGGGTTTCCAAACCCGATTTATACCCGACATGGAGGGTATGCCCCGTCGACCGGGTCGGAAACCCGAACCCGTATCTTCCTTCATCAATTGAAGAACTAAGCCAATGAATTGTTCCATTCTATTACCATACCCAAAGTGATAAAAATTAACCCAACTCTCTTAAAATTTTGACACATCGTAAGAAATCCAAATTCATTACCATATTTCAAAATCTCATAAGAGTTTTAGATTACTACCCAATTGGGTAAGTATAGAATAGAACCCAGTGGATTCTTACATACTTCAACAAATTTATTTTTTTTCAAACAATTCAAGTACTGTAGCATAATCAGCATCATAAGCCTAACAGATGTAATACCAGCAAATCATGCCTCGAAAAAAAATAATTTAATAAATAAATAAATCGACAAAACCTCGATACCCAGCCTTTAAACACCTATCAAATTGAAGAAATTCAGCCCTTTATTACAAGAATCGTTCACAGATTCGCCGAACCCATGCATAAAAATCATCGGACAGATCAAACTGGTATGAATTTAAGGTTTACCTGATGAACTCCCAGACCTCTCCATCTTCTTACACTCCACCAAACAAAGCCTTGAGTGTTTATTGCGATTAACAAACGCGTTGGAAATGGTAGAAAATCGTCGGCATCTGCGCGATTTACTATGAATAGAATGCAAATCAGACACGTAATCATTGTGATTACTAAATTGATTAAAAAAATCATAGTAGTTATCGAAATGCTTCGTTTGCGGCGATAGAACATTCAAAGCAGCCATGGCTGTGACTGAATGGAATATGTGTCTGAAATTGCGGGAAGCATATGAACTTTATATTTTGTCTCAGATAAAAATAACAGATCAGATGATGCCCAGCGTCCGCCACGTCGGCATGTAGGTGAAATTACCTCAATACCCCCACGGTAGCCCAATATTATCGGCCCAGATATTAATTGAACGGCCCAAATGGTAAGCAACTCATTCACATCCACACGATCTATCGATCGATCATAAACTATCTATTGATTGATTTTTTTTTTCCTTCGATTTTCTCCGATCTGATCAATCAATACGCCACGTTCAAGTGATTCAGTCGAGGGGAGACGATAATGGTGGCGTCGTCGAGTTCGTCGTGGTCGCAAGCCCTGCTTCAGATCTCGCCGTACACTTTCTCGGCCATTGGAATTGCAATTTCTATCGGCGTCTCTGTGCTTGGAGCTGCATGGTATTGTCTTCGTTATGAGTCGAATCGAATCGGCTGGTTTTTATAGCTGCTTGATTGTTTGATTGCTTTGATTTCATTTGTGTTTAGGGGAATATATATAACGGGGAGTAGTTTAATTGGTGCTGCGATCAAAGCTCCTCGCATCACTTCGAAAAATTTAATCAGGTATGATTCAATGTTTCTTGTTGAGTTCAGCTAATTTTACTGAAATTGGTGGTGTTATTCGATGACTGTGCTCTGAAGTGTAATGTTTTTGTAATCCTTTGACAATCAGAATTTTTCAGTTATCTCCAAACTTAACGAAAAGCGTATGCTCATACGGACATTTCAGAAAATCGACTTTCATAAAGTAAGCTTCAATGCGACTATACCAAGCTCGTGGAGCTTGTTTAAGTCCATATAGCGCTTTCTTCAATTTGTAGACTTTATGCTCGTATCCATCCAACCATTTCAAAGTCGATAACGATCATTCTCAAGGAAGAGGTCGGGGAAGAGATAACATCTTGATAAATCAGATGTGAAATGCTTTAGCTGTCATAACTTCGGCCATTATAAATCTGAATGTTATACGAAGCTGCCCAAAGACAACAACAAGAGTGAAAAATCAAACATTGCTGAAAAGGAAGAGTCTGAGACATTGCTGATGGCTATTCAAGGTGAAGATTATTCAGTCAGACATTTGGTACGTGGACACCGGGTGCAGTAATCACATGAGTGGAAGTAAGTCTTCGTTCTCTTCTTTAAACGAAGATTTTCATTCTACTGTGAGGTTTGGGGATTGTTCTTCTGTCAAGGTGATGGGAAAAGGCGATATTAAGATTAAAACCAAGACAGGTTTCGTGGAAACAATTTCTGATGTCCTCTACGTTCCCAAGCTGAAGAGCTATGTATTAAGTGCGGGCTAGCTACAAGAAAAGGGTTATGTCATAACTATTCAGAAAAGCGCTTGCGAAATCTATGAGGTTCGAGGCGCTATTGCGCTTATTCCAATGAAAGACTCCTCGTGGTTGTGGCATTTTCACTATGGTCATTTGAGCTTTGGAGGATTAAAAACGCTCCAACAGAAGAATATGGTCTCGGGTCTTCCTCAAATTACAAATTCGTCACAAGCATGCGAAGAGTGTGTTGTTAGTAAACAAGCTCGTTCTCAATTCCCGAAAGGTAAATCATGGAGAGCAAAGTGCGTCTTGGAGTTGGTGCACTCGGATATTTGCGGTCCGATAAAACCGTACTCTAATGGAGGTAAAAAAATATTTAATTACCTTTACTGATGATTTTTCGAGGAAAAGGTGGGTTTATTTCTTGCAAGAAAAATCCGAAGCTTTTTCGGCGTTTAAAATCTCCAAAGCTCGTGTCGAAAATGAAGCGGAACGGAGGATTAAGACTCTTAGAACCGATGGAGGAGGCGAATATTGCTCAAAAGAGCTTGATTTTTTCTGTGAAGATCAAAGAATACGAAGAGAGCTGCGTATACACCACAGCAAAACGGGGTATCGGAGAGGAAAAATCGAACCGTTCTCAATATGGTTAGAAGCTTATTGGCGAGCGGAAAAATCGCAAAAACATTTTGGCCGGAAGCGGTTAATTGGAGTGTTCATATTCTGAATAGAAGTCCAGCCTTTTTTGTTCAAAATATGACACCCGAAGAGGCTTGGAGTGGAAGAAAACCAGTCGTCAATCATTTCAAGATTTTTGGCTGTATCGCTTATGCTTACGTTCCAGATGAAAAGAGGAAGAAACTTGACAACAAGGCTGAAAAATGCCTTTTTCTAGGAGTAAGTGACGTTTCTAAAGCTTATAAATTTTTTAATCCGCTAACGAAGAAGATTGTGACGAGCAGGGATGTCGTATTCGATGAAGCGAACACTTGGAATTGGAGTGGGCAGCAGCCTAGCCAATTTATTTCAGATAATGATGCTAATTCCAAGTGAAGACTTGGACTAAATTGGCTAGGCTGCTGCCCACTCCAATTCCAAGTGTTCGCTTCATCGAATACGACATCCCTGCTCGTCACAATCTTCTTCGTTAGCGGATTAAAAAATTTATAAGCTTTAGAAACGTCACTTACCATAGGATAACAACTTCCTAAAATAAAGTAAAGACTTGGACTAATAAAAATGTGGGAAACTAATACTAACATCCTTGTTGTGTTCTGCTTAGTTATACTAGCTATAATTGATGGATTCAGATTCGTAGGGTTTTAGAAGTGATAAATGTAGAAAAGTTGATAAACTTAAAGTTTAGATTGTTGTTAGCTACCAGTGGCTGCTTGTTTTCTAGTTTTCGTACTTTTTTGTCAGCAGCCATTAATTTGGTTCTTTGCACATTTCTCTTATATATTAGTTCATCCGCTTGTAATTTTAATGTCGTTTTGAACGGCATGTACATATTTCGTGTGGTGCTTCCAGAAAATTCAAGGTCGAGGAACCTTCTTTTTGTAATTACATTAAGCTTTGTCGTTTCAAGGGAAGCTATTAGTATCTTATGTTTCACGGGTCATATCATATAGGTTATGCATGAGACGTACTGAAACTTTTTAATTTTCTAAATGATAGTCTATTGCTTTCCTTGGAATCAAATCATATTTGTTACGCTGTGTTCCTCACAACGACTCTTTAACCGCGCCATCATCCTTTGCACAGTGTGATCTTCTGTGAAGCCGTTGCTATATACGGAGTTATTGTTGCTATAATTCTTCAGACAAAGCTGGAGAGTGTTCCTTCTTCGAAGATCTACGACCCAGAATCCCTCAGAGCAGGCTACGCGATATTTGCTTCTGGAATAATCGTGGGCTTTGCAAATCTAGTTTGTGGGTTAGTTTTCGTTCTTCCCTTTGTTTTATAGCCGTATTTCTTGCATCATCAACTGACTTTCCTTTTATTTTCTTACACAAAGGGTATGTGTCGGGATCATAGGGAGCAGCTGCGCTTTGTCGGATGCTCAAAACTCATCCCTATTCGTCAAGATCCTTGTGATCGAGATCTTTGGCAGTGCGCTTGGATTGTTCGGTGTGATCGTAGGCATCATTATGTCTTCTCAAGCGAGTTGGCCAACTAAATAAGGTGTGTGACTTCTATGTTGTCAAACCTAAATGTCATTGATCTTGGGAGTGATCTTTAATGGTATGTATGTTTTTCGTACACCTGTAATCTGTATCTTTGCTTTCGTTTCTTTTTTTCAATCTTTTTTCATACTAGACGACGGAACAATAAATGAAAACCATAATTCTCTGTTATATAACTCAAACTTCTGATCAGTAAGTTTTTGTCCATTTGGTGCATCATAGAATTTCACCTTTTTCCTTGGATTAATGTGCTGTGATGATTTGATTATCTAAAACCCTCGAGTTTATTTCGGAGATGTTAATATCCCATTCAACACATGCTCGTCTTATACATTATTACGATCTAGTCGGCTTGCTTCAATCTTTAGATGATTGATCTTCTCCCCTCGCCTCGCCTATTACATCCTTGATCTGCCCGTGCGTTAACGCCCTAAATGTTATTACAATACAAAAGAGAAGACATGGAAACTACGCAAGTAAAGAAAGCGCACCGTTTGTCTGAAAAATCGTCCCAAGAACAACGACAATAGATGATTCGATAGGTTTTGTGTTGTATGAAGTATGATGAGCAGTGTATTATTTTTCCTTTCCTATAGGCAGATGGTTGTGGCCAAACTCAAGAACAAAGACAGTGACAGATAGAAATCATGTCTTAATTAGTTAGCATTTGGTAATTACATATAGACAAACAAGCTCGACTATTACTGGCAATTGAATATTATTACTTTTATTTTGTATTTTTTTTCAAACTCAATTAATTGTAGTCGATTTAGATCATTGTCCCATGTTACTTCATTGATTGATTCTGTTATGAATGATGTAGCCGACCAAGAAAAAAAGGCCATGAGTTATATCAAAGGAAGAAGAACTCTACGTTTTGATTATCAATATAGTATACTAATAAAATAAAATAGACAATCTCTGAGTAATATTTACCAAATATAGTTTTTCGATTCAGTCAGCTGCACATGAACACGTTGTCAGATCTTGATTGCATGTGCAGATTATCTTTTTTTTTTTTTTTGATTTTGAAATAAAAAATTAAAAGCCAAGCGGCTTTATCTAGTAGTCAAGGAGGATGCCTTAAGAATTTATGAATTAGGTGGTGGGATCGAATTTCCCCTCCCACAATTCCTTGAGTAGTCTCCATGTGATTTACTTTTCATGACTATCGTTGTCAGGTGGGTTTGAGGCGTATTCATCTGGCTTCGGGGATTAGTTCCACCACTGGAGTGTGTGGCGCAATTAAGCCTTCGCCAGATCTGCGTGGCGCAAGCCCACGCTGATATTTAGGGGTTTGCCCATCTCCATAGCCAGATCGAGTAGGGATATCTCGGAAAAAAAAAAAAACCAATGGCCCTTTGGTTGAAACCATGAAACATATGGTCGGAAGGTGCACATGTCTCTGTATTCTATCTACCTGTCCCAGATAAACCTTCATACTTAGTAAAGCAATTTTGGTGGGATATTAAATAATTAATCAATTAATGTTGCTTTAAGAATCATAACACAACCTCATGGAAGAACCGATATTATATACCTTATATTAATCCAATAATCAGATTATTAGTTACACGACAATCCAAATATTCCCTTGATGACCACTATAATCAAGGCGACTTATATTTTGTTGCATATCACGAAATTAATTAATCATTTTTTTTTTTTTTTGGCATGATACGTTGTCTGTCATAATACACATGCAATGGCACCATTGTTTAATAATTCCCCAATTATTACAGTGCACTTGCCTTGTCAGAAACACATACATAAAAAGCCCTTCAAACCCTCTAACCAAACAAAAAAAAAGGAAAAAGAAAATAATATTAGAAAACAACCCATTCATTGTTCATCACACGCCATGAAGATACTGCTACTTCTCCTTTGTACAGCATTGTTCCACATTGCAGCATCCATAACTGATGGTAATAAGATTCTTAACCAACTGTTAGAATATATACATACATACATACATATATATATATATATATATCGCCATTATTGTTTTATTAAGTTACTTAGTTTTGTTGCTAAACTGCTAGACAATGTCTTGTTGTAATAAAAACTTAGGCCTATTGCCAAATGGCAACTTCGAAAAAGGCCCCAAGCCATCCCAACTGAAAGGAAGCCAAGTCACGAACCCTAACGCCATACCCAGCTGGCGAATCTCGGGATTCGTCGAGTACATAAGGTCGGGCCAGAAGCAGGGCGACATGGTCCTGGTCGTGCCCGAGGGCGGCTCGGCCTTGAGGTTGGGGGACGAAGCGTCGGTCAAGACGAAGATCAAAGTCTCCAAAGGGACGTTCTATTCTATCACTTTCAGCGCTGCGAGGACTTGCGCTCAGGATGAGCGGCTCAACGTCTCGGTCAACCCTAATCCCGAGCCTAAGGACTTTGGGATCTTGCCTATACAGACGGTGTATAGCAGCGACGGCTGGGATTCGTATTGCTGGGGTTTCATGGCTGAGTCCGACGAGGTTGAGTTGACTCTGCATAATCCCGGGATAGAGAAGGATCCCGCATGTGGGCCCCTCATCGACGCCGTCGCTATCAAGGCACTGTCCAATCCTAGGAGGCAAAGAGGTAAGAAAAAGTATGCGTGTTAGAATTCTTGGATTTCGTCGTAAAATTAATTGGTATGATTTTTCCGCAGGTAACATGTTGAAAAACGGCAACTTCGAAGAAGGCCCATACATCATATCAAACACGTCGTACGGCGTCTTAGTTCCCTCTAACATCGAAGACGACCACTCGCCATTACCAGGCTGGATCATTGAGTCTTTGAAAGCCGTCAAGTACTTGGACGCCGCTCACTTCACCGTCCCGGAAGGAAAAAGGGCGGTGGAATTGATAGCGGGGAGAGAAAGTGCGATAGCACAGATCGTCAGGACAATCCCCGGCAAAACCTACGAGCTGTCTTTCTCGGTCGGTGATGCCAAGAACTTGTGCCGAGACATGATGGGCATCGAAGTGAGTGCGGGGAAAGCCTTGGCTCAAGTCCCCTACGAGTCGAAGGGCAGCGGTGGGTTTAAGAGGGCCAAGCTTAGGTTTAGGGCGTCGGCGGCTCGAACTAGGGTTAGGTTTTTGAGCTCTTTCTATCATATGAAGAGCGATAACTCGGGTTCGATGTGTGGGCCGGTGGTCGATGATGTAAGGTTGGTCGGGATTCGTTATCCTAGGAGTGTTTGATCAGTCAATTAATCACTTTGTAAGAGGACAAAGAAGAAGTAAGAAATCATATGGGGCTTTGCTTTGTTGCCTAATAGAAAAGTTTCAATATAGAAAACATGTTTTAACCTTTGTGGAGAAATGATCACAAAATGAATAACAAAGATCACTCCAAGAAGAAGAACAGTTAAACAACCAGCAAAACAAGTCGAACGAAAAGACACCGTTCAACGCAAGGAAGCGAGAATTACAACAGCGAAAGTACACCAAGAAACACAGGGAATACATATGTTCAAAATCCCAACTTTATTCATCGGAAGAAGTGAATAGAACTACGTAAAGTATAAGGGCTGAAGGGTGTTGATGAGTACTAGCCCAGCACGTAATACATAGCCGAACCCAACAAATGTTTATTTCATCATCATATGCAAAGAGAGCACATAACTTAAAGAGGATAGGTTTTAGTTGACCACATCGAGAACGATCTTCCTTGACTTTAGCACCGACCACCTCAAGCGTCTCTGATACCCAGCTACAAGAAGTGCCACTGATAGTACAAAGAGCCATTTGAAGCCCATCTGCGTATATGTCAATGGTGGGTAAGTTTCAGAAGTAGTACGGAGAGTATAGGAATGCTCTTTTGAGAGGTTAAGTATAGTTCAGCAGAGCATAAAGCATTATGCATCAGAATATGTGCAAGCACACCGATATGTTACGTAATTTATCCACAAACTTAAGCATGAATCAGAGAAATATACAGACAAAGAGAGTGAATGAATGGGAGTACCAGCTTTCGCTCTTCCATTTCTGGTTCAGCAGCCCATGACAGAAAGGTTACGACATCTTTTCCCATCTATGCGATATAGAACGAAACGTGAAACACTGCTCTTTGCCAAAAGATATAACGTAAACAAAAAAGAAATTCGAAGTATTGAGTCACCTGAGCTTCAGTTGCAGGGGTACCATCTTCATACTCAACAGCACCATCATTGAGCATCTTGGGCATAGCTATAGCTCCACCAGGGAAGTAAGGATTGTAGTGGAGCCCTTCTCGGATCTGTTTTAAATAATTGAACGAGACAATAAGCCTTTAACAAAAAAATTAAAGTGAATAACGGTTTTACATTGACGTACTTCACGAGAGCAGAGCAGATATATGATAATGGGTCAGCATTCCAACAGTATTGCAAAAGCACTGACAAGACTGAGAGTACGAGCAATAATACAAGCTATATCAAAGCCACTTCCGTACAAGTCTAAAATATGCCATTTAGCAAACCGATTTAAAATGTCAGTATCAAAGACTGAACATTTCTTATTCTGCATGTAACTGTATATAAAACTCTTGGCAAAAACCTCCTTCACAACCAAACTTTCACTAAAAGGGGAAAAATGTTAAACAGGAAAGCGAGGGCTCAATTCGTATAGGCTAACCAAGGGTTTCAAGAATACAAGAGAGACACCTGCTCCTTCACACAATATACACGAACTATGCTTAATTATCTCGTAGAATAATTCTCTCTGATGATAATAAACTACTTTGCAAACTTACAAAGTTCAAGATATTTGGAAATTAGCAATCGGATCAAACAGAAAAATTACCATGACACCGGCAGGTGGATCACGGTAGCCAGTCAGAAGAGCGAATACATAGTTCTGACCATTATGGCGGGCCTGAAAGGAAAGAGCAAAGTCGACTAATCTATAACTTATTCCTTCAAATCTATTCAGAAATCTGAACACATGAAATACCACGAAAATACCTTGGTGACAAGGCTGAGATCAGGGGGATAAGCTCCTCCATTAGCAAACCTTGCAGCTTCTTCATTGGCATAAGGATGTGGGAAACGGTCGCTCAGCTTTCCAGGGCGAGTATACATTTCACCCTCATCATTTGGACCATCAGCCACTTCAATCTCTGCTGCCATAGCTTTAGTTTCTTCCTCAGTGAAAGCCACACCAACGAGATCACGGTATGAAATAAGTGACATAGAGTGGCATGATGCACAAACTTGCTGGTAAACTTGGTAGCCACGGCGTATCCTGTAGTCAAAGAGCTTTTTATTGGGATAGGAGCGAGAAAAAATGATTCGTTCAGAAAAACATTACGATCCTCCACATGATAACTATATAAATGACTGTTAACTAATTTAGTTTCTATCCACCATGAAATCACACAATATTCACATTTATCCTCAAAATATCGATTCCGCTTTCATTCAACAATACATCAAGTGCACAAACACATTATTGTAGACAGATTCAAAGAGAACGATCCCAATTAATTGAAACCGTGACACAATCACTTACGAAGCATGATCATATGAACTCAGTATGCCTTTGTGAGGCCATGGATAGCTGGGACAGTCCAAGCCATGCTCCGCTTCGTCGGAAGCATAAGCAATTGTGGCACAGCTTAAAAGCCCAGAAGCCCCAGCACCAAATAACGCCAAAGTTTTGAATATCCCCGACCCTATAAATTCCGAACTACTCTGTCCGTTCTTTGAAGTAACAGCTGGCGACAATCGAACAGCCTGGAATTAACACCCAATTGCATCGTTAGAAAAAGAACAAAACTGTAGTCAAAGAAGATCAATCATTTCCTCAAAGTTTATGGCGTCAGCCAAGTATTCACAAGGACTAAAAGACAATAACTTGATCAACAAAGGAAGAAAGGGTCACACATCTGAAACTAGCCATTAACTATCAACAAATATCCAATCTACTACCCATGACCTTGAAGAGCAAATAATGGCACACCACAACTGATAAAATATTAGGGGTTAAAAGAAAAAAGGGAGATATAAACCCCATTCACCTTCAAATCAGATGATAGCTCATCCCCAATACTCCGGCGAGTCAATCTCGTGATAAATCTGTTTACGTTCCCAAATCCTGCGTCAAATCGAAGAGCAATAAACCAATCAAAGCACATCAAAACAAAAAAACAAATCGTCACAGAAGCTAACAAGTAAACTAAATCCAAATGGGTCAAGAAGCTCACTCATTGTGTCTCGACTCTCTGCGGCTGAATTGAATCTGCTGTTGTGCGGCGAAAAAAGAAGACGCGATGAACGGTTCAAAATATCCTTCGTCACCTAACCCGGTAAGAACGAATCGGGTCTTTATTTATTTTGATTTATTTATTAATTTTATTATTTGCATTTTTTTGCGGGCCCAATAGATTTAGGCCCAAACTTTATATAGCCCAAGTGAAGCCCAATTAACGGGCTTGTAAAATATCAAGCCCAAATAAGTTCTCCAAAGTGGCCCTCTCTTAAATACATATGCTTTTTTTTCTTTTTGTCCGTTCATAAGTATCCGTGCAGCAGAACGTCGATGTAGTCCTCACACTTCGATTAAGTTCACTATGAAGTAAATATTAACACCACGTTGGCTAAGATAGAACTTCGAATTTTAGCGGGACTAATCCTACTACTGATTTGTGTATTCTGTCCTAAGTTCACGCAGACATTGAAGGTCAGGGAGGTCAAGTAATTTGAATTATTTGAAAGGTATATTTCACATTTGGGATTATTGCAAATTTAAATTTATTTTCCACTAGCATTGCTAGATTATTATATACGTCATCCATCTTAAAGAAATAAATATCCCAAGCATGAAATTGAAAATATATCATACACCTTCTTACATAGTTATTGGTTGCAAGTGCTCTTTTTGTCCATATAAATTACATATGTAGATTATACTTTATTAATTATATTTAAAAAAAACAAACACACACACACACGCACCATTGCGCGCCATGATTGTATATAAACCCGATAATTGAGGACACGAAAATAATAATGCATGAAAAGTAGAGATAAAAAGGAGAAGCATGGCTTTAAAGAGACAAAACATTGCTTTAATTAAGGGGATAACCTTCCCTAATTGTTTAATTTCATTTCACATCTTTTTGGGTAATAATTAATTTAAAAAAGAATTTAACACACTCCTTTTTGTTTTTTATTTTCTCGAAAATGAAATATTTTTTATTTAAGGAATCTGCATATATTGTTGCTCATATGGGTTGTCACAATTGCTTTTTTGGCGTTATCGTCTTTGTTGGTTTTTGGGAAACATATGTGCGTACGTACGCAGCCTAATTAGTTACTCTACCTATGTAGTAATAAGATTTTCGTGTTATATATATCTCGAGAAATATAACGTTATATTTAATTAACATTTAAAAAATAATTCCAAAATAAATAAATAAAATTAGTTAGTTGTTGCTGCATGCAGTGATGTATCCCATCCCATCGACAGTACAATATGTGATGGAAAAAAAAACGTTCACCCAACTATAGAAGCTATACACTATTTAATATAAAAAATGGAAGCAAAATACATATTATAAAATTGAGTAGTATAATACTATAAGCAAAATAATAATAATAATAATAATAATAATAATAATAATAATAATAATTGCTTCGATTGCAAAGTACCATTAATCATTGAGAACCACCAAAAAATCATATATATCATGAAATAAATAGAATGATTAAATAAATAAATAAATAAAGGTATATATATAAAGGTAGGTTTCTCCAGTTGTGTAAGCTATTGAGTTCATCTGAAGAGAAAGAAACAAAATGCTGATATGCAATTCTAACAGTTTCTCTGTTCAGCTCATTTCAATCAATATTTTGGAGAGTACTGTCCAAATTCAATGCCACATGGTCAGTTATATATAATATTATATTATATTTATAGGGATTGAAACTAATATTTTAAAAATAAAAAAAATGAAGGATTATTATTTTTGATCTATCTATCTATTTATCTATTTACTTATATATATCTATTATATATAGTATAGATGTCAGGACAGTAGAGGCCAAATTTACATGATTTGATTTGGATGTTGCATTAGATATGATGAGAGAATATAAAGGCCAAAAGCCACAGAACCCTTTTTTTGTACAAATTATAATTTTTTATTCAATTTTTTTTTATTGCGATTTAAATCTAAATTTTCATTGGAAAATGAACTGAATATTTCAGTTGCATTGACAGTATGTGAGCTGAAACGATATGCATATTTTAAAAAATATATATTATGGTACTTGATTATCCTATTCTCAATAAAAATTCGAGTTCGTTGAGAATAATTTAAAAATAATATCTATCTTTATTGTAATCTCATTGAAAAAAAACGTTGATAGGAGGCGTCAGATGACATCATCATTACATACATACACATATACAAACGCCCCATAATATCAAGAAATGTCAAAGCCTTATCGAAAACAAGTCCTAACAACAAACTATTTTTTTTACATAATATATATATATATATATATATATAATCTATATATGCAAATTACGTCACATGGATATCTATATTTATACATAGCGTGATTGGCGAAGCAATATTATATATATTATAGAGAGTTAGTTAATAAACATATATATTATATATATAAGAACAAAATTAGACAAACGTAACGGATTGGTAAGAGGGCAATCAATCAACTATGTGATAATTAACTCCCTTTTATATGTCAATAAATAAATAAATAGAGGCACATGGCACTACACAACATCCAAAGGGTCCATTACAAGACAAACCTCTTTAGAAGGTCGTACTTCTTGTTGTATAAATAAATACGGTGTTATTCAGAAATTTCATAAATTTATTTTATTAAAAAATAAATAAAATTAAATTTCGGAAAAAGTACAAAATCAGCTGCTAAAAAATGACAGGGATATGTCACTCACCAGACTGGTCATTTCGTGTTATGGGGGCCTCCAATCTATTTTTCGCCCTATTTATTAGTATAATATTTATTTCTAAATCACATATATATATATATATATATATCATTTTTTTTCTTTCTTTATCATGTGTGGAGTGTAGCAACATAAGGCCCGTGGTAGGGTTTCATGGCCGAGACAACATTTGTCTATGTACAATTAGTTCGTGATTTAATTTTATTCATTCATTATAAATAAAAAATAAAAAATAAAAATAAAGAAACGTGGATGTAACTATACTTGTCTAAATGTCTAGGCGACGTGTTACGTATAATATATTTTGAGATGATTTTTTTTTTTTTGTCTACAACGATCATATGATTTAAAATCGTAGATAAATTTATTTAATATAAAGATAAAATTATAAATAGATGGCCCCCATTGATGTCTTGGTAATATTAGGACAAGATTAAGAGAAGTGGGCTATGTTGGTTTGGGACAAACAAAGGCACATCCCCCGTTATCACAGCAATGTAATAGGGCACTACTCCACTCTTTGTTCCATTCCATGTGCATCAATTTAAGAGCAACCTTCCAAATCACAACTCCTCTTTTGCCTCTCTAAAATGTCCTTTATTTAACTATTACTACTATTCTCCTATAGTTATTATAAATTAATTAGATTTCTTCCTTCCTTAAGTGCTTGTTTGGTACGTTGGTTTATATGTAGGAGGGTTTAAATTAGTAAGGTTTATATAAAACTAATTAGTGGGTATAAAATAAAATTTGTGTTTGGTTAGTGGGTTTATGAAAACCCACCTGAGAGGGTAGGTTTATCTAAACCCGCATACATGGGTTTAGAGCTGTTATATATAAACCCACGTTTTATATAAACACACGAACCAAACACCTCAACAAGTCTTAAACCAACATTTAAAATCATTAAACCCTCCAACCAAACAAGCACTAATTTTTTTTTTGTGTGGGTATCATAAGGAGTCTGGCTTGTGGGACCAGGTAAATTCCGAGAACTAGAGCAGTAGCATATAAATTACGCCAACTGCGTAGTTCACATTAGGATTGGTACATATGTGACGGACTCACTTAAGGTACTTGAAAGTTAGGAAGATTCAATCCCATGATCTTTCCCTGAAGACCTTAAGACATATCGGGTTTGACCATTAAGCCAAGATAAATAGCATTTTCTC
Source organism: Lindernia subracemosa (assembly GCA_028392965.1). Classification (NCBI taxonomy): domain Eukaryota; kingdom Viridiplantae; phylum Streptophyta; class Magnoliopsida; order Lamiales; family Linderniaceae; genus Vandellia; species Vandellia subracemosa. Next base: position 687,566 of record JAQPCC010000023.1, read on the forward strand.
CCTTAGTTCAAAATTTTTAGGGTTTTTATCCCATTTTAAATGGCCCTTCACTTATTACCACTATTGCTCTTATTATTATAATTGTTTCGTTAAAATTATAGATATTCTAATTTTCTTTTTGGGACTCGATGTATCCCCCACTCAATCGCCTATGGGCTTACGTTATAGATGGGACTAATCAAATCCATAATCTAGGGATTGGAATAACACCTCCAAGCTATTAGGCCAACTAAGACGTCCTAATTCAAAGAGATAAAAAGGCGTAAAGAAAGGTTGATTTTCCCCTTAATTCTCCTTTTTGAATACCCTATTGCGTTTCACACTTCAAAAGTAATCTTATGTCAAAGAAGTCAAAGATAAATCAAATCAAGGGTCAATTTTTTTTTCTAAATTCAAATTCTATTAAAAAAATGTAAAATTGCCTATCAATTCATCAAATGGCACAAATGTGGCTTGTCATAGTTGGTTTCATATTTGATGATAAACCATTAATAGAAAACGAAATGAATGTGACACTCAAAATGATGGTGAAATCTTGGCCTTTCGTTGTGTAATGTTTTTTTTTTTCATTACTATTATTAATTTTATTTAAATAAAATCGAATGATTTTGAGAGGGTTTTTTAATCATCTAAACTTGCTGTCATACTCCTAGAAAAACGGTAGAGACCCTCTAAATGGAAACTAGGTCAAACATACATGTGAATAAGAATGATTATTATTGTCCAGCAATCATAAAATTGCATCGCAAGAAAGATACATATATATCTAAAAAGATTTATATGATCTCTTAGGAAGATTTTATGAGCAAATGCACTTACATGCGTGTAATATAATATCATTGACTATAATAAATTAATCGTACCTAATTGTCATGGCGTAAATAGTTCATCGGCCTCATTATATTCTATTAAAGTGGTGGAAAACTTTTATTCTATTTTGCCATTATTATCGCAAGGGCCAAAAAAATAAAAAAAATAAATAAACAATAGAGGACATATATAAATAAAATATTTAATAATATAATGGTAGATGTATGATGATTCAATTTATATAATTTCTACTCATTCAAATAACCCGAATATTATAGAATTAATTACTTATTCATCTTTGAAAAAAGAAAAACAAATTGCAAACTAATTATAGTATAGGACACACAATCATCATAGTAATAAAGGCAGGGTATTTCTATTTGGTAGAGAAATTAAAAGCCCTTTTAGGTTTGGCCAAAGTGTTGGCTCTCTTGGTACACATGACATGATCATATGAACAATGGCCACAGCCTATATTAATAATGTGTGTCTCATGAAATGAAATACTCATTTATTATGCTTGTTCAATTTATTTCTTCAAAAACAATTCCCACATTTTTCTATCTTTCTTTTTTTGTTTCCAAAATAATAATATTGAATATAATAGTTCCTCTTCTTTATAAAGTTATTTTACCCTTTTCTATTATTTTTAGTAGAATTTTGTTTGATCTCATTTGATATTGTAATTTAGAGGGTTTTCATATATAGTAGTTGGGATTTCTTATTGGTAATTGTTTTATTTTTCCTATTTACAGAACTTATTTCCACTTCTATTGATGATTTTCTTGATATCGTAATTACTATTTTTCGATTACTTACTTTTTTTGTTCTATCTATATTGTAATGTATTGGCCTTTTTTTTCTTCCTATTTTGTTTTGGTATTTCTAACCATAGACGAAGAAACTTATCTTTGGTCCGTGACATGTATAACATTCACATTCAAAATTCAACGATAATCCTTCTAACAAATTCTTCATTAAAAAAAAGTAATAATAACAACAACAATAATAATAACAATAATAATTTTAATTAATAATAATGCAATCTTGTCTCGACACCAAAAATTTCAACTAGTTGACCTTGGAAAATATATTCAAGATAGGTTGCTTCTTCTTACCTCACTCACCATGCCTCCTTCGAAAGCCCATATTAATTGTTCTATTCTAAACACACAACAGACACTAAAAACAATCTTAAACAATCACAATCCTACCCTCTCTCTCTCTCCCTCTCTCCATCTCTCTCTTAGAACATGGAAGATTATTTCCATTTCCTTCTGTTGCTACTAACCTCATACGTTGTCCTTCTTCTTCTTGCAAAGATTGCAGTCCACATATGGTGGATTCCAAGAAAGATAGAGAAACACTTCATGAGGCAAGGAATCAAAGGGCCCAAGTATCAGCTCCTCCTGGGGAATCTGAAGGAGATAGCTACTTTAAACATGAGTGCTTCTGCTCAATCCATGACACAGTCCCATAATATACTGCCAAGGGTCCTATCTTTCTATCATCATTGGAAGAAGTTATATGGTAATGATCATCAGAAATGATATTCCATGTCTTAACCTTTTGTGCTACCTTTAGTTTTCTTGTCTGTTTGCAGGTTCGACCTTTCTGGTGTGGTTTGGGTCAACGCCGAGGCTGACAGTCTCTGATCCATCGATCATCAGGGAGATATTTCTGGTCAAATCTGAGCTTTTTGAGAAGAATGAAGCGCCATTGCTTGTGAAGAGGATTGAAGGAGATGGCTTGTTGAGTCTCAAAGGTGAGAAATGGGCTCTTCATAGAAAGATTCTTCAACCTGCTTTTCACCCAGAAAATCTCAAGGTAATTCAGATATCAATAGCAGTTGATACAAAGAAAATGTATGAAATGATCAAGCTTTGATGAGTTTGAGTTAAAGCTTACTTGTGAAATGAACTCCACAGCTGATGATACCCATGATGGCTAAGAGCATGGAAGAAGCACTGACGGAGAAGATGTCGAATTTTTCGGGTAAATTCGAAATCGAAGTGTCGAAATGGTTCGACAATCTGGTGGAAGATGTTATTACACGGGCTACTTTTGGTAGTAGTTACGAAGAAGGTCGAGAAATTTTCAAATTGCAGGCTCAGCAGATGATCCATGCCACTGAAGCTTATCAGAAAGTGTTCATCCCAGGTTTCTGGTGAGTGGATTGAACCTTCATCTATCAATCATCGAGCTCAACAAATCCGCAAATCCCCATTAATGTAAGAACAAATTTTTAAAAAAGAACTTACAGTGATGGATGATTCGATTGCAGGCTGTTGCCGACGAAACAGAACAGAATATCTTGGAGGCTGGAGAGAGAAATTCGAGAATCGCTGCTCAGACTCATCGATCGGAGGCGCAATCACACGAACAACCATCATCGGAGTTCATCGTCCACTTCGGACGGCAGCTGTGAGGAGGCGTCGCCGTCGGAGGAATCCAACGAGTGCCCCAAGGATCTGCTGGAGCTCATGATAAGGGCGAGCCTAAAGGAGAGAGGATCGTCCGACGCCTCATCGTCGTCGTCGTCGCCGTCATCCTTGACCGTGACGGTGAACGACGTCGTAGAGGAGTGCAAGACCATATTCTTCGCGGGGAAGCATACGACGTCGAATCTGCTGACCTGGACGACCGTGCTTCTGGCCATGCACCCCCATTGGCAGGAACAGGCACGTGAGGAGGTGCTGAGGGTGTGTGGGGCACGTGACTCCCCCAATAAAGATGATCTACCTAAGCTCAAAACGGTATGTTTCGTTATTATTATTATTATTTTTAATTATTATTTTCCATCATTCTTTATTTAATTCAATTTAATTTAATTATTAATTCATTCATTCTCTTGTCCCCGACACACTACACATTTTACCTTAAATTCATGCAATAGGATTAACACGCAGGTCTTGATTTAAACATTCTTTTTAACACCACTTATATTTTGCCTCGGAATTAGTACTTATAAATTTATTAAAAAATTAAATTTAAAAAAAAAAAATGAAAAAAGTGAAACTTAGCATGTGTTTGATGCGCAAATGGAGGAGTTTGTTATCTTTATGGATAGTGTTTGGGAAATGGGGAGTTACTAAATTATTACTTTATACATAATATAATTATTTGCTTATATATGTTTAAAAAATCACCAAACAATCCTAACCCGACCCACCCGACCCATATGCAGCTGAGCATGATCCTAAACGAGTCCTTGAGGCTTTACCCGCCCATAGTGGCGACGATCCGGCGGGCCAAGACCGAAGTAGATGTAGGCGGGATCCACGTCCCGCGCGGCATGGAGATCCTCGTCCCGATCCTAGCCGTCCATCACGACCCGACCCTGTGGGGTCAGGATGCCCACGAGTTCAACCCGACCCGATTCGCCAAGGGGGTGGCCCAAGCGGCTAAGGACCCGATGGCTTTCATGCCCTTTGGGTTGGGGTTCCGCCGCTGCATAGGGCAGAACTTGGCGTTGCTGCAGGCGAAGTTTGCCGTTGCTATGATGCTGCAGAGGTTGACCTTCGAACTGTCGCCGGCGTATCAGCACGCGCCGGCGGTGCTGATGCTGCTGCACGCGCAGTACGGCGCGCCTATCATGTTCAGGAAATTGTAGTTTTTTTAATTTTAAAAAAAAAGGGAAATTTTGAAGTTTTTTTTTTAACTGACGTGTACAATGAGTTAGGAGAGTTTAGGGATTTAACCTTAGTTAGGTAGGCCGAAACTATGTTATATGTGATAAAAAAACATATTGTAAATCTCTTTTTCTTAGGGTTTTGTAGACAAATCATTAGGCCTATCTTCTCCGGCCCATAGTACCATTCTTAACTAAACACATATATTAATACTCACATGACCCATAAAATTTAACAAATAAAAAAATTACTAATTAATATTTTATTAATTTATAATCAAATACTAAATTTACAAACACCTTTCAAATTTTCGCTTAATTATCGTATCATGTATGAAAATCAAATGAATGATTCAAATTAAAAAAAAAATATTCCATTTTTACCTTATTATAATTCTTATGTTCAATGTATATTAATATAAATAAATTATCAAAATATGCCAACATGCCTTTTCATTCCTACAAGAAACCTTCATCATTGATGTAATAGAATATAGTACATAAGAAATTATTAACTTATGTTATATATGGTCTATATAAATTATAATAAAATCTACTATCTTATAATTTTACCGAATTATTAATTTAGAATCCTATCCTCTAGTCGGAATCCACTCAAAATATTATTTTAAATAATTTATTAAATAATTGAATATTAATGTATGGGGTGACTTAACATTTTAATTAAATTAATTAAGACGACAAGGGTAGAAAGGGAAGTTCATATTGCCACGTGGCACTCAAGCATGCGAGTCAACCCGACCGGCTTCCCCGGTCATGAAATAGCACGCTTCGCTGCCTTCATCCAATCTCTTTCCGTTCTTGCAACGAATATATAAATTAAAAAATATATTTATAAATAAATATATAAAAAGAAATAATTAAAGAAACAAAAAGACGTTAATCGAAACAAGTGGCGGCGACCTGAGATCACATCGAAAGAACCCTAGCGCTTGAGATCGACGAACTATGTGGAGAAGGCTCGCTATCCATGTTCGAACCCTTGACCAGACCCGACGGTGTCTTGTGAAGCCATCGCGGTCCGCCGTCGGATCGTCGGGAAGCATCCGCAGTTCGTTGCCTGCGGTATCTCGCCGCTTCTCGTCTGAATCTGGTTTGTATGCTGTTTTTTTTTTCAGATCCTTGTGGCTGTGCACGGATGATTATCGTCTACTTTTTTATTGTTAGTGATTCGTGTTGATGTGGTTTGTGGTTAGGGAATGTCACCAAGAAAGTGGAGGATGTAATGCCGATTGCTACTGGTCACGAGCGTGAAGAGCTCGAAGCTGAGCTCGAAGTGAGTTTTGTTCATTGACTTTCACCTGCAATCAATTTCGATTTCCTTATCGTATTTGTTTCTCGGTTCATTTTGTTGTTGTGGTTATGTCTGTTATTTGTTCTGATTAGGGGAAGAATATTCTGGAGATTAACTATCCTGTCGGACCCTTTGGATCAAAGGTTTGTACACTTTCTCCTCTGATAATGTTGTGAATTCGTATATAGATAGCAGTAATATTTGACTGTTTTTTTATTCAAATCTTTGAAGATATGTTTTACTGTGTTTATAACTTTTTTTCTCATGTTTGATTGATAGTTACTTTGATAGGTCTTGGTTGAAACTTAAGCTGTGTGAGCATACCATCATGAGAGGAGAGTTGCTTCAATATTAGTATAATCGTGAATCTGAAGATGCTTACTAGTGTCAATATATTGTTTGGTAGCATTTTATTTATCTTTAGTGCTCTGTCCAGTTCTCTGTTCTTTCTTTTGTTGGACGTTGAGGTAAGCAATGTTTTAGCTGGTCTTATATGTCATGTGCTCAAGAGTAGTTGTATGTCTAGTATCACTTAATTGAAATTGATTTATTCCTAGTGATGGGTTTAATTAAGCTCAATAATGGTTAACAATCATGGGAAGTTTTTAAGCTGGTGTTCAGGGACGAGTTATAGCAAATCTTTTATCTGCAATTCATCAATTTTTCGTTAATAAGGAATAGTTTTATAACTCTTTTTGGCAATGCAACAAATGGGCAATATTTCTTTTTTTTTTTTTTTCCTCTTCTGCTAAATTGACTGGTTTGCAGTTTGTACTGCCTATGATTTATTCATTGCTTTGCGATATTGCTACTTGTCGTTGCCTTACCTTTAACTCATTATCTTCTATGTTGCCTTCCTCAAAACATGGATGCATCTGATGGGATCAGTGAATATTATATTTTTACAACTTATGATACACCAGAATGAATCATCACAGTGATAATAGTAACAGTAGCCACGAGAATACCGTGACTTGTGTCATATATGTTTGATTAATTTACGTAAGTTCTTGTTTTCTTGTAGGAAGCACCTGCGGTGATAAAGTCTTATTATGACAAAAGAATTGTTGGATGCCCGGGAGGTGAAGGAGGTAATAAATAATGTTCTTTTTTTTTCTAGTGTGTGTTTGTGTACGTTTTGTTGAGATATTCATTATAGTCTTTAGTCAAATATGTCGGATTTCATCTCATCATTTCTGCCTTTATAATCCGCAGAGGACGAGCATGATGTCGTTTGGTTCTGGCTGGAGAAGGGCAAGCCACATGAATGCCCAGTATGCTCGCAATACTTTGAGGTACATATAGTTTTCATCCTTCCACTGGTTAAGACGATCTTTGACGTGGATATTAAAGTGAGATTGATAACATTAGATCGTCGTAAAAAAATATGGGCAAAGCATTGCACCTTGATGTTATAATTCCAAACAAAACTGAGGTTTAATTCAAGATTACGGTAGCACATTCTCGTCGTGCTCATTCGATTCTTTCATTTCTCAGCTGGAGGTTGTGGGCCCGGGCGGGCCGCCCGATGGACATGGAGATGACGAGGACGATCATCATCACTAAATGTAGTAATAAATCTTGTTGCCAGAACGATATCTGATCACGACGACAACGAAAGACTAAGTGATATTCTTCTTCAGATTGCTTTTGCTTGCTTTTCTTTACTGTTTTTGGGTTTTGGTTTGAGCTTTGGAACATGAAAGCTATGGCTCTCTCACATAATAAATGGATATATCAAATGAAACTCTCTTTTTGCCACTTATATCAAACATTATTATTTCGACGGAGAAGCATCATCTGCTAATCACCATCAATCAAAATCTTGAAATATTCCGAGGAAAAATGTGTCTTATTCTAACCATAATGGGAAATTAAAATTTTTGGTTCCTTTTTATTATTTATTATTATTATGCGTAGGGAATAACTTCTCCCCACCGTTCATCGGCCACATAGGTAATATTTGTTAAATGTTATCATATAATGGCAAACATTATAGTGGAGTTGACATTATGAAAATCATTAAAAATATATAAAACTCGTATAATTTGTACAAAAGGTTTGTGTAAAGTTCGATTCTTTCTTAGGCCGCCCTAATAGTAGTCATCACAAAGATATTATAAGCTCTATAGTCAACAAAGGTTAATGATGAACTAATTTGGATTTACACTGATATGATGGCGTTTTTCAATTGATATCTAAATTTACATAGGACAAGATTTGTTAAATTGGATGATTATGATTTAGAACTAATTAGAGATATGGATATAAGACGACAATTAAACTGATATTTAAAAAAAAATTAATATTTTAATGAAGAATAAGAATATAAATATATCTTAGAACTTATTATCACACCCATATGTGTGATATTATTATGCATTTCATAAAAATTTAAATTTAAAAAGGTTTTTTTCCATCATTACATGTTGAGATTGCATTAGATAATCTATCATCATGAGTCTTAGCTCTTTATCTATAATTCCTCATATTTTTTAAAATAATAATATATATTAAATTAAGAAACATACGTTGTTGTAATATATCAATGAAGTCCAAGATATCATGATTGTGTTGGTGAAAAATGGGCAATCTACTGGATTTATGGCGTTGATATAAACTTCATATCAAAATCATCGTTCGAAAAATATAAATTTATGCTATTGTATATATTATAGAAAAAATATTTAATGGAAACAATAGAATAATAATAATAAAAAAAAAGTATTTTCACGCGGTATTTTTCATACCACTGTTTCAACTCCAATCTATGACATGAACACAATAATGTTTCCTTATTACAAGACCGCCTTAAAAAAAAAAAATATTCCTATGTTTATACATAAAAGAAGCAATAAGCCTTCTTTGTGACAACTGACAGCAATATATTCACTCACAATATTCTAATCTGTCTACTGTCAAAGCTTATGCTGTGGCACAATGATAATGAGTTAGACACTTAGAGCTTCACATTCGAGATAATGGCATACATCAAAATGATATTATAACATGAACAAATGATTGACAGCAAGTTTCATTTTTTTTTTTAATTTTATTCCTTGTTTTCAGAAGATATAAGAATAGATTCTTTCCTCAATTGCTTGTAAGAAGCTGAACGGTTCAGGGAAATCCATGAAAGCGTATGTAATATGTATACATATAAAGAATAAATATAATTTCCTTTATATATAATTTTTTTAAATATTTTCTTGCTGGTTTTGATTCCCTTGAGGTGATGGAAAAAGATTGTCTGCTCTTCTTTATATCATGTTTCTTTTCTTTTTCAGTTTCTAGGCTAATGTGCAGCTGTTTCACACACACGTAATAAGGCCTTTTATTCCACACACACTATTACAACCTTTTTTTCCTCATTATAAATAGGGTTTTGCTTATTTGTTCATTTCTATATGTGTCTTCATTGCATTTGTTTAGCTTATTCTTGTGAGAGATCAATATGAGCTACTCTAACTCATCAGGTTAGTTGGAAAGGTTGCCCTCTTTCATTGCATTGTGCTTTAAGTTCTTGGTAATAAATTAAACTTAAAACATTATTTTTTCAGGCAGTAGAAGAACGTTTGAGTTTGGGAGAACTTATGTGGTTAAGCCCAAAGGCAAACACCTAGCTACAATTGTTTGGCTGCATGGCCTTGGTGATAATGGCTCAAGGTATAGTTGTATTCTTTGTATCGACCCTATATATATATAATTAATTACAAACTTTGGTCCTGACATCAATTTGTAAGAATATATAATTATTTTTAAGTAATCGTAATTAGTCATTTTTCGTTGGGAGATAATCAATAAAAGCATATATAATCTCAGAAACAGTATGTGGATGCGATGACCATTGCCATATATTTTTTTTTTGTGGAAAAGCTCTTAGCTTTATACTGAACTTTATTATCACTAAAGTGAACATACAAAAAGTTTTAGTTATCTGAACAAAAGTCAATGGTTGGACCAAAGCTTCGTTTACACTTGAACATGTTATAAGCTTATGAGCTTTATTTATAACATTTTTGTAATATTCCCACTTTTTTTTTTTTTTTTTTGTTGCAGTTGGTCGCAGCTTTTGGAAAGTCTCCCTCTTCCAAATGTATGTATAAAATTCAAATATGTATTGCTTTATAACTTGCTACATCTAATTTCGAATATATATTCGAATCGCTTAAATCTTTTGCGTCGCCTTATTACGCAGATAAAATGGATATGTCCCACTGCGCCTACTCGCCCGGTGACAGTCGTCGGCGGGTTTCCCTGCACTGCTTGTAAGAAAATTAAATATAAGCCAAACGAATTATCTTTTTATATAAACGTATAAATTCGATAATAATATATTGTCTGATTTTCATGCTGCAAAGGGTTCGATATGGGAGAGCTCTCCGAAGATTCTCCGGACGATCACGAAGGCTTAGATGCATCAGCCCATCATATCGCGAACTTGCTATCGACCGAGCCCGCCGATAGTATGCTCGCTCCATCTTTCTTCGAGTTATTATTTCTTTTTTTTTTTTTACGATTAAGAAAATAAATAAAAGAATGGATTTATTTATTTAAACTTGGCAGTTAAACTTGGCATTGGAGGGTTTAGTATGGGCGCTGCAACTGCATTATACTCTGCCACATGCTTTGCTCATGGAAGATATGGCAATGGCGCCCCTTACAATATCAATCTTAGGGCTATTATTTGTTTAAGTGGCTGGCTTCCTTATGCTAGGTAAGGTTAATTTTAAATTCAAGAATATTATTACTTTTATATATATATATTTAAAATTTAGATAGTAAATCATCCCCTTTAATTAATCGATCGAATCATATCGGTTATTGCAGAAACGTGAGGAACAAGATCGAAGGATCGTACGAGGCTGCTCGAAAAGCAGCATACCTACCGATCTTCCTCGGGCATGGACTATGTATGTTTAAGTCCCTACTTTCATGTGACACTTTAATACTCTTACAAGCCCTCATTATTCTGATGTGTGTGTGTAGGCGATGACGTCGTTCCAGCCCGGCATGGAGAGAGGGCTTACAACGCCTTGAGTTCGGCGGGTTTTCGAAACCTAACCTTCAAGACGTACGATGGGTAATAAGAACTCAGAATATTATCCAAATTAATTAATTAAGACAATGATTATCAGTTATGAATATTGTAACCTTAAATCCTTACCACCATTTTTTTTTTCCTAGGATTGGTCACTATACCGTACCAAAGGAGATGGAGGAGGTCACCAACTGGTTAAACTAACAAAAGAAGAGAAATGATGATAATATATGAGCTATTACTATTATTTTTAAGGTTTCTTGATATGTTAAGGTTTTGACTATTATTATTACACATGCCTGTACTGAAAAAAAAAAAATTATATTAAATAAATTTTGGGATTCTTGCTTGATATTTCTTGAGGTGGTTTGGTGGTTCGATCTCTGCCCTTGAATAGCCCGCCGGGCCTCTTGATGGCCGACGGAGATGCCCGACGATCATCTCCTCGAACATGGCTCGGGCCCGTTTGGGTTCGTGGGAGGGAACTGTAAGGCTCGGGCGTGCTTGAAAACCTGTCGAGCCATAGGTGTCAGTGCAGAGCATCCTCTTTAAGAATAGCTAGCCCATTCAATAAAAATATGAGCTTTGACATGGAATGATTTAGGACTTTTATGTTAGATATAAACTAATATAGTGAGTGACATAGTGCGTATGTGTGTAATAATTCGTTTTTGATTTTATTTTTTTCCTACCAATTGAAACTTAGTGAGTAGTTAAAACATATCCTCAAAATTAGACAGCAAAGAAAACCTTGGTTTTTGTTTGACACTTTCTTTGCCCTAATCATCAGCATGGCCACTCAACGTGTTAAGTGATGCACACACTTAGGCGACTAATCTTGCCAATCAACCTATATAATACATATATATATATATATATATTCACATGATGTTAATATATTTCATTTACAACATCTTATCCAATAATTATATTTCGATTTAAATTCAAGGAGCAAAGAAACTATGGCTAATCGAAACCTAAACTTTACCAACATCGAAGAAGGCCAAGGCCAGGTTTTATTAGCTTCCAATTCTTATGCACTCATGATTGTGGATGTGACAAAGTTTTATATATTAAGGAAATAATTATGATGATTTAAATCTTGAAAATAAGTTTCAATACTAATTAGCGTTTTCCAATTAATTTTAAATTTTGATTATATATTGTAGATGCGTAGGAACGACTTAATGAATCAGCCTTCTGATCTCCATAACCAAGGCCAACCCAACAGCTTCCTTCAAGAGGTATATATATATATATATATATATATATATATATATATATATATATATGTATATGTATAATGTATATATGTATATATGATAACGTATATTTTTATTTCCGTTTATTTACGTCATAATTTATGTTTATGACATTTAAAAAAAGACGGGCACGCAAGTGAAGAACATGGCCCAAGGTGCGGCGGATATAGGCAAAGGGGCTCTAAACATAGCCCGCGGTGCAGCCATTGGTGCAGCCAGCATGGCTCAAGGTGCAGCCGTCGCGGTCAAGAACACACTCGGGGCCACTAACGACTCAGCGCCCAACACCACGACGGATCTTAACCGTGGTCCAGCCGACGCTAACCCGGCCTCAAGGGTTTGAATGAAAGCATTAAATAAAAAATTATATGTAATCCTAATAAAAGGAATTTTAGAAGGTTTATGAAGTTGGCTATGCGGCAAATTAGTTGCTGATATTCTATAATTTAGTGTTTTTTTTTTCTATGAGGTTATAGTTGATATTCATTATTGTAAACACATATATTAATAGCCTTTTGGTTGAGATTTTACATCTAAAATACTATTAAAATGAGATGAATAATTAATATTCTGTTGTCACAATTAAAATACATCTTGTTGTAATCTCAGTGGAGACAAATATTTTTTAAGATATTATTTTTCTAACAAACAATGGTCACTTTAAAGGGAAAAAAAGGGAATTAAAACCATATTATTATTGTCGAGTATGTAAATTGTAAATAAAAGGATAACAACGAAATCAAGAAATTGGGCCCACTATATAAATCCTTACAAGCTTACAACATCGGTTTTTATCTATGGGCTTTCATCGTTAACATCGTCAAGACCTAATAAAAGAGAGAGCTTTGTGGAAGTAGTTTTAGAGTTTTCTTCTCTTAGCTTCCGAACATCAATTCTCTTCCTCCCTCAACCATATGGCTGCATGTAAGTTACGAAATTGATGTTAAAAATCTCATCTTTGCTGTTAATTGAGTTCTTATACATCTTAATTCATTGTTAATCGAAGCTTTCTAGGTTGATTAACTATGTTGGGAAATATCTTATAGATGGGTTTTCTGTTTCGATGAGCTGCCGAGATTTAGAGCTTCTTTCAATTCTTTCTTTCTTGGACTTATTTCAGTTTTTTTTTTGCTTTTATATTGGTTCTGTTTCTTCATTTATCTCTTGAAGTTCAACTTGGTGTTCCTTTTTTGTTAATGAATAATGTTTTGCAATTCATATGTATGTATATGTGTGTGTGTATCAGGTGGCTTTGGGGCATCGGGTCTCAAGATCAGGACCTTGACTGTCGGGTGGTCGAGCCCCAAAGTGAGAACATTGCGTCCATCGAATGTCGTAAGAACGGCGGGAAGAAACCTCTCATTCGATGGCGTGGTGTTGTACCATAGACCGAAGAAAGCAGTGTTTGCTTGTCAAAGCTCAGATTCTGACAGTGAGCTTAGCTTAATCTCCTACTACTAATTTTCCATTCTTGATTGCATCTGTTAGGACACTATTGTTTCAGTATCGATTTCGCACTGCCATTTTTATTACAACTTTGTACGTTGTTATCCATTTCTTATCCATATTCTCTTTTTTTTCTTACAATAAGCAATAGGCTCGACTTATGTGGACAAGAAATCGGAAGACATTAAGTCGTCTGATGCAGTAAGCTCACTTGTTCCCAATGCAGTTGAGGTGAGCTTCCTTTATTTGCTTTTGTTTTATAACATAAAAAATAAGTTAGTATTTATCTATTGATTTATTTACTTATCTTCGACGAAAAAAAAAAAACATATTGAGCTTGAACGACTTGTGACTTTAGACAATCACTTTCTTAAACAGGTAGAATCTCTTGTGACCACACTATGTGAGACATCGATTGCAGAGTTTGAACTTAAAGTGAGAAGTCCTTATCTTTTATTACATTGTTCGTCTTCATTACAACTTCTATACATTGCTCGAAATATAATACTATCTCTTTAAACTTCTCACTGTTAGCTTGGAGGGTTTCATTTATATGTGATGAGAGACTTGGGCGGACCAAGCGATACACCTCAGCCTCAGGCGACTGCTCCTGTAATAACACACACAGTTGTTGAGACATCTGGCTCGAATGGTTCGGCTTCTTCACCGTCATTAGCTCTCGCCAAAACAATCCCTAACTCGGGCGTTCAGAAAGTGCTCGACAAGGCAGCTGATGAGGGCTTGATGATACTTCAATCTCCACGAGTAAGATCAAGAATCATTTTAAATATTAAAAATCTCTCTTTTCTTACATATATATATATATTATATAAATGCATGTATTTGCTTCAATGTTTTACATTGCTACAGGTTGGATATTTTAGGAGATCTCGGACTATTAAAGGGAAGCGGGCTCCACCGTCTTGTAACGAGGTATCCTATGCTTAAATATGCATTTTGCTGCTATTTAACCCCTTTTTTTTAAAAAAAATTACTATTGTTATTATGATTTTTTCATTTCGCATTATAGAAATCCATAGTAAAGGAAGGCCAGGTTCTATGCTACATAGAACAGCTGGGCGGTGAACTGCCAGTCGAGGTTTGACCTTATTCTTAGCTCTATATAACTCACTCATGTTAGACTTACAACATTGACATCGTATCATTCATAACATGTTTGATCTGTGTATTACTACTTTGTCCATTAACAAAATAATTACATTCTCATCATTAATCTCTCTTGACAGTCTGATGTGTCGGGCGAAGTGGTTAAGATACTTAAAGAAGATGGAGGTAAGAATCTTTATTTCCTTTCTTTAAGTTTTCTTTTTCCGTTTTTCTTATTGCCGATCATCGAACAAAACACTTTAATAATGTTCGAACAGATCCTGTTGGCTACGGAGATGCTCTTATTGCAGTTCTGCCTTCATTCCCTGGTATCAAGATGTAGTTACTTCATCGAAGAGTCATGGCTTTGTAGCTATTATCTATTGAATTCTACCGATTCTTTTTCTTTTTGGTTCTTGCCCTTGTCTATCTCGTCTTTGTCGTGTCTTGCCGTGCGTGTTTTATATCGATTTATGGAGAGATATTTGCAGAAATATTAAGACATAAGAGCTGGGATTTATTACGAAATCGAAGAAACTCTTTCCAACTGTCTTCCACTCTATTTCATTTGATGTTACAAATCATATTTCAAACAGACAAGTTTCTGTTTAAATCCCATGTTGTAGAAGAAAATTCTTGATGAACGGACTTTTTGCAAAGATTATTACACATTTGTAGCGAAAAAAAAAAAAGCGTTCTTTAATATAATTACATGCCCCTCTGACTCGATCGGCCGTGCTCTAAACACGACCGCGCTAAAGCATCCAAAGGGTTAACGCATTTCTTCCACAATGGATCCTTCGGGGGCAAAAACGCATGCACATCGTCGACGGCAAGAATCACTTTATTCACCGCTCGTACGAGGAGAACTTGCAAAGCGATTCTGAATAAGTTTTGTGCCCCTTCGAGGTCTTGCCTCCCTAATGATTCCACGGCGGGTACTATGGTGTGCTCTACCGTCGCTTTGTCAGGTAATATCACCTCAAAACCCTGCAAAAAATTCCATTAAAATTTGATGGTTTTATTACCAAATCTGTAAGATGGATGAGGCGAACAATACCTCTTGCTCGAGCCTTTCCCGATAATGTCTAGCCGTTAGCTTCTGATTGGTTGCAAGAACGCCGATCCTTGGGGAGCTTCCGCCTTCTAAGGGCCTTAAGTTATCTTCTGTGAGCTCTTTCGCCACACATTGCCCCATATCAAGAAAAGGCACAGAACATCCCTCGCTTATCGTATCGTACCAAGAGTGAGATAGATGGCACGGCATAGCGATACAGCACACTTCGGAACTTTCCAGAAAAACCCTTTTGCTCTTCAACCTTTCGACTATCGTACTGTGATCGACTATGCATGGGGGCTCGGTTTTGGCTAGGGATTGAAGATCTTGGCTTACAGATTGATCAGAAGAAAGTATGAATGACGGTGGGCTCGGGCTCAAACTCGGGCTAGGGCTAGTTTCTCGTGGATTTGAGCAGTTCACTAGTTTTTCGGCGAAGCTTATGCTCGAAACTGAGACGCCCCCGAGTATTCCTATTCTGAAATTCGTATCAGCTGAAGATTTATTATTGATATTCTTTATATTGAATTGATTGTCTTTTGCTTCAAGGAGGGTTGTTGAGGGTGGGAGCTTTACTGTGGTTTGAGTATCTTTTCTCTGCCTATGGCTTTGGCTTGTCGGTTTGCTTACACAGCAGCCTATGTAGTTGAATGGTTTGAAGCTAAACAGAGACATAACTAAGCTCACTTCAACTCTCTTACCAGATTTTTGATGGTGTACGGACGCATAAACTGATTCAACAGCCCAAGATGGTTAGAACATGATGAGAAACATGAATCTAAGAAGCTCCTAGAAAGTTCTCAAAGGAAGCCAAGCCATGTAAGAGAAGATTGAGCCTTTCAAGAACAAAAACTTTACCTTTACTTCCAAACTGAGGGAGAATGTCTCAGTTTTCTTTATTTTCTTGTCTTAAACCATTGATCCCTGTAATAAAATCTAAAACCCATGAAAAAAAAATTGAATCTTGTTGGGAGAATTAAGGTGGGGTTTTAATGAAAATTGGAAGTAGAAGAGTAAGATAGCTCCAAGATTATGCCACGATAATGATAGTAATGAAAAACAAGAAAACCCACCAACCATTTAACGACAGTGTGTGTGGAAAGAATCTTCACCGTGTATGTCTTCAATCACAAATTTCCGACTTGTCATAGGAAGGAAAGTTTTTCTATTTCATATATATTTTTGAGCCAATAGCTAGAAAACAAACATACTTTGTGTAACAGTTTCCAACATGGTGCATGAGAGAGAGAGAAATATGTGGGCCTTTTTGTAATTTTGTCTTTTGGTTTATGATATTTAGAAGCCTTTCCATCTTCTATTAATAAAGTGAAACAAAGGCACCATCAATCTATAACCATGACAGTCCACAACAATCGGAATCTAAGAAATAATTGTAAGAAAAAACGTCCCTACAACGTGGCACCTTGTACTCGAGTCGAAATGTGATTTGAAGCACACCTTCATAGTTAGTCTTCATTCACGAGCGAACGCCAAGCTTAGGCAAACCTTTGGCGAGGGGCAAGTCCAAATTATCGACGGTTCGGAATGTCCTCGGGACCATCTTATCGACGTAGAGTGTACCATCTAAGTGATCGCATTCATGCTGGAAGATCCGAGCTTGCCAGCCCGAAGCAACGACTTTGATTGGCTGACCATTTCGGTCAAAGCCCATGACCTCGACCTCTAAATGACGTTCGACCACCGCCCTAAATCCATCCACACTACACAAAAAGTAATGATGGCATTAGAGATCTTTTGCTCAAAATCTCAGGTATTGAATCTATTATGGTCATGCTCAAGTTTGAGGACAGGACAACCATTCGATCTCAAGGACCATCAAGAATTAGACCAGCAAATAGAAAATTCTTTCGTATAATTTGTCCTTTAAAAATGTACTCGGGTTGTCCTAACTACTTACCTCAAACACCCTTCGAAGAACAATGCGGTTTTGTTACCCTTCTTTCTCAGCTTCGGGTTGATCACAACCTGCAGTAAGAGGTCGCCAAACATAGCTCAATCAATCGATGGATATGCATGAATATCTTGAATGGAACATTAAACAACTGTTTTGTATACCAAAAGATCGAAAGGACGCCTGTCTTGTGCCTCGATCTCCTCCTTTCGAGCATAGCTGATGTACTCTTTCGTATCTTCGAGAACTATAATCTGTAAGACAAGAAGACACATACAACACACTTGATTCCCAGACAGCCCATACTGCATCATCACTGAAATTAAAAAGTTTTTGCTCTTTGCAATATTCTAACATTATCCAAATCACACTACCAATCTGTAACAGCTGCATTGCCTCTTTAATCCAAAGCCATATAGGTATCGCACCACCAAACAAATTACAATTTCAAATTCAATAAAACGATACTAACCCTCAATGGAACCCCAATTTGAGGCGCGGCGAGTCCGACGCCTGGTGCCCTCCTCATGACCCTGACCATGTCGTCGATCACCTTCTGCACCCGATTCGACCCGATTTCGTCGGGCAAGACCTCTTCGGCGGGTTCGTGCAGCACAGGGTCGCCGGCTTTGACGATGTCCGGCATTGCATTCTTCGCCTTGTTGTCGCCTCCGATTCCCAGGAACCAACCGGCGCGAGCAACCGAAAAGGAACGGAGACTTCTAGCGTGGGTCGGAGCTTCGGGCCTGGGGGTGGATACGGGCCGGGTCAGGATCGGGTTTCCGGATATGGGAAGAAGAAGAAGAATGTGGGTTAGTCTTTGGATAGTTCCCATGTGTTGGCAATGGCAGGCAGCTGATTACTGCTTTGCTTTGATGGGACTGACTGAGTAATTGCTTTGATTTTAATTTTTTTGTTTAAATGGGCCTTTGGGCCCCTAATTTTAATGGGCTCATATAATAATATGGGCTTTCTTGTATATGAGTTTTTTTTTTTTTTCACAAAACGCTACCATAGTTCCACTCTGACTAAATCGTATGAATCGAATATGAACTTTATTGTCGATTATGGAATAATTCTGATTTTAAACGGAACTAATCTCTTGTCTTATATGTACTGTCCATAATTCATGTTCATAAAAACTACAGTAGTCAAGAAGTTCAAGTGAGATCGAACTATTAACCACAATATGAAGATATTAAGAGCTCAATCACTTGAAGTTGTTATTGAACTTTATAATTTACATATTTTTTTTATAGAATGAATTTTTTTAACGAAATGCAAGTTTTAGTAATATATTCTCATTTTCTTCATAGAAAAAATATTTTACTTATACGTCAATCATTGGAAATTCAAACTTTCGGTTGGATGCCCATAGCTTGAGCAGTAAGGGTTTGCTAATCTTAGCAGCTCACTTCGTCGACCCCATGAAGTCACTTAGAAGGAAGCTGACTTATTTTCTAATATTAATTTAATAAATATATGATTTTTTTATTTTGTTTTTTAATTACCCATAACACATGACCTTGGCAAGAGTTTCGATGACATACTCTTCTTTTTCAAGCAAAGCATGAAAGTCAACGTCAATAAGCCACTGCACACGAATACTATATATGTGTAATAATAATGTGCCATATCATATTATCATTCAATAGTTTGAAGAAAAGCAAGAAAGAAAGCTCAAAGATGAATAATAGCTCAACCAAGCAAAAGGTTCACTTCAACAACTCCATTGAACCACCTCTCAGAAACCCTAGATTTGCAGAAGAGAGAGATGATGTCGAGAGAAAGATGGATGTAGGAGAAAGTGTCCAAATCCAAGGAAAGGAAACGACCGAAGATAAAGACGTCGACCAAAGTGCCGAAGAGTTCATCAAGAAGTTCAGAAATCAGCTGCTTCTTCAAAGGCTGGAGTCCATTGAGAACTGGCAGAAAATGCTCAAAAGAGGCACTTGATTTTTTTTTTTACTTTTGGCAAGCCTAGCCTAATTTTTTTTTAATTTTTTCTTAACAAGGTTTGTGTAATTTATGTCGTTATTAATGATTTTTAGTTGTTGTACTGTGCCTTCTGCATTGTTTTAATACTACTTTCAATTGATATATATATATATATATATGTGTGTGTGTGTGTGTGTGTGTGTGTGATGGAGAATGATAAAACACATACACAAATATTCATATTCTTGATATATCTCTTCAGAAGACATCAAGAAGATGATTAAAAAAGTCGAACACAGATCACTAAAATCTTGAAGTTGACAGATATATTAATCAAGATTTCGAAACTATCCTGACAGAAATGTATATCCTCGTTTTAAGGGTTTTGCGGACGATCATTTCGATAGGCAATCCACAGGTGGGCTTACGGTATGAGTAGCAATTCCATGGGCATTTAAGCATTTAGCCGTCGCCGGACCACCGTTTGAGAAGGCTGATTTTATGTCCACGTCGATCATTGTAATATTCGTGCAAGGAACTGCCTCACTACAGCTTAGGTTAATCGTGTCTTTCTTGCTTATAGATGTTCCTCGGAGTCCGACATATCTAATGTTGCTTATTTCGACGGCAGATTTCTGAAAGTAGATGGCAGACGACAGAACAAATAAGACAATCGACGGAAAAGCATATGAATTGATTATAGACAAAGGATGATTGTGTAAATATTCTTACTTTGTGGTCGGAACATTTCTTATGGGGGCAATAGTACTGATCGATGATTACGGGGTTGTCTGTTTGTATGAAGATTAGATCCTTGAACGAAATATTCCTTGCAAATCCAGAACCTCCCTAGTAAGAAAAAATCAACGGCGAATCATTATAATCATTGTCAAAAAAAAAAAAAAAAACAACTAAACATATATGCTTTTGAGATATATATTGTTCATGTTTTTGACCTGCCATGTTTTAATTCTTGCTCCATTGGTAGATCCCTTGAAAGTACAATTACGAACGTGTATGTCTTGGACCTCGTCGTGGCGTCCCTTTATACCTAAGCTTCCAATACTTGCAAAAAGATAGTTTGATACAATGTAAGAAAAATTACTCACGAAAAAAGTTCACGAAAACTCAGCCCAATTATGTAAGAAAACGATATCACTGTCGAATCTCCGAGCTATACATACCTAATACATTAAAAACAACTAAATTATAACATGAGACGATACCTTATTCCATGTCCTGGCCCGCACGTTATATTATAGATCGTGACATTAGATGTGCCGGGATTGATGGCGACGCAATCATCCCCTTTTACGATAATCATTGTTAGTAATAACAACACATAGTATGGCTAACTTGGGAGAGAGAGAGAGAGGGAGAGAGGGAGAGAGAGAGAGAGAGAGAGAGAGAGAGAGAGAGAGAGAGAGAGAGAGAGAGAGAGAGAGAGAGAGAGAGAGAGAGAGAGAGAGAGAGAGAGAGAGAGAGAGAGAGAGACCAGTTGCCATGACACTATGGCGAACTTGAACATTGGTGGAATGGCTGATATCTATCCCGTCGGTGTTAGGGCTCCTTCGAGGGGCCGTTATGTTCAAGTCCGTGATGATTGCATTATGGCACGATCTCAACGAGATGTGGTTCTTTTGGCTGTTCTTGTGATTCAACGCTTGAATGTGAAGGTTGGTGCAGTTCGAAAATCGCATCGCCTTAACGTAAACATTTATTAAAAGCGTACCATATTAGGGTTTTACGTTGTTGCTTATTTTGCTATTAGGTTTCGAAAGAATAAGTGGAGAAGAAACTTGCAAGCTCAAAATTTTCCACTTACCGTAGGTCTTTCTTTGCTTTCTTTGGTCTGATTGAAGCAATATAGAAAGCAGTCAAGAAACAAGACATCATAAATGAAATATCAATATATGTATAGATATAAATCATTATTACCTTCTCTAGGGCAAGTGGAGAACAATGTTTACAAGCCGACTGCTTCCACCATGATTCTCCGCGGCCATCGATCAAGCCTACTCGATTCCCATTGATGGTGAGACCGTTGATCTTCGTAAAGTGAATCCATTCGTCTTGGTGTTTCTTCTTCCATTGGGGTTTTCGAGGTGAGACGATATGGCCCAAGATCTGCAAATTTTTTGTGATGAATTTTTTAGGGTTTTCATCCCATGATTTTGTTGATGTGTGGCATTTAATCTCAATAGATATAAAAAGCAAGCGGCTGATAACAATATATATTTAATAATTTTATTTTTTTTGTAATCACCTCGAATGTAATAGAAGTAGGTTTGCAAGGGCCTTTGAAGTCAATTTGGGAAACTAAATATGTCTTATTAGTTGGAACTGTGACCATTGCACGACTCGAGTCTTTCCTGCAAGCTGCCTCCCAAGCCTTGCCAAAAGCCTGTAATAATATTTTTTTTTCAATAATAAATGCAAATAATAATAATAATAATAATTAAAAATATGATAGATGAAATCCATTGTTTTTCCATGCATGCATCAAGAGACATTGTGAAATAATTAACCAAGTATACGCATAACTAAACAAAAGTGAAATTAAATATCTAATTACGTCCGCATCATCGGTTTTTCCATCTCCAACGGCTCCAAAATTAGTCACATTGATTGTGGTCGAGTTCTCAGTTATCGGCAAGTGCTCGTGGTGGTGCTTGTGGTGGTCGTGCGAGGATCGACGGGCGGTCAGAAGCATTGATGAGTGTAAAACTAACAATGCCAAGCAAAAGATTACGGCTAAGCTTTCCTGCAAGAAAGAATATAGTACATTGGCCATGTTGTGTTCTTGAAAAAAAAAATTTTAATGAATAAATAATTTTCTACTGTTTAATTTTTTCATACCATAGTTTGATGAGGTTGACGATGAGTTTTGCTATAGTTGTTTGCAGTTGTTTAGCTCCGTGGTAATAAAATATATACATGATTTATTGAAACCATATTGAAAATACTACAAAGAAAGTTTAATATCATTAGCCACTTTCTGTAATTAGGTGTATCATTGCCTCAAAAAATGCATATTGAATTTAATGGGCCATCGACTGTTTCTTCGAGTTCATTAAATTATTTTCGATTATTTAAAGTATTTAAATGAAGCATATATTCATTAATACGTTAAAATTTGGTGTTTATCATCAGATAGTGACTCAAAAGATTCCATTGCCCTAGTTTAGTCTTATATCTTGGAATTATTTCACTCGAAACATTATATATATATATATATATATATATATATATATTATACATCAAAGAACTAATTAGACCCAATTAAAAAAATTATAGAGATTGAACAATAATTATAGAAACTTCGAAACATAAAGCACAACTTTTATTGAAACACACAAAGTACATTGGATGAATATAAGATCCAATATTCATACAGATACAATAATTTAAATCTTTCAACTCTATTGTCCGCACTTATTTATGCTACACTATCCTATATATTCCCACATATAACTATATATATATATATGTCTATATATAAATAATACAATTTATGGTAATAGACAGCTGACGGCAGGGCTTGTGTTAGTAGCTTTACCATGAGCATTATAACAAGTCGAATAAACTTTATTTCCAGGAATTGAGGATTTAATATAAACTTGATTAAGGTTAATGTTCTTGCAACTTAGGGTTTGGCTACAGCTCAAGTTTATCACATTCTGTGAAGCTGATGTCCCTGTGATTCCATTGTATGTAATGTCACTCACAGCTACAGCCGATGTCTGCATTATTTACCATAAATAAAAGAAATTAAAATTTTAATCAGTTGAATAAATATATATATATATATATATATATATATATATTTAAATGTACTCACGAAGTTCTTGCAGTTCACTCGAAGAGGGCAGTAATATTGGTCAATCTGAATAGGGTTGTTCACTGCAATGAGCTTTATTCCTTCGAATGATATCCTTCTTGCATATCCTTTGCCTCCCTGCAAGAAAAAAAATTAAATATATGATTTAATTTATGGGACAAATCGTAAATCGAACGGTGAAATGATCGATCACCTGCCATGTCTTAATCCGTACTCCCGATAGAGTTCCCTTCAACGTACAATTTCGTACGCGTACATTCTCCACGATATCGTTCTGACCGCCTTGTCCCAAGGCTCCAATGCTGTGATTTTTTTGATATTTCTCAATAATTAATTAGTAAAAAAATTGTATCTAATATCCATGATTTTTCCTCTAATTATTCAACTTTCTAAGATTAAATTGCGATTAGAAAAAAAAAAAAAAAAAAAACCTGATGCCATGGCCCGGCCCGCATGTAATTCCAGATATATAGACGTTAGAAGATCCACCACTGATGGCTATGCAGTCATCGCCTGTTAGAAGTGAATTTGTGACAAGATTTATATTAATATCTAATAATCATAATATATATTTTTTTAAATTCGAACATTTATAAGATGATTAATTAACCACCTGTTGCAATAAAAGTGTTCCTTATTTGAACATTGGTCGAGCCAGAGATGTCAATCCCATCCGTGTTAGGGCTATCTCCGGGCGCTATTACACGAAGGTTCGAAGCCACGACGTCCTTACTCGACAAGATCAAGATTTGACTTCCCGGCCCGTTGACTTTAGTCAACCCCATCAGTCGAAGCCCGTTGCATCTATGGAATATAATACCCTAATAGATATATTTTTTTATACATATAAAGATTAAATCAATGATCAAAGTGTTCAGTTATATCATTTATTCAAAATTATAGAAATGTTTTTCTTCTTATTCACTCACCGTTGGCCCCTTGCAGACTACTCCCTGCATATATACACATGGATTAAGTTTATCAAATTCAGAATTCAGTTAATATATATATATATATATATATATATATATATGAATTATTTTCAATAGTTGCTTTGCTTACATGGGATGGATCATTATAGCAAGGAGCCTTAGGCCACCATGATGAACCTTGAGCATCAAACACACCTTTGCCACTCATCATAAGTCCATTGATGTTAATGAATATCATCCAAGCTTGCTTTTGTTTCCCCGTCCATCGTGATTTCGCCGGGGCAATAATTCTCCCCGACACCTTTTTGATAATTCAATAAATATTTAATCTATGTATTATATATATGTATGTGTGTTATATTTACCTGCATATAAATTTTAGGAGACTTGCATGGGCCTTTGAAAGTCAACGGATTGAGAAAGTATATCTTCTTCGGAGGTATGATCACAGCGGGTGCATTAGGTCCATTGTAGTCTTGACAAGCTGCTTTCCAAGCTTTCAAAAATGCCTGCAAATTATTATTAATATAATTATTTAATTGAAGTTATATATATATGTATTTATGACTTATGTATGTATCAAATTTACTTGCGAATCATCAGTTTGTCCATTTCCAACTGCACCATAGCGCATCACGTTGAACTCAGTCATTGCTCCCAATGAAGAAGTAACCATACAGCAAATTAGCAGCAAGAAAATCAGCATAGAGCAACGTCCTTGACGACCCTGCAATAAATTAAGATATTAATTATATATACATATATATATAATATATGAAAGAAGTGGAGAACTGTGTATATAATAACCATTGTGGAAGAGATCTGCATGCATTAGATAGTTTCAAATCTGTTTATATTCGGCGAGACTATATATAGAGTGAGCTTTCATCACATGCAGCAGCTTGCTTGATTATATAAACGTTAAAGGAACAAATGAAATGGAATATCCTTACATCTTATTATTATTATTATAACAAAATATGTAATTTAATTATATATTTTCTCGTATCGTGTAAGCCACTAAAAGATCACGTGATTGCCCATCAATTGAGCTTAGTCCAGACTTTGACGTTGCTGCCTTATCAAGGAAAGCGATTCAATCATAGTATACAAATTGCAGAGAAATAATTAAATTTTATGATTAACAAGACGATCTATATATTAAATTATATAATCTCTCTCTCTCTTTTCTGGTTTATCTGACGGAAAGCGTTGTGTGTATCTCGTATTAGCAAAACTAGGGTATTGATTTGTATGACCGAATATTCTCTAGAATCGTGTATTGTAATCACTTTCCAAAGACAATATTTGGACCCTGCACGAGTTATACCAAATCTTTCCCGAGATGACTAGAGAGACTTTTGTGTTTGTATGAATTCTGTGTGTTTGTGTTGAGTATTTCGATGCTTATTTATAACCCAAAATATGACTAGTTGTGTCCATTCGTCAGCATGCATGACTTGTCCAAAGTTGGTGTCCTTTGAAGTAGACACATCTTTTCAGTTCAAGTGATGACACTTCTTGGGGTGCTGATGCCAGTAGGGCGCCGACCCCCGCATGCTTTAGGGTTTCGAAATAAAACGATGTACGAGTGTGCGCTCCATACCTCCTTACTTATGTATTTTATTTCCTAATTACACTAAAATATCTAACATCTCTTTTAACATCCTTAATCTTTACGAAGAAGATAACGAGGGCCATTTTTGTATGTCTTAAAGAAATTGAAGTAATCCAAATGCATGTGACGCCGTTGACTAAGAATTAACCGCAAATTAAGGCCATTAAGGGTGTAGGATTATCTAAATAGGTCATATTAACATAAATACAATTTCATATCAGATAATTATTGACAAAAAAATATGAACTTTTTCTATATGGGTAGTGGCTAGACAACATTTGTCCCGATACATAGCCGCAATGCATGAGCTTTGCCTGCAATGTTCTCTGTCTAGACACATGGTAGTTATTACAACACTTCTAAACCTCCGTTCAGTTTTCTCGCCCGGTACGGGCCCACCGAGAAATATGGTCGTCCCGGACGGGATTTTTTCCAAGAACAAAGACGGCTTTGAGGGTTTACCCGAAAAAAAATTCCTGACTGGAAAGATTCAGAATTTCTTACACGGGGATAACATAGGAAACAGAAATACATAATGTTCTCACTATCATGATAGTGTGGCATCAGTTGCAACAAGCAATTCAATAGCCGAAAAAAAGAAAGAAAAAACCAGCTTAAGTCGAAGCATACGAGGCATCGCCGAGGACAAAAAGAAAAGAAAAGAAAAGAAAGGCATACTACTGACTCTGCGACGACGAAGCAACAGCGGAGATGGCCCGACAGTTGTTGAATCCGTACCAGGTTTCTGCGGGGATCATTACATTGTAATAAAACGACACGGGCTGTGAGTTGTATCCGTACACCGTGACGTCGTATGGTATCCAACCGTCTCGACCGCTTCTGTAGAGGTACAAGTAGCATATCTGATACGTGCAAGGCCCGTAGAGCTCAAAGGTATCCGTCGAACATCGCTCGAACGTTCTTGAGCTTGGGTCGTCTAGTCTAGGTGCATAAACCTATTGATGCAAGCAAGAAGAAGCATTGTATAGTGTCCAAATCAAAGAACTATTACACACACAAACACACAATATTATCTAGTCTTGATCAATGTTTATCTACCTGGGTAAACAGCAATGTACAGTATTAAGAAGCTAGAAATCAACCTCAGCTACGATTACAAACTAACCCAACGCTGATACAAAACTGAAGACGATTGATTAATGATTAACCTTCGATGTAACCAATTTCAGGGATGCTCTGTGCTTCAATTTCACTATGAACCCTAGAAATAGATTCACTGCTATAATAAATTGGGCATTTTTTTAACGATTGAAATTTGTGACCTGATTTCCATAGGCGTCGCCGAAGGAAAGACTGATGCGGTCCCGCGTGTACTTTGTCGAAGAGCAGCTCGTTCTTATGCTCACCGAGAACGAACAAGTGCCTGCATTATCATCCTACAAAATCAACATCATACTTTTTAGCTACTACGAAAAAATGGAGGCAGTCAACGATCGGATGCCTCGATCAATCGAGAAATAGCAGTCGCAGAATCGTCAATTTTTTTTCAAACCCGAGTTTTGTTGACGGCGAGGTTTGTCACTGAGTGAGGGCTTTCAACGATTGATCTTGACAGTGAAGAGCAGACGAAAAGGGATAGAATCAGCAGAATCAAGAGAGTCCTCATAGCTTCCGCCGAGCTGAGAATTTGAAATTTTTTTGCTTCGCTAGTTCTGCGGAGAACCATAGATGATCAGTCTTCGATCTGTTGATGATGAAGGTGGGGCCGACACGTGTCTCTTACGTGTCTAAAAAATAATAGGAAATTTAATATATATATATGTTATATAAATAGTTTTTTATAGTTAAAGAAATACGAAAAAAAGAAAAATAATATTAGAGGCACTAATTATTATATATAAATCATTGATTTGATTTCTGACCTAACTCTATTGCACGATATTACGTTAGTCTATAAATATCTGTATTGAAAGCTCCTATCACCAATTTTTGCAGCTATAGTATAGAACTAAGAATTGATTATCGTGAGCTAATTAATATATATGCATTTCATAGAGAATTATTTTTCTATTATTTTATATTAACATATATTTAAATATATATAGTATTCGTACTGATGTCGTGACAAATTTATCTAAAAACATGAAGGAAATATTATATTTAGAATTTATATATTTTATCTTCAATACACGTATTTACAATATCCAATAACTATATGACAATTTTGTAATTTTTGAGATTATAATCTATAAGCCATTCATAAATATGTCTGATTTAGATATCGTTCTCATAATCAATAAGCTTTGCTGCTTATATGGTAGCATTATTAGAGTGAAACATTACAATCAGTTAGAGAATCAATGTTTATGTTTTTATAAATACATATTTAGTTTGGTGGTGTGGTTGTTTAAGTTCTTTTATTAAAAATAGACCATTTAGCTCACGAAGATCTAATAAATTAAACTTATTAAAAATTAAAAACGTTCAATTTATGTGTGTCGCTAATTGTCTGATATTCCTAACCAAACTTATTATTTTGTCGAATTTAAAAGTTTCATTTAATTTATATATATTAGCAATAGAAAAATAGTTCTAATATATATATATATATATATATATTCAATATTTATTTGAACGGAGCATCATTCACTCATAATGTTTTAATCATATATATATATAAAAGTTGGATAGTTTTCACCTCAGTGCGACACGTCAGCAAAATCCAGCCCCCTCCATGCGACACGTCAGCAAAACATGAGCAGGAAAAATAAGTTTTTTTAGTCTAAATACGTTGTATTTATTGTGGATTCATTTTTCAATGTTGTTGGAATACCAAGAGTCACCAAGATCAAAGAACCTCTACCAGGCAGCGAAGAGTCACCTGAACTGCACGCCTACTTCCTCAGCATCTCCCAAGCCTACGGACCCATATGCTCTTTAAAACTCGGACAGAAGGTGGAAATCGTAATATCCTCGCCGGCCCTGGCCAAAGAGGTACTCAAGGAACAAGACACCACCTTTGCAAACAGAGACGTGCCTGTCGCCGGCCGGGAAGCACCTACGGCGGGCACGACATAGTGTGGACGCCGTACGGACCCGAGTGGAGGATGCTGAGGAAGGTCTGCATCCGCGAGATGCTCAGCAACACCAACCTCGACTCGGTCTACGATCTCAGGCGGAGGGAGCTGAGGCGCACGATCAAGCACCTATACGACAAGAATGGGTCCGCCATCGATGTCGGCGAGCAGATTTTCTTGATGATGCTCAACGTGACCACGAGCATGTTGTGTTGCGGGACTTTGAAGGGGGACGATGCTAGGGCGACTAGCGTCGGAGCTGAGTTCAAGCACGTGGTCAGCGAGATCACCGCCTTGCTGGGCCAGCCTAATTTCTCCGATTTCTTCCCCTGGTTGGAGAGGTTCAACCTCCAAGGGATTCAGAGGAAGATGAGGGTTTTGGCGCAGAGATTCGATAAGATCTTTGAGAGCGTCATCGATCAGAGGATGAAAGGAGGCAGCGGCGGCGGCGGCGGAGATAAGGATTTCGTGGAGGTTCTGCTGCAGCTGAAGGAGGTCGGAGATGGGAAGACGACCTTTACGCTGACGCACCTTACACTAAGGTATCCCCCTCTATCTACCAAAAAACTCACTACGCTGTCATTAACATCACTACTACCATTTTCCTCATTATTATTGCCGATGTACCTCAAAGCTCGACATCGAAAACCTCGGATGCCCACTCTTCCGTAACAACAGACCAGACCCACCTCGGCAAATCCACTTCTTCGGTAGGAGCTTTGCCCGTTAAGAGCTCGAGGAGCAAAACCCCGAAGCCGTAGACATCGGCCTTCTGAGGGACCCTATGTGGCTCCGTGACCTCCGGTGTCTGGTAGCCCTTGACCCGTTGAGGGGAAATCGTGTTAGAGATTGGAGGGAAAAATGAGCAACGTCCCTTGGTCTAACATCAGGTCGAACTTATTCCTACATCGAAGCCGCAAAACTCAGCCCATTGATGAGGTAAATGCTTACTTATTGATGTACCTAATTGTTAGTAAGTCCGATGTTGTGCTGGTCCATGCCAACGAATAGAGTAAGAAGTTTTTTTTATCACCGTGCCGTTTGTGTTTCATGTTATAGCCTGAGGTCATCTTTGTTTGTTTTCCACTATGAAGCAACAAGAGAATTGTCTTTACTCTTCATCTGTGCTTGCATTTGTTTTTGCTCTTTCAGTGCAGTGCATTCATTTTATTATTAGTTTATTTGACCAACTAAAGGTTAAATGATAGGTGATGGTATGCCATTGCAAACCTCCATCAGATGGCAGAATAGGTTGTGGAGCTAGGTGTTTAAATCGGGTGCTTAACATGGAGTGTGTTTGGGGAACTTGTCCGTGCGGTGAACTTTGTTCAAACCAACAGGCACATCCCTTGCCTTCTTTTGAATTTCCTATTGTTTATCATACGTAAACTCAGTTTTCTTCTTTTACTTGCAGTTTCAAAAACGCAAATATGGTAAGTTGAAGTGGTTCAAATGTGGCAAGAAGGGTTTTGGCCTTCGAGCGCAAGAGGACATCCAAATATGCTAAGTTGAAGTCGTTCAAATGTGGCAAGAAGGGAAGAGGACATCGTTGTGGGGAAATTTATCATTGAATATGTTGGAGAGGTAAATAATAGGTTTTTTACTCCATGGGCATGTAGAATTAAAATGTGTCACACCATTTGACATTCATTGAAGATTTCTTTAGCTGGTTGTTAGTGCATATTTTTGGATCTGAGTTGCTGTAGAATATGATATTAGTTTTTTGCTGTGTTTGCATGTTCTTATTTTGAAAAGCCAAGTTTAGAAATTAGGGTGACATTCGGGTAGCTTTGAAAAATGAAATGTGGAGCACCCGCTGATCGATTATTACACTCAATGCTGCCATTCGGGTAGATTTGAAAAATAAAATGTGGATCGTGAAACCATTATCAGATGGTCAGGTAATAAACTGCATCTGTTGAACTATCAATTCTTGAACTCTGCTCTGTTTTAGATTTGAGCGTCAAGATAGTGCTATAATCTTTACCATGGGGCTCATTTTTTATTTTTTTATTTTTTTTCGTATACAGTCAAACATGGTGGCATTTATCAGGTGATTTTCCTCAATTGCAACTATCTCAGCCTTTAATGGTAAAGTTCTTATTCATACCTTATTATTTCTTATTCATACCTTATTATTTGCAGATATTTGCTGAAACACCAGCAGCTCGTCAAGCATATCTTATATTTGTTCCTAGAAAGGTACACTAGATCTTGCTTCCTGTGTTTCATAATCCCTCCCGATCCTGTGCATAATGTATTGCAATTATTGTTCATTTCAGATGACAGAAAAGGAGTTCTGGACCAAATACTCTAGAGCAGAATATCTCCACATTACAAAAAATGTTATTGTTGCTGCAGCTGAGGCTGCCGAAGATGAGGATCTTGCTATCTTTCTGAAGCGAGAAGACATGCTAGCAAAAGAAGCCCGTAAAAAGGTAATTTCATTATAAGTCTTTTGTATGGTGGTAGATGCTTTGGTTTATTTTATTTTATTTTTTACAGTTTTCGTTCATGCTTCTTTTATGTAAGTGAAATTTATCAGATTAAGTGTGTCGATCCAACCGTGGACATTGAAGCTGATGAGGGGGACAATTACATAAACATCCCGGTACATTGATGTGCCCAGATATTCTGCTTTTGTTGTAAAATAGACGCATTTTGTTTTTCAAATTTATATTGACTGAATTTGATCTTCACAGTTTTACATGTTTGATTTTAATGATGACCTCACATATATGCTTTCCTATATTTTAGGATCACGGTCACGGGTTATTTAACATCAAGGGATGTTTTGGACTCACAATTTGAGCCATATCGAAGATCCTTCTCTCAGGATATCAACCAGCATGCTGCAGTTGTGCTTCGAGGAAGAGTTGTAGGTAGATTAAAAAGCTCACTTTGTGTTTATAAATTCAGCTTTGTGTCATTTCTATTATTGGACTATCTCAAACCCATCTTATAAGTTATACTATACCGTTTCGCTCTAACTATATCTATAATAATGGATCATCATCATCTTCAAGTTCACTAATCTTTTGATCTCTTTGTTTTTTCCTGTGATGCGCGAAAAGATGTTGATCTGGGAGACACACGATCACTTGCGGATGCCCTTTCAAAGGCGAGACAGGGTGAGTTAGCCATTTTGTTTCTCACCTATTATGCAGTTCCTGTTCCGTTTGGCCATGTCAGAATATCCTCACCAATGTTAAAGTTTGCTTGCAGCTCAATTGTCTAATGAAGCATCCGATAGAGATATCTCAGAGAGGGTAACTCGATTGGCTGAGATTGAAAACCTTAAGGGGTCTCAAGATCCAGCAGTAGTTCCCCTCAGTATCAAGGTTTGACTTTGAATTTCTTCAGCTTTTGTACCCCACACAATAGTCCGAGTGCTGGGAGTTCCAGCATGTTTTTGTTTTCCAGGATCCACGTGACTACTTTGACTCTCAACAGGATAATGCGATTAAATCATTGGGTGATGCAACTTCTGACATAAAGCCAATGAAGTCCAGTGTAAAATCCCATGAAGCCTATGGTTCCATGCGAAATCTTATATCTGATACTATAGATGGGATTGCATGAACCTATAGTGTCACGTGAGGTCGCTCTAAAGGTCAGGATTTGCTACAACAATATGAAGAGTTCAACCATTCAATGACACTGCAAGGAAGAGTTCTGATGAGATAGTCTTGAAGACGATGGGCAGAGCATCAACAAGACAGTGAGAATTGTTGAACTACTCTAAGGTTCTTTTTTTTTGTCCTTTTTCCTTTTGAGGTTTGGGAACTTCTAGAGGAGAACTTCAAATTTAAGTGCACTTCAAATGTAAATGGAAAATGGTATATGATTTAATTTGTTTTGTTCAGTTATTCAATGACATTGCAGGAGAAGGGTTTTGACGAGTTAGTCTTGAAGCAGATTAAGTGATTCATGTGTATGACAGAAGCAGATTAATAATATTGCATTCGGGTAATTATATTTAAATTTGATGACAAAAATGTGTTGAACAACGTCGTCTTATTGATACGCTGAATGATGACTTCATTATTTTTTTTTTCAAACATTTGCTTCATTATTATTTTTTTCTCAAACGATAACTTCGTTATTATTTTTTTAATTGATAGCTTCATTATTTTTTTTCAAACGATAGCTTCATTATTATTTTTTTCAAACGATATCTTCATTATTTTTCTTTTCAAATGATATCTTCATTATTGTTTTTTAAAACATTTGCTTCATTGTTATTTTTTTATCAAAATTTTTAATCGATAGCTTCATTATTCTTTTTTTCAAACGATAGCTTCATTATTTTATTTTCCTTATTTTTTTTTCAAACGATAGCTTCATTATTATTTTTTTCAAACGATAGCTTCATTACTTTGTTTTTCAAACGATCGCTTCATTGCTTCATTATTTTTTTTCAAACAACAACCTCATTATTTTTTTTTTCAAATGAATTCTTCATTATTTTATTTTCAAATGATAGCTTCATTATTTTATTTATTACAATATTGCAGTCTTACAGCTTGCAGGCTTACAGTCTTACAAGATTTTGGAGTATTTATGTTATATCTAACGTGTTTTACTTAACATTACCTTCTTTAGATAACTACACTTGCAGCAAGAAAATTTCGGGAACAATAAGGCACGAGAAAGACTATGCAAAAATCTTTGTTCATGGGTAATCATAATAATGACCTATTGTAGACAACATTGAGTTCGCATGTTATTCTGAATTGGGACAAGAGGCAGTTGGTGGAGTCACTCATGTTGAATATATAGGCTGCTCCGTTGACCGACTGTTATAATATATATTAGTAAGACTGCAATTGTATTCAAATAGTCTCGGCAGTTGCTTGAAATATTACGAAGTTTCTCGACTCACACTCATCATCAACAACAACTTCTATCCAAAATAATGTTAGGCAATAATGTTAGGCAATAATGTTGTGCCACCGTGCAATTGCAAGACTGGTCAAAACCATCAATTTTATAAGACTACTCAATTGAGTGACCTTTGTCTAATCTACTGTATGATTGTAAATAATGTTCATGTTTTACGACCGTGTTAACTCACGACTGATTATTGTAAGATTATAATTAACAATAATGTTGTAAAACTGCTCCGCTGATCGATTGTTATAATATATAGTAGTAATACTTTTAATAATGTCAATGTTTTGCGATAATGCAATTGTACGATTGACTATTGTAACACTGTTATTAATATCAAATTTCTAAGACTACTCAATAGAGCGACTGTTGTATTATATATTGTATAATTGTTAATAATGTTCATGTTATACAACTGCATCGATTCATATGACTGCTATTAAAATTGATGTTGTAAGACTGCTCCGTTGATTAACTGTTATAATACATAGTAGTAAGACAGTTGAATAAAGCTAATATTATGTGATCGTACAATTGTGAGACTGTTACTAATGTTTGTGTTGTAAGACTGCGTCAGTGCACAACTGAGTATTGTAAGACTTTTTTCAACCTTACAACAGATTGTTTGATGATATGTTTGTCGAGCCCATGGCCGCTAGGGAAGAGATCGGTTGCAAAGCCCAAACAATAATGGGCTATAACTGCTTTACTTCCGATTTAAACTAATAATAATATGTTGGCACTTGCAGAGGGTGCAAAATGTAACAAGCACAAGTGTTTTGATTGGCTCGACAAGCAAGAAGCATGATTTGTTATGTAGTATCAGTATAGTTCTTAAAATTAGGTATGGTGCATTCAAGCTTTATGTATTCAAGAACTTAGCCTAAGAAATTATTACTCATTGTTCAAAACCATTATTTATCGAATTTTTATTGTACAACTTGCCAAAACACTCAACACAAGAGGATTGTTAGTGGTTATAAGTGCATAATGCACCACTCTCTATGGCGTGGGCCAATGTTTTATTGCAGGGATTATTCCGGCACGCAAATAATATCATTCAGGCCAAAATTCATAAAATATGGGAAATATAATTTAGCCAATGTAATAAGCCCACTAACGGTTTCACATATTAGTCTTTTCAACACTAATCAAAGAACGGAGATTACCCCATATTTTAGAATTCTCTCCCACTGTGATAGTATTTACTTTACTGATGGAAGAAATTCTTATTTTCGACCTAACTTTCAAAAGGCGGACATTTTAATCGGCTCTTATCCTTCGTGATGTTTTGTCTAAACTTTCAAATTTCAAGTTTGATTTACTAATACATAGAATATGCACTATTGTCCTTACATGTTTCTGTCATTCTTTGAATGAAGTGTTTTTTATCTTTTCGTGTAATTCATCATTAGCATGCTATGGACTACATCAATAAGGAATTTTTCCATATTGAACTAGGAGGTATTGAAGACACAGTTGCCCCGTGGGGATATTGTGCCATGTAAATTGACAATTTCTGCTACTTACAAAAAAAACATGCAAACCCATCTTATCTATCTTAAAAGAATCATAGCTAGCAGAAATGATGAGGATAAGTCATTTTGGAAATTTAATTATCTGTGCAGAGTAGTTTCACCTATCGACTCAGCGAATTTCGTATATGATGCAATGTCAAGTTGCACTAAATGAGGCGAATGAACTTTGGATGATTGTCAATGACTCACCTATACGTTTATCACGTTTAGTGTATTGTCTGTTGACTGGTCTAAAATGCACGGCTGAACCCACCATTGTTAAGAATGAAGGTTTCATTCAAAGACACTTTCGAACCCAAAAAAAAGTTACCCTACATGATTTGAAAGGCAAATTAATAAAGATGAGCTAATTTTTGTCACCTGCTATCACCATAGAGAAGTTGAAGATGGTCAGCTTGATTTTTGTTGTAGTAGTCCTGCAAAAAAGAAGTGCTCGACGTAGTGTAACGATGCCTCATTCATTGCTTTATTTGGTTGAAGATTTAGATCAATTCAATTGGTCAAAAATGATTTTCATGTTTGTTGTTTGTCGATTCTTCTATTGGAACGTGCGTTTTACGTTTGGAATAAGAAAAAAAAAAAGGAATCTTTGTTGGAATTGAATGATATGCATGACTAATATTATTATGTTATATACATAACTGTTTGGAGTTATTTATGGTTTAATTTCCATATACCAAAAGATAAAGATCATCTCCTCAACGATTTTATCGTTTAGTAGTGTAGAGATGAATGTTGCTGACGGAATCGGGTTCCTTCTTTTAGCACTGATATCGTAAGATTGAAACTAACATCAATATTGAAACACTGAAACTAACATCAGTGTTATCAGATTGTTCTAATGATTCCCAGCTACGGATTGCCAGCTAAATTATACAATGGCAGTAATGTAAGACTGTAACTAACATTAAATTAATGTTACATAATTGAAATACGTCTGTCCAACTTATTGCCGCAACAAAAGATATCAGTTGTAAATGATTGAATCATTACTGCACACAATCTCATATATTCTATTCAGATAACTTCGTGTAAATGACAAAGGTCTAAGTGTTGATCTGATTGCTATCCAGCTCCCCTGACTCTCTGAGTGCAATGTATAAAGAGATGTTTCAGTTTTTACAATACAATTAATCACGATGTTACTTACAGCAGGAGGAGGAAAATTAAAAAAGAAAAATAGGGAACGTTTATGTGATGTCACACCGTACCAATTATACATTGAATTATGAACAACAACAGGTGTTTTGCGCCCTCATTTTGCAATATGTTGTTGCATCTGCTATGCATAACTGATCGCATTAATAACATGTAAAAAAGAATTGATCGCATTAATAACATGGAAAAAAGAACTTCATCGTAGATGAGAATCAGCGTGGTACAAAAAGACTATTGCATCACCCTCCTTACAACAATTCTTCCTCTAATAATGTTGGATAATTGAGGCAATTAGTGCCATTACAAATTATAAGAAAAATGTATTCTTTGTATTCTTTAATTCCATTGATCTTTTAGTGACTTTAATACCTTAACACATAAAATAGAGGACACAAATTGGGCATTAACAACAACTCTTTGTAAACTAACAGATAGATCTTCAAGATGACATGGATAATGCCGGGAACTTGGCTGTATATACATCAAATCTTGGCCGTGTAGTTGGGAAAATCATCCCAAAAAGGATCGAGTATGTTTTACATCCTCAGAAGGGAAATGGCCCATGTTCAATGGGTGAGAGCGTTAAAAATATGCAACCATGGTCTTTTGCGACTGAACTGAAAGGATCTTCATAAAAAATTAGTGTTGCTTCTCAAACTTCCCATTTAATTTACGCCAAGACCCATCCGCCGTCTCGCAAAAATGAAGAATCCGTAAGAGAAATTAACCAGCGTAATGGCTGGGCAGGAAAAGGCAACCCATCTTCATCGAGAACTCAGTTAGTGGCTCAGACTAATCTCATGAACCAACGCCATCCATATAGAAGCGGTGTTAATCCAATGCTTGGATGTAACGACAATTTATTTATACAAAGCAACCCGAGGATGCCCATTCAGGGATATTCAGCTTCCGCCCTCCATCACTTCTAGAGGACGTTGCGCTTCAAACGACAATATACTTAGCTGAATGGTTACTGAATTGTCTGCCAATCCGACAGCAGCATACGAGATAAAAATAATTGCCAAGATTTACAATAATAAGTTAGATCACCACTGTGTAAAAGATGAATATACAAGGCTGAAGCACTTCTCAACGATGAACAAGCTTTAGATAAAAAGGCATAAGGGCTGCTTGCTGACCACTTACAGGTGAAGGAAGTTGCTGACCTTAAGCAGGAAATTCAATATTTGGTTATCGGCTCCTTTGATAAATGAACCCAAATATTAACACCCCTCCATGGTCGTGTATGTTCTAATATATAGCCATGTCCACTCTTATTTGTTATCTTCTTGAGCGAAGAGAAGATCAATATATGTTACATAATTATTCCCTATCATATAAATAATGTTAATCTTGCAACATGAATATATAACACACCATAAATTATTAATGGAAGCCCAAGGCATCAGGATTGAATAGAGTGTAGGTGATGCACCACTGACTATGGAAAGATGTTTTGCAAACCGTAATTTTGTGCGACGATAAAAAGTGATCGATTGTTATGATATGTGATCTTAGAATTGTTAATAATAAGAAGAAATATAATGACAGGAAATCTGGCCACAAAAATAATGACACAAAAATGCAATTTCAATATGCGTATCTTTCAATTGTTGGATGCATACAAATTATTATCGCCAAATTTATAAATAATGGTATTTTTGCAGGATGAATATACAACAAATCATCCATTAATAATATAGGTCTGACGCATGGTTGAATAGAGTCTGACACTAAATCAGTGATTGACCTTCTATGTTCCTTGAAAGACGCTTTTGGGATTGCTGTGTGTGGTGTATATTAGTTACATTGATTTTGTATAGGTGATTTTGAATATGAATAGTCACATTAATTGCATTAATTACACACATGCCTTATATACAACACATTAAACATTGTACAAATATGCCTCAACATATCATTTTCTTCAAAGAGACACATATTACGCCAATGGGCTGCTCAGACATCGTCATCTGACGTTGGAAATCTTCATCCTAAAGGGTGAGGCTTTTCTGACCAGTCCATCTTTCGTCATAATAAAACTTCTTGATATGATTCCTTTTATTTATTTTGCAGGTCCGATATGGTTTCTTCACTCATGAGCCGTTTGTTCCCTAAAGGCAACACGAATGATGTATGATTAATTATCTTAGCTTGTGTAATGATTAAGAAATCTCTTTGAATTCTTTTCTGATAGAGATCTATCTTCAGGATTCTTCAGGAGGCAGTGGAAAAACAAAGTCAATCCCCTGATATTCATAGAGTCTAACTAATTATGCGATTGGACTTGATACATCCATTTTTCATGCACATCGATTTCCCAAAATCGAACATGGATCATCCTCAGGAGAAACATTCAGAGGTACGTCGTGGGATCGTTACTTCAAATTTCATTCGCTTCTTGATAGTTACATACAACGTCCTCTCATGTTACTTGATAGTTCTTGGTAGTATCTCAACTGTATATTCATCTACGTCCTTGATTGTATGTTGATTGCAATCCAATTACAATAAAGCAAAATGATGATAGTATAAAACACTGCCTTTTCCCTTTCTTCCTCCTCTGTTTTACGACCTAAAAGGAAAGTTGGTGAGATGCCTTTGTCATGAAGTTGGTTATTTCAAATAACATTACCTGCACGAATTAATAACATTACCTGCATGAAATTATTTCTTACATTGGTGCAGATTAAATGATGTTGATGGGCCGAGTTCGGTTTCTTTAGTATCCAACAATGTTGAAATAACATTGAGTAGCATTTCTGATGTATATGAATTTCTGCGGAACGAAGCCGAGCAGGTTTATAATGAATATTTGTCTACGCCTATGAATTTAATTAAATTTCCGGTAAACGTTTTTTATTTTGTCACCGCTTAAGCTTTGTATTTGTGCAGGTACGAGATTTCGTCTGCATAGCAAAGAGTACTGAAATCATATTGCAAAGGAGTTCCATAAAATTTGGAACAAATACTAATGGTCATTCATGTTAGGTTTTTATTATTATTATTTTTTTTTTGTAATGCGTAGGTTTATATTTATCAATATGATATTCTAATGCATTCATGTATTATCAGGGAAATATTGAACTATACCAATATTTCATGCTGGGAACAAACTCAAGTGCGTTATAGATTTGATTGAAATGACATTTCAGTATCAGAAATAGGTGGAGTCGTTTGATTCTGAACACATTTATCTCAGTTTTCCGTATTACGTATCTTAGAACATGTAATTGCATCAACCATAAACTCAGTCTTTGTAAACGAGATCAACTGCACTATGATTAATAGTACGACTGCTTAGAAGCCTATAGATATTAAAATCCATCAATATATTATAATGTATGCAACTACAGATACATGACGCACATACCATTAAACAAACAACATTAATAGTAACACCTCATGAAGCATAAATGCTCAAAAAAATAACAGCTTCGTGCTGAAATACTGTTCATAAATACGCAAACTCGAAATCATGCAAAGACTTGATAGAACCTGACATATACTAGTCTTGCATCACTCATAGTTGCGCAAACTCGAAATCATGCAAAGACTTGATAGAACCTGGCATATTTTGGAAAATAAACTATACATAACCTCATGGTAAAACATGAGACATCAGCGCATTAGTGATAGACTCGAGTGGACGTTATACTTACAGAGTTTTCGGACTGTTATGGTACTGAACATAAGCATCTGAACTTTTTATGTTCATTATATCTTGCATAAGGACGCATCTTGAACAGACGTCAAACTTTCAATGATCGAAGAAGAGAGAACTATTTCAGTGTCATTTTTTGCAATGCTCTGGTCTGGAAATCAGAATCAATCAAACACAAAAAAAAAACTAAGGAATTTAGAGTTCTCTATATGCTATGGAAGAGGTCGAGTTTCGTTGCCTCCTCTTAGAAAACCGCCGAATTATATGTAAGTAAGCTGACGGACCACTCTTTTCGACAATACATTAGAGTTTATAATTTCATCATCGCCTTTACATCCATGCGAGCAGAAGTAGATCCGACAATTAAACCACGAAACGGTGCATATGTTTACCGCACACATGGGAAGAGTTATCACAATAATGGATCATTACTTCCAACAGAAGTTAGAGACCAAATTATAGCTTCAATAATTCTTTCAAAATATAGAATCATGATTGTATTTTCAGACAATAGCTTCATTAATTTATTTTCCAAAAGAATGCTTCAATATTTTATTTTCAACCGATATCTTCATAATTTAATTTCTCAAACGATAACTCATTATTATTTTTTGCAGCATGAATATACAACATACCATCCATTAAGATATAAGCCCGAGGCATCATGGTTGAATAGAGTCTGACACTATATCAGTGATTGACTAGAGGTCACATTATACTTAAGGTTTTTCAATCTAATATATTATCATCGTATATCAGTAAGAAATCAATATAGGTGTTTATGATTTAACTTCCGTTAAATTTATCATACAAGTCCACCATGTGTACAATTCTGATATAAACGCTTTTACTACCGAAAAATATGCTCTACATAATTTCGCTGAAAATTTTCAATGGTCTTTCTCAGCGTGAAAGAAAGCTTCGTTATTTATTTATTTATTTTCAAACGATTACGCAATTATTATTTTGTTCTTAACTATCACTTCACTGTTATTATTTTTCTTTTCCAAATGTCAGCTTCAATATTTCATTAAAAAAATTAATTTCCATGACATTCTAATATAAGGAACATTCCCGTGCATCGCACGGGTCGAACCTAGTTATATCAATACACCTATATATTTAGTTTTAATTTGATAGGTGTTTCTATTTGAAACTTATTATAAACTCAATGCTACCAAAGCTTAATAGACTCATTTAATAAGTTTGTCCTCTTTAAATTATTCGTTCGTATAAACTTAAACTAAATTTATTGTTGATTGAACAACAAACAACTAATTGACATCTTAATTAAATTCTGTACTAAATATATAATGGTCAGTTCAGTTACAACGATAAGGAAAGCAATATCTATTATGAAATAATTAAATGTGGATGTTTTAAATAATAATATTAGTTAAATGATTGATGATTTGGAAGTATTGTATTAAATGTTGATGAGATGATAAGATGATAAGATGAGGTGTTTAATTGAAGAGTTTGTATTTTAGTGTGAGGTGTATAATTGTAATTAATGTGATTAGTTGTAATAGTGAATTATTAGTAGTATAAATAGGTGATTAGAGCTCATTGTAAATTACACCAAGTATTGAAATACTTAATCTCTCTCTAATCTCTCTCTCTTTATTATTATAAGCTATATTATCATTATAATTCAATATAAGTATCATTATAATAAAATAATCTTAATATAATATTAATCACAATTAATATTTTTATAACACGTTATCAGCACGACCGCTCTCCGTCGTCAAGATCAACCTCCGTCGAAGATCTCGTACGAGTTTAGTCGAGGTACGGTAATTTAATATTTAATTTATTCTAATCATATATTAATTGTGATTAATTTAAAAATATATATTATAAAAATATATTTTAAAAGTTTTATAACTAAACGCCAATACCCGAGTGGTTTCGCGGAATATCGTTCACTATAAGTGACGAGAGGTCCAGATTTCCATACCCCGGGTGTGTGTGGAATTTTTATTTACGATTTTTTTTTATATATATTCACGTACGCAACACCAAAAGCCCACGAGGTCTTGTGGTTATCCCTACCTCAGTAGCGGCATATTATTGATTTTTTGATTGAACAATCTTGAAGTAATTATTGGACCGAATAGTTTTGGACACTGGACAAATTTTATTACCACAACCTTATCGGAGCTTGGACAATAATTATGAAATAATAAAGAAC
The DNA here is from genome assembly GCA_028392965.1 of Lindernia subracemosa. Classification (NCBI taxonomy): domain Eukaryota; kingdom Viridiplantae; phylum Streptophyta; class Magnoliopsida; order Lamiales; family Linderniaceae; genus Vandellia; species Vandellia subracemosa. The sequence goes on from JAQPCC010000023.1 coordinate 729,964, forward strand.
GAGTTTCATAAAACAATTCATATATTTTATCATTGATTTATATGTTATCTGATTATTATGTTCTGTTTCATGTTATAGAATCATGTCATTTTATACAAAGATGGATCTTCTGTTGCTTACTTTATTTACGGTGATCCTTACGGCTATGTGGATAATATTTTTACCAATGTTTTTAAAATATAATTATTAATTATAATTTTTCTTTAATATTATAATTACTGAAATATATTTTATTTTGAAGGATGACGCTTTGTCCGATGTTTGATCTATTACTTATGATTATTATTACGGCGACAGTTATTTGGATGTGGATATCGTTTTTCATTAGAACTTTTACAAAAGAAGATATAAAAGAAGATTAATTATAATTTTTCCTTTTAATATTTTAATGATGATTTTATTTTATGATATCAATATATTGAATTTGGCAAACTTTGATTTATCACTCTCGATTTTATACTTGCTAGTGATTTACGCAATTACTTCGGTATATTATAAAGCATTCACCACGTTCAGTCCATCGGATATAATACGAATAAATATCGTGAGAAAATGATCAGAAAATATTATGATGGATGAATGAAAAACATAAGTCCGACTAAATGATTATGTTGCATTCCCTGAAGTGAATGTATGCGCAAAAATAAAAGTGGTAGTGAACATTATATTTACCGTGGTTATTATTAATATTTCCCCGAAGTGGACAACTAGTATATGATTGAGAAAGATGTATTGAGCAATATAAAGATTATTATATATTATCGTTGGTTATTATTCGCACCCAAAGATCCCGTTGATCTTTATAAAGAGCAATTAAAAGTGAAGTGTTGATGAAATTAAATTTTGCTCAAGATTACGATATTTCAGAAAATTGGTGCTAGATCCTATGCTCATTTGAATATTTTGGTTTTTGTTAAAGATCCAAATAAAGAAAACTGAAGTGTCGTTATAAATTTTATTTAAGCATTATTTATTTATTATTTTATCTTTATATATATAATTTTATTTTGACGCTTATTTATTTAATAATTCTAGTTATTATATATTTATCAATTCAATGGATACAAGCATGTGCAATGGGGAGTTATGTCTTGCAGATTGTGCAACGACTAATACGATTCTAAGAAATAAGAAATATTTCTCCCATCTTGAAATGAAAGAAACAAGTGTTATCACTATATCGGGTAGCACAAATATAATTGAGGGCTCCGGAAGAGCCAATATTATACTGCCCAGAGGGACAAGGCTAATAATTGATAATGCCTTATATTCTCCTAAGTCTCAAAGAAATTTATTGAGCTTTAAAGCTATTCGACATAATGGATATCACATTGAGACTGCAGAAAAGAGAAATATTGAATATTTGCACATTACAAAAGTGGTTTCGAATGATAAACGAGTTGTTGAAATATTACATTCATTTGACTCTGGATTGTATTATACGTATGTTAAAACAATTGAATCGCATGCTATCGTAAACCAGAAGTTTACTAATGATAATACATTTGTTGTTTGGCATGACCGGTTGGGCCATCCCGGTTCAATTATGATGCGGAGAATAATTCAAAATTCACGTGGACATTTAATGAAGAACCAGAAGATTCTTCAATCTAATGAATTATCATGTGCTGCTTGCTCTAAAGAGAAGTTGATTATTCGTCCATCACCAGTAAAAATAAAGAATGAATCCATAAGATTTTTGGAGCGTATACTGTGACGGCCCTCAATTTCTAAATACGATTAGTGGCGGATTTCCGCAACGAAAGCCGCGGAAGACCCATTTTACAAAAACCTTTAAAACAACTAAGATACATATATATAAAAATATCATTTTTTTACAGCACAACCATCTTTACACGGGTCTCGGCCCCAAAACAAAATCCAAAAGTTCCTACGCGCTCCACAGGTCTTCATCCATGTACAGCCTCGCCCTCAAAAGTCCGTGGAGTCACCGCCATCAGCCTGCCTCAGTCGCGACATACCTCGACGTCGGACTCGATAGTACCTACAGCACGTAAACACTGAGCTACCGCCCAGTAGGTGAAAATATGCGTGAATGCAGCGTGCGCTCAACCATCATCCCAAAATATCTCACCATAAATGCACGCTCGACTTTTACCTCTCAATCCATCTTATCATATCTCAACACAGGGCCCTAGGTTAGACTCGACACCTCGCGCGCCCATAACAATCACGGTAGCCTACACTGATAGCGTTTAGACGTTCACGCTACTGCCCTACCAGGTCGCTCCTTCCGCGAACATAACATAAAAGACGGTTTTGCACCTCGGAACGTTAACGCCCGAGTAGACAGATCGATCACGCCTGTCTGCCGTCAGGTGTCATATATGAGTACTAACCTCATAACTCCATTACAAGTCGACGACCAACATTGGTCACATTCTACCCCGCTCGTAGACACTATACAGTGTCACCGTGTCAACACGGTCAACATCCCTCGCACTGATATGGAATGCAAGTGTAGTGCAAATAAAATACAGCGTCACCACAAAATGTTTTTCTCCCGAATATTCCCTTTTTGTCCAAAGACCCGAATTTCATTCGAGCCCGAAAATTGCTGCCCGAAAATATGTTTAAACGCCGAAAGTCTTTGAGCCCGAATATCTTTTAAAAGCCCGAAAAATCTCTACCCGAAAAGATATTCACATGCCGAAAGTTTGAGCCCAAAATTAAGGTCAACACCCGAAAGTTTAGGCCCGAAAATAGAGTCATTACCCGAAAATACTTTCAAGTTGTAAAGGCCCGAATTTGAAATTCGCCGAGTTTTCCTCCTGACCCGAAAACACATATGCCCGAAAACATTCAAATGTCCGAATAACATCTACCCGAAAATACCCAAAAATTCTCCAAATGACCGAAATTCTTCATATACTCGAAATATATTTGCATACCCGAAAATATTTCTAACACCCGAAAATTTCACTTTACCTATAAATACAAACCCAAAAATCTGAGTTTCGAGCACACAAACGAATCATGCATGAAAGTTCACATAATTCTTGTCAAGCATATATATATCATCCACGAAATTCACATAAGCAGGTATCAAAATGAATAACACGAATTCGTTTACGTATTGTAGGTGATCTTCACCTACCTCACGTCCGAAGTTAGCTAAGCTACGATTTTTCCGAGCTCTCGATAGTTGGTTGTTGAGTTTGAAGGTTTTCTTCTCCCCTTTTCTTCTCCTTGTTCCTTTTCTTCTTAATCAAGTTTTTGAAGTATAGTTGTATATTTAAATTGGGATAGCTTACGTGATGACAAGGAGGTGATAAGGTGGTGATGTAATTTTCCTCTTAGGCTAAGAAAGGTCCTTTTTTGTAATTTCCCTCCTTACCCGAAATTTTGGCTTACCCGAAATTTCATTCGGGCTTCACCCGAAAATACCTTACCAAAATTTTTTTGGCTTAGCCTTGAAGCTTGCCATCACCCGAATTTCGACCCTATCCTTCATTCACATAATATCCAAATTTTCTAAGTCTTTTCACTATTAATTATATCAAAATCCCGTGTTAAAATTTACGGGTATTACATCCTTCCCCCCTTAAAAGAATTTCGTCCCCGAAATTACACCGATTGGAATAATTCGGGATAACGATTTCTCATATCGTCCTCTCGCTCCCAAGTGGCTTCTTCAATTGATTGATTCCGCCACAATACTTTGACTAACGGAATGTTTTTATTCCGAAGTAATTTTATTTCCTGCATCAAAATCTCTACCGGCTTTTCTTCATAACTTAGGTCTGGCCTCAACTGCTGATAAGGAAACTCGTTCTCCACTACCTGACTTGGGTTCGCGATGTATTTTCGTAATGTTGATACGTGGAATACATCGTGGACCTGTGACAATGAAGCTGGTAATTCTAACTGATATGCGACCTCGCCGACTCGTTTGAGTATTCTGAAAGGGCCAATGTACCTTGGACTCAGCTTGCCCTTTCGTCCGAATCGCTTTACGCCTCTCATCGGGGATATCTTCAAAAATACCCAGTCGTCTTCTGCGAATTCCAATGGCCTCCGTCTCTGATCCGCATAGCTCTTTTGTCTACTCTGAGCCGTTCGCATTTTCTCCCGAATTTTCTCTATGGCTTCCGTTATTTCACGTATCATGTCGGGGCCTAATAATGTTCGCTCGCCGACTTCATCCCAGTGTGCCATCCCAATCGTCGCGTGATAGCTATTATTGTATGAGAACTCGATCAATGGGAGGTATTTGCTCCAATTTCCCTTGAAGTCTAGTACGCATGCACGTAACATATCCTCAAGGGTTTGGATCGTTCGTTCGGATTGTCCGTCTGTCTGAGGATGGTAGGCGGTACTGAACGAGAGTTTAGTTCCCATTGCTTTCTGTAAACGTCTCCAGAAATTGGATAAAAATCTCGAATCTCGATCCGAAACGATTGATGTCGGAATTCCGTGGAGTCGAATTATCTCCTGAATGTATAACTCCGCGTAACGTTCCAGAGAGAAAGTCGAACCAATTGGTAGGAAATGAGCTGACTTGGTGAGACGATCGACAATCACCCATATGGTGTCGTGGCCTTTTACAGTCTTCGGTAGGCCGACGACAAAATCCATCGTAATGTGGTCCCACTTCCATTCGGGAATTGGTAGGGGTTGTAAGGTCCCTGCCGGTCGTTGGTGTTCCGCCTTAACCTGCTGACATGTTAGACATTGACTTACGAATGCCGCAATGTCCTTCTTTATTCCTGGCCACCAGTAGGTTGTTCGTAAGTCTTGATACATTTTTGTAGCACCTGGGTGTACCGAGTATGTCGTGGTGTGTGCTTCCGTCATTATGGTTCGTCGTAGCTCCTCGTCATTGGGTACATATAAGCGATTCTTGTATCGTAAACTCTCGTCTTCTCGTATTTCGAAGTCGGGTGGTGCTTGCTCCATTTGCGCACTTCGGATCTTCGAGTAGAGCTCGTCTTCTTCTTGTGCCCTTCTGATCCTTTCTAGTAATGTGGGCTGAAGGGTCAGTGTAGCCAGTTTTGTCTCGACTTCGCCCATTTTAACTACTTCCACCCCGAGTCGATATAACTCTGTGTTCACAGCTTTTCGGCTCAATGCGTCAGCAACTACGTTTGCTTTGCCTGGATGGTAGTTGATTACGCAGTCGTAGTCCTTAACAAGTTCTAGCCAACGTCGTTGCCTCATATTCAACTCCTTCTGAGTGAAGAAGTACTTCAGGCTCTTATGGTCCGTATATATTTCGCATCTTTCTCCATAAAGGTAGTGTCACTAAATCTTCAGGGCGAAAACTACTGCTGCAAGTTCTAGATCGTGGGTTGGGTAATTCTTCTCATACTCTTTCAGTTGCCGAGAAGCATAAGCAATTACCTTCCCATTTTTCATCTGCACGCATCCCAAGCCATTCTTCGATGCGTCACTATAGACCGAAAATCCACCAGTTCCTGATGGTATTATCAGAATTGGAGCTGAAGTAAGCCGTTTCTTCAGTTCCTGAAAGCTCTGTTCACATGACTCTGTCCATACAAACGGCACATTCTTCCTTGTCAAATTCGTCAATGTCGAGGCAATGCTGGAGAAATCGACTATGAACTTACGGTAATATCCCGCAAGTCCTAAGAAACTCCGAACTTCAGTAGGAGTGGTTGGACGTGGCCAGTTGTTAACGGCTTCAATCTTACTGGGATCCACTGAAATTCCATTCCCAGAAATCACGTGTCCCAAGAAGGCCACTCGTTCGAGCCAAAATTCACATTTCTTGAACTTGGCGTAGAGTTGTTTCTCTCGCAGAATTTCTAAGACAATTCGTAAATGAGCGGCATGTTCTTCTTTTGTCTTAGAATAGATAAGAATATCGTCGATGAAGACGATAACGAAGCGATCAAGAAAGTCCTTGAAAATCCGATTCATCAGGTCCATAAAGGCGGCTGGCGCGTTTGTCAGCCCGAAAGGCATGACCAAAAACTCGTAATGGCCGTACCTTGTGCTGAATGCGGTTTTCGAAACATCTGACTCCCAAATTTTCAGTTGATGGTATCCCGAACGAAGGTCGATTTTCGAGAATACCGTAGCACCTTGCAATTGGTCGAATAAATCGTCGATCCTCGGCAATGGATATTTATTCTTGATCGTGGTTTTATTCAGCTCTCTGTAGTCGATGCACAGCCTCATCGACCCATCCTTCTTCCGCACAAAAAGAACTGGTGCTCCCCAGGGTGAGAAGCTGGGCTGAATGAACCCCTTTTGCAACAGTTCCTCCAACTGTTCTTTCAACTCTCGTAGTTCATTAGGCGCTAGACGGTAAGGGGCTTTAGAGATTGGGGCTGCTCTTGGCACCAGATCTATCGTGAACTGTATTTCTCGATCAGGGGGTAACCCCGGGAGATCATCAGGAAATACATCGGCGTATTCGTTGACTATTGGCACGTGTTTTAGTTCTGGAGGAGATAATTCATCTGCTTTCACCGCGTATACTAGAAAAGACTCACAACCTGACCTCAGAAGTCGTTGAGCCTTTAAAGCAGAAATTCGAGGGATACTGTTCTGATTTACCTTACCCGAAAAAGTGAACACCTCTTCCTCGGGTAATTGGAATCTTACTATTTTTCTATTACAGTCAATGATGGCTCCATATCTTGAAAGCCAATCCATCCCGAGGATAACATCGTAGTCGTTCATCGGGATTACGATCAAATCGACTCTCAACTTTCTACCATCTATGATCACGGAGCATCCTTCCAACACTTGATTAGTGTGTGTCGGATCACCGTGTGGTAAGCTTACTACATAGTTATACTTAGATAAGGTAGGAGATATTCCCACCTTTGCTACATATTTAGCCGACACAAATGAATGTGTGGCTTCTGAATCAATGAGCACAGATGTAGGTGTGTTATAGATAGTTAACATACCCGTCACTACCGAGGGGTTTGCTTCTGCCTCCTCGTTCGTCAAGGTGAAAACTCGAGCTGGAACGGGTAGAGGTCGGACCGGTGGTTGGGTCGAGTTCTGAGGAAAATTTGCTTGACAATTCCGGGCATAATGGCCTAATCTCCCGCATCGGAAGCACTTGGGATTTGGATTTGGCCCCGTTCTGACACAAGCTCCAACATGATAGCGCCCGCATTTTGGGCATTGGGGCGCATAGTTTGGGGGTTTATTCGGGAAGCTAGTCGGTCCTTGATTAGGCATTGATTTTGAACGCCAGTTTTGTTGACCCTGGCGGTTTCCTTGATTACTAGGGCCTCTGCCAAAGAATTGGCGTTTACGATCACCCCCTGCTCCTTGCTGATTCTCTCTTCTTCTTTTCGCCTCTTGAGCCTCGACAATCTGGGCCTCAGCTTGCTCAGCAATCATCGCCCGCTCCGCCACTTGTGTGAATTCCATCTGTCGGGCTCCCGCTATGTTTAAGTCTCGATAAATTTCGGGTTTGAGGCCCATTATAAACCTTGTCACCTTCAAGAGATTGGTTGCCACCATATGAGGGGCAAAACGGGACAGCTCCTCAAATTTGCGGATATACTCTGTGGCTGTCATCCCTCATTGTTTTAAGCACATGAACTCATGCATCATTCATTCTTGTTCATGAGCTGAAAAGTATTTGCTGTGGAACAGTTCTTTGAATCGTTCCCATGACATCGTCATCGGACTCTCCAAAACCTTAACTGTATCCCACCAAAATCTAGCGTTTTCTCTTAGCATGGAACTGGCACAAAGGACCTTCTCGTCTTCCGGCACTCGGCTATATATAAACATATCCTCGATTGTACGCACCCAGTCTTCTGCCCTCGCAGGGTCAGTGGCATCCGCAAACGTTGGGGGGTTTAGTTTCCTGAATCTTTCTCCTATAATCTCCACACGCTCCGGTTGTGGAGACTGACGATGTTCAGATGAATTCCTACTATGGATAAGCTCATTGATCTGGTCCGATTGTCGTTGGACCAGTTCAGTAAGTCGTAAGATGGTAGAGTCATGTTCATTAGTAGGGGACTCGGGTTCGACCCTATGACTGGATTCCCCCGCGTATCCTCTTCTTCCTCTCGGCATTCTTAACTATTATCTATAATTATTCATACAAGTAGGCATATCATTTTTAACATTCAATCACGTTAAAACATAAAAACTTACAGGCAGGGGCTGATCCTCCAGACATTTGAGCGGCCATACATGGACAGTCTTCAGAATCTATAACCTAGGCTCTGATACCACCTGTGACGGCCCTCAATTTCTAAATACGATTAGTGGCGGATTTCCGCAACGAAAGCCGCGGAAGACCCATTTTACAAAAACTTTTAAAACAACTAAGATACATATATATAAAAATATCATTTTTTTACAGCACAACCATCTTTACGCGGGTCTCGGCCCCAAAACAAAATCCAAAAGTTCCTACGCGCTCCACAGGTCTTCATCCATATAGAGCCTCGCCCTCAAAAGTCCGTGGAGTCACCGCCATCAGCCTGCCTCAGTCGCGACGTACCTCGACGTCGGACTCGATAGTACATACAGCACGTAAACACTGAGCTACCGCCCAGTAGGTGAAAATATGCGTGAATGCAGCGTGCGCTCAACCATCATCCCAAAATATCTCACCATAAATGCACGCTCGACTTTTACCTCTCAATCCATCTTATCATATCTCAACACAGGGCCCTAGGTTAGACTCGACACCTCGCGCGCCCATAACAATCACGGTAGCCTACACTGATAGCGTTTAGACGTTCACGCTACTTCCCTACCAGGTCGCTCCTTCCGCGAACATAACATAAAAGACGGTTTTGCACCTCGGAACGTTAACGCCCGAGTAGACAGATCGATCACGCCTGTCTGCCGTCAGGTGTCATATATGAGTACTAACCTCATAACTCCATTACAAGTCGACGACCAACATTGGTCACATTCTACCCCGCTCGTAGACACTATACAGTGTCACCGTGTCAACACGGTCAACATCCCTCGCACTGATATGGAATGCAAGTGTAGTGCAAATAAAATACAGCGTCACCACAAAAATGTTTTTCTCCCGAATATTCCCTTTTTGTCCAAAGACCCGAATTTCATTCGAGCCCGAAAATTGCTGCCCGAAAATATGTTTAAACGCCGAAAGTCTTTGAACCCGAATATCTTTTAAAAGCCCGAAAAATCTCTACCCGAAAAGATATTCACATGCCGAAAGTTTTGAGCCCAAAATTAAGGTCAACACCCGAAAGTTTTAGGCCCGAAAATAGAGTCATTACCCGAAAATACTTTCAAGTTGTAAAGGCCCGAATTTGAAATTCGCCGAGTTTTCCTCCTGACCCGAAAACACATATGCCCGAAAACATTCAAATGTCCGAATAACATCTACCCGAAAATACCCAAAAATTCTCCAAATGACCGAAATTCTTCATATACTCGAAATATATTTGCATACCCGAAAATATTTCTAACACCCGAAAATTTCACTTTACCTATAAATACAAACCCAAAAATCTGAGTTTCGAGCACACAAACGAATCATGCATGAAAGTTCACATAATTCTTGTCAAGCATATATATATCATCCACGAAATTCACATAAGCAGGTATCAAAATGAATAACACGAATTCGTTTACGTATTGTAGGTGATCTTCACCTACCTCACGTCCGAAGTTAGCTAAGCTACGATTTTTCCGAGCTCTCGATAGTTGGTTGTTGAGTTTGAAGGTTTTCTTCTCCCCTTTTCTTCTCCTTGTTCCTTTTCTTCTTAATCAAGTTTTTGAAGTATAGTTGTATATTTAAATTGGGATAGCTTACGTGATGACAAGGAGGTGATAAGGTGGTGATGTAATTTTCCTCTTAGGCTAAGAAAGGTCCTTTTTTGTAATTTCCCTCCTTACCCGAAATTTTGGCTTACCCGAAATTTCATTCGGGCTTCACCCGAAAATACCTTACCAAAATTTTTTTGGCTTAGCCTTGAAGCTTGCCATCACCCGAATTTCGACCCTATCCTTCATTCACATAATATCCAAATTTTCTAAGTCTTTTCACTATTAATTATATCAAAATCCCGTGTTAAAATTTACGGGTATTACATATACAAGGTGATATTTGTGGACCGATACATCCATCGTGTGGACCATCTAGATATTTCATGGTATTGATTGATGCATCAACTAGATGGTCTCATGTGTGTTTGTTATCAACACGGAATGTAGCTTTTGCGAGATTGCTTGCTCAGTTGATTCGATTAAGAGCACATTTTCTGGACTTTCCAATAAAGAAAATACGCCTTGATAATGCTGGTGAATTTACTTCCAAGGCATTTAATGAATATTGCATGTCTATTGGAATTGATGTTGAGCACCCCGTGCCACATGTACATACGCAAAACGGTCTTGCTGAATCGTTGATTAAAAGGCTGCAATTAATTGCAAGACCATTATTAATGAAGTCGAAACTTCATTCATCTTGTTGGGGACATGCTATATTACATGCAGCGGCACTAATCCGCATCAGGCCAACAAGTTATAACGATATCTCCCCGATACAAATGGTTTATGGTCAGGAACCAAATATTTCCCATCTGAGAATTTTTGGATGTGCGGTATATGTTCCAATTGCTCCACCACAACGCACTAAGATGGGACCTCAAAGGAGGTTGGGAATATATGTCGGATTTGAATCTCCATCGATAATAAAATATTTAGAACCTCTAACTGGAGATTTATTTACGGCTAGATTTGCCGATTGTCATTTCGATGAATCGAATTTTCCGACATTAGGGGGAGAAAAGAAACAGCTGGAAATGAGTATTAGTTGGAATGAATTATCGCTAAATCATTATGATCCTCGAACGAAAGAATGTGAACTAGAAGTTCAAAAGATAATTCATTTACAAGGATTAGCTAATCAACTGCCAGATAGCTTTACTGACCTTAAAAGAGTGACTAAGTCACATATACCAGCAGTTAATGCTCCTGCAAAAGTTAATGTTCCTGGAGAACATATAATGATCGAGCCTAAGCCACAACTAAAACGTGGTAGGCCATCGGGTTCCAAAGATAAAAATCCTCGAAAAAAAAAAGGAGCAAATAATAAGAATGGTCCAGTCGAGGATTTATCGACTCTAGAAGAGTCAATGGGCATTAATGATTATGATAATGGAAATCAGGTACCTGATATTTTTTAGAATAATGATAATGAAGAGATCTCAATAAATTATGCCCAAAATGGAATTAGATGGAACCGAGAAAAAGTCAACGTTGACAATAAATTCTCATTTAACGTAGCGCTACATGAAATGAATGAGATAAATGAGAATGAGGATCATGAACCAGGGTCTGTAAAAGAATGCAGACAAAGAAATGATTGGCCAAAATGGAAAGATGCAATCGAGGCAGAATTAAAATCACTTGAGAAACGAAAAGTTTTCGGACCTGTAGTCCGCATACCAGAAAATGTAAAGCCGGTTGGATATAAATGGGTTTTCATTAGAAAGAGAAATGAAAACGGTGAAATTGTGAGATACAAAGCACGGCTTGTTGCACAAGGCTTTTCACAACGACCTGGTATTGATTATGAGGAGACGTATTCTCCTGTGGTGGATGCAACTACTTTTCGTTATTTAATTAGTCTGGCAGTACGTGAAGGACTCGATATGCGTCTAATGGATGTTGTCACCGCTTATTTATATGGATCACTTGATAGTGATATATATATGAAACTTCCCGAGGGATTTCAGTTACCTGAAAATTCAGGGCCCCGAAATGAGTACTCAATCAAGCTAAATAAATCGCTTTATGGATTAAAGCAATCTGGGCGTATGTGGTATAATCGCCTAAGTGAATATTTATCGAAAGATGGATATAAAAATAATCAAACTTGCCCGTGCATATTTATGAAAAGATCTGGAAATGAATTTGTCATCATTTCAGTTTATGTTGATGATATTAACATAATTGGAACTCCTGAAGAGTTATCAAAAGCCGTTAATTGTTTGAAAAAAGAGTTTGAAATGAAAGATCTCGGTAAAACGAAATTTTGTCTTGGACTGCAAATTGAATATTTAAAGAATGGGATATTCGTACATCAAGAGACTTATACGAAAAAGGTATTGAAAAGATTTTATATGGATAAAGCTCATCCATTGGATACTCCAATGATTGTTCGATCTTTAGATGTGAATAAAGATCCGTTTAGACCTTGCGAAAACGATGAAGAACTACTTGGTCCTGAAGTACCATATCTCAGTGCTATTGGAGCCCTAATGTATTTAACGAGTCATACACGACCTGATATAGCGTTCGCTGTGAATCTATTGGCGAGATATAGTTCGTCACCGACTCGTAGACATTGGAATGGAATTAAGCGGATTTTTCGATACCTTCAAGGAACAACTGATATGGGATTGTTCTATTCTAATGAATCAAAAACAGATTTGATTGGGTATGCAGATGCTGGTTTTCTATCTGACCCACATAATGGTCGATCGCAAACGGGCTATTTATTTACACATGGCGGAACTGCTATTTCATGGCGGTCAGTTAAACAAAGTTTAACGGCTACTTCTTCTAATCATGCGGAAATTTTAGCTATTCATGAAGCTAGCCGAGAATGTGTTTGGTTGCGATCGATAATTGAGCATATACAACAAACTAGTGGGCTAGTATCGAAAAAGTTACTTCCTACGATTTTATATGAAGATAATGCTGCATGCATTGCCCAATTAAAGAAAGGATATATTAAGGGAGATAGAACAAAGCATATTTCACCAAAATTTTTCTTTACACATGATTTAGAGAAAAATGGTGATATTGATGTACAACAAGTGCGATCAAGTGAAAATCTTGCAGATTTATTCACGAAAGCACTTCCCCCAATAATTTTCAAAAGATTGGTATATTCAATTGGAGTTCGAAAATTTCGAGATCTTAAATTATGTCATCATCAGGGGGAGTAAATACGCGTTGCACTCTTTTTCCCTTCACTGAGGTTTTTCCCATGTGGTTTTCCCAGTAAGGTTTTTAATGATGCAACAATCGAAAGCGTATCTAAAAGAATCATGTACTCTTTTTCCTTCATTAGGTTTTTATCCCATTGGGTTTTTCCTAATAAGGTTTTAACGAGGCATATTCTTTGAAAACATCCAAGGGGGAGTATTATGAAATAATTAAATGTAGATGTTTTAAATAATAATATTAGTTAAATGATTGATGATTTGGAAGTATTGTATTAAATGTTGATGAGATGATAAGATGATAAGATGAGGTGTTTAATTGAAGAGTTTGTATTTTAGTGTGAGGTGTATAATTGTAATTAATGTGATTAGTTGTAATAGTGAATTATTAGTAGTATAAATAGGTGATTAGAGCTCATTGTAAATTACACCAAGTATTGAAATACTTAATCTCTCTCTAATCTCTCTCTCTTTATTATTATAAGCTATATTATCATTATAATTCAATATAAGTATCATTATAATAAAATAATCTTAATATAATATTAATCATAATTAATATTTTTATAACAATATCAAGATTTTATTAAATAGTGAGTACGTTTTATTACATATATGTGCTGGAGATAATTACACGTTATGAACAACTGGTCCACTTCTATCCTTAACTTTATAAGCATTAAATATTTACTTTTTTTTGGTATATGATTTTTTTTTTCTATGTTTTCTTGACTTGTCTTAACACATTATTGACTTGTCAAGTTGTCTTATTGTACATTAGATGAGTTACATTACACAAAACTATATTGTCCGACATTAAATAAATTCTTATATTATCAAAAAAAAAAAACTAAAAAAACAAACATGACAAATCTTTAACTAACTGAATAATGAGAGGATATTGCAAGATCTACATCACAATCATACTTGCTAATGAAAAGATATTAGTGATAATACTGCAATAAAAATCCCATTTAATATTACATTTCCCTAAATTCAAAGTAATCACATTTTGTGCCTCACATACAAACGGTATCGACCTTTTGTTATAAACTACGCTTTCCCAAGTTTAAGTAATAAAATCAAACCTTATTACAATGTTATTACACTATTCCCAATAATATCCTTTTTTCACAAAAAAGAAATCAAGAAATAGAACTGTAATTTATTACAATGTATTTTATTCAATCATTCATGAATATAAATATATATATATATATGTAAACATTTTCAATTCCCATTGAGAAGCTCCTCGATCATTTGCAAAGCAATCCTTTCCTCTTCATTTATTCCATCTCTCACGCTAATTATCCCTTCTTCATCACATTGTGTGCTAACCGACGATGAATGAGACAATAACTCTTCGCCATTCTTATTATTATCAACAATATCATCGCAACCCTTTTTCTTTCCAAGCTCGACGGTCATGACCCAGTTGGACTCGGATCTCGACCCGGCCCGTTTCTGCCACACTCCGATGTGGGAGCTCTCTATGTCTAGCCTCAGACAAGTCAGCGAAGGAGACGGATGTTTGCAGCATTTTCTAAGCTTCTTGCTTAGTATCGAAGAGAGGTTCGAGGCATTCTTCGAAGACGATGATGACGATGATGACGAGGGAGATGTTTTTGAGACATTATCTTTACTACTCATGATATTGATGGTAATATCATCTCCATTTTCTTGATCATTAGAGGCTATAGGGAAATTAGTCTTAGCTTTTCTTCCGCTCATTAAGATAGCCGCCTCGTCGTAGGCCCTCGCAGCTTCTTCGGCAGTTTCGAACGTCCCTAACCACACCCTTCTCTTCCTGCATTATCAAATAACAACGACAAACGAGCAAAATGTAATAAACAATCAAGAAAATGTGTCCATGCACTACACAATGAAAACCCTTCTTATAACTAGATGGAATAAGAAGCTAGCTGAAACCCTAACTAGGGTTTCTTCTGCCAATGTGCGTGTGTGGACTCTCTCTCTCTCTCTCTCTCTCTCTATATATATATATATATATATAAGCATATATTCGTATGATGCAAAAGAGATATTACAGCAAAGGATGGCGAATCTCTGACACCCAAGAACCCCAATGGCGTTGTCTGACCCCTCTATATTTTCTTCTTTGTACAACCATGACTCTTTTTTTCTTTCCTTTTTCTGCTCTGTTTTTCGATCAAGATTGTCTTGCTATTACAAATGTCCGAAGATGTATATTTATATGAGAGATAAAGAGAGAGGGTTTTTCATTTTTAATTTTTTTTTAAACTAAAAGTAGTTCATAAATAGGCAGCATTTAACGAAGAGTTAAAAAAAAAAAAAACGAAGTTAGTGTCGGCGAGATAGATTGAAAAAAGGACCGTTTCTCTTCTGGCGCGCGGTGGTCCAACGGTACAATTCCTTACGGCCTATATGCTTTTTCTTTGTTCCATTGAACTTGATGCACTTAATATATAATGGCTGGATATTTGTACATGCATGTGAGCATATTTAATATATTTTTTTTGTGTATTTGTCTTGTACAGTATTATGATATATGATATACTTTCAATAATCAACATATCAAAATAAATAAATAAAATAATAATGAAAAAATAATGATATGCTTTATCTAGCTAGGTCAATAATAGGGTAGTCTTAGTGTCGTATAAGCACTCTATTATTGACTCCATAATTGTATAAGTGATTGGTTTAATTATTTATCTAGGTTTTGTTGGGCTAAGCTAAGATTGTAACTAATGTAGTAAAATAGCGTCAAACATTGTAATTAATGTATTATCAGAATGATTGAATGTTTGATTAAATACCGTTTGAAAAAATAAGTAACATTTAGTTCCATATATATTAAAGGTTATAATTAATTATATATCTGTCAGCCAATTAACTTCCATATATGTAATATAAAACTCCTAGTACTCTGCATGTTATCAATAGTTAACGTACGATTAATAATAAATTGGTTAGGTAACTTAAAATAATAATAATGATAGTAATTAAATAATATTTTGGGCCTTAGTAAGATTTCGACCTTCGAGAGGGTGTCAATATGCAATTACTTAGGTTATCGGGGAAAATGTGTAGTTTACCTCCCATGCCAATTGCCATATTATTATTATAGAAATAGTCCATATGGGCCAATATATTAGTAATAAAGCCCAATTAAAACAAGCCCAAAAAAGCCCAACAAAGGTCAATCCACAATTTGCACGTGGCCACACTTTTTAGCATTCTCTCGAATACTGCAAAGAAACAATTTAAGGTTAGAGCTAAAAGAAGAAAATTGAAGCTGGTAATTGCGTGCAAAGCTTGTACTTTTGCTTCTTTGATTCTGCTTCTCTGAGCTAACTGCATCGTCGTTGTTTTTTTTTTCTTTCTTTTTTTGGGTTTTTGCGAGCTTAGACAAACGATGGCAGCTGGTAATAATGGAGACGATGTTGTGTCGGTGGAGCTTCCTGCGCCTGGTTCGTGGAAAAGATTGGTATATTTTTCTATTTTGTTTTATACCTTTTTTTTCCAATGCGTTTCTGATTTTTATTTTACTTGTATTTGTTTCTGTTCAGTTTTATGACATATTTCAGCACTTGATAGTGTTGCAATTTAGGGTTCTTTTTGCTGCTATTTAGGGATTACTTTGAGAAGCTGTTTTTTTGTGAAAAAATTAATGTTTTTATGGGTTTTAGGTCCTTAATTGTATTCTGTAATGACAAAATTAGTTTGGTAGCACTCTTTATGTTCTTGAATCACCTCTTGTTGTGGACGCCATAAAGATTATACCTTTCTTTCATCTTGTTTAAGAATTTGCTGGGGCTCTGTCCAGCTTAGGGGATTTCGGTTAGCGAATTGTTTAATGTAAAGCTCGTCTGAATTTGTTATCTGTGCTTTCATGATTGATTCGTGTCGTAGACTAGACTTGATCATGCAGTTGTGGCCTGCTCTCTCTATCACAATACATGAATATCAACATCTTCTTTCTTACAAAGAAAAGATTCCTGGGCTCGTCCCAATGAATCAAAATTTGGTTTATTTAATCAACGTCGTCTTTAATCGTTGGTTTTTTTACCTAGTTAAGATGTATAGTCGTTTATGAATTTTCTACAGTGCTATCATTTCTGTATTTGTGGCATTCACCTTGGTTTCTGCTCTATCATGATTGTTTCCTAATGATGGCTTGATTATGCAGTTGTGGCGAGTATGTCTGAAAACAAAATATACTATATCTGTTACAATACATAAACGTGATCATCTTCAGCATCTTTCTTTCGATGCTAAATAAAGAGAGAATTTTGTCCCATCATCTGTATTAAAATCTTGCAATTTCAACTATACAATTCGGACTGTGACCAATGTAGTTTGATTTTTCCCGGTTTATCTTTTATGTTACTCTTTGTCTTTTTTCAGTTGACTTGGGCACAAATTGAACATAGTATTCTGTTGTAGTGAGACGAAAAAGTGTCGACCTTTGTCTGAAATTTCTGTTATTGCAGTATTTTCCAAACAATCCTAAGAAGAGTGAGGTAGTGTTCATCACACCAACTGGTGATGAGATCAGCAACCGCAAACAACTTGAGCAGTATCTTAAGACAAACCCTGAAAATCCCGCTCTGTCTGAATTCGATTGGGGAACTGGCGAGACACCGCGAAGATCCGCGAGAATCAGTGAGAAAGTCAGAGCGTCCCCTCCTTCTAAGGAGTTCGAGCAACCCAAGAAAAAGGGTCGAAGATCATCACTAACCAAGAAAGACAAAGAGAAAGAGACAGAAACAGACAGCGTACCAAGCAAAGAAGAATCTGCGGATAACAAGGATACTTTCATGCAAGATGCAGAAGAAAAGGCTCCCGATCAAGAACATGTCATGAAAGACGGTGAAGAGAAAGAAAAAGCTCCCACTCAAGAACATGCTGCGAAAGATGATGAGACTGCAACTACTGAAAAGGCCAGTGATGAAGCTGATGATGAGACATCGAAATTCATTGAAGAACCGAAGAATGGCGACACAGAAGAACCCGGGAAACAAGATGGAGAATTAACAGCCCACAATGGCGTTTCAGACAAGGAAGCAAATGCGATCGAGGAGAAGAACGACGAACCCGACGAAGAGAGGAAAGAAGGGATTGAGGATGGCAACGTAAATAATCAGCCGGGCGCCGCTGTTTCGCCTTCTCATCACCCTTCTCCTACACCGATCAGCTGTTGAATGTTGGGATGTAATAAATGTTTATCTAATGTGGTAGCTTCAATGACTCTATATATATATATATATATATGTTTTGGGTACATGTATGTGATGTCTAGTTGCTGAAATTAATTAGGTACCTCATTTTAGACATAGCAGGCGTATAGATTGTCTCAACTTGTCTTGCTGTGACATGTTGTATTATTTTGTGTTTATGGTTTTGTAGGAACCAAACTTCGTGTGACTTGTCTTAATAATATGATGGCCTCAGATCCATTGTTATAGCTTGTGTATGTCTGCATAATCTTGGCTTCTGAATTATGATTGATCCGTTAATTATTACAGCTTCTTTGGCCTTCGAGGCAAATGCTTTCAGTAAGCTGATCGATGTTTCCCTTTTGACGTAAATGGTTACCTATTCGACCCGAACCATATCGATTTGAACGGCGCTAAGCTCGACCCGAACCATATCGATTGATATTTTTATCTTTTGCATGATTGAAAAGTCCATTCCCTTTTTTGTCATCTTCCTTCACTGCTAGATATTTGTTTTTGGGATTTTTTTTTTCATCTGTCTGCGTTTAGTGTTTGTGTGGTTATAAGTATCCTATCCAAAAACAAACATTTTATCTTAGGACAAAGCTCATTCATTCTCGGCCAAAGAGAAAGAAAAAAAACAATCATGGCTGCAACAGCGGCAGCAGCAGCTACTACAAGTTCTTCATTGTTCAATTCTTCCAGGCAAATCTCATCTGCTTGCCTCACTTCTCATTCTAAACCACAAGGTAGGTTAGGTATATCTTATTCTTGCACCATGCTCTTCTTGGTAATTATAACTAGTTATCTCTTATGTAATAGATCTTCTTTAATACTTCTTTGTCTTACATTTTGGCTTATTGCAGGCTTCTTAGGAGTTCCCTTGCAAAGATATCATTCGATCAGTAGAAAATCGTCGAAATCTAACGGAAGGATTATCGCTGCTGCGCCAGTTGCTGCTGCCCCCGTCGAGGAAGTTAAAGAGTGAGTTCTTTTATTGATCCTTTGTCTGAGATTTATATGTCTTTTAATTCATATGTCCTAACAGATTTATTACATAGATATGTACTTCCGACATGGGCTGAGTTCGATCTCGGTCGAGCTCCAGTATACTGGAAAACCATGAACGGCCTTCCTCCTACATCTGTAAGCTAAGCTGAACATAATTCCAAAGAAAAAATAAACAAAAACCCTAATTTTATGTACTAAAGTTTAACATCTCGATCGATTCGAAAATATATTGCAGGGCGAGAGATTAAAATTATTCTACAATCCGACTTTTAACAAGCTCGTTCCGAACGAACAATTCGGAATCGCTTTCAATGGTATCATATGCTATCCATTCTGCATTTCTTGATTTGAATCTTAATTGAATGATTTGCTTATTTGTTGTAAAAAATGTTCTTTTTTTTTTTTTTCCTCAGGAGGTTTTAATCAGCCGATCATGTGTGGCGGGGAGCCGAGGGCAATGCTTGAGAAGCGGCGAGGAAAAGCCGACCCTCCTATTTATACGATCCAAATATGTATTCCAAAGCACGGTATAGTTAATAACCTTTGACCTAATTTCACGCTATGGCACGTTTCGATTTGAAAACATCCAAAAAAAACTTAGAAAAGCTTCGATTATTTTTCTGCAGCGTTGAGCTTGATATTTTCCTTCACGAACGGCGCCGAATGGGACGGTCCTTACAGTCTTCAGTTTCAAGTGCCAAAGGCTTTGAGGAACAAACCGAGGGAATACTTCGTCGAGGTATTAGTTATTATGATTAGGGTTTTTTTTTGCTTGATTTTGAATGCACGGCTTTAGGGTTTTAATCGTCTTTGCATGGCTTTAGGGTTTGGCAGATGAGTTGAGCAAAGAAGGAGCATGCGAACAAGCAATATTTCCCGACACGAGCGTCGTGATCACGAGATGTGCGATGATCGGCAACTTGACGCTCGAAGGAGTAAGTTGTCGAAAAAATCGTTCTTTCTTATCGACTTTTGTGAAATCGATGTTTTCGTTCATGGGATGATATACACATTCCTCTACCGCCGTTAAATGAATCATATTTTAATTATATATATATATATATATATATATATATATTTCCAACGCGCACCCCTCGCGTCTGAGGCTGATTTTTTTCTTATTCAGTCTTAGACGTGAAAGTTTTTTTAATGGGTAGTCGCGAAGATTCGTACTCATGACCGCTTGGCATGGATCTGATACCATATTGAATTACCACTCATCTAGAAGCTTGAGCTTGAAGGGAGAGTGATCATATTTTAGTTTTATATATTTTATTTTCAACAATTACTAACATATGTTTTGTTAGGGCGATCGATGCAACCTCGACTTTGTGCTCGGATGTACGGATCCAAGCTCGCCGATGTTTAATCCATTGGCTAACGTCGACGATGGATCTTGCCCTCCTTACTCTGATTCCGAGGATTAATTTTGTATTGAAAATTCAATTATTATTTCCCTGGATTTTCTCCATATATATTGTTCCTATTAAATTGCATGTAAAGTAATTATATAACCCAAGAAAATATTTATTTCAAAGGCTATGATACAAAATGTCTTAAAGTTTGCATTTGCAATAACAACACTATCGCAGTCATCATCAACAGAAAACAACCTTCAAATTAATCCAATCAGCTTTGTATATTTATAAGATGTAATTATATGGTTTTTCTCTTATATTGAAGCCTACTGATCAGTAGTAGCAGCAGAAGCTGCAACAG
Organism: Lindernia subracemosa; assembly: GCA_028392965.1. Lineage (NCBI taxonomy): Eukaryota > Viridiplantae > Streptophyta > Magnoliopsida > Lamiales > Linderniaceae > Vandellia > Vandellia subracemosa. The sequence goes on from JAQPCC010000023.1 coordinate 750,809, forward strand.
AATCTAAGCTCGGGCCGGCATCGTCCTCTTGGGGAGGGATCGAACCCCAACTACCTTCGGTCACTAAGGGCTCGAGCACATGCACTGAGCCATCCGTGAGCCCTAATGCAAACTGGTTCAACACCGTCGGGTGAGCTGCGATCGCCAGTGGATAAACCTTTGAGCTGTCGAACAGAGAAGGTTAAAGCGATGATGTTTCAGTTTGTGAATATAATGAAAGAAAGAACTTATAGCATTGATCCTCGAACTAAACGGTAATGAACGATTCAGAAAAGAAGTAATATCTCGCAGCCAACCTTAGATTCGTAGGCACAAAATAGGCTACAAAATTGATTCGACATTTCATCTTAAGCCCGCCAGTGAATATGCAGATGGTGCCATCTACAAAGCTGGCGAATACTGACTGGCTATCACAAGAATACGCTGCATCGGTTATAGGAGAGCTCGATTCATCAGGAATCCACTGCAACGATTAGAAAAATACGTTTTATTTTTATATGTTTTTCAGAAAAAAGGTTGTAAGAATGTTGTTACCTACCTGTTTGATGCACTCGAGCTTAAGGGCCTCGTACACAGCCAACTGAGTCTCGTGAACCACCAGCACATTGGTCTGATCCTGATGGAACCGAACCCGGGTGTGAGCCAGTGGGTTCGATGCTCGAGCCTGAGGTATTTCCAAGAACTTGCTGGCTTTCTTCTCCCATGTGTCTAGACTCCACACGCAAAGCTGGGAACATAAACAAAGGTTGAAATTTAAGGTTGCAAGAAATTTGTGTTATTGCATTTTCTTTTTTACTAGTTGGGACAGCATTATTTCTTGCAATGGTTCGACTAAGTATGAAACTAAGTAAAAATGACGGACCTGAGCGTCGGCTCCAGACGACACAAGGACACTCAAGACAGTGGAGAAGGCTAGACCAGTTACTCTTCTCTGGTGACCTTCGATCTTTGCTTTGAGCTGTTTTCAAGGCACGAAACGATAAAGTCGAAACATGGATGTAACAGAAGGATCAAATGTGTTTTAGGTGACAGCACGAGCGACCACGTCCGACTAGAAATGTCAATAAATATCCGAAATAATGAATGGGCGACAAACCTCATCAGCACGAACGTTGAATATGTGTATGGATGAGTCCTCCATGCCTATCGCGACGATGTTGTTGTCCTGAGGGTGGAACGCAACAAAAGTTGCCGCGGGTGGAGGCGACATGAAAGTTGTCAGTCTCTGCACGAAAAAAGCAAAAATTAGCATAAATGATTAGGAATAAGAAAGAAAGAAAAAGAAGCAGTAAATAAAATGCCACGAAAGACTTATTTTTAAATGCCGTGTCAACCTTAAAGTTGATCATGTTAAACAGCGAAATCTTTCCTCCCGAAGCAGATATCACATAGGAGTCGTTCTTGGAAAGTGCAAAGCATGGAACAGCTTCTTCGAGATTTGTCTCGCTTATGTCGTTGGTCATCAGGATTCCACTCGAAGGTAGCCAGAGTTGGGGTGGCACCGAAGCAGTCGCCTAGAGAAAAAAAAAAGATGGAGAGGGAATTTAGGCTAAGAAAATTCGTTAGATAACATAAGAACGAGGGAGATAAGATAAACTACAGAACCTTTCCAATAGGATTCCTTTCGTTACTTTGCCATTTCCATAGCTTGTGTACGGCGTTATAAGCTAATGCCACTATGGCACCGCCAGAATTTGTGTAAAGAAGATTGATAATCTGACCAAGAAAGATACAGAGTGAGAGAGCAAAATAACATACAGAATAGTAACAGCATTCCATTACGAAAAAAAAAAAAGATATAACTTAAGATGAAGTGTGAATCGAACATTACCCTCACTGGCAGTATATTATCGGGCAGCTTTAAAGATAGAAGTTGAGATGGATCGTTGATCTCAGTCAGCTTCCAAATCTTGGGCGTCTCTAAATCATCGCCAGTTCCCGATTTTGTATCTGGCAAGTTCTTGCCATGCCCGTCCTATAGAAAAGGCCATAAGTAAAGATCGTTTTATCCCACAGAGGATTTTTAAATGCATAATATTTATATACACAAAGGGACTATAAATGAAAAACACTGACCAGTTCGATAATAGATGAATGGTTGTCTTCACCAACGCTTGTCCCTTCCGTATTTGAAGCACCCAACGTTCCAATCACAAGCGCCTGTAAATTAAAGTTTTAAGAACTTTTCTAAACAATCTGTTCTTGGCCATTAAAATTATTTTAGTTGACTCAACAGATACAGAGAAGAAGGCACTTCTATTCAATACATTCTAGCTATTAAATAGCGGTGGGGATGGATAATCAACAGCACATGAAGGGTAAAAATAAAAAAAATGACACGATAAATCTGTTACAGAGATAAACTACTAAGAAAATAACTGACATGTCTATTAAAGCTAACAGTTCTCTGACCTTTGAAGTGGATATGGTACGATGCTCTATGGAGTGAATCATTTTTGCACCTTCGGCATTTGCGAGTATTTTAACGCCATTGTCACTAGTCGATACAGCCAAAAGTGTCCCTTCCTTGTTAGACCGAATGCAAGGAGAAGCCTGAAATATGATAAAAATAAAAACGCTATAATTTTTTAGTTTGCAAAAGAAAAGAAAATATAGATGAAAGAAAAAAATAGAAAACTCTAGCTCTTACCGGTAAGCCACCATCAGCATCGACACTAGTCAACAAATTTACATTGTTCATATCCCAATATTTGATCTTGGACTCATCGCCAGCAATTAAGAAACTGTCTTTAACAGTATCGAACTGCACTACCCCAACTGAAGGATTTCCAAGGCCGAGAAATGTCATTTTCACAGTTCCTTCGCTCTCATTCCACTCCACAATATGAGATTCACCGTCTTTGTTCGTACCACATGAGAACAACCTTTATTGAAGAGATAAAATTAAATAAATAATACAAAACAGAGAGGCCAAGCAGAGGAATATTACATGATTTATGCAGCCTGAAAGAAATAAAATAAGAAAAAATGATATATTATGTATATGTAAGGATGGTCACACCAACACACCATGTAAACTTATTACTTCGAGATCCTCCTCAACTAGTGTCATGACATAAACTAAACCCATAACTTGAATACAGAACATATTTTTTTCCACTCTTGAATAGCAAAGTGATTCATATATTCATCAATCCAAAAGAAACTAAATGAGCAATAGTGGAAGAGTCTAGGCGTCCTTATTATACCTTGTTCCATCCGCTGTATAGGTCATGGAAATACAAGACTGGCCCGGAGCATCATAACCAACTCTTGGACCCACATTGTCATAAAGCCATGCCTTAATCTTACCGTCCTCAGAAGTTGAAAAGAAGAACTGATCACAGGAAACAGAGTAAAATATTTTAAGGGAACTTGCTGCGATTGTTATGTTCAGAATAGAATGCTACCGAGGAAGGGTAATTAATTTAAAGGTATTCATGATATAGCATCAACATTAGAAATATAAGATGTAGGTGCAGATATGAAGTTCAAGCCACTGCAACTAAGTTACCTCGATATGTTCCTTTTGATGGGGGCAAACAGAGTAAACAGGCGCTTCATGACCCACCAAAGTAAACATATTAGCCCCATTAAAAGCATTCCACACCTACATATGAATTATTAATACTTCTGCACATTGTGCAAAGCTGTTTCATAAAATCTTATAAAGATGATACAAACCTTAATAGTCTTATCATCCCCACAGGTTAAGACGCTTAGTTGCTTGTCTAGAAGGGCAAAAGCAAGATCATTAACGCTACCAACATGAGCATCGATCTGGCAACAAAACATATCAAGAATTTTGCATTTATTGTTTAAATTGAATGGGAAATGTAGGTTAGAAAAAATAAAATAAAATTGCATAGGAGCATCACAAACCTCGAGGTGGTTCGTTAGTTCGGCACCGCCCTTGTAAGTATACAAGTGAACAATGTGCTTTGAATACGCAACACCTATAAGGAAAAAAGAAAGAGAGAATTCAAGTGATGGCAATCGATAAAGTAAATAAAAATCCGACCTCTTAATACATACCAAAGAGGTTTCCATCAGGATTCCACATGACTTTGTTCACTGATCCTGAGTATTCATCTTCCAAAGAAGCCTATATAGCCAACACATTTTATTTTTTTTTAATTTAAGTCAAGTCACGAACACAAGCACACAAGAAAAACTCCACGTTCGATAGAATAAAATTGGACCTGAAGTGCTATGGAACAAACTCCAAGATCCCACACTTCGAAATTTCTAGAAGTTATTTTTTCTCCACTGCTCAGTTCCCATAGAGAAATGTCACCAATGTTTGTTCCCACTGAAACAGAGAAGGTGATATGATATGCATACAAATTGGCACAAGAAATCACACACATTCTGCTTCTAACGTACGAAACTTCGACTACGAACACTTGGTATCTTACCACCACCCAGTGCACGAAGTTGAATTGTAATAAGCATAGATCAAAAGAACTAAGAACTAACCTGAAAGTAAAGTATGTTGCAATGGATGAAAATCCATGCTTTTCACAGTGGAACCCTGATTCAAACTCACAACAACATTCTTAGGTAAGACATTGGCCGAGTAATGGCTATGACTAGGATGTGTAACGGGCATCATGTTAACTGGCAAACGATTAGCCTGCATACACAAAAATCACAAACTACTGTAAGTATTTCAGAAACCACAAAATTCTAACCAAAAATGAAGAAAAACAAAGGTATGTCATATGTTGAGAAAAGAAGAGATAGCGGTTTCATATAATCCAGTCAACAAGTAGTTAGAGCGCAACAGTCGTAAGAACGGAAACGGAGGTAAAGCACTATAAGTCGCTTACACGCGAAAAAATCGAAAGGGTGAAACCGAATACATCTAAGACATGGAATGGAAGAAAAGATTTAACAAAAAAAAAAAGTACCTCTTCAAGAACGCCAGAGGGTCGAAGTCTCTTCGAAACCTGATCAGAGTCTGCAGAGTCAATTGGTGGATTATTAGATGCAGGGCTCCCTGGACGCTTCAGCATTGACGCTGCCATGAGATATTTGACACAAACGAGAAAAGAGGATTAGCTGCGAAAACCCCAGTAGAGTTATAGACGGGGATTAACATGGAAATATAATTAATACTCTTATTTCAAGGGCAAAATGGACATCACATATGACGTTTTCCTCGCTACATATCCAATTCTTGGGAGTATCTTAGTGGATTAATAGCCCACCAAAACTATAGATCTTTGAGAATTCAATAATATCCAAACAACAAATGCCCCACATATAGTAGAGAAACAAATAAACTAGAAAGAAGTGTTACATGGCCATATGTTAGAGATGGATATCAATCAATTTAGATATATTTCCGACACGCCACCTCAAGTGCAGGTAGTTAATTCTGTCTGAATCCTCACACATGAACATTGTTTTTCTTGTCGAATGGGTGGCAACGAGTATTCAAACTCAAGACCTCGTTTTGACCTAACTCTATTAGCTGATTGAATTATCATTTCTTCTAAAAGGTTCACTAACTCATATATATCTTTTCTCAACAGAAAACACATAAAACGATCAGCAAAAAACCCCAATAAAACTACCAGAATTATTAGGAGGTGTCAATCTCATAGATCCAACAGGGACAGCTTCATGAGGTACAGGCGATTGACTGGGCATCGATCCAGCTAAGGAAGCAGTTAAAGGACCGTGCTGAAAACACAAAAAGACAACACATAAATTCATTACTTAGAGAAACTCTTATTAGGAAAACAGCTATAACAAACGAAAAAACAAGTTTTCATCCAAAAACTTACACCAGGTACACCAATAGGTGAGAACCCACCGATGTTGAGAATTGAACCCATCATCGGATTGGACAAAGGCGATGGTGCTCGGGCTGGAGTGCTGGGTTGCACACAAGTATGGTCCAAGAAAAGGGTCTTCATATCGGGATTTGCCTTTGGATTCTTACAAAGCTGGTGTTGCCAGTTTAGGCTAAAACAGAACAAGCACATAAGTCATAGAGGTGTAGATTAGAAAAGAAAAAAAAAAGAAAAAAACAACATAAACGAAGAACAAATATATGGCACAAGCCTCATGTTTGTCATCTAATAGGACAGCAAAATAGTTACCTCTGATTGACAAGTGCTCTTAATCTCGAGTTCCTAATGGTAGGGAATTGAAGCTTATCACGGAACAATGGGTTAGCTTCAATCAGCTTCTTCAACTCAACAAGCATTGAAGTCCTAGCTGACTTGGCATCAGTGTACTTGGATAGCTTTTCGTTTTCCCTGGTGAGGGAATTTCTATCATCAGCGGGAATATATAGAGAGAGAGAGAGAGCACAAATAGTTCTCAAGACAGAAAAGAACGAACCACACAATTTTTTTCATCTCGAGTACATATAATTGCCAGATACAATAGATAACACAGTTGTCTTGTCAAGAGCTAAGCAAACAATTTAATTGTGCCTTACATGCCCCTGATGCTTTTGCAAGACATATTAGTTACAGTAGTAATCCAAAATGGAAAAGTTGGGCCAAGAAAATTCTACGGAAGAGAAACTTTCTATAATATAGTGATGCATTTAATTGCCACGAAGAATATATAAAATGATGAACCTAAGTATAACCATCATGTTTGCCGGATTTCTCAAACCCTCTTCGGGAAACATAAGAAAGAACAAACTTAACGCTTGACGACGCGCCAAATGCAATAAAAAAAATTACCTAAAGTTCCCCAACGTCAAAAGCTGAGCAAGTTCCTTGAAAAGATCTTCATTGAACGGCGAAAACAGTTTTAAATCCTTGTTTAGGATCTCCAACGCCTTGCCAGAATCGCGCCTGAGATAACACGCAAAAGAACCCCGAAAAATTCAATTCATTAACCATTTTCTTCAACTAACAAAACGGATACCGAAAACAATAAATGAAAAAACCTGTCTAAGGCTTCGAGATATTTTTGCTTTCGAATCTCAAAGAAGATCTTCATGGAGTAACGGTTATCCTCCATTTTGGTGAAACCAGCGAGGTACATTTCAACCTCCTCCCACTCACCATCACTCACCAAATCCCCAAAGTGCCTCAGGTTGAAGAAGAAGCCCGATTCCCTCTCCAACCTTCAATTGATTCCACAGCCAGAATAAAAATGTCAAAAACAATTAATCAATCCACATAAATCACAGCCAACAACAGCCATGCCATGGCTGAAAACGATCACAAAAGGGACAAACAAAATGGCAAAAACGTTAACACATATGTCGGAAGAAACTCTTCTCACCTGTGCGCCGTCTCCTTGCAATTCTGCTCATTGAGAAATTGAAGGATTAGAAAAACAAGCTCTCTGCTAAGTAAACTCATCTTCAGCGCAAATCAAAGGTCTAATTCAGCGAACTTTTTCTCCCCTTTTTCTTTCTCACAACAACAACAAACACTCAACCCTCTCTCTATTATCTCAGTCTCTATCTCTATATCTTGGCTCTATGGAGGCCATTTATATAGAGATTTAGAGGATTGTGAGAGAGGGCAGTGTGCTGTTGCTTTCCAAAGGTAAAGAAATTAATAGACGTAATCCGATAAAGACCCACGCGCGACGAATCGCGTGAATATCGTACACGCCTTCTCTACTACACTATGATGGGGCATAGGTCTCCAGCTCCACCGTCGACAACGCGCGTGGGCTATTGTAGTGTTGGATAAGATAGAGACATAAGTCATCGAGCTTATCATAAGTGATAAGTATTGTTGATAAGTAAACTTGGAAATTGATAAGTAGACATACTAATCAGTGGTGCTTCGAGAAGAAGAAGTTGCGTGTGGAGTGGACTGTGGAGTTGTTTTTTTCTTTTTCTATTTCTTTTATAATAATAATAAATAATAATGTTTTATTGTCTCTGTCGCTACTCAATTCATAGGTACAAGCCCGCAAACGCAGGGTACAACTAGTGGAACATACAGTACAGATATCTTAACGAAGATGATGTCCGGCAATTATACGTCGATCGACAGTCAGAGTGTCGCCGGAACCGTGCCAATACCACGACGTCTCTCAACTTTCCCGCCTATTTTTTATTTGGTGAGAATTTGAGCTGAAATTGATGATGGGAAACGATGTTATTGTAGGCAGTTGCAGATCATCCGCCGCAAGTTTCAGTTAAATTTTCTGGTGATGACGGCTTTTTCTTGTGTTTGCAAGATGATAACTTTAACAATCACGACGATTGTTTGGTTGATTGTTGTTTTTGTTATTGTGTGTTCAGATTCGAATCTGCAGATGTTTCCTCCTTCGGGAGCTCAGGGGAAGATCTTCTGGTGCCTCACGGCCGCCTCGTGATGCTGATGGTACACACCACTGTGATTATCTTGTGTAAAAACAGTTTGTGATATGGATTTGTAGAAGTAGATGGATCTATTATCAGTATGCATAGTCTTGAGAGCTCAGATTGCTTTTAGTAAACTCCACCTTCATGGGGCTGTTTTTAGTGGTTGGTTTTTTGTATTGCATTACCTCTGCTGCGGGCGTAGAACAATGGGCAAAAGCTAGACAGCATATTATTTTTAGGTTTTTAAGACTGTCTAAGCTCAGATATGTTTTTCGGACTTGATATTCCCATTATTAGGTCTTGTCGGGGAATGGATATTTACATCGAATGCCACTATCATGATTTGATTTTCATCCTACAATCGAGTTGCATAGTTCTATTTCTGCAGATAGGGATGTATGTCTTTGATCGAAAATACCTTTTCTCATATTAATATTCGAGAAGTAGGTTTTACATGATAAATTCCTAACATTTTCTGTTTCTCCGTTCCTCTTGTATAATTTAGACATGAAATTCGAGGATGACCCAATCATGTTTGCTTGTTGATGCAGATACTTTTAGCAAACCTGCGTGTTGTTCTGATGAGCCCCAACAAAGCGGTTGGTTTCGATCCTTCACAATTGCTCCATACATTTTTATTTTGATGTTGACATGTCGGATGTCCAGGAGAGGATAATAGATTCTCTCTTTCCTTTTAGAGGAAGCTTCAACGAGAAAACTTCTAACAACCCTGATCTGTAAGTTCGACATCTAAGAAATCATTAATGTAACTTGATTTTCCAATAATTAACCCTGTTTGACTAATGCCTGATTGACATCTGTCGTATAAGAATTATGACTCTATGCACACTGACAAAATTAGTTATTATCAAACATGTGGGAATATTTCAAGTATCTCGAGGCTTTACCATTTTACCACCATAAAATGTGAGATAAGTGAAAGTTAAACTTGTCGATGACTGAATTCTTCTTCCGATACTTGAACATTTCTTTACCTAAGCAGGGTATGCGTTGTTTCATGATTCATAGCAATATAAGATTGATTTGTTCTTTGCGCCAATATCTCGATTCTATTGGTGATATGAATGATTAAACAACATAGAAATCCAAACCTGGATACTGTGCACAATTTTAGATCTTTACCAAATTATTTTTCCTTAGGATTTATTAACTATGAAAGAATGGAGAAAGATTCCTTTTCTATATTGAATAATGGGATAGTCAGCCCAGGTATTTATACATACGTTCCTAACTATAAAAGCGATTTAATCTCCTGAAAATAGGAACTAACTGAGTCAAATCTTTATCTCGAGATTCTTCTCTTCAGCTGAATTAAACCTTTATTTCTTCGTAACACTTTCTAACAGTCCCCCTCAAGCTGGTGCATGGATGTTATCCATTCCCAGCTTGCTAATTAACATGTGATGTATTTTTCCTGACAATCCTTTAGTTAATACATCTGCCATTTGCTCGCTAGATGACACAAATGGTGTGCAGATCAGTCCACTGTCAATCTTCTCTTTGATAAAATGTCGGTCAACTTCAACATGTTTGGTTCGATCATGTTGAACTGGATTATGAGCTATACTAATAGCAGATTTGTCATCACGATATAGCTTCATAGGACCTTTCCACTCAATTCTTAAGTCCTCTAAGATGATTTTTACCCACAGAAGTTCACATATTTCTAATGCCATAGCTCTGAACTCAGCCTCGGAACGTGATCAAGCTACCGCATTCTGTTTTTTACTCCTCCATGTTACCAGATTTCCACACAAAAAAGTATAGTATCCAGATGTTGATCTTCTATCTGTGATATTGCAAGGATAATCAGCATCTGTGAAAGCTTGAAGAGACACTTCTGAACTTTTCTGGTACAATATTCCCATGCATGGAGTCCCTTTTTTGTATTGAAGAACTATGTGTACTGCGTTTAAGTGTATCACTTTAGGATTGTGCATGAGCTGACTTACGACACTTACATCATAGGCTATATCAGGCATGGTATGTGATAAGTAGATAGGTTTTTCCACCAATCTTTGATAAGAACTTTTATCTACTGGTTCATCATCAACTGCATCTCCAAGCTTGTGATTAAACTCTATAGGAGTATCAACTGGTTTGCTTCCCAATTTTCCTGTTTCTCTTAATAGATCGCCAATATATTTTTGGTGAGATATGAAGATACCAACCTTGGAGTGTGCGACTTCAATTCCCAGAAAGTATTTCAGTCTTCCAAGCTGTTTGATGTCAAATTCTCTTATAAAGCACTGCTTTAATCTGTCCATTTCTTCCTCATCATTTCCAGTGATAATAATATCATCTATATTGATATGAAGCAGGATGAGCAAGTCGAGAAGTTGGACGAGGAAAACCGCCAACCAATTAGAGTTTACGTAAGGCGAGCGAAAGGGACAAAAGGGGTGAAGATATGAATAAGATATTAGAAGATTATCTACCATAAATAAGAAGAGAGATTTTAGGTACTAGAATAAGTTATTTAAATATAGTTATTTCCTAGGAGGTATTCTAGGGATTTCCTTTTATATTGAGTCGTAGTGGTTATAAAAGGGCATGTATGCTCTTGTAATTATGGGTGCAATTTTATGAAAATAAAGGCTCGTTTAGAGTTATTACGAAAGTTCGATCCTTGATAAGGAACCAGCCTTGTCAAGATCCCTCGTCTCAATTACCTTCTATCATATATAGACCAATAATGTTGTCTCCTTCCCCGTGGCAGATGATGTGTGAAAAGGGTGTGATCACCTTGACTCTGCTTGTATTTCATCTCTAACATCACCTTTGTAAACCGACCAAACCAAGCTCTAGGAGATTGCTTCAAGCTATATAAGGATTTTTTCAACTTACAAACACAGTTAGATCCCATCTTGTGCTCAAATCCAGGCGGTATATCCATGTATATCTCTTCCTCCAATTCTCAATGCAAAAATGCATTTTTCACATCAAATTGATGCAACTTCCAATCAAAGTTAACAACCAAAGATAGTAGGATCCTTTACAGTGTTCATCTTTTCTACTGGAGCAAATGTTTCCAAATAATCTACTCCATACTCTTGTATATACCCCTTAGCTACTAGCCTTGCTTTATACCTTTCAAAAGAACCATCTGAGTTATATTTGTCAGAATATATAGGATTACAGCTCCTATTTGTTAGCTGCTCGAGATATATGGGGCTAGATATGAGTTTGAATAGTTCCTATTCTTTAGGAGAAAAAATCTCTTTTATAGTTTGAATCAAAAGCTGTATAAATACTCGGCTGTTTAGCCATTATGAAATAGAAAAGTTTTACCTGCAAGTTCTCTTACTTTCACATGGTATCAGAGCCTAGGGCATAGATCAATACAAGTGTATCCTCATGGCATCCTCTTCCTCAAATACAACCGATGGGGAGAATGTATTAACAGGAAACACCACTACGAATTATGGGGAATTGCAGAATATACAACTTGCCCATCGACTCAATGGGAAGAATTTCTTAAAGTGGTCTCAACTTGTCAAAACCTTCTTGAAAGGAAAAGGATGGAGAAAGAATGGAGAAAGATTTCTTTTCCTTAGGATTTATTAACTATGAAAGAATGGAGAAAGATTTCTTTTCTATTTTGAATAATGGCATAGTCAGCCCAGGTATTTATACATACATTCCTAACTATAAAAGAGATTTAATCTCCTGAAAATAGGAACTCACTGAGTCAAATCTTTATCTCGAGATTCTTCTCTTCAGCTGAATTAAACCTTTATTTCTTCGTAACACTCTCTAACAGTCCCCCTCAAGCTGGTGCATGGATGTTATCCATTCCCAGGGCTAATTAACATGTGATGTATTTTTCCCGACAATCCTTTAGTTAATACATCTGCCATTTGCTCGCTAGATGACACAAATGGTGTGCAGATCAGTCCACTGTCAATCTTCTCTTTGATAAAATGTCGGTCAACTTCAACATGTTTGGTTCGATCATGTTGAACTGGATTATGAGCTATACTAATAGCAGATTTGTCATCACAATATACCTTCATAGGACCTTTCCATCCTCTAAGATGATTTTTACCCACAGAAGTTCACATATTCCTAATGCCATAGCTCTGAACTCAGCCTCGGCACTTGATCGAGCTACCACATTTTGTTTTTTACTCCTCCATGTTACCAGATTTCCACACAAAAAAGTATAGTATCCAGATGTTGATCTTCTATCTGTGATATTGCCCGCATAATCAGCGTCTGTGAAAGCTTGAAGAGACACTTCTAAACTTTTCTGGTACAATATTTCCATGCATGGAGTCCCTTTTTTGTATTGAAGAACTATGTGTACTGCGTTTAAGTGTATCACTTTAGGATTGTGCATGAATTGACTTACGACACTTACAACATAGGCTATATCAGGCCTGGTATGTGATAAGTAGATAGGCTTTCCCACCAATCAACTTTTATCTACTGGTTCATCATCAACTGCATCTCCAAGCTTGTTATTAAACTCTGTAGGAGTATCAACTGGTTTGCTTCCCAATTTTCCTGTTTCTCTTAATAGATCGCCAATATATTTTTGGTGAGATATGAAGATACCAGCCTTGGAGTGTGCGACTTCAATTCCGAGAAAGTATTTCAGTCTTCCAAGCTGTTTGATGTCAAATTCTCTTATAAAGCACTGCTTTAATCTGTCCATTTCTTCCTCATCATTTCCAGTGATAATAATATCATCTATATAGACCAATAATGTTGTTGCCTTCCCTGTGGCAGAATGATGTGTAGAAAGGGTGTGATCACCTTGACTCTGCTTGTATTTCATCTCTAACATCACCTTTGTGAACCGGCCAAACCAAGCTCTAGGAGATTGCTTCAAGCCATATAAGGATTTTTTCAACTTACAAACACAGTTAGCATCTTGTGCTCAAATCCAGGCGGTATATCCATGCATATCTCTTCCTCCAATTCTCCATGCAAAAATGCATTTTTTACATCAAATTGATGCAACTTCCAATCAAAGTTAACAGCCAAAGATAGTAGGATCCTTACAGTGTTCATCTTTGCTACTGGAGCAAATGTTTCCAAATAATCTACTCCATACTCTTGTATATACCCCTTAGCTACTAGCCTTGCTTTATACCTTTCAAAAGAACCATCCGAGTTATATTTGATTGTGAATACCCATTTTCAGCTTACTGTTTTCTTCCCTTTTGGCAATCTGGTCATTTCCCAAGTGTTATTTTTTACATGTGCCTGTAACTCTACTTACATAGCATCCCTCCAATTTTTATTACTCAGTGCTTCAGATAAGTCTGTTGGTATGGGAGTACTGTGTAGGTTTGTCAGTACGGTTTTATAAGAGGGTGAAAGATTTTTGTAACTCAAGAAAAGATGTAAGGGATGATCAGTGCATGCTCTCTTTCCCTTCCTGAGTGCAATAGGAATATCGTGGTCTGAGCTTTCTGGTTGTTTATTTGAATCAGGGGCTGCAATAGGAATATTATGATCTGAAACTTCTTTTTGTGTCTTAGAATCTGGAGCTGAAATAGAATGATGGACTGGGAATGAATCAAGGTTATGTGTTTCAGGTTGTGTTTATTCAGCACTTCCAGGTTCATGACCAGATTCAGTGATAAGAACTTGTTCTGGTAGAGCTGGCTTTTTTCTCCTTGAATATACCTTTAATGGTGCAGTAAACTTTGAGTGATTCTCCTTCACCACCTCTGTTTGAGACTTTTCAGTAATAGGCTGAGAGTTAGAGGATTTAGGTAGATCGGGAAGGAACCAATCTATTTCTTTATCCTGAGACTGAAGACACTCATTAATGAAATAGGATTGTGTTTCCACAAAAGTGACATCAGTTGAAACATAGAATTTCCGAGTTTTAAGATGATAACATTTATTGCTTTTTTGGGTAGAGGAATAACCTAGGAATACACATTTGATTGCACGAGGATCAAGCTTACTTCTCTGACGTGAGTGAATGTGAACAAATGAGACACACCCAAATATTCTTGGGGTAAGACCATTTGATATACTGAAATCATGAAAAAAGACCTTTGTAGTTGAACTGGACTTTTAAAATTAAGACTTTGAGAAGGTAGTCTATTGATGAGGTGGTTGCTGTTAAAACAGCTTCTCCCCAATTATGTTTTGGAACCTTGTTTTGAAATAATAAAGCTCTAGTAGTTGAAAGTAAATGACTATTCTTTCTCTCAGCCACCCTGTTTTGTTGGGGTGTATAAACACACGAAGACTCGTGCAAAATTCCATTTTTTTCGAAAAAGGTTGATAAGGAGTGATTGAAATAATCCTTTGCATTGTCAGAACGAAATATTTTGACTGTAACACTCTGACTTTTGATCATATTGAAGAAATATTAGAACGTTTGAAGGTCCCCATATGTCAATATGAATTAGTGTAAATGGAGACTGACACCTTTTATTGCTGACTGGAAAAGAGGATCGTTTATGTTCTGCAAGCTGGCAAACATCACAATGGAAATCCTTAATAGGAACATTTAACAAAGAGGAGGGAAACATGACTTCAAGAGTTCTAATTGAAGGGTGTCCGAATTTAAATTGATGACTCCAAACTTGTTTTTTTCTAGACTCGACACTCTCAACAGTGAGTGATGAAGGTGAAATCTTGCTTTTGTTTACCTTCCCATCAGGTTCTTCAAGAAGGTAAAGTCCATCTCTTCCCTTAGCAAGTCCAATCATCTTCATCGTGCCCTGTTCCTGAAACTCACAAAATGACGGACAAAACGTAGCTTTACAATTAGAGTCTTTGGTAATTTTCTCAACTGATTGAGATTGGGAAAAAGCTTAGGTACATGTAGCACATTTTTCAAGATAATAGTTCGTTTATAAAGATATCCCCTTGACCAGCTACATGTGTAGCTGATCTGTCAGCTATGATAATTTTTCTAGTGGTTGGGCTGGGAGTATAGGATGTAAACTTATGGGGATAATGGGTCATATGGTCAGTGGCTCCTGAATCAATGATCCATACAGTAGGTGAATGTTTGCTCTTCCTTCGTCTGGTGTGAATCAACCATGTGCGCTTGTCCTTGGTTTCTAGCTTGCCCCGGTCTGGGTGGTTTACCATGTAGTTTCCAACAACTATCAATGGTATGTCTGGACTTCTTGCAGTAATTGCATCATAAGGAATCCTTGTCATCTGATTTCTGAAATGGTTTTTTGTTTTCTGGTCGTTTCATGTGTGGGGCTGATTCTTGCTTTCGCTTCATTGTTACCAAGGCTGAGCTCTCTATAGCTTGCAGTTCTATCATTACAGATCTCCTACCTTCTTCTCCTCTAATGGTTGCAATTGCTTCATTTAATGAGGGCAGCTCTTGCTTTCCAAGCATCTGAATTCGAACAGCATCAAACTCTACATTCAAGCCGGCCAAGAACTCATATGTTCGCTCTCTTTCTATGAGTTTCTTCAGTGTAGCAGAATCATCAGCACACGTCATCTCTATACATTGATAATGATCAATCTCTTGCCACAACATTTGAAGGATATTTGCATACTCGGTTATGGTTTTGTTGCCCTGTTTCGTGGCTGCAATCTTGACTTTGATCTCATAGATCTGTGCAGCATCATTGACTTTGGAATAAGTGAGGTGGATTGCATCCCAAATCTCCTTAGTTGTGTTTAGAAACATCATGGTGCCGCTGATCTCGGGTGTCATGGAATTCCATAGCCACGACATCACCATAGAGTCTTCTTCATCCCATGCTGCAAAGGTGGCTTCTTCTGGTTTCGGTCCCGTGCCATCCAAATGACTCAACTTCCCCTTTCCTTTCAAAAGAGTCTTGACGAGTTGAGACCACTTCAAGAAGTTCTTCCCATTAAGCATATATGCAGCTTGGACATTTTGTAATTCTCCATTATTAGTATTTCCTGTTAATGCATCATCTGCCATGAGGAAATGTATATATTTTTTAAAAGGGAGGAATCGATGCCCTAAGGCTCGGATACCATGTAATAAAATGGAGAAAGAACATATATATTTGATTGATAGGCTCCAGTGCCTTATATATACAACGTGATCCTATAATATTAAAGAGAAATTTAAGTGTATTAAAACTATTCTAATAACTACAGATTTTGAATTTGAATTTGATATTCTCTTGACTCATCTTGAATGCGTGTTGAATGTGTCTTGAATGCTTCTTGATTTTGTCTTGATTGTGTCTTCTGACAGATATATACCATCTCTTCCCTTAGCAAGTCCAATCATCCTCATCGTGCCCTCTTCCTGAAACTTAGAAAACAAAGGGCAGAAAATGACTTTGCAATTGGAATCTTTTGTGAGCTTATCAACTGATATTAGGTTGGAAAATAACTGGGGTACATGAAGGACATTTTTCGGGTATTATGTTTATTTATAAAGATATCTCCCTGACCAGCAACAGGTGTGAATGTTCCATCAGCTATGATGATCTTTTTATTACTAGGACAAGGAGTATAGGTGGTGAATTTATGGTAGGAGTGG
Organism: Lindernia subracemosa; assembly: GCA_028392965.1. NCBI lineage: Eukaryota > Viridiplantae > Streptophyta > Magnoliopsida > Lamiales > Linderniaceae > Vandellia > Vandellia subracemosa. The sequence continues at coordinate 767,599 of JAQPCC010000023.1, forward strand.
GTCATATGGTCTGCGGCTCCTGAATCTATAATCCATGAGGTTGGAGGTAATTTATCTAAAGCACTGTGAGCAAAAAATTTAGAAGGCATACCTGCGGAAGCTAAGGAGCAGGTACCTGTTTCTGCAACCTTTTGAGATGATCCAACCTTGCCATGAAGTCTCCCAATCTCCTCTTTTAGTTCAGCAATATTAGGAGAATTTGATGTCTATTCTGGTATCTGTTGCGACTCCACCATATATGCACGTCCCTTTCCTTTATGATGTCCTATTTTTGGTGGTTTCCCATGTAATTTCCAGCAGCTTTCAATGGTGTGCCTTGGCTTTCTACAGTAGTTACACAATAGGGAGTCCTTGTCATCAGTTTTTGTGGGGTTAAGGTATTTCTTATATGGAGTGGGTTGTATCACTTCTGGAGTTTGCTTATATTGATTCATTGATACCAAGGCTGTCCTGGAGCTTGGTGGCTGCAACTTTTACTTTGATCTCATATATCTGTGCTGCATCTTTGGACTTGGAATAGGTTAGATGAACAGTATCCCATATCTCCTTAGCAGTGTTCAGAAACATCGTAGTGTCACTTATCACTGGTGACATGGAATTCCATAGCCATGACCTTACCATTGAGTTCTCTTGATCCCAATTTTTAAATTTGGGATCGGTTGGAGCAGGTCTTGTACCATCTAGATGGCTCAGTTTGCCTCTCCCTTTTAAGAAGGTTTTGATGAGTTGAGACCACTTCAAGAAGTTTTTTCCATTCAGCCTATATGCGGCTTGAATGTTTTCTAATTCTCCAATGTCTATTCTTATTCTTATTCACTCATCAGGTACGGGCCTTTCTGGATTTGCTCTACCTTGATATTCGTGGCTGCATCCATGGGCACATTCGTTACATATCTTGCGCACGAACTGCAACATAAGGATTGGAACTACGACATCAATCTCGTGACTTGGGCCGCCGGTTTGTTCTATGGTTACGTCACGGTAGTGCCCCTTGCCCTTTATGTATATCATCCTCAAGTACTTCTCAGCACCAGCTGGCCTTGTTCAGCTGATTTGTCTATACGGCTACTCCCTTTTCATCTTTATTCCCGCCCTGGTAAGATTTGGAACTTCTCATTTTATCACTTAATGGCTGAAATCATACCTTCCAATTTACAACGATTTATCTTTCTTTCTTTCTCGTTCGGCAGTGTCTATCCGTTGTTCCTCTTGATATTTTCCGTTGGGTTGTTGCGGGCGTAGCGGGATTCATGTCTGCTACGTTTGTGGCACTTAACCTAAGGAATCACATCAAGTCGGCTGGTGAAAGCTGGTTCTTGATCGTAGCTGCTATCTTCTTGTTACAGCTCGCTCTTGCTTTGGTGCTTAAGTTCTACTTGTTAACTTCTCTGTATGACACAAAAAGCTGAAGGAGAGTGTTATCATATTTTAATTATATATATATATATATATATATTATTTTCAACAATTACTAATGTATGGCTTCGTTAGGGCGATTGATTCAACCTCAACTTTGTGCTCGTATGTACTGATTCAAGCTCGCCGATGTTCAATCCGCTGGCTAACGTCGACGATGGATCTTGCCCTCCTTACTCTGATTCTGAGGATTGATTTTGTATTGAAAATTCAATTATTATTTCCCTGGATTTTCCCCATCTATATATTGTTCCTATTAAATTGCATGTAAAGTAATTATATAACCCAAGAAAATATTTATTTCAAAAGGCTATGATACAAATTGTCTCAATGTTTGCATCTGCAGTTTACAAACAACCTTCAAATAGTCCAATCAGCTCTATTGTTTCCATAAAAGCCACAACAAGTTTAAACAACCTAAAAGCCCACAACCAATGTACATTGTATATTTATAAGATGTAATTATATGTTTTTTCTCCTATATTGAAGCCTACTGATCAGTAGTAGCAGCAGAAGCTGCAACAGCATCTGAGCTCGGGCCGGCATCGTCCTCTTGGGGAGGGATCGAACCCCAACTACATTCGGTCACTAAGGGCTCGAGCACATGCACTGAGCCATCCGTGAGCCCTAATGCAAACTGGTTCGACACCGTCGGGTGAGCTGCGATCGCCAGTGGATAAACCTTTGAGCTGTCGAACAGAGATGGTTGAACCGATGATGTTTCAATTTGGGAATATAATGCAAGAAAGAACTAATACCATGTCAAAAGTGTGAGGAGTTGATCCTCGAACTAAACGGTAATGAACGATTCAGAAAAGAAGTAATATCTCGCAGCCTACCTTAGATTCGTAGGCACAAAATAGGCTCCAGAATTGATTCGACATTTCATTTTAAGCCCGCCAGTGAATATGCAGACGGTGCCATCTACAAAGCTAGCGAACACTGACTGGCTATCGCAAGAGTACGTTGCATCGGTTATAGGAGAGCTCGATTCATCAGGAATCCACTGCAACGATTAGCCCAAAGAAAAAGCATTTTATTTTTTTGTTTTTTTTTTCAGCAAAAAGGTTGCAAGAATGTCATTACCTACCTGTTTGATGCACTCGAGCTTAAGGGCCTCGTACACAGCCAACTGAGTCTCGTGAACCACTAGCACACTGGTCTGATCATGATGGAACCGAACCCGGGTGTGAGCCAGTGGGTTCGATGCTCGAGCCTGAGGTATTTCCAAGAACTTGCTGGCTTTCTTCTCCCATGTGTCTAGACTCCACACGCAAAGCTGGGAACATAAATAAAGGTTGAAATTTAAGGTTGCAAGAAATTTGTGTTATTGCATTTTCTTTTTTACTAGTTGGGACAGCATTATTTCTTGCAATGGTTCGACTAAGTATGTAACTACGTAAAAAAGACGGACCTGCGCGTCGGCTCCAGACGACACAAGGACACTCAAGACAGTGGAGAAGGCTAGACCAGTTACTCTTCTCTGGTGACCTTCGATCTTTGCTTTGAGCTGTTTTCAAGGCACGTAACGATAAAGTCGAAACATGGATGTAACAGAAGGATCAAATGTGTTTTAGGTGACAGCACGAGCGACCACGTCCGACTAGAAATGTCAATAAATATCCGAAATAATGAATGGGCGACAAACCTCATCAGCACGAACGTTGAATATGTGTATGGATGAGTCCTCCATGCCTATCGCGACGATGTTATTGTCCTGAGGGTGGAATGCAACAAAAGTTGCCGCGGGTGGAGGCGACATGAAAGTTGTCAGTCTCTGCATGAAAAAAGTAAAAAGTAGCATAAATGATTATGAATAAGAAAGAAAAAGAAGCAGTAAATAAAATGCCTCGAAAGCCTTATTTTTAAATGCCGTGTCAACCTTAAAGTTGATCATGTTAAACAGCGAAATCTTTCCTCCCGAAGCAGATATCACATAGGAGTCGTTCTTGGAAAGTGCAAAGCATGGAACAGCTTCTTCCAGATTTGTCTCGCTTATGTCGTTGGTCATCAGGATTCCGCTCGAAGGTAGCCAGAGTTGGGGTGGCACCGAAGCAGTCGCCTAGAGGAAAAAAAAGATGGAGACGGAATTTAGGCTAAGAAAATTCATAAGATAAAATAAGAACGAGAGAGAAGAGAAACTACAAAAACCTTTCCGTTAGGATTCCTTTCGTTACTTTGCCATTTCCATAGCTTGTGTACGGCGTTATAAGCTAATGCCACTATGGCACCGCCAGAATTTGTGTAAAGAAGATTGATAATCTGACCAAGAAAGATACAGAGTGAGAGAGCAAGATAACATACAGAATAGTAACAGCATCCCATTACGGATAAAAAAAGATATAACTTAAGAAGAAGTGTGATTCGAACATTACCCTCACTGGCAGTATATTATCGGGCAGCTTTAAAGATAGAAGTTGAGATGGATCGTTGATCTCAGTGAGCTTCCAAATCTTGGGTGTCTCTAAATCATCGCCAGTTCCCGATTTTGTATCTGGCAAGTTCTTGCCATGCCCGTTCTATAGAAAGGCCACATGTAAAGATCGTTTTATCCCACAAATAGGACATTTTAGATGCATGATATTATATACATAAAGGGACTATAAAATGAAAAACACTGACCAGTTCGATAATAGATGAATGCTTGTCTTCACCAACGCTTGTCCCTGCCGTATTTGAAGCACCCAATGTTCCAATCACAAGCGCCTGTAAATGAAAGTTTTTAAGAACTTTTCTAAACAATCTGTTCTTGGCCATTAAAATCATTTTAGTTGACTCAACAGATACAGAGAAGAAGGCACTTCTATTCAATACATTCTAGCTGACACGATAAATCTGTAACAGAGATAAACTACTAAGAAAATAGCTGACATGTCTATTAAAGCTAACAGTTCTCTGACCTTTGAAGTGGATATGGTACGATGCTCTATGGAGTGAATCATTTTTGCACCTTCGGCATTTGCAAGTATTTTAACACCATTGTCACTAGTTGATACAGCCAAAAGTGTCCCGTACTTGTTAGACCGAATGCAAGGAGAAGCCTGAAATATAATAAAAATAAAAACGCTATAATTGTTTAGTGGAAGTTGCAAAAGAAAAGAAAATATAGATGAAAGAAAAAAAATAGAACACTCTAGCTCTTACCGGTAAGCCACCATCAGCATCGACACTAGTCAACAGATTTACATTGTTCATATCCCAATATTTGATCTTGGACTCATCGCCAGCAATTAAGAAACTGTTTTTAACATTATCGAACTGCACTACCCCAACTGAACGATTTCCAAGGCCGATAAATGTCATTTTCACAGTTCCTTCGCTCTCATTCCACTCCACTATATGAGATTCACCATCTTTGTTCGTACCACATGAGAACAACCTTCATTGAAGAGATAAAATGAAATATTACGTGATTTATGCAGCCTGAAATAAATAAAATAAGAAAAACTGATAGGTATATGTAAGGATGGTCACACCAACACTCCATGTAAACTTATTACTTCAACTACTGTAATGACATAAACTAAACCCACAAATTGAATACAGAACAAATTTTTTTCCACTCTTGAATAGCAAAGTGATTCATATATTCATCAATCCAAAAGAAACTAAATGAGCAATAGTGGAAGAGTCTAGGCGTCCTTATTATACCTTGTTCCATCCGCTGTATAGGCCATGGAAGTACAAGACTGGCCCGGAGCATCGTAATCAACTCTTGGACCCATATTGTCATAAAGCCATGCCTTAATCTTACCGTCCTCAGACGTTGAAAAGAAGAACTGATCACAGGAAACAGAGTAATATATTTTAAGTTGAAAAGATGTCATAAAGCCATGCCTTAATCTTAATTTAAAGGTATTTGTAATATAGGTGCAGAAATATAAGATGTACGTAGGTGCAGAAATATAAAGTTCCAAGTAACAATTTTTCTACAGTTCAAGCCACAACAACTAAGTTACCTCGATATGTTCCTTTTGATGAGGGCAAACAGAGTAAACAGGCGCTTCATGACCCTCGAAAGTAAACATATTAGCCCCATTAAAAGCATTCCACACCTACATATGAATTATTAATACTTCTGCACATTGTGCAAAGCTGTGTCATAAAATCATATAAAGATGATACAAACCTTAATAGTCTTGGCATCCCCACAGGTTAAGACGTTTAGTTGCTTGTTTGGAAGGGCAAAAGCAAGATCATTAACACTACCAACATGAGCATCGATCTGGCAACAAAACATATCCAGAATTTTGCATTTATTGCTTTAATTGAATGGGAAATGTAGTTTAGAAAAAAAAAAAAACATTGCATATGAGCATCACAAACCTCGAGGTGGTTCTTTAGTTCAGCACCGCCCTTGTAAGTATACAAGTGAACAATGTGCTTTGAATACGCAACACCTATACCAGATTTAAGGAGAAGGAAAGAAGAAAGAGAGAATTCAAGTGATGGCAATCGATAAAGTAAATAAAAATCCGACCTCTTAATACATACCAAAGAGGTTTCCATCAGGACTCCACATGACTTTGTTCACTGATCCTGAGTATTCATTTGCCAAAGTAGCCTATATAGCCAACAGAATTTGTTTTTTTAAATTTAAGTCAAGTCACGAACACAAGCACACAAGAAAAACTCCACGTTCTATAGAATAAATTGGACCTGTAGTGCCACGGAACAAACTCCAAGATCCCACACTTCGAAATTTCTAGAAGTTATTTTTTCTCCACTGCTCACTTCCCATAGAGAAATGTCACCAATGTTTGTTCCCACTGAAACAGAGAAGGTGATATGATATGCATACAAATTGGCACAAGAAATCACACACATTCTGCTTCTAACATACGAAACTTAGACTACGAACACTTCACAGTATCTTACCACCACCCACTGCACGAAGTTGAATTGTAATAAGCATAGATCAAAAGACTAAGAACTAACCTGAAAGTAAAGTATGTTGCAGTGGATGAAAATCCATGCTTTTCACAGTGGAACCCTGATTCAAACTCACAACAACATTCTTAGGTAAGACATTGGCCGAGTAATGGCTATGACTAGGATGTGTAACGGGCATCATGTTAACTGGCAAACGATTAGCCTGCATACACAAAAATCACAAACTACTGTAAGTATTTCAGAAACCACAAAATTCTAACCAAAAATGAAGAAAAACAAAGGTATGTCATATGTTGAGAAAAGAAGAGATAGCAGTTTCATATAATCCAGTCAACAAGTAGTTAGAGCGCAACAGTCGTACGAACGGAAACGGAGGTAAAGCACTATAAGTCGCTTACACACGAAAAAATCGAAAGGGTGAAACCGAATAGATCTAAGACATGGAATGGAAGAAAAGATTTAACAAAAAAAAAGTACCTCTTCAAGAACGCCAGAGGGTCGAAGTCTCTTCGAAACCTGATCAGAGTCTGCAGAGTCAATTGGTGGATTATTAGATGCAGGGCTCCCTGGACGCTTCAGCATTGACGCTGCCATGAGATATTTGACACAAACGAGAAAAGAGGATTAGCTGCGAAAACCCCAGTAGAGTTATAGACGGGGATTAACATGGAAATATAATTAATACTCTTATTTCAAGGGCAAAATTGACATCACATATGACGTTTTCCTCGCTACATATCCAATTCTTGGGAGTATCTTAGTGGATTAATAGCCCACCAAAACTATCGATCTTTGAGAATTCAATAATATCCAAACAACAAATGCCCCACATATAGTAGAGAAACAAATAAACTAGAAAGAAGTGTTACATGGCCATATGTTAGAGATGGATATCAATCAATTTAGATATATTTCCGACACGCCACCTCAAGTGCAGGTAGTTAATTCTGTCTGAATCCTCACACATGAACATTGTTTTTCTTGTCGAATGGGTGGCAACGAGTATTCAAACTCAAGACCTCGTTTTGACCTAACTCTATTAGCTGATTGAATTATCATTTCTTCTAAAAGGTTCACTAACTCATATATATCTTTTCTCAACAGAAAACACATAAAACGATCAGCAAAAAACCCCAATAAAACTACCAGAATTATTAGGAGGTGTCAATCTCATAGATCCAACAGGGACAGCTTCATGAGGTACAGGCGATTGACTGGGCATCGATCCAGCTAAGGAAGCAGTTAAAGGACCGTGCTGAAAACACAAAAAGACAACACATAAATTAATTACTTAGAGAAACTCTTATTAGGAAAACAGCTGTAACAAACGAAAAAACAAGTTTTCATCGAAAAACTTACACCAGGTACACCAATAGGTGAGAACCCACCGATGTTGAGAATTGAACCCATCATCGGATTGGACAAAGGCGATGGTGCTCGGGCTGGAGTGCTGGGTTGCACACATGTATGGTCCAAGAAAAGGGTCTTCATATCGGGATTTGCCTTTGGATTCTTACAAAGCAGGTGTTGCCAGCTTAGGCTAAAACAGAACAAGCACATAAGTCGTATTCAGATTAATATCAGAGGTGTAGATTAGAAAAGAAAAAAAAGAAAAAAACAACATAAACGAAGAACAAATATATGGCACAAGCCTCATGTTTGTCATCTAATAGGACAGCAAAATAGTTACCTCTGATTGACAAGTGCTCTTAATCTCGAGTTCCTAATGGTCGGGAATTGAAGCTTATCACGGAACAATGGGTTAGCTTCAATCAGCTTCTTCAACTCAACAAGCATTGAAGTCCTAGCTGACTTGGCATCAGTGTACTTGGATAGCTTTTCGTTTTCCCTGGTGAGGGAATTTCTATCATCAGCGGGAATAGATAGAGAGAGAGCACAAATAGTTCTCAAGACACAAAAAAACGAACCACACACATTTTTTTTTATCTCAAGTATATAATTGCCAGATACAATAGATAACACAGTTGTCTTGTCAAGCGCTTAGAAAACAATTTAATTGTGCCTTACATGCCCCTGATGCTTTTGCAAAACATATTAGTTACAGTAGTAATCCAAAATGGAAAAGTTGGGCCAAGAAAATTCTAAGGAAGAGAACTTTCTATAATACAGTGATGTTGAAATGAGATTTTGCAAAACTGCATTTAATTGCCACGAAAAATATAGAAAATGAACCTAAGTATAACCATCATGTTTGTCCGGATTTCTCAAACCCTCTTTGGGAATCTTACTTGCTAAACAGAGAAACATAAGAAAGAACAAACTTTACGCTTGACGATGCGCCAAATGCAATAAAAAAAATTTACCTAAAGTTCTCCAACGTCAAGAGCTGAGCAAGTTCCTTGAGCAGATCTTCGTTGATCGTCGAAAACACTTTCAGATCCTTATTCAGGATCTCCAGCGCCTTGCCAGAATCACGCCTGCGATAACGCGTAAAAGAACCCCGAAAAATTCAATTCATTAACTATTTTCTTCAACTAACAAAACGGATAACTGAAAACAATAACTGATAAAAGAAAGGAACCTGTCCAAGGCTTCGAGATACTTTTGCTTCCGTATCTCAAAGAAGATCTTCATGGAGTGACGGTTATCCTCGACTTTGGTGAAACCAGCGAGGTACTTCTCAACCTCCTCCCATTCGCCGTTAGTCACTAATTCCCCAAAGTACCTCAGGTTGAAGAAGAACCCAGATTCCCTCTCCAACCTTCAATCGATTTGCCAGAATAAAAATGTCAAAAAAACAATTAATCGATCCAATAAATCACAGCCAACAACAACCATGGCTGAAAAAGACGTCAATCCTTGAAAACGATCGCGCAAAAGGGACAAAGAAAAAGGCAAAAACGTTAACACATATGTCGGAATAATCTCTTCTCACCTGTGCACCGTCTCCTTGCAATTCTGCTCATCGAGAAATTGAAGAATTAGAAAAACGAGCTCTCTGCTCAGCGAACTCATCTTCAGCACCCCAATCAAATGTCTAATTCAGCGTAAATTTTTCTCCCCTTTTTCTTTCAGCGTAAATCTTCAGCACCCCACTCAACCCTCTCTTTATTACCTCTGCCTCTATCTCTATATCTTGGCTCTATGGAGGCCATTTATATAGAGATTTAGAGGATTGTGAGAGAGGGCAGTGTGGATTGTGGTGAAGGTTTCCAAGGTAAAGAAATTAATAGATGTAATCCGATAAAGACCCACGCGCGACGAATCGCGTGACTGTCGTACGCGCTTTCTCTACTTCTATGGGCGGGGCATAGCATAGGTCTCCAGCTCCACCGTCGACAACGCGCGTGGGCTATTGTAGTGTTGGATAAGACAGAGACATAAGTCATCGAGCTTATCAAAAGTGATAAGTAGTTTTGATAAGTAAAGTTGGAAATTGATAAGTAGACATACTAATCAGTGGTGGTGTGTACTGTGGAGTTGTTTTTTTCCTTTTTCTATTTCTTTTATAATAATAATAATAAATAATAATAAGTTTTATTGTCCGGTTTTTTAATTAAATATTGCTATTTTTTTTATTCGTTAATTAAATAGGATTATTTTGAATTGTATTAATAAAATAGGATAAAACGCGGCTAATAAAAGTAACGTTACATCCATTAAAAGCGACGTCGTGGAAGCGACGAATAGTTGGGCCACCTAATTAACATGTGAAATGGGCCGACCCTAGGGTTTTGGTCCATTAAACTCGACGTCGCCTCCAATGGATACGGCGTCGCGTTTAATGGACGCGACGCCGCGATATGAAAGCTCTCGCCTCCTCTTCTTCTTCTTTCTTCGTTTCTTTTTCTTTCTTTCTCCTTACTCAGCGTCGCCGTCCGCCGTGACCGTCGTGTCTTCTCCGTCGTTGTCGCCGCCGCGCCTGCCCGTCATTGCCCGTCTTCGCCGGCCGGATCTGTCCGTTTCCGAAACTGCCCGTAGCCACTGCCTGTAGCCACTGCCCGTAGCCGCTGTCCCGTCGCTGCCCATAGCCACTGCCACACGTACACCACTCCATTTTCTTATTGAAGGTATATTAATTAGCAAGCTATGTTAATATTGATGAATATTTGTAACTGTTAAAGTTGTTATTCATCATTGGGGGTTTTGAATTTTAACTCGATGTCGTTTGATTTAGGATGGATACGAATGAATTTTACGGTCCCGTCGATCGGCCCAAATTCTGAATATTCGGCCCGTCTACTCGTCGCTTCCATCGGACGCGACGTCGCGTTTAATGGATGCAACGTCGCTTTTATTAGCCGCGTTTTGTCCTATTTTATTAGTATATATCAAAATAATCCTATTTAATTAACGAATAAAAAAAATAGCAATATTTAATTAAAAAAACCTTTATTGTCTCTACGCAATTCATAGGTACAAGCCCGCAAACGCAGTGTACAACTAGTGAATCAAACAGACAGAATTTGAGCTGAAATTGATATTGTGAAACAATGCTTTTTGTTGTCGTGTGTTCAGATTCGAATCTGCAAACGTTTCCTCCTTCGGGAGCTCAGGGGAAGATCTCTGGTGCCTCACGGCCGCCTCGTGATGCTGATGGTAGGTATTTCTTGTGGAAACAGTTTGTGATATTATGGATTTGTAGATAGATCTATTTATCAGTATGCGTAGTATTGAGAGCTCAGATTGCTTTTTAATAATTTACACCTTCATGGAGCTGTTTTTGGTTGTGGCTTTTTGTATTGAATTACCTCTGCAGCTGACAAAGAACATTGGGCAAAGCTAGACAACATATTATTTTTAGGTTTTAACACTGTCTGAGCTCAGATCTGTTCATTGGCGTTGATATTCCCATTATTAGGTCTTGGCTGGGAATGGGTATTTACATCGAATGCCACTGTCATGATTTGGTTTTCATCCTTCAATTGGGTTGCATTGTTCTATTTCTGCAGATAGGGATGTATGTCTTTGACACGAGAGAAAAGTGTCGAAAATACCTTTTCTCATGTCAATAGTCGAGAATGAGCCTTTACGTGATAAATTCCTAGCATTCAAGTGGTATGCTATACATGTCTTGTTAACTATAACTTCATACTTCACTCTTCAGATGCTTCAATTTAAGATCTTCAGGCATTGTTAACTATGGGCTATTGCTAAATATTAAAGAATATAGTTTAGACTAGGATATCTTAGGTTAATACTTCAATAATATTATTCTTCCTTGGTTGTCCTAACATTTTCTGTTTCTCCGTCCTCTTGTATAATTTAGTCATGAAATTCGAGGATGAACTCAGTCATGTTTGCTTGCTGATGTAGATACTTCTAGCAAACCTGCGTCTGGTTCTGATGAGCCCCAACAAAGCGGTTGGTTTCGATCCTTCACAATTGCTCCATACAGGCCTTGTTTTGATGTTGACACGTCGGATGTCCTGGAGAGAATAATAGATTCTATTGATTTGTAATGTGCAAAATAGAATGATAACTTATTTCTTTCTTATTGATTTTTAGGTACATATTCGAGCCTTTATATAGGCAATGAGAAGATACATATTTGGCATATAGCCGTTGGCCTTAATATAAGCTAATTGAATATTTTTTCCTTATAATGGATGATTTCTGTTGAATGATTGATGCTCTCTTGATCTTATTGCCATATTTAGGTTGGGCTCTGATTTGAGGATGATCTTTCCTTTTCTGCAGTTGGCTGATTTGATTTCTTCCTTTTGGTTTCTTCAACAGATTCTCTCTTTCCTTTTAGAGGAAGCTTTGTTAGAATACATGAGAATATAGATCCCTTTTTTAATATTTAAATACATGGTTAGTTCCTATAAATAAGCTTAGTTAGCTCCTATAGATAGGCTAAGTTAGTTCCTAAAGTTAAGGAGAATGTTCGTGTATATATAGGGTTGAACACTCTTATCAAAGTGATATATCGGAAATATTTTCTGCAAGTTCTCTCACGCTTTCATGGTATCGGAGCTTTAGGGCTTCGATCAATACAAGTGTATCCTCATGGCGTCTTCCTCAAATGTATCCCAAGGATTAGAAGCAGAGATTGCATTAACAGGAAACACAAATATGGGGAACTGCAGAATATTCAGATTGCTCATCGATTCAATGGGAAGAACTTCTTGAAGCTCAACTTGTCAAAACCTTCTTGAAAGGAAAAGGAAAGCTGAACCGAACCATCTTCTTAAACCAGCACCGGCTGCAAATGATCCAACCTTTAAGGCATGGGATGTAGAAGGCTAGTCTATGGTGATGTCTTGGCTATGGAATTCAATGACACCAGAAATTAGTGACACATTGATGTTCATTAACAGTGCAAAAGAGATTTGGGACACCATTCACACAACTTATTCCAAGGTGATTGATGCTGCCCAGATCTATGAAATCAAAGTAAATGTAGCGATCACTAAACAAGGAAACAAGTCTATTATGGAGTATACAAATATTCTCCAAACATTGTGGCAGGAAATTGATCACTGTCAGAATTTTGAAATGACATGCCCAGAAGATGCAGCCACACTAAAGAAGTTCGTAGAGAAGGAAAGAACATATAAATTTCTGGCTGGATTAAATATTGACTTTGATGCTGTGAGAATTCAAATAATCAGCAGACAAGAGTTTCCTAACCTTAATGAGACACTTGCTACCATCCGAGGAGAGGAAGGAAGAAGAAGTGTGATGCTTGAACCACAGAACTTGGAGAGTTCAACTTTAGCCTCAGTGAAACAAACCACAGAGAACAAAAGACCACCTTTCTCGAAGAAATCTAATGACAAGGACTCATTGTGGTGCAATTATTGTAAAAAGGTCAGACACACTGTGGAAAATTGCTGGAAACTATATGTAAAACCACCCAGACTTGGACAATCCCGGAACAAGGGACAAGCACATATGGTTGAGTCGCACCGAAACGAAGAACAAACTTTCAGTTTCTTAAATATAGCAGAACTTAAAGAGGAGATTGAAAAATTAAGAAGTATGAGTAACTCTTCAAAGAAAGGTGCTGAAACAGGTGCTTGCACTTTAGCATCATCAGGTATACTCTCTCGTTCTTTTGCTCTACATGCTTCAAAGAAAGTCATTCCTACCCTATGGATCATCGATTCAGGAGCTATTGACCATATGACCCATTCCTCTAAAAAAATCACCACTTACACACCCTGTCCTAGCAATAAGAAAATCATACCTGCTGATGGATCATTTGCTACAGTAGATGGTCAAGGAGATATCCTAAAAAATAAAAACCTTACTTTTAAAAACGTACTACATGTTCCTAAACTATTTGCCAATCTTATACCTGTTGATAAGATCACCAAAGATTCTAACTGCAAAGTTGTCTTTTGCCAATATTTCTGTGCGTTTTAGGAACATGACACGAAGAAGATGATTGAACTTGCTAAAGGAAGAGATGGTTTATTAGAACCGAATGGACATGTAAACCAAGAAAGATTTAAGCCCTCATCACTAATGGTTGAGAGTTCACTACCTGAAACTTCACAAGTGGAGTCATCATCTTAGATTAGGACATCCATCCTTTAGGATTTTTAAAGTTATGTTTCCATCTCTTTTCAAAAATATTTCAGAAAATAATTTTCATTGTGAAGTGTGTGAGTTTGCCAAACACAAACATTTTTCATTCCCAATAAGTAACAAAAGATCTCAGTCTCCATTCACACTAATTCATAGTGATGTATGGGAACCTGCAAAGGTTTCCAATATCTCTGGCTCTAGGTGGTACATGACTTTCATTGATGATTGCACAAGAACCACTTGGCTTTATTTGATGAAAAACATGGCGGAAGTAAGCAATATATTTACAATTTTTACGTCATGATTAAAAATCAGTTCAATGTTTCAATCAAGAGATTTCGTTCTGACAATGCTAAAGACTTTTTCAATCAATCTCTATCTTCATTTTTTGATAAGGTTGGAATAATACATGAATATTCATACATTTATACACCCCAACAAAATGGAGTGGCGGAGAGGAATAATGGTCACCTGTTATCAGTGACCAGAGCTCTATTGCTGCAAAATACAGTTCCAAAACATTTTTGGGGGGAAGTTGTCCTAACAGCAACCTATCTCATAAACAGACTACCATCTCAGAGTCTTCAATTCTAGAGTCCTATTCAGCTACTCAAAACATTCTTTCCTAATTGTAATATGTCTAGTAGTCTTACTCCTAAAGTATTTGGGTGCATTGCATTCGTGCATATCTATAAGGAACATAGAAGTAAACTTGATCCTAGAGCTGTGAAGTGTGTGTTTCTAGGATACTCTTCTACTCAAAAAGGGTATAAATGCTATCATCCTCCTACTAGGAAGTTTTTTGTGACTGTTGATGTTACTTTTGCTGAAAACAAACCTTATTTCAACGAGTCCAATGACATATATGAAGCTGGAAAAAATGATTTCTTTAGCCTTGAATATCCTCAATCATTTGTGACTAGTATAACACAAACCTTAGAGACCACTCAACCAGAGTTAATGAGGGAAAAATCCTTGAGGTTTACTCAACCATCGCAGGCGTATTCAAGGCGAAAGAGACCAGCTCCACCAGTGCAAGTTCCTACGCTGAATCTGGTCCTGAACCTGAAGGCTCCACTCCACTGCTAGAACTAGAACCAGATACTACTGATCCATTACACCTCTTCTTAAGCTATAACAAACTCTCTACCAAACATAAAGCCTTCCACTCGAGCCTCAATACTATATCTATACCAAATGACCTTTCTGAAGCAATGAGTAACAAGCTTTGGAGAGATGCTATGAATGTTGAATTGCAGGCACTTGAGAAGAACAAGACTTGGGAGTTGACAAGATTGCCAGAAGGGAAGAACATTGTTGGGTGCAAATGGGTATTCACGGTTAACTACAACTCGGATGGAAGTCTGGAGAGATATAAGGCGAGATTAGTTGCTAAGGGGTATACACAAGAACATGGAGTGGATTATTTGGAGACTTTCGCACCAGTGGCAAAAATGAACACCGTAATGATTCTGCTGTCACTAGCTGCAAATATGGACTGGAGCCTGCACCAGTTTGATGTCAAGAATGCATTCTTGCTTGGAGATCTAGAAGAAGAAATATAAATGGATACTCCAACCGGATTTGAACATGAAGCAGGGCCTAACAGAGTCTGTAAACTAAAAAAAGCATTGTATGAAACAATTGCGTGGAACATGGTTTGGAAGATTCACAAAGGTTATGTTGGGCATGAGATACAAACAGAGCCAAGCGGATCATACTTTGTTCATAAGGCAGTCGGATAATGGGAAGATCACTGCATTAATAGTGTACGTCGATGATATTATTGTTACTGGAGATGATGAAGATAAAGTTAAGAGATTGAAAGAATGCCTTAAACAAGAATTTGAGATTAAGGAGCTCGGAAGATTAAAGTACTTCCTGGGAATAGAAGTAGCACATTCCAAAGCTGGAATATTCATATCTCAATAAAAGTATATTCTGGACTTATTAAAAGAGACGGGAAAAATGGGCAGCAAAGTGGCAGAAACTCCAATCGAGATGAATCATAAGCTTGGAGATGCATTAGATGATGAAGCAGTTGATAAAAGAACATATCAGAGATTGGTTGGGAGATTGATAACAAGGCCAGATATAGCCTATGCAGTAAGTGTGGTTAGCCAGTTTATGCACAATCATAAGGCGATTCATATGAATGCAGTTCATAGGATTTTGAGATAAGGCAAAGGAATATTATTCAAAAGAGGGGCCAAAATGACACTTGAGGCTTTTACAGATGCTGATTATGCAGGGAGCATTACTGATAGAAGATTAACGTCTGGATACTGCACCTTTCTAGCAGGAAACTTAGTAACTTGGAGGCGTAAAAAGCAGAACGTAGTGGCTCGATCAAGCGCTGAGGCAGAATTCAGATCAATGGCATTAGGCATTTGTGAGCTGTTGTGGTTAAATATCATATTGGATGACTTTGGGGTTAAGTGGAAGTGTCCAATGAGACTCTACTGCGATAATAAGTCAGCTATAAGTATTGCTCACAATCATGTACAACATGATCGGATGAAACATGTCGAGGTTGACAGACGTTTTATTAAAGAGAAGATTGACAACGGGTTGATATGTACACCTTTCGTACCTACAGGGAATCAACTTGCTGATCTATTGACCGAAGGTCTACCCAGCCAAGTGCATCGGAAGTTAAACAGCAAGCTGGGATGGAAGATATCCACTCACAAGCTTGAGAGGGAGTGTTACAATACATGAGAATTTAGATCCCTTTTTTTTGAATTTTAAATACAGTTAGTTCCTATAGATAAGCTTAGTTAGCTCCTATAGATAGGCTAAGTTAGTTCCTAAAGTTAAGGAGAATATTTGTGTATATATAGGGCTGAACACTCTTATCAAAGTGATATATCGGAAATATTTTCTGCAAGTTCTCTCACGCTTTCAAGCTTCAACGAGAAAACTTCTAACAACCCTGATTTGTAAGTTCAGCATCTAAGAAATCATTAATGTAGCTTGATTTTCCACTAAATAACCCTGTTTGACTAATGCCTGATTGACATTTGTCGTATTAGAATTATGACTCTTTGCGCACTGACAAAATTAATTATTATCATGCATGTTGGAATTAGTTCTTTACCTAATCACCGCATGCGGCATTTTGTGGTTGATAGCAATCTAAGATTGATTTGTTCTTTGCGCCAAATTCTCAATTCTATTTGTCATGGTAGTGATTGAACAACATACAAATCCAAACCTGGATACTTTGCACAATTTTAGATCGTTACCGAATTATTTCTCCTTAGGATGTATTAACCTTAGCCATCATGAACACATTCACTTTTTACAACTTGCTCTTGCTTTGGTGCTTAAGTTCTACTTACCTTCTCTGTATGACACAAAGTTGAAGGAGAGTATATACTATATATATATGTATATATATAGATATATATATATATTCTTCTTTTTTTTATGGATTTCCTATATTTGTATTATTCATATTTGCAATAAAAGCATTGATTGTGCATTACCTTTGGATACTTAATCAACTTGATGGTGAAGCTAACTTTTTTCCCTGCAGGGATATCCCACCAGTCCCCTGTACTAACAAGAGGCTCGAATATTGCCTCCATCACCAACAGGCATTTCAAATTCTATAACATGTGGACTATTTATTGCTCCTCAGTTTATGGACATTATAAAGCAGAACTGGCACGGGTCATAACTGATGTGGAGGGTGCATCAGAAGCTGCTGGAAACTCAACAAAAACTGATGTGGTGAGCCTCCAAATATATATCTTGTGGCTGCAGTAAATGAGCTCCAAAATGAATATCGCTTTATCTCGATGGCAGCTGCAAAATACATGGCCCAGAAAGCAAAGATCCACTGATTAACTGAGGGTGACCACAACACGGCCTATTTCCGTGCAACTCTTAAGTGACAGATCCGAAGGAGTTAGGGAAACACTTTACAGACCACTACAAAAGTATTCTTGGAATGTCGTCCCATTGACGAACTGGTAATGAAACAGGGGAATACATTAAATACAAGCCAACTACTTGAGCTCATTCGGCCCTTTGAGAGGAAAGAAGTTAAGGACGCCATGTTCTCTATACACAAGAACAAAGCTCCTGGACCAGACAGATATAATAGTGGTTTTTTCCAAGCAACGTGGGAGGTTGTCGGAATAGCGCCAATGACTATAGGCCGATATCTTGCTGCACTACAATTTGCAAGTGCATCTCAAAAATGCTATGCTATCTTCTTATTACAGCTCACTCTTGCTTTGGTGCTTAAGTTTTACTTGTTTACCTTTTCTGTATGACACAAAAAGTTGAAGGAGAGTGTAATCATATTTTAATTTTTATATATATTTTATTTTCAACAATTATTGATGTATGCTTTCGGGCGATCGATGCAACCTCGACTTTGTGCTCGGATGTACGGATTCAAGCTCACCGATGTTCAATCCAACGTCGACGATGGATCTTGCCCTCCTTACTCTGATTCCGAGGATTAATTTTGTATTGAAAATTCAATTATTATTTCCCTGGATTTTCTCCATATATATTGTTCCTATTAAATTGCATGTAAAGTAATTATATAACCCAAGAAAATATTTATTTCAAAGGCTATGATACAAAATGTCTCAATGTATGCATTTGCAATTTACAAACAACCTTCAAATAGTCCAATCAGCTCTATTGTTTCCATAAAAGCCACAAGTTTAAACAACCTAAAAGCCCACAACCAATGTACATTGTATATTTATAAGATGTTATAATATGTTTTTTCTCTTATATTGAAGCCTACTGATCAGTAGTAGCAGCAGAAGCTGCAACAGCATCTGAGCTCGGGCCGGCATCGTCCTCTTGGGGAGGGATCGAACCCCAACTACCTTCGGTCACTAAGGGCTCGAGCACATGCACTGAGCCATCTGTGAGCCCTAATGCAAACTGGTTCAACATCGTCGGGTGAGCTGCGATCGCCAGTGGATAAACCTTTGAGCTGTTGAACAGAGAAGGTTAAAGCGATGATGTTTCAGTTTGTGAATATAATTAAAGAAATAACTTATAGCATGCCAAAAGTTTAAGGAATTGATCCTCGAACTAAACGGTAAAGAACGATTCAGAAAAGAAGTAATATCTCGCTGCCTACTTTAGATTCGTAGGCACAAAATAGGCTCCAGAATTGATTCGACATTTCATCTTAAGCCCGCCAGTGAATATGCAGACGGTGCCATCTCCAAAGCTAGCAAATACTGACTGGCTATCACAAGAGTACGTTGCATCGGTTATAGGAGAGCTCGATTCATCAGGAATCCACTGCAACGATTAGGCAAAAAAAAAACATTTTATTTTTCTGTTTTCTTTTCAGCAAAGAGGTTGTAAGAATGTTGTTACCTACCTGTTTGATGCACTCGAGCTTACGGGCCTCGTACACAGCCAACTGAGTCTCGTGAACCACTAGCACATTGGTCTGATCCTGATGGAACCGAACACGGGTGTGAGCCAGTGGGTTCGATGCTCGAGCCTGAGGTATTTCCAAGAACTTGCTGGCTTTCTTCTCCCATGTGTCTAGACTCCACACGCAAAGCTGGGAACATAAACAAAGGTTGAAATTTAAGGTTGCAAGAAATTTGTGTTATTGCATTTTCTTTTTTACTAGTTGGGACAGCATTATTTCTTGAAATGGTTCGACTAAGTATGTAACTAAGTAAAAATGACGGACCTGAGCGTCGGCTCCAGACGACACAAGGACACTCAAGACAGTGGAGAAGGCTAGACCAGTTACTCTTCTCTGGTGACCTTCGATCTTTGCTTTGAGCTGTTTTCAAGGCACGAAACGATAAAGTCGAAACATGGATGTAACAGAAGGATCAAATGTGTTTTAGGTGACGGCACGAGAAATGTGTAACTGGTCCCACTAGAAATGTCAATAAATATCCGAAATAATGTCAATAAATATCCGAAATAATGAATGGGCGACAAACCTCAGTAGCACGAACGTTGAATATGTGTATGGATGAGTCCTCCATGCCTATCGCGACGATGTTGTTGTCCTGAGGGTGGAATGCAACAAAAGTTGCCGCGGGTGGAGGCGACATGAAAGTTGTCAGTCTCTGCATGAAAAAAGTAAAATTAGCATAAATGATTATGAATAAGAAAGAAAGAAAAAGAAGCAGTAAATAAAATGCCACGAAAGCCTTATTTTTAAATGCCGTGTCAACCTTAAAGTTGATCATGTTAAACAGTGAAATCTTTCCTCCCGAAGCAGATATCACATATGTATCGTTCTTGGAAAGTGCAAAGCATGGAACAGCTTCTTCCAGATTTGTCTCGCTTATGTCGTTGGTCATCAGGATTCCGCTCGAAGGTAGCCAGAGTTGGGGTGGCACCGAAGCAGTCGCCTAGAGGAAAAAAAAGATGGAGAGGGAATTTACGCTAAGAAAATTCGTTAGATAACATAAGAACGGGGGAGAGAAGAGAAACTACAAAACCTTTCCAATAGGATTCCTTTCGTTACTTTGCCATTTCCATAGCTTGTGTACGGCGTTATAAGCTAATGCCACTATGGCACTGCCAGAATTTGTGTAAACTAGATTGATAATCTGACCCAGAAAGATACAGAGTGAGAGAGCAAGATAACATATAGATGAAAAAAAAAAGATATAACTTAAGAAGAAGTGTGATTCGAACATTACCCTCACTGGCAGTATATTATCGGGCAGCTTTAAACATACAAGTTGAGATGGATCGTTGATCTCAGTCAGCTTCCAAATCTTAGGCACAGGCGATTGACTGGGCATCGATCCAGCTAAGGAAGCAGTTAAAGGACCGTGCTGAAAACACAAAAAGACAACACATAAATTCATTACTCAGAGAAACTCTTATTAGGAAAACAGCTGTAACAAACGAAAAAACAAGTTTTCATCGAAAAACTTACACCAGGTACACCAATAGGTGAGAACCCACCGATGTTGAGAATTGAACCCATCATCGGATTGGACAAAGGCGGTGGTGCTTGGGCTGGAGTGCTGGGTTGCACACAAGTGTGGTCCAAGAAAAGGGTCTTCATATCGGGATTTGCCTTTGGATTCTTACAAAGATGGTGTTGCCAGTTTAGGCTAAAACAGAACAAGCACATAAGTCATATTCAGATTAATATCAGAGGTGTAGATTAGAAAAGAAAAAAAGAAAAAAAACAACATAAACGAAGAACAAATATATAGCACAAGCCTCATGTTCGTCATCTAATAGGACAGCAAAATAGTTACCTCTGATTGACAAGTGTCCTTAATCTCGAGTTCCTAATGGTCGGGAATTGAAGCTTATCATGGAACAATGGGTTGGCTTCAATCAGCTTCTTCAACTCAACAAGCATTGAAGTCCTAGCTGACTTGGCATCAGTGTACTTGGATAGCTTTTCGTTTTCCCTGGTGAGGGAATTTCAATCATCAGCGGGAATATATAGAGAGAGCACACATAGTTCTCAAGACAGAAAAGAACGAACCACGCAAATTTTTTCATCTCAAGTACATATAATTGCCAGATACAATAGATAACACAGTTGTCTTGTCAAACGCTCTCAAGAAAGAAAGAACCAAGCAAACAATTTAATTGTGCCTTACATGCCCCTGATGCTTTTGAAAGACATATTAGTTGCAATGGTAATCCAAAATGGAAAAGTTGGGTCGAGAAAATTCTACGGAAGAGAACTTTCTATAATATAGTGATGTTGTAACGAGATTTCGCAAAACTGCATTAATTGTGCCACGAAAAAATATGGAAAACGATGAACCTAAGTATAACCATCATGTTTGTCCGGATTTGTCAAACCCTCTTCGGGAATCTTACTTGCTAAACAGAGAATCATAAGAAATAACAAACTTTATGCTTGACGATGCGCCAAATGCAATAAAAAAATTTACCTAAAGTTCTCCAACGTCAAAAGCTGAGCAAGTTCCTTGAACAGATCTTCGTTGAACGTCGAAAACACTTTCAGATCCTTATTCAGGATCTCCAGTGCCTTGCCAGAATCGCGCCTAAGATAACAGAAAAAAAGAACCCCGAAAAATTCAATTCGTCGACAACTTTCTTCAACTAACAAAACGGATACCGAAAACAATAAATGAAAAAAAAAAAGGGAACCTATCCAACGCCTCGAGATATTTTTGCTTCCGAATGTCAAAGAAGATCTTCATCGAGTAACGGTTATCCTCGACTTTGGTGAAACCAGAGAGGTAATTCTCAACCTCCTCCCACTCACCGTTACTCACCAATTCCCCAAAGTACCTCAGGTTGAAGAAGAAACCTGACTCCCTCTCCAACCTTCAATTGATTCCATAGCCAGAATAAAAATGACAAAAAACAATTAATCAATCCAATAAATCACAGCCAACAACAACCATGGCTGAAAAAGACATCAATCCTTGAAAACGATCACAAAAGGGACAAACAAAAAAGGCAAAAACGCTAACACATATGTCGGAAGAAACTCTTCTCACCTGTGCGCCGTCTCCTTGCAATTCTGCTCATTGAGAAATTGAAGGATAAAAAAAACAAGCTCTCTGCTAAGCGAACTCATCTTCAGCGCAAATCAAAGGTCTAATTCAGCGAACTTTTTCTCCCCTTTTTCTTTCTCACAACAACAACAAACACTCAACCCTCTCTCTATTATCTCAGTCTCTATCTCTATATCTTGGCTCTATGGAGGCCATTTATATAGAGATTAGAGGATTGTGAGAGAGGGCAGTGTGGACTGTGGTGTGGCTTTCCAAGGTAAAGAAATTAATAGACGTAATCCGATAAAGACCCACGCGCGATGTATCGCGTGACTGCGTACACGCCTTCTCTACACTATGGGGATTGGGGCGTAGGCCTCCACCGTCGACAACGCGCGTGGGCTATTGTAGTGCTTGGGATAAGATAGACATACAAGTCATCAGCTTATGATAATTGATAAGTAAGCTTGTAAAGTGATAAGTAGCTTGGCTGATCAGTTGTGCTTCGAGAAGAAGAAATTGCGTGTGGACTGTGGAGTTGTTTTTTTCCTTTTTTCTATTTCTTTTATAAATAATAATAATTTTATTGTCTCTGTCTCTACTCCAATTCATAGGTACAAGCCCGCCAACGCAGAGTACAACTAGTGAATCAACGATATCTGAACGAAGATGATGTCCGGCAACTATACGTCGATCGACAATCAGAGTGTCTCAGGAAGCGTGCCGGTACTATTACATCTCTCAACTTTTCCGTCTAGATCTGATTTTTCACTATTTCAGTTTGGTGAGAATTTGAGCTGAAATTGATTATGGGAAACGATGTTATTGTAGGCAGTTGCAGATCCGCCGCCGCCGCACGTTTCAGTTAAATTTTCTGGTGATGACGGCTTTTTTCTTGTGTTTGCAAGATGAAGACTTTCACGACGATTGTTTGTTTGATTGTTGTTTTTTTATTGTGTGTTCAGATTCGAATCTGCAGACGTTTCCTCCTTCGGGAGCTCAGGGGAAGATCTCTGGTGCCTCACGGCCGCCTCGTGATGCTGATGGTACACACCACTGTGATTAACTTGTGTGAAAATTGTTTGTGATAGGGATTTGTAGATAGATCTATTATCAGTATGCCTAGTCTTGAGAGCTCAGATTGCTTTTAGTAAACTCCACCTTTATGGGGCTGTTTTTAGTTGTGGTTTTTTGTGTTGAATTACCTCTGCTGCGGACATCAAACGACGGTCAAAGCTAGAATGCATATTATTTTAGGTTTCTAACACTGTCTGAGCTCTGATCTGTTCGTCGGTGTTGATATTCCCATTAGTAGGTCTTGGCTGGGAATGGATATTTACTTCGAATGCCAATATCATGATCATTTTCATCCTATAATCGAGTTGCGTAGTTATATTTCTGCAGATAGGGACTTATGTCATTGACACGGGAGAGAAGTATCGAAAATTCCTTTTCTCATGTCAATATTCAGGAATTGTTCACTAAGGGCTATTGCTACAAAATAAAAAAGATAGTTTCTCAATAATATTTTTCTTCCTTGGTTTTCCTAACATTTTCTGTTCCTCCGTCATCTTGAATAATTTAGTTATGGAATTCGAGGATGAACTCAGTCATGTTTGCTTGCTGATGTAGATACTTTTAGCAAACCTGCGTCTGGTTCTGACGAGCCCCAACAAAGCGGCTGGTTTCGATCCTTCACAATTGCTGCATACAGGCCTTATTTTGATGTTGACACGTCGGATGTCCTGGAGAGAATAATAGATTCTCTATTTCCTTTTAGAGGAAGCTTCAACGAGAAAACTTCTAACAATCCTGATTTGTAAGTTCAGCATCTAAGAAATCATTAATGTAACTTGATTTTCCCCTGTTAACGCTGTTTGACTAATGCCTGATTGGCATCTGTAGTAGAAGAATTAGGACTCTTTGCGCACTGACAAAATTAGTTATTATCATGCATGCTGGAATTAGTTCTTTACCTAATCACCACATGCGACATTTTGTGGTTCATAGCAATCTATGATTGATTTGTTCTTTGCGCCAATTTATCGATTCTATTGATCTTGGTACGAATGATTAAACAACATACGAATCCAAACTTGGATTCTTTGCACAATTTTAGATCTTTACCGAATTATTTCTCCTTAGGATGTATTAACCTTAGTCATCATGAACACATTCACTTTTTACATATATTCAATTTCAATTCTTGGTCACTCATCATCAGGTACGGGCCTTTCTGGATTTGCTCTACCTTGATATTCGTGGCTGCATCCATGGGCACATTCGTTACATATCTGGCGCACAAACTGCAACATAAGGATTGGAACTACGACATCAATCTCGTGACTTGGGCCGCCGGTTTGTTCTATGGTTACGTCACAGTAGTGCCCCTTTCCCTGTATATCATCCTCAAGTACTTCTCAGCACCTGCTGGCCTTGTTCAGCTGCTTTGCCTATACGGCTACTCCCTTTTCATCTTCATTCCCGCCCTGGTAAGATTTGGAACTTCTCATTTTATCACTTAATGGCTGAAATCATACCTTCCAATTTACAACGATTTATCTTTCTTTCTTTCTCGTTCGGCAGTGTCTATCCGTTGTTCCTCTTGATATTTTCCGTTGGGTTGTTGCGGGCGTAGCGGGATTCATGTCTGCTACGTTTGTGGCACTTAACCTAAGGAATCACATCAAGTCGGCTGGTGAAAGCTGGTTCTTGATCGTAGCTGCTATCTTCTTGTTACAGCTCGCTCTTGCTTTGGTGCTTAAGTTCTACTTGTTTACCTTCTCTGTATGATACAAAACGTTTTAAGATCGAAAATGAGGAAATCTATACATACTCATTCTTTCTTGATGTTGAGATGCTTTGTGCTATGGTGGGTATTTGCCCTAACCTTTGATGGATCTAAATGTGGATTACTATACGAATGTATTATTAGCATGAACTGATATGCCTTAAAGCTAGCTCTTCATGAACTGTTATGCCTTAAGCTCTTCATGTTATTTGCATTCGTTGTCTTGTCTGTCACATTTCGATTATATAGTCATTTATATCTTACCTAAATAAGTGATAACACTTATATGTAATACAAATAATAACTTTGTTATTTCGATATGGGTTTGGGAAAAATCCATACCATAGCAAATTGGACACAATTTACGAATGAGAATGTTGGTACTAACATAACAGATCAGAGACAAAATAAATATCAGAAATTCAATGAAAATAAAAAGGAAAATTAACATAGAAACTAATGATGCGTTTTGTATGCGCAATTTATGTGTAGAAAACACGACATAAAACTAATTTAGTGCATCGAACAACGAAACTTTGCGCTTTGACCATTGTAACTTCATACATTTCCTTTTCTTTTCCTTACCCAATACCTTGTACCAAACGCAACCTAAATGTGTTCAAAACTGACATAGAAACTGCTTATCAAAAGTCGTCAAAACGGCACGCATTTAATGGCTAAGCCATGCATCGAAACGGCGTCATTCTGAGTCAATAATATTAACACAATCAGACGCAATGAGCTCTGATTGAAGGTAAACTATGCGCTACATTATGTCAAAAAAATATAGTTATGGGCAAGTTCTTACCTTGTTAATTATTTTGCCCTTCCCTTTCGCTTCCCCTTCTGGACAGTTGCTCCAGCCTTTCTTCGTTTGCCATCGGTTATTCTAGCCTTTGAAGAATCCTCATCATCACTACGCTCATCTTCGCTTTTCTCTTCTTTTCTCTTGGTTGTCCTTCTACTCTGCCTTTTATGAACTTCATTATCATCCTCTTTATTGGCTTCTTTAGCTTTGTTAATTGATTGCTGCTTTGTTTTCTTCTGAATTATCTCATCTGAATCACTGTGATCATCTTCATCATCATCATCAGAAGAAGAATCTGAATCATTTGCTCGGGACTTCTTGGCCTTACTGAGCTTATTCTTCTTGTTATTCCCTTTCAGAACTTTCACTTTCTTGGATGTTTTTTCAACTTTTGATTCGTCAACTTCTCCTTTGATCGCTTGGTTGCCTGTCAACTTTTGCAGCTCCGGGACATATGCTGTTGTCTGCTCAATATATAATATATGATGGATAAATGTATAGTAGACAGAAAATATTAAAATGATAATTGATCGATCACAAGGTAAAACAGACAGAAAGTACAGACATACCCTGCCGCCGGCATTGATGAATTCAATCTTCATTCCTGTATGAGAAGAATAGAACAAGAAAATTAGACCTTTTATTTATTACTTTTCTTTCTTGGGGTAAATCAGAGCAAGTATATCAGCAATAGAGAGACTAATATTTCAAGTTTTTGAAAATGCTCAGTTCCCTCGTAAAAAAAAACGGCGGGGGACCTCACATAAAGGAATATTGATACTTTCAGTGTATCATGTAAGCATAACTATTGTTTATGCCCACTGGCTATGCCAAGTGGCAAATATATAATATATATCTAAAGAAAGTCCCTCCATTGCCCGAAGATCATTGGAGTAGGACTATTCAATAACGACCGCAATACACTGAAAATTATTCCATGGGTCAAAAGACAGACCAGCTAGAAAAAGATTGTCGGGCTTCTTTTCCCTGTAATGGAAAATCCAATTATTAGGGAACTGACTACTGTCCGCCCCAACTTCAAGTGCCTTTTCAATTACCTGTCAAATAAATCAATAATGTCAAACAAATAATAATTTCTTGAAAATAATCTTACCATTGAGGTTTCCAGGTTTTTTGCCCCAACGTAAATGAAACAACCATGCATCAGGAAAACGGAGGCTATCAGCATCAACTTCAACAGCAACTCTGGTGATCTAAATTAGCAGCCCCGATAACAACAGTAGGTAGCGTCGTGCAAGCTTATTAAATAACTAAATAAATTTAGTTCGAAAGGAAAATACAAATGCATAATTACTACCTCGTTTATGCATTGGAGCAATGTTGCACAGCTTTCCTTTGAGACGCTGGATGCAATTTGCATAGGATGAATTTTTGCCTGTTAAGTTGAAAAGTTAATAATAGTTCCAGTGGATTTGCATATTGGAAAACCATAAAATTGAACTAGAGTGGTGCACATAATTTTGAAATTAGCAGGCAGGTTCAGACGTATTCAAGAGGGAATCTGACAATTTATTCCACTCATTTGAAAGGAAACCATTGCACACCAAACATTCAACTGCGTGGCATGAACTGCAGTAAATCAAGTTGGTCTTGTAGAATCTTTAGATAAATAGATAAAACCAAGAAAAAGTGAAAGTGCTAGCATAGTGCTTTCAATTTTCTTTCTAAATGCAAAATGAGGCAGGATAAAAGCTTACTCACTTGATAGAGCACTTCATCAGCCATCCAGTTACCAATACCTGAAATAAAACTCTGCACAGGAAAGAAAAGGGTCTACTCAAGGCCCATTCTCAAGAGAAAACAAACAAATTTTTTAATTGAAGAGAGGAACTCTGCATGTTATGCATATGAGTTGGAAACATTTTATAACAAAATTACATAATATACTTAGCATAAACTCGCAGATTTTATCGTCTTAAACATCGTTATCAGAAGGACTGTCTATTTATTTCTGTATTTTTCAAACAAAATTTTTATATTAACTTATATAACCTATTGACATAAACTTGCCGATTTCATAGTCTTAAACATAGTTATCAGAAACTATCCATTTTTTTCATGTAATTTTCCAAAACAGCACCCAGAACAGCCAATACCTGGTCAAGCAAAAGAGCTTTAATTCCGATCTTCTTCTTACTCAATGAGTTTTGGAATTCATCGAGTGTCATAGGCTGTAATAATGCATCAGGACCAAGCTCAGAGATTGGTGGCATAGATGCAGGCTGAAAAATCATTGAGAAAGATCTCATAAGAAATGGTTGTTAAAAGAAAAAATGAAAAAGGGAAGATATGGTGCATAACATAATAATGGGCAGTGAGTGTCACATTACATCATCCAGCAGCCGAACTTTGGCAAAACGTCTCTTGTCTGTAAAAGAGAACTCCAGCCCATCATCCAGCTAAATAACCACAAACAAGTCAGATAACAAAAAATATTGGTGTCAGTTCATTGAAGCACTCAACCATATGCATATGTATACGTAGATGTTATGCACGCGTAACATAGAGTTACTATGCATGATTTCGTATATCTTTTTCAACAGTTTTTTTATACACACGGCATATACATCCACTGAAAAAAAAAAAAAAGACTTTTGTGCTTGCAGCTAGGTTCATCAATAACACGTTGTTTCAAATTCTACCAAGTCAAGGAAGGGAAACTTACTTCAACAAAAACTTTGGAATACTTGGAAGGCCACTCATCAGTATCCTTCACAGCAGACCTATCATCAAAGCATATGTTTTTTTGGTAATGAGGCTACAATTATGCATCTTTATACATGCAATTGCAAGTTAACTGATTCTTTTCTAGGTCAATGTGAGCATATGATAGCAGGTACTATATCAATGTTTACCTCTTATATTTAGTGACAGCAATTCCATTGATGTAAATAGCTCCAGCCATCCCTGGAAAGAAAAAAAAAATTACAGATCTTTTCTTGTCACATCATATGTTTATCGAGTCTGACATTTCATTACATATAACACTCTTTATGCCTTTTACAATTTACAAGAAGCAGTAAATATTTCAACAGTGAGAACAAGAATAGACATAGACAAGAGCTCTTTTTTTCCCTTTTCGGCTTCCACTAATTCTCTCTGCCTCTTATATCATGCTAATTTACAGACGTAGTGCAATGAAATGTAAAACAATAGGTGTACCACCATCGAGGCAAACCTTTCTCGACAAATTGATGTTTAACACGTTTCTAAAACCATTCCAAAGCATACCACGAACAAAGAAAACTCACTATACAATTCCAACGTAGAGTAAAAAATAACAATCAGTGTGCAATACCGAATTGGAAAGAGGGAAAAGGAGGCGAATCGAGCTGAATCCACATGTTCTTTCCCTTTCTGTGAGCCGCGACGATAGTCTTCCCGGCGATCGACGACTCGAAATCCGACCTAGCCACGCCGTCGATGACTTTCGCATCGTCCGCAATCGTTGACAGTACGATCGTCTTCCCGACGCAGTGCTCCTCTATCGCTCGACGCGCCGCCTCAACCTCGGGAAGTTCCGGCATCGGAGCGAGTTACTAATGCGGAAGGTGAAATGCGGTGTGAGGGTTTCACTAGGGATTTCGCGCGCTCTGTCTCGAGCCTGTTCGAGGGGCAGTAACGTAAATTCCTTGATATACGTTATTTAATAATATAATAATATTAAGTACTATGTAACATTTATCATATTATTTAGCATATTCTCTTTGACATCACATAACCCACAGCTATACTATACAATATATACAATAATCATTAGTATAATATTTTTTTTTTTTTCAATTCCCCCATACGCCACGCACTCTCATTTTCTAAGGATAATTTCACATATAACATACAAACACTTGTAGACATTTATTTTAAAATAATAATAATAATTTGCCTTTTGTATTATTACTGGCTTGGTGTAGTATACTAGGAATAATCCTATTAAAATATCATTACCATTTTGTATTTTCGTAATTTGTACTAATTGGGCCGCCTTTTATAGCTCAATATTATATATACTAAGATATATATAGTTGTCGCCAGTTAGTCTTTCGCTCGATATCAATATAGAAAAATCAGAACAAATATGCATATATTGTTCGTCTCCTATATTGGAGGCTCCGAAAAATAAAAAATAAATTATTGATGCACATAGTTAATTAAAGTTATTGGTACTTACATTTCATAATTTACTATAATATTTCTTAATATAATTAAATGCACCAAACATTAATTAGCGATAGGCCAAAAACTTTTGAAGTCTCAAAATCACCCACAAAACTACTGTCACTTTGCATACCAACAAAAGATTCGCCGAACCATCAAACAAAAATTAAAAAAAAAAACAAAAACCAAAAAAAAAAAACCAAAGCCCACATGCCACGTGGCAAGAAGCCAACGGTCACTTCGTCTCGACCCCACCGATTCTTGTCTGCATCCTAATGC
Source organism: Lindernia subracemosa (assembly GCA_028392965.1). NCBI lineage: Eukaryota > Viridiplantae > Streptophyta > Magnoliopsida > Lamiales > Linderniaceae > Vandellia > Vandellia subracemosa. Next base: position 797,927 of record JAQPCC010000023.1, read on the forward strand.
ATGGGCTAAAAACCCTCTTACAAAATAGTCTCTCACTCACAGAGAGAGAGAAAGAGAGAGAGAGAGAGAGATGATAAACGAGCGAGAACAGTGAGGAAGGAGAGGCCAGAAATCATTTTAGCTAAAATCCTCAAACCCTTGAAGAGAGAGGCAAAAGCTCTCCTTATCTTATCTTCTTCGTCTTAACCCAAAGAACACTTCACATAAGATTTCTTACACACATAAACACACACTTTTCTATCATTGCCTCAACTCAATACATAGCTTTGAAAAGTTCCATCTCCTTTTGTTCCTCCTCCCTCTCTTTCTTCTTTCTTACAAGTTCTTATTCTTTTGCATGGCTACTAATATTTTTTAGCTCCATACTCATCGTAATCTCCTCATAGATTTTATTTCTAAAAAAAAAAAGAAAAAAAAAAAAGAATGGCTCCGAGGTCAAGCAAGGGAAAGGGAAACAAAGCCAAGGCTCATGACAAGAAGAAGAAAGAAGAGAAAGGTCACAATTTTTATTTTTATTAATGATTATCATCATTATATTTTTTTTTGTTACTTTTTTTATTATATATTTTGATACCTTCCATTGTTGTACCTTTGCTGGTTTGCAGTAGTGCCAAGAGTTGTTGACATATCTGTAATCACTCCTTACGAAACTCAAATAGTCCTTAAGGTGGGTGGGTTGTAATAAAATCAAGAAAATCATATCCTCTCATTCATGGCATTTTATTTTATTTTTCAATATTCAAGCTCATAGTTTATTTTTCTTTACATATATATATATATGAAGGGCATATCTACTGATAAGATACTTGATGTTAAAAAGCTTCTGGCTATTCATGTCGCTACATGCCATCTTACCCAGTATTCTCTTTCTCATGAGGTATATATTAAATAATAATAATAATAGTAATAAACATTATGTTATATTTTTTTTGCATTTTTTTTTCTATTTTTGGCTTTGATTTGCATTGAAATATATGTGACAGGTGAAAGGGGCAAGGCTGAGTGACAAGGTAGACGTTGTAACTCTCAAACCTTGTCTGTTGAAAATGGTTGAAGGTACGTATACGATTTATTATATTTATTTTTATTTTTATTTAGTTCGAAGTACAACACTCTTTTTGTTTACGCAGCATTTAATGGCGACTTTCATGGCATTTTATTTGCGTCACATAATAAACATGACCTATATACTATATATTATTACATTTTTAGGAAATATGCGATATACACAACGTATGTAAATTAGGTCGGTTCAACTATATAAAGAAAGCAGTTACATAATAGTTGGGTGACCATATGAGTTGGTGATTCTTGTTTTTTATGTCACTCTAAATTATTACATATCAAAATACCTAAATATTGTTGATATTATATATATATGTAATGAAAATAAGAAGAATATTCTAGTTAGGCAGGACAAGATAAGACTCTTGGCAACACGACATTTTTAATTAGTTGTCAATGTTGTATGGTTACCAAGGAATATGACGAGTTAGCTTAGAAATAATTGATTAAAATAAAAAAAAGGTGGAAAAGACAAAAAAGCCAAGGTTGAAGGTTATTTCAAGAAATCATAGAATTCGTTATGCTTAAGTAATAATTAGATATTTTTATTTAATTATGGCATTGGAAATTAGTAAGAGATGATCCCTAAATTGAATTTTCTTGATTTATTATTATATTTAAATAAGCTGATTTTAATTTAATTTTGGTGGTCATCAAGGAACGTCGCCCTCCTTGACTTTTCAAGTTCTTTAAATTGCTATATTTGACTAATATTTGTGTCGCCTTGCTTGTCCATGTTTGATGATTCGATAATTTCTATTATTTTTTTATTTTAATATTATATAATTCACGTGTAATAAAGTATGGTCTTACTCTTGTCTAGGCTTGTACATCACCTACCCACTATGTTTCACCTAGAGATGATCATCGTAGGATATTTAAATATTTTATAACAAAGTCTAGAACTATAATACCGTTTTTCTATGATTAATTGAACTAGATTATTTTTAGTATCGACTTATGGAATTGTAATTCGTTTATAAATAAATCTAATAATTAATAAATTTAATAATAGAACACGTGGTCGGTATATCCCAAAAAATAATAGTACTATATAGTATATAGTATTAGTAATATTTATGGCGTGCCAACAAAAAAATCCTATTGGTCAATGTCATAAGTCGCTATTAAATAATTAATTTAATTAAAGACCCTCTGTTTTTTCGATAATAACGAAAATGCCACTGACGTCTTCACAGAGGACTACGCGGAGGAGTCGTTTGCGCTCTCCCACGTGCGGAGGCTGCTCGACCTCGTCGCGTGCACCACGCGCTTCTCGAAGCCGAAGTCGCTGGCCGGAGCTGAGTCTCGGCCGAAGAAGAGCAAAAGCAGCCATCAGAGTTCCGCCGCGGCGGTGTCTTCGGACAAACATGCGGATACGCCGGCGCCGCCGATATCGGAGAGCTACAACATGGTTGCGATTCATCCCGTTCCGAAGCTGTCGGACTTCTACGAGTTCTTCTCGTTCGCACAGATCACTGCACCCATACTGCGTGAGTCCTATTTGACTTCTCTTCTACCATCTTTGTTCAGTTTGTTTCCATCTTTCAGCTGTGTTTTATATTTCTTTTTCTTAATCTTCTGATGCTCGCAGAATTGAAGAAAGTCGAGGGCAAATCCGGAGAGACGCGACGAGAGGGTGACTATTTCGAAATGCAGGTTGATTATGCTTTTTTGGTCTTCGATACATCTAAGTTTGTGAAAACGGCGCGTGGATCTTCAGCAATTGTGAAATTACTTAGTTATAATACCACTGCATAGTTGATTGCTTGAGCAATATGAATCATCTAATGGGGGATTATTCTTTCTTAAGCTTAAAAAATGAAGTAACTGCGTTGAATAGCACAGGGTATGCCAGAATTTCAGCTGGCATTAGATGATGACGGCGTAACTCATAGAAAACTGCCCATATTATGTCTATTGGCATGAGACCTTTGGCTTTTGGACTTGAAATTGAAGTGCTTGGTATCTTTCAGAATTGGTTGTTATTTCAATGTACACTGGTAGTGGTAACTGGTGGTTGTAAGCTTATGATCATGCAATGTTGCAGATTAAAATATGCAATGGGAAGACGATACAAGTAATGGCATCGTCGAAGGGGTTCTATTCTTTAGGCAAGCAGTTCTTGCAGAGCCATTCTTTGTTGGATCTTCTGCAACAGCAGAGTCAAGCTTTTGCCAATGTGAGTATTTCATTTTTTTTCACAAGAAAATTTACCTTTATCTGGGACCATTCACACCCACTATTTTACACGTCCCACGTACATACATATCTATGCATGCACATAAATTTATTCTAAACGTAAGTTAGAGCATGACTTCAGATTGAAGAGGGCTCAGCATAGTCATACGTAATGCGCACTAGTTCAGTTTCATTCCTTCCTTTCATGAACCACCCTAGATTTCTTTTAATAGATGATGCTCACCCTTTTTCGATTTACTTACTTTAATATAACTGGAAATAACAACTGGACTACTTCATGGATACGCATTTGTTGACGTTAAGCAATCAGTAGTTTGCATGTGTAGACATCAGTTTTCAGTTTGTACAACTCTATTTCTCACTCTTGTGTAAAACCTGTAGGAGTTCCATACAATAAATCTAACATTCATGTGCAGGCTTATGCATCTTTGATGAAGGCTTTTGTCGAGCACAACAAGGTGAAGGCTTTTTACTTGGCTAATATTTACTATGCTTATAGATTATGATTAACAATAACCGATTTGACGATGTTATTTTTCAGTTTGGTAACCTTCCATATGGTTTTCGTGCCAATACATGGCTTGTCCCACCGTCGATAGCAGACTCAGGATCACACTTTGTTCCTCTCCCGGCAGAGGATGAGAACTGGGGAGGAAATGGTGGAGGCCAAGGAAGATCAGGAGAATACGATCGCAGACCGTGGGCTACATATTTTGCAATATTGGCAAACATACCTAGCAAAACTGAGGAAGAGAGAGTTATTAGAGATAGAAAAGCATTTTTGGTTCATAATCTTTTTCTGGATGTATCTGTATTTAAAGCTGTTGCGGCCATAAAGAAGGTGATGGATTCTGCCTCCAAGACTGAGTTGAAAGTCTCTCCTGGTTCGGTCGCGCATGAGAGTCGCATTGGAGACCTTTTGATTACAGTTGGAAAATATGACGCAGATGCAAGCTTGAAAAGGGTGCTAAAGATTGTTGGGAGTAAAAGCGTTAATGAATCTGTCGAGGAACTTTCTCAGAGAAATTTACTAAAAGGAATCACTGCTGATGAAAGTGTTATTGTACATGTAAGTAACACCTTCACGGTGCTACAGCTTCTGAAAATGCTCTGTTTATGAACTATATGTATTATTTGTATGGCCATTAACTATAACATCACACATGAAAAGTTCAAACTGGATACTGATATCTATGGGATTTGTTCTTGCAGGATACTTCTTCTCTAGGAGTTGTAGTTGTGAGATATTGTGGGTACACTGCAACCGTTAGGGTTGTGGGAGATATAAAGAAGGGAAAAAGCCTTTTACAAGATATTGACATTGAGGACCAGCCTGATGGGGGAGCCAACGCGCTTAATATTAACAGGTTAAATATATTATGTTGCTTTCTTACTTACATGAAGGGTTTGAATTAAATTGCTAAAATATGTCATATGATGACATCTTGGTACAATTTGCAAATCCTCTTTCGTTGAAGTATGAGTGAATTGTCTATGTTTTTGGCCTAGGACTCGGGTAGGACTCGTAATACCATTATTATTAGGTCTGAAAGCAATTCCAGCATAATTTATATTCAAATTTCAAGTCTCTACTAAACCAATAAAATGCATAAGCTGAGTCTGGCCCGGAATGTATCATTGTAACTGTTTGTAACTGTTTATCTATATGTGTAGTCATATGTTAGGCATTGATAGAGTCTGATTTTTCAGTTTAAGGATAATGCTGAATGGGCCCCACCCTGAATCACTTGCTAAAGGCCAATGTCCTCAGTCTGATTCAACAGACGATGAAACTCTCACATCGCTGGTCCAGAACGTAATATCAGATAGTATGAAGAAGCTCCAAGATAATCCTCCCTCGACACAAAGTTGTATCAGATGGGAACTTGGGTCCTGTTGGGTGCAGCACCTCCAAAAGTTGGAGAATCCTGACGATAAGAGTTGTTCTAAAGATGATGATAGCATTGAACCTGTAGTCAGGGGACTTGGTAAGCAATTTAAGATGCTGAAGAAAAGGGAAAAGAAAATGACGGATTCAATTGGGAATGATGAACACGATGCTGAATCCACCAGCTCAAATGTGGAAAACAATAGGAATGAAATAAAAGACGAGAGTACTTTTGACTTGTTGAAACATGTTTCTGAAGATGCTTTCATACGCTTGAAAGAAACCAAGAGTGGTCTCCACACAAAGGTACTCTTTCTTAGAAAATGCTGCTATGATCGAGTAAAATTTAGAAATTAAAATTATCTGTTCATTTCGTAATAAACTTTGTTTCTGTGCATACAAGTGTTATGTTTAAATCATAACACACTTATGCAATGTGCAGTCAGTAGATGAGCTGGTCAAGATGGCGCATAAGTATTATGAAGATGTTGCTTTGCCTAAGCTGGTAGCATTTCATTAACACCTTTCTTTTTTCTGTGTATAAAAATTGTGAATAAGTCTATTTTTTTTCCCCATTCCTACTTTATACCCTTTATATAATATCTAGTTTTCAGTTAGGTTCTTATATAATGATGATTTGATTTACCAGGAGCCTCATGATCACTTAGGAAAAGGTCTATTAAATGTCTAATTCTACTATTTAATCAATGTTATCACTTTCTTTTCCTTCACGGACTTTATTTTTAGATTAGATAATAGAAGAATTCAATTTTAAAATGAATTCGTTATCCTCTCAAAACAGATCTAGGTTATCTGGAATTTGGCCCATTATTTTGTGCAGTAACTCTCGAATAAAACTATCTCTATAATCTAGATGTTTAAACTCTATTTATTCAACTGCCTTACAGGTTATGGACTTTGCATCTCTTGAACTGTCTCCAGTTGATGGCCGTACGCTGACTGATTTCATGCATCTGAGAGGATTGCAGATGCACTCTTTAGGTCGTGTGGTAGGTTATAAGCATGCCTCTAAAGTGTTGCTTTTTCTTTCAATGGCTTTGGAACTGATATATAATTGTGTAAAACCAGGTTGAACTCGCCAATAAACTTCCTCACATACAGTCTCTCTGTATACACGAAATGATCACGCGAGCTTTTAAGAATGTACTACGAGCTGTTATATCTTCAGTTGAAAGCATCGATGACATGTCTTCTGCGATTGCTGCTACCTTGAACTTTTTACTCGGGACGTGCAATGTGGATAGCAACAATATAAGCAACTCAAATCCTCTCAAATTACAGTGGCTTGGGGTATTTTTGGAGAAAAGATTTGGTTGGAAATTGAAAGATGAATTACAACATTTGAGAAAGTTTTCAATTCTCAGGGGACTTTGCCACAAGGTATATGTTGGAAATAAATACAAAATGATACATCTCTCTAACATCTTAAGCTTTTAGAAAAAAATGTCACTCAACTGTAATTTCTAAAAAAAAGCTTCTTTGTACGTTTAGAATTTTAAAATTTATTTGAGTTTCTCTTTTATCAGGTCGGTTTAGAGTTGGTTCCTAAGGACTATGATTTGGAGAGCTCCGCCCCTTTCAAGAAGACTGATATCATCAGCATAGTGCCAGTCTGCAAGGTAGTAGCTTATGATCACTAAAGTTTACATCGCTTTTATAATACTTATTCTAATTTTTAATGAATCTCACTTCACTCCATGAATCTATAGCATGTTGTATGCTCTTCTGCTGATGGGAGAAATCTACTTGAGTCATCGAAGATCGCATTGGACAAAGGAAAGCTTGAAGATGCTGTAAACTATGGGACAAAGGTACAGAAATCTGTCCTCTATTGTAATTGTTAGAATATATGTTAAATGGATATACCTTTAGATTAAGCATGTAATAGAAATGGTCATTCAACATCGTATTAGTTTTAGGCCACAACAGGTCTCGTAGTTGAATCGTCACGATCACCCACTTGAAGAGAAGAAAAAACTTCACGTGTGAAATTTAGAACAAATATAAAGTGATAAACCTGTCTGAAAGATTTAAGTAAATTTTCAACAGTATCCTTTCTTCATCTCTCGTTAGTCTCAATTTATGATTTTTCGAAATTGAAGGCTCTGGGAAAGATGATAACAGTTTGTGGGCCTTATCATCGTACAACTGCTAGTGCTTACAGCCTTCTAGCAGTGGTCTTGTACCACACTGGCGATTTTAATCAGGTGAGAAGAGTTTTTCAGCTTTTTTTCGTTGTGGTGTTTGCTCTAGTGATCTTCAGAACATGCATGTTAATGCTTCTTGATCAAACAATAAAAACATATATTAACTGTGCAAATTGAAAAGGAGATTATCTTTATGAAAGAATGGAAAAATTTCTATGCTGTTGCATGTTTGTTGTGAGGTTTCTCCCCTTGGTTTTAAGTAGCAAATGCTATAACTAACCGTATCACGTGTTAAACAAGAGGGCGTTGCTGTTGCGCAACTATCTTGACCCTTTTTTGAAACTTGTATCTGTGCATGCCAATTGTATAGAGGAAATAGTGTTTAATGACATGCCAATTGTATAGAGGAAATAGTGTTTAATGACATGCCAATTGTATAGAGGAAATAGTGTCTAATGACATTCTTCGACAGGCGACAATATATCAACAGAAGGCATTAGATATTAATGAGAGAGAGCTTGGTCTTGACCATCCAGATACGATGAAAAGCTACGGCGATCTTTCAGTGTTTTATTATCGCCTCCAACACATTGAATTGGCTTTGAAGTGAGTTAGCATATACTTCATCAGTCTGGAAATATAAGTATCTTTCCATCAGTTCATTTATATTGCTTCGTTTCCATCAGATAATCATTCTCTTTTATTTACCTTATGTTGACTTCATCTTGACTTTTATTCATGACCTTACACAGATACGTAAACCGAGCTTTGTATCTTCTTCATTTTACATGTGGCCTTTCTCATCCGAACACGGCAGCCACTTACATAAATATTGCTATGATGGAAGAGGGCATGGGAAATGTTAATGTTGCTCTTAGATATTTGCACGAAGCCCTTAAATGCAACCAGAGGCTCTTAGGAGCAGATCACATACAGGTTTGGTGCCACCTTACCATGGCATTCTATTAAAGTTACACACATGTTTAGCAAATGTGCGTTGACTCGATCAACACGTCATAATAATATGTGAAAAGCTTTTTTACCCGCATATTACTGGCGTGGTTAACTCATTCTTTGCTCTATGTTTCAGACTGCTGCAAGCTATCATGCCATAGCCATAGCTCTTTCATTGATGGAAGCATATTCCCTAAGTGTTCAACATGAGCAAACTACATTGCAGATTCTTCAGGCTAAATTGGGTGCAGAGGATCTTCGTACTCAGGTTCGTTGCACTTCATTGAGTGTAATAAGTTAAACATGCTAGTAACATGTACAACCCTGTATGAGACCATGTTAAATTTGTGGTTTCCTTCTAAGAAAAATGGTGTTAGGTAGTGTAATCTTTTTATTTGATTTGTATGTTGAGCAAATCTTCATCGTCGATGTGCCACGAATATTCTCAATATTGTTTCAACATCCTTTTATTCTGAGCCCAATTACAGCTGAGCAGTACATAACCCTAAACAGTTGCATAAAGTTCGAATGTTCCTGAATTTTATTTTATTTATTCGTGCTACTTGTAATTGGCAAATGTGAGCTGCTTTGTTCTTATTGAAATTTGAAACGAAAAACATCAATATCCTTATTAATTGGCCTAGAGAGCATTACAATCTTCAAAGGACTTTTAGACAAGTCAGGCACTAATGTACATAGTATTTTCAGGATGCAGCTTCATGGCTTGAATATTTTGAATCAAAAGCCTTGGAACAGCAAGAAGCGGCACGCAATGGAACTCCAAAACCAGACGCATCAATTGCAAGCAAAGGTCACCTGAGGTACTGTTTATGATAGTTCTAACAATAGTAATATGTTTTTTTGAACCCTCTCTAACATTCTTGATGCACAAACTTTCTGGTAACAGTGTATCAGATCTCCTCGATTACATAAATCCAGATCTAGAGGCAAAGGCATCAGATGCTCAGAAAAAAAGGCGTTCCAAGGTACCAATTAGTTATGAGAAACAAAACGTTCTAACAAAATTTAAAGTTTATAGATCATTTATACTACCTTGTATGAGGCTCTCAAAAGCCAACAAGAATACAATGAGTCACATGTCAAGCCACTATTTCTTCATATGTCTGAAACTTGAGTTCGTTGCTAGTTAAGTTAAACTATCTAAGATTTCTAGATAGATCATATAAATTAGTGTATTTATGCAACAATAATTATGTCTTCATTATACTGTATTCGTATATGTAAGGGCGGAACGTATTCAGCAAAACACACACCTAATTAATTACTGCCTCTTTGTGATACAGGAGAAGTTCATTTTTCTAATCTATATATGCTTTCCAGTTCACCTCCATTTGCAAATGCATGTTTATCTCAGGTTTCACAAGTAGGCGAACGATCGCCCAAGTATATACCAGAAGAAAAGAGTGAAATCATCTTCAACAATGAAATATCTGATAATAGTGCTGTTCTCGATGAAAGTGGCAGCGAAGAGGAGAAACTAGACAACAGGCCATCTGATGAGTTATTAGACAAGGATCCTAAACCTACTTTTGACTGCTCATTCTCAGAAGAGTCAAACTCAGATGAAGGTTGGCGAGAAGCTAGTTCAAAGGGACGATCTGGTTATGGAGCTTCTCGAAAATTCAAAGGAACACGCCCTTCAAATTTAAAAATCAAAACCGCCCGCTCAAACTTCAAGGATGGTAGTCCTAATAATGCAACTGTTTCATTCACACACAGAGCAATTACAACTAAGTCTGTTTCCTCTGAAGTCGTCTCTCCTCCAAAAATGAGTACTTCGTCTGGAATTGAGGATCGTGCAACTAAAGTACAGCAGAAGTTCTCAGGGCCCAAAAGTTCTACCACAGTTGTCTCTCAGCCACCTGCGAACTTCACGGCATTAGCTTCGAAATCACTGTCGTACAAAGAAGTAGCAGCCTCTGCACCAGGTACAGTTCTAAAGCCCTTATTGGAGAAAGTTGAAGAATTTATAGAAGAAAAAAAAACTGACAACGAGATTTACGTTAGCCCGAAAGATCACACAGAAAAGGGAGCAACAGTTTCCGTAGGCGATGAAGGCTCATCAACATCAACTACACCCGATCACAAGGACTCAAGTGCAAAAAAGGAAGATGAGATTCAAGAAAACGAGGCAAATTCCACCTCAGACACAGAAGATGTTTCGAGTCCTGGTAAAGAGGATAAGCCTTTGGAACCTAACGGAAGTAAGAAACTTTCAGCTTCGGCTCAGCCGTTTAGCCCCGGATCTTACCCCATGGGTCAACCATTGAACTCCCCCGTTTCGACTGGGCCCACCGAACCCGTCGGTTGTTTCCCCTCAGTTGCTTCACCCGTCCCTTGTGGTCCTCGTTCTCCCATGTACTACAGGGCGAACCACAATTTCAGGTTTCTGTCGGGGTTCTTGAACTATCAACTGCCACCCTTTTTTGAAAGAAACCCCTCTTCAAAGACCATGAACCCACATGCGCCGGAGTTTGTTCCAAGAAAAGCATGGCAAGCGAATACGAACATCGAAGATTCAAACCCCGCCAATGGTTCTGTAGATTCTGGTGATGAAACAGTTAATCCCGAGGGAAACGCAGAGGTATCACAGAAGAGAAAATCTGATGCAGAGAAGGCTGAGTTGGCTAGGCAGATACTGCTCAGCTTCATCGTGAAATCAGTGCAGAACAATGCTGAAACTCCTCAGACCAGCGACAAGAAGGTAGAAGCTTCGAGCATCAGTACCGCCGAAGCAGTAGCAAATGACACTGCGATCATAAAGATTCTATATGGAAACGAAGAGCAGAAAACATCAGCTCCATCGTCGCCTGAGATCACTCCTAACGGCGATAAGAGCCAAACGAGAGACAGCGAAGGGTTCGTGCTCGTGACGAAACGTAGACGAAACAGACAGCAGATTGCAAACAATGTCAATGGATTGTACAGTCGACAACAATCGTTAATGGCTTCTGTTCGTTGAGGAGTTACGATTTTGCTCAAGAACGTATGAATCATTCGGAGAATTGTCATCAGTTTCTTTTGCTGTTCGCCATCTTTGATGTTGAAGTTTAAGGTGAAAGTGTTCAGGCAGTAGCATGAGGTGTTGAAGTTGGTAGTTCTTTTCTTTTCTCACCTCAAAGGATTTTGGTTGAATTGATGTATAAACAAATAACAGTAATCTCATCATGGAAGCTGCTGTTGGATTTATTATTATTATTGTTATAAAAATATTAATTGTGATTAATTTTATATTAAGATTATTTTATTATAATTATACTTATATTAAGATTGTAATGATAATATAGCTTATAATAATAAAGAGAGAGATTAGAGAGAGATTAAGTATTTCAATACTTGGTGTGATTTACAATGAACTCTAATCACCTATTTATACTACTAATAATTCACTATTACAACTAATCACATTAATTACAATTATACACCTAACACTAAAATACAAACTCTTCAATTAAACACCTCATCTTATCATCTTATCATCATTTAATATAATACTTCCAAATCCATCAATAATCCAAAAACATCTACATCTTAATTATTTAATCATCCATAATTAACTTATTTCATAATAATTATTATTATATTATTATTATTATTGTTATAATTTGTACTATGACCTGTCGGTTGTGAATTATTAAATAGAAACGTGGGCATAGTTTGGTATTGTGTATTGAAAAAATGATTTATAGTATCTATCTAAAATATTCCATTCTTTAAATATTCGATTTGGAGTCCAAGACAAAATTTCGTTTTACCGAGATCTTTCATTTCAAACTCCTTTTCCAAACAATTAACGGCTTTTGATAATTCTTCAGGAGTTCCAATTATGTTAATATCATCAACATAAACTGAAATGATGACAAATTCATTTCCAGATCTTTTCATAAATATGCATGGGCAAGTTTGATCATTTTTATATCCCTCTTTCAATAAATATTCACTTAGGCGATTATACCACATACGCCCAAATTGCTTTAATCCTTAAAGCGATTTATTTAGCTTGATTGAGTACTCATTTCGGGGCCCTGAATTTTCAGGCAACTGAAATCCCTCGGGAAGTCTCATATATATGTCACTGTCAAGTGATCCATATAGATAAGCAGTGACAACATCCATTAGACGCATATCGAGTCCTTCACGTACTGCCAGACTAATTAAATAACGAAAAGTAGTTGCATCCACCACAGGAGAATACGTCTTCTCATAATCAATACCAGGTCGTTGTGAAAAGCCTTGTGCAACAACCCGTGCTTTGTATCTCACAATTTCACCATTTTCATTTCTCTTTCTGATGAAAACCCATTTATATCCAACCGGCTTTACATTTTCTGGTATGCGGACTACAGGTCCGAAAACTTTTCGTTTCTCAAGTGATTTTAATTCTGCCTCGATTGCATCTTTCCATTTTGGCCAATCATTTCTTTGTCTGCATTCTTTAACAGATATTGGTTCATAATCCTCATTCTCATTCATTTCATGTAGCGCTACGTTAAATGAGAATTTATCATCAACGTTGACTTTTTCTCGGTTCCATCTAATTCCATTTTGGGCATAGTTTATCGAGATCTCTTCATTATCATTATTTTCATAAATTTCAGGTACCTGATTTTCATTATCATAATCATTAATGCCCATTGACTCTTCTAGAGTCGATAAATCCTCGACTGAACCATTCTTATTATTTGCTCCTTTTCTTTTTCGAGGATTTTTATCTTTGGAACCCGAGGGCCTACCACGTTTTAGTTGTGGCTTAGGCTCGATCATTATATGTTCTCCAGGAACATCAACTTTTGCAGGAGCATTAACAGCTGGTATATGTGACTTAGTCACTCTTTTAAGGTCAGTAAAGCTATCTGGAAGTTGATTAGCTAATCCTTGTAAATGAATTATCTTTTGAACTTCTAGTTCACATTCTTTCGTTCGAGGATCATAATGATTTAGCGATAATTCATTCCAACTAATACTCATTTCCAGCTGTTTCTTTTCTCCCCCTAATGTCGGAAAATTCGATTCATCGAAATAACAATCGGCAAATCTAGCCGTAAATAAATCTCCAGTTAGATGTTCTAAATATTTTATTATCGATGGAGATTCAAATCCGACATATATTCCCAACCTCCTTTGAGGTCCCATCTTCGTGCGTTGTGGTGGAGCAATTGGAACATATACCGCACATCAAAAAATTCTCAGATGGGAAATATTTGGTTCCTGACCATAAACCATTTGTATCGGGGAGATATCGTTATAACTTGTTGGCCTGATGCGGATTAGTGCCGCTGCATGTAATATAGCATGTCCCAAACAAGATGAGGGAAGTTTCGACTTCATTAATAATGGTGTTGCAATTAATTGCAACCTTTTAATCAACGATTCTGCAAGACCATTTTGCGTATGGACATGTGGCACGGGGTGCTCAACATCAATTCCAATAGACATGCAATATTCATTAAATGCCTTGGAAGTAAATTCACCAGCATTATCAAGGCGTATTTTCTTTATTGGATAATCCGAAAAATGTGCTCTTAATCGAATCAACTGAGCAAGCAATCTCGCAAAAGCTACATTCCGCGTTGATAACAAACATACATGAGACCATCTAGTTGATGCATCAATCAATACCATGAAATATCTAAATGGTCGACACAATGGATGTATCGGTGCACAAATATCACCTTGTATACGCTCCAAAAACCTTACGGATTCATTCTTTATTTTTACTGGTGATGAACGAATAATCAACTTCCCTTTAGAGCAAGCAACACATAATAATTCATTAGATTGAAGAATCTTCTGGTTCTTCATAAAATGTCCACGTGAATTTTGAATTATTCTTCGCATCATAATTGAACCGGGATGGCCCAACCGGTCATGCCAAACAACAAATGTATTATCATCAGTAAACTTCTGGTTTACGATAGCATGTGATTCAATTGTTTTAACATACGTGTAATACAATCCAGAGTCAAACGAAGGTAATATTTCAACAACTCTTTTATCATTCGAAACCACTTTTGTAATGTGCAAATATTCAATATTTCTCTTTTCTGCAGTCTCAATGTGATATCCATTATGTCGAATAGCTTTAAAGCTCAATAAATTTCTTTGAGACTTAGGAGAATATAAGGCATTTTCAATTATCAGCCTTGTCCCTCTGGGCAGTATAACATTAGCTCTTCCGGAGCCCTCAATTATATTTGTGCTACCCGATATAGTGATAACACTTGTTTCTTTTATTTCAAGATGAGAGAAATATTTCTTATTTCTTAGAATCGTATTAGTCGTTGCACAATCTGTAAGACATAACTCCTCATTGCACATGCTTGTATCCATTGTATTGATAAATATATAATAATTAGTATTATTAAATAAATAAGCGTCAAAATAAAATTATATATATAAAGATAAAATAATAAATAAATAATGCTTAAATAAAATTTATGACGATGTATCAGTTTTCTTAGTCTAGATCTTTAATAAAAACCACAATATTCAAATGAGCATAGGATCTAGCACCAATTTTCTGAAGTATCGTAATCTTGAGCAAAGTTTAATTTCATCGACACTTCACTTTTAATTGCTCTTTGTAAAGATCAACGGGATCTTTGGGTGCGAATAATAACCAATGATAATATATAATACATCTTTCTCAATCATATATTAGTTGTCCACTTCGGGGGAAATATTAATAATAATCACGGTAAATATAATATTCATGACCACTTTTATTGTTTGCGAATACATTCACTTCAGGGAATGCAACATAATCATTTAGTCGGACTTATGCTTTTCGTTCATACATCATAATATTTTCTGATCATTTTCTCACGATATTTATTCGTATTATATCCGATGGACTGAACATGGTGAATGCTTTATAATATACCGAAGTAATTGTGTAAATCACTAGCAAGTATAAAATCGAGAGTGATAAATCAAAGTTTGCCAAATTCAATATATTGATATCATAAAAATAAACTCGTCATTTAAACATTAAAAGAAAAAGTATAATTAATCTTCTTTTATATCTTCTTTTGTAAAAGTTCTAATGAAAAACGATATCCACATCCAAATAACTGTCGCCGTAATAATAAACATAAGTAATAGATCAAACATCGGACAAAGCGTCATTCTTCAAAATAAAATATATTTCAGTAATTATAATATTAAAGAAAAATTATAATTAATAATTATATTTTAAAAACATTGGTAAGAATAATATCCACATAGCCGTAAGGATCACCGTAAATAAAGTAAGCAATAGAAGATCCATCTTTGTATAAAACGACATGATTCTATAATATGAAAAAGAACATTAATCAGATAACATATAAATCAATGATAAAATATATGAATTATTTTATAAAACTCGTTCTTTATTATTTCATAATTATTGTCTAAGCTCCGATAAGGTTGCGGTAATAAAATTTATCCATTGTCCAAAATTATTCGGTTCAATAATTACTTCAAGATTGTTCAATCAAAATATCAATAATATGCCGCTACTGAGGTGGGAATAACCACAAGACCTGGTGGGCTTTTAGTGTTGTGTACGTGCATAAAAAAAAATCTTGAATCGTAAATCACATAAAAAAAATCCACACGCCACTATAGGGAATCAAAATCTGGACCTCTCATCAATTTTAATGACGGTATTCCGCGAAACCACTCGAGCTATGACGTTTAGTTATAAAACTTTCAAATGATACTTTTATAATATATATTTTTAAATTAATCACAACTAATATATATGATTAGTATATATTAAAAATTAAATTACCGTACCTCGACTAAACTCGTATGAGATCTTCGACGGAGATTGATCTTGACGACGGAGAGCGGTCGTGCTGATAACGTGTTATAAAAATATTAATTGTGATTAATTTTATATTAAGATTATTTTATTATAATTATACTTATATTAAGATTGTAATGATAATATAGCTTATAATAATAAAGAGAGAGATTAAGTATTTCAATACTTGGTGTGATTTACAATGAACTCTAATCACCTATTTATACTACTAATAATTCACTATTACAACTAATCACATTAATTACAATTATACACCTAACACTAAAATACAAACTCTTCAATTAAACACCTCATCTTATCATCTTATCATCATTTAATATAATACTTCCAAATCCATCAATAATCCAAAAACATCCACATCTTAATTATTTAACCATCCATAATTAACTTATTTCATAATAATTATTATTATATTATTATTATTATTGTTATAATTTGCACTATGACCTGTCGGTTGTGAATTATTAAATAGAAACGTGGGCATAGTTTGGTATTGTGTATTGAAAAAATGATTTATAGTATCTATCTAAAATTGACATCACCATTCAACAAAAAGTTGTTTTATTTGGTCTAATAATTATAATAAAAAAAATACTTTATTTTAATAAAATATTCTAAAATTTAAATTGTTGTATATTTATATGCATTCATGAAGCTTTCACACAGCTAATTTAATAAAATTATCCATTTGTAAATTATTACACGCCATTCAATGCCTAACGGACGTTAAGAACCACTCATCCACCACTGCCTGACAAAATAGAGCCAATATCTAACGGCGAGATGTTATCGGCTACATCACGGCGCAGTGCTCCTGCATAAATATCCAAGAGTTTGAGTAGTTTGGTGAAATTTCACTTTCATATATAATAATAATAATAATATTAGTAGTTTACATAGTGAATTAAATAAGTCATACCAAACTTACAACGTTACTTCTAAGATACAATAACATGTGATGAATGCTTGTTTAGTTAAAAGCAGCTTTAGGGTTAGATTCACATATAATATATATATATATATTATAAGAAAGTCATAATTCGATAAAATGAGATATATCTATCATTCTCTTCTTTCCCAAAAGGAATAGAGAAAAACCAATACATCCAAGCTCTTTATATTGGATAAGATTCTTCATTTTCGAATAAAAGCATAAAGGAAATGTAATAATTTAACTTAAAAGGTGAAAAGAAAGAATCGATGTGTAGGAAAACGATAAAAACCTACCAAGAAAAAAACAAAATCAAAAAAATAAAAAAAAGTTAAAATTCCGTGTTGCATTCATCAAGTGTATGAGCATCTCACTTATATATATATATATATATATGTGACATTATATAACATTAAATTATCTATCTCGTCAGAATTTTAATTCATTGGGACCAAAGTGCAACTAAAAATATAGTGAGGGGGGTTATTGTAATTATTACGACGGGTGGGTGGGTTTTCACACGGCATGCTACGCCTGTCCACACCATAACACTCCCCTTAACTAACGTTCATATCCGAGGAATTTTTCACAGTTGGGAATTTCCACTCCACTCCTATAAATAAGCTATCCATTCCATTTCTACACACAAGCCCATTGTTTTCTCTCATCCTTCTAGCATTTTCAATTTTCTGTTCATTGTTTTTATTAATTTGTTTTTTTTTTCTTCGGTGAAATGGCGTTGCTTCCAGATCTGGGGGCGGAGATCGCAATCCCGGTGTGCGCCGTCATCGGAATCGCCTTCTCTCTTGTCCAGTGGTTTTTGGTCGCAAAGGTGAAGCTCACCGCCGAGGCGCAGTCGGCGAAGAACGGCCGGAATGGGTACAACGACGCGCTGATTGAGGAGGAAGACGGAGTAAACGACCATAGCGTCGTCCTCAAGTGCGCCGAGATACAGAGCGCTATCTCCGAGGGTTAGATCTGAATAGTACTAAAAATTTTATGGGGTTTTTGTGCTTAGTTGATTTTTGTCTGCTAAACAGTACTAAGAGTGAAATTTGAAAATCGTTTTCATTAATGACTTTTTTTATAAAAAAAAAAAACTAAGTCGTGCTTGCATATGTGGGAGACCCTCGAGTAAAATAACAAGGTAAAGATTAAAAGATTCATTTTTTTTGGAGGAGTTTGTAAGATGAATGAATAGTGTTGCTACTTTATTTTGTTAGGTGGGCGTTGCGTTTAGCTCAATATCAGATTCTTCATGCTTTCTTTTCTATTTTATTATTCCGATTTTTAATTGCAGTATTTCTATTACATACTCTTTCCCTCTTTCTTACACACACTGTATAGGTGGGGGTTGGGTAGGTGGTGGGTGTTGAACGTGTTCTTGGTCGTATTGCATATCAATCTTGTCTTTGGTGCTTTGGAGTTAAATATTGGATTAAGATTTCCACTTAAGTTGGCAGCGTACTTTGGAGCTATCTTTTAGGGAGGAATGGAGACAGATCTGATTATTCTAATTCCAATATCATAGATAAACCTTTTTAAATTGTTTTAATTGTAGATCTTGAGAAGATTGCGTTATTATAGTGATGAGGCTGCTTTTCTTTAGAAAGTAGTAACTGGGGAAGTTAGTATATATCTCTGTCTTATGTGGAATAATTTATTGACTTTGTCGACCTTTATAAATAAATAATAATATACATGTCTTTGCACGTGTCAAACATATGACAAGGTGCTGTGTGCCATAAGATCTTGTTTTCCTTTTTGACTACAATAAATGACGTAGGAAAATTTATAGTTTCCAGCTCTTAAATGTATTCCTTTGTTATTAAACTTAGAGTAAAAAAAGGGAAGATGATATGCTTTCAGTTTTCATTATCAAGTTTGGAGCTTTCATTATCGTCTTCGCATCATAAACGCATTCAGCGTGGTTGTTCTTTTGTGAGTTCAGCAGGCCCTGTTTGGGTTATACATAGTTTTGCTGCCATGCATCTTTCAGTCTTTAACTTGCATTTTACCTTATAATTATTGTTTATTTCTTACAGGTGCAACGTCTTTCCTGTTCACCGAGTACCAGTATGTGGGCATCTTTATGGTTGCGTTTGCTATCCTCATCTTCCTCTTCCTCGGTTCAGTTGAGGGCTTCAGCACAAAGAGCCAAGCTTGCACTTACAACAAGGAGAAGATGTGCAAGCCTGCCCTTGCTACTGCCATCTTCAGTACTGTGTCCTTTTTGCTTGGGGCTGTCACCTCTGTTGTTTCAGGTTTCCTCGGCATGAAGATTGCTACTTTTGCGAATGCAAGGACAACATTAGAAGCCAGAAAAGGCGTTGGGAAAGCTTTTATCGTAGCATTCAGATCTGGTGCAGTCATGGGGTTCCTCCTTGCTGCAAATGGTCTGCTGGTTCTCTATATTGCGATTAATTTGTTCCAGCTTTACTACGGAGATGATTGGGAAGGTCTTTTTGAGTCCATTACTGGATATGGTCTCGGTGGATCCTCCATGGCTTTGTTCGGGAGAGTTGGAGGTGGTATATACACTAAAGCTGCTGATGTAGGTGCAGATCTCGTTGGCAAGGTCGAGAGGAACATTCCAGAGGACGATCCCAGGAATCCTGCAGTAAGTGATGCTTTGTTTGTGTAATTTATTAATTTGAAATGGTGAAGTTAGACATATTTTTCGTTGCTTACGCCAGGTTATTGCTGACAATGTTGGAGACAATGTTGGCGATATTGCCGGGATGGGATCTGATCTATTCGGTTCATATGCTGAATCGTCATGTGCAGCTCTTGTTGTGGCCTCCATTTCCTCATTTGGAACATCCCATGACTTCACTGGCATGTGTTATCCATTGCTCATCAGCTCCATGGGTATTCTAGTTTGCTTGATTACTACTCTTTTTGCAACGGACTTTTTCGAGATCCAGGCTGTGAAGGAAATCGAACCAGCATTGAAGAAGCAACTCATCATCTCCACTGCTCTCATGACTGTGGGAGTTGCAATTGTCACTTGGACTTGCTTGCCATCATCCTTCACCATCTTCAATTTTGGCACTCAAAAAGTTGTGAAAAACTGGTATGTAATTTCTGCCCTTCAATCAAAGCATTTTACTTCTGGGGGGGCAACTCAAAGCTCTTATGATTGAGATCTTTATTTCTCTGATGGATACAATTTGAGTATGTTATTTTGGTTATGGCCCGTGATATTTTTAAGGGCCTCTCCGGGGAATATTTTAGATGCGGAAAAGATTGAATTGCTTTCCATTTGCACGTCAACTTAGATGATGTTCTAATTCAAGGAATGCATGTGCCACTTGATATGGGTTTAGATTGTTATCATATATTTATCAATCAGCACCACATTTTTCTGATTTGTGGAGGTAGACTGTTATGATTTGTTGATTTTTTTCGAAATTGACATGTATGCTGCTTGCTAATATTCCAGGCAGCTATTCCTCTGTGTATGTGTTGGGCTTTGGGCTGGACTCATCATTGGTTTTGTGACTGAATATTACACCAGCAATGCCTACAGGTGCACATTTCAGTTTCCCACTATTTTCTTTCGAGACATAAATACAGACTTTGATCTTAATTTCATAAGCCTATGGTGGTATTTCCCTTTTACAGCCCAGTCCAGGATGTTGCCGATTCCTGCAGAACTGGAGCTGCAACCAACGTTATATTTGGCCTCGCCTTGGGTTACAAATCCGTCATCATTCCCATTTTCGCAATTGCCATTAGTATCTTTGTGAGCTTCACGTTTGCTGCTATGTATGGTATTGCTGTGGCTGCTCTCGGAATGCTGAGCACTATCGCCACTGGCTTGGCTATTGATGCTTATGGTCCCATCAGTGATAATGCCGGTGGTATAGCTGAGATGGCTGGCATGAGCCATAGGATTCGTGAGAGAACTGACGCACTCGATGCTGCTGGAAATACCACTGCTGCAATTGGCAAGGTAATCATTCGTTATTAACATTCTTTTGGTGCATATTATTCTCTAAATATTTTTCAAGCATTATGGCTTAGACGCTACTTTTCAGACGCTCATATTTGTCTTTTTGATTCATGTACCGTTATAATTTTAGGCTCCATCCTAAAAACCAGTGAAAACATTCTCAACACAATCCTCTAGTGTAAATTGAACTTTTGCATCCTTAATATGATCCCATTGGCTTCTTTTATAGGGATTCGCCATTGGCTCAGCTGCGTTGGTTTCATTGGCTCTCTTCGGTGCCTTTGTGAGCCGTGCTGCAATCTCGACCGTGGATGTGCTGACCCCTAAAGTCTTCATCGGCTTGATCGTTGGTGCTATGCTCCCTTACTGGTTCTCCGCCATGACCATGAAGAGCGTGGGCAAGGCAGCTCTGAAGATGGTGGAGGAGGTGCGGAGGCAGTTCAACACCATCCCGGGCCTCATGGAGGGCACCACAAAGCCCGATTATGCCACGTGCGTGAAGATCTCTACCGATGCCTCCATCAAGGAGATGATCCCGCCCGGCACCCTCGTCATGCTCACGCCTCTCATCGTCGGGACTTTGTTCGGTGTTGAGACCCTCTCCGGCGTTCTCGCGGGTTCGCTCGTGTCTGGCGTCCAGGTTCGTTTTCTCTTGCTTTTTTTTACCCTACGTACGAACCATGTTATTATATTACACCTCCGTGTGAAATTTTATCCACTTCGCACTTTTATACAACATCGATGTCTTTTTCTGGATAATTCTAACGGTCGACTGACTTATACATCGGTTTTTTTTTCTTTTTTTTTTTTCAGATTGCAATATCTGCATCAAACACTGGGGGAGCATGGGACAATGCCAAGAAGTACATTGAGGTGAGACTTACTGATCAATATAGACAAAGATCCCAACAGTTGATTTTATGGTGAATTGATTTATTTTATATATTCTGATTTCTATTTTCTTTTAATAAAAAGGCTGGTGCTTCGGAGCATGCTCGAACCCTCGGACCCAAGGGTTCAGACCCGCACAAGGCAGCTGTGATCGGCGACACCATTGGTGACCCTCTAAAGGACACCTCAGGTCCATCTCTTAACATCCTCATCAAGCTCATGGCGGTTGAGTCGCTCGTTTTTGCTCCTTTCTTCGCCACTCATGGTGGTCTGCTGTTTAAGATCTAAGAGAGAGAGAGAGTGTGAGAGATTGACAGAGATAGATAATATGTTTTAAGGTTGGGTTTGTTCACCCCTTCACTGTCTCTGTTTAGCTTCCTTAGATCTTAACTTTTCTTCTTTGATGATGATGATGATGATGATGGTGGTGAAGCAACTTTCTCGTCAAATGTACTCTAAATTTTGGATTTTATAAACCATTTAGTTTATTTCTCTATGTTCTCTGTTTATGTTTGTGCTGAAGTTTGATAAGTAATAGAGAAGAAAAAAATTGCAACACCATTGTCAATGTCATGACAGAAAAAATCGAACCTTTAACTGAATTCTCGTATCTACAGTTTACAAGAAAACAAGCCTTAAGGTTCAGTTAAAGAAAAGAAAATGATACGATAGTCGAAGCATAACGTATCATTGCTTAATATGCTAACATTGTTTTTCTTCGTCGTTTTCAAGCAGAATTTCCGCATACCAAACTAAGTGTAAAGCCCTTCTCAATCTCCTTACCATTAACGTTCTTTCCACATACACATGCACACTCTTTCCACTTTTTTTTATTTTCTGATGTAACAGCTGAAGGAGTTTTACGGCAGTTTTTAAGAATAAAGTCCTATTCTTTAGGGATAATTAAAAATACCGTTCTTTTCTCATACTTAAATCAAAGTTCTCAACACATTTTGTGAATCGTTCCTTTTTTTTTTTTTTTTTCTGTTATGAATCCTTGTAAGTGTTGTCAAAAAAGATGGAGTCTTTTTCTCACTTATTTCTTTCATAATATTTGATCTATCTCTGGTTTTTTTTTTTTTTTTCCTTTTTTCAAATGCAATAACGTTGTACGAAAGGCGGGATTTAAGGGTGTTTGTTATTTTCATCGGTTGACTGTTTCATGGGACTGACTCAGCTTGTGTCTCTGAACGTCTGGAACTCAAGGATCACTGCCGCGGGTTTGCGTCATCTGAGGTCGCTAGAAAACCTAAAGTCCCTCACGCTGGATTCTTGCGAGGAGGTGACTGCGTACGACATTAAGAAGCTCCAATTCATGCACCTCCCTAACCTCGTCACTTTCAGGCCCGAGTAAGGAAAAAGCCCGAGAACAAATGTGGGCCCTCTCTCTCTCTCTATATATATATATATATAAAGTGTGGGATTTCGAATCTGCGTGCCGGGAAATAAAAGTTAAGAGCATATGATCGATCGATGATAATTTCTATCCTATGCTTTGTAGATATCAATACTGAGCCTCATGGTTGGTTCGTCGGAACGGACATGAGTAATGCAGTTTCATTGCATTGTCGCAGAATGGTCGTGTTTTTTTTTTTTTTACAAATTTGTATGAATTAGAATAATAGCTTCTTGTGTGTAGTTGATTCAGTAAAGTCCTAATATAAGTTTCACATTTTTTTTTTTAATTTCTGAACTAGCCAAATTTGATTTGTGTTTGACGTACGTTCTTGCGAGTTAGAAGATCTTCCTAGGAATAATTATATTTTATACTAATCGATTTTAATCTTAAAAATAATAGTTGAATAAGTTATGTAATTAAGTTTTCGAAGATTTGCAGCTAAAGGGTATGGTTGTAGTAATTAAACCTTCTTTGGATCTTAGTAGATATACGAGGTTCTCAAATTAGGGTTTTGCCTCCATTTTCGTATCAATGCTTCTCTTCACAATTCGCACTTCTCAGTTCTTGAATTAGGGCTTTTGCCGTTCCATACGATAAATCGGCGTTCCGTCCGTTTTAACAGCATTTTTGTAAACGATGGCCATGTGTGATCAAGCTTTCTTTATTTCATAGTATAAGAAAGAAGTGTTTAAAAGACATGAAGAATGCCTTCCTTTGGCTTGGTCTAAGTATGATCTTGATTTGTTTTATGTTTCTCTTAATTGGGGGCTTAATTGTTAAGAAAAAATATATAGATGTTTAATGGATTATGTCTATATTATTACATTGTTGCAGGAAGTTCTTTGGTGTTATCTTATTTGCTGTTAATGATTGTTACTCGATGTCCCAGAAAATTAGGTAGAACAAGAATCAAGGAAGAGATTGGATATTTAAATTGTAATAAAAAATATTTATTGGGTTCATTACAAAAGAAGAAGTAAAACACAAAAAAAGGCAAAATATCATACTCCCCTGATTGTCATTTAAACAATTTACATACATATTAAGAAATGAGTTAAAATATCTCTTATATCCCTCATTAATTATTTAACCATATAACCACCTTCCACTTTTTATTTAACATGAGGGGTAAATTTGGAAATATACATTTTTTTTTTTCTTAATATCATCAAAACGACTTCCTTTTAGAAACCAAAAAAAAAAAAAAATACAAAGCAATTTTCTTTTAGGAACCGAGGGAGTATACGTTAGTCTTAAAAGTAGACTCGTGAGTTTTCAAACAGTTACTATGAAATTTGAGCCTAACAAATACTGAGGTTTGTACGAAGCTGAGGTTTGTAAACTAATTCGACTTATCTTTTATTCATATTCCCAAGCTTTCTTTTATTAGATAACCCTTTTTTATTATAATTATTTTTCAAAGTTGGATTTGAACGTCTACCTATCTTTCCATCTAATTTTTGTTCGTATTAAGGGATATAATTGGTCAACGTTGACTTGATCAATTATATGTACATGCAGAGACGCGTTTTACTTTACAACGCGTTTCTTACCGAAACTTCCGAATGCGACATATTACATAATAAATACCTTAGACACTCCAACAAGAGTTTTTTGACCCATATACGAAATAAAAATAATACAAGTGAGAAACCTAAGCAAACTTATGTGAAATAGTGCGTTTTTCTTTAAATAAAAAGAAAAAAAGAAGAAAAGAGGCGATTAATAGGCAATTCATTTTCCTTAGTGGAGCATAATTAAATCTACTC
Source organism: Lindernia subracemosa (assembly GCA_028392965.1). Classification (NCBI taxonomy): domain Eukaryota; kingdom Viridiplantae; phylum Streptophyta; class Magnoliopsida; order Lamiales; family Linderniaceae; genus Vandellia; species Vandellia subracemosa. The sequence continues at coordinate 822,986 of JAQPCC010000023.1, forward strand.
GCTATAATTAACTAATGATAAGCAGCAAAAGCACGTATTTCATTTCATTTTCGACTATGACACAATTATAAAATATATATTTTTGGATGGTGCATATAAGATATATATACACACATACACACCACATTTCATTTTCTTACACTCCCAAAAGTCAAAAAGAGGCGAAGTGTTTTAGCCTTTCATGATAATCTATCTATAATAAGCTGACATGAAAAGCAAACCTTGCATGGCGGTGAACTAATAAATAAAAAGCAAAGCAGTGAAAAGAAATATAAGCTAAATAATTAAAATTCTTACACAAACTCCACCATGAACATTAAACAAAAGATCTCAATTTAGCCACCATTAGTAATCTTTATATTGCTTCACAACTCATCATCCATCATAATATATTAGACATGTGATTAGTAAGGTTTATTGGTATATAATATATGATTTTATATTTAAAAATTTCTGTCTTCTCGAGGCAGATTGGTATCTTCTCATTCCATGCATGTATATATATGTGACACCTTATTGTATTCAATAGCATAATACATTTATCAATACAACAAAACAAAACAACAAAAAAAAAAAAATGAAATTCTCTTATAATCAAATAATGACAATCACGTTACTGATCATCTTCCTCTCCAATGCACTCACTGAAATTCTAGCTCAAGACACTCGGGTTGGGTTCTACTCGAGCACATGCCCGCGGGTCGAGTCCATAGTCCAGGCTACGGTTCGGACCCACTATAGTTCCAACGGTGCGATCGCCCCGGGACTACTTAGGATGCATTTCCACGACTGCTTCGTCCAAGGTTGCGATGGCTCGATCCTCATCGACGGGCCTAACACGGAGAAAACCGCTCCGCCGAACCTTTTGCTTAGAGGCTACGAAGTTATAGATGACGCCAAGAAGCAGCTCGAGGCGGTCTGCCCTAATGTTGTCTCGTGCGCTGACATCTTGGCTCTTGCTGCCCGAGACTCTGTGGTGCTTGTAAGTCTTTGAAGTATGTTTTTCGGGATTGCAGTTCCTGGCAGGGGCTTTGAATCTTGATGGGTTTTATGTGCAGGCGGGCGGGTCGAGCTGGGCCGTGCCATTGGGTCGAAGAGACGGGCGGGTTTCTCTGGCGAACGAGACTTCGAACTTGCCTGCGTTTTTCGATTCTGTTGCTGTGCAGATACAGAAGTTTGCAGCAAAGGGGCTCAATACTAAGGATCTTGTTACCCTCGTCGGTTAGTAATTCATCATCTTCATACATTTCGAGACTATATTTCAGCAACTTTGTAAGCTAACAATGTCACACACGCATAAACACAAACACGTAATAGGTGGACATACCATAGGGACATCAGCGTGCCAGTTCTTCAACTACAGGCTCTACAACTTCACCGCCGGCGGCGGAGCGGATCCTACCATAAGCCCCAGCTTCGTGACGACGCTACAGACGCTTTGTCCGGCGAACGGCGACGGGACGAGGCGGATCGCACTTGACACCGGCAGCGAGGATCGATTCGATAACTCGTTCTTCCGCAACTTGAGAGACGGCCGGGGCGTCCTGGAATCCGATCAGAGACTGTTCGGCGACGATTCGACCAAGAGCGTGGTGCAGAGGTATTTGGGGATTAGGGGTCTGCTAGGGCTGAGGTTCGATTTTGAATTTGGGCGGGCGATGGTGAAGATGAGCAACGTCGAGGTTAAGGGCGGCAACGATGGAGAGATACGTAGTGTGTGCTCGGCGGTTAATTAAATATAAAATATTAAATTAAAAAATATGATTTTCAGGGCTTAATGATTTTCTTTTCTTTTTCCTTTTTTTTGTGTGTTTAGTATTAATGTAAGAGTATTCGAAGTTATTACACCGTATAAGGGCTTAAAAATCATATCCTTTAAAAATGGGCCAAAGAGCCCATTCGAAATGGGCCTATAGCCGAAATGGGCCCAATATTCAGCTCTTCCTTTAAAGTCGATATAATGAGGAATACAAGCTTAGCTGTAACAAATCGACCGATTGGAAAAAGCAGTGGTGGAAGGTAATTTCGCCGCCGGCAATGGACTTCAACCACCACTCACCCAACTCCTCCACCGCCATGGCTGCCACAAAAACCCAAAATGACCCCGTTCATTCATGGTGGGAATCGATCTCCAAAGCCCGCTCTCGCATTCACCAATTATGTGAAATCTTGCCTAAAGACGACGGAGAATTTGATCAAATCTATTCCCTCGCAGACACGGATCGTCCTTCAGCTTCCCTCCTTCACTCGTCCGCCGCCTACCGCCGCATCTCATCCGTTCTATGCAGCCCACATTCCGGCAATTCTCAGGATCCCCTTTGTCAATGGCTGTACGATACTTACCAATCCCAACAAATCGACCTTCAGCACGTCGTTTTGGCGTACCTGCCTCTGATTGCATCGCTATATCTTCATCGCGTTCATTACCCTCACGGCGATCAAAGCCCATCGCTCGCCGGATTTGAAGCCGTACTGTTGGCCATATACTCAGTTGAAACCAAAGCCAGGAATGGGAAAGCTTTAACTGTTACGATCCCCGATCTATCTCAGCCGTCTCTATATCATAACCCTAGCGTCAGGCCTACGAAATCAGGAGCTGGGCCGGCAACCCTAAACCCTAATTCGAAAAAGAATATGATTGGGGTTGTTTCAAACGTATTGGAGCCTCAAGTGGCTGTGAAGTCCACCAAAAGGGCTTGTATTGTGGGGACTTGCTTTGATTGCTATTACAAGCAAATCTCTCACATGCCCTTCTGGTCAAAAGGTGATTTTTGCAGGTTTGCAGCTGATTGGGCGGGTAGAGATTGCGAGTGTGCATCCGAGTTCGATAAGAATGGGGATGGATTCGGTGAGAAGAATGGTGAGACGGAGATTAATAATGTCGAAATAGAGATTGAGAATGGTGGTGCTGGTGATGAAAATGACGATGATGATGACTGTGGAGATGATGAAAATGAGGATGATAAGAGGATCCCATTGCCATGGGAGTTACTACAGCCCATTTTAAGGATTTTAGGGCATTGTTTGTTAGGTCCCATGATTTCCGATGAGGTGAGGGATGTTGCGTCCCTAGCAGTGAGGAGGTTGTATGCGCGAGCATCGCACGATTTAATGCCTCAGGCGATTTTAGCCACGAGGAGCTTGATTAGGCTGGATAAGGGAGCTAAGGAGCAGGCTAGGTCTAAGGAGGCTGCTAGTATTTCAGGGGGCTCGAACGTGACTACTCCAAGCAAGGCAAAGAAGCCCGAGATACTATTGGTCTCCAAGTGATTGGTCAGTACTTAATTGGGTGGTTTATTATCTTGTTGTGAGTGTTTCTGTGGGCTTCTATCTTCTTGCTTTGTTGGATTGAGAGGAGATGATGTAGTGTGATTATATTTTTCGTATGTGAAGCGTTGGGTGGTGGGTTGGGTTGGGGTGAAGAGATGAAACTTATACCCGTGTAAGAGAATATCGATGAATGCTATCTTTGCAAGTCTGTGTTATGTTTATCTATTTCAGTTTTACACCGCGCAAGGGCCTAAAATAGAATCGTTTTGTCACGTCTTCTTTTTGAATTTCGATAATCAGGAAACATGGCTACATTGACGGGAGACGCCCGATGAGGCAACTTGTCGTTCTTTTTTCATCGTATCTTTTTTCGTCATAGTACTGAAAATATCATGGATAGGTTTATGAGCTAAGTGGTGAAAATTCCCCTGTTTCAACTCTTTTGATTCAGTTATATCTCAGCTTCTTCCCTCTCAGATTGTTGTTGTATCTTTGAACTCCTATGAACAATCAGTCTTCACCTCCCTAAAATCACAGACAGACATAGTGTCCTATTCTTACAACTAAGGACTCTTGGGGTTCCAAATAGTGAAACTGTTGTATCTTCGTAAAAATAAAATAGTATGTTCTCTTGTCTCTATCGGCGTAATAAATTAAATTGATAAATATAAATTGTCGCGGTGTCCAAACAATATTCAAACACTCGCCATAAGTAAAAATGTTAGAAGAGATTGTTAAGGAGAATCACTGATGTGAACTAATTCAAAGATGATAATATTATATATATATATATATATATATATTGTATTAGTGTTTAAAATATCTAACAAACAATATATGTCAACCCTCCTAGGTAGTAATATAAATTAAATAATAAATAATCTCAACAACAAAGTTCCCTCCAAATCCAACAATCTCTGTTACTTCAAAAGTTTCCAACGTTCTCATGAATCCGCTTTGGAGTGAAAATGCAGCACACCACCCAACACTCAAACACACACATTTCATTGAGTAAACAAAAAAAAAATAAAATATTAAAGCTAAAATCCTTACATGCTTATATTCCATTGATTTATTTATCTTTCTGATAAAAAAAAAAAAAAAAGCCTTGTTTCTATATTGTGCCTATAAGTACTTCACTTCCTCAACCTAGGAATAGTCTTCATCTATATATATGCAATTATTCTTGATTATCACATATATAACCCAACATATACACTCATATTTCCATTTACTTATACTCAAGAATCGTACTTCATATGATATTCTTGATCATTTTGATTTAATGGGTGATCATAAAGGTTTCAATTTGCCGCCGGGTTTTCGCTTTTATCCGACCGATGAAGAGTTAATAGTTCACTTTCTCCAACGTAAAGCCCTCATTCTCCCGTGCCATCCCGATATCATCCCAGATCTTGATCATTGTCCCCATGATCCCTGGGACTTAGATGGTATGAACATATACATACATTACATACATACATATATATATATATATCATATGCAAGTAATTACTCGATATTCATCTTATTAGACACGTATACTCCTACATGTTAAAATGCAAAGGTAAAGCAATGTGTGAAGGGCAGCAGTGGTACTTTTATAGCAGAAGAACAAAGAGTAATATGCTCACAGAAAGCGGATATTGGGAATCGATAGGCGTCGAGGAGCCTATATATTCGAGCAATAATGGCCAAAAGATAGGGACGAAGAAGCATCGTTCTTTCTTTATAGGCGAAGGTGTCAAGACAGATTGGATCATGCAAGAATATAGGCTGTCGGGTTCGTGTCTGATGAAAAGCAAACATTCGCGAAAAAGAAACTCAATGGTATGAAATACTATCGTTGAAAAACCCTAAATCTATATGAACCCTAATCCATTTTTGAGATGTTTTTGTTTGCATGTGTTCCATAGGATTATAGTAAATACGCCGTTTGTCGAGTTTATGAGCACAATGGCGGCGGCGGCGACGACGATGGTGATGGCGACGACGGAGATGGAAGAGAGCTTTCTTGCTTGGATGAAGTTTTCTTGTCAATGGACGATCTTGATGAGATTAGTTTGCCAAATTAATAAATTAGGAATTTAATGTTTGTGAGGATTTTTATTTCAAGTGTATGATTGTAACCCGTTGATTAATTAATGGTAATAATTAAGTTTCTATGCTTACACATGAATTATATATTAACATGCAAGATGCAACCTTTAATTATAAATTGTCACGTGGAATCATCGTTAATGTATGTATATATACATATATATATATATATATTATATTAAACATGCCATAAGTCATAATGGAGCAAACTAACAAGGTTATGTAATATATATCGTTATATTAGTTTTTTTTTTTAAATTTTATTTTTTCAGATATGATGGCTATTTGGATGTTATCTTGTATTGCAAAACTAAAAAGGTGAAGAAAATCAATATTTCATTTATTTATTTTTTTCATATCGGTGGCTGCTTAGGGAAGCATTGAGTCACTTATGATGCAAGCACACTCAAAATGATACTGTTGATGAAATTTGTTGGAACAAAAAATATGGGTAAGATTCATTAATAATGTTTGAATTAAATAAAAAATTAAATTGTTCGATATAACTTTCTGGTTAAGCATAGTTTGTTGATACTTGCGAGGCCCCAAACATGAGATCATTAAACTATTGGCCTGACACACATGACATGCCTGCCCTGCCTTGTTTGCGTTCCTAAATCCTAGGTTGCAACATTTTAATCCTACTCAACCTTATTTTAATCGAACTCAACCATTAATCGAACCCTCTTGTCCTTAATAATTTAATATAATTCAGATGCGTGCTGCATAATTAATTAGCAAAAATATCCCAAGCTTCACTACTATGTTCTTGGAGAGAGAGAGAGAGAGAGAGAGAGAGAGAGAGAGATTGTAATACACAAGACTCTAATAATAATAATAATAATAGCAACTAAATGACTTAAGCATGACAACAATAATCATCTCACCATATATATATATGATATAAAATATCTAAAGTATATGTACCAAACTCACATGCACGTTGCTGCATGAAATAATGTGCATTGTGTCTATCTGAAGGCAAAGTAAAGTCCCATCCCATGTAGAAAGAAGCTCTATGGCTCATTAATTGCTTACAACCTTTGCTTGTAAAAGACCAAATTGAACTGAAAGTCATTATGAATGATGATAGCTAGCACAAGACAAGACAGGCCTGCCTGCCTATCAACTTCTTCGTAAAGCTTCTTACATACATTACATACATACATAAATACATATGTATGTCTGATTTTTATTTTCATTTTCATTTTTCTAAATATAGATAGGAATTAATTGGGATATGTTCAGATGGGCCATAGATACGCAGTGCGAAAAGACGAGCCCATTGTTGAGTTAAATGGGCCGTGTAGTGGGCCTGGCCCATACATCCGATGGGAGTGTCAACGAGTCAATCTTCTCTATGGTAGTCAACGAACTAGGTGCGCCGATTGTACACCGCCAATGCTCGTATTTTCCATCTCCATAGGCTGACTCTTTGATGGAGGAAGATTTCGTTGAGAATGGTTGAATTGGGATTGTTGAGCTTTTGATTATTCAGTTCTTTCTGAAATTTGTGGTGTTGGTGTGTTGAAGGTGGCTAGCCTGAATTTGTCGAGAGAAGAGGCTTCAGTTGATATCTCGCCTCCTAATGGTGTCATTTCCGTACGTCGGCGCGGGAATGGGAATGGTCATGTTGATAGGTTTGGGAATTTTGATCAAGAAGGTGATGCCGCACGTAAGTTTTCAGTCCAAGAAATTTTCTTACACTTGCTTTAGATTCTCATTTCCCTGTTGCTGTAATAAGTTTTGAATGCACACAATAGATGTAGATTGGGTGGAAGAGGACTTTGCCAACCAAAAAAATTCTAGCTGTCTGGCTATGAAGTTGAAGGTTATATGATGTTCGTACTTAAAAATCTAGTTGTTTTAACATCTGATGTTGTGTAGAACTTCTAAAGCACAAATTTCCTCACCCTTTTCTTTACAATATTTCACATCTTGGCCCTTCCCCTTCTTTAATATGTTCTTGCATATGGATTCTGCTGATGTACCTTCGCTAAACCTACCTGCCCCTGCATCCCATCTCTTGCATACTGCTGCCAAAGCAACTGTTCCTCCACTAACAATGTCTGCTTCTTTTCCATATCCGACATTTGAACATACGCAGGTGGGGCCACACAGATCGAGGCTGCGAAAGGATCCACATTCGTACTCGCCACCATTTCACCACCATCATTTCCTGGCGGTGCCGGCAAAGCCAGCATTGCGGGCCCACCAGCGGATCCCAGAGCGACACTGCTCGCACTACCCGTAGGCACGAGGCCCGAAGAGGCTACAGCTTGAGACATCGCGGCTTGTTGGTACATCCCATCCAGGATCAAACTATCGAAACCTCCGGGAAGATTCGTCGTTTGATTCGATAAGTGGCTTGCAGATTGGACCAGGGCTGTTTCCCAGTCTCCGGATGAAGGGAAGGCCTCCCAAGGTGTGGTGGTGGTTGCGCTTTGTGGGGCTAGTCCGCCGTCGAACAGGGCTAACGCGAGCTTATCCCCATGTTCTTCCGTGGTCGGCGCATCGGAGCCTAAGTTGAGTAAGTCTCCTTCGTCTTGTGCTTTGGGCTTCTCTTGTTTGGGCTCTTCTGTTTGTTGTTCCTCTTCTTTATTTTTCCCTGTTTCTTCGACCCAACCTTCTGGCGGTGGTAAGGCCTTGATCGCATTCATGTCCTCTTCGAGCTCTGCTTCGCTCTTTGGCTCTTCTATGGTCTCGGGGTTTGGCTCTTCGATCGATGTAGCCCTATTCTTTGACCTAACCGACTTCTCCTTAATGTAATTTTCCATCATGTCGAGTTTCTTCTGTTCGATTTTTTCCACTTCGGGATACTCTGACGAACGCGCAATTCCAGTGGCCCTACCCCAAAGGTAAAACGCGTCGAGCTCATTGTACTGCTTGGCCACCCGACAGAAGATCTCATGCACTTTGACCATGTCTGGTACGTCGAGTTGCATGAATTTGTCCACTAAGATGCCCATGATATCCGTTATGTCGTAGCAAAGCTGGAAGCTCTCTTTCATGATAGGATATAAAGCTACTATCACAACTCTATTGTCCTCAGCAGCGCCTATATGGAAATTTTTACATTGATAATGTCAACTGAATGTTTTTTTAAAAAAAAAAGAGATTATCAGCTCCTTGAAAACTAGTGTAATTACTAACGTACCCGTCGGTTTGCAGGCTAGGAATCTCTCGAGAAGCTGCATCAGATGATGGGCCCTCGAAAAAATAGCTTCTATCTTCATCTCTCTCGCCGGAGTTGACCTCGCCACCACGGCATCACCGCCCGAGCTCCCCACCGCACCACCGCTGCCGCCCTCCTCTTCCTCCACATGGTAAGAGTACGCGCCGTGCTTGCCTCTCCTCTCATGCATCCTAAACTCGAGCTGCTCGTCGAGGTACAGCGCGTACGTCCTGACGAACGCCGAGTAGTCCCAAGCGTTCGACCTCCCAGAAGCGTCCCTGAAGTCGGACATGTTCAGTAGGCGGGTCCCCCGCCTGGTGGCGAAGAAGATCTCCTCCTCGTACGAGGGGTCGCCCTCCGAGAGGAGGCGGTGGACCAGCACGAGGGACTTGAGGGCCACGACCCAGTTCTTGGTCTTGCTCAGGCGCCGGGAGATCGTGCCCACGCACGCGCCCACGAAGGCCCGGGAGTAGGAGGTCAGGCTCAGTATCTCGCGGACGTAGCGCTCCTCGGGCGGGTGCTCCTCGTGCTTCGTGGCCTTGACGATGGCCACCTCGAGGTCCGACAGGGAGCTGCTGCTCCCGACCTTGGCCAGGCTGATGCTCGTTTGGTCTTTTACTGCCCCAATGGCCTTTCTGATCTTGCTCGGAGCCATTTTTTCCTGGCCGGGCGGGGACTCTTTTTTTTTTGTTTGAGGCAACCTGACAAATGCCAACCAAGCAATTTAGATTTCCCTTTTCTTTTTTACTTTCTCTCCACAGAATTGTTGAGTCATATAAGGTGTAACTTTGATATTATTAGTGGTTGATGATATAGCAAATGCTAAGTTCCTTTCTTTCTTTTTGCAGATCAATTTATTGCCAGGGAAAGAGTGTGTTGGGGCAGTGGAAAGGAAGGAACAAAATGAAGAGGTGATAATTTTCTGTATGATGTTTCTCGTATCTCTCTTTGTTTTTTTTTTCTTTGGTGGTATTCTTTTTGTTGGCTGATGTTGAACTAAAAAACATAATCACCAATTTTAGCGTGGAATAAGGGCTGCCCATTGGAAGTTTATTACATCTGGCTATCTTTTAATTTATTACATGATGGAGTGATAAAATGAAATAAAATATAATGTCAGATGGGGTTATCCTACAAGCAATCAATCTTAAGCAGTTAGTCTTTGTCATGGTCCTTGTAAATGCATCAATTGATTTCAAGAAAATCTCCCTATGAGATATAACATGATTTATTTCCGACCAACAGATCGGAGGGCTGCCGATTGAAGATGAGTTGGACGAAAATGGACCGTTGGATGGGGGAGGGATTGTGCTGCTGAACATGGTGGTTGATTATTAGCAGAGGGATTTTCACTGCTATTTAGCCTCTTTGTAACCCTTTTTTTTTTTTTTTTTTTTTTTCATTTCTAAAGTTAAAAAAAAAAAAATAATTAGCAGCTAACTAAATTACAAGATATGATTTTAAATTCAATTACGAAATTATCTAAAAATTGATCAAATAAGCTTAGTTAATGATAAAAGTCGCCACTCCTCAATCCTTGTTTTATTCATCAGTAGCAACACTTAAAGGATAAATTTGGATTTATTTTCTTTCAAGTTGTATCAATAGAGAAAACAACGTAGAATAATTACAATCAGATTAATTTAGTATTGTAATATGCTTATTATTATTTTATTCTTAATTTTTAAACTTATTCCAATTATATCCCAAAAATTATATTTTTAACTTATAATAATGAAAATTAATATTATAACTTGTAATTATAAAAATAATTTTATATTTTATTTATACATTAATGCTAATTTTTTATTATTAAGTGTAAGAGAAAAAAAAAGTTTCTAGATTATTTAATAATTTACGGATAAAATAGGTAATACGTCGATTTCCATGTTTAACCTTGAAGAATATGGTTCCAAAAACCTTGAAGGGTGGACTGTGTGTTTCGCTGGGTTGCCTGCCGCTGCCTTCAGCCCTAATTTCTGACGCACACAACCTTAAACCCACGAACAATCATCTAATCCCATCTCTCAATCGCTAGAACCCAGTCAGATTCATCGTTCGTCGGATCCTAAATCCATGAGTTATCGATTAATTTCCTCGAATTTAATGCTCTGAAGCTAGAAAGAAAATAGCATCCTTGACAATAATGCTATTTGTGGCTCAAAGGGCATCCATTCCCAGAGTCTTTGCTCCCGCTTTGTTCCATGGTAACGCCCGCATAGAGTCGTCGTCGCACAACGCTGCTGCTGCTGCGTCTACGGTTTGGTTCACTAAAGTAGTGTGCACTCTCTGTGTTCGCAGCTCTAGCTGGCTTTCCGTATTTGGGAACGATTATTTTCGTGAGAGTATGGATCCTTTTGTAGCTTTCGAGGTAATACATCGATTGAACGATGGGTTAAATCGTCCGGATTTAGCTTTTAGATTCTTCCGGCATTCGAGATTGAATATGAATCTCACTCATTTAGAACCAACTTTTAATTTGCTATTGAGGTCTACGTGCGGTATGGGTTTTATTGATTCGGCTAAGCTAATCTATGAGTATATGAGGGCTGATGGGTTTTTGCCGAGCAGCTCGTTATTGGATTTTGTAGTATCGACTTTTGCAAATGCTGGGGAATTCAGGGTTGCCCAGGATGTTTTGATTGCGACGGCAGAGATCTGTTGTGGGAAAGATGAGATAGTTAGTCCTTTTGTATACAATAGTTTTTTGAGCTTATTGATAGGTAGGAATCGAGTCGATGAGGCGGTATCATTTTTTAAGGGTCATGTTTTGAGACTGAGAAGTTTTCGACCCGATACATGCAGCTTTAACATTGTGCTACGAGGGTTATGCCTCGTGGGAAGGGTGGAGACGGCTTTTGAGCTGGTTGATGTGATGAAGAGCTTCAATTGTGATCGAGATATCGTTACGTATAACACTATTATAAATGGGCTGTGCAGGGTTGGTAAGTTGGAAAGAGCCGAGGACTTGTTGAGAGAAGTTAAAGCACAACGTGATTTTGTGCCCGATGTCGTGACTTACACTTCTCTTATATCGGGATACTGTAAATTGGGCGGGATGGAGAATGCTGGGATGCTTTTCGACGAGATGGTTAATTGTGGGGTTAGACCAAACCTGTTTACTTATAATGCAATAATTGATGGTTATGGAAAAAAGGGCCAAATTGACTCAGCCTTGCGAATGTACCAAAGGATGGTACGTGGTGGTCTTCACCCCGATGTCGTAACGTTCACCTCCCTAATCAATGGTCATTGCCGTGTTGGAGAGTTGGAGCAGGGCATGAAGGTTTGGGACGAAATGAATCAGAGGAAGGTATCTCCTAATATACGTACGTTTTCCGTTTTAATTAGTGCTCTCTGCGAGGAGAATAGGTTAGGCGAGGCCCGCGATTTGATGAGGCAGTTATACTTGAGAAAAGACATCGTCCCTCCGCCGCCGTTTGTCTACAACCCCGTGGTCGATGGATTCTGTAAATCTGGAAACGTCGACGAAGCAAATGCGATCGTCGCAGAAATGGAGGCAAAGGGCTGCGTTCATGATAAGATGACATACACCATCCTCATTCTTGGGCATTGTATGAAAGGGAGAATGGCCGAGGCTATTAAAGTATACGAGAAGATGCTGTTAGTGGGCTGTGCACCTGACGCTATTACCATCACCTCACTAGTTTCACGCCTGAGGAAGGCAGGCATGGCCCGTGAAGCTAATCAAATACAAAAGAAGGCAATAGATAACGTGCCCACGAGCTGTTCTTCGTCATCGGAGAGAGCTGTCCCCAATAGAAGTAACGTGAACATTACCGTGGCAGTATAGTGATAATAGAAGCTCATATTCCAAAGGGGCTGTTCTCACTGTCGTTTATTGGCTTGAGGTAGTCGCTGCTACGTACTTTTCACCTTAGTTTGGCGTGTCTCAGTGTAGTCCCGCCTCTTCTTCAAGAAAAAGAATACAATGGCAAATGGCCGACTTTCTGGCTTTAAATCAGAATAGCTCAGTTTCCACGGAGTCCTCCTCTACTGATTTTGGCCATAGAAAACAGGTAGTGATTAGTGAATAAGCACTCGACGAACTGCTATGCTTTTCTTTTTCCCGTCCATCATTATCTTTGTCGAATGTTATTTTAACTTTAGATCGGCTGATTAGTGCAATTGAATAGACAGACGGGGACATTCGAACAGAACAGTGTAATGACGAGGTGGTCGCCTGCGCATTTTCATCGATGGATCATTCTTAACCCCACTTGACCAGGAATGTTAACCTTAAACGTAAGTTCGACGTGCTGTCTATGTTAGGATCAACTTCCCGACGATATTCATGTCCGTTTTTAATGTTTTTTGCTCGAATGATTAACTGTGTTCTTGCATTTCTTTTCAGGGGTATCGTAAACTATTGTGTGGTTGATCTCATAGCAACAATGAGCTCACCCACTTTTTTACTGTAAATGCAATTGATACCATTCTTGATGAGGTTTTCATTCCAATGCATTTGTAGTTCAAAATGTATTTTGGGCCTATTTTGGGCTTCATTTATCCAAAAGGGCCTATTTGGGCCTCATTTAAATAATTCGTGCAAAAATTGCTGCAACTGTGTAAATGACCTTTTTCTCCTTACAAGGAAACATTCATTTGAGGTCAAAATAATCCAATATTAAAACGAAGCGAAGAGAATGAATATCTTAACGCCATTCATTAATAAATGGGTTAATTATTTGTTTAGTATGTAATTTAGGGGTATGGTATTAAATGGACAAATAATTTAGGGGATTGCATTATACGGATAATAACTTTCAAAATTAAGCAATTTTGGAACATTATATGCCAAAATCCTAAATTTTGCCCCAAATTTTAAGGTTCCGACGAATTTAGAGGGTGACATGTTACGGGCGACAAAATCTAGGGTTGAAGCATATAATGACCCAAAATTATTTAATTTTGAAAGTTATTATCAGTATAATGTCACCCCTCAATTTTATGTTCCTATAATGCCACTTCCCCTAAATTTTATTACCGAAAAAGTAATTAATCCTAAATAAATTAAATAAATAAAAATAAGATAAGAGCCAAACCCGAGAGAATATAAAAAATAGTGTTATTTTTAACATTCAATTACAAAATTAGTTAACATTTTATAACAATTACAAAACTAATCAAGTTTTTTAATTTCAGTTATTATTATTTTCATTTTCACCATAAAACTGTTTAAAATATAAATGTTTTACTCTCATTATTTTAAATAAGTAAATTAACTATCAATAATTATATTTTCAACCACAATTTATTTTTAATCATTTTTATCCAAAAATATTAATACTTATAAATTATTTATTACAAGTTCCCACGTTATAATTATTATTATTATTATTATTATTATTATTATTATTATTATTATTATTATTATTATTATTATTATTATTATTATTATTATTATTGCTCGAGGAAAACCCGATCGTCGACCACGAGTTCACGTCTAAATCTCACAGATCGTTCGTGTACGTGTGACAAGTGGTTAGTTTACAAGATTCCATGCTCACATGCAAGGCATGTATGCAAGTTCTTTTTCTTTTTCTTCTTCTTCTTCTTCCTCCTCCTCCTCCTTATTATTATTATTATTAAATTATTATTATTATTATTATTATTATTATTATTATTATTATTATTATTATTATTATTATTATTATTATTATTATTATTATTATTATTATTATTATTATTATTATTATTATTATATATTTGAATATTTTAAATTTGAATATTTATTGCTCTATTTTCTTTCAGGTTTGCAAGTATTTTTAAGTTGATCCATGTGAATATGTTCCAGACGATTTTAGAATCGAAATATTGGAGACAACATACTCTTACCAGTTTTAGAGGAGTCGTGTTGGAAGCCTCCTTTTCATCTGGTGTATAATCCTTATTTACGTCCAGAGAAAAAAGTAGGGCATAAGCGAGCACGATGATATCCATGTGAAATGGATCGAAGGTCTCGAAAGAAACACTCAAGGGAAAATAATGCCAGTTAAGAATGAAAGGTCGGTATCGGTGCTACTCACTCTTCTAGGTTCATTCCGCTCAAGTGAGGATCAGTGATGAGCTCGGTCTTGAAGTTTTTTGAGTTTTAAATGTTTATGAACTATGTTGGTTTGCTTTTCTTTTTTGTTCGTATGGTTTTGTTGATTTTGATCATGATTGAGAAGATTAATTGTGCTTTCAGTTTCATCTGTTTTATTCGTCAAATTAACTATCATGAGTTTTTTGTGATATATTTCCATTAATATAAAAGAAAAAATAATTATGAAGGAATAATTTACTACATAATATATATAAATTTTAATAATCAACAACATACAAAAGTGAAGAATAGTTAAAAATAAATTGTGGTTGAAAATATAATTATTGATAGTTAATTTACTTATTTGAAATAATGAAAGTAAAAAATTATAATTTTAAACAGTTTTGTGGTGAAAATGAAAATAATAATAAATGAAATTAAAAAACTTGATTAGTTTTGTAATTGTTGTAGAATGTTAACTAGTTTTGTAATTGGATGTTAAAAATAACACTAGTTTTGATATTCTCTCAACCAAACCCCAATCAATGTAGTCGACCCTGACAGAGGAAGAAATCGATGCAGTACTGCAGCTGATTCAGCTCAGCAACTGTTCTACGGGCGGCGATTTCGACGTCCTCTTCCCTAAAATTCTCGAGAAGAAGGAAGGAGAAAAATCGGATTGTTCCCGCCAGGAAAGCAGCCAAATATGGTGAAGTGCAATCATCGCATCGACAACCTCTCGACAGTCATGAAGTTTGCTTCGGACAATGAAGACGACGATGATGGCGATCAGCAGGTTTTGCCCAGAAGCTTCACTCATCAGTGAGATCAAGAGAGGAAAATCCAACCACGGTCATTAGAAACGAAGAACAATTAAGAACCTTATATATAATTAGGGTTTAGTTATATGGTTTTTTTTAATAGAATAGAATTTGTTGTCAAGGAAAATGGCCATGGCGATGGATCTGAATATAGTTATTCATGACAAACGATAAACTCACACATACTTAGACACTTTTTAAATCCTAAGCCACTTCAACCCTAGAGAATAAGGATTTAAAGCTCTTCGTCGCTTTTTTTGGCCTCGGGAGATTTTGGACTTGCCGGCTTCTCCGGCGGAGAAAGCTTAGATTCCCCGGGCGCCGCTGCTTCTTCTTCTTCTTCGGGACATTCTAGAAGAGCTTTGGTAACGTCTAGGAAAGCGGCGGGATGATCTTCTTCCGAGTAGCCATTGGCTCGAAACTGAGCCAAGCAACCGTTGAATCCGTAGAAGAAGTATCTCGACGCTTCGATGCTCAAAATCCTTTTGAACTCCGCCGATTCGAGGAATTCTTTCTTTTCTACCCACGACGGTTCGATCTCCTCCTCACTCTTCTTCGGTTTCTTTATTATCTGCGGAGCCGAGCCCTTTTCAGAGGAAGAACCCATCGGCCCTCCTTTCATTTTGTCCATTCTGCCGCCGCCTAAGGAAGTTGCAAACTGTTATATATGCGGAAAAAAAAACAGAAAAGAAAAAATGAGTTAGGGTTTTGCTTAGAGTTTTTTTTCTTACCTTGCATGCTCGAATCGGCCATCGGACGTTTCCCTTTTCTTGTGGGACTCGAGCTATGCATATATATAGAGTCGGAAAGAACGATTTAGATACGAAGTACCGATGTGGGACTCGAGCTACTTGCTTACGTGTCACAACGTGGCGGATGAAATTTATTTGCCTCGATATTTTTACCTTATAAATTACGATTGTGATATTTATTATCACTTAATGATTATATATTGAATATTTTTCACATGCGTATATTTTACGCCATAAAATATAAATGCGAAACACGTTTTTCCGCCATTTTTTTTTGTATGTAGTCGAGATTATTTGTCCCATATTATGAATTAATTCGACCAAAGTCGGTATAAAATCAAAGACGTTTACTTCGCCTGTCTACTTGGTTTTAATATGGACTGTAGAGATCTCGATTCGAGAACATGGTATCAGAGCGCTGAAGATCTTTACTACATAAAACTTCCACCATATTCACGCCACCTCGAAAATCTAATACCGCGACCGAAGTTTTGCTTGAAATAAAAAATCGTTTTCGATTTAAATCTTGTTTTAGTAGAATTTTTTGAAAATATTCTAAAACCATACTTTATAATTTCGAATATTGGCCTATTTCAATAGTTGGGCCCAATGGATTTGTAATAACTTGAGCCCAATTATTAGAAATTTGCTAAAGTTAGAGCTGAAAGTTGGGCCGGCCCACCCGGCCCGGATTGAGCGGGTTGACCGAAAAATTGCGGATCGGGCCGGGCCACAATTTTTCTTCATTGAAAAGAATACAATGGCAAATGGCTGACTTTCTGGCTTTAAATGAGAATAGCTCAGTTTCCATGGAGAGTCCTCTAATGATTTTGGCCATAGAAAACATGAAGTGAATAAGCATTCGATGAACTGCTATGAAACTTTTTTTTTTCTGTCCATCATTATCTTTGTCGAATGTTATTTAAACTATAGATCGACTGATTAGTGCAATTGAATAGACAGACGGGGATATTCGAACATTGTAATGAAGAGGTGGTCGCCTGAGCATTTTCTTCGATGGATCATTCTTAACCCCACTTAACCACTGCCCGAGTAGATGGCGAATGTTAACCTTCAACTTCAGTGTAGAGGAAAATCCAAGCATGGTAAGATGAAGAACAGTTAAGAACCTTCTATATAATTAGGGTTTAGTTATATGGTTTTTTAATAGAATAGAATTTGTGGTTAAGGAAAATGGCCATGGCGATGGATTTGTTTATGGTATTCATTACAAACGATAAAGTCATACATACTTAGACACATTTTAAATCCTAGCTTAGCCACTACAACACTATAGCAGGATTTAAAGCTCTTCGTCGCTTTTTTCTGCCTCGGGAGATTTTGGACTTTCCGGCTTCTCCGGCGGAGAAAGCTTAGATTCCCCGGGCGTCGCTGCTTCTTCTAATTTGGGACATTCTAGAAGAGCATTGGTAACGTCTAGGAAAGCGGCGGGATGATCTTCTTCCGAGTAGCCATTGGCTCGAAATTGAGCCAAGCAACCGTTGAATCCGTGGAAGAAGAGCCTTGACGCTTCGACGCTCAACATCCTTTTGAACTCCGCCGATTGGAAGAATTCTTTCTTTTCTACCCACGACGGTTCGATCTCCTCCTCACTCCTCTTCGGTTTTTTTGTCTTCGGGACCGAGCCCTTTTCGGAGGAAGAAGAACCCATCGACCCTCCTTTCATTTCGTCGAGGGCCTTGAGCATGATGGCTTTGTCCATTCTGCCGCCGCCTAAGGAAGGTGTAAAATGTTATATATATATATATATATATATATATATATATATAAAGAAAAAGAAAAGAAAATTAGGGTTTTGAATAGAATTTTGTTTTACCTTGCTTGCCTTTTGCTTCGGACTCAAGGTCGTCGTCATCTTCCTTTTCTGAATCGAAAGCATCGTCGACGATGCGATCAATTTGATTATTCTTTGGATTCTTTTTATTTTTTTCCATAAACTCTTTAATCTCCTCCTTAACATCGTCGGGACATTCCGTGCATGCTTTAAAGTTTTTATCCCCTCCGACTAGGTGAAGCTTCTGTCGATAGATGCCACCCTTAGTCACTCTACCACAAAAAAGACACGACACGACTCTTTTGTTTTCCGGGTCTATTAGGTTAGCATATTTCCATGCTACATCCCTTCGGTTCGGAGGAACCATTCTATCAGCCACGATTTTAATGTAATATTCCGAGAATGAATGAAATTGAAGATCTTTGATGGTAAGAACAGTGTACCAAGTAATGCCCAGAATCATCCTATATATAGTGATTTGGTGATATTGCTGGTCAGAAATTATTAATTTTTTACCATACAAATTGATACATTTGTTATGATAATTTCTAGTTGTCTTCTTTAAAATCATTAATACTTTTACCTTACAAATTCTGATATGCTGAAGATTTTTAGATTTTTTTTTTGTCATTAATATATATCCTTACATATTCAGATTTTGTGACAAAAAATGCAATAGAATTAATTAGTGATAGATAAGAAAAAAATCCTACACAGTTATCATTTATTCACTAATGGTTAGATGTCATCCAATTCAAAATCTCATCGAAAAACCCTATTTTAGAATTTCAATTAAATGGCTACAGAAGCCACTTAAACTTTGAAAGATTTTCACATTTCATAGGTATATTTCAATTTATGATTGAAAAAAACAAGAATTTGTAAACAATAAATAAGAAAAATCTTGAGTTCTTATATGTTGTTTATTAAAATCCACATGAATTAATCAACTTCTGTTAATACTGTAATGAGGGTTAATAAAAAAAAACATGTCAATGAAAGATAAGAAGTGAGAAGAATATATTAATATATCGACTTACTAACATATAACCCGGCTCGTTGCGCCTTCAAGTCGTTTCGACGCAAATCTTTATGCTTTCATAACCTCTCCGCTTCCTCCAGACTTGAAAAAAAAAACGAAAAATTGAACAAGTTTAAAGAAAACTTCGAAAACCGACGAACTTAGTTAAACCCTTTTTGAATGGAAGTATTTTATGATTTACCGATATTTTTTTAAACGATAAAACTATGCATATATATAGGGTCGGGAAAGAACGATTGAGATACGTAGTACCAATGTGGGACTCGAGCTACTTGCTTACGTGTCACAACGTGGCGGATGGAATTTATTTGCCTCTATATTTTTACCCTCTACGTTACGATTATGATATTAATTATCTCTTAATGGTTATATATTGAACATTTTCCACCAGCGAATATTTTACGCCATATAATATAAATGTGAAACACGTTTTTCTGCCATTTTTTTTGTCTATAGTCGAGATTATCTGTCCCATATTATGAATTAATTCGACCAAAGTTGGTATAAAATCAAAGACGTTTACTCCGCCTATCTACAGCTTGGTTTTAATATGGACTATAGATGTCTCGATTCGAACATGGTATGAGAGCCGACGATCTTTACTACATAAAACTTCCACTATTTTCACGTCATGACGCTTGCTTTGTATGATGAAGACGATGATGGCGATCAGAAGGTTTTGCCAAGAAACTTCTCGAAGCTTAGCTCAGTCGCTGATATCTACAATAAGACTGCTTCGCCTGCTGCTTCTGCTTCACTCATCAGTGTGATCAAGAGAGGAAAATCCATTCACGGTAAGACGAAGAACACCTTAGGGTTTAGTTATATGGTTTTTTAATAGAATAGAATTTGTGGTTAAGGAAAATGGCCTTGGCGATGGATTTGTATATGGTATTCATTACAAACGATAAAGTTATACATACTTGGGACACATTTTAAATCCTAGCTAGCATCTCAAACACTATAGTAGGATTTACAGCTCTTTGTCGCTTTTTTCGGCCTGGGGAGATTTTGGACTTGCCGGCTTCTCCGGCAGAGAAAGCTTCGATTCCCCGTGCGTCGCTGCTTCTTCTCCTTCTCCTTCTTCTTCGGGACATTCGACAAGAGCTTTGATTACGTCTAGGAAAGCGGCGGGATGATCTTCTTCCGAGTAGCCATTGGCTCGAAACTGAGCCAAGCAACCGTTGAATCCGTGGAAGAAGTACCTCGACGCTTCGACGCTCAACATCGTTTTGAACTCCGCCGATTGGATGAATTCTTTCTTTTCTACCCACGTGGGTTCGATCTCCTCTTGGCTCTTCTTTGGTTTCTTTATAGTAGGAACCGAGCCCTTTTCGGAGGAAGAAGAACCCATCGACCCTCCTTTCATTTCGTCGAGGTCCTCGAGCACGATGTCTTTGTCAATTTTGCCGCCGCCTAAGGAAGTTGCAAACTGTTATATATGTCGGATAATAAAAAAAAAAGAAAAAAGAAAAAATGAGTTAGGGTTTTGCTTTGAATTTTTTTTTTACCTTGCATGCTCGAACCGGCCATCGGACGTTTCCCTTTTCCTTCGGACTGAAGGTCGTCTTCGTCGTCGTCTTTTTCCGAATCGAAAGCATCGTCGACGATGCGATCGATTTGATCATTCTTTGGATTCTTTTTATTTTTTTCCATAAACTCTCGTATCTCCTCCTTAACTTCCTCGGGACACTCTGTGCATGCTTTCACGTTTTTATCCCCTCCGACTAGATGAAGCTTCATTCGATAGATGCCGCCGCCATTGATCACTCTACCACAAAAAAGACACGATATGATTCTTTGGTTTCTCGGGTCTACTAGGTTAGCATATTTCCATGTAATATCCCTTCTGTTCGGAGGAACCATTCTATCAGCCATGATTTTAAGGTAATATTTCGAGAATGAAAATGAAGATCTTTGATGGTAAGAACGGTGTACAAAGTAATGCCCAGAATCATCCTTTAAATAGTGATTTGGTGATTATTGCTGGTCAGAATTTATTAATTTTTTACCTTACAAATTGATATATTTTGTTATCATAATTTCTAGTTGTCTTCTTCAAAATCATTAATACTTTTACCTTACAAATTCGGATTTGATGCTGAATATTTTCAGATTTTTTTTTTTTTCTGTTGGCCAGAGTCATTAATATATATCCTTACAAATTCAGATTTTGTGATGAAAAATGGAATATAAATTAATTAGTGGTAGATAATAAAAAATCCTATGTAGTTATCGTTTATTCACTATGGTTAGATGGTCATCCAATTCAAAATCTTATCAGAAATCCCTATTATGGAATTTCAATTAAATGGCTATAGAAGCCACTTAAACTTTGAAAGATTTTCACATTTCATAGGTATATTTAAATTTATGATAGAAAAAAACAAGATTTTGTACCATTAAATAAGAAAAATATTGAGTTTTTACGTTGTTTAGCAAAATCCACATGAATTAATGAACTTTTGTTAATTCTGTAATAAGGGTAAATTAAAAAAAAAATGTCAATGAACATGAATTAATCAACTTTTGTTTATATTTTAATAAGGGTAAATTAAAAAAAAAAAAACATGTCAATGAAAGATAAGAAGTGAGATTAATAGATTAATAGATCGACTTACTAACTTATAACACGGCTCGTCGTGCCTTGAAGTCGTTTCGACGCAAATCTTTATGCTTGCATAACCTCTCGCTCCCTTCGGACTTGAAAAAAAAAACAAAAAATTGAACAAGTTTACAGAAAACTTCGAAAAATGACGATCTTAATTAAACCCTTTTTGAATGGAAGTATTTTATGTTTTACCGATATTTTTTTTACACGATAAAACAATGCATATATATAGAGTCGGTAACGAATGATTTAGATACGTATTACCGATGTGGGACTCGAGAAACTTGCTTTCGTGTCACAACATGGCGGATGAAATTTATTTTCCTCAATATTTTACCTTGTAAGTTACGATTATGATATTTATTATCTCTTAATGATTATATATTGAACATTTTTCACATGCGTATATTTTACGCCATATAATATAAATGCGAAACACGTTTTCCCCGCCAAGGTACTACACGAGTATCAATTTTTTCGTATATAGTCGAGATTATTTTGTCCCATATGATGAATTAATTCGACCAAAGTCGGTATAGAATCGTAGACGTTTACTCCGCCTATCTACTTAGTTTTAATATGAACTATAGAGGTCTCGATTCGAACATGGTATCAGAGCCGAAGATCTTTACTACATAAAATTTCCACCATTTTCACGCCACCTCGAAAATCTAATATCACAACCGAAGTTTTGCTTGAAATGAAAAAAAAAATAATCACTTTTGATTTAAATGTTGCTTAATATAAAATTTTAAAAATATTTGTAATTTTAAGCCATA
Source organism: Lindernia subracemosa (assembly GCA_028392965.1). NCBI lineage: Eukaryota > Viridiplantae > Streptophyta > Magnoliopsida > Lamiales > Linderniaceae > Vandellia > Vandellia subracemosa. The sequence goes on from JAQPCC010000023.1 coordinate 845,379, forward strand.
CTTATTAACAATTTAGAATATTGGGCTATTTTAATTTTTGGGCCCAATGGGTTTGTAATGGCTTGAGCCCAATTATAAGTAACTTTGCTAAAATGCATCTTAGAAAGCTGAGAAAGTGGCTATAAGTTAACAAAGCCCACTAAACGTAGGGTTTTCGGACATCGCAGCGCAGTGCAAGAGTTCTTCAGGTAATCGCAGTCGCTGATTCTTTCTCGCCTCCAAGAGTATGACTAGCAAGCTTTGATTCATTTTGGGATCTTACGAAGACGTTATTTGGTTGTTTTCATTTGCAGGTGGGAGGGTGAGAATGTCGCATAGGAAGTTTGAGCATCCGAGGCACGGTTCGCTTGGTTTCCTCCCGAGGAAGCGGGCGTCTCGGCACAGGGGAAAGGGTATTCCCTCTTTTAATCATTGTTTGTTATGTATGATTGTAATGTGTTGTGATTTTCTGTTGATTCTTTAGAGTTGAAAGTGTAGGCCCTTTGTGTATGGTGCTGATAGAGCCTTGTTGTTATGAAGGTCACATTAGAGCTTTCATTGTTTTCGTTTGGTTTTTCAGTCGAATGCTTTGCTAACGATGGTTCTCATGCGAAGGAATTTACTGCAAGTTTATTAGAAGGCACCATTTGGATTATGGCTTGTTAATCATATCGGGGTTAACAACAATTTTGTTCTTTTTTCTCCCGGTTGCTAAACAATATATGCGAACTGATTTGGCGGAGTAATTCAATTTGTTTTCTTATTCATCAACTATTTTGTTATTGCAAGAGTGAACTTATTGTCCTTGTTGCTAACGTTTCGTACTAAAAAATGCAGTGAAGGCTTTCCCGAAGGACGATCCCACTAAGCCCTGCAAGCTGACAGCCTTCTTGGGTTACAAGGCTGGGATGACCCACATTGTCAGAGAAGTCGAGAAACCTGGGTCAAGTAAGTTGGTACATTTTTTTCTGTCTAAGCTCATCGTATGGATTATGAAAAAGTATACGAATGTAACTTAAGTAAACTTTTTCCTTTTTAACAAAGTTTGCAGAGGAATGTGTGTTTTTGAATCAGTCTCTGAGTTCAAAGGACACTGTTATTAAATTTGGTGTAATTCTGATATGGAATGATTGATTGCAGAATTGCACAAGAAGGAAACCTGTGAAGCTGTTACCATAGTTGAGACACCGCCGATGGTTATTGTTGGAGTGGTCGGCTATGTGAAAACTCCTCGTGGGCTCCGCTGCCTCAACACAGTTTGGGCTCAGCATCTGAGCGAAGAGGTTAGGCGAAGGTTTTACAAGAATTGGTACAAATCCAAGAAGAAGGCTTTCTCCAAGTACTCAAAGAAGCTCGATACTGATGAGGGCAAGAAGGATATCCTAGCACAACTTGAAAAGCTCAAGAAGTATGCTTCTGTCATCCGTGTCTTGGCCCACACTCAGGTAATAAATCAGCCGATGACTTTTCCTGAAATATTTCTAATCTTGGCTTTTCAAAGATGATCTATTTTACAGTGTACATAGTCAAATGCTACTCTGAGTTGTGATTCAAATACAAGATATTTGTTTCTCTGTCATTTATCTGGCATGCATTTGTTGTTCAGATAAGGAAGATGAAGGGCTTGAAGCAGAAAAAGGCCCACATCATGGAAATTCAAGTGAACGGTGGAACTGTTGCTCAAAAGGTCGACTTTGCCTATGGTTTCTTCGAGAAACAAGTACCCATCGACGCTGTGTTCCAGAAGGATGAGATGATCGATATCATTGGAGTCACCAAAGGTAAAGGTTACGAGGGCGTTGTGACCCGTTGGGGCGTGACCCGTCTGCCCCGCAAGACCCACAGGGGTCTTCGCAAGGTGGCTTGTATCGGTGCTTGGCACCCTGCTAGGGTTTCCTTTACGGTGGCCCGAGCTGGTCAGAATGGGTACCATCACCGTACTGAAATGAACAAGAAGATTTACAAGCTTGGCAAGGCTGGGAGTGAAGAGTTTGGTGCCAGCACTGAGTTTGACAGGTTCGAACAAAAAAAAAACCTTGTTTCTGAAGATACCAACTGTCTTATCTTACAATAGATATCAGAAGAAATTCTAACATATGTGTATATATATTTCAAATTGATGCTGAATTCTTTCCTCAAACCCGACTATGGACAGGACGGAGAAGGACATTACACCAATGGGTGGGTTCCCTCACTACGGTGTGGTGAAGAGTGACTATTTGATGATCAAAGGTTGCTGCGTTGGCCCAAAGAAGAGAGTCGTCACTCTCCGACAGTCACTTCTGAAGCAGACTTCACGTCTCGCTCTCGAAGAGATCAAGCTCAAGTTCGTCGACACGTCCTCCAAGTTTGGGCACGGACGTTTCCAGACAACCGAGGAGAAGCAGAAGTTCTTCGGTCGTCTCAAGGCCTAAATAGCATTCTTTCTGGCCCTCTCCTTACAATGTTTCCTTATTCCATTACAGTCAGTTTTCTGTCTGAATGACTCTCAGACATCTGCTGGAGTTGAGTTCTATTGCCTGGTTTTGATGTTTTCTATTAGTATTTTGCTATTGGAAGTGATGTCGTGTGACATTGTTTTAAATTTTAATACCTAAATTTGGTGTTGATTGAATAATCTATTTTTCTTGATAATATTATATATATATATATATATTAATTTATAACCAATCAAATTGAGAAAGAAAATAAGGTAAATAAACGATACTTTTCAAGACCAAAGCACGAAGACAATTCAATTCACATCACGAACGAATAGCAGAGGAAACACTAAGAAGGCATAAGCGTCTGCTGATCTCCGTTCTCTCCGCGGCAAAGCGCAGTCTCAGGCGTGGAATCTCGCCGCTGACCACATAGCATGCAAAACGAGCCCTGAAATTGTGGTAGAAAAGGATAGTTTTTTTTTTTAATAGTAGTTGAGGGAATTCGAATACGGCCGACATAGGATTCTCAGGCACTAGAACAACGGCTGTGTTCAGGGCCATTTTTTGTTCTGGCGCAGGAGTTAGGGTTCTTTTTTTTTATGTATCCAATTTTGAGGATTGTTTGGGACGTTTATTACTAATTTAGGAAATTGGATTCATTTGTTGGCGTTTTTGTGTCATTGCTGCTGATGGGATGTTTCTGATTTCTTTGTGGTGATCTTTGGCTTGCTGGGCAGGTAGAAACCTCTTGGATTTACTGGATTTTCTTGCTTTTATCAGTTTTAGTGGATGCAATATCAGGTCTAGGGTCAGACTATCTGCGATTTACGACGATTGAAGGATTTCTTTGTTTATGGTTGCAAGTAGTTGAATCACATTGTTCTTTGGAATATTGTGTTTAATTGTATGAGGTGTACAGTTGCCTTGTTTTTCTCGAGCATCGAGAACCTTGAGAAGGATTAGCTCGTGCTATGCTGGTGATGTAATATTGGAAAGTTTTTACATATCAGAGTGAGTAAAAGGTGTTTGGGAGTATTCGATAGGTTAGAAAACTTGGATTATGTTGAAAAGTTTGAGATTCTTTTATTAGGATGACGCTTGTTTTTCGTTAGATTGGATCCCTGGTAATTTGGAATTTTTCGGGAAGCCACGTGTAGATTTTGAAGAAGGCGTAAGAGGGTGTTGATTCCTAGACAATAGGCATAGAGAAATTCGAATTTGTGGGGAAGCCACGTACGGATTTTGATGAGGTTTTTGAGGGTGTTGATGCCTAGGCAATAGGCAAAGAGAAATTAGTACGTAGATAGACATAGCTCAAGAGTGGGTACGAATCTTTCTAACCTTCGTCCAAGGACTTTGGATCTTGTTTGGCTTTACAAGTGCCGCGCTAGTCGAGTACAAGCACGTGGCAGTGAGTGCATGGTCATTATTTAGGACGGGACAAGTCGCCATCCACACAGATGACTTGTCATGTCTGATAATGTTTGGCAATAACTATGGATAGAAGTGAAACTGCATTGATTCCAGAATGGCTGAAAAATGCTGGAAACTCGAATGGTAGTGCTGCTATTTCACCACGTTACGGTACTTTGATTTAAATTCAGATGCTAACAGGATCAAATTCTAACAGTATCTTTGTAATGTAGACAATCACTCGGCTTCACGGATTGCAAGGAACAAGTCGTTTGGGAGCTATAATAATAATAATCCAAACGATTCGCTGCGATCTTCCTCTAATTCTGGGAAAAATGCCTCTTCATATTTTCAACGGAGTTCAAGTACTAATGGAGCTGGCAGATTGAGGTCTTATGGTAGTTTTGGTAGGAACTATCGTGACAGGGACAGGGATAACAAGAATAGATATAATTCTCGTGGCAATGTGGAACATCCCTGGGACTTTCCAGATCCTTTGATAGACCCTTCATTGAGTAACTTTGAGCTGGACGGTTTAAGACGTTCTCAGTCGATGACCTCTGGAAAACATGGTGAGACATGGACCAAGAAAGTTGCCAGTGACTCGAAAAATGGGATTGGAAATAACAATTCTAGTAAGAACGGAGTATTAAGAAACATTATCGGGGTGAACAAGCAACATTTTGAGAGGGATTTTCCATCGTTGGGTGCAGATGGGCAAACAGTTGCTTCGGAGATCGACAGAGCTCCGTCCCCTGGCTTAGGTTCTGCTCTGCAGACCTTGCCGATTGTTACTTCTGCTGTGTTAGGTGGTGAGAAATGGACATCGTCTTTAGCTGAGGTTCCTGCAATAGCAGATAACAATGGAACTGCTGCATTGTCTGTTCAACAAAACGCTACAAGTCTAAACATGGCTGAAGCTTTAGTGTTGGGTCCTACTCGTGCTCAGACTCCTCCGCAGGTACATTTTCTTGTCCTAAATTTTGGGAAGATGCTTCGTAAGTGGGACTCTTGAGATTTCTCACCCACTATTTATTTTGTAGTTATCGGTTAGGACTCAGAGGCTTGAAGAATTGGCGATCAAGCAATCTAAGCAGTTAATTCCAATGAGTCCTTCGCTGCCGAGAACTCTGGTAAGATCACTCCTATCATGTCAGAAATTGAGGATTTTGTAATGTCCCTCTAGAAAATAAGTGCTTGCGAGATTTTGTTTTTTTTTTTTTGAGATGGCATTCGTTTGTCTTCTGCTGTTTCTATATCTTTGAACTTTGACCCAGGGGTCGATTTCCTCGGAGAAACAGAAAAGTAAAGCAAGTCCACATCATATTCCGGGGTCACCTTCACTCTCTCTCAATCAATCTCCTCGTGGTGGGCCCGTTAAGGGCGATGTTTCGAAGGCATCTGATGTGGCAAAGCTTCACGTTTTAAAGCTGGGGCGAGAGAGAAATGTTGCCGGCCCTGTTTTGAAAGATAACTCCAGCCCGAAAAATGGGGGCAAAACTGTGAACTCTTCACTGCCTTCTCCTTCCGCCCCGGTCTCTGCTGCTTCAACCAAGGCCCCGCCGCAGGTCAACTCAGTCCCTGATCGTGGTAAACTCGTGCTGGAGAAAAGGCCGACACACCAAGCCAAGAGCCGAAACGATTTCTTCAATTCAGTGAGAAAGCAATCGATGGGAAACTCATCTTCTCCCGCCGACGCCACGTCAGCTTCCTCGTTAGACAAATTTACTGACATGTCTGTGGATTCAAACCTGGGAGACCACTCCAAGCATGGAGCTCGAATGGCCTGTAATGGTGGAAAGACGAATCCTTGCCCTGAACCCATTATCCCGGAGGAAGAAGAAGCTGCCTTTTTACGCTCTTTGGGTTGGGAGGAAGACGCCGACGAGGGCGGCCTCACTGAAGAAGAAATCAATGCTTTCTACAGGGATCTGAGCAAGGTACCTACCTATCTTCACTTACAACCATTATCTTCTTATTGCGGGTTATTTTCTTCAATCATTAGTTAGTTCTTGAGGTATGCTTTTAGATCTTCATGTCGTTTTCTTACAGTATATCAAGTCAAATACTGCAACGCTTGGGATATTGCAAGGCATACGACACAAACTGTTGCTTCCTCAACTCAGAGGTTTAAGTTCCTCAGATGCTATGGAGTCTTGATTTGCATCTTTCTTTTTTTCTTTCTTTTTCTTTTTTCTTTTTCAGAGTAAAGAAAATAGAAATTGTTATAAAATATTATAACTATTAAGTATTTTACTAATGACGATATAATTAGAGAGATAATAACTTCTTTTCTTCAATACTTTCTCTTATCTTTTTACACATCCCAAATCACCTATTTATACACAAATTCATCCAATTACATCCACAAAATAAAATATTACATCAACCACAGAAAAATCTCATCTACCATTCTAATCAATAAAATAATCACAACCTCCATTCTAAACCACTCCTTTTACTTAACCACCATTCCAAACAATATACATCCACATATTTATTTAATATTTCATAATACTCCCCCTTGGATGTATATTAAGGAATATGCCTCGTTAAAACCTTACTAGGAAAAACCCAGCGGAATAAAAACCTAGTGAAGGAAAAAGAGTACATACTTCCTTTTGTACGCTTTCACTTGTTGTCTCATTAAAAACCTTACTGGGAAAACCTCATAGGGAAAAAACCACAGTTAAGGGAAAAAGAGTACAACGCGCACTTGCTCCCCCTGATGACAATATCACTTCAGATCTCGAAGTTTTCGAACTCCAATTGAATATACTAATTTTCTAAAAATAATGGGAGGAAGTGCTTTTGTAAATAAATCTGCAAGATTTTCGCTTGATCGCACTTGTTGTACATCAATATCACCATTTTTCTCCAAATCATGTGTTAAGAAAAATTTCGGTGAAATATGTTTTGTTCTATCCCCTTTAATATATCATTCATTTAATTGGGCAATACATGCCGCATTATCTTCATATAAAATCGTTGGAAGTAATTTCTCAGATAATATCCCACAAGTTTGCTGTATATGTTGAATTACCGATCGCAACCAGACACATTCTCGACTAGCTTCATGAATTGCTAGAATTTCTGCATGATTAGATGAAGTGGCAGTTAAACTTTGTTTAACTGATCGCCATGAAATAGCGGTTCCACTATATGTAAATAAATAACCAGTTTGCGATCGAGCATTATGTGGGTCAGATAGAAAACCAGCATCTACATACCCAATTAAATCTGCCTTCGATTCATTTGAATATTACAATCCCATATCAGTTGTTCCTTGAAGGTATCGAAATATCCGTTTAACCCCGTTCCAATGTCTACGAGTCGGTGACGAACTATATCTCGCCAATAAATTTACAGCGAACGTAATATCAGGTCGCGTATGACTCATAAGATACATTAGTGCTCCAATAGCACTGAGATATGGTACTTCGGGACCAAGTAATTCTTCATCATTTTCACGAGGTCTAAATGGATCTTTATTCACGTCTAATGATCAGACAATCATCGGAGTATCCAATGGATGAGCTTGATCCATGTAAAATCTTTTCAATACCTTTTTCGTATATGTCTCTTGATGTACAAATATCCCATTCTTCAAATATTCAATTTGCAGTCCAAGACAAAATTTCGTCTTTCCGAGATCTTTCATTTCAAACTCCTTTTTTAAACAAATAACAGCATTTGATAACTCTTCGGGAGTTCCAATTATGTTAATATCATCAACATAAACTGCGATGATAACAAATTCACTTTTACGCCTTCTCATAAATATACAGGGGCAAGTTTGATCATTTTTGTACCCCTCTTTCAATAAATATTCACTCAGGCGATTATACCACATACGCCCAGATTGCTTTAATCCATAAAGCGATTTATTCAGCTTAATCGAGTACTCGTGTCGGGGCCCTGAATTTTCAGGCAACTTAAATCCCTCGGGAAGTCTCATATATATGTCACTGTCAAGTGATCCATATAAATAAGCGGTGACAACATCCATAAGACGCATATCGAGTCCTTCACGTACTGCCAGACTAATTATATAACGAAAAGTAGTTGCATCCACCACAGGAGAATATGTCTCCTCATAATCAATACCAGGTCGTTGTGAGAAGCCTTGTGCAACAAGTCGTGCTTTGTATCTCACAATTTCGGCGTTTTCATTCCTCTTTCTGATGAAAACCCATTTATATCCAACCGGCTTTACATTTTCTGGTATGCGGACTACAGGTCCGAAAACTTTTCGTTTCTCAAGTGATTTCAATTCTGCCTCGATTGCATCTTTCATTTTGGCCAATCATTTCTTTGTCTGCATTCTTGTACAGACCTTGGTTCATGATCCTCATTCTCATTCATCTCATTCATTTCATGTAGCGCTACGTTAAATGAGAATTTATCGTCAACGTTGACTTTTACTCGGTTCCATCTAATTCCATTTTGGGCATAGTTTATCGAGATCTCTTCATTATCATTATTCTCAGAATTTTCAGGTACCTTATTTTCATTCTCATAATCATTAATGCCCATTGACTCTTCTAGAGTCGATAAATCCTCGACTGGACCATTCTTATTATTTGCTCCTTTTCTTTTTCGAGGATTTTTATCTTTGGAACCCGAGGGCCTGCCACGTTTCAATTGTGGTCTAGGCTCGATAACACTCTTTGTATGTTCTGCAGGAACATCGATTTTTGCAGGAGCATTAACAGCTGGTATATGTGACTTAGTCACTCTTTTAAGGTCAGTAAAGCTATCTGGCAGTTGATTAGCTAATCCTTGTAAATGAATTATCTTTTGAACTTCTAGTTCACATTCTTTCGTTTGAGGATCATAATGATTTAGCGATAATTCATTCCAACTAATATTCTTTTCCAGCTGTTTCATTTCTCCCCCTAATGTCGGAAAATTCGATTCATCAAAATGACAGTCGGCAAATCTAGTCGTAAATAAATCTCCAGTTAAAGGTTCTAAATATTTTATTATTGATGGAGATTCAAATCCGACATATATTCCCAACCTCCTTTGAGGTCCCATCTTAGTGCGTTGTGGTGGAGCAATTGGAACATAAACCGCACATCCAAAAATTCTCAGATGGGAAATATCTGGTTCCTGACCATAAACCATTTGTATCGGGGAGATATCATTATAACTTGTTGGCCTGATGCGTATTAGTGCAGCTGCATGTAATATAGCATGTCCCCAACAAGATGAAGGAAGTTTCGACTTCATTAATAATGGTCTTGCAATTAATTGCAACCTTTTAATTAATGATTCTGCAAGACCGTTTTGCGTATGAACATGTGGCACGGGGTGCTCAACATCAATTCCAATAGACATGCAATAATCATTAAATGCCTTGGAAGTGAATTCACCAGCATTATCAAGTCGTATTTTCTTTATAGGGTAATCTGGAAAATGTGCTCTTAATCGAATCAACTGAGCAAGCAATCTCGCAAAGGCTACATTGCGTGTTGATAACAAACATACATGAGACCATCTAGTTGATGCATCGATCAATACCATGAAGTATCTAAATGGTCCACACGATGGATGTATCGGTCCACAAATATCACCTTGTATACGTTCCAAAAATCTTATGGATTCATTCTTTATTTTTACTGGTGATGGTCGAATAATCAACTTTCCTTTAGAGCAAGCAGCACATGATAATTCATTAGATTGAAGAATCTTCTGGTTCTTCAATGAGTGTCCACGTGAATTTTGAATTATTTTTCGCATCATAACTGAACCGGGATGGCCCAACCGGTCATGCCAAACAACAAATTTACTGTCATTAATAAACTTCTGGTTTATGATAGCATATGATTCAATCGTTCTAAAATATGTATAATATAGGCCAGAATCAAAAGATGGTAATATTTCCATAATTTGTTTACCATTCGAAGTTACTTTTGTAATGTGCAAATATTCAATATCTCCATTTTCTGCAGTCTCAACGTGATATCCATTATGTCGAATAGCTTTAAAGCTTAATAAATTTCTTTGAGACTTAGGAGAATACAAGGCATTTTCAATCATCAGCCTTGTCCCTCTAGGCAGTAAAACATTAGCTCTTCCGGAGCCTTCAATTATATTTGTGCTGCCTGATATAGTAATAACACTGGCCCTTTTCATATCAAGATGATCGAAATATTTCTTATTTTTCAGAATCGTATTAGTCGTTGCACAGTCTGCAAGACATAATTCTCCATTGCACATGCTCGCATCCATCAAATAAATATCCTTTATAAACAAACACATAATATTTATTAATGAAAAAGAAATATTGCATTACAAACATATAGATAACTTAAAACAAATAAAACACACAATAGTAAAACATAATACATAAATAAAATCAAAGCAGATTAATTTTCTTCGATCAGAAAATCCGAAGCCTCTAAATGAGCATTTTCATCATTGGCATCAGAGGTAGAGGGGAATTCTCCCTGAACAAAATTCATTTCAATTTTCTTTCCTTTGCCCTTCTGAGATTCTTGATATAACTCAACAAGATGTTTGGGCGTACGACAATTGCGCGACCAATGGCCAGAACCACCGCAACGATAACACTTTTCATCATTATTCTTTTGTTCAGTTTGCCTCTTCTCATCTTTATTATCATAAATTTTCCTCTTCTGGGGAAGATTTTGATGACTGCCACGATAATTATGATAACCACCACGATGATACTGATAACCACCACCATAATATCCTCGGCCACGACCTCGGCTTTGACCACGACCTTGACCACGACCACGTCCACGGCCGCGAAATCCACCACGACCACGTCCACGATCATTACCCCGACTATTATCATTATTAGTTTTGACTGCATTCGCTTCAGGGAGTGCAGTAGAACCAGTCGCTCGGGATTCGTGATTTTTTACCAGCAATTCATTATTTTGCTCAGCCAAAAGTAAGCAAGAAATTAAATCGGAATACTTTTTAAATTTTCTCTCCCGATATTGCTGTTGTAATATCATATTCTGCGGATGGAACGTGGTAAATGTTTTCTCCAGCATATCATTATCGGTAATTATCTCTCCACATAATTTCAGTGTGGAAGTAATTCTATAAACAGCAGAATTATATTCGCTTACCGATGAAAAATCCTGCAATCGTAAATTCAGCCATTCGTACTTTGCATTGGGAAGAATAACGGTGGTCAGATGGCTATATCGCTCTTTCAGATTTTTCCACAACTCAGCTGGATTCTTTTCTGTCAAGTATTCAACTTTCAGATTTTCGTGAATATGGTGGCGAAGAAAAATCATGGCTTTCGCCTTGTCTTGTATAGTTGTTGTTTTCGTGGGATCAATAGTGTCACCTAAACCTTTTGCTGTCAAATGGGTTTCGGCATCTTGAACCCAAGGTAAATAATTTTTGCCAGTGATGTCGAGTGCAACAAACTCAAGACTCGTCAAATTCGACATTTACTATAATAAAATACAAAACATGTTATAATAATTAAAATACAAAACATGCTATAATAATTAAAACATTATACAAAAAAAAAATAATTAATCTTCTTTTAAATCTTCTTTTAAATCTTCTTTTGTAAAAGTTCTGATGAAAAACGATATCCACATCCATATAAGTGTCGCCGTAAAAATAATCATGACCAATAGATTAAACATCAGATAGAGCGACATCCTTCAATTACAAAAATGTAAAATAAGTTTCGTGATTATAACATCAAAGGAAAAAGTACAATTAATCATAATATTTAAAAAGCCTTAAAAATATTATCCACATAGCGGTAAGGATCACCGTAAATAAAGTAAGAAGAAGAAGATCCATCTTTGTATAAAACGACATGATTCTATAATTGAAAAATAACATAATAATTAGATAACATAGATAAATTATTATTAGTATCTTTAATAACGATAATATTGTAAATAAAATGTTAAGTAAATCTGGGAGAATGACCGATCCAAGTCAAATTCGTAATTAGGCGGTACTCCGCTCTAAAGCAAATTTGTAATTAGACGGTAATCCAACCCAAAATTTTTAATAACGATAATATTGTAAATAAAATGTTAAGTAAATCTGGGAGAATGACCGATCCAAGTCAAATTCGTAATTAGGCGGTACTCCGCTCTAAAGCAAATTTGTAATTAGACGGTAATCCAACCCAAATCATTTTTTTTAAAAAAAATTCCACATGCCAACACTGGGGATCGAAATCTGGACCTCTCGTCACTTGTAATGACGATATTCCGCGAAACCACTCGGCTATCGACATTTTAGTTATAAATTTTAAAATTAAATATTTATTATATATAACATTATTAGAGAATGATTAATGTAAATACAAAATAAAATTTACATACCTAAACTCGTACAATATCTTCGACGGAGGTTGAAACTGATGACGGAGAGCGCTCGTGCTGATAACGTGTTATAAAATATTATAACTATTAAGTATTTTACTAATGACGATATAATTAGAGAGATAATAACTTCTTTTCTTCAATACTTTCTCTTATCTTTTTACACATCCCAAATCACCTATTTATACACAAATTCATCCAATTACATCAACCACACAAAAATCTCATCTACCATTCTAATCAATAAAATAATCACAACCTCCATTCTAAACCACTCCTTTTACTTAACCACCATTCCAAACAATATACATCCACATATTTATTTAATATTTCATAATAGAAATAACTATTGTTTTATATGTGCAAGTGATTTTGATTTTTATATCTTTTATTTTTGTGTATGTGTGTAATAACTATTCAATATACTGCCAATTAGGCGTTGGTCTAGACGTTAAGGAGGAGACCTTAAGGATTTGTGGGTTAGGTCGTGAGATCGAATCCTCCCTCCCACAATTCTTTGAGTAGGTCCCCATGAGATTTATTTTGCATGACTATCGACAATTCCTTGAGTAATCCCTATGTGATTTATTTTGCATGACTATCGTTGTCAGTTGGGTTTGAGACGTATTCATTTGACCCTGGGGATTACTCTCATCACTGAAGTGTGCGGCGCAATTAAGTCTCCGACAGGTCTGTGTGACGCAAAGCTCACGCCGGTATTTAGGGGCTAACCCAATGTCTGTGTAACGCAAAGCTCACGCCGATATTTAGGGGCTAGCCCATAGCTAGGTCGAATGGGAATACCTCGCAACAGGAAAAAAAAAAAAAAAATATTCAATAGTCTCGTTGGATACATCAGTAGAGCAAAATAGCCTGTTGTTCGTCATTTAATATAAAAATTATGGAAATATATTTTGTATATCAATTCAAGATTTATATACGGACGTTTTATTAATACTTTTCCATAAATTCATTAAGTAAATTCCCCATCTTTTTATTTAGTAACATTTAATATGGTAAATTAAATTATCTGCCTAAGCCCATTAGAATTATAAAGCCCGACCCGGCCCGCAATGTATTTGTGTAATTAACTGTATAAATGTACATCTGTCATCTACCCCATCATTTATACGTACTAAATAACCAAACGCTGCTATTAAGAAAAATCTCTTTTTCCCTCCAAATTCCATCGCCCGTCGACGAAAGCAAAATAGTGCCCGAAGAATGGGGAAAGGCGACGCCAAGATTCGAGACGAGGACGATGAACGGTTGATCAACGATGTGTACAAAATCTGGAAGAAGCACACGCCGTTGCACTACGATCTCGTGATTGCACACGCGTTCGAGTGGCCTTCCCTGACCGTTCAGTGGCTTCCCGAACGTCCGGAGCCATCGGGAAGGGGATATTCCGTCCAGAGGATTATTATTGGGACGCACTCTGCGGACGACGAGCCCGATTATCTGATGCTGACCAAAGTTCGGCTGCCGTTGGACGACGTGCCGATTGACATGGTTTACCATCACGAGAGGTCGGAGCCCGGTGGATTGGGCCGTCCCCCGGGGACTAAGGTGTTTTAATTTTGTTTTACTTTGCAGGAGATTATGAATCGTATTGTTCTTCGGTGTTTTGGTTTATTTTGAGTTGTACGTTATTGTTATCCATAAATTCTTCTTCGATCACTTGATCTTAGTTAACGTGCATCTTGACTGAGCTAAGACAATCCATGCTGTACTAAGAGAGTTTGATATCCCGATGTTGATTGGGTGTTAAATGTTGCATTTGGTCAATCTGTTGCTCAATCTGCAGGTTCAAATCGTCCAGCAGATACATCACGATGGCGAGGTCAATCGAGCTCGTTACATGCCTCAAAACCCGTCTGTTATTGCGACTAAAACAGCTGGTGCAGAAATCTTTGTCTTCGACTGCAGCAAACATCCATCGAAGCCACCGTCGAATGGCTCGTGCAACCCTGATTTGACGCTAATTGGTCATGATTCTGAAGGGTTCAGCTTGTCGTGGAGCCCATTTAAACTTGGTGATCTGGTAAGTGGTTCGGATGACTCAAAAATATGCCTATGGGACATTAACGCAACTCCAAAGAACAAGACTTTAGATGCAGTACAGATATTTAAGGTATGATGAATAAGGTTATAACAGTCCCTTTGTTACAATTAAGGGAAGCTTGTCCATGATGTGTGGTTTCTCAATTCTTTAGCCAAAATCCTATTATTTATTAAAAAAATATGATATGTTGTATGTGCATAGAAGAAAGAGGGGTCGAAGACGTGGCATGACATCTCAAGCATGAGTACATGTTTGGTTCTGTTGGAGCTGATGGATATTTGCAGTTATGGGATCTTCGGATCCCAGCTGTGATCAAGCCTTCACAATCGGTACTTGCGCATCATAGTGAGGTTGGTTTTACTTTTGCTTCCATTAGGCTTTGAATCAAGCGCTAAAAATATTGTTGAGGAGTAATTACTTAGATGGCTGGATGATACTACACAAATGTAGAACTTAAGAGAATGAAGAAAAGCTTCTTCTTTCTGTGATTCACATAATATGGAACAGCTCTCTGAGTTATGTGCTTAAATAATGGGGAGTAATAAGCTCTCGTAACTTAGAAATTCTGACTTCTACTTGCTTATATAATCTACGTTCTTCTGCGAAACTACTTGATCCAGATTCTGAATATTTTGAGTATGAAAAACTATTCACTTCTGCTTATTTAGTATCTTACATATTAATGTTGTTTATACCGATTCATGAAGCAATTCCCATAATAGTTACTGCTACTTAAACCTTGTATGCTTCATTGCATTTAATCTACCTGCTGATGGCTTTTCTTCTTTTACGTATCATCTGGATGAGATAACTGTATATAATGAAATCATTCTTCGGCATGGTACAAATAATAGTCAATGGCGCTCTATGGTCACAAAATGGTAGAGTTAGCGATGAATATGCTTGTTATATATTTTAATTTTTAATATTCTTCCGCGCTCCGTGCCATGCGCTATGCTATGCACCGTGGCTCCAGCGTCGCTTTGCGCCATAATGCACCGTGCGCCACTAACTACCGTGATTGTAGTATTTCATTATCATTCTCATGACGTCTATTTATCAGGTTAACAGCTTATCTTTCAATCCATCGAACGAGTGGGTTGTGGCGACTGGCTCCAACGATAGGACTGCGAAACTATTTGATCTGCGTAAATTCTCCACATTCCTCCACACCTTTACGTCTCACAAGTAAGCATCTGCAGTTATTTTTTTGCGTGGATTCTTCTACTTCTCGATCTATGCTGCGCTTGCACAATATCAACGTACTCGCGCTTTAACTAACAGGGAAGAGGTAATCCAAGTAGGGTGGTGTCCGCAGGATGAAACGATCTTAGCCTCTGGCTGTCTTGGTCGAAGAGTCATGCTATGGGACCTTAGTAGGTAATTTCTTTAGACATTGTTTTCCCATCAACTTTAGTGCATAAATGTAATATCAATGATCCAAATGTTTTGGATTTTATACCCTCTTTGCATATATCTGAGACCCGATTCTATTTCTTGCGTTTCTTAGGATTGGCGCAGAACAAACACCGAAAGCTGCCATGGACGGGCCGCCGGAGTTGCTATTCGTTCACGGCAGCCACACTAGTAAAATCTCGGAATTTTCGTGGAACCCTTGCGAAAATATGGTCATGGCTAGCGTCGCGATGGACAACATACTGCAGATATGGCAAATGTCTGAGAGCATTTATCTACGATGATTCCCAACTAGGTATTTATTATTCTTACAATCATACCCATCTCGGATTTATGGTTTCATTGCTGTGCAATTAGAACTGTTGATTTAATGCAAAAGTCAGGACAAAGCCAAAGTTCACCATCATTCAAAGCAAAAGTTTATATCATCTCCATCACGAAACAGTCGCAGCTAGTTTACCTTTTGCATCCTCCAAAGCCTTCAATTCTTCACGCCAATCTTCTAGTTTGGCTATTTTCTCCAACTGCTCGGGTTTTAAGTCTCTTCCCTCGGCCTTCTGCTGCTGAGCCTCAGTGAGGCGAATCTGAAGGGCAATCGTAGTTAAAAGACTAATGCGATCGAAAGCAATTGCTAGTGATCATTGAAAATATTATTTGCTTTACCTTCTTTTTCAGAGCCCGAATCTTCTTATCGATATCTTGGACAGGATCGCCGCCCGCCGAAGCAGAGCAATCGGCCGAATTCTCAGAAAGCGTAAGATCGTTCATGTTTGCAACAACTAATTCTGCATTTTCTACCACACTGTTCGAATCAGACGAGGCATCGTCGTAACGATCTGAGTTCCTGGCCTTGTCGTGAGCAGCCTGGTAAGAAATCGTAGGTTCAAAAAACGATCGTAACGAACGAATTTTTACCAGCGCAATACTCTCTTGAACCTAACCTGCTGACGCTTCTCTTTTCTCCTCTCATTCCTCTTAGCCGACTTAAACTTCGGCTTAGGGTTTGCTTCCGCGGGGACGGCGGGATCATAACCCGGCGGAACCTCTTGCAATGATGAAATCTCCTTTTTCCACTGTTTCAAATGGATAACATTGCACACACACATTTGGTACGAGGAAGAAGCAGAAAACTTGGAAGGAAAAGTAGACAAAGAAGGTGAGAACTACTACTCACTAGGGCGCCTTTGGATTGGTAGATAGCGACTTCATCCTGAGGTACGTAGCCGGCCCGAATCCGAACGGGTTTGCGGAGCGTGCCGTCGGGCCGTCGGGTCGGGGCGAGGATCCTCTCTCCCTCCCTTAGGGGTTTCCCCGCCTCAGCCGTCGCTCCACTTCTGCCGCTCGCCATGGGAGTGTGACCTTCCTTCGTAGTATCTCTATTTTCTACGGACAATAACCTTTAAGACAGTGAGGACGACGACGATTCGATCGATCGATGGAGAGAGGTGATGAGCTTTAGAAAGAGTTGTTCATAGAGTTTTCGGCCTTTGTGATCCATTATTGGGTTAAATGGGCCAATGCTCTCTAGGCCCAGATTGTTTCCTTTGCGTAAAGCATTATGAGGTGGAAGCCTATTAGTTTGACTTTTAGGTTTAACACTCGTAGTTATTTCCTTGAAGTGACGGTCGATTTTCAGTTCAAACACCACTAACTGTGACACGTCATCCATTACACTATTATTACTACTTATCTTGATTTCCATATCCACTAAAGCTTAATAATGGAAGGACAGCTTATGTCTTTCGTCTTCTCTGCCTATAAATACCACACCATTTGCTCCTAATAAACCACGACAAAAGCAAAGGAAAAAAGGGATACGAAAAACTTATAGAAGAAATGGAAAGGATGGCACAAAAGGGAAGAGGCAGTGCAGCAATATACACTATTGCCATGGTAATAATGCTAAGCATTGCTGCAACTAACGTACAAAACTGCGAGGCACTGACCATCAGCGTCGGCGGGGGTATTGGGCGGAGCTTGAACCTCTCGAGCTGGCTTCAAGGCAAGACTTTTAGCGCCGGCGACACTCTTGGTAACTATAATAATGCCATGCATATATTATTTTTCTCTTACTCTTTTCATCAAGAGGAAAAGACCATGCAAGTTAATAAAAACATTTTGAATAATTATATGTGTGTATGTATTGTATATATAGAGTTCAAGTACAATGCAGCACTTCACAACGTGGCGGTGGTGGACAAAGAAGGGTACGATAGCTGCCGAGCGCCGAGGGGAGGCGTAGTTTTGAGGAGTGGGAGAGATGAGGTGAAGCTCTCCAAGGGAATGAACTACTTCATATGTAGTGTTCCAGGGCACTGTGAGTCTGGAATGAAGCTTGCTATTAGAGCTCACTAAGAAGCAAAAAATCATCACTTTTGCTTTGTATAATATATCTAGCCCGTTTGGTTGGAGGGATGGGTTTAGATGATATTAGTTTTAGTCGGGTTTATATAATGAAGGGTATGAGTTCTTTGGGGTGTTTGGTTGATGGGATTAAATAATAATGTCTGGTATGTTTGGTAGATGGATTTATATGGTATTAGGTTTAGTTAAACTCAATTACGATTTTATCCTTATTTTGAAATTAAAAATTTTATAAATCATGGAAAATTCTCGGTGAAAGAACATAAATATTTTTAGAAAAATATATATATGCAAGAAAGAATCGTACTTTTCAAGCTTAATCACGGTTTACGTGTCGTGTTTGGAGGGTTTTTATTATCATTGGTGGTCGAATATTATCGACGCTCACCTTTCGTGGGTGTGTGGTATGTTCGTCCGAAGTAGTTCCGTGGTATATATAGAGAAAACGCTAGAAGATGAAGTACAAGAAATCAAGTGCAATATATGAAACATATTTTATGATAAAGGGTAAATAGGTCAAAACTGCGTGGGATTAAATAAAGACATGGGTGGAGGCTCTTTTAGTTAATACTCTATAGGGGGTATTAGGGGGGTATTAACTAAACCCCACATTTAAATAAACCCTCCAACCAAACACCACATTAATTATTCCTTACCCCCCTAATCCCCCCTAATACCCCCAACCAAACACTCAGTCCGCACTATTATTATACTAAAACTCAAAACACGTCTTAACCAAAAAGAAAAATAGATTAGAAACTCAATAAATTAATAGTAATAGAACTATCAAAATTTATTAATGTATAAATATATATTAAATAATATTTTATTAATTTATAATGAAATATTCAATTTAAAAATACATTTCAAACGTCCACTTAATTAATGAATGACAAAATTTAAGAAACCATTTAATCTCACATTTTGTTATGCTTCTTTGTGTTCAATGTTTCACTTTATGGACATTAAAAAATATTTTCGATATAAATACAATATCAAAATATGATAACACAAACAAATCATATACACATGACTTCTCAATACAAGATATATAGTATGTAGTATATAGAAAATTATTAATTTATATATTAAATGAGGTCTATAGAATTATAAAAAATGTATTATCTTATAATTTTAAAGAGTTTATTAATTTACTACGTTATTCCCAAATCGAGACCAGCCAAAAATATTATCTTAGAAAGTTTATTAAATAATGGAGTATTAATTTATCGAGTTTCTACTGTAGTGAGATGCTTCGTCTGAAAATAGGAATTAAATAATATGCATATTTCTTATATTATTATATAATAAATTTCCAAAGGATAAAAAATGTCAACTTCCGTTGTCGTCCAGCGGTTAGGATATCTGGCTTTCACCCAGGAGACCCGGGTTCGATTCCCGGCAACGGAATTTTTTTTCTACTAAAGCCCATATAAACCCAAGCCCAATTGTTAGGCCCAAATTGATTTTGGACGAAATAGATACAAATATTATGGCAGTCACTACACTACTAACGTATTTTCATTCATTGGCTAGCTGGCTGGCAATAGAAAGACAAAGTTTGCAGCAAATCGATATTTCCCCAAATTCTAGGTTTCATTTTTGCATCTCTTCATCTGTAACTGAGCCACTCTATCCATTTTCATTCGAATTTTGTCTGTTCTCTCCACCTGTGGTGGATTTATTAGTTTTTTTTTTTTTTTTCTTTTTTCATCTTTTAACTAGTTGCGTTTTGCAGGTGATACGTGTTGATCGTTGTTGTGACTTGGATCGATTAGATGGGTAGAGAGATGGAAATCTCACGATCTCCTTCATATCGCCGTAGGTACTCTCCTTCCCCGTCTCCGGTGAGGTACGGTCGCCGGAGTCGGAGAGATAGAAGCCGATCGCCTTGTAGTTATAGCAGGTGATACCCTTTTACTTATGCCGCCTTGTGTTATCTAACGCATAATTTGTTTTTTTTTTTAGCTTGATAGCTTGATCGAACAGGCACTTTGTTCAGGTTCTAAGTAGATTTTATTGTTTTTTTGTAGCTGTGCGTTTGAGGTTTTCAGTCATATATTGCTGTATGTGAAGGGTTTTTATTTTGTACAAACTACATTGTCTGATTTATGAATAGATAAATATAAATTTTTTTTTTCATAATATTGATCTGTTATGTGAGTCATAATGGAAGTTATAAAGGCTTTACGTCGGACAATTTTTTTTCCCATTTCGTGATATTCAAATGTTGAATTTTTTTTTTTTTAATTTGGTCAAAGTTATGTATCACTAATGCACTATCAAGTAACAGTACATGTATGGTGAGTGGAATGTGTTATTGTGTTCATTGTAAATTGAAAACATTTCAGTTTCAATAGTGGGAGTTCATAGGTCAGTTAGATTACCACATCTTTTAAGCTTTATTTTTTGTACAGGCTTTTCAATCTTAACTGAACTTATGTTTAGATAGTCTTTTTCTGAACAATCACGACATAGTTTCTGCATCTTCTTTATATGTCAGTTTATCATCTTCTTGATCTTGGTTGTATTAGATGATCCGCCAGATGCTAATGGATTGTGTAAATTTGGTCCTATTGCCATATTGCTGCTTCTGATCATCATCACTCCCATCAGCTCCTTGATATTCTAGATGGCTATTACTTTTGCTTGCATTGATCATTATTTTCATGCCGTCCCAGTGTTAAAATTTCCGTTCATTATGTAACATTTCATGGTTGATTCTTGGGTATCAAAGCTGAGAGGTGTACCTAATGAAATAATTATTTTAGATATCCATATGTAAACAAGTAAACTGAAATGTAATGATCAACATCGCTCATTTATAAGGAAGTTAGCGAAATAAAATTGGCTTCCAAAAATTGGGAAGTCAGCAGGTGATTGTTGCCGATGGGTGTCATTTCACTGCTCGATTGTCTATTAGCGGTTTCTTATGATAAAAGATGGAGGACACAACTTTATTCTTTGCAATGTATGAGGTAACTGTACATGCTTTCAATTGAGGGTGACTCTGGACAACGCGAGATTGTGGGCATTGTGGAGACCAATTTGTTGCTTTGCTTTCAAACTCAACCACTTTACTGTATTCTACAGAAGACGAAGTCCTTCATTATCCTCTCGACGCTACAAAAGTCGATCCCCCACTCTCAGACGCCGTAAAAGTCGCTCTCCCATTTCAAAGCAAAACAAAAGGCAAAGGAAAAGGAGCACCTCTCCTTTTAGCGCATCTCTTAAAGGGAGAGCTGGTGCTAAAGGGCCCAAAGATGCAAGTGAAAGATTAAAACAAGAGGAGGAAAGGAAAAGGTACAAATAGAAATAAGACTGTTTCCTTGTAGTATATCAGTTTATGTATTACAGCTGTATCTGTATTCATTAATCTTAGTTATACACCTAATGTCATCTGTGCTTGGAAAAATATATCTGTTTTACAATTTCTTACCTTGCAGAATATGAAATCATTCTATGTAATCTTGTTCACTTTGATTATGTCTGACATGATTAGAGAGTACATGGAGTCTGGCGATTGTTTAGAAGCCGGTACCTTTAATTATGAATACATAGATACATTTTCATTGTATCATGTGGTCCATGCCTATTGGACATTGGCATTTGAGAAGAGTCTTTGTCAGGATCAAATAATCTTATAGTACTTTGACCATTGGTTCCATAAAATACCTCATTTTTAATTTGTCTCTTGTTTCTGTCATATGGAATTCCATGTTTCTTTTCTTACTTTTCTCCTGTTACTAATTATATATATCATGCTTAAAAGTATGATACTCAGGTAAGTACGTTTTTAGTGTTAAATTATAACGGACTTGATCTGCCATCATTACTCGAAAAAACTGAAGAGAAATGCAACCATGTTATGATGATTGAAAAGCCATTTGCTTTGATGTAATTCTCAATAAGACTGAAAACTTATATGATACTTCTGGATTTCACTCGATGGTCTTCTACACTGGATTAATTGATGGAAGTTTCTGGTATTGTCTATTTTAATGATTCGTGGGTGCGCCCTTAATCGCATATTCACCGGATTTGAAACCATATTTTGGATCAGGAATTCTTTAGAGGTATGCTTTACGAGCATAATCATATATTTTTTGTGCAGTTCTCAACCCAAGGTTAGTTGTCGATCACTTAGTTTTTTTGCAAGCCATAAATATGAGAGCCATTGTTCTTATTAAGCAGTTTGCCTGCACTTCAAATAGAAAGAGCTATTGTTTTTCTTAACACTTTTGAATCTCTTACAACTTACTTGTTCGATCAGTGCGTACTTCTTTCTGACACGGTTTACTTTTTCCCCAGGCGCCAACAGGAAGCAGAGCTCAGATTAATAGAGGAAGAAACCACTAAAAGAGTTGCAGAAGCAATCCAGAAGAAAGTGGAGGAAAGTTTGCATACAGAGGATATCAAGCTGGAAGTAGAAAAACTGGTGGAGGAAGGTAGGAAGAAACTTGTATTTGAGGTTGCTGCTCAGCTTGAAAAAGAAAAGGAAGAGGCTTTAATAGAGGCACGCCAAAAAGAGGTGAGTGTCCTTTTTTGCTATTTGCTGATATTCAATATTTATCTAAATGATAGCTTTCTGGCAATGGAGCTGGTTGGTGTGCTAACATAGATATTCATTCGTAAATACAATTTGTGTCATGGGAAGGTGTTGTCTAACGTTATGACTTATGATAGAGAAAGTAGTCGGTCCTGTTAATGGCTATGTTTTCTGGGTTTCTGCGAAAGAGATAGAATATAGATATTACCTTACAACATGTTTCTATTGCAATTTGTTAGTGTTTGTAAGAAGAACATTAGGGCTGCCGTCATTACATTATTCAACATATATTCATTGTTGAAGCATCAAATCACTGCCTTTTGGAAATCTACTCAAGAAACAACCCGCTGTCAGATTCTTAATCCATTCTACTAATAATAAGTTTGTTGTATCCATGGATATCTCTGCTCGATACTTTCTCTCCTCGGATTTTCCACTATCTTAGATGTAACTTACATCTCCATGCAATGTTTTTGCATAATAGGAACAAGCGCAAAGAGAAAAAGAAGAGCTCAAAAGGCTCATGGAAGAGAATCAGAGAAAGATGGAGGAAGCTCAAAGAAGAGAAGCTTTAGAGCGGCAGAGAGCGGAGGAAGAACGCTATAGAGAATTGGAGGAGCTTCAAAGACAGAAAGAAGAAGCTCTTCGCATGAAAAAGAAGCAAGAAGAAGAAGAACGAGCGAACCAAATGAAGCTGTTGGGTAAGAATAAATCTCGCCCTAAGTTGTCGTTCGCCCTAAGCATGAAATGATGAAAGATACGGACACGAACGCAATCCTTGTTCGTCCTCTGGTTCATTTGTTATTGATGTGCTCTTTTGTTTCTGTAATAGAGATGGTTATGGTTATTGGACAACTTGTTTTCCGTATCAATATTCGTGTGGGGCCATATATATATATATATCTTGTGTGCTTGCGTGTGTGTTTTTTTTTGTCGACCCGGAAAATATCTCCACTCAACCAGCTATGAGCTTGCGAAGACGCTTGGGATCAGGTGACTAGGTCCCCCTAAGTCTTTGAGGACATATCATGTTTTATTTAATGCATATAGCATATTTATAACTTTTATATTTCAAAGGATTAGCTTATAAATAAAATTTGATAGCTCCATAAATACATTACTCTGTACATTAAGTGCTTGATCTATTTATATTTAGGAGGGTTTTGAAATTATTAAGATTTATATAAAACTAATTAGTTGGTATAAAAAAAAAATTCATGTTTGACTAGTGAGTGTATAATAAATAACCAATGAATTTAGAATTATTATATATAAACTCATGTTTATATAAACATTACCGCAAAGCACATCAACATTTTACAAATTAACATTAAAAATGTCCTAACTTACAAACCAAACATTGAGGTAAATTACATACAAAAAAGCTTTAAGGTGGGACTGAGAAGAGTCTCTTGAAAGTAATAAAATGCTTCTAGATTTATTCTCGAAAAATTAAGAAAATATAAAAATTATTTGAAATTAATTAAAAAATATATTCACGAGTTTCGAATAGCTCCAATGAAGTTCGACCTTTTTTTTTTCCGTTCATGTTAAGTATTATTAATATTGATTAAAAAATGGTTTTAGATTCACTAAATCTGTAGCAAAATACGAAAAACATATAGATCATGAAGTTTCCTTTATAGAAAAGATTAAACATTTTTACTTTGATTTACAGAACATTAATTAAGGATTAAACTATTTATTAATTATAAATAATTATTATGAAATAAAAAAATCTTCATTTCACACGCTTTTGCAAGTGCAATGCAAGGCGGGAAATAGAAACGACGCCGCTTTTCCGAGAAGATAAAATGCAAAAAACCCCTCTCTGAACATTTCAATCGCTCCTAAGCTACAGTGATAATGTCGAAGTTCGTCTACCCGAAGCTGCCACGTAGCGAGATCGTCGTAACGCTGCGCCAATGTAAGATCGGCGAGCAAGTGTCCGAGGAGGACCTCAACCGGCGAGACTCCGACTTCATTTGCAGCCTCTACGCCCGAATCCTATCCCGTATTGAATCTAACCAGTAAGAAATGGAATCCTTGCTTCTGAACCTTTGTTATTTGCTTATTAGCTGATGGATGTACTCGTCTATTGGGCGTTTTTCGGTTTGTGTTTGGTTCGTTCACGAATTTGAAGATTGGAGGTCAGATGTGCGTTTTCTGGAATCTGAGTACGACTGATGACGTTTTGTTTGTTTATAGATGTAGGATGGAGTACTGCATGGTGCTCTTGCTTGCTAATTGATTTTGGATGATGAGTTCTGACTGCGATAATTTATTAGAATTTCAGCAGTATTTTGGATTGTCTTTGGTGTGAAAATCCTTAGGTGTTGTTTGGCTGTATGTTGTTCAGTCACGATAGTTGTGTTTTGTTCCCTGGGATTCACTCGTGCATTTGATGGAGTTAGTTCGAAGAACTGAAGATGGGAAATAGAATTGAAAAAGAACAAATGAAAAGGATTTTCGAAGGTTTAAGTTTAAGCATAGATCGAGCTTGGTTTTGGTATGATATTAGTTAGAGACCTTGAGGTATATTGTGGAGGAAAGTTACCAACTATGGTTTTGTTGTCATCTGCATTCTGATTGGTTGCCTATGGCTAAACCTCTGGTTTGAGAAGGAATTTCTATTAAATTTTGTGACTTGCTTAGACTGGGCTGCAATATTTTTCATTTCTTTGTGTGGCGATATACTTGATATGTATATAATATTTCTTATAGCCTTTTCGAACAGTTTATTAATGGCTATTACTTTCAAATTTGTGAATTCTAGAGAGAGCTTTGACCAGGGCCAGATGGAGTTTGGTGCACTAGAGCAACTCGAAAACCCTGAGCACCATGCAAACTCTATTCCGATAATGGACCTTTACAGAAAGATTCAGCATATCCTCTCTGCAATCAAATGCCCCAAGGCATTCACTTTGAAAGATTTGGCGAAGCCAGAGCCTGATCGCACTCTCTTCTTTCTTGGTGTCCTCCTCAATTTTTTTCTCTATAGGTAAAATGTGTGTTTCTGTTGTCACAATACCAGTGTTTATCATCATGTTCTAGGTTGACGAAAAACCCAACTTGATTGCTTACGTATTATCTTTAGGGAACAGAAGTTGGATTTATTTGTTCCAGTTAATGAGGACATAGAACTGTTAGAGGAGCAGAAATCGGCTATGGAAGCTAAAATTTCTCAGGTCCATTTTGCTGGTTCTTCTAGTTGATGTCTGCATGTGTTATCATTGACATATGATTTTTTTTTGTTGAATTTTTTCTTCTTCCAGCTGAATGGAGAAATAAAAGAGATCGAAGAATCTAGAGAGAGCGAGTCACCATTGGTTCAAGATATAAAGTTTGAAATCCAAAAACTGCAACAGACTGTTTCAGATCTTAACAAGCATCAAGCTGCTTTAAAGACTTCAATCAACAAATTGAAGGAGAAAGCTAAAGAAACTAATATGAAGGTTTAGATATTGATTGTTGGTTAATTTACTATACATCTCGAAGATTTTTCTCATATATTGACAGCATGAATGGTCAATTGACGAAAGAGATATAAGTATCTATTCTGCTGATATTTTCTAGATTTTTAGCTTTGTTTGAAGAAATTCTAAAGCATGTTGATAACTTAGACTTTTTATCCTGTCAACCAACTAATTGCTTTTCTTTTCAGATCTCTGATGCAGATTTCTCGCTACATCAAACTGCCCAAGAAAATGCGAGATTACGTTCTAAAATCGTCCAGTCACCAGACAAGCTTCAGGTAACTTCAAAAGGAAAGATTGTCTGAATATGTAGATTTTTAGCAAGTTAAAATCATGTTATTTGATGTATGGCATCGAGATATTAATAGAATAGTATTTAACTTATATTTTTTTTCCAGAACTGATTGTTTTTATGAATGGATAATTTTAACTTCCTTTTAATGCATGATCTTTTATATCTGCTACTTTTGCACAATGGATTGAGGTGATTTACCATGTGGAAGTGGCTTTTTGATACTTACGATGACTGTTATGCACCAAATCATTCTCATGATGGTGTTCTTTTATGCAGTAGAATATTCAAACAAATATTCTTTTGGAAATGGATCGGGATGTTCTTGTTGATGCTTTCAGTACTAGAATCTCAGAGCCAACTGTGGGAATGAAGTCCTTATTTTCAATCTTGCAGTATATGCATGTCTAATGTATTATTTTTCGTTACAATTTCACAAGTGGTAAAGCATTATGCTCCATTATGAATATGATACAGATACAGAGGTTGATATTGCTTAGGCTTTTTTCGGCGTGCCATATTGAAAGCTTACTGTAAATCATATTGAAGAATTTTTTTTTTTCAAAATTCTATTATAAAAGCACTTGTTTATATGACTAGCAATTTTTCCTCTTTTTTTTTTCCCTAAATTTGATAGAGTGCACTGGAGGAGAAAAAGTCTGTCCAATTTGAGACGAAAAATGCTGAAAGAGCAGCAATGCAATCTTTTCAGGAGAAGAGTTCCACACTGGAGGCCTATGCTAAGGTTTTCTATGATCATTCATATTTCCTTTTCTTTCTGTTGAAAATTGTTTGTACAGAATCTCCAATCTCCATATCACATTTTTTTTAAGACG
The DNA here is from genome assembly GCA_028392965.1 of Lindernia subracemosa. NCBI lineage: Eukaryota > Viridiplantae > Streptophyta > Magnoliopsida > Lamiales > Linderniaceae > Vandellia > Vandellia subracemosa. Next base: position 872,537 of record JAQPCC010000023.1, read on the forward strand.
GCATCTTTTTTTTTTTTTTTGGGGTTGAATTTCAGCTCAAGTATTTTGCGAACTTAGTTTGGTTGAATTTATTCCATTCTTATGATATTCACTGTTGCTCTTACAGATTTTTTAAGTTTATCTTAACATAAACATGTTTTTTTATTTGTTACGAATGAACTATATAAAGCCTGACCTGATTAATCTTTTCCATTTTAACACTCAGGCCTGCAAGAAGATGAATAAACATTTCACTCGACTGAATGCCATACAAGAGCAGGTTAGTTATGTATAATACTCATGCTTGATTTTATCTCGTCTTGTAGAAAATGCATGTAACCTTATTTTGATGTCTCGCTTCGTTGAATCTTATATTCTTTCCCTGAGTTTGTGTTATTTTGACTTTTATGCTCCAAACCCCATTCACCTATATTTCTTCATTTCAGAAAACCTTCATTCATTCTAAAATTTTGCATACTCGAACATAATACTGTTGTGGTTCGTGTCAATGTGACTAGTGGAAGCTAGTCATAAATTTTCTCGATTTTATCCATAATCCCTTCCTACAGGTGAATGCAGTAAAATCGGTTGAGAGAGAAGTGAAGTTCTTCAAGAATAAAATCAGTGATGAAGAAGTCCTAATCAAGTCGCTTGAAGTAAAACTCATTGAAGTGCAAACAAAAGGTGGGCCATATTTGCACTTTTCGAGTCAATACTCTTCTTACAACACTTTTCCTTTGTAATAAATACTACTCTATCTTCCAGCGGATCAGTTGAAGGACTATAAGAAACAGTTGGAGAAAGAGATAGCTGCCAACAATGAGACAGCTACCAAGGAGTTGAACAACGTTAAATCAGAAGCCGAATCGAAAAGGCGCGAAATAGAACAAAGGAACAAGCACTTGGAATCTATACTTGCAGAGGTATGCAATTATATCGAAAATCTTGTATTCCTTCTACCTATCTTATAATATTCAATCTTTTCAAGATCAAAAATCGTCATCAAGTAGAGGAATATCGTCTTGAGCTCGCTCGGTATGAATACTTCCATTTACTCATATCTACTTTTTTTCAGGTGGATGCTCTTGCTTCGAAGAAAATGGCTGTAAGAAAAGAAGGAGAAGCTAAAATGCAAGAAATGTGCAGCAAGTCTGAAAAGATTATGGCTGAGGTAATATATATAATATATGGTTTCTGATTCTACAATTCTCATTATATATATATAGCCAAAACATTAATAATGTATTTATCTAATTTAATTGCAGTTTTATAACTACTCAAAACTGGTAAGTGAGTTGCTCCCAGTGAATGAAGAGGTTTTACAGTAAAGAATATAATAATAATATTGGCATTTGTGCTTTTGCTTTCTATTAAAACTTTAGTACTGCAGGCGTTGGGTTTGGTAGATATGAGTGTTTTGGACGGACTATTTGCAAGCTTGTTGCTATATATTAGGGGTGGTAAACAGGTCGGGTTGGGTAAGTTTCGGGTTCAACCCGTTTAATATTAGGGGTGGTAAACAGGTCGGGTTGGGTAAGTTTCGGGTTCAACCCGTTTAATATACGGGTTGAAAACTTCAACCCTAACCCGACCTGTTTAGTTAAACAGGTTGAAATACCGAACCCAAACCCGACCTACTTTAACCCAAATTCAACCCATTAACCCGTCAACCCATTAAAGTTAAAAAAAAAAAAACAGCAAGAAAAAATTACACCGTCAAGTTAATAATATCAGAGACAACTTTGTTAAAAGCAAAAACACATGTTTAAAAAATACATGTTCAAAAAACACAAACCCGGCAAAACATAGAGGAACGTCACAGGACCAAAGACCAATATATAGATGAATAATTGATTCATTAAGTTTTCAAGACAAAAAAAAAAACAACTTAGTACTAATCATTGTCTTCGTCTTCACCCTCAGCAGTCAGCACCAACCTCCTCAAAATCCTTCTCGCAGCCAAATCCTCCCTAGCAGCAGAGAACTCCCGTACTAAACAATCAAGAAGTAGTTCTTTTAAAAAAAAAAACATCAATATAATAATTAAGAAACAATTACAGTTCCTGACAAAAGTCTCAAAAAAAAATAATTAAATATAAAGTTACATCATATCGGCATCAAATATCGACCGAAGTCGATGATACTTTACTCGAACTCTCAACCATGCTCTCTTCTATTTGATCTTCCACCCTCATATTCATGATGTCCCCGCATAATTCATCGAGCATTGGATCCATTTTAGCTACAAAATCAAATGATTAAATAGGAAAAAAATGAAAACAAAAACTAACACATACCCTCATATAGAAATAAAAACTTATATACCTCCATAAGACCAATCTCTTAAGCATATTAATGCTTCAACAGTTCTAGGCTTCAAGGAGCTCCTATAAGCATCAAGAACTCGCCCACCATTGCTGAAAGCGGACTCCGAGGCCACCGTAGAGACAGGAATAGCTAAAATATCCATAGCCATCTTAGAAAGAATAGGGTATCGAAGCTGGTTTGTTTTCCAATAATCTAAAACGTTAAACTCCTTCACAAAGGGAATGAGAGGCTCTTCCAAATAAGCTTCAAGATCAGATTTTGCTGATACAGAATATCTAGTGCTAGAAAAGTTACAAAACGCCTACAATAACATAATAAATGTTAATAAAATCCTAAATAACATAACCGAACGACGAACTAATAAAATAATGATAAAATAAAAAAAATTACCATGATAAACTCATCTGAAGAAGACCCACCCATACTTGAACTTTCTTGATTAACAAATGAAGGTTGTGAAGAAGATTGGTTCTTGTACGAATTGAATAAGTCAAACAACTTTTCATTCAAAGCATCTAATTTAGCTTTTAAATCATCCTGTACACTTGCCCATAACCCCATTCCACAAGTCCAAACTTGAATCGGGGATCCAATATCACAACAATAGTCATAATTGTACTTCACAAACTTTGCATACATTTTAATCGCCATATCTTTCATGAAACTTTCTGCCCTTGCTTTTTCCTCTACCAACACACCTCTCACTTTCAAAACAGTAGGGACATACAGATTTGCAGTTGGATATTGAGCTCCAGAAAAATCACAAGTGGCCTCATAAAAAACTTTCAAAAACTTGAACAATTTCTCAAGTTGTTCCCACTCTTCAGAAGATGGACAATGTATATAATTAGCATCCATCATTTGAAAATACATCAAAGCCTTCTTGTAATACAAAACACTCTCCAGCATAATGTATGTTGAATTCCATCGAGTGGGAACGTCTTGTCTTAAACCCCTTTTGCAATCAAGCTCAACTTTTTCCACGCAAGTTAAAAAACTTTGTTTCCTACTTTGGGATCCCTTACAATACTTCACGCTCTCTCTAACCTTATAAACAGCAGGCTCAATCATTTTAATGCCATCTTGAACAATCAAATTCAAGATATGTGCACAACACCTCATGTGAAAATAATCGCCGCGAGAAACCAAACTAAGTTCTCCCTTGAGATAAGTAGCCATACTATCATTCGAGCTAGCATTGTCCAATGTCAAAGTAAACACCTTCTTGTGAATTCCCCAGTCTTTCAGCAAGTTAAGTATTTTCATACCCATATTGACACCGGAATGATGAGGGGGCATAAATGAAAAACTAATGATCTTTTTCTGCAGGCACCAATCTTTATCAATGAAGTGAGCAGTCAAAGAAATATATCCATCAGTGGTTATCGAAGACCAACAATCCGACGTAAAAGCGATTTTCCCGGGAGTTGATTTTAACAACTCCATCATCCTTTCTTTCTCTTTACTATACATCTTAAGAATGTCATTTCTCAATGTATGTCTTGATAAGAATTTCACATCAGCACATAAGTACGAGAAAACATTCCTAATTCCATCGTATTCAGCAAATTGAAACGGAAGATCGTGTTTCACGATGGCAACAGTCAGCAGCTCACGAAACACATCATTATCAAATCGAGAATCTTTAGTAGACAGCGAACCAGAAGATTGCAGAATAAGTTGCCCAACATCCGCATAATTCTTCCGTTTACATGTTTTAAGATGGCGTTTAAGGTTCCCCGTACCCATTTTACTTTCAGCATTATAAGGCTGGCCACATTTCTTGCACTTGCACATCAAATCCCCATTCCCATCATTTTTACTAGGATCAAGAAACTCAAAATGCTGCCACACATCAGAAGTGAGCTTTCTAGTTCTTTTAGTATTCGTACTCGTACCTATTGTCACCGGCTTCACTCGCTTATTTGATGAATTCTTCTCGCACTCTTTAGGCTTCGCTGATTGGGATTGCAACTCCTCATCATCCAATATATCAACTCGATTAGAATCGTCCATAACAAATAACACCTAGCAATAATTGAAAATCATAAGAATATAAAAACAGAAAATATCAAATAGCTTAAAGGAGAAGAGAGAGGGCAGGGGGGAGATTACGCACGAGATTAAGGAGAAGAGAGAGGGCACTGGGCAGGGGGTTGGAGAGTACTGTAACGACCTTGGCTGATTAATGGTGCGCTGACTGCTGAGTAGATAGTTTGGGTGATTGTCTGTGTAATAATATTCTAATATTTTGTTTTGGCCTTTTGACTAATATATTAACAGAATATTGAAGATGCGAAGGAGAAAGATTTGGATTAATGAAGAAGAAAAAGACTTGGAGAAGAAGATTTGAGATGATGATGAAGGTAGAAATTAGGTTTACTTTCCATATGCAATGAACATCGTACGCTATTTTATTAACATAAGTATAAGTGGGCTCATTAGCATTTAGTCTCACTTAATATTTAAGATATACTAAATACTAATAGTGGGTCAGCCCAAAGGTTAACCAACTCTGGCGAATGTGTGATTTGTGAAGCGGAATTAGGGTTTAATTACTAAGAATTAAATTAATGCTGGGAATTAATTAAAAATTAAATATGTAAATGGGTTAATGGGTTCATAAACGGGTTGATTTCGGGTTGATTTCGGGTTCAAAATCCAAACCCTAACCTGACCCAATTAATAATTGGGTTGGGTTCGGGTTAACCCATTTACTTAAACAGGTCGAAAACGCCAACCCAAACATGCTATTTTCGGGTGCGGTTCGTGTCGGGTTGGCGGGTCGGGTTAGTTTTTACCACCCCTATTTAATATACGGGTTGAAAACTTCAACCCTAACCCGACCTGTTTAGTTAAACATGTTGAAATACCGAACCCAAACCCGACCTACTTTAACCCAAATTCAACCCATTAACCCGTCAACCCATTAAAGTTAAAAAAAAAAAAACAGCAAGAAAAAATTACACCGTCAAGTTAATAATATCCAGAAACAACTTTGTTAAAAGCAAAAACACATGTTTAAAAAACACATGTTCAAAAAACACAAACCCGGCAAAACATAGAGGAACGTCACAGGACCAAAGACCAATATATAGATGAATAATTGATTCATTAAGTTTTCAAGACAAAAAAAAAACAACTTAGTACTAATCATTGTCTTCGTCTTCACCCTCAGCAGTCAGCACCAACCTCCTCAAAATCCTTCTCGCAGCCAAATCCTCCCTAGCAGCAGAGAACTCCCGTACTAAACAATCAAGAAGTAGTTCTTTTAAAAAAAAAAAACATCAATATAATAATTAAGAAACAATTACAGTTCCTGACAAAAGTCTCAAAAAAAAATAATTAAATATAAAGTTACATCATATCGGCATCAAATATCGACCGAAGTCGATGATACTTTACTCGAACTCTCAACCATGCTCTCTTCTATTTGATCTTCCACCCTCATATTCATGATGTCCCCGCATAATTCATCGAGCATTGGATCCATTTTAGTTACAAAATCAAATGATTAAATAGGAAAAAAATGAAAACAAAAACTAACACATACCCTCATATAGAAATAAAAACTTATATACCTCCATAAGACCAATCTCTTAAGCATATTAATGCTTCAACAATTTTAGGCTTCAAGGAGCTCCTATAAGCATCAAGAACTCGCCCACCATTGCTGAAAGCGGACTCCGAGGCCACCGTAGAGACATGAATAGCTAAAATATCCATAGCCATCTTAGAAAGAATAGGGTATCGAAGCTGGTTTGTTTTCCAATAATCTAAAAAGTTAAACTCCTTCACAAAGGGAATGAGAGGCTCTTCCAAATAAGCTTCAAGATCAGATTTTGCTGATACAGAATATCTAGTGCTAGAAAAGTTACAAAACGCCTACAATAACATAATAAATGTTAATAAAATCCTAAATAACATAACCGAACGACGAACTAATAAAATAATGATAAAATAAAAAAAATTACCATGATAAACTCATCTGAAGAAGACCCACCCATACTTGAACTTTCTTGATTAACAAATGAAGGTTGTGAAGAAGATTGGTTCTTGTACGAATTGAATAAGTCAAACAACTTTTCATTCAAAGCATCTAATTTAGCTTTTAAATCATCCTGGTACACTTGCCCATAACCCCATTCCACAAGTCCAAACTTGAATCGGGGATCCAATATCACAGCAATAGTCATAATTGTACTAAAATCACCCCAATACTTCACAAACTTTGCATACATTTTAATCGCCATATCTTTCATGAAACTTTCTGCCCTTGCTTTTTCCTCTACCAACACACCTCTCACTTTCAAAACAGTAGGGACATACAGATTTGCAGTTGGATATTGAGCTCCAGAAAAATCACAAGTGGCCTCATAAAAAACTTTCAAAAACTTGAACAATTTCTCAAGTTGTTCCCACTCTTCAGAAGATGGACAATGTATATAATTAGCATCCATCATTTGAAAATACATCAAAGCCTTCTTGTAATACAAAACACTCTCCAGCATAATGTATGTTGAATTCCATCGAGTGGGAACGTCTTGTCTTAAACCCCTTTTGCAATCAAGCTCAACTTTTTCCACGCAAGTTAAAAAACTTTGTTTCCTACTTTGGGATCCCTTACAATACTTCACGTCTCTCTAACCTTATAAACAGCAGGCTCAATCATTTTAATGCCATCTTGAACAATCAAATTCAAGATATGTGCACAACACCTCATGTGAAAATAATCGCCGCGAGAAACCAAACTAAGTTCTCCCTTGAGATAAGTAGCCATACTATCATTCGAGCTAGCATTGTCCAATGTCAAAGTAAACACCTTCTTGTGAATTCCCCAGTCTTTCAGCAAGTTAAGTATTTTCATACCCATATTGACACCGGAATGATGAGGGGGCATAAATGAAAAACTAATGATCTTTTTCTGCAGGCACCAATCTTTATCAATGAAGTGAGCAGTCAAAGAAATATATCCATCAGTGGTTATCGAAGACCAACAATCCGACGTAAAAGCGATTTTCCCGGGAGTTGATTTTAACAACTCCATCATCCTTTCTTTCTCTTTACTATACATCTTAAGAATGTCATTTCTCAATGTATGTCTTGATAAGAATTTCACATCAGCACATAAGTACGAGAAAACATTCCTAATTCCATCGTATTCAGCAAATTGAAACGGAAGATCGTGTTTCACGATGGCAACAGTCAGCAGCTCACGAAACACATCATTATCAAATCGAGAATCTTTAGTAGACAGCGAACCAGAAGATTGCAGAATAAGTTGCCCAACATCCGCATAATTCTTCCGTTTACATGTTTTAAGATGGCGTTTAAGGTTCCCCGTACCCATTTTACTTTCAGCATTATAAGGCTGGCCACATTTCTTGCACTTGCACATCAAATCCCCATTCCCATCATTTTTACTAGGATCAAGAAACTCAAAATGCTGCCACACATCAGAAGTGAGCTTTCTAGTTCTTTTAGTATTCGTACTCGTACCTATTGTCACCGGCTTCACTCGCTTATTTGATGAATTCTTCTCGCACTCTTTAGGCTTCGCTGATTGGGATTGCAACTCCTCATCATCCAATATATCAACTCGATTAGAATCGTCCATAACAAATAACACCTAGCAATAATTGAAAATCATAAGAATATAAAAACAGAAAATATCAAATAGCTTAAAGGAGAAGAGAGAGGGCAGGGGGGAGATTACGCACGAGATTAAGGAGAAGAGAGAGGGCACTGGGCAGGGGGTTGGAGAGTACTGTAACGACCTTGGCTGATTAATGGTGCGCTGACTGCTGAGTAGATAGTTTGGGTGATTGTCTGTGTAATAATATTCTAATATTTTGTTTTGGCCTTTTGACTAATATATTAACAGAATATTGAAGATGCGAAGGAGAAAGATTTGGATTAATGAAGAAGAAAAAGACTTGGAGAAGAAGATTTGAGATGATGATGAAGGTAGAAATTAGGTTTACTTTCCATATGCAATGAACATCGTACGCTATTTTATTAACATAAGTATAAGTGGGCTCATTAGCATTTAGTCTCACTTAATATTTAAGATATACTAAATACTAATAGTGGGTCAGCCCAAAGGTTAACCAACTCTGGCGAATGTGTGATTTGTGAAGCGGAATTAGGGTTTAATTACTAAGAATTAAATTAATGCTGGGAATTAATTAAAAATTAAATATGTAAATGGGTTAATGGGTTCATAAACGGGTTGATTTCGGGTTGATTTCGGGTTCAAAATCCAAACCCTAACCTGACCCAATTAATAATTGGGTTGGGTTCGGGTTAACCCATTTACTTAAACAGGTCGAAAACGCCAACCCAAACATGCTATTTTCGGGTGCGGTTCGTGTCGGGTTGGCGGGTCGGGTTAGTTTTTACCACCCCTATTTAATATACGGGTTGAAAACTTCAACCCTAACCCGACCTGTTTAGTTAAACATGTTGAAATACCGAACCCAAACCCGACCTACTTTAACCCAAATTCAACCCATTAACCCGTCAACCCATTAAAGTTAAAAAAAAAAAAAACAGCAAGAAAAAATTACACCGTCAAGTTAATAATATCCAGAAACAACTTTGTTAAAAGCAAAAACACATGTTTAAAAAACACATGTTCAAAAAACACAAACCCGGCAAAACATAGAGGAACGTCACAGGACCAAAGACCAATATATAGATGAATAATTGATTCATTAAGTTTTCAAGACAAAAAAAAAACAACTTAGTACTAATCATTGTCTTCGTCTTCACCCTCAGCAGTCAGCACCAACCTCCTCAAAATCCTTCTCGCAGCCAAATCCTCCCTAGCAGCAGAGAACTCCCGTACTAAACAATCAAGAAGTAGTTCTTTTAAAAAAAAAAAACATCAATATAATAATTAAGAAACAATTACAGTTCCTGACAAAAGTCTCAAAAAAAATAATTAAATATAAAGTTACATCATATCGGCATCAAATATCGACCGAAGTCGATGATACTTTACTCGAACTCTCAACCATGCTCTCTTCTATTTGATCTTCCACCCTCATATTCATGATGTCCCCGCATAATTCATCGAGCATTGGATCCATTTTAGTTACAAAATCAAATGATTAAATAGGAAAAAAATGAAAACAAAAACTAACACATACCCTCATATAGAAATAAAAACTTATATACCTCCATAAGACCAATCTCTTAAGCATATTAATGCTTCAACATTTAGGCTTCAAGGAGCTCCTATAAGCATCAAGAACTCGCCCACCATTGCTGAAAGCGGACTCCGAGGCCACCGTAGAGACATGAATAGCTAAAATATCCATAGCCATCTTAGAAAGAATAGGGTATCGAAGCTGGTTTGTTTTCCAATAATCTAAAAAGTTAAACTCCTTCACAAAGGGAATGAGAGGCTCTTCCAAATAAGCTTCAAGATCAGATTTTGCTGATACAGAATATCTAGTGCTAGAAAAGTTACAAAACGCCTACAATAACATAATAAATGTTAATAAAATCCTAAATAACATAACCGAACGACGAACTAATAAAATAATGATAAAATAAAAAAAATTACCATGATAAACTCATCTGAAGAAGACCCACCCATACTTGAACTTTCTTGATTAACAAATGAAGGTTGTGAAGAAGATTGGTTCTTGTACGAATTGAATAAGTCAAACAACTTTTCATTCAAAGCATCTAATTTAGCTTTTAAATCATCCTGGTACACTTGCCCATAACCCCATTCCACAAGTCCAAACTTGAATCGGGGATCCAATATCACAGCAATAGTCATAATTGTACTAAAATCACCCCAATACTTCACAAACTTTGCATACATTTTAATCGCCATATCTTTCATGAAACTTTCTGCCCTTGCTTTTTCCTCTACCAACACACCTCTCACTTTCAAAACAGTAGGGACATACAGATTTGCAGTTGGATATTGAGCTCCAGAAAAATCACAAGTGGCCTCATAAAAAACTTTCAAAAACTTGAACAATTTCTCAAGTTGTTCCCACTCTTCAGAAGATGACAATGTATATAATTAGCATCCATCATTTGAAAATACATCAAAGCCTTCTTGTAATACAAAACACTCTCCAGCATAATGTATGTTGAATTCCATCGAGTGGGAACGTCTTGTCTTAAACCCCTTTTGCAATCAAGCTCAACTTTTTCCACGCAAGTTAAAAAACTTTGTTTCCTACTTTGGGATCCCTTACAATACTTCACGCTCTCTCTAACCTTATAAACAGCAGGCTCAATCATTTTAATGCCATCTTGAACAATCAAATTCAAGATATGTGCACAACACCTCATGTGAAAATAATCGCCGCGAGAAACCAAACTAAGTTCTCCCTTGAGATAAGTAGCCATACTATCATTCGAGCTAGCATTGTCCAATGTCAAAGTAAACACCTTCTTGTGAATTCCCCAGTCTTTCAGCAAGTTAAGTATTTTCATACCCATATTGACACCGGAATGATGAGGGGGCATAAATGAAAAACTAATGATCTTTTTCTGCAGGCACCAATCTTTATCAATGAAGTGAGCAGTCAAAGAAATATATCCATCAGTGGTTATCGAAGACCAACAATCCGACGTAAAAGCGATTTTCCCGGGAGTTGATTTTAACAACTCCATCATCCTTTCTTTCTCTTTACTATACATCTTAAGAATGTCATTTCTCAATGTATGTCTTGATAAGAATTTCACATCAGCACATAAGTACGAGAAAACATTCCTAATTCCATCGTATTCAGCAAATTGAAACGGAAGATCGTGTTTCACGATGGCAACAGTCAGCAGCTCACGAAACACATCATTATCAAATCGAGAATCTTTAGTAGACAGCGAACCAGAAGATTGCAGAATAAGTTGCCCAACATCCGCATAATTCTTCCGTTTACATGTTTTAAGATGGCGTTTAAGGTTCCCCGTACCCATTTTACTTTCAGCATTATAAGGCTGGCCACATTTCTTGCACTTGCACATCAAATCCCCATTCCCATCATTTTTACTAGGATCAAGAAACTCAAAATGCTGCCACACATCAGAAGTGAGCTTTCTAGTTCTTTTAGTATTCGTACTCGTACCTATTGTCACCGGCTTCACTCGCTTATTTGATGAATTCTTCTCGCACTCTTTAGGCTTCGCTGATTGGGATTGCAACTCCTCATCATCCAATATATCAACTCGATTAGAATCGTCCATAACAAATAACACCTAGCAATAATTGAAAATCATAAGAATATAAAAACAGAAAATATCAAATAGCTTAAAGGAGAAGAGAGAGGGCAGGGGGGAGATTACGCACGAGATTAAGGAGAAGAGAGAGGGCACTGGGCAGGGGGTTGGAGAGTACTGTAACGACCTTGGCTGATTAATGGTGCGCTGACTGCTGAGTAGATAGTTTGGGTGATTGTCTGTGTAATAATATTCTAATATTTTGTTTTGGCCTTTTGACTAATATATTAACAGAATATTGAAGATGCGAAGGAGAAAGATTTGGATTAATGACGAAGAAGAAGACTTGGAGAAGAAGATTTGAGATGATGATGAAGGTAGAAATTAGGTTTACTTTCCATATGCAATGAACATCGTACGCTATTTTATTAACATAAGTATAAGTGGGCTCAGTAGCATTTAGTCCCATTTAATATTTAAGATATACTAAATACTAATAGTGGGCCAGCCCAAAGGTTAACCAACTCTGGCGAATGTGTGATTTGTGAAGCGGAATTAGGATTTAATTACTAAGAATTAAATTAATGCTGGGAATTAATTAAAAATTAAATATGTAAATGGGTTAATGGGTTCATAAACGTGTTGATTTCGGGTTGATTTCGGGTTCAAAATCCAAACCCTAACCTGACCCAATTAATAATTGGGTTGGGTTCGGGTTAACCCATTTACTTAAACAGGTCGAAAACGCCAACCCAAACATGCTATTTTCGGGTGCGGTTCGTGTCGGGTTGGCGGGTCGGGTTAGTTTTTACCACCCCTATTTAATATACGGGTTGAAAACTTCAACCCTAACCCGACCTGTTTAGTTAAACAGGTTGAAATACCGAACCCAAACCCGACCTACTTTAACCCAAATTCAACCCATTAACCCGTCAACCCATTAAAGTTAAAAAAAAAAAAAACAGCAAGAAAAAATTACACCGTCAAGTTAATAATATCCAGAGACAACTTTGTTAAAAGCAAAAACACATGTTTAAAAAACACATGTTCAAAAAACACAAACCCGGCAAAACATAGAGGAACGTCACAGGACCAAAGACCAATATATAGATGAATAATTGATTCATTAAGTTTTCAAGACAAAAAAAAAAAACTTAGTACTAATCATTGTCTTCGTCTTCACCCTCAGCAGTCAGCACCAACCTCCTCAAAATCCTTCTCGCAGCCAAATCCTCCCTAGCAGCAGAGAACTCCCGTACTAAACAATCAAGAAGTAGTTCTTTTAAAAAAAAAAACATCAATATAATAATTAAGAAACAATTACAGTTCCTGACAAAAGTCTCAAAAAAAATAATTAAATATAAAGTTACATCATATCGGCATCAAATATCGACCGAAGTCGATGATACTTTACTCGAACTCTCAACCATGCTCTCTTCTATTTGATCTTCCACCCTCATATTCATGATGTCCCCGCATAATTCATCGAGCATTGGATCCATTTTAGCTACAAAATCAAATGATTAAATAGGAAAAAAATGAAAACAAAAACTAACACATACCCTCATATAGAAATAAAAACTTATATACCTCCATAAGACCAATCTCTTAAGCATATTAATGCTTCAACAGTTCTAGGCTTCAAGGAGCTCCTATAAGCATCAAGAACTCGCCCACCATTGCTGAAAGCGGACTCCGAGGCCACCGTAGAGACAGGAATAGCTAAAATATCCATAGCCATCTTAGAAAGAATAGGGTATCGAAGCTGGTTTGTTTTCCAATAATCTAAAACGTTAAACTCCTTCACAAAGGGAATGAGAGGCTCTTCCAAATAAGCTTCAAGATCAGATTTTGCTGATACAGAATATCTAGTGCTAGAAAAGTTACAAAACGCCTACAATAACATAATAAATGTTAATAAAATCCTAAATAACATAACCGAACGACGAACTAATAAAATAATGATAAAATAAAAAAAATTACCATGATAAACTCATCTGAAGAAGACCCACCCATACTTGAACTTTCTTGATTAACAAATGAAGGTTGTGAAGAAGATTGGTTCTTGTACGAATTGAATAAGTCAAACAACTTTTCATTCAAAGCATCTAATTTAGCTTTTAAATCATCCTGGTACACTTGCCCATAACCCCATTCCACAAGTCCAAACTTGAATCGGGGATCCAATATCACAGCAATAGTCATAATTGTACTAAAATCACCCCAATACTTCACAAACTTTGCATACATTTTAATCGCCATATCTTTCATGAAACTTTCTGCCCTTGCTTTTTCCTCTACCAACACACCTCTCACTTTCAAAACAGTAGGGACATACAGATTTGCAGTTGGATATTGAGCTCCAGAAAAATCACAAGTGGCCTCATAAAAAACTTTCAAAAACTTGAACAATTTCTCAAGTTGTTCCCACTCTTCAGAAGATGACAATGTATATAATTAGCATCCATCATTTGAAAATACATCAAAGCCTTCTTGTAATACAAAACACTCTCCAGCATAATGTATGTTGAATTCCATCGAGTGGGAACGTCTTGTCTTAAACCCCTTTTGCAATCAAGCTCAACTTTTTCCACGCAAGTTAAAAAACTTTGTTTCCTACTTTGGGATCCCTTACAATACTTCACGCTCTCTCTAACCTTATAAACAGCAGGCTCAATCATTTTAATGCCATCTTGAACAATCAAATTCAAGATATGTGCACAACACCTCATGTGAAAATAATCGCCGCGAGAAACCAAACTAAGTTCTCCCTTGAGATAAGTAGCCATACTATCATTCGAGCTAGCATTGTCCAATGTCAAAGTAAACACCTTCTTGTGAATTCCCCAGTCTTTCAGCAAGTTAAGTATTTTCATACCCATATTGACACCGGAATGATGAGGGGGCATAAATGAAAAACTAATGATCTTTTTCTGCAGGCACCAATCTTTATCAATGAAGTGAGCAGTCAAAGAAATATATCCATCAGTGGTTATCGAAGACCAACAATCCGACGTAAAAGCGATTTTCCCGGGAGTTGATTTTAACAACTCCATCATCCTTTCTTTCTCTTTACTATACATCTTAAGAATGTCATTTCTCAATGTATGTCTTGATAAGAATTTCACATCAGCACATAAGTACGAGAAAACATTCCTAATTCCATCGTATTCAGCAAATTGAAACGGAAGATCGTGTTTCACGATGGCAACAGTCAGCAGCTCACGAAACATTATCAAATCGAGAATCTTTAGTAGACAGCGAACCAGAAGATTGCAGAATAAGTTGCCCAACATCCGCATAATTCTTCCGTTTACATGTTTTAAGATGGCGTTTAAGGTTCCCCGTACCCATTTTACTTTCAGCATTATAAGGCTGGCCACATTTCTTGCACTTGCACATCAAATCCCCATTCCCATCATTTTTACTAGGATCAAGAAACTCAAAATGCTGCCACACATCAGAAGTGAGCTTTCTAGTTCTTTTAGTATTCGTACTCGTACCTATTGTCACCGGCTTCACTCGCTTATTTGATGAATTCTTCTCGCACTCTTTAGGCTTCGCTGATTGGGATTGCAACTCCTCATCATCCAATATATCAACTCGATTAGAATCGTCCATAACAAATAACACCTAGCAATAATTGAAAATCATAAGAATATAAAAACAGAAAATATCAAATAGCTTAAAGGAGAAGAGAGAGGGCAGGGGGGAGATTACGCACGAGATTAAGGAGAAGAGAGAGGGCACTGGGCAGGGGGTTGGAGAGTACTGTAACGACCTTGGCTGATTAATGGTGCGCTGACTGCTGAGTAGATAGTTTGGGTGATTGTCTGTGTAATAATATTCTAATATTTTGTTTTGGCCTTTTGACTAATATATTAACAGAATATTGAAGATGCGAAGGAGAAAGATTTGGATTAATGAAGAAGAAGAAGACTTGGAGAAGAAGATTTGAGATGATGATGAAGGTAGAAATTAGGTTTACTTTCCATATGCAATGAACATCGTACGCTATTTTATTAACATAAGTATAAGTGGGCTCATTAGCATTTAGTCCCATTTAATATTTAAGATATACTAAATACTAATAGTGGGCCAGCCCAAAGGTTAACCAACTCTGGCGAATGTGTGATTTGTGAAGCGGAATTAGGGTTTAATTACTAAGAATTAAATTAATGCTGGGAATTAATTAAAAATTAAATATGTAAATGGGTTAATGGGTTCATAAACGTGTTGATTTCGGGTTCAAAATCCAAACCCTAACCTGACCCAATTAATAATTGGGTTGGGTTCGGGTTAACCCATTTACTTAAACAGGTCGAAAACGCCAACCCAAACGTGCTATTTTCGGGTGCGGTTCGTGTCGGGTTGGCGGGTCGGGTTAGTTTTTACCACCCCTATTTAATATACGGGTTGAAAACTTCAACCCTAACCCGACCTGTTTAGTTAAACAGGTTGAAATACCGAACCCAAACCCGACCTACTTTAACCCAAATTCAACCCATTAACCCGTCAACCCATTAAAGTTAAAAAAAAAAAAAAACAGCAAGAAAAAATTACACCGTCAAGTTAATAATATCCAGAGACAACTTTGTTAAAAGCAAAAAACACATGTTTAAAAAACACATGTTCAAAAAACACAAACCCGGCAAAACATAGAGGAACGTCACAGGACCAAAGACCAATATATAGATGAATAATTGATTCATTAAGTTTTCAAGACAAAAAAAAAAACAACTTAGTACTAATCATTGTCTTCGTCTTCACCCTCAGCAGTCAGCACCAACCTCCTCAAAATCCTTCTCGCAGCCAAATCCTCCCTAGCAGCAGAGAACTCCCGTACTAAACAATCAAGAAGTAGTTCTTTTAAAAAAAAAAAACATCAATATAATAATTAAGAAACAATTACAGTTCCTGACAAAAGTCTCAAAAAAAAATAATTAAATATAAAGTTACATCATATCGGCATCAAATATCGACCGAAGTCGATGATACTTTACTCGAACTCTCAACCATGCTCTCTTCTATTTGATCTTCCACCCTCATATTCATATGTCCCCGCATAATTCATCGAGCATTGGATCCATTTTAGCTACAAAATCAAATGATTAAATAGGAAAAAAATGAAAACAAAAACTAACACATACCCTCATATAGAAATAAAAACTTATATACCTCCATAAGACCAATCTCTTAAGCATATTAATGCTTCAACAGTTCTAGGCTTCAAGGAGCTCCTATAAGCATCAAGAACTCGCCCACCATTGCTGAAAG
This sequence comes from Lindernia subracemosa, assembly GCA_028392965.1. Taxonomy (NCBI): domain Eukaryota; kingdom Viridiplantae; phylum Streptophyta; class Magnoliopsida; order Lamiales; family Linderniaceae; genus Vandellia; species Vandellia subracemosa. The sequence goes on from JAQPCC010000023.1 coordinate 889,310, forward strand.
CGGACTCCGAGGCCACCGTAGAGACAGGAATAGCTAAAATATCCATAGCCATCTTAGAAAGAATAGGGTATCGAAGCTGGTTTGTTTTCCAATAATCTAAAACGTTAAACTCCTTCACAAAGGGAATGAGAGGCTCTTCCAAATAAGCTTCAAGATCAGATTTTGCTGATACAGAATATCTAGTGCTAGAAAAGTTACAAAACGCCTACAATAACATAATAAATGTTAATAAAATCCTAAATAACATAACCGAACGACGAACTAATAAAATAATGATAAAATAAAAAAAATTACCATGATAAACTCATCTGAAGAAGACCCACCCATACTTGAACTTTCTTGATTAACAAATGAAGGTTGTGAAGAAGATTGGTTCTTGTACGAATTGAATAAGTCAAACAACTTTTCATTCAAAGCATCTAATTTAGCTTTTAAATCATCCTGGTACACTTGCCCATAACCCCATTCCACAAGTCCAAACTTGAATCGGGGATCCAATATCACAACAATAGTCATAATTGTACTTCACAAACTTTGCATACATTTTAATCGCCATATCTTTCATGAAACTTTCTGCCCTTGCTTTTTCCTCTACCAACACACCTCTCACTTTCAAAACAGTAGGGACATACAGATTTGCAGTTGGATATTGAGCTCCAGAAAAATCACAAGTGGCCTCATAAAAAACTTTCAAAAACTTGAACAATTTCTCAAGTTGTTCCCACTCTTCAGAAGATGGACAATGTATATAATTAGCATCCATCATTTGAAAATACATCAAAGCCTTCTTGTAATACAAAACACTCTCCAGCATAATGTATGTTGAATTCCATCGAGTGGGAACGTCTTGTCTTAAACCCCTTTTGCAATCAAGCTCAACTTTTTCCACGCAAGTTAAAAAACTTTGTTTCCTACTTTGGGATCCCTTACAATACTTCACGCTCTCTCTAACCTTATAAACAGCAGGCTCAATCATTTTAATGCCATCTTGAACAATCAAATTCAAGATATGTGCACAACACCTCATGTGAAAATAATCGCCGCGAGAAACCAAACTAAGTTCTCCCTTGAGATAAGTAGCCATACTATCATTCGAGCTAGCATTGTCCAATGTCAAAGTAAACACCTTCTTGTGAATTCCCCAGTCTTTCAGCAAGTTAAGTATTTTCATACCCATATTGACACCGGAATGATGAGGGGGCATAAATGAAAAACTAATGATCTTTTTCTGCAGGCACCAATCTTTATCAATGAAGTGAGCAGTCAAAGAAATATATCCATCAGTGGTTATCGAAGACCAACAATCCGACGTAAAAGCGATTTTCCCGGGAGTTGATTTTAACAACTCCATCATCCTTTCTTTCTCTTTACTATACATCTTAAGAATGTCATTTCTCAATGTATGTCTTGATAAGAATTTCACATCAGCACATAAGTACGAGAAAACATTCCTAATTCCATCGTATTCAGCAAATTGAAACGGAAGATCGTGTTTCACGATGGCAACAGTCAGCAGCTCACGAAACACATCATTATCAAATCGAGAATCTTTAGTAGACAGCGAACCAGAAGATTGCAGAATAAGTTGCCCAACATCCGCATAATTCTTCCGTTTACATGTTTTAAGATGGCGTTTAAGGTTCCCCGTACCCATTTTACTTTCAGCATTATAAGGCTGGCCACATTTCTTGCACTTGCACATCAAATCCCCATTCCCATCATTTTTACTAGGATCAAGAAACTCAAAATGCTGCCACACATCAGAAGTGAGCTTTCTAGTTCTTTTAGTATTCCTACTCGTACCTATTGTCACCGGCTTCACTCGCTTATTTGATGAATTCTTCTCGCACTCTTTAGGCTTCGCTGATTGGGATTGCAACTCCTCATCATCCAATATATCAACTCGATTAGAATCGTCCATAACAAATAACACCTAGCAATAATTGAAAATCATAAGAATATAAAAACAGAAAATATCAAATAGCTTAAAGGAGAAGAGAGAGGGCAGGGGGGAGATTACGCACGAGATTAAGGAGAAGAGAGAGGGCACTGGGCAGGGGGTTGGAGAGTACTGTAACGACCTTGGCAGATTAATGGTGCGCTGACTGCTGAGTAGATAGTTTGGGTGATTGTCTGTGTAATAATATTCTAATATTTTGTTTTGGCCTTTTGACTAATATATTAACAGAATATTGAAGATGCGAAGGAGAAAGATTTGGATTAATGAAGAAGAAGAAGACTTGGAGAAGAAGATTTGAGATGATGATGAAGGTAGAAATTAGGTTTACTTTCCATATGCAATGAACATCGTACGCTATTTTATTAACATAAGTATAAGTGGGCTCAGTAGCATTTAGTCCCATTTAATATTTAAGATATACTAAATACTAATAGTGGGCCAGCCCAAAGGTTAACCAACTCTGGCGAATGTGTGATTTGTGAAGCGGAATTAGGGTTTAATTACTAAGAATTAAATTAATGCTGGGAATTAATTAAAAATTAAATATGTAAATGGGTTAATGGGTTCATAAACGTGTTGATTTCGGGTTGATTTCGGGTTCAAAATCCAAACCCTAACCTGACCCAATTAATAATTGGGTTGGGTTCGGGTTAACCCATTTACTTAAACAGGTCGAAAACGTCAACCCAAACATGCTATTTTCGGGTGCGGTTCGTGTCGGGTTGGCGGGTCGGGTTAGTTTTTACCACCCCTACTATATATTCTAATATTGGAGGTTTAAAATATTATTGAATTTTATTATTATATTTTATATTTTTACTTGGAAGTCAAACACAATCCAAATTCTATAGTTCATATTTTGTTAAATGATGATGATTAACTTAGTAGGATTTCCAATATAGAAGTTGGAAAAATAAAATAAAAAAATAAAAGAAGGTTATAATTAATTTTATTTAAATAATTATTATTTTACTCCTCAAAATTTTTATTTATTAAACATCACAAATTATTTTTTTATTCTTCTATATTTAAAAATAATATTACACATATTAAACATTATATATTATAAATAACAAGTAATATTATATCTATTCTATTATCTATACTATTTATTAAGTATGAGTGGTGAATATAAACTGTTAATTGTTGTGTAAAGTTAATAACAATTTGACCTTTCTTTTTATAATTATTTTAGTATGGGTAATTACTCTTGTACTCCTTAATTTTTTATATATTATAATTTCATCCTTACAAAATTATTTAAATAATATTTTAGCTATTAAATATTATAAATTACAAATATATCAAATATAAATTAATGTAATGTATTTATATTTTAAGCATACGCATCGAGTGTATAATGAAATACTAGCTATATATTGTGCCTCAAGCCTTTTTTTTTAAACTGTCACTATTTAATTAATTTGGTATGTCAATTGACCTTTTATCTACGAATTAATAATTATTAAAAAATTAAAAATTATTAACTGTTGCGCTCTTTCCATCTATCTAGAGCCATCAAAACGGGCCGGCGGGACGGGCACGGGCTGGCCCGCCATTCGGCGGGCCTAGGGAATGGAAGCCCGCCCCGCCAGCGGGCCAAGGGCCCGACGGGCCTGGCCTGCCATCATAAAAAATATATTTTTTGATATTTTTTATTGTAAAATAAAAAATTATTTTTTTTTGTAATTATTCTTTTATTTATTTTTACAAAACCTTAAAATAAAATATATTTACACTTGATTTTTTATTCTAATTTTATCATCATAAATCAATTTTTCAAGATATATACAAATACTATTAAATTAAAAATGAATGTATGATTTCATTTGTAGTATAATTTGAAAATAACAATTAAAACATAAAAGTAATACTATATATTATAGCAGAGAGCGTTAAACGTTAGTATGTTTCATGCTTGAAATACTAAATATATATATATATATATATATATATACATACAGACATAGAGATTTGTACTTTATCGTGAGCACCCCGTGAGCACCACACACTTACTTTGCCTTTTTTCGATCCAAAACGAAATTTTTAGCCCAATGTTAATCATATCCCCCTTACACAACAACATGATGATGTTGTAAAACAGATTCATCTTCATAAAAACACGAAGAAGATCGATAAGAAGAATTTATTTAATATCACATCCGTGTGATGCTTCTTCGTATTTTTATGAAGATGAATCTGTTTTGCAACATCATCATGTTGTTGTGTAAGGGGGATATGATTAACATTGAGCTAAAAATTTCGTTTTGGATCGAAAAGAGGCAAAGTACGTGTATGGTGCTCATGGGGTGCTCACGATAGGATATGCAGCATAGCAAAATATTATAGACATATACTCCTTTATTCAAGAGATGTGCTTTATACACACTTGCCGAACTAAATAAACGACAGAAAACTAGTAAAGTTATTAAAAAAAATCGATTTCTAAACCTATATTTGCTATGCTACCCTATTAAACTGCAGCAGGTTGTGGTATGGCTTGACACAGAGGGCATGAACGCTTCTGTCGAAGCCACCGTGCTATACAGTCGTGATGATAATGATGCCCACATGGAGAAATCGTTCGAACATCACTCCTACGACTGTCTTCTTCTTCTTCTTCTTCTTGCCGACTCAAACTATCCAGGCAAATTGCGCATATATCCTCTTCACCACTATGATCGGTCACCTTCATGCACCTTGAAATCTCTTCCTCAGACATCCCTCGTGCTCGAAGACCGCCATCGCCAGCAGCGCCATCGGACGAAGTGATGATCACGGCCTCAGCGGCTGGACGGTCATCGCCTTGAATATGGTAATGATCTACGAGCCCTGGCATCAGATTCCATTGGTAAGGACGGTGGCGGCCGTCGTGATCTTGATCTACTGGCGGCGGCTGCGGATAAATCCTTCGCCGGGAAGGGTTATGGTGGAGGAGTACGCTGTTTCTTCGATCACCGTCAGCCATTTGGAGGGAGTTGATGGCTTTTTCTTAATTCTTTCTTAAACGTAAAAGTGATGACAGAATGACGAATGCTTTTCTTGGTGGTTTATATATATCCTATAGGAGTTTAATTGGACAATTCATAACCATAGATTATATGAGTAATACAACAACTAATCAACGGCTGTAAAGAAGTTAGCATAGATAACGAGGATCCATGGGTAAAATAGTAACTTCAGCATGGGGCATAATATGAAGATTGAAGGTAAATTGGTAAAACAGAGTCGTCGAGGGCAAAATAGTAAATTAAGGATAAAAATATGAAATGTTTGTCGACCACAGTGGGAGTCGAACCCACGACCTTCTGATCCGAAGTCAGACGCGCTAATCCACTGCGCTATGCGGTCTTATTTCTTTAAATTGTAAATATTGCTATTTATTTATATATTCTAAAATATGAAATATTAATTAAAATAAAAAAGTGGAAAAGCCTCGGTTATTTCTTCAACCTCCAGCTTGTGTGTTGTCAAATCTACGGCGGAGTGGGAAAGTTGGCGTTCCACGCGTGACTGACCTGAAGGCTTGCGCCACCCTTGGAGTCTAATGCTCCACCGTCATCTCTCGGCCGTGGCGGCGCAGAACACCGCTGGGGTTCAGGTAGAGAAGCACAGTTCGTTTGTTTTGTTAAATTGTTTTGCGGTCACTGCTTCGTGACTGAATGGTGGATATATGGGAGTTTTGTATGCAGAATTGCCAGATTATGATGATGATGATTACTATTATTATTATTTTTTGTATATAAATCTTCATGCCTGAAATCATCCCATCATAGACAATGCAAGAAAGATATCTGATGATGTGCCATCTATGTTGAGAAAAATTCTTTCAATCCATTTGTTTGTCGGACTTTATCAAGGTCCTTTGTCTGAGCCTCAAGGAATTAAGGTACTTACGAACGGGCGAATTGTAAGCTGAGAATGAACACCTTGCCTTTGTTTAATGAGTTATTTTCTATTGAAAATCACAATTCCTGAAAGAAGCTCTGTTGGTTTGATCCTGTCATGGTATCTACAAGTGGCGATGTACTGGCGGGTCCCCCGTCCCTCGATCCTGTCTAGTTTCAGGTATGCTTGGTAAATAGTAGCTATGCCTCATGGAGAAAATATCGAAAATGAACAAATGGTGAAGAGGAAGACCGAGCCGAGACATTTCTTTTGATATTTAATCCATCCCAGTTCTATTTTTTAGTGACTCGGAAATACTTTTCACGAATGAACCTCTCTGTTTGCGGAAAGGGTGTTCGGATATTCATTCTCATTTTGGAAGTTTTTGTCCTCTTTTTTTTAGCTGATGTATTGCGTGTTTGTGGCGGATGATGATAGGTTCGTCAAATCATTACCTATTTACCTTCACACGTCACATTTCGCTCGCTGTCTTAGGAAGGAGCTCCTTCCCATGGCGGGCTTAGTAACTCCAAACTTACGAGAGGCATCTGCTTTGCATGACGGAGTGACAGTTGCTGACATGCATTCAATCCGTACATGGGATTGGCCCGCGGTACACATTAAATTTGAATTTGCGGTTGAAAAAACATAAAACAAAGACTATACACTGCCATCGCTTCAGCTTTGTATACAAGTTTCATAAACTCATGCTATTATCTTTATTACATCTTCTTGTCTCGACATCCTCTGATCTTAATCTGAGATACTCAAAGTCGGTTTGTAAAGGGAGGTGACCTTCCCGTTTCTTCGGATCGGATGCTGTGGATGTTCCATTTGATGGTAAGTTTTTGCATATACATCCCTTGTAGTAACCAATAAGTTTGCAACTTATATTAAAATTGTTTCACAAAAATATGTAACTACTTAAACCACTTCTTAGGTAAGGAGTTAGTTCTTTGAGTTCCACTCCACTCACCCCGTATAAACAAACGCCCATGGAACTGTGGCTGTACTTTGGCTTCTGCTGAGCTAGCAAACAGTTCTTCTTCGTCAAGGTAGATAAGTTTTCCTTCGACTGTAATGTGGTTGATTGCACCATCCAACAAAAATTGTTTCATTTTTTTTTTTTTTCTCTACATACGGCATCATTTCAGATAGCCAAGCGCTACGTACGTTGAGTCGGCCCTTGATTACAGAAAGGACATTTGTTAAATTTGGCATCGGGCCCACACAGGAGGAGAGTTGACCGCATAAGTTGTGGGCTTCCATCCTAAAACCAATTGATGATAGGTGGAGTGATCCACCAACTTATATACTAGCCAATTCCACCCGAATTAATCGATGTGGAATACATGTGACTTATCTATCTCAACAACATTCCTATAGGTGGAGGGCGTCGAGGGCCCATTGACCATTTAACGAAGCTTAAGAACACTATCGAGTCGTGGGGCCCGCCCGATGCAGTGGTCTTCGCTGTCATGGGATGCCGAAGCTAACTCAGACTCTGACATGCCCATTAGTCATATGTTCTTTTATTGCAAGGACATGCCGCCGGCCCGGACCGTTCTGGGCCTGGACAAGATCGTCGGCGCGGACTACATGGGCTGCGTGGGGTCTGAGAAATGTCTGGGTGAAGTCAGAATCATCATTGGGGATTAATCATTAAGCATTATTAGGCTTGTCATTAAGAGAGTATAAATATATATCCGTTGCTCTCTAAATAAAAAATAATAACAACAAAATAATGTACTAAGTTGACGTTTGTGAACGTCTACAATCATTAAAGTAATGATAATATATTACAGAGCTTTTGGGATAAAAATGACCGCATAGCGCAGTGGATTAGCGCGTCTGACTTCGGATCAGAAGGTAGTGGGTTCGACTCCCACTGTGGTTGAGACTTTTGTCATTTTTTTTTTACCTTTTTACCCCTCATATTTTGTGATGTTTGACTATTTACCCCTCACATGCCCAATTTGATTAATCCATCGTAATAAAAACATAAAATGGCTAAATTGCATATAATTCATTCATGGTTTAAAAAATAAACACTAAAATCAATATGGTTTGTAAATAGCATAAAATACTCTCGTGGTTTAATTAATTATGCGTTCCTTGTCATTTTTATCCCCTAATTGGAGGATACAATGCTATGTTTTAGACACGGTGTGGATACGGTACTAAGTTTTTAGACAACACATGAGAGTTTCACGCAATAAAAAAAAAACAGTAATACGCATTTCAGTATATCCACATGGAGTAAAACATAATTTACACAAATAAAATTGACAAACAATCATATTTTGATCCCAAAAAAAAAAAACAATTCATGCATCAAGTATCAACTCAAACTTAAACAGCATATATGAGATTAAAATAAATCATACCAACTCAAAATTAATAGCGGATGAATAAACAAGATCATCTAATATGACCTTAACAAAGCTATGCTACTTGTCAATCGACTTTATTTAACATTTCATATAAAAAAAAAAAAACAAAAACAAAAAATCATCTACGAATAAAAAGGCATCATAATGTAATAGCTGCTGATGGTGAGTTCAAGACCATAACACAGCTGCAGCCGCCACGAACAAAGCAGCCGCCACCATCGCCGCCCCCTTCGCCGGCGACGCCCCGGCGCCCGACCTCCCCTCCGTAGGCAATATCGGGAACTGATCCGGCGAAGGCATGACGCACGTCTCCCCGTTGAACGTAATCTTCCGAGGAAAAGCCCATCCGTTCCTAAAGCTGAATTCCCCAACTTCTTTCCGCAGTATCATCTCCGTCTGGACGTTTCCGTCCTTCCCCGACCGTAATAGCATGTCGTTGTAATGCTGAATACCGTAGAACATCCCCGTGTTATCTGAAAAAACACACATGCCACGTCAGCTTCGAAAAAAGAAAACGACGAGGGAGGAAGGCGGCCGGCCGAGGAGGGTACTTACTTACGTAGCCGTAGGTGTTGAGGGGCTTGTAGTTGAAGCTGAAGACCTGGGCGACGCCGTCGAGGTTGGGGTGGACGACGACGACGTTCCACTCGCTGTAGTTCTTGGCGTAGTTGAGGTTGGTGACGGTCATCTTCGCTCGCCAGTACTCCTTGTAGCTCTGCTTGACGTGCCAGTGGACTTTTATCGGGCACATGTGGTACGAACAGCGGAGGACGGGCTTCGGCGGCTCGTCGTCCCGCTCCATCTTTATCATCGGGGGCAAGTCTCCGTCCCTACTAAGAAAAAAAAAAAATTCATTTTCGAAAACGAAAAAATTATAACTTTGCAGTGCAAACTGAAAATGGTAGGAAAATATAATAAAAGGACTAGCTGCTTTTTTTTTTCGAAGTTAGGGGCGTCAGTTTCAGGACACCCAAGTGACGAGGTTGTAACTTGAGGACGCTAGCAAGTTAAGGACACGATGCGTCGGAAATCTGATTGCATACTTAAATTTTAAAGTTGGCGTCCTTATATTGCAACACGGTAAGTTGGGTGTCCTGAAAAGTGCCACGGATAAATCATCCACAAATAAGCAACTACGATGACACGGAAATTAGGTTTCCGACGAATTTCGCGTCTGCTTCGATTCTGAAAGTTAATGTCCTTAAATTGCAACTCCCTAAGTTTGAAGTCTTGAAAGTGTCAACCCCTAACTTATATAGGACGGAAAAAAGGGGTAGTTAGGCCTGAATAAAATTTCATAAAAATCGGAGGTAGTTCATACCTAACGCATTTGGAATCGCCGACGCCCCGACAGCCACAGCTACACTTCGGGCAGGCAATGATGGTCTTGTTGTAAAAAGCTGACAAAGAAACACAGCACGTAGGCACCGCCGATGCCCTGAACTGCGAGTACGAACAAGTCACGTTCCACGTCGCTGCATCCATACATCAAATCATCCCACAATCAAAATCCCCGAAAAAAATTCATATATATATATTCGAATCAACCTCGAATCGTCCCACCCTATAAGCCTTGTGGGGTTCCACTCTAAAAGCCAATTGGCAATTAGGAGGGAGTAACCCACAAGCTTATATACAAGTGACCCATCTTCGAATTACCCGATGTGGGATTGGGTTTGATACCCATATATATATATATATATATATATATATATATATATATATATATCTATTATACCAACAGCTTGTGTGTTTCGACGCCCTTGATCTTCGCTATACTTGGTGGGCGGGACTTGGAAGGGCTCCCCGCACGTATAGCCCGCGACCCCTAGGCTGAAGTTCCCCGGGATTTGAGGCGCCAAAGTGCTCTCCGAGCCGACGAGCATGGACAGCCCGGCGATGTGGTTTTTAGGGCTTTGGTTCATGGAAGAGAGTACGCCGCCCTTGCAGCAGTTCTTCTCCTGCCTGTTGTAGGGGGCGCTCGGCAGGAGGTCGATTATGACGGGCGACTTCTCGCAGCTGTGGGGGAATGCCCTCCCTTTGAACGCCGAGCAGTTCCCTTGCTCCGTCGCCTCCGCCCCTAATATGGTCCATATGACTTCGTCCCCCGGCCAAGTCCACCGCAGCTTCCACCCTGGGCTTTCGATGTGCCGGAAAAGCTGGTAGTTTACTATTGATAGCCCTACCTTCAAAAACAAAAAGAAAAAAAAAGAAAAAAAAAACTATCATTACAGCACAAATTGTAAATTCATTACACAGCAGCCCTAAATCTGAGTATGAGAGACTAAACCCTAAATCTCTCTCACACACACACAAACACACACATATATATATATATATATATATATATACTTACATTCTGTGTACCATCGTCATTATCTTGCACAACGTCCCATCTTATGGTAATGTTTCCATTAGGGTCCAAGGGATCGTAGCCATCTGCAATTCATCCCAATATATATATATATATATATGTATGTATAAACAAACACACACATATATACTTTCGAACAGTTTACACACAATCATAGATAAACAAAACACACATTTATATATGCGTATAGATGTCTTTGTGTAATAAAGAGTATTGAGAGCTATAAAACTCACTAGCAGGCGAGACAAAGAAGGAGCTGGCGAGGAAGAGGAGCGGCGGTAAGATGAAGAATCCTTTGACGACCGATCTGTGGTTTTCATCGGACGGAAGCCCGCGTGAGATCCATCCCATTTTTTTTTCCCTCCTATTGAATAATTAAAACCCTTATAAATTTATATATAATAATCAGTCTTCTCAGCTGATATATTTCTAATGCATCACAATTAAGGTAGAAAAAATGGCAAATAAGAAAACCCTACACGGCTGTGAATCTCAGTGAAAGGAGGAAAAGAAAAAAGAGAAAAAGAAAAAAAAGTGTTGATGTGTTCCTTCAGTGTGACATATTTAGTAATCTTGTCTTAATTTATCTTTATTTCGAAATAATTGACCGTTTAATAAATTTGGACAAGTCTCTTCTTGCAGATGAAAAAATGGTAATATATTGGAAAAGATAAAAACGACGACGTACGTTATTTTCCTCTCTTACCATTAAACTAAGGAGTACTACATTACATAGCCATGAAACAAGGGGGTGTGCCAAGAATGTGTCTTTGCTGAAAATTAGCATTCAAATGTCACGCTTTTTGTGGTTGCGTGATGGATTATGATTAATGGATTAATATATATATATATATATATATATTTATTTTCTCAACTTATGGGGCGTCCATTCCTTTTATTAATTATTAATTCAAGTTTTAAATCTTTGATTCCCATTTTCCATTTTTGCTTTGCCGTTATATTACATTTAATGTCAATTAATGATTGCTATAATAGCTTTTGATTTTTGCTAATTGGATGGTTCACCAACTTTTATCTCTTTCCTTTTTTTTTTTGCATTATGTGCTCTATCTAGAAAATAAATAAAGTGAGAGAGTGAGTGAATTACACGAAAAAAAAGAAGAAATCTTATTGTAATTTTTTATGTTAGAAAAAAAAAAAAATTTAATCGGCCAAACCTCTATATAGTTAGAGTAAAGATTATTTATGGGTCATGGGCTGCGTTAGTTACTATGGGATCCACCCGCCCGCTCCATATCCATATCCGATGGGTTAGCGGGTTTCGATTCGAACCGATTTATTTTTATTAATATTTATTTTTTTATTTTCTGCAAGTAGGTAAGAAGACTTTCGCATATATATTGACTATTTTAGTTAAAAAGGAAACGATATAAATCGGAAAAGGAAGTAAATCAGTATTGTCGGCTTCATACAGGCAAAGAGTATTCTTGCCTAATTTTCTTCCATCTTTCTCTCCTTCGCAAAAAAGAAAGCTTCTATGATTCATTAAATCTTCCTTGAATATTCATCGATCCTTAGCTAAGATCTTCCACGGTTAGTCAAATCGATCGAAAAGTTCGGCGGGAGCTGCGATTAGAATTTTAAGCTTCGGAAACATTTGGTATTTTTTTCTAGGGATTTGATCTTTTGTGACAGTAGGACGGTCGAGATTGGAGGTGCCTGGTAATGTGCTTAACTGCTTTGGTGTGTATCTGTTTGCTTCTATTAGGTTCAATCTAGTTCACGCGCTTGTATTACTGTGTTTAGTCCCTTCTGCGTGTAGCTCGATTGGTGCATTTTGTTCAAGTGGTTTGGATCCGTTTTCCAATTTGGGATTTGGGGATTCCTGGGAAAGCTAGTTCTAGTTTATGTATCTGTGTCGAATGGGTCATTTTGATGAGCTTTTAGGAGAAGTATTAAATCAAGAGCTCTGGCCTATAACCGATTGGAATTAGGTGGATTAGCCTCTTTTTACATATACGGAATTGGGTTGGTCTGATTTCTCTATGTGGGACAAACGATCTCAATCCTCAGCATTTACGTTGTTTCTGTATTGCATAACGATCTGTCTCCTTGTTAGATTGTCTGAGTCTTGATTCATGAAATCGTTAAACTCCTTTGCTCCTTGTTATGAAATTCTTCATGTTTCCCTGTGTGACTGAGAGGTTCACGCATTCTTTACAATCTGCTTCTGAAAAGGTGCGGCTAAACAAATGTTTTTTGATGAATTTCAGTCAAATGTTTTGAGACTTTGGGCACGATACAAAGGCTTTTACTTTCGGTATTACTTCTGTAATTTCATTTACACTGTCTGCATTAGACATAGAAGGAATTATCAACTGATGCTATTATAACATTTCAGAACACTGACTACCACAAGAAATCAACAGTACGTGAGATTTTGAGTTGATTTTTCCATGTCACAAGCTGCTATGAGTAATTTTCCTGGAGATGCTCTGCCAGGTTTGCTCTCTCTCTCTCTCTCTCTCTCAGCTTTTGCACTAGAAAACTTAACGGTAATGCCTATAGATTTACCTGGTTAGTTCTTTATTCACTTTATCATTCCAGGATTCTTGAATCATGCTTTATACAAAGAACTTTGGCACGCATGTGCGGGGCCACTTGTCAATGTTCCACGTGAGGGAGAACGGGTTTATTACTTTCCACAAGGACATATGGAGCAGGTTTTTCGTTTTTCTATCATTCGATTGCAATTCTTTGAAAGTTTTTCCTTTATTTTGTATCGTGGTCTACGTTAGGCTGCTAAACTTTATTTTTCGTAATTTTTTACTCTTAAGGCCATTTGAGATTACCAGCACACTCATATATTTGTAATTAATGTGGCTTTTTCTTGCAGCTGGAAGCATCTACACACCAAGAATTGGACCAGAAACTTCCATTATTCAAACTACCTAGTAAAATCCTATGCAAAGTGATGCACGTCCATCTTCGGGTAGAGTTCCTTATCTTGTTAACCAAGTAATTATCATGTATTTTTTGGCTGCTTATGTTAAAGTTTCTACCCATGTCATCACAGGCTGAACCCGAGACTGATGAGGTTTATGCTCAGATAACATTGATCCCCGAACAAGACGTAAGTCCTTTCTCCAATCTACTGCTTTTAAAGCCAGTTTCCTACTCGAGCAAGAGAAACTTTGTATAGATCAGAAAACTGTTCAGTTTAGAGGGAAACACGGACTGAAATTGTATAGCACTTGCTGTCGGAACATTTTCCTCAATTTCTATTTTAGATATTCCCCACCTTTTTTGCTAAATAAAATTTTTTGCACATTCACATTGTGATATTTTATTTGGTGGATCAGCAAAGCGAGGTCACAAGCCCAGATCCTCCTCTTCCCGAGGCTTCAAGGTGCACTGTTCATTCGTTTTGTAAGACTCTTACTGCTTCTGACACCAGCACGCATGGTGGGTTCTCGGTATTAAGAAGACATGCTGATGAGTGTTTGCCTCCACTTGTAAGCATTTTTATTTCTTCTAATGGCAATTGCTGCTTTTTTTTCCTTTACTTGCTAGATTGACAGGTTTTTAAATCTTCACAGGACATGTCTCAGCAACCACCATGGCAGGAATTGGTTGCTTCTGATCTTCATGGCAATGAATGGCACTTTCGTCACATTTTCCGAGGTCAGAACCTGGCTGGTCCATGAACTCCTCATATCGAATGTGAACTATTTGAACCATTTCCTTGATTTTCTTCATCCATATTTTCGAGCAGCTCAATGCTGATGTCCTATTATTTTCTTCATATCACGTATTTTAGCAATAGCCAGCTTCTTTGGCTTTTCCCTCTGTCGTTTTGGTATAAATGTGAATACATTGCACGAGGAATGATCTAAAAATAAAACAGCTGCTCAGCACCTTCAAAAGTTTGAAACTCTGATGTGGATCACCACTGTTATTAGGTCAACCAAGACGCCATTTGCTGACCACCGGATGGAGTACATTTGTTAGTGCAAAGAAGTTAGTGACAGGAGATGCATTTATCTTCTTGAGGTTTGTGGATAGCTACTCTTTTTTATATGAGGCAACTGGCATGTAATAAAACAATCATTTATCAATCTTCGCAGAGGAGAGAACGGGGAACTTAGAGTTGGTGTTCGGCGACTTATGAGGCAACAAAATAACATGTCTTCTTCTGTGATATCGAGCCATAGCATGCATTTGGGAGTTCTTGCTACTGCATCACATGCCATCTCCACTAGAACCCCTTTCTCAGTATATTATAAACCAAGGTTTTTGAGTTTTCTCTTCTGATTGCTAATTTTTTTTAAATCCTTAACTCGTAAGTTTCTCTCGGCGTACTGATAATGTTGTACCTTAACCATTACTATGGCATAAATGGCAAGTTTCTTTGTAATGCTTTGACACTTTCGATAAACATAAGAATCACGTTCTCATAGGCTTGCTCGTCTTATGCATGCACTGAAATTTTAGGCTGTGACTTTTCTTTTGCTGCATAAGAGTTGCATGGCTTGATATTTGTGATCCTTGATATTCAACCAATCCATGACTTTCTGGTCTATTCTGCGTATTATTGCTCAATTGCTGTATTCTGACGTCACTGTACTTAACTATGACAAACTATTGTCAGGACGAGTCGGTCAGAATTCATAGTAAGTCTAAACAAGTATCTTGAAGCGAAGAATCACAAGCTATCAGTTGGGATGAGATTTAAGATGAGATTCGAAGGTGAAGAGGTTCCTGAGAGAAGGTAATCGTAATACCACTGCCATAAGGATTTTGATATGGATGTCTAGAGTTTTTACAGTTAAGAAAGTTACTTATGAACCTTATCCGTGATGTAATATTTTCATTTTTGCAACTTAATGCAGCTTTAGTGGAACAGTTGTTGGTCTTGGAAATGATGACACGTCGTCTCACTGGACCGATTCTGAGTGGAGAATTTTGAAGGTGACTCTATTTATTTAGTATTTGCAGCACCCTCTTGTAGATCATCGATTCATAATCCTCCTAAAAGAACTATGAAAAAGCTGCATTTCCTTTGAAATTTTGATTTGCTATTTTTATATTATTCTTATTTTAGCCTTCATATATACTCAAATGTGTATCCATCTAGGTTCAATGGGACGAGCCTTCCTCAATCCTACGCCCAGATAAGATTTCGCCTTGGGAAACCGAACCACTAATTGCATCCATTCCTCCGAATTCACAATCCCAACAACATAGGATCAAGCGGACCCGCCCATCTATTTTGCATTCGCCTATGCACCAGGGTGTACCCCCACTTGGTATTATTACTATGTGAAGTTTGCATATGTCAGATAATCTATTTGCTGTAGTCTCTGTCTGATAAAGAACTACTTCCCTCGATAGGTGCTTGGAAATCACACGTCGGGTCTCATCTTTCCTCCTCAGTCAAAGATCCACCGCTTGCAAAGGACCTCAACGACTCCCCTAAACTCAATGCTCTTCGCCAAGATAGTCGAGTAGAAACCGAGGCAGAGTCTCTCACTCCTGTAAGTGGAAAGAAACAGAGAAATGGCTGTAGGTTATTCGGGATTGAACTGGTCGATCATTCGAATTCCCTTGGCTCTCAACTGAATATCGAATCCCGAGAACCCGTGGAGGAATCCCGCATCCTTACAGACGCCGTGTCCGAACACTCCGATCCATCGAACGGTAATAATCCATCCGATGTTCCCTCCATTAGCTTCGATCCCGATAAATCTTGCCTGAGATCTCCTCCCGAGCCACCTGCCAGGCAGATTAGGAGCTGCACAAAGGTAATATATCTTCTTTTTTCTTGCATGATGCAATCAGCATGGAATCATACATAAATCCTACGTGTTTCTTACAAATTCGTCTTAGGTTCATATGCAAGGACTCGCCGTTGGACGAGCGGTCGATCTGACCAGATTCAGTTCTTACGAGGGCCTGCTCAAGAAACTCGATGAGATGTTCGAAATCGCAGGTGAACTCTCGGGATCGATGAGGAAATGGCAGGTCATCTATACCGACGATGAAGATGATATGATGATGGTCGGAGACGATCCATGGCAGTTAAGTCAAATCACACTTCTATATCGACAACGCTAACACATTCTGCTCGAAAAAAAACGGAGATTTTTTTTTAACACTGTGAGATTGATATGCAGTGAATTTTGTTCGATGGCGAAGAAAATATACATATATACGGCCGAAGAAGTCAAGCGACTATCTCCCAAGATTAAGCTTCCTTCGGCCGACGTTAAATCCGACGAGCTCCTCCGTAGTGATATGGTGATTATTGGAACTGAAGAACAGTCGTCTAACTGAAAATTCAAAGCTGTGTTTCTATTTCAGTCATTGTATAAGATGAACAGTAACTAATTGTCTGTTGATTCCTGCCATCCATCATATTGACATTATTACAGTTTACACTTGAAATACAAATATGTTCGTGAGCTTAGAAAAAAGTTCAAGAACTATATTTATTTACTTAATTAAATAAAAAAATACGAAAAATATGCCAAAAAAAATGATTTCTTGATGATTTATATCGTTATTTCCCTTTTTTGATATTATTTTAATGAAAAATCTGTATCTTCCTTCCAGCTGGTCTCTCGCTACCTCACAGCCACAGCGCCGCCACGACCACCGCCGTTCGTTGCCGCTTCATATCCTCAATCAATATCACAGATTTCGACAACCTTGTACGCCGTTTAACCACCGGAGGATGGAGGTTGCACTCTCGGCGGCGAGTGTGAGACCTATTCTAAGCATCAGAAATCACCCTAATTCTCTCTCCGTGTTCAATAAAATCAACCCCATGCCATCGATTTCGTTGCCTACTAAACTGTCAGGTATTTGTTAATTTCATCTACTTTTTTGTTGTTTTTTATGTTGTTGTTTCTTACCTGCTACCCATACTCGCCCACTGTGTCGTCTTTGTGCTTGTGTGAAGCTTATTGATTGTGGGCTGAAGGTATTAGCAGCTGGAAGTTTCATATTAGCTGAAATATTGCCATGTGTTGTAGCTTGTTAGTGACTTCTTTTGTAAGAAAAATAGGATGTTTTATTGCTAGTATCCATCTATCTACAGGAGTATGGTCAGATAATTTGTGGTTGATAGTAAAATATCTTTGTTAGGCGTTGATTTTTTTACTACTGATGAGTGAGGAATGATTTACAGAAGATGTCCAATGCTTTGAGTGATGTCAATATGCCTTGTGTAAAGCTTTAATCCCTCCATGAGATGCTGCTACTTTCACTTTGAGATGCAATAGTTTTACAATTCTGAATATACCGTATTCGTTATCAAGATAAATGGAGATTTAGAGAAGCGAGCATTTGAATTTGAAAAGTTGTTTGTTTTGGTTGTATCTTTTCAATGCAGGCATTGCATTGGCATGTAAGGGAAATAGAACATGCACTTCACTTGTCACTGCGGCTGTTAATAATACAACTGATACTAATATCGAATCGGCCCAAGAACATGTGTATACAAGCACTCATCTCAGAGACGATAGTAATAGAGGAGGGTCTAAGAATACTGATGATGAAGTATTGGATGATCACAAAATGATTCGGATTTGCGACAAGCTAATTAATGTGTTTATGGTAGACAAGCCAACGCCGACTGATTGGAGAAGACTGTTAATTTTCAGCAAAGAGTGGGATAGTATTCGGCCTCATTTCTATAAGAGATGTAAGGACAGAGCTGATAGTGAGAGTGACCCAGGAATGAAGCATCAGTTGCACAGACTTTCGAGGAAGCTAAAAGAGGTACCGTCCTTTTTGTTGTAGCATATGTCTGGGATAAATGATGTAGTGATTTTTAGGACGAATATCGAATTTATAGCCAAGCCTTTGAATTATCCACTTGTTTTTAGCTAATTCTTCGTCATTATTTGGCGATGCTGCCTTGCATAAACATTTTTTGCTATGTGTTCTTGAGCTGCAGTTTATAGATTTTCATGTGCTCATTTGGAGGAACTAACACGGAAATCTTGTCCTAGATTGATGAGGATGTTCAGAGGCATAACGAGCTTCTTGACACAGTTCGAAGTTCAGCTTCAGACATCGGTGAGATAGTGGCTAAGCGTCGTAAAGATTTCACCAAAGAATTTTTTGTTCATCTTCACACGGTAGCAGAATCATACTTTGATGATCCAGCTGAACAAACTGGTGAGAGCTTGATTTGTTTCTAATGGCTCCATTTAATAATGATGATTATATGTCAATGATTACTAAAGTACTGTTTATCAAACAATCCGTGTACATTTTCACTATCCTCGATAAGCTTTTTGTAAGGAATGTTTTTTGTCGAAGAATGATATATGTTCTAGCAATTCTTGCAGCACATCTGAGACTTTTTTTATTGTTATTTTTAAGCAAATGTAAATTTGTCAACTTTTTTCTGTGATTAATCGAATGAAGCTGTGGCAAAACTTGGGAACACATGCCTAGCTGCCGTGCAAGCATACGACACCGCAACGGAAAGCATAGAAGCCCTCAACGCAGCCGAGCTTAAATTTCAGGACATAGTCAACTCACCTTCCGTGGAAGCTGCCTGCAAGAAAATTGATGACTTGGCAGAGAAGAACCAACTCGATTCAGCATTGGTCCTCATGATCACAAAAGCCTGGTCTGCTGCTAAAGAATCAGACATGACGAAAGGCGAGGTAAAAAAAAAAGATAAAATTAGTAAGAAAGAAAACTTCTCAAAGATGATTATCATACTATGCTTTTCGTCTTTGTCTTTAAACAGGTAAAAGACGTATTGTATCACTTGTACAAAACCGCAAGAGGAAATCTACAGAGACTTATGCCTAAGGAAATCAGGATACTAAAATATCTTCTCACTATTGAAGATCCCGAGGAGTGGATGAGTGCTTTAAATGACGCTTTTACGCCCGGCGAAGAACTGCAAGGACCTGATGTAGACTGCCTTTACACGTAGGTGTATTACTATTGCAAGAAGTATCTATGAAAATCTCAAAGTCACAAATCTTCATTTACTTTTTAACAGAACGCCAGTGGAGCTCCATACATGGATTACGACTGTGGTCGATGCATACCATTTCAGCAGAGAAGGCACACTGATAAGGGAAGCTCGGGACTTGATGAATCCGAGGCTTATTCAGAAACTCGAAGAATTGAAGAAGACAATCCAAGACAAATTCATGTGAGATCAGATGATACGTTTCATCACATGACAATGATGGAAGACGGAAAGCTCGGGAGAAGGGAACAAAAAACAACGTATTGCATTCTTGAAAGTAGATGTAATGAAAATCACATTGCAGCAGATAGATATGAACACAATCCTCTTCACTGACAGTGCTGTAATAAGCCATTGATGATTAAATATAGGACTTTGCCTCTATTTATGATGACCAAGCTGTGGGTAAAGTCCTAAGACGTGCTCCTCCATGAAATCATGCCTTGTCAAGATCCCAACTATCGGAGGTCTCTGCAATATTGTTTTTCTCATCAGATATAGATATCTATTTGCGTTTTTCTTGAAAGAAAATACAGGGAATCAAGAGAAATTGGCTTCCGACGTACCCCAGGAGTTTTCGGAACGACGCAGAGGTGCCTGAGCCCGAGCTCCCGAAAGAGCAGAGCGGCCTTGGCGAGAGACATGGTCTCCACCACAGTGTAAGGAGACGTATTCGTAATAGGATGGAGATCGACGTACATCTCCATCTCCTCGTCGCTCAGCTCCACGTCCTCCACCTTGAGCCCCTTCCCCAGCCCGGGCTTAGCAAAGTCGAAGGCGTGAAAAACCCTCAAAAGCTCCGACCCCGACAGAACCTTATTCTTCGTAAACTTCCTCCTCATCATCAAGACAAGAAGATGGGCCCGCAGGACCAACCCGCACAGCTCGGGCGCATCAGACAAAGGAGGATCGTCTATTACAGGGAACCCATTATGCCCCGTCATCCTCAGCGCATGCATTATATTCCCGACCTTCTCCACTCCCGAAAACGTAAGCAGAGGCCCCGAGCAGACATCCCGAGCGACCAAATGCCTCATGTATGGCTCCGCGTGAGCCTCCATGAAGGGAAACCCCTTCATTACAACGATCTGGTCGTAAACCCCCCTGTTGAAGCTGTCCGCCACTGTCTTCGAGATGAGCAGAACTAACATGACCATGGGCAGCATCAGAAGGTTGTTAGTGAGCTCCAAGAGTATGACGCAGAGAGACACGGTCATCCTCATGGTGCCACCTAGGAACGAGGCTGCCCCGAGGAGGGCGAAGACGCCTATGTCCAGGTCTGACAAGGAGCCCAGCAACCTCCCGGTGAGGCGGCCGTAGGAGGAGCCGGCGAGGATGACGGGGATGAAGAGCCCCGAGGGTATGGCTATGCCGTAGGTGACGATGCCCAAGGAGTACATCCCGGCAAAGAAGACGATTAGGGTGGAGATGTGGAACTCGTTTCTGTTCTTGTTGCTGAATAGGTTCCGTATGGCGTCATCGTTCGTGTTGAGGAAGAGGGAGGCGAGGTCGTTGTAGTGTCCCGGCGGGCACTGAAAGTTCTTGTAGTTTCCCGAGCGGCCGACCGTGGGGCACTTTCCCTCCAAGCCAGGGGGGCAGGGGGTGCACCGGGCAAGCCATGGGAGGCCATAGGCACAGCATGAGGTCAGGAGGGAGATTGTGACGACGAGGAGGACTTTGAAACCTCGGCCTTTCCTGACGTGTTGGAGGTAGCTGTAAGAACAAGAAAGATGGCAAGTCGGCCGAAGCTATGGCAATTTCTGTGAACTTACTCATTGACGATGGTGTATGTCCGAAGGACCTTGTCAACGAGGTAATTGTACAAGCTCCCCAGAAGCCCGCCGAGGACGCCGATCAGTACAACTGCTAGAAGGTCCGCCGTGTTGTAAAAGGGCTTAAACGAATCGACTTCGAACATGATCAGACCGCCTTGTCCGAACAGCCCACAGTTGCCATTGCTGCAGAATTGTATGAAAGATCTCAGCACCACCGCCACAACAGCCGTCGTGAAGAACGTTCTCCACAGAAGAGCACTCCGCCACCTATCACAATTCGTTGATTAGGGGGGGGAGAGAGAGAGAGAGAGAGAGAGAGAGAGAGAGTACCACGAGGCGGCTTCTTCCAAAGCGAAAAGAACACCACCCACGGGCGCACGAAAAGCAGCGGCAACGCCAGCAGCAGCCCCACAAGTGATCAAGTCTCTTCGGTCCCTATCGTTCTTGAAGTATCTGAGCCACTTCCAAGTCAGATGATACTTCCGCGAACCACCCTGCCCGAGCAAGTTAGCCAGGCACGCACCTGTGTGCACCATCGGGCCTTCCTTCCCGACAACGAACCCAGCAGACACGCCCAAGATAGAACCAAATATCTGCAAGAAGATGGCATACATCATCTCAACGTTTGCAAGGAGTTGAATGCCGTAATGACTGAGACTTAACAGCACCTTGACGAATAGGGTATTCGGAGCCAATATGGAATGGGCATCTATACCGTTGAGATAGGCTTTGACCTCGGGTATGCCCGACCCAGCTGCCGCAGGCGCGATGAACGCACAAAGAACTGCGGCGACCGTGGCTAGCAGCACGTTAAGACCGGCGAACGCTGCAAACGCCTGAAAGTATCTGCGTTCGATTATTACGAAGATCCATCAGACAAAATCTCATTCCCACATACGATGTTAGAAGAAACTGAAGCACTTTGGCTTACTTTTCCCTAAGCATCAAGTTGTTAGTGAGCAGAAGCTTGAAGCCTGCGATATTCTCGACCGCGAGGTTATTGAAGAAGCCGACGAGGCCCGTGAGCACTCCGATTAGAAGGGCGAGCGTCCATTTCAAGAAGACGTACTGATATATTTCGATCTTCTTCCTCGACCTCCAATCTTGCTTGATCAGTTCGTTTTCGATCGGCCTGCGAAAAAGCACAGAGAAGAGAAGAGAACCTCAGGGCGGGGTGAAACGTCAGCTGATGGCTGCTCTTATTAGATCATATGGATACACAGTAAGAGAAGGAAGAAGAACAAGCCGAGCGAGGACATACTCATAATCAAGGCTTTCAATTGGATAAACCTTTGATCCAAAAATGGCAATCTGAGAAGTATTGTTGACTCTGCTCCTCATCGACAGCAGAGGCTCTCTATCAGACGAAGCATTGCTGCTTCCTCTCCTCGTCAAGGCATGCCCATCGTCCTCTATATCGCCGCCGTCCCCTCCATGATTATACTCCACGTCGCCGCCGCCGGTACTGCGATCCATATAAAAGGGACAGTACGTCTATGTAGTTGAGGTGGGGTTTGATGATTTTCTTGTTTTTTGACTTATTATGTTCGGACCATACGAGGAAGGAAGGAAGGAATGATTCATTCAAGATGGTAACTGAGCTTCAATCTGCGCACATATACTCGTCGATGCTTCTGGCCCCGTCTGAGCTTCAGTAATTCATTTCCTTTTTATTTTTTATTTTTTTTATTATAATTATTGTATTTGTTCGATTGTTGCAAATGGACGAGGAAAGAGACGTGTTTGATAGGCTGTGGTGTGGTGGGACTGTGGGGCCATGTGGAAGTATGTCTTCGCTGTTGGTGAAGACGTTTTTAGCATTATTTTTATTTAATTTTATTCGATTTCTAAAAGAATTTAATGTGTAGTCTAATCTATTATTCCCCACATATCTATTGGAAAATATTATAATGTTTCTTTTTTTTTCTGAATAAATGGAATTTTCAGGTTTTCTTATCTGGTGGTGTTTGGTATTATCTGGTTTGTAATGTATATTGGAGAGGGAGACCACATGCCACCATAATTTTTGGATCTGTGCCATGTGAAAGGATTAAATTTGAAAATAAAAAAGAAATAAATAAGATAGAAATCATAGTCATGCGATTGTAAAACTTATAGCATAAAGCAAAGTATAACCTTAATAAAACAAAGAAATCATATTAAAATTAATAATTTCGCCTTCATAATGACTAAACTCATGTTATTAACAATATCTTGGCGATGATTTCTGTAGTTTTAAATCATTTAGTTGAATTTTAGTTGCAATAACGTGCACGCAATCAGTTTGCAAATTGCATAAACTTTATTTTTTGTAATTCGGAGTTTTGAAGGAACACTTGACCACACATTTAATCAAGAAAAAAAAAACGAATATAACAATGAAGATATTACCATCAGTAATGAAGCCAAGCTCAGAGTATTTATTTGTTCTTCACTTACATATTAAAACAAAAAAAACATTAAGATTCATGGTGTATATATTGCAAATAATTATGCTTTTCTTGAATTTCTTCTTTCAATTTCTTTTCAAATTTTTGAAGAAAAAAAAAAAAATTGGTGAAAGACTCCTTTTTTCAATGTCGATTTACTCATTGAAGCTTGAAAAGAAATCCACCACAACCAACCAAACTTTGAGATAAATTTCCGCCAAAAACCAAAGGTGGTGTAGAAGAAAAAGCAACTCAAACCACTCTCTCTAAAAATAACAATAATAAAAAAAAATCAGAAAATCATTGTTAAACCACCTAAATCCTTTACAAATGAGTCTTTTTTCAATCCACCACAAAAATTTTACAAATGAGTCTTTTTTTCAATCCACCACAAAAAATTGCTTCCACCACCATGATCATAGGCCTCTCCCAAGAGGGCTAGGCGAACCAGGCGGACTCAAGTGCCTGTCGGGATCAAACAGGCTAAGTTCAACAAAACCTACTTCGTTAATCGGTCGAATCGACGAGTCTTGGTTAGGGCTATCAACCAAATGTCGATCTTCGATGGTTCGATTAGCCATTAACGATACAAAGTCATCATCATACTCATTATATCTTCTTCTCCTTTGAGCCTCAAAACTACTTCTATGAAGATTCCTCAGAGATAAAGAATCTGCAATAGGTAGGTAAGCCAGCAACCAAATACCAATCCCAGCACAGATGAAAAGGGAGAGAAAAGCCAAGAAAGTTATCGCATCGAACAGAGCTTGTCCCGGTTTGGACAGAACAGTTAAACCGAGCAGAGCAACTCTCAATGGAAGAAAAACACAGATGGCAAAGATTAATGTGTACACTCTCCTCTGCAAACCCTTGTTGATGACCAGACGAAGGATACGTCTGCCAAGCCATAAGAGGTAGGCTGTTAGCAATGTGGCGAAAAGCCCAAGAAAGATGGTGCTGAATAGCGGGTAAGTGCACACATCACCATCGCCAGATCTTTTAGGGGTGGAAGCTACTTTGATGAAATACGAAGGAAGTCTGCGATTGTGGGACTGTTTATACTCTGGCCCTATAAGTATAACTACAAGCTGAAGAGCTAGCATCGGTAAGCAATAAAGCAGAATGAAAAATGCAGTTTTTGCATTCCATCTCTGGCCGAGTAATCCAGATCTCTGTATCGATGCACGGAGAAGAAGCGTGAGAGTCAGAATCAAGCATGGCTCTGCAAAGCCAAGGTTTGAGACGATGTAGCACTTGCAAAGAGTTTCTTGCCATTTCGACGAGGAATCAAAGACTCTTCCCTTGTGTCTCAAGAAATTCAAACGGAGAATCTCACCAATACCCCACCACACTGCGAAGAAGATGAATGTGATCCTGATGATCCAAGGACCGCTGAAGTAACTAAGACGCTCAAGGCCTTGACCCAGTATTCGACTACGGAAGTAAATCGAGTATAGTATGCAAAAGAAGCCCAAAAAGAGTAGAGCAGCAACAAGACAAATCGTCAGCAAGCCGAGTGCGTCAGCGATTAATCTCATCAGGGGCATTACCCAAAGCACCAAGTCCACGCATGCTATAAACCAGCATGGACACAGTAAAAATCCTCCGGAAAACAGAGTCTGGCCGTAAATGAGCTGAGCATATAGGGGGTGTAGTTACTGAAGACTTGTAGGTGATCGAAAATAGTTTTAAAACAGGATCTTGAGTGACCAGAAACTCAGGCAACAAGGTGGAATGTTGATCTACGATAGCTTTCTGATGCTGAGATGTTTCAGCTTCCAACACGAACAGTTTTGATTTCAATAACTAAGTTAGCACTCGGCTGAACACCCTGAAACACACACAAAAAAAAAAAGAGACAATGAATTGTTGATCCAATCAAACAGAGTTAATTGCTAACCTCATGCATTACTTTGAAACTCTATATAGAACAGATAAAAGGAAAAATACTGGTTAGAAACAATATCATGTTCCAATAACAAAACCTTACATCAATGCTCACATGTCTTGGATACGATGAGTATCACAATATTGTTTGTCTCCCAGTTGGATGTGGGTGAGATCACATTATTAAAGTGACATATGGTGATAATTTTTCGCGAACCAAATGGAAGTGGCAGATTTGAGACGAGTCAAATGAGAAGCAGAAAACTTGTCAAATGAGAACATTACATCAGCATGCGATTTATCCGACACGTGGCTAATTACCAGTTTCAATGGGACACATCGAATAGAGAAAAATATCTTTTACATGAAATTATGAAACTTAGAACAGATAAAAATATCATTTACAGGAAATTGTGCATTTCAAGTCTCAATAGACCTCGTCCCACTCAGTTTCATTGACAGCTTTATGCTTCGTATATTAGCAATCATTCCTCATCACTTCAAGCACTCAAGGTGACAAAAGGGGGCAGCGACATTATAGAAAATTTTATTATTTGGCAGCACAATATGCCAATAATATTCTAGATCCGCTAAACCCTAAATCATACTGCACC
Source organism: Lindernia subracemosa (assembly GCA_028392965.1). Lineage (NCBI taxonomy): Eukaryota > Viridiplantae > Streptophyta > Magnoliopsida > Lamiales > Linderniaceae > Vandellia > Vandellia subracemosa. Next base: position 915,595 of record JAQPCC010000023.1, read on the forward strand.
ACCCATAAGTTGTAAAAATTTGCTATCTTTCAGACAATCCTAACCATGTAAAAACATTTTGTTTCCAATAATGTTTCAGATTCTTCAAGTAAACACAACTCATCTTCTATATATCATCTACCAACCAATTGAATGAATTGTCTAGGAGTATTCATCAGTCTGCAAAACCTAGATAACTTCTGAAATCCATAAGGAATTCTTCTACCAATTTCTATGAGATGATTCACTTCACCAGAATACCATTCTATGCAAAATTAACGTAGATGCTCATCAACACCCTACAATTCAACACCCAAACATTCATCATCTCCCTCAGAAAACTCACAACGAGTCAAGCGCACCAATTGACCATAAAACACTTCAGCTTATAAAAATGCAACATACCTCTCAAAAAGGATTCCCAAACAAAACCACAACAGCAAAAGACGTAAAAATACGCCAAAAGGGAGAGGAGAAATAAACAACAAATTCATCAACAAAATGCGAACACACATAAAACTCACCAAACAAGCAAATGGCGAAATTCAAAAGATACGGAAACAAAATGTTAAAAAAAAAATAGAGCCTCACACCTTTGCAAATCAACCGATCCGACGATTGACGACGACGAAGCAGCAAAGTCTCCCAGAAAAGGGCCAATCAAACCCTAGTGAGAGAAGAAAAAAAGGAAAAATCAACAGCGTTATCGAAGCTAAAAACAGGAAATTCCAATGTGTGAGATGAGAAACGATGTGAGTTAGAGAGAGAAAGAAAGAGAGTTTTGAGCTGTATGTATGTATATGCATGACAGCCTGTTGCCAGCAAATTAATCCTTTTTTTTATTATTATTAATTTTTATCTTTTTGTTTTCTTTTCTGTGCGTGTAAAAGACAAATGAAAGGAAAGGAATAAATATAAAACTCATAATTGATTGTATGAATCAAAATAAATATGAGATAAAATTCAAAATGATCCTCAATATTTATCTATGGACCAATTTAGTCCACAATGTTTCGTTTGAACCAATTTAGTCTCCAATATTGTCGATTTTGGACCAAATTGGTCATTCCGTCAACGATAAACATCAATTTAATGGAAATCTCACACGTGTCTCACAATAAATCATATCTGAATCGATAAAATTGAAATGGTTACTGAAACTAGGGCATCCTCTAAATTCCGAATATAAGCTCTACATCGTCTGCTTCATCGAGAGTAGAAGAAAATAGTACGAACTCCGAAATCCTACAAATATTTTAAAATTTGAACCATACATGATTTAGTATATGGCACGTGTGAGATTTTCGTTAAAATTGACGTTTATCGTGACTGAATGACCAAATTGGTACAAAATCGATAACATTGATGACTAAATTGGTTCAGTCGAAACATCGTGGAATAAATTGGTCTATAGGATAAATATTTGGGACCATCTTGGTTTTATCCCAAATAAATATACTTAATATTTACTAATATGACTTATACTAGCTTACACTATAATTTGAAATTATTTATAGTTCTCCATCAATACATCAAACTTTACGAAAATTACTACTTTTTTGTGTAGTGAAAGAAAATCCTTTCAATAGGGTCAACCTGACTAAATATTATAAACAATTTCATGAAATGAAATCTTATTCAATAACATATTTCATTTAGACTAATATATTTTGACCATATATTACAATAAATCATTATTCACATCACTATATATATATATATATACATATAGTGTAGCTAGAATCATCATAACACACAAAAAAAAAACCATGAAGGGACAAAGTAACTCAATTACGACGTCGTTTTATATTTATACGATCGCTCTGATCGTTCTTACATCGAACATATCGACGACCAGCGGTAAGAACTGGTGCCTCGTAAGACCGAACCAGCCGGCCGACAAGCTCCAAGCGTTCATAGACTATGCCTGCGGACGGGTCGACTGCTCGCTGATTCAGCCGGGGGCTGCATGCTATGAGCCCAACACGGTCGAGGCTCACGCCTCGTTCGCCCTCGACAGCCTTTATTACTACGCTTTAGAGTGCAACACTGAGATCGGCGACGTATATTATACCAATCCATGTAAATATTTTTTATTTTTTATTTTTCTCTGTCTCATTTTTTTTTTTTACTATATCTTTGTTGTTTTTTATTTTAATTTTTCAAGAATAGTTATTTCATTTTATGTGTTATTTTTTGCAGCTTACGGCCAGTGTGTGTATCCATGAGAGGCCGAAGAGGTGTCACGATGGGAAGGGAATAATAGCAATAGTAATAATAATAGTTGTATTCAAGGAATATAGTGAGAAATTAAATATTTTTCACTTATAATTTGTCATTTTTATTTTTTATATCAATGAACGTGCCATAACATATACACATTTAAATGGTGTGCAGTAAATATAAATATATATTATTATTTTATAGATTAAGAATTTTTATTAATTTACAGTATTTAATAAATAAAATATTAATTAAATAATAAAATTGGAATAAAGAAACAATTAAAAGATATAATTATAATTATTCATGATATATCAATTAATTGCTTACTATAAAGTGTTGAGCCATGATAAATAATATAAATAAATACAAATTAAATACCGTTACTCATAGGATTACTAAACTATTGTCACTAACATAGTATGTATAAATATTTCTACTAGACTATAATATTTCTTCATCATTTTTCTCTTTTTCGTATATTCTCATGACAATCTCATAATCATGCCATTCTCAAGAGAAAAAAATGTCAGGTAAATATATCTCCACTATTTATTATAAAGCCAAAATAACTTTGCGCTAAAAAAACTTGCGGGGTTGGAGACGGAGAAAAATTTCTCTCCATTTGCTTATCGAAGACGGGGCGTGCCACGAGACTGTTTAAAATAATAATAAAAAATATATATAGGTTAAATAAAAAGAGGCATCCACGTTATGATCTTCATAAATGTTTTTCCAATCTTAATATTTCGTATAATATATCGATATCATATGATAAGTCGATAGTGATCTTTGAGGAAAGCACGATGGGAACACATCGGTGTATTTCTAACTATGCTTAAAGACTAAGTAATTTGAAGTTATATAAATATTTTTCTATTACACTACATATAATATTCAACTAACTTAGACTTGTAGTAACTTGTAATAACATTAAATAATAAATATAATATTGTTGAATATCAGTTATTACAATTCATAAATAATAAATCTTATCTAATGGACATGCACTTGGGATTGCTCGTTGACTTCAACGTACAATAAACATTTTGCCACATAGGCCAATCTAAACCCTTTCATTGATATGCTGATCCAACGGTCCAGATCGCTTGTCTCCCAACCAAGGAATCATTATCAACCGTAGATCAAGTTCAGGGTTTAAGGGACAGTAGTATTAGCTGCTATTCAACACACACGCCTCCATCGTGTATTCTTTCTATCTTCCTTTTTATTTGCCTATATTTTCTCTGGAAAATCCGCTTGGCTTTTGTTCTTTAGCGGGTTTTCATTTCTCTGTCGAGCTGAAACTCTCATTGAAAAGGTGGATTCTTTTTTTTTTCTTTTTTTTTGCTGTTCGATATCTGTGATTTCTTTTGGCGGGTTTTTATTTCCATCCTTTGTTGTTTATGGGTTTTGCTTCTCTGTGTTTGAGGTTTTCATGTTCTGGGATATCGGCCTTTATTTGGTTTGAATCATTGAGATGTATTATTTTTTTATGGTCTGAGCATACAAATCTTTTGAACACGCCTATATTTCGAAGCTTAACAATGGTGGGATTTGAGGTTTTTATGATTTGTTGATGAGAAATCACTAAAGTATTGAGTTAATCGTTGTCTTTCTTGGTTTTTCTTTTCATTTTTTGTCCATTTAGCTATTGTAAGTTAATCTTGAATACATTCATGGTGTTGCGTATTTCTCTAAGGTAATCCATTATGATTCCTGCAATTTTTGTGGTTAGACTAGCTGAGTTTTTTGGCGATTCTACAATTTTGTAGGGCGAAGATAAGTCAAAGATTTGACCTTGGTTTTTGCCCTTTCATTAGCGTTAGATTTTTTTGTGGGGTGAAGGATGAATGACTGAGATTTTCCACTGCAAAAAAAAAATCCCTTTTTTCATGGGATTTTTATGCTTTTACTGTATTTCTTGTAAGAAAATATATTTTGTGTTTCTCTCTTGAGCCACGTAATCTATTCCTTTGTAATTTGATGGGCATAAGTTGAGTGCTTCTTTTTATAGGCATATGTAATATATATTGACTGTAAATATAAAAGAGAAAGAATCTTGTGCTTTCTCTTTATGAAAGAGAAGATAACAATGCCCTTTGGCAAGGGGGTATGGAATTTTTTCATTTTTTTCCTTGAAATTTTATTTTTCTAACATGTGTGTAGTTACTTTCTTGAATTATCTTTTGGTTGGAGATTGTAAGCATTATTGTAATAAAATTTTAACGGAGCCATAAGGCTGCTCTGCTTTTTTTTCTTACACCCCTTTCGCGGTTTTTGTTTGTTGTAGGTTGAAACGTTTATAGTGGATTATAATGTCCGGAGAGAAGCATGTCGATAAATGTACTCTTTCTTCTCTCGTTTTCTCTGTCCTTATTTGTTAATGATGAATGCATCTTTTCTTGCACTTGTTTGTGAATAGTTTGCATTTTATTACAAACTTCCTTTTGTTCAATGGTGTGATTCCCTATTCCTCATGTTTCAGCCGGACTAAAGACTCCTATTTCAATGCCTGACTCGACTATGAAACTTGCCGAAAACAATAAGGTACAATCCTCAGCTCCGTGGAGCTTCATAGAAACGTTGGCTTGTTTTGTAATTTCCTCTGATATCCTTCCTCGTGATTCTTCGATTCATTATGGTAATATGTGCCCGAATCTTTTCTCAATTCTTTCGCCATCCTTGGTTAAGAGATTTGTGCCTTTTTTTCTTGAATTTCTTTCAGGGTCAACCAAGAATGCTATCGAATTCAACTGCTTACCCAGGAGCCAAAGCGAATGATCGACCGCCTTCTGTGGATCAGAGTAGCGTTTATTATCCACCTACTGGCTTTTACGAGTATTACTATCCAGGTCCTATATTATTACAACGACTTATGCTCTCGATAGGATGAACAGTAAAAGAGCCTTAAATTCGTGTATGTAATAACAAAACATTTCTGATTTGCTTGCAGGCTATGGTGCCACCTTTGGACAAGCAGACGACAAAGGTTACTACGCCACGCCAGGTGGCTCTCAAACGGTACGGTATACTACAGTTGATTCGAAAAACAGTTCAATCTTTTTTATTTATAAGTTTTCGTATTTTCATCTTTTGCTCTGATGTTCAGTCGGATAACAACGCATCGCTCTTGTATTATCTTCCGAGCTATGGACCATATACTACTGAGTATCTTCAGCAACCTTACGGATCAGAAGCCTTTTCTTGCTACACTTACGATGGGACTTACTCGGGAAATGGTTTGAGCGGTGGACCAGCTAATAACAAATTGGGTCCTTCAGGAGCTGCGATGGGTCCGAGTGGTTCGGGGAAGTCTACAGTGACTGCTAAACCATCCAATGTCCCGAACAAGGCTCAGACTTTGCCTTACAGTTCCAAAGTTCAGCATTCTCCCGATCTTACTGCCAAGTCGATTTATCAAAATCCTCTGGACAAGGTATGCCTTTCTATATATGGCGTGGGAACGAAGTCCTTTTTCCTTGTTGCATCGAACTTAATACAAATCTGTTTATGTTTAAATTGATGCAGTTGGGCTATGGTTTTGACTCCTCGGGCTTCATGAAAGGATATCAGCCCGCCACCAAATTCTCGCCATTGGCAAACCAGAACATGTTCATGCAATACAATCCCATGAATTATTACCAATCTAACGGTAGATCGTGGAACAACAGCAATTACAGATACAAAAATAGAGAAAATTTCGTCAAGAACACAAATATTGAAGCCTCGACAGAGCTGACTCGTGGGCCCCGATCGGAGAGTCGAAGCACTTCTCCGAAATTGCCTGCTTCGAAAGAGACAGAACAATCCGTCGAAAGGAATGCATACAACTTACAAGACTTTAAGATTGAGTACGACGAGGCCAAGTTCTTTGTGATAAAATCTTACAGCGAAGACGACGTTCACAAGTGCATAAAGTATGATGTCTGGTCGAGCACTCCCATCGGTAATAAGAAGCTGGACGCAGCCTTTCAAGAAGCGGTCGCCAAGGCGGGCGAAAGGGGTCAGAAATGTCCCGTTTTCCTATTTTTCTCGGTAAATTTTGCTGACATCCTACCATTTTTTTTTCTCACATAATCGATATTTTCCGTTCCCGCCGTGCCTTATATAGCTGCAAGATTTAACTTTTTCGGGGAACTGCAGGTGAACGGAAGTGGACAGTTCGTGGGCGTGGCTGAGATGACGGGTCGGGTCGACTTCGCTAAAAATATGGACTTTTGGCAGCTCGATAAGTGGACGGGGTCGTTTCCTATTAAGTGGCACATTATCAAAGATGTGCCCAACACACTCTTGAAGCACATAACTCTTGAGAACAATGAGAATCGGCCTGTGACGTATAGTAGGGATACTCAAGAGGTAGCATAAATCTCAGGCCAATGTTTGATATTATAATTATATTTCCATATAATCAAAAGTTCCCTTTTTTTTTTTACTTCGACAGATCGGATTGAAGCAAGGCTTGGAGATGCTGAGCATCTTCAAGAAGTACAGTATACGAACATCTGTGTTAGATGACTTCAACTTCTACGAAGATCGTGAGAATAAGTTGAAATCGAAGAGGAATGCGAAACAAGCTAATACTCAGTCGAATGGTCATAAAAGTACCGAAAATGAGGTGAGTTTTTTTCCTTTCATTTTTTGCCGCGGATAGAACTGTGAATGCAAACGTTCTTTAAGGAAATTTCGATTCTTGGCAACAGAAGCAAATGGAGGCTGGTGAAGGAAAGATACCCCAAAAATCTGATGAAAATAGCACAACTGAGTCAACAAAAGATGTTTCAACGCTCGCCTCTCTTACACAGAATCTTTCGCTTAATTCTCAGCCGCCGTCGAAGAGTGTTGAACGTAAGTAGAGAAGGACAACTGCATTCTCGAAGACACTTTCGCCGGTGATATTTAATCGAACGCTGGTTTTGTCTTCGAGTCTTTGATTTAGTATTCTCAGTGTTTTTTTCGCCTTTTCTTCGGTCATTTATTGCTAGTGTTATACTTAATTCTCCCCTTTAACTAAAGGAGAAGTGTGTCTTTGTGTGTGGGTTTTTTTCCCAGTTTTCATTTGGTCTATGCTAAGTAGTTCATCTTCATGTCACAGTTTCTTCCCTTAAGATATGGTCCGTAATTTTGATGTTTTTTTTTTCTTCATAATAAATTGAAAAAAGGAAAAAAAAAAAAAAAGTTGGAATCATTTCCTAATATATATATATAAGTAAATTATCCCAACAACCTCATAAATTAAATAAATTAGACTAACAACCACATAAAACTATCCAAGAAACCTAAGTACATTCATCTGCGGCGCGCCGTCTTCTCCACCACCATCCTCGCCGGCACGGCCCATGAAAGGCTGGCCCGCCATCGGCATTTGCGAGAAGATATGAGGCGGCGGCGGCGGAGGAGGAGGAGCGTAGTAGGGAACCAACGGCGCCGAGTTGTGCTCCAAAGCTACTTCCCGCTTGAACTGCATATTCCCGCCAGCGTTCGAAGAACTCCCAAACTGCACATAGCGACGATGATGGTCGTAATTACTCACATTACTACCATCGTTCGTCATAAACCTCATCATGGGATTGTTCGAGCCACCGTGGCTCATGGCCGGCTCCATGGAATTAGGGTTTGCATGGTGAAGTTGGTACTGATTATAAGGAACCACAGCTTGCGGGCCCATCATCTCGACGAGGCTCGGAGGGTACAAATGGGGAGGAGCTGGCTGGTTCAGCCTCAAATGGTTCGCGAAAGCATTGCTCATGAGCCCACCGTTCCGACCGACCTTTAGAACCTCGACGATCGACCTGACCACCTCGATCTTCGAAGCCAGCTCGGCGGCGAAAACCCTAAGGCTCTCCTCGTCCATGCGGCTGAACTCGGCGGTCGAAGTGGGGTACTTTGCTTCTAGATTCTTCCTCTTGAGCTTGGCTAGGTCGTCCTCGACCTTCCTCTTCCGCTCGTGGAAGAAGTCCGAGAGGGTGTAGGCTTTGCTGCCCGAGTCTTTGTTCTTGGACTTGTAGAGCTCGACGATCCTCCGAACCTCCTCGGGGTTCTGCGTGGGCCACACCTCGGGCTCGACGTGCCGGCCCGCCTCGACTTTCGGGCCGTAGATGATCATGCAAGCCCGCACGTCGCATAGGGTCGTGAATTCGTGCATTTTTCGGATGAGTCCTTCCTTTCTCTTCTTGAAGGTGATGTTTCTTGACTTCTCCTTGGCGATGAGTTCCATGGTTAGCTTCTTTCTTCCCATTGATTACCTTTTAGTTTGATGTCGGAATATTGATAAGGTTTGAGTGTTAAGTATTTGGGAGGGGCTTAGGATAGGACGACGAAGGTATTTATTTATAGATAGAAGTGTAAGAAGGAGTGATATAATTAGAGAAAAAAAGAAAAGAAAAAAGAAAAAAAAATAGAGAGATCTTTGACTTTCTTGAATGTGGGGGAATGAAATCATTACCACCGTGGATTAAGATTGGGTTTTGGTATGTAATTGTAGAATACGCAACGTGGATTCTGTAAATGGTCTCCAAATGTTGTATTTTATTTAATAATATTTAGGGAATATTTTTTGAATGGTTCTTGATTAGTGTTAGTGTATAAATGATATTTGAGCAAAAATTTGAAATATTCTAATTGATTGTTATTTTTTTGAATTAAGTTTCCGTCAATGGCCGTTTGACACGGTATATTGATGTTGTTAATTGTTATCGAATGCTTAATTGAGGTAAAAATACTATTGGATAAAAAAAAAAATTTAAGAAAGTCAAAATAAAATGATAGTGCCTTGTTGCGTGAGATCCTTTTGAATTTATTTTAAACTGTTAAAGGATCGAATCAACCCCGAACCGCCCCAACCCTCTAAGCCTTGTGGGGTTCCACTCTAAAACCAATTGGCAAAAGAGGGAGTAGCCCACAAGCTTATAAAGAGTTCTCAAATGTATTAACTAATCAATGTGGGACTTTTGTTTGATACCCAACATAAACAAAGAAATTTTATTCAATAGTTTTACTTTTAATATCATTGGCCGAGCTCTCGATGGGTGAATGTCACGAGTTCGATCTTACTTGAACTTTTTTATTATCGTAGGGTATGTGGACTTGGGATGGTACACACACGCCAGATAGATTAGTCCCGTCAAAAAATGATATCTCATATAGCTGACAATGAAGTTTATATTCGCTTGAAACTAAACTTTATATGCGTGAGGATGACGATGACATTGTGGACTGGGCCTATTTTTAATATACGTGGCCATGTTTTAATAAAATGAAGCCCTATATAATAAGCCTTCTAAAATTTTGGCCCAATAAATATGGTCCCAGCCTCTTAAAATTTTGGCCCAAGCCAGGATGCAAAAGCCCAAATTCAACGCTCATTGGGGGAATACCTCGGGACATGAAAAAAAAAAATGTTTTACTATTTGGACTTGGATAATGTTTAGCTCAAATGAGGAAGTTCCTATATTTTTGTAGAGTAAACGATAAACTTTATACTTATAATATACCAAAGTCTCACCATTGGTGTTTAAACTTTCAAATGTGCCGTTGTTAGGTCAAAAGAACGAAAAATGAAAGATTTTACAAAGTTTAGAAACCGAAACGACATATTTGCAAGTTTAAACACCAACAGTGAGATTTTGGTATAGTATAAGCACCAAATTTGTCGTTAGTCTTTTGTAGATAGTTGTTTGGTATTTATACTAGTAAAATAATGAAATATCTAAATAAATAACTGATCTCATTTACACCGTGTATTTATATGACAATGATATAATATAAAGTTCGCGTCGAAAATTAAATGTTTGGACCCGAAATAAAATTCATGTCGGATCATTGATATGTTAGGTGTTGAAATAAAACATTATAAAATAATATTGAAAAAGTAAGATATTATGTTACACTTATAAAAAGTTCAAACGTAACATACTCTAATGGAAATGTATGATTATGAAGTTAAGCATGTGACAGATATGAAAAATTAATTAATAAGATTTCAATTATTAAACATATTCTCATAAAAAAAATATATACTATACTCTAAACATATCAATTATACTAATGTCGCAGGTCTCGATTTCTAATTAATATTCATACATTGTATTGTGCTAAAGCCAAAAAGGATACTTAAATGTAATTAGACAAATATATATACAGTGAAATAATGATACAAAGGGAAAATATATGGACGCAATTGATAATAATATTGAGCATAAATGTGATAATGGGTGATCAATCTCTTAATAAATAAATTATTATTTTAATCATACTTTATAGCACAATCATGAATATACATCCAAAAGACTTAACTACTCCAACATCAATAATACAAACTTATAATAATTCCAGACAATTAATGTCACAGCCATGACTGATGGAGACCTCGCATATGATTTCTTGATATTTTCATAATATAAAAATAATAAAACATTTACAATTAAACAAACAACCTTTTCAACTTATGACCAATATTACTAACTCAATCTTTAGAGGAATACTAAATATCTACCCCTATAGCCATTCAAGCATGTGCATAAATTGTGATTGAGAATTTAATCAAAACCACATAACTAACATTTACATCAAAATCAAATAAAGTACACCACGTAAAATGATACAAAATCGAAACATATGTATTAGAAAAAAAAAAAAAAAGAGTAAAACTCCACGATCCCATATTACATGTAGGAAATAACAATAGTATATTATTGAATATTCAAGAGGGACCAACAATTAATTTACATTAATCCGCCCGAATAACTTATATTAATCCTCATCTCAACCAAAGATATACATACATATATAATATATATATATATATATATATATATAAATTCCTTTTAGATCGAAATATTCATCATATCCACCGTCAAGTTCTCCATCATCGCCGCCTCGGCTTCTCCGCCGCACTGGCTTTTCCCTGAAACCCATTCATAAGCTATCTTCAGAGAGAGAGAGATAGAGAGAGAGAGAGAGAGAGAGAGAGAGAGAGAGAGAGAGAGATTATTCTACTGTACTCACCATAGAAAGAAGAACTACTTGAGGGTTTAGACATGATCTTCTTCTTCTTCGTCGTCGTCTTCTTGATGGGACAAGAAGAAGAGGACGAAGAGGATGTAATGGGGAGAACTGGCAAGTTCTGGCAGTTGCAGATCTCAATCATATAACCGTCGGGATCGTGGAAGAATATCTGATCGACGGTGATGCCTTCTTCCCTCACGACGGCCTTCACGTATTTGATCTTCAGTTCATCGAGCTGAGTGATGAGCAGCTCCATGTCCGTACATTGGAATGATATGTGGTTGTCCTTAGGGTTTATCTTATTGTCGGCCTTCTGTGGGGCTTTGCTGTCCCCTTGTAATAAATGGATCCCAATTCCATGGTTGAACAGCCTGCGTATGTAATGAAATAATAATATATTTACTTATAGTCTCACTACTATAAAGAAAACAAGTTTAATAGCAAGATTAAGGGAAATTCGTGGATTATTTGAGAAAGATTATATAGGAGAAAAAAAAAATGAATCTTTATAAGTTTTTCTTAGTAACCCAAGTTCGAATTTATCAAAACTTTGAAAATGATGAGGAAAAAAAAAAAACAAAAAGAAAGAATATTTAAGTTAAGACATACCAAGCTCCTTCGAAGTCAAATGACGAGGGCCTCTTGATGAGGACGAAGCCAAGAACTCTCTCGTAGAACTCAACTGATCTTCTCACGGATTTGCAGACAAAAGAAACATGGTTCAAGGAAAGAAATGGCAATTTGTTTGATGATGCAATACTAATCTCTTCTACGGCTTGATCGACGGTGATTTCTTTGCCCATTTTAATCTAGTTTTTTTTTTGCTATATATATATTTTTAGGGTAGGGGTTAAGGGTTTTCCTAGATGATCTTGGATGTAATGAATAGCTAATACTATGAATGATTCTTGATCTGTATCGAAGAGGTAATGATGATGGTGATGATAAGTTGAAGAGGGTATCTATATTTATAGAGAAATTTGTATACATGGCGTGGATATTGTAGTTGACGTGGGACTATAATAAATTATATTTGGCTTTTTTTAGAGTCGTAATAATAATAATAATAATCATAAAAATAAAAATCTACGTGAGACACACGTGATATTTTGCTAGAGTGAAGAAAATGACAAATAATTGATGCAATAAATAAAAAAATTAAAATAGGACAAACGATCTTATCCTTCACCGAGTAGCACCTAACCGGTTAGTTACAAAAACGTGTCTAAATCTCACCGTCGATTATGAAATAATTTCGACTAATTTTTTTACCTATATACCTCCAAACTTTATTATTATTATTATACCAAGAAAACATATGGTACTTTTAAATTTGGTCGTTGCCAATATTAATAAACATTCTTCAATATTAAGCTAACTGCGAAAGCTGTTTTGAGGTCGTACCATTATTACAACATGACCGATATTTATGTTTTACGCTTTGATTGTAAGAAATTATTATCATTTACTTCAAATTAAGGGCCAAGTTCTATATTTATATTTATATATATATATATATACATATATATCAAGTAGGATTATAACACTTTCCATAATGACGTGATAGAAGCGTAATAGGTAGAGACATCATATGTAACAACTTGACGATGATTAGCTTAATCATTATTCATGATAAAATATTGGAACAATAATTCTCTTACATCTTGAAAGATAAATAAATTAACCAAGTTGAAATTGGACATTTTTTTATACTAAAAAATAATATCTAAGAACGGTTACTTGCAAGATTGTTTCAATAAATGATTGTCGATATTCTATATTTTTTTATTATGAATCCAACGTGTTAGCTGACTATGCTCTTATCAAATCATCTTTAATTAATGCTCTTCAATTTGCCAATTAAATATGTAGAAATTATTTATTTAATGAGTCTTTTTGCTTGAAGTAGCCTTTGAACAATTACGACGCAGCTCGAACTTCAGTCGAATCGACCCACCAATCCTAACAGTTTCCATGTTTATCTAACATATATATATATATTGAATAACCAATTAAACAACCTTAATATATGTATGTATGAAGATATATATATATATATATATATGTAATAATCAATTCAAACATCTGTCGTAACGAATTGATGAATTGTAGAAGTAAACCCTAATATATAGGTTAATTGAGGATGAAGGAATAGAGTATTTTGAAATGTTATTTGTTTGTGTTAATATTCCGTGTTGACCTTTTACGAATGGATATAGACATAATAAAATATATATATAATATACAAAGAATTTGGGACCTATTAAAATTAATGCATATAATATTGGTTGGTGGCCAAGACGTGATAAGTAGTTATTATTATAATAAAACTAGTAGGAAATAATGTTGGGATAAAATATAACGGAAATGAATGATATTTTACTTTGCATTTTATATAATAAATGAGGCAGTTGGGAAAAATAATATTTATATGTATGAATGTATATATAAAAAAGTAAATTTATAACGCGTTCATACACGTTTGACTAGTACCCACATGGCAGATTGAACGAATTAATTGTCCCATTCCTTCCCAAATAATTTAATACTTTGAAAATTATCCAAATAAATTGTATATTGATTTAAAGTATGACAACATTTCAGACAAACCCATAGTTTGTATAGTTTGAATAAGATCATATAACAACCCCAGAATAAAAAACAAAAATGCAACTAGGTTGTTAGACAGTGGACTGCATGTTAATTTTAGATTAAAATAAGTGTTAATACGAAATTCCTACTATATATATATTATTCAACAATAGTAAGGTATTTTATATCATATTAATTCATTTTTGTCTTGACATTAAAACAATGGGCACAACCTGGTATTAAATCAAATTACATCTCAATGATCATCGTATATATAAAAGAAGGCATAACCATCAACTTGTCTATTTCTTGTCGAATGTAATTATCTACGTGGATGTCTTAAAGTCTTTGGATTTATTATAATTAAGTGACTTATCATATAACATCATTAAAATGTTGTGAAAGTAAAAAGTCAGTTCACGCGGCGTCTTTGGATTTTAATGTTTTCACGTGAACAATGTAATGAGAAAGATAGATTATATTGGAGAAATAGGTCGGAATAATAAATTAAAATATAAGGTCACACAATACTACATTTTTAAATTTTTTTTTTTTTTTATGTATTGTTTCACGTGTAGAATGTGAGGATAAAAATGACAAGAAAATTGGACAGGGAGATAAATTAAACTAAGCTCGCAACATATAATATCTTCTCGATTATAGTGATGGACAATTATTCTTTGAACACAAGAATAACATCTATAGAGGGTTGAATAATACATTGATCAAACCGAATTCTATATTTCCCAAAATGGTTCAAAGTGTTTACCTTATGGACTAATTTAGTCCCGATGTTTCGCGTGAACTAATTTAGTCCCCGATGTTGTCGATTTTGGGTCAATTTGGTCCCTCGGTCACGATAAACGTCAATTTTAACGAAAATCTCACACGCGTCTCACAATAAATCATGTTTGGATCAATAAAATGGAAATAGTTACTGAAATTAGGGCACGGAACTAACAATTTTTTCCTCTAAAATTCAAACATGATCTCTACATCGTCTGTTTCGTCGAGCTTCATTGATAGTGAAAGAAAACAGTACGAACCTGCAAATCCTGCAAATATTCCAAAATTCGATCCAAACATGATTTAGTGTGGGGCACGTGCGAGATTCCCACTAAAATTGACGTTAATCATGACGAAAGGACTAAATTGATTCAAAATCGACAACATCATGGACTAAATTAGTTCATGCGAAACAACGAGGACTAAAATTGACCCATTGGGTAAACATTGAGTATCATTTCAGAATTTATCCCCTTCTTTATTAATTAATAGTTTTATAAATATCTATAATAATTATTTTTTTTTTTTTTTTTTTGGAGGAGCTTAGCATATAAGCTTGCCAAAGATAAAGTCCAAGCACAGCAAAGGCCTTGTTCTAACATAAACGAAGGCCTGAACTAATCTTGAATAGTACTAAGGCAACATTACAGAACCATAATTAAGCGGCGAACTTCCGCGAAAAGTCTAGCATACATAAAAAAACGTGGATTTCGAATCCCGGGAGAAGCGAACTGAATAGGCGTTCATGGTAAGAATACGAATAATTGGTACAGAAATGCAGCAGAACTTAGCTTATGAAAATTCGGGGTCTAACTAACTACCCCGAGTCATCTTTATCTTTGGCATGGCCTTCTTCATCTGGCGGGCACGTTCTTTAGCTTCTTTCTTGCGTAGGGCCTCGGCGCTCAGCTTAGATTCAGCCTCTTCGATCTTCTTTCTCTGTTCGGCTTTCTTTCTCTGCAGAGCTTCTTGCCTGGCATTTTGAAGATCTTTGTAAAGCTCCTGCGCAACTTTTGCTCTCGCTGCTTCAGTCTTGGATCGAGCCTATTGAGCCATGGAATCGTAGTCGAGAAAGATAAACAATTTATCACAGAACGAGGAGAATAATAATAAAAAAAAAACCCCATAAAATGTAGACTCATAAGCAAAGATGAGAAGGGTTGATTGTTCTTCTTACATGTGGGCTTGGTTTGTATCGCCCGATAAGGTCGATGTAATAAGGGACAAGTGCAACCAATCGACTCATGTCATCCATGTGGTTAGCATCGGGAAGAGCAAACTTAAAAACCAGCATCTTCTTGTGCGAGCCCAAGTGCTGATCGGAGAAATGCATTGAGATGAAACCCTTTCCGTATTTATCGAAAGCCTTTTCACCGAAAACCTACAGAAGTTCAACACAGAGATTATAGTGCCGAGGGGCGAGGGTCACCAGAAAGTGCACAGCTTTACTACGATAAGATTCACAAATTATCAATAGGGCCTTCTTTTTCTCATACAAAAAAAAAAGAAGCAGTCAGCGTCATATGAATGTGTAAGTATGGACGAGCAGTTAAAAATGAGTGCGAATCAGCTAATTATATACAGTTCGTACATTTCTCTGGCTCAAAGTCGTTTTAAGAGTTTGTAAGCTGCAAGGGATTATTGACAAGATATAAGTTCTTGAAGGGATAAATAGCTTACAAGTTTAAATTTTTTTAAGAGCTAGGTAAAATAAGATCTGTTTGATAAGCTCTTAATTTTAAGAAACTAGCTTATAAGCTAATTATAAGGTCTTGCTTATTTTTTTTTTGTTTATATCTTAAACCTTTTCTAAAACTGTTTACCAAACAAATTCTCAGAACCAAGTTTACTGATCAAACAGATTCCCAGGAAAAGCTCGACTCGTTAACGAGCAGGTTGACCTAATTTTACCCCTAACTTACTTTGTGTATTACATACAAGTTTGTCTAAAACGAACAATAACAGTCCGTTTGGTTAGTGGAAAGACGAAATGAAAATCAAATACCATGGATAACCTATTGTTGGAAATAAAATATATAAAATTAAAATGTCTTATTCACTCCCTTTAAGATTAAACTTTTAGGTGAAGCGAAATGATCATTTAACATGGTATCAAAGCTCATACGATGAGGTCGTGGGTATAAAAATCCTCCCGGGCCAACCACCCGTAAATAAAAAATTCCACGTTTAAAGCTAGATAAGAAAGAAATCAGTCTAAACGTGAAGAAGCATATTGGAAATAAAATATAAATACGATACACTCCATTAAACTTAAGCTTCTAGGTGAAATGGTCATTTAACACCTATTACGGAAGGCCTTTACTGAGGACAAGAACATGTGTTTATAGGATTAGTTTCCACTTAAATGGTTTCGAATTTAGATTAAACGGACGTATCGACCAATATCAAAATCATCCCATTAGCAGCATGCATAGTTCTCAAAGGCTCGCCTAGACTCACTCAAGGCATTTGGCCATGTTTCCGCCCCCCAAAATGACACGCAAGCACTTCAGAAGAAAAATATAGCGAAAGAAAGCCACGGTCATACCTGATCAAGCACCGCCTCAGTAATCAAATCTGCAGCAATCTCCTTCGACTCAGCCACAACCATCAGGTCCTCAGCCACCCACTTCCGCCCACTCGGCCCAGTCCCCACCAATCCCGCGAACCTCTGCAAGTCCCTCGCCTCCTTGAGCATCGTCTTAGCCAGCTTCTTCCTCGCCAACGCAAAGACCACGTGGTCCATTGCATCGTCATTCATGTAAACCTCGAAAGTTATCTCATCCTTACATGGAACAACCATATTATACAACCTAGATATCAAATCTTGCCTGCTCTTCAGCTCCATAGTCGCCACCAAGCCAGAGCAGTACCTCCTTCCACTAGCATAGAACTTGAATAGAGTCTGACCTTCTTTCAGCAACAGAGGCGAGTCCTCGCTCTCGCCCACGCCGAGAAGGCTGAAGTTCTTATCAAAGATCGAATCTTTGACGGCGAACTTACTCGCCCAAGCTAGAGCTATGTTTTCGTTCTCCCTTTTGCCCGTGAAGTAATTAATCGCAAAGATGATCAGAAAAGACACACAAGCAATCTCGACAGAGTAATTCCTCAGCTTCTTCAGAATCCCTACTTCGGGTTCGACCAAAACGGGCTCCGATTCCTCGGGTTTCAGATCCGATTCGTCTGGGCGAACATCCGATTCGGAGCTCGGCGGTGCCGATTGCTGCGGGATGCCTTCGAATTCATCTTCATCCCAGAAATCAAACGAAGAAGACGACGGCGTGGGCTTCGTGGCGGCAATCTTGGGATCAGCGTCAGGGATAGGGTTTGAATCGGGGATTGGATCGGATGATAGAGAGATCGGTGGCGGTGGGGTCCTTGTGGCGGCGGCGGCGACGACATCGTCCTCTTCCCCGTGGAGGGAAAAATCATCGTCTTCTTCGGCGTCGAACCCTTCGAATTGGGGCTGCCGTTGTGCGGTGATGGCTGTGGAGAGTAGTAAGAGGAGAGAGAAGACGAAGAGAGAGGCGCGTGACCTTTTCGCCATTGTTTGTCGCCGTCTTTGTGAAGTTTTTAAGATTTGATTTTCCTCTGTTACCCAATATAACAATGAGAAAGAGAGAGCAACGACTCTTAAATAATAGCTTCTAACAAAGTCATCTTCTTTATTGCAGCTCTAAACTAAAATATAGTTCAAACGGTTAGAAACCAAAGAGAACTGCCTTTATTTAATACACAATCATCACAAGCTCGTCATCATAACCTTAAAGCAGAACAAAAACCAAGATCAACAACGTCTGCAGAATCCACACCATTGAAGAAAGAACAAAAGATGTAACACAAAATCTTAAACAATGTTTACGAAGAACATAGATTATTACGATTATCAGCCGTAGACGATGGCGCCTTCTTTCTTGAGAACAAATCTCCGACAAGTGGAACAATGGGCTTCTTCTTATGCCTCTTCTTGAACAAGCCCTTATCTCCAAGGCTCAGAATCTCAGCCAACGTCGACGAATCCACCCTCGAAAGTACTCTATCGT
Source organism: Lindernia subracemosa (assembly GCA_028392965.1). Taxonomy (NCBI): domain Eukaryota; kingdom Viridiplantae; phylum Streptophyta; class Magnoliopsida; order Lamiales; family Linderniaceae; genus Vandellia; species Vandellia subracemosa. The sequence continues at coordinate 934,224 of JAQPCC010000023.1, forward strand.
CCCTCTCCGAGCCTCCCTCGGTCTCTCTTCGGTCCAATAATCTCATCTTCTCCACCTCGGCCAGGGCGAGCTTCGACATGTTTCTGTGCAGCTCGGCGTTCAAGGTGGCCAGGGCCACCTCATTCTCCGACTCCTTTTCCCTGAGGGACTTGAGCTCGGCCCTGGTCTGCTCCAGCTCCAGCTCGAGCCTCTTCACCGTCTCGAAGAGTGTGATCGAGCCGTCGGTTCGTAGGCTCGACGAGCCATTCGAACCGGGAGCGGAGGACGCCGGGTCGACGGGTCTTGGGCTCGGAGCAAAATGCGGCGCTTCGTTCTCGGAGAATTCGAAGGGCTTGTTAGGGCTGTAGATTTCGCATGCCAAGAAACGTTCCCCGAATATCTCCACGGCTTCTTTCACCGAGCGGAATGGCCTCGACGTGTCGATGTTGGAGCTATAACAAGACGATGGCGACGGCGACGATTCTTGATCGTTGCCATTACTATTATTAACATCGTTGCCTTCATCATCTGCTTCGAGATCTCGATGATCAGCGATTTCTTCCTCCATTTGTTGAGAAAGTGAGGATAGTTGAATGTGAAGAAGGTGTATGGTATATAATGTGTGCTGCTTGAGAGTTTTCTTTGATTGTAAGCCAAAATTTCAGTGAGGAACGTGAAAGTTATCACTTTTCAGAGAGGTATATATGAATGGGCAGAAGTGTTATCATTCATTATTATAGAGTATGTATGTTCATTGTATGGTGAAAGAAAGAGATACTGTGGTTTGGAAGTTAAGACAGAAAAGTGATATTGTTGTTGTGAGAAGCAGACATCCCAACAAACATTTAGTTATTATGTGATGATTCTTGATTTAGGATCATAATTGAAACCTAGGAGGGGATCAAAGTGCAAAGTAACTCTTAGTGGCCATGATGTATTTGTGAAGTGCCAAGTATATGTTTCCCTTTTTTTTTTCTTTGTAGATATTTATGCAATTCAACTTTGCTTCTTATAAAGCGAATCTGAACATCATTGTCAACTATGAGACGATTTGAATTTTTAATAAAACTGTGCGTACAATATAAAGTCTACACTGACTATAATAATCAAATAAATCAAGTAGAGGACCTTTTAACCTTCACATCGAGATAAAAGGAGTGTAACAGTTCACATATCCTTGGAGAAATTGAATCGTTGTTTATGATAAGTTTTATCCTTGTATTTATTTATTTGGTTCAATTATTCTTTTTAGTCTTGTATACTAGGGGTGCTGACTGAGACATATAAATTAAAGGGATGCAATTTTAAGACAATAAGTTTCAAAATTTAAAACAATTTGATGACATCAAAATTAAAAGTTGCAAATTTGGAATAATAAGTTTCAAAATTGAAATAATTCGAGGACAATAAGCTTCAATATTGAAACAATTTGAAGACAATAAGTTTCAAGATTCTGACGTTAATTATCCTCAAATTGCTTCAGTTTTGAAATAACGTGTACTCAAATTGTTTCAATTTTGAAAATTATTATTTTTTTTAATTGTAATTTTTTAATTTACGTGTCATCGCCATTGTCCCTAATATACATTACCAAAAAAAAAATAATATAGCCTATTTATACATTTTTAATAAGATGATATAAATACTTCAACCAAAGCCACACACACATGGTGGACTCGAATGTTGGCTGGCCATCGACAACCACAATCGCACACGATAAGCTGACTGAAATTCAGAGCTGATTCAGCGCGATGGTTACGATTTCGAACCCTCGCGTCTGCTCTTCTTGCAACGGCAGCTTCGTACAAACCTCGGACCAATCCCTCTTTGTGGGCATTAATCATCGGATAATCAGTACTCTTTCATGGGGAATAGGTGTAAGGACGAGGCGAACGCATCTAATACGTATTGGGCTGTTGCCACGTGGCTCAGGTCAGCTTCTGCTCCGTGTGTAGTGTATGTGATTTCACAAATCAAGCGTATGGGCGAGATGGGCTTTCTTGCAGCTTCATGCTTTTGTAGTAGCATTGCTTTGAATTTTTCTGTCCCTGAAGATTCAGTTTAATGGGGATTTCGTTGCTTCAATGTTTCAGTTAAAGAACTGTGCTTTTTTCTGTGCTTTTTTCTTGCTTTCTTAAGCCAAATGGGGCTCGTTTTGAATCTCATCAATCGAAAAATGATGTTATAAGTTTCACTAGTTTGTGAAATTCTTACAAGGAGCTTCTTTACATTGATCATGAGTGATTAGTCTATGTTAGAAATTCAAGATCTTCAGATTGAGCTTATGAATAGGATCTCAAGTTTTGAGATTTTGTGCAGCAGGTTTAAAGACGGTTTCCGGGCGTGTTTGCGCATACTTACCCCTCACGGCCGAGAACGTCGAGAAAGTTTTGGAAGAAGTTAGGCCTTACCTCATATCAGATGGAGGCAACGTCGCATTACATGAAATCGATGGAACGATAGTGAGGCTGAAGCTACAAGGGGCGTGCGGATCTTGCCCTAGCTCCATGACCACCATGAAGCTCGGGATCGAACGCCGCTTGATGGAGAAAATCCCCGAAATCGTCGAGGTGGAGTCCATCCCAGACGAAGAAACGGGGCTCGAGCTCAACGTAGATAACATCGAGAAGGTATAAAAAATATTTTTCTTGTCCGAGGTAGCGATCTTTAAGGTTATCCACAATGCTGGATTATTTCGGGATTGTCTTGAGATCACTAAAATTTCTTCAGGTGCTCGAAGAGATAAGGCCCTACCTAGTTGGAGCATCTGGCGGTGAGCTCGAGCTAGTGGAGATCGAGGAGCCTATTGTAAAGGTCAAGATAACGGGCCCCGCAGCTGGCGTGATGACGGTCCGTGTGGCCGTGACTCAGAAGCTGCGGGAGAAGATCCCCGCCATTGCAGCCGTCCAACTTTTGTCTTAAAAATATTATCATCAGATGTACCAAATACACACATTCTTTCCTACTCAAAAAGACTTGCTATGTTTCTTTTATCAAATGGTCTCAACAAGGCCAACTTCTCAATCCCTCGGGATTTCGAGGTAAATGCAGCGTTTATTGTTGTACTATTGTTCGATCGGACAAATCCCCGAGAAAACTATAGCAATCTATACTACGTCGAAAGAAAAAAAACACATACTCAAGCTTGATGTGAAGCTTTTACTTGTTTATTTGCTTGAGAAGGCCAGCAACTGAGGCACAGTGTGTTGATTTATACTCACATTGCTCGCAGCAATACTGCAGCAGCTGAATGGCTTTAACACACCTGAAACCGTTTTAAGACAGCTAGTTAATTATTATAACAAGCTATACATATAAAAAAAGAAAAAGAAAAAGAAAAAAGTCAATGAAAGAAAATCATCTTCTTATGGTTTAAACCCTAAAGTAGAACAAGCTTGAAATCATTCAAATACAATAACAACAAACAGCTGGGATTTTTCGAAGGATCAAATGGCAGTTAAAAAAGAACAATAATGATAAAGATGATAGAAGAAAAAAGGGGCTTACTTTTGGGAATTGAAATTGTTCTTGGAGAGGCATGCTTGAATATCACAAGCCTCTTTCTTACACGGCTCTTTGCTAGGTTGAGCCATGTCTTAATCCTCGATGCCCTTTCTTTTTCTTGTCAATCTTCTTTGTTCTGATCGATCGAAGGATTTTCTTCGAGTGTGTTGGAGGGTTCTTGAAAATATATACATATGAAGAGAAAGGCGGTTATTCAAGAAATAGGGGTAGATTAGATAAGAGCCACTAATTTAATTTAATAATTACCATAAGATACGAGGATTTTTTTAATTTTTTTTTGGAGAATATGCCGAGAAGTAGGTAATTATGTTAAAGAAAATATAAATTTTAGGTTTTGATTTTATTAAAATAAAAATGCAATCTTTAATAAAAAGGAAAAAAGAAGAAGAAGAAAAAACATATCATTATGAAAGCGTCCTTCGATTCCGCAGGTAGTTGACACGACGATCAAAATTTCAATCGTAAGACATCATCCGATAAATCCCACGACGCCACTTCAATGATTAAGGTTGTGTTGTGCAAGCCTCTCCATAGTTCTTTCATGAAGCCCACGAGTTGATTTCTTGAAATAGAGGGAGATATTTGCAGGTCAACAGTTCTTTATCGTCATCATCAAGACAGAAAAAACTACGAGAGAATCTCTTTAACGTTACTTGTCGTAGGCCGTGAAGTGAAAAAGACTCGATTTTTATTGGTTTTTTCTATTCCTTAGAAGCCCAGAAAACCAATACCGTGAAGCTGTGATGGATTCAAGGAGAAGGGATTTGATGGGCAGGTTTTGGGTTAAGTTAAAGCAGGCGACCCTTCTATGGCTTGAAGGTTTTAAAGAGGCTTGCTGTCTTCACAGAGTTGTCATCTACTGTCTCAGGCATTGAGTTTTGGATATACCCTTATTCCTGTTCTATTTCTTGTTTATGGAATTCTTGAATTTTTTTGTTTTTTTCTCTTCATATTTTCCATTGAAGGTCAAGAGAGCTTGCAATCCGTACAGGGCAGTGTTTCCTCTTGAATGGTTTCATTTTCTTGGGAAGGTGTGGTTTCAACTATTCGCTATAAATGTGTGTTTCTTATTTGATATGATTGCCTATGTATATATCTCTGCAGATGATCACCAGTTTCTGTCAGTTTTAAAGTATTTGTTGAGACTTTTGGAGCTTCTATATGTTGGGCTTTCTAAGCTTAATTTCTTCATTTCAGCTTCTTGATTATATCTGGAATTTTTCCAGAAAATTTTGATTAGTTGTGGCTGTCAGAATACTTAGCATAGTGCAGACAAGTGATTCTTAGTTTGAATGTTGGGGCATTTGTTCTTATTACCTTTACAACTTTTTGTTTGCAGTATCTTTGTCCTTAGATCAGTTGTCATTCCTTCCTTGCAATGGATATTACCCAAGGAATGCCCAAATATTGATCCTCAAGAACTGTGCCTGTTTGCGGGGTATTTAAGATTCTATTCCTCGTTAAGAACCGTGCTGGTCAACCTTTTCTATGTGAGTGACTCTTGCATATCGTGATGATCCTTTGTGGAACTGAAACAGAAGCACATTGCTCGTGTTAATATGATTCGTTATTGACTGAAAATGAATAACTATAGGCTTAAGAAATTTATGGGATTCGAAAATTACCTTAGTTTTGAAACTTGGTAGCCAAAATCAAAATTTTTGAAGACGACTAGCTCTCGAATCTGTGTGTGTGCGTATGTATATGCATCTTGAATCTGTGTATTTAGAGAAGGGAAGATAGATAGAGAAGAAAAAGCATAATCTTGTATCTTTATATCTATTGACTTGGCTGTTTTTACAGGTATTCTGGTTTTATCCCATGTACATATTGAGCTTTATTCTCAGCACATTATGGTAATTTCTTTTTATTTTCTCCTATTGATTCTACTGATTCTGTTGACTCTGTTTACTCTTCTTTGCTTGCTAAAATATTCGATGATAGTGTTACGTTTAAAGAAAATATTCCTGCATTTGTTATCATTTATCACTAATTTTATCATCATAATTTGTTCCCTCACTATATTTTGTTCTTCATGTTCTACCTATTTCATGAGGCTTATTAGTCAGATGTGTATATATATATATATATATATATTGATTGATGTAGGTATAGTGACATTGCAAAATATGGATTCTTCGCAATTGAAAAGTACAGTACCAAGGATTCTGATGAGAAGAAATCAACTGAAAAACAGAAACCGACAAACAGTAGTAAGCCAACTGACCTCGACGGGTATGTTTTAAAGTCATGTTGTTCCCTTTATTTGATTCATGGTTTCTGATTACCTGATATATAGAGTGTAATATTCACTTCTTATAATATTCTACCGACAGTGTAATGATTGGTATAGCTGAACAGATATACTCAGTTCTGCTGTTGACTTTCTTCTTCTTAGAGGTACCTAATGTATATGCTCAACTGCTGATTCCAGCTTTTACAGAATCGTTTATAACCAACCCTATTATTGTCTTTAAGGTATATGTTGTAGGATTCATCCCTTTGATCGGGAAGTTTCTAAACTTTTTGCTTCTCTCATGGATGTATGCTTATTACTGCTTCGAGTAAGTGGACATGTTCATAATCCATATCTTATGTTTTTTTTTTCAGAATTTCATTTTCTAGTGTACTTTCCGTGAGGCACTTTAGCTTTATTCTTTTTTCCCTTTTTCTTTAAAGGTACAAATGGAACTACTCTGGCTTGAGTTTGGACAAGCGGCTGGACTTCTTCGAATCTAACTGGCCATTTTTCGCAGGTTTTGGTAAGGATTGATTTCTCTTACAGATTCTGAGTGTATTTCACTAAGAGCCCATTCGCCTCAACTTTGACCCCATTTCAGTTAGCTTATTTTAAATAATAATCGATTAAATCTCACCTTAGACAAGCTTATAAGTTCAACCAAACAATCTCTTACAAGAAATGCTCATATTATTATCATTCAATATAAGGGATCAACTGCTGCATCATTTCAGGGAGCCCATGTGTGCTGCCTGCATTTATTTTCTCTCCTCTTGTGGGCTATGGAGTTATGGCTATATTGTATCCATTAGTAAGTTTCTCTCTTGTGGGCATCGTAAAAATCAATATTGTGTCTGTAATAAACTTAAAACGTCTTCTTTTTTCGTTCTAGTTTGTTTTGACGGCCGCTGGCTCTGAAGCAGATGCATTAGCTACCTCTCCAAGAAAGAGATGGAAAGGCACCGGATTGGGAAGGGTCCCTATATTTGCCTCCGCTGATTATTTATCGTAAGCCACACATATATATATTCATCTCTTTTACGCTTCTTCGAGTTTCATACTTCTTGCGAACTGTTGAGATCGTGATCTTACGCATGGTAACACTATTGCTGCTGTATTCGTACTAAGGACGAAACTTAAACGCAATCGTCGTAAGAACTTCCAAGTTTTATCAGCCATTGTTCGGTAGAATTAGTTAGCTTTCCAAGTTTTGATGTTATTACATTTCGTGATAGGATGAAAGTGCTGTCTCTGTTCCCCGTCGAAGCTCGGCAACAAGTTCTCCGCCAGAAAGTGCTTTGATCGATGGATCTTCTTCTTCTTCTTCTTCTTCTTCTTCATTTATCTACGATTTGTGCAGTATTGCTTTGCGTTGATGATGATGATATTTTATTACAGCTAAATGAGTTTTTTTTTTTTTAATTTATCACGTAATTTCTGTATTATGTGGATTCATGTATATATTTTAGCTAATTATTGCTTGAAGTTTGAAATTTGCAGAACATTTTAAGAGAAAAGAACTACTAAATTAACAGAAATGAAAAATAACATTTATGAAACACAAAATAGTGAATAGAACACTTTTAGAGGATGAAAGTGCAATTTACAATATAAGCCCTAATTAGAAAATATTTTGCGATTAGACCCCTACGGGGGAGTCGATTTTCTCAAAGATTTCGAGTTCATCTTCGTCGAAGACTATTGCATAAGCGTGGTTCAAGTTGTGATGATGGCTGGCGTATTTGTATCTGAATGAGAAGCTTTTGATCAATATATGGCATGAATGAATGAATCCATTTATACGTATGATTGTCTTTTGATTTTTTTTTCTTTAATTTTGCTCAATACAAGTATATTAGCTGGCAGCTGAGAAAGAAGTGATCGGAAAGAATGGCGAGGTGGCGTTTCGACTATAGGTATCTCCTCCTCCTGGCGGTGGTGCCGTTCATCTACATCCAGGTCAAAGCTTCTTACTTTATGTGCTGATTGAAAATTGAATGTCTTAACTTTTATGTCAAAGATCAAGTTTTTAATACTGAAGAGTGTGTTTTTGGGCGAGAAAAGATTTTGATCTGTTGGTTTTTGAGTTGGGAGTTTGTACAATCAACGAATCAGAACTGAATTTGGTTTACTGTGTGGAATGAGGGTTTATATCAGCGTAGGTTACTACTGCAAAGTTTTGATGATTGCCATTGAATTTGTTATCTTGCTCTACTTCAGATGCGCCTCTTTGCTACTCAGTCTCAGTATGCTGATCGGCTCGCTGATGCTGTAAGTAAACCTCTTGTTTTCCTTGATGTTTCTTATGGGTTTATTCGTAATGATTCTGCAGCTCGAGCTGCTTAAGATTCTTACCGTCGTTTAATCTGTTTTGTTCTTGGCATAACCTTTTTCTTTTATTTTAGATTGATGCAGAAAATCAGTGTACTAGACAGACACGCTCGCTAATTGATCAAATTAGCATGCAACAAGGACGAATTGTTTCTCTTGAAGGTGATTTATTAGTTTTTTGTGGCGATTGTTTTCCTTCGACATCGAAATGTTGAACTTGGAGTAGCTATTTTCTCCCATTTTTGTGAGACTTTTTCTGAGAGATGGTTTTTATTTTTTTGCGAACATAATGTTATGTCATTTTTAGTGTAGCCATAACCATTAATTACCTATGAATTTCAGAAGAAATGAAACGCCGAGGGGAGGAATGCATACAATTGAAAGCGCTTGTTCATGATCTTGAAAGTAAGTTCCCATTCGCTGATCTCCCGAAAACTTAATTTCTTGATGGTGAAGCTGGTCTGTGGCTATTGTGTGTTTCTATTAGGTTGAAAGTTTTGTTTTAATTTTGGTATATTCAAAATCTTCGAATTTTCATCAACACTTTAGAGCAAATGATAGTTATTTGAATATGATCTCCAAAGGCTTCAATCCAAACATAACCGTAATTCGTTTCGTGAGCGTGAAACATAATTGCATTCTCCCATTAGTGGTCAAATACGAAGAAGAAAAAGAAGTAGGCCTTTGTGTTGAGAGTATTTGTCCCACATCGGGAAATTATCTTCACCCGACTCAATATATATACCAAGAGGTCTCTCCTCCTATCACCAATTGGTTTTAGGAAGGAACCCTCAATTTAACGCTTTGAGGGCTAAAGTTCATTCTATGTGTTTTAAGTATCGGAGGCTAGATTCCATTGTCAACATTCCGTTTCTCTTTCCCCCTTTGTAACGCTTATCCCTAAATGTAACAGTGCTAGGAACAGCAAGGTCTTGTTAGATGTGTTGTTAAGAACTTGTTGTCTGACATGTCTCAAGTGTAATTGTGCTAGTCATGGCTAACTAAATTATACATTTTTGGTACAAAGTAGTCTTGCTGATGGAGTGCTCAGTAGCATCTTTCATGGGTCAATTGTCATGACATCACTATTACTTTGTCTAAATTGCCTCACTGCTGTCATGGAATCAAGTCACCTTAGCTTAGGATTTGCATACTAATTTCTGACTTGGCTTGTGTTACAAATGGTGGTATCATGGAAGCACTATTATTTGCACCCCATTGCACATGGCTAGTGGTAGATAATGGCCTTGTATAATACTTCTCTATTGTATTGTAGGGAATGGTTACAAGAAGTTGTCTGGTGATAAGCAGGTTTGTTTGATATAGGTGATTCGTAGTGTTGCATTTGAGCCGTACTCTTCATCAACAAAATGTTATTGAATCGACAATCAGGTTCCAATTGCAGCGGTTGTAGTAATGGCTTGTAATCGCGCCGATTACCTCGACAGGACCATTAAATCTATTTTGAAGTATGATATGTTTTTTTATTCATGTATGTTGCCATCTGAGTTGCTATTTTGTGTTCCGACTGTCTTTCTTTTTTTTTATGTCTATTAGGTATCAAAGTTCCGTTGCATCAAGATATCCGCTGTTCATATCACAGGTGCGTAAATATCAAGAATTCTCTATACACGGTTTGAGGTTTCAGAGTTTATTTTCATACTGTATGTCTTGTATGGAAGCGATAAATAGTTAGATAGATGTAAAGTGTTCTTGTTACGGTTTTAAACAGGATGGATCAGATCCTAATGTCAAAAGCAAGGCGCTGAGTTATAACCAGCTAACCTACTTGCAGGTATTTGCTTATCATTGTGTTCTCGCAAACTAAATGAAGTATAGATTTTTAGCTCCAACCTTTATAAAAATTCTTGTTAGACTTCATAATACCAAGCATTAAACACTCCCATTTGTACAAGCATGGACAAATAGTCCTTGCTTGAAAGTTTGAATATTTTATCTACATCAAGGATGGTTTGGTTGAATTGTTCCAGCCAGTTTTACGACTTATGGTAGATTCTTGATCTAATTAATGCCAGCATTTGGATTACGAACCTGTCCATACAGAAAGACCTGGGGAGTTGATTGCATACTACAAGATTGCACGTAAGTTCTCATAGTGTAACTTATCATTTCTAAACATCTGATTCATCGGTGACTTTCTGAGGATTATTGAAGAAATTGCCTTTTAGGCCATTACAAATGGGCTCTCGATAAGTTGTTCTACGAACACAACTTCAGCCGAGTCATTATACTTGAAGGTGCTTAGCCTTTCTTCATTTTTATAATCTTTTCTTTTCTTCCCCAAGATCTTGCTTTGACATAACCGCCTGACATATGCACAGATGATATGGAAATTGCTCCGGATTTCTTCGACTATTTTGAGGCAGGAGCTGCCCTTCTTGATCGAGACAAGTGAGTATTTACTTTATAAAAGCGCAACTGGCATTGATGTTTTCCCACTATTTCTAACCCGCTTTTCAACTTTGTTCAACTTTAATAATGGTAGATCCATCTTGGCAATTTCTTCGTGGAACGATAATGGACAAAGGCAGTTTGTGCATGATCCTTGTGAGTCCCTCAATTTCCCGTTGATAGTCTATCAGACCAGTAAAGATACATGAAGGCGATTATATGGTTTCAATTTAAATGAAGTTTCTAGATTATTCATAAATATGATAATCAATGTCTTTATCTTTACTCGGATTAAGTTTGTTTTGAAGCAGATTAAATACAATCTTTGAAACTTTCTTAAATCTCCTGCAGACGTGCTTTACCGGTCAGATTTTTTCCCGGGTCTTGGCTGGATGCTTTCTAGATCTACATGGGATGAGTTGTCTCCTAAATGGCCTAAGGCATATCCTCAATGAGTTTATTTTTCCAAAAGAACATTAAAAGCATTTGCCTATATAACTTGGGGTATCTATCTGATTTATGTATCATCATCAACTCATTTGGAAAACCTCCTTGACTAAACGACTTACCTATTGGGACGACTGGCTGAGACTGAAAGAAAATCACAAAGGACGACAGTTCATACGCCCAGAAGTGTGTCGAACCTACAACTTTGGGGAGCATGTAAGGAATATAGAATTGCTTTTTTAGAACAATTTTAAATTACATCATGACATATTTTCATGCATATTTTCCATTTTTCTTCCTTTTATTTTTATCTGGTACTACATTTTACATGCATGAATTCTCAGTCTTCTTGTTTGTATCAAACAATTCGAACTTACCAACAAGAGTGAAACTACGGCTTTCAAGATTCATTTTTTGCTATATTCCTTACATATGATCATTAGCAATTCTTTTTACAGTGTTTGTTTTTTAACAAGTGTGTTTCCGATAGGGTTCCAGTATGGGCCAGTTCTTCAAGCAATATCTCGAACCTATAAAACTGAACGACGTATTGGTATCTATCTGATATAACCCTTAGTTGAGCCCACCTTCCTTTGTGTTAGCATGTGTTTGTTAACTTCTCTTATTATTTGTTTGAAAAGGTCGATTGGACTTCGTTGGACCTGAGCTACTTGGAGGAGGTAAAATTCGTTTACGTATTTGCGTTATGATATAAATCTTCGAAAAATCAATTGAGCATTGTGAAGGGATGCATTGGAAATATACGTAAGCTTATACACTTGTGTAATAGCATAAGCTTTTTTGGCCGTATAAAATGTACCATCGAAGCAAGTTTCATAGTCATATTTCGTAAATTAGTTACAGAAATATGCGCGTTTTTACAGGACAAGTACGTGGAACATTTTGCTGGATTGCTGAAAAACACAACTCCTATCCAAGGAAACGATGCTGCTCTAAAAGCTGCTAACGTGGACGGCGATGTACGGATTTTGTACCGCGATCAGTCAGATTTCGAACGTATAGCTCGTCAGTTTGGCGTTTTTGAGGAGTGGAAGGTAACTTTTCCACGTTATTATCACCGTTCTTCCTTTGATTCATTGCATGAATGTCTTTCTTTCACCGTATAAACTCATATTGGATTTGGCTTTGTAGTATAGAATCTGATGTATAGTCTAATTGGCGACGGACTTCGACTGAGATACGGTTTATTATTTTTTTCAGGATGGGATCCCGAGAACAGCGTATAAAGGAGTAGTAGTTTTCCGATATCAAACTAAGAAGCGCGTCTTCTTCTTTAGCTCCGACTCTTTCCGCAGCCTTGGAATCGAATATTCATGAATGCATTATGTCCTTTGTTGTGAGTTTATTAGGATGGATATGAATGATGTTATCAGTCTACAGAAAAATTCATTACATAAGCCCCTCCTCATTGTTTCTTCTAACATCTCAGTAGATCTCAAAGAAGTACAGACAATTTCTTACACTAATTTCTTTCTTTTTTTTTTATTTTTATTTTGGATGTAATAACTCTGGCAGATGAGTCAAGTATGTACAAGATTCTTACGTCCCTCCTAACACGTTAAGGATTTCGAAATCACAAAATTATTGAAGGCATTGGAGCATCTATATCTTCCTGCAGACTCCCTTTAGCTTGACTTTCCTCTTCCTGATAATGTTAAACAATAATCAGAAACAGCCATATAACTATAAAACTTCGTCGGCTAATTTTCCCGATCTAATCATAATAAGGTGAGATACAAAAAAAAAAAAAAAAAAACGACGTACGGAATCTTCTTGGGTTTTTGTCTTAGAGGAGTTTTCGCCCAATCGTTCATTTACGCATTGCATTTTGGCTCCGACGCCGGGTTCATTTGATGTACCAACGGCCTCATCATCGACCAAAACAGTATCAAAATATCCTCCCCCAGGTTTTGCATCAGGTACCTAAAAATGATCAAGAGACAATTAACGTATACGGCAATTCACCGTCAGGTTAAAGAATCACAAGATATTACTAGAGAATCACGAGGAATTTGCAATTTACAAATCCTCGATCGATGCAAATTTTCTACAAGTGATATTGTATATCTTTTTCTGTTGAATGAACTTTTATTTTTTTCCTTCAGCATACCTCAAACATGGCCTCGGTAAGGATATTTTCTAGAATGGATCGTAAACCACGTGCGCCAGTGTTTTTGGCAATTGCTCTCTTTGCAATTAGTCTCATAGCACTGGCTGTGAACTTCAATTCGACCTTGGGAAATGAAGATGATCCACGGTTAATACAAAAACTGTTTAACTTGTATAAACTTATACTAAGGAATATAGAATCAAAAGAGACTGAAAGTATCACATACATTATTCATGCTGAACATTCTTTTGTATTGTTTACAAAGAGCATTTTTAGGCTCGGTGAGAACCTGCAAAACCAATTTGAGTTTTTAAAGACAGAGTAAAGATCAGTTAGGAAAACCATAAAGAAAAAAGATAATGAAAGATATATGAAGAAATAATTAAAAGAAAGCCACCCACCTGAACAAGTTGATCTTCATCGAGACTCGACAGAGTAACCAGCACAGGAAAACGTCCAACAAATTCGGGTATAAGACCATATGCAATGAGATCACCACTCTCCACCTGAAAAACCAAAGCCATTATCACTAATACTACTCGGTAATATAATCTAAAGTGGTACTACAAATTCCCAGTCATTGGCTCTGCTTGGAACCATGGAATTTATATAGAAAAATCAACCTTCTAAATTTTGACCGTTCACAACTCACTTTTTCAAGCAGAGATGCTGATGCAGTAACATCCGAGCCACCAAGTCTCATATTAGCCCGGACTGGTGCTCCAAAACCAATTGAGGAATCTTGTCGTCTGGGAAAAATTAATAATGAAATTTAAACCTCAAGTCAACAGCAATTGTAGAAAGTCTTTAAGATGTGACTACCTCTCAGAAATGGTCTTTTCCAGATCAACAAAAGATCCACCACAGATAAAGAGGATGTCTTTAGTATCCACCTGCCAAGTCAAACAAAATAAAATGGAAGACAGAAATATTCAATGGGAATGATAATACAATTGTAGAATGAGACTAGAGCCAATTTAATTGGAACTATAAGAAAAAATAAAGGAGTAAGATTCAAATCCATCAAGACCTGAATGGTTTCATTTCGAGAATGCTTTGGAGCTCTATGATCGGGGACACTAACAATCTGCAAAATTGTAGAACCAAACAAAAGGTTCAGCGAGCATGAAGACTGAGAATTCTAATGATAGATTAGAAAGTATACATGTTGTTTTCCAATTTTAGAACGGAAATGATTTGTAATAGAATTGTAAAATCTATGCAAAATTACTCACTGTTCCTTCGAGCATCTTCAGCAATGCTTGTTGAACTCCCTCTCCAGAGACATCTCTACCAATGTTTGAGTTCTCACTCTGCACAAAGTCGAAAAGTTCACAAAAAGCATTGCTCCTACTCCTACCTTATGATCAAGTTAAATAATTGACCATCTTGTGCACCTTTTTAGTTATCTTGTCAACTTCATCTATATAAACAATTCCTCGCTGAGCTGCTTCTACCTCAAAATTAGCAGCCTAGAAAGCATACAACAAGAAAGTTATAGTATAGTAGACCTTTTACGGGCGAAAGATATCAAATATGTATGATAAATTCTCTGAAATTCAGGCAGAAAGGAAGGGTTTTCGCAATGCATGAAGCAGATTAATCTGGTAAATTAAGATCGAGTGAGAAAGAGGGGAGGTAGAGATTTCAACACATTTAAATTTAAAACTTAATAACGAAAAGAGAATAAGTTCATTTAAACATCTCATTCCCTTATCTTGAGTTTATTGCAAAACAGGGTAGTTAAAAACCTCTGGCTCTTTGTTTTTTCTTAAAATAATTTGCATTCCTAGCCTCCAGTTAAACTTTTTATGGAAAATCACGATACCAAAATAACATACTCTCCTTCAAACCAAATGATCTCAAAGAAAAATATACATTTCCGTTTTCTAAATATATAGCCTGCCTGAGTTGGAGAAAAAGACATGTGAACAAGGCAGAGTGCTCCGATAAAAGACAATTAGTATTTTATGCACACTCAAATGTGTGTGCAATAAAATATAAATATATAATATTATTTTATAGATTAAGAATTTTTATTAATTTACAATATTTAATAAATAAAATATTAATTAAAGGATAAAATTGGAATAAAAAAACAATTAAAGGGTAAAATTGTAATTATCCATGACATACCAATTAATTGAAAGTCAGTTACTATAAAATGCTGAGCCATAATAAATAGTATAGTTATTATTCTTTCTATTCCACAATTCTTTATCTAGCTTAAATTAACATATGGAAATTTCAAATTGTATGTTCAAACAACACACTTACCATCAGTAATTTGTACAGTACGGACTCCACATCTTCCCCAACATAACCAGCCTGTGTACCCATATGCGATGAAAGTAATCTTAATAAAAACACAATTTGACTCAACAAATAGGCAGCAGATTGAAATGTGCCAGATAATGGATTCATAAAAAGATAATACTACATCAATCCTGCCTGGGTCAGTGAGGTTGCGTCGGCAATAACAAATGGGACATTCACTACACGGGCCAGTGTTTTAGCAAGTAAAGTTTTCCCTGTTCTTCCCATTCAAATACATTAGAACCGAGCACCCTAAATAGAATGGGCTTATGATCAGTAAAGAAGAAACTTGCATCAGACCTGAGCCAGTAGGGCCAATCAGCAAGACATTGCTCTTATCTAGCTCCACAGCATCAGTATTGCTAAAATCAGGATTTTCTGGGTCATCACCTGTCCTGATAGCAATAGGGCGATCAATGATCACAGACACACTTCCATGTGCATCTTTAAACATCATACATAGGAACTCACAATAAAAATCAGATTTATTACCAAATTTCAGGCAATGACTAGCCACTCTCACTCGAGCTACTATTGGAGAAGGCATGAAAATTTGTATTGTATGCCACGTAATCAAAATTGTGACAAATATGGCAAAAACATCAGAGAAAAATGCCTTGAACACTAGAATCTCAAATTGCTTAACGAAACAGTATATATATCTCAAATGGGGCATAACTTCGACGTCATAGTTATTTTCTAGCATCAACACAAACTAGAAGAGAAAGTGTGTTGTGGCTACCAGATGGCGCAAGAAGCAATTGAAGAAGATATTTAAGTGACATGTGGGCGGTGGGAATGCGTAAACACATGATGAGTCACTAACATATATACAGAACGACAATCTAAGGAACTAAAACAATGACGTTATAGCTCACCCTTTTTGTAATAAGGCATGATTTATTCTTTTGTAGTGATTGTAAAGAGCAACTGAGAGCACCTGCAATAATATTAAAGTCATTTTGTCGTAATGCTCGATACAAAAGCTGGACAGTTCAAATAAAGGAAATCAAAAGTATGAAAACTACTACATTCCTTTGACCCAATACGATATAGGGCTTAAATTATCTACTATCGAGACGAATTCCACCGTCTCTACAATTGTCTGAGTATAGTTTCACATATGTACAATCTATTACCCAATTGCTATCAAAAATGGAAATACTTCATAACCAGATGGCCTGGTAATTCACATTACTACAAGATAACAAGAAACAAAATAAATAAACATCAAACGTTATCATTGCATTCTACCAACGCATGTATGCATTCGCATTCCCACACCAAAACACAGAAACAAAGACAAAACCAACAGGATATCGAACCTTCTTTGCCCTGTCTTGCCCAATAACATACTCATTCAAAATCCCACAAATCTCCTTCGGAGTTGGCAACACCAACTCCTCTCTTCCCAAAGACCCTTCATCAGAATCACACTTTTCGTCATTATCATAGTCATTACCACTTTTCTCCCTGACTGTTTTAATATCACCATAAGACCTCAGCTTCTCCCACATCTTACCCCCATCCTTCCCACAATTTCCCTCCACGTCCTTCCTCACCGTCCCAATCTCCCAAAAACTCCCCTGCAGCGGCTCGAGTTTAAACGGCCGGAAATAAAACGCCGCTCGACAAGCATGGCACATGTTCAGAGCGTGGTAAACACCAGGGTCGGTAGATATAATCGAAAACGGGCGATTAGAGAAAAGGACAGTCATCAAATTCGAGCATCGAGGACACTCTAATTGAGCTTTGATTTGATCGTATTTGTCCGATCTACCCTCCCATTTGCGGCGTTGCTGTTGGACAAACCCTAACCTGATGGTGGAATCCAGCGACTTCCGTAGAGGCTCAGAGGTCGCTAGTAGGGTTCTGGCGGCGAGCACTGTGGTGGCGCCGGCGGTTAAGTGTCGTAGCTTGGACGTGGATGATCGGAATACAGCGAGCATGATTCTCTTGTTCTTTTCGCCTCTTTTTCTTTCGCTGTCGTTGGGTGGTTAGCTCACTCAAGACTGATGAACCATTTTACAGAACAAGACGTTTGTGTCGATGTCTAGTTTATCCACTGCAGTTGGGGATTAAATAGTTTTTTTTTTTTTCCTTTTATCTTCCATTTTGCCCTTTTTCTTTTTAATACACTTTTTCTTTTTTAATACATATATATGTGATATATATACAATAGTCTTCGACACTGGGTTGAGATCCTCTATTCCATGTTATATTCCACTAGGTATTCCACATATGAGAGAGAAAAAAGTGTTACTAAGGAATTGGATGTAACAATGTTTTCGGTGTTTTAACATGGGATGGACAAGGTGAAAAGAGAGAAAATGTGATGAGTAAGATATAAATAAATAAATAATATTGATTTTATTATATGTGGAATACCTGGTGGAATACAAAATGGAATAGAGGATCTCATGCCTTCGCCACTAAGTCGAGTCTGAGTCGAATTTGTACCTAACGAGCCTATTTCCTTCAGCTTGTATGTACACTCCTAAAAGCCCACTCATTGTCAGTTATGGAACAATCCTGATTTCCGATCTGTATTTCTCGTTCTAAGCCCACACTTACTGCGATAATCAAGAAATTAACGTGGATTCATACCTTTAACCTCCATCTCGAGATATAAAAAATTCGGCCACTCAACCCACCCTCCGAAACTAAAAATCTCATATATAAAATTGTATGGACTACATTTTAGTAGAGCATTTAAAATGGCCTAAAGCCCGCGGGTTGTCCCGCCCCGTCCCGCCGAAGAGGCGGGTTGGGCTGCAATTTGTTAGGCCCGCCATGCGGTCTTGCCCGCCCCGCCTAATAGTTTTAAAAAAATATATAGTTTTTAACAATAAAATAACAATATAGAGAAATTTGCCGACCTGCGCCACGTCATCGAAGGCTCTTAGAGTCCAATTTAGAGCCCTTGAAATTCATCAGCAAAAGGAGACTGAAAATATTCACTCACGTTGAAGAGAGGATATGGAGATTTTTTTTTATGAAGAGAGGATTATGGATTTTGTGTTTCAGATTAGGATTATTATTGTAATTTTCAGTTTTTATCTTGGTCCTTTTTAATCTTGAGTTTATAATCTTGGGTCTTTCCTCTAGATAAGTTATCATGAGAACATGCTATTACTATAACGGGCCTCATTTAATCTCGGGCTTTATTATCATAGATGGGAGACTAATACTATGGCTGCGTTTAGTTGTACAACTGAGAAAACCAAGTATAAAAAAGCCCGACTTAAAAAGCCAGATTATAATTTATCTTCACATAATTTATATCTTGTTCACTTATTAATATAAGAATAATATTATACTTGATGAACTTTATCAATTTACCGTTTTAACCTCGCCTTTAAAAAATTATTCTAAAAAAATAATTCTTATGAGTATCGAAAAATATAACATATGGATGTCATTTTGATCGTTATGAAACAAATAATAAATTAGATATGTTTATTAACTTTTAGCATATAAATTATATTAGATAATGAAGATTTTATAATTTGGTGTAAAAGGGTATTTTGGTATTTTTGTTATTAGTAGGGGTTACAATTATTATCTTGGGTCAAACAATGAGATAATTTATACCGGGCTTGACGGTTTATAGTGGGGGGCTGGAATTTTGTAACGGGCTTTATACAATGGATATTTTGTAAAGTGAACAATATTAGAAAGGATAAAATTATCTTATCCTATTATATCTCTCAAACTAAACGCAGCCTATAGCATCAACTCTCCAAAGTCATATCAGATCAATCCAAGAGTTGCATTACATTAAACAAAAGTTTTCAAGGAAAGAAAGATTCAAACAGGCGATCCTAATATAGTAGCCGCAATACGGACGCGATAAGCCTCAATGTTCGCCTTTTCCTCGAACTCCCATATTTCGTCCGTGTCGTAAGCGAGACAATGCAGCCACAAGCATGCGAAAATCCCGCAGCTGAGGCTCGACTCTTGCTGCCGACAGCGCTCCTTCACCACGCCGCCGCCGCCCTGACCAGCCAGTTCGAATCCCGAGAAGCGCCGCGTGTAATCGCCTAGAAACTTCACCTTCAAGCAGTATAGAGCGCATTATTTAGCACTTTTGACGTATATATGTA
The DNA here is from genome assembly GCA_028392965.1 of Lindernia subracemosa. Classification (NCBI taxonomy): domain Eukaryota; kingdom Viridiplantae; phylum Streptophyta; class Magnoliopsida; order Lamiales; family Linderniaceae; genus Vandellia; species Vandellia subracemosa. Next base: position 953,710 of record JAQPCC010000023.1, read on the forward strand.
TGTATGTGTCAGAGCTTATGGACCAAAGATGATATCAGAGCTTATGGACCAAAGATTACATAGGTATGAATCTCCAAGACCATTTAAGAAAAGTACCCGTCTAATGCTAGATAAGAAAGAAATCAGCATACACGTGAGTAGTGATGGCAAAAGTGCTCATTAAAAACCCAGTGGATCTTCAAATAGACCCGAGTCAAGATCCACTTAGACACAAACCTTGACCGGAGGAATGTGTGTTAGCGGCGCCGTAGAAGGTCTGAATCTAAGTAGGTTTAGACTCAGATTTATTTGAAGATCTGATGGGTCGTTAATGGATATTTTTGCCATCTCTAGACGTGAGGGGGGTAAAATTAAAATATGATACAGTCCCTTTAAAATGCTTGTATTTCGATCAGTCGACGGTACTTACGTAAACCTTCGCTGTTCTCGTCGAACGAGCGTCGTGAACGGAGTTCCACACCTTGAAAACCCGCCGTCGGGCATCGAAGACCAGCAAGAACCAATGCCACCTATCGTTCATGGGGAAGACGACGTACTTGCATCTTCTGAACGTATCTTCCTTCAGCTCCATCAGGCTATGCCTCGTCGAAGACGACAGATTCGAGATAAAACCTTCGTAGTTAGCGTCGGGGACATTCCTTTTGCTTCCGTACTTTTTTTCGAGGTGGTAGAGAATGTTTTCCTATAAATCAGCGTATATTCACGTGCATCATAATGTATTTTTTACATAGTAAAAAAAAAAACGGAATATTTGCGAATTTATACGAACCTGGACGTTTGTGTCCACGCAGTAGATTTCGGACCCGTTTTCCAAGCTTTGGTTTCGCATTATTCTCATGTAGGCGTTGATTATCTCGGAATCGATGGGCTCGCGGAACAATAAAGTACGAAGCTCCCGCCCACTTAGGTTCTTACATCCGTCATCCCAGACGATAGCTCTACAAGAAGTAGAAGACGGAGATCAAAATATTTCGAACATTGCGCACGGTGATGGAAGAAAAAAGAAACCAACTTACTCCAACTCGTCTCTGGCAAGAAACTCCATCACCAGCCCGACGTCTTCGCCCGATGCATTTTCGTGCCCGATGAAGTCCACTCTGCCTTTGAACTCAACCAAGTCTTCATCTGTCGTTTGACTATCGCTGTCTCCGTCGACATCTATGAATGTCTGTCCCGGAGTAGAAATACGAAAAACGGTTTGAAATAAACGATGCATCGATTGTAATAAAAGAACATGGGATCAAAGCATTATTACATGTTCTTCAGCCTTCATCCGAGGTGTTGGCACCGAGCTGGGAGAATTCACGAGCTTCGGCGACGCTTTTCTTTTCTTCAAACGAACAGCGTTTGTTCCCAAGCTATCCTTTGCTTTCGAAGCAGAAATATCGCTCCCGCGGTTGCTCGCAGTTCTTCGTCTAACGTCCCTCGTGTCATTTACTACATCCACGTTAATAAATCCATCCAAAACCTTATCCTCTCCGTTCGAATCAGAGAGATCAACCACCAAGACATCTTCAGGCTCGTGTTTTCCCCGGGATTTATCGAGCCCGCCAAGGTTTTCAGCGACATTTTCACTTTGTGCCACCGCGGGCTTCTTTTTGCTCGGTCTGGCCATCGAGTTTCGACCCTCTGATTCGGGGCACCTCTTTTTCGCAGATTTTATCTCATTCGTAAGGCTCCTCGCCTTTTCCATCCGTTCAACGTCGTCGGAGGTTTCATCTTTCGGCTTTGAAACACGCCTTAGGAACAACGACTTCTCAACCTCGTTGAAAGGCTGTATAGGCCGGACCTGCGCAAAAAAGTAAAAAAAAAAAAAAGTTATTAAATCGGAAAACAAAAAAAGGAAGCCTTTGATCAGACTAAGCCAAAATTTTGAGCAACTATGCTAATAGAAAAGAAGAGAAACACATACTTGAGTTGAATCCATGCGTTTAAATAGCGATTCGAGTTTTTCATGATTAATCGGAATCTTGTTGTTCTCCCATCGGAACATCCTCGGATAGACGTTTGAACGAAAGTACAGTCCTAAACTTGGGAGCATTTCATACACCAAAGCCTAAAGAAAGAAAGAAAGAAAGAAAGAAAGAAAGAAAGAAAGAACGAACGAAAGAATGACTGAGAATAAGAAAGCAGTAAGATCATAGTTAATAAGTATAGATATGCATGCATACTATTACTAACCATCAATCCGACCAAGCATCCGTCCACGAAAAATTTACTTCCGAGGCAAGAGACTTCCCGATGTAAAAACCGAAAGGCAGCATCTCCCCAAGCATGATCGAAAAACGTCGTAAGATCATCGAGATAAGGGAATACGAAGCCAGGGATGCGCTGATTATGGACGGGAAATACAACGCAGTTGAAAGCCAACAAAATGAAGAACCTAACAAAGTCGTCGACTTCATTCTCGTCGCTGCTCCTCGCCAGTAAGAGCAGTCCTTCGCGGATCCTCGGCCGCGCAACGTTTCTGAGCCTTCCGCCGAAGCAACGCGACAGAAACGCGGAGTGCTTCTTCTTGTACGTGTCGACGAGCAGGCCGTCGTGCTTGAGGCCGACGATGGCGGAGAAGTCGGGCGAACGAAAGGGGATGGCAACGTCGCCGACGAGGACGAAGGAGGACGAACGAACGTCGAAGCGCCTCAGGACATAACCGACCCGACTGGGACTTAACGTAAGGACGGGCATGTCCATCCACACGGCGAACGGCGTCTCGGATATACGGCTCCTCTGCCGCTCGCCTATGATCGGCTTCAACTCTCTCATCACCTTGCTGAAATGGTAAGGGGAGCACCTTGTTCGAATTTCTTTCTTCTCCGTAGAGTCGACAGTCGTTTCTATGTCCAAGAGGGTTTATAGAATGACCAAGAAGCACATATAGGATGAATAAAAAAAGGACATAACAATATCAAATTAGAACAATAACCATCCATTCCTAAAGAGGCGTCTTTTCTTTTTCTCCAACATACCTTTGCTACTGTTGTTCTTACCTCTTGTTGTACTGTTTTCAGTTCTGCGCTTCTCTGATTTGCACATTTCGAGCTTTGGTTAGGGAAATGCTTCGTCTATTTCTTGCCCTACTTTCTTCGAACACCTAGAGAACAGAAAATAATGCAAATACATCAAAACTCATTTCCTTTACATCAAACCCATATTGTTAGGAGTATAGAATCCATGTAAACTATCCAGTGAGATGGGAACATAGAAAAATAGCAGAAAAAGAAACTGAGAGAACAGAAAGCGAGACAGAGAGAGGAGAAGAGAGTGTTTGAAGAGCAAAAGCTTAACTCAGATCAACAAATGGCAGAGAAGAGTTTGAAGAGCTAAAGTTTGAACATCACAAATAGCAGGAAAAGAAACTGGAAAAAGAGAGAGAGACAGAGAGAGTTTGAAGAACTCACAGCTATCTAAAGCTTACCTCAGATCTCCTTCAGCTTGAGCTTCAGCTTCGAATGGTCCAGTTTGAAGAGAGAGAGGAGCGAGAGTGATAGTGTTTTTTTTTTTGCTGGGCCTGAGGAGACAGCTTTGGGCCCAGATGATTATTTTTTTAATATTAATTTCCAACAATCTGGGATGGGTTGTCCGATCCTAGGTTTATTTAGATTAAATAATTAATTAATTGCTTGTAATCACTCACTCCCATTAAAAAAAAGATTAAAGAATTTGTATATTTATATTCAATAATCAATCACTGAAGTCTTCACTCTCTCTCGAATGACAAAAATAGTTAACTTTTTAAAATAGTTAACTTTTTAAAAGTATTACAAAACTAGTTAACTTTTTAAATTTTAATTACTATTATTTTCATTTTCATCCTAAAACTGTTTAAAATTGCAAATTTTCACTATTATTGTTTCAATTCAGACGAGGACCCTCCCTAACAGCCTCGTCCAAAATTCCGAGCTTGATGCACGGTCGTCCCCATGAGGGAGCACCAACATAGAGATGCACACTCCTCCAAGACTAAGAGAAGTAGTCTCCTGAGACACCTAAAATGAACCCATTGAGTCCAAACCATTACCATGAAAAACTCTCCAGAAAAGCTTTAACATGGCAGTCCTATTACAAATAGTTATTACCACCTTTTTCGGTCTACATTGGACCAGCTGATCGTATGGATCTTACTTATAGGTGGTTCAGGGGTCTGACCCAAAGAAATTTCGAATGCTCAATGAAATGGATTGAAAGATCTTCTCCGAAAGCGGAAGCCTGAAAGCGGATGACCAATAGACAAAAGAGCGAAAGCCACTCAGTTGTTTGCTAAATCCAATAGAGTCTCAAAGGAAGACAAAAAGTCCAGTGGTGGAGTGGCGATCAATGAGGCAGCCTGCCCCTTTATAGGAGTAGGGTCCGTAAGGAGCTCCAATCTGATTTTTCTTTGTGAAATTGAAAAAAAAAAAATAGGCGGGCAGCTGATACTCTTTCCCACCTCGCTTGCTCTCAAGTTGCAGGACAAGGCTCTAACACTGCTAGCTACAGTAGCTCTATAGACTTCTGTTGCTTCGGGTCTTGCTCTAACTACCGCTTTTGTAGGGGCTTAGCGTTCACCTACAAGGTGGTTAGCTACTATAGGTAAGGGAGCTGTCTCGGAGATGGATGGGACTCTTTATCCAACCCTGAAGAATAAGGAATGAGACGTCAACCCTAACTTCGATCAATTGTCATTCTCTAAGAGAGACACTGCCACACCATAAAATGAATTCGAATCCTTCGGTTTCTTCCAACAGGCGTTCACTTCTTTTATCAAGTCAATTTCTAGATTTTTTTGCCATGTAATTGATTACTTTTTTATTTTTATTTCAAGAATCGATTTTCTTTTTTGTATGTCGCAAAGTTTTAATTCGCATTGTTCCTGAAACTTTGGTTTTCAATTTACAGAAATCATGTCGAATTCAATTATTGTGACGCTATATTTAGGCAGCAATTTAATAACAGTTAACAATCACACATTTTATGATCTCACAATTAATTTATTCTTGTCATACTCTGCATTTCTCATTATTATAGAAGTCTGTAAATGATCATACAAGTAAAAAATATAAGATGTAAATTAACATTAACCGAACTGAAATCAAAGAAGAACTTGAATTTTAATTAGTGTTTATCTGCATGGAATCGATCATGCAAGTAAAAAAAATAAACAAATAAAAGAAAAATCCGAGGCTTCTTGACATATTTACTTTACGAGCTTTCTAATATTCTTGCAGTTGTTCGGTTGGTCTGCACCAAGATATGAAATATGAGATGTAAGTTAACATTAACCGATGGTTAAAATATGAATTGAGTAAAAATTGTTAAAAATGAATTGGGAATAAAAATATAATTATCGAAAATATTTTGCTTAATTGAAATAATAATAGTAAAAATTTGCAATTTTAAACAATTTTAGGATGAAAATGAAAATAATTATTATTAAAATTGTAATAGTTTTAAAAAGTTAACTATTTTTGTAATTATATTTTAAAAACTTGTCTATTTTTGTTATTCTCTCCCTTTCTCTATCTCTCTCTCTCTAAAAGAATTAAGCTGCTGAGCAACAAATCACGGCTGAAAATCGAGGGTTCGCCTTTGTGGTTCGTTTTTCCTCGGCGTCGGCACCCAGCTTTTTTTTTTTTTTTTTTTTTTAATTTTTCATCTGCGTATGTATGCTAATGTAAATATGTTGATCACGCTTGATTTTATGTTGTGATTTGTGTGAATTCCGCGAAAAATCTCAATTAAACCCATTCTGAGAAATTTGTGGGTTTCGATTTGGGTTGGGGTATATAGGTGCTATTTGAATTGGGGGAACAGTGAATATTTGTGATTCGATCTATCTATCTGAATTTCGCTCTAACATCAATCTCTCTATCTCTGGAATATTGGTGTTCTATTTTAAGGTTATGACTGTGAGAAATTGTTCGTATTTCCGCGTCGCAGGATGGACCTTTATGGCTGCAAAAGACGATTCCTCAGGCACTTGGACGTCAATGAAAAGCAATGTAATGCCCTGTTTTACAGACAAGAGTTGGTTTCTTCTCACGCCTCGGCAAGTAACAGCCAATGCATCCCTTTCCTCGAGCTGCCTCTCAACGTAATATGCGAAGTTCTTTCGAGGCTTCCTCTAAAGGACATACTACGCTGTAAGAGTGTTTGTAAGATGTTTATCGAAGTGATCAAAGATCCTTATTTCATCAGGGCACATCTCGGTAGAGCGCCATTATCATCGACCAATCTGATCCTTCAATATAACAATGGGAAACATGGAGGTCTTCACTTCTTTAAATTAGATCTCGATGAATTGGGCTCATTCTCCTCAAGCAGCGATGGTCAGAACGGTGAGGTTCGTCTCCATAACGGGCTCGGTCCATTGAGAAAAGCTACTGCCGATTTCACTTTCAGCTCTCAGAAGGTTTACCTCGTCGATTCATGCAATGGGATACTGTGTTTGTACTTCGGCAATGGAGCGTATGATTCGACGGCAAAGCCCTTTTATGGAATCTACAACGTTTTACTTCGCGAAAGCTTTAAGCTTCCCGACCCACGTCTGCCGAATGCTCAACTTTCTACTGGTGCCCACCATTCTGGATTCGGTTATTGCCCGGGGACTAAGCAGTACAAGGTTGTCCGATTCTTGATTCGGAGGTCCAAGTGCTCGAGGCCAAGGGTGATGGAGATACACACCGTTGGATCAAAATCCTGGAGAATGATCCAAGACGACGTCCCTAATCTGAAGTGGGCCTCGTTTGATCCGTTCTTGAACGGTGCTTTTCACTTGATAAACAGCAGCACTAAACCCTCCGAGCTTATAAGCACATTCAACTTGGAGGAGGAGATTTTCCTATTCACGCCGACCCCGCCTCATTTCACGCAGGACTACATGAACAAAATCACTTGGATCAATACTGGGGTGTTAAGAGGCTGCCTCTGCATATGCTACATTTACGAGGATGACGAGTTCGAAGTATGGTCCATGAGAGAGTACGGTGTTCGAGAATCTTGGATGAAGGAGTTCAGCATCAATTTCAGCTTCTATTGTAATTTGAAGGTTAAAGATCTCCAAAGGCCCATCAAGTTCTTGAGCAATGGAGAGCTGTTGTTCATATCTACCTCTGCTTCTCTTGTCTCTTTTAGCCCGAGCAAGAAGACTTTCCGAGAGCTTAGGTCAATGAAGTCGCGGAGTTCGATTCTTACCGCACACAACCTCGGGTTCACTTCGATCAAGGATATAGCGGGAGTGAGGAAGCACAAAGTGAAGAAGTTCGAGCTAGTTTGTCCGAAGCTTGGCTTTTGAATATTAGAATGATTTCTACATATTAGGCTTTATTTTGTATGTGGGCAAAGAGGGTTTTTGTTTGTCTCTTTTAGCCTTGTTTGAATTCATTTTCCAAACTTTGGGACTGAAATTGAATAATTTTCAAGTTGTGGGGCTCATATTGCAAATTCGATAGTAATTGTTTGTAGTGGGATTAAATTTATATACTAAACGTTAAGGATCAAATATGTAATTTGGCCAAATGGAGACCACATGTCCAAAACCCTAAACCCCAATTTAGGGAACAACGCTTGCTGTGAGTGCTTTTGGCATCGCGAATTGCAATCTTCATCAGCAATTGTGTGGTTTGTGATGAATCGTTCGTTGTTTCGGGCATTGGCTTGTCGAAGAAGCTATTTTGGCGTACTGTCGTCACGAGCTAGCTTACAATTGCACAACGCTGCTTCGATATTTATTAGTGGTGAAAGAACCATTTTCAATCACGCCAGTCAAGGTAAATCATGCAAGGGTACGAAATTTTTAGTGCGTAAAATAATGATATTGTGTTGAAGGATTTGCAGGGACGTTTATTCTTGTGCACATTGTGTGTTGAATTTTGTCAACGTTTTCTTCAAAAGATGTTAACCTTTTTGCTCTGTTTGTTAAAAAAATGAATAATCTAATACCTCTTTGATGCACTGACAATGAAACAACGTGCTTTTGCTTTGTTTAGGTTACGATATTTGTGTAATTTATTTGCTTTCTTGATGATGTTCAGGAGGTTTGAATAATGGCAAATCAATTTTTCCAGCATCTACTTGCCTAAGCCGGAGAGTACTTAGTTTTAGTGAGTTAGCCGGATGTGAGAAAGAGAATGATTGTTTGGCTATTCCACAATCATGTGGTGTTCGACATAGTGATGATTTTGAGAAATCTACTGTTTCCACGGAATGTGATAAGTTAAAGGCTAAAACTATATCCCCCAAGTCCGTTGATTTTACTAAAATTCCCATTAACAAACTTCCAATTATCCTTATCATGGGGCGTCCAAACGTGGGCAAGTCAGCTCTATTTAACCGGTTAGTTTGATTATTAGCTTTGGTAACTTCTTTTAAGTTATAAAGTTCAGCAAGGATTGTGTTTCATGAAATGGATAATCAGATCATTGTCATATTACTCAATGCCTTTCATTCGAAAGTCTATGTCTGGTTTATATTAGCAGTGGAAATATATAAATAATTTTAATCTGATGTGATGTTTTTTTCTCTCAAAAACATAGTTTGATTCGAAGGAGGGAAGCTCTTGTTTATAACACTCCTAATGACCATGTTACACGTGACATAAGAGATGGGGTTGCTAAATTAGGTGACTTGCGATTTCGTGTTCTTGACTCTGCTGGCTTGGAGGCAGAGGCTTCTTCTGGTTCTGTTTTGGGAAGAACTGCAGCAATGACTGGGGAAGTGCTAGATAGGGCCCAACTTGCGCTCTTTTTAATAGATGCAAGGTGATATCTTATCCAAATGTAAAGACGATTTCACTTGTGTTAAACTTACTTTTGCTTTCTTGTGTATGCTTTAGAAGGTGAAAATTCCTTTTATTGTGAAGATGCATTATTTCCATACCACCTCTTTGCATTAATCATAAACATTAAAGTTTTTGTTTGCAACTTTGAGTCCAGAGATGGACTGCAGCCCATGGATTTGGATGTCGGAAAATGGTTGAGGAAGCATGCTCCTGGAATGAAGGTGATTGTGATCATGAACAAAGCCGAACTGCTTGATGACATAAATGGTTCTCTTGCTTCAGCTGCTGGTGAAGCATATACTTTAGGATTTGGTGATCCTATAGCCTTATCTGCTGAAACTGGGCTGGGAATGACTAGCTTGTATGATGCTCTAAGGCCATCTCTCCAAGAGTATGTCCTCCAAGTTTTAAATGGTAAACTTGTCCTTTGTCAGTGAGTTTTTGGCTCTCGTCTAATCATTACAAAAATAATTGTTTATGTGGACTTTATGATGCTTGTTTCAAAATTTCTTATTCTTACTGCTACTGAGAACGTGTTAAGGGGCTGTTGGATTTTTGCTTTCTATGGCTCTTCCACTACACTGGTAGTTGATAGAACTTATATTGTTTTTCCTTCTTTATCCTTAAATATCTATGCTTTGTGTTGTGGAATCCAGATGAAGACATACAAGATTGTGAGTCTCGGTCATCTTTTGAAGAGGACATGGACTCTAAGCTTCCACTTCAATTGGCAATTGTCGGGAGACCAAATGTAGGGAAATCTACATTGCTGAATGCAATATTACAAGAAAATCGTGTTCTGGTTGGACCAGAAGCTGGTCTGACCAGAGATTCAATCAGAGTTCATTTCGAGTATGAAGGGAGAGATGTATACCTCGTGAGTATCTACTTTTCACTGCATTCTTTTCACTTGATTTTCTTTTAAAAAGGGCAGTATATATTCTTTGAAGAACTTATTGGTTATCAAACATGCTACTCCTTGAAGCTTTACATTTTTTAATTATTTGGTTCAGGTTGACACTGCAGGTTGGTTGGAGAGGACAAAACAAGACAAGGGACCGTCATCTCTGAGCATAGTGCAATCAAGAAAAAATCTCATGCGGGCCCATGTGGTTGCTCTAGTCCTGGATGCTGAAGAGGTCTGTTATTTGTGCTCTACTTGCTTCCATTGGCGTAATTTATAATCTCAATGTATATGGCTCCTATATTTTATTACTTCAATATTTTTCTCTTTGTCCACTTACGTCTTCCTCATTGATTTTCTGTTATTGTAAACTCAGTCAGAGTGGCTTTGGAAAATATTTTCTGATAAATTACCTTGTTGCTGGAAAGTTTTAATCCTTCATTTGTTGAGTGGATGTGCATGATCTGATTAAATAAACTTAAATTAATGTTCTGATGTTCTTCCGTTGAAGTCCATCATTTCAAATTTCTAAGATGCTGCTGTATTATTTCACTTGTCCTCTTTTATGGTTAAGTCAAGCTTGGAGTTTGGTCGTTCGTTGTCTTCACCATTCCAAAACCCAAGCTCAATAGATTTTTAGGCATGCTTTTTTCATTCCTAAACAACTACTCTTTGACCGCTATTCTAAGCAGATTGCCAATGCTAGACGAAGCATGAATCATGCTGAAGTAGTGATAGCAAGACGAGCCGTGGAAGAAGGACGAGGCCTCGTAATTGTCGTTAACAAGATGGATCTATTGAGAGGGAAACATAACTCAAAAAAGTATGAAAGCCTCATCAACGCCGTGCCTGAAGAAGTTCAGACAGTTATACCTCAGGTATTTTGTTGTCACAGAATCTCAACTTGCTTTAACTTCCATTCCCGTATCTCTTTCCAATATTTTCGAAACAACAAATTCTCAAGAACATTTATTTCCGTATTGGCTGAATATCACACTGTGGCTAGGTGAGTGGGATACCTGTCGTTTTCGTTTCTGCTCTCGAGGGTAAAGGAAGGTTGGCCGTGATGCACGAAGTCATCCACACGTACGAGAAATGGTGTTGCAGATTGCCCACAGCTCGTCTAAACCGCTGGCTACGAAAGGTTCGCCTGTTATTCTTTAGCTCGCTCGTCCGATTACTATTAAGGTTAATTGCATAATAATACTCGAACATATACCCTATTCGGTATTACTTCACATTCTTCCAAATTTTAGCAATCGGCAGCATGAACTTTCCAACTTTTTGAGTTCTTCGGTTTGGTTGGAATGAACTTTAAATATAGTTTGAAACATGTCGATGTGTGATAGATAATGAGCAGACATTCTTGGAAGGACCAATCGGCCCAGCCCAAGATCAAGTACTTCACTCAGGTCAAGGCCAGGCCGCCGACGTTTGTAGCGTTCGTGGGAGGCAAAGCCCGTTTATCTGACTCGGAGCTGAGGTTTCTGACCAACTCGTTAAAGGAGGATTTCGACTTGGGCGGGATCCCCATTAGAATAACTCAGCGCAATGTGCTTAGGAACAGAGAAGGTAATAATAGCAAAAGCAGTTCATCAAGTAAGAAGAAGGCACGACGAGCTGCTGCTGCTACTCATGGGAAAGCCATCAGTCGAACGATGATGTCTGATAAGAGGAGTAATGCTTCAGACAAAGCTGCTGTCGTTCCTTCATGAAATGGATGTTTAAACTGTTGTATATTCTCTCTCTCTCTCTCTCTCTCTCTCTCTCTCTCATTAACTAATGTCGACATTAGTGGAAGGGTAATAGTTGGACATTCAAGCTAGCGGTGTGACATGGCCTGCATATTTATTAAGATCACATGATGATAATGTTACTATAAAAGAATCAATTTTATACAATGTCTCCATTTTGAGTGCTTTGCCCCTCTAATTAATTCTAATATTATTGTATACATACTTATATTTATTCAAGTTTCAAATAGTTTAAAGGCAAAAAGTTAATAATCCTTAACATATTTTATTGTCAATATATATATATATATATTTCTCGAAGCATTTTCATTTGTCACTTAGTGAACATCATAATCCGACGGGCTATATTATAATATATAAAGTGGATCGATTTGTTTTTATTTATTATAGTTTCAATTCTCCACGATATAAACATTTTCCTATATTTATTTATTTTAGTTCTCTATGTCAATTTTGGCTCGTGAGCGAGGGTCCAACCTACCTATAGTATGTCTCTCTTAGCAGTCGTCTGCGAGTCAACGATGATATTATCATTTATTCACATGCTTAATAAGCATAAAGTGTATTTTTCTATCTATAATGTAAAAGAGAAAAAAAGTATTTTTTGTATGTATTTGGATGATCATTTTTATTAGATTGTTAGTAAATATTAAAGAACTATACCAATATTAGATGTATACCCTAAAAAAGAACCACGGAATATATAATTTACATAACTACTCATACATGCATAATGATATATATGACTCCAAGTTTAAGACAATATACTATATTATTCTTCAATGATCAAAAGTACACATAAAAAAAAGACAAATAGGAGACAATCGCCTCTAAATTATTAGTTTGTCACATAATTATAACATCTGGAAATTATAAACTATATGTAAGAACAACATATAACCACCAACCATCATCAACTACATTAAAAACGATCACTATAATCTTTGCTTGCCTCAGACATTGCAATGCTCCAATCCCATAACTTATCAGAATACGACAATTGATGAGTCGAACTTGCGATTAAATCATGCTGCTGCTGCTGCTGTTGATGTGGCGACGTCTCGATAGGCTGATGTGTCAGAAAAGTTGAGAAATGAGAAAGATTATTCGGCGGATTGCTATCGTTACTCAGATACTGCACGTTTTCCCGGCCGATCAATGAAGCTTGCTGTGAGTACTTGTTATTATTGACAATCTTATGAAGGTCATCGTTATCTATTGCGTGAGGTGTTGGCGAAGACATGGGCATCATGGGACTGATGGGAAAAGGGCTTTGCTGTGTAATAGCTAAGGATGTCAGGCCAATGTCATCGTCGTTGCTTATACTTCGGCTCGACTTGTCTGCATCGTTTTGTTGCAGGGCTTGTGCGATGAAGTCGAATTGGAATGGTTCGAGGGTTTGATTCGATCTATGACGGGCTTGCTTTTGTTGTGGAGATTGTTGGTGGGGTTTTCTTGATGATGATGATGCTGAGGCCCGTGTTTGGATCGAGCGATGATCTTCGGCCCCGGCCCGTTTGTAGACTCGGCAAAGAGAGATCTCCGCCTGAAAATTAAAAAAAAATATAAGAATTTTAAAAAATCAGATTGAAGCATAAAGATCATTATGAGTGAAAAAGAAATCCATGGGAAGCATTTAATGATTTCTCAGAGTTTCATAAAGTTCTTTCATGCCTTGTCTGTGAGTTTCTCTGTGGGGAAGAGTTTAATGATTTGTGTTCAAATACGAATCATAAGTTGTGTCAGAAAAATAGCATATGCGCTTTAGCTATCACATAGATACGAAATTCAAAATACCCAGAAAAAAATAAATAACACAATATCCACAAATAATTGTTCAATATCGATCAAAAAAGTTCCCAAGATATGTTTAATTCGAACCCTTTTTCCTCATATTTTCGATGATTTGTATTCCCGGCAAGAAAAGAAAAATGAAAAAATAAAAAATAAAAAAAAATCCCACCTTTTGCAACCGTTCGGTTTCGTGCTGAGGCAGTCGATACTCATTCATGATCCAGCTCGATCTAATCCCTTTCGGGGCCTTCCCCGAGTAGAAAACTAGGGTTTTCTTCAGCCCGATAGACCTCAAACAGCTCTCACTTCTTATCGTTCTATCAGCGCCAGTAGCCTTCCAATAGCCCGAAGCAGTCACACGGTTCGGCCTATCTCCGTTCCTATACTTCCTATCCCTCGGGACATAAAAGTACCATTCTTTCTCTCCTATTGCAGCCAAAGCTATGCACCCATATATACAATTGTATTCTAATTAATTAACACTTGAAATTGTACTTTAGGTACAACGTATATGTGTGCTTTAATATCTATATAACATATACCTGGAAGTTCCCAAGGATCGTAGCGATATAGGTCAAGAAAAGCGATGAGCTCAACGTTGAAACGCTTGCCCTCCACTTTGCGTCGGAGGTAAAACTCGACGAGCTCTTCCTCGGTGGGATGGAATCGAAATCCAGGCATCACCATGTCGTGTTGGTGCTCTTCGGTTTCTTGGTCTTGCTTGTTGTCAAAATCCCATCTTGTAATAATAGGGTTGCTGCCGACGTTTTCTTGACTGTTAGTAGTACAATGATTCATATTTGCCTTGATTCATCAACAACTTTATGGATAACTTTCTTGGCTGAGAGCTCCTTTTTTCCTTTTCTTTTGGGGTATTTAATTTGTATATTTGCTTCTCATTTTTTCGATTTATATAAATTAGGTATGGGAGAAAGTATAGGGAGGAGAAGGAAAGGGAGAATGGAGATGAGTACAGACTAGAATAATCTACATAAATTAAATGAGGCCTACTTGAAAATTAGAGATGATGTGTATTAATTAAAGATGGGAAAGGGACTTCACTCAAGAGGGATATAGATGATAGGGTTTCTCTTCTCTACGAGCGGTGGGTTTGAAGAACTTATTAAATATTATTTTACCATTAGTTTATTTAATTTGTTTCTTACAAAATCTGTTTAATCATAGGTAAGTAAAGGTTATAAAGCTAGATTGAGTACGAGGTAGCTGTAAGAAAAGCAAAGAATAATAATTTAGAAGTTGAGAACTAATTAATTTAGAATGCATGTTATCTATTTCTCTTCTTCTCTATAAAAATGTACACATTGACATTCTATTTAGTACGCAGAATTTTTGCGTGGAAATGAAGAAAATATTAGTTTATCAACCAATGATATATTACGCTTCAAATATCGTTTCATTACACCATTTCTTTCTTTTTTTTTTTTGTCCAAACCTTTGTACCAAACAGAGCCATAAAATAATATAATTTGGAGATTTGGCTTTTTGTATTGAATATTAATTAATATAAACTATATATATACACACACATATACATTTGAACAAAAGTGGCCTTTTCGCTTTTCATTTTTTAATTTAAAAGTAATAATGAAGGTCTTATATAGTAACTCAATGAAGTAAAATAAAATGTTATCAATCGGCTCTTGAAATTCCTTAAACTATAGTAACATGTAAATGGTGTCACAAGGTTTTCTTTTATTCAATCCAAATATTCTTATAAATGAAGGACCGTTAATTGGTATGGAAGGGTAATGTGTGCCATTCAATTTTTACTTAGGTCAAATATAGACGACAAAAGATGAAATATATATATATATAGGAATTTTATGGTGCTCACCTTATGTTAGCACATGTTGATGTGACATTGATTCGTGCCATATCAACGTGCCACATCAGCATAAGAGGTGATGTGGCAGTAGCTGACACCTTCTATGTGCCATTAATCGACAAATCTGATGCTGATGTGCCATCTACGTGATATTGATCGACACCTCTGATGTTGATGTGGCATCGTGATCTGTGCCGCGTCAACATGCCACATCAGGATCAGATCTGTCGATTAATGATACCTAAAAGGTGTCAACTACTGCCACATCATCTCTAATGTTAATGTGGCATATTGATATAGCACGAATCAGTATCACATCAACAGGTGCCCACACAATGTGATCACATAAGGTGAGCACCATAAAATTCCTCTATGGATATATATATATATATATATATATATATATAATGCAAGATGTGTTTGATGGATCTGCATAGTCAAGAGAAGCCCGTGATCACTCCTTTATGGTACAAAGTTCTTTTATCATTTTATTTTTATTATTTATGTAATAGCTCTCATAAATTCTTTTTAGATTTTGTAATACTTAAAGTCCACATTGAATGTCATGATTTAGTGTTTTATTATTGTTTTGATTTTGTTGTTTTAGTGCGATATTATAGTGCGATATTATTAGCTATTTTTCATTTATCAAATTCTCTTGTATTAAAGATTGGAGACTACTGTGTATATCGATAATAATAACATGCATATTATATATACAAAAAACTATAAACCAATTATCATACACACACATATATATAAATCCTCGTGACATATTTTAATTGCAATATTTCCCTGTCCATGCTGGAAAATAAAAAGTCAAACTTTGTCTTATTAGATTGCATATACAGTTTGACTTTTTATGTATATGCACATACATGATACAACAGCTAATAACATCAAACAAAAAGCTCATGATTATCTCGCTTCTAAGGGGAATATATCATATATAATTATATGTGTGAAAATTAAGGTTATATATTATTATTATTATTATTATTATTATTATTAAAAATCGAGGTTCAATTAATTGTTGAGCTAGGAGATATATTTATTTAAAAAGTGACCGTTGCAACACATTAATTCATTCATTGCTTGGACTATACATAGACTAGTTTATACGTAAGAACGAACTAGAGAATTTTCAACGACAATGACTCTTAATACATTCATTCATTTGCATGCGTTACATAAAATAATAAATATAATATATAATATTTATTATTACTAGCATGCAATATGCGTACACGTAAGACAAAAAAAAACACAATCAAATAATCGGAAAATAATTCTCAATGTTGGAAAAAAAGGCCATATCTTGTGTTGAATATATAGGTCGAAACTAATCAAATTTGAGATTTGGTTTGACAACAAAAAAATTAAATAAAGACGTAATAAATTTACGTTGAGAATCCAAGTTGAGAATGGTGTATGATTGTATCGTTGATCACGAGCTATAATTATTACTCCTAATTATTATTATATTATCATCATTATTTTTTCAATCAACGAAACAACCAGATAGAAAAATTTTTGCCGCCTAATTAAAATGATTGGTGACAAGATATGAATGACCAGTAATTTTCATAGTAATATAATTAATTTAATTAAGATTCATTATTCATTTAAATATGTTTGTGTGTCTTTTTCTAAATGGCACAAGTGGATCGAGTCAGTGAACTATGATCGTATGGTAATGCCGAAACAAAAAAGATAACTTTTGATATTTAATGAGGCTAAGACTTTTGCTTTTTTATTTAGATGAGATATTTTTCCCAAGTAATGAGATAATTATTACTTTTTATACATTATATGCGTAAATGATATTATTATTTTAATATTAAAAAAAATACAGCTTGGTTATCCAAGTTGGTGGATAGCACTGAACAATCATTGCTTACCATTGAATGGGATAGATAAACTGAATAAATCAATGAGATGAGATGACATCCCATAATATCCTCATTTAAATAAAATATATCTCGTTAGATTTTTGGTCAATGTTCCATTTATTTTATTTAATTCTTACATGCAAGTTCATCCTTTATTCCAAGTAATTTTTATTACAGCAACAAAAATAATTTATGAATCATTACAAAACCAAAACATTTCCGACATTTATGGGACCTTTTTAATTAATTGCTCACCAAAACCACCGTATGAACTTGATTGCACACTCTGTTATTACTGATTAAACCGTCAGTCAAATAGAGAAAAAAATATGTTAAAATATATATATTTTTTAAATACACAAAAAAAAAAAAAAAAAAAAGAAATCAAAGGAGGCTATTAAATTTTCAGTTATTGAAAAGGGATTGATTTGGGACTTGAAAATCTATGGATTAGCTGCTAGTTTGTCTCTGAGATCCTTAAGAGCATTTACAACTTCTGAGTCAAGATTGTGCTTCAGCAATTTTCCCTGCATAGAAGTTGATCTGCAGCAAAAAAGAATAAAAAGAAAAGAAAAGGAAAGAAAGAAACATCCTTAAATAAATGTGAGAAAAAAGCAATGAAAACATCGAACTAGTTGATATATATATATATATATATATACCTATGCTCTTGCAGCATCTGCTCCACCTCCTTATGTGATGCTTTTATCTGCATTTACACTCTCTTCTTCATCAGGAAAGGAGAAGACAATAGATTCATTCATGTACTAACTATATTACCACATGAGTATGTCATAAACTACCTCAGAGACTAATGCCTTAGAACTCCATACAAAAGCTCCCTGCGGCAAATCAAGGCAAGAATATGCATTTTTAGTCTCTCTTTGTCGTGAAGTTAGAAGGCAGATGATTCGAATGTGGAACGAGGAAGGGGGTGAAAGATAGCTTTCAAGAATATTATTATCTGCAGTTATCGGTGAAGGATATATACATACATATTTCAATGTATAAAACTTTGTAAAGGGCTCAGATTATTGAGGCAAAAGCACATACCGCTCCATGAGCCGCATGCTGCTGAGAACGATCAGACGTGACGACCCAAACTTTTGGACAGCCATCCTCGCGTAAAGCTACAACCTTAGTTCATGTAGGGAATGGGATAAGTAACAACGTGAGCATTCTGATAGTTTCATAAACTTATTCGATCAAGTGCAATCTCGAGGTGTATCTTGTATTGATCTACAAGAGAGTTAACTTAGCATATAGTTCAGAAGGCAATAGGTTTAAGAAGAACTGCGAGCTGCTTTCTATGAAGAATTGACGGATTTAATGATATTTGTGTTATCCGATCGAGAATTTGCGTTCAATTTTTGGATTTTCCCTCACCTCTTTCTCGATCCATGCATCAGCGCAGGTTTCAGCTGAGTAAACTATATCGATACTGCAAAATTAGAACGAAAGAAATTTCTTAGTGAACTCAAATATCAAAAGGAGAAAAAAAAAGTATTATGTCAATGAGATCTACAGAAAAAAAAAATTATGACTCCTAAAGCTTTAAGTTCATACCAGGAAAAGTTTTCCTTGTGCGTTGGTAGCCCAGACATCATGGCATCAAATACTACCACAACTTTCACCTCTGTACATGTAAGAAGCAAGATATATATAATAACGTTTTGTCAAACGTAGATCAAGACATAATATATAATATATATCTGACTTCTACAAGAAATTAATCCGCCCGATAACATCACACATGAAATATTTTTCGCTTTACTTATTGTAAACAAAAGCAATAATTTGCAAATAGTAACTGAGAATGGGTCAAAAAGCACAAACCCCTTAGCATGCTAAAGGTTATTAGTTCATCTATTAGCTTCTGGCGTGCAATGTCAAGTCGTCCACCCATGAAATGCTTCTTCAACTTCGCCCAGTAGCCACATACATTGTAACCATCGACGAGCAAAACGGGACTTGCTGTCTCCAAGCCCTGACTTGTACTTCGGAAAGAGAAAAGAAAGGCGATAAATATTTCGAATAGATTACAGAGAAGAAAAACCGACGCGTTCTTTCATTTTTATTATTATTTTCAAAATTGAATCCATTACTAGTAAAGTGACATAGTAGGATCTCGGTAAAGCTCAGTATCTTCTGGAAATTCTTCCTTCTCTAATCTCTTTCTTCGGTAGCTAGTCGAAGGCCTTGGTGTGCTAGATTTCCTCTTTTGAAACTCCTATAGTTCCTCAATCAAACGCAGTAAATATATACTTATCGAGCAGAAAATTTAGTATGCCACCAAATCCGATGAATTGAGATTGAAAAATAACCTTCCATAGCTTTAAGAACTGCAAATTCTGTTTCACATTCGAAGTAATTCTTGGTGGTGGTTCTGAACCCTGCCGCCAAATCAGAACTTTCACTTGTCAAAAGGCTAAAAAACGATCTTGCACATGACAAAGTAAATACAACATCAGACGATGTACTACGCAATTAAGCATCAGAATGAAATAATCTCTGCAAGGCGAATCAAGAACACAATATTATACTACCGTAATTCGAGCGCAAGTTATAACCAACAATTATTTTCCTCCGTTATATGTGTACTTTAGTAACCTTAACTGCAATCAAGTATCGAATAAGGCTGCGATCACAAAAGCTCATCGCTTTACGATCACTCTACCCATGTAGACAGCTAACGAAGAAATCGGTTAAAAAAGGTTAAAATCTACGCTCCCATCTACTATATTACAATCGCGCTGTCGTATGATTCATGCATCTATTTTCTAAATAGGTCTAACTTAATACGAAAAAACACATCCAACAACATTACACAATCTCAACTTCACAAATAACAAGATTGAATCAACTAAAACTAGTAAATTATATTACTACATACGCTACAAGGTTAGCTCCCACGCTAGTTCTCAATCAACCCTTATGCTCAAGAATCAAATCACACAAAATCAAGAAGCCAAACGCAGCAATTACCTTGGGAGAAGGCGCTTGTGGTGTCTTACCCTTCTTAGCCACAACAATAGAAGAATAATAGTAACCCAATGCCGGCGACAGTGATGTCGACGACGAGGTGGTCGATATGGGTTTCATTTCATGGGTTCATCTCGCAGCTCCGTCACTCAAATTCTTGCGCTTTGACAATCTTCGGTCACTCACAATCATAGGGATATCAAAAGATTCGTCTGGCACTGCAGCTGCTGCTACTACTACTGTGCTTGCGAGCGAACAATCAATGTGGATTGTGGAGATTAATCAGATGGAATTCGACTTATCGTTTGACGAAAGATAGAAGTGTTTCTCTTTCAGCTGTATAGTCTTCCCAATGGAGAATAGACCACTAGATAATTGTCTCGCCCGTTTAGCTGACAATTGTACGCATTGAGGCCTCATAAAATCCTTCATTTTTTTTGTATGGGAAATTCGGATTGGTAACCCTGTGTTTAAGGCTTTTCCAGTTGTTGTACAAAGTTATTTTCGATTCCGTTTGGTACCCTTGTGTTTAAGCCTTTTCCAGTTGATGCCCAAAATATTTTTCAATTCCGGTTGTTACCCATGTGTTTAAGTCTTTTCTAGTTGGTACACAAAGTATTTTTAAATTCCGGTTGGTAACCCTAAGTTATGAAAAAACACAACCCCACGATTTTAAAAGACTAAAAAACAATATATTTGAAAAAACATAACCCCATGAGTTTAGTTGATAACGGAATTCTAAAAAACATAAAAAACGGTTCATATACCTAAAGATATCATTTTTTGGTCTTTTAAAATCGCAGGGTTATATTTTTTCATAACTTAGGGTTACCAACCGGAATTTAAAAATACTTTGGGCACCAACTGGAAAAGCATTAAACACAGGGTTACCAACCGGAATTGAAAAATACTTTGGGCACCAACTGGAAAAAGTTTAAACACAGAGGTACCAACCGGAATCGAAAATAACTTTGGGCACCAACTGGAAAAGTCTTTAACACAGAGTTACCAACCGGAATTTCCCTTTTTTATTTATATTTTGGCTTCAATTTTAATACAGTATTAAAATTGAAGCAATTTAAGGACACTTAAGTTAAGGATTGAAATTTTAGTCGTGTAAGAATAGAAATTTAAGCAATTTTAGTCCTGTAGGTACAGAAATTTATGGGTTTAACTATCCGAAAATTGCTTCAATTTCAATACTTACAGGACTAAAATTGCCCCTTAACTTAGTTGCCCTTAAATTACTTCAATTTTGATACTTATAGGATTAAAATTACCACACATAACTTAAATGTCCTTAAAACGCCACTCTATCAAAGATACGAGACTAAAAATATATTTAACCCTTTTAATTTATTTATTTTTTTTGGAAAAAAATGCTTAAAAATAGAAACAAAAAATATTTTAAATACTAAAAATTTAATGTTTTGTCCTCAGAGGATAAATACTCAAAATATTAAGTAATAATTCTATTTATTATTTATTTTGAATAATAAATAATCAAAATTTAAAGTGATATTATAATGGTGGAATGCCCATTTAATTTACATAAATTATAAAATATTATCCTCGTCATGCACTAATACTATTTCCTTTTTCCTATTAACCAGCTTGGGCTTTACCCAGACCATTATGAACACGAACACCTATATAATGTGCTAAATGACCACTAAGAAATAATTGAAACATTAATGAATGACAAACGAAAAAGAAAAAAATATTAATACTAGAGGCTTATTATGCAACCTTAGCCATAATTATAATTAATTACATAGATCCCAAAAAAACGAGCTAAAGTTGACTTTCTTACCACCGCCCACGTGCTTTCTTCATTCCTTTTCTCCTACAAATTTTAAGCTATATATACAATATATATATATATATAGAGGTTTGCTATGGTGCCCACCTACAGTGAGCAACGTAGCAAATATATCATTTTTTGTGCTTTTCATCACTCTTCGGCACCATCATTATCTTCCCCGTCCCTCTCGACTCTGTCGTCACCCCCGCCGCTTACCTTCGGGGTGTTGATTTATCAGAAATTCATCACCTCGGCTTTTTACGAGTAAATCGAAAATAAAGATGAATTTCTGATAAATCAACACCCCAAAGGTGAGCGGCGGGGGTGACGACAAAGTCGAGAGGGACGGGGAAGATAATGGCGGTGCCGGAGAGTGATGAAAAGCACACAAAATGAGATATTTGCTACGGTGCTCACGGTAGTTGCTCACGGTAGGTGGGCACCATAGCAAACCTTGCTTTTGCTATGGTGCCCACCTACCGTAAGCAACATAGCAAACCTCTATATATATTATCCTCAATATAAATCTTAATTCTTGGTCAACTGCTTATGTTGAAGCTTTTACGTATACAACGTGACATTACATTAATGTCTGAATCCAAATCTTAAGATCCATAAGTTGACTTTTACATTCTCTTAACACTTGCATGAACGTGGAAGCATGCCTAACACTATTGTCTATGTGAAAAAAGCAATAAGTTATCCAACGTAATTCAATAATATCTTAATACCTATATATATATATACATACATATATATCAACTCCTCTCCATAAACACAATTCAGACAACAGCTTTCATTTCACTCCATATTTTCTTACATTTCAAGAAAAAAAAAAATTCCTCTAAAAAATAGTGTAATAAAATGGGAAGTGGAAGTGAAGAAGACATAACCAAGAAGCAAAGTATAAACAAAAGGAGCCAAATCAAAGAGAAGCTCATGATACTCTTGTTAGTCATTACGACCAATCTCCTCACCATATACATCTTCACAAGCCCACGCTTCGATGTCCAAAACCCCATCTCAAGGCTCACTAATACGCAAACCCTAGAATCATCGTCCTCATCGTCGTCCCTCTTGCTAAAGATCGATTCGACCGAAAGAGAACTAACCCAAAGCCAAACCGAAATCTCTTTGTTGCGAAAGCAGCTCCAGTCGACTCATTCGCTCGTCGACCGTCTCCTCGCCGAGCTCGCCCGCCTGAACGGTGCCATCGATAGGGCTAACTCCGAGGCTAAACCACTGAGCTTCGACGATCTCCTTGAGAGCCTATCTGAGGAGGCGAGGCTGGCCATAGGCCCTCACGAGCTTCCTTTGGGGTTCAAGCAAGAGATAGGGTCGGGCTCGATCTACTCTTCCGTAGGGGAGGCTTGTCTGAAGTTCAGAGGGGATTTGGACAAGTACATGTCTTATGACGTGGGAAAAGAATGTCCCCTCGACGACAACTTCGCCCAGCATTTGATGCTCAAAGGCTGCGAGCCTCTCCCGAGGAGGAGATGCCACCCGAAGTCACCGTCTGACTACGTCGAACCGAAGCCCTTGCCGGAGAGCCTGTGGGCTATCCCGTCCGATAAAACCCTAAACTGGGATTCTTACACTTGCAAGAGCTATGAGTGCTTGATCGAAAGGAGGAAGAAGCCGGGCTTTTCGGACTGTAAAGATTGCTTCTTTTTGGAAGGGAGGGAGAAGAGTCGATGGCTCGACGACAATGGTGGATTGGATTTCAGCATCGATAAAGTCCTTGCAACTCGGTCTAAAGGGACGATAAGGATAGGGTTGGACATAGGAGGCGGGGCGGGCTCATTCGCCGCGAGAATGAGGGAGAAGAACATAACGATAGTGACCACTTCGATGAACTTCGACGGGCCTTTCAATAGCTTTATAGCTTCGAGGGGTTTGATCCCAATGCACATCACCGTCTCTCAGAGGCTGCCGTTCTTTGAGAACACTTTGGATATCGTTCATTCGATGCATGTTCTGAGCAATTGGATCCCCGACCCAATGCTCGAGTTCATACTGTACGATATTTATAGGGTTTTGAGGCCCGGCGGGCTTTTTTGGCTCGATAGGTTCTTTTGCTTTGGGTCGCAGCTCAATGCTACGTATGTGCCTATGTTCGACCGGGCCGGGTTTAAGAGGCTGAGGTGGAATACGGGGATGAAGCTGGACAAAGGGATTGAGAAGAATGAATGGTATTTTTCAGCATTGCTAGAGAAACCAATGAGTTGACTTTAGATTAATAAGGTTTATGTTATTTCAATAGGATTTTGGCATGTTTAATGGCATGTATTCAACCATTACTTAAACTATGGTTAGCTTTACAAATGATAAATAGACCATGGTGTAGTTAAAAAATGTCGTAACACGCAGTATATATCACACCGCAAGCCAAATAAATTACATAAGAAAAAAAAAAGAACCGAAAACGAACTACAAAGGGCTTACTTGGGCACGAGCTTGGAAGGAAGATAACTGCCGCTAAAAGCGAAGAGGCTTTCGTTGCTATAAGGATGCTCGAAACCTTTGCTGGTCATCCCTTCGTAGCTAGCCGAAGTATTGGCCGATTCGGCATGAGGGTTCAGGCCGGCCAGTTCCATTATGCTCTCGATCTCCTTAACAACCTCACCCATGGTTGGTCTGTTGGTGCCCGATTCTTGCACGCACCTGAACGATAGGTCGACGAATCTCTCGATGCTCCGAGCCGACATGCTGGACGCCACTAGAGGGTCGAGTATCTCTTGGAGGTTGTACATTTCCTTCGATGTGTCCATTGCGATTTTCACCTCTCGGACAATGTACTTGCTTCTCTCGATGGGCGGTCGTGATGTTAGAAGCTCGAATAGTAGGACGCCGTAGCTGTAGACGTCGCTCTTTTCTGTCAGCTGTTGAGTCATGTAGTATTCGGGATCCAAGTATCCCTATAAAACACGACAAAGTTTATTACCAATTATCAAAAAGCATTCGAGGGAATTAGTTTAGGATCTACTGACCATTGTGCCTTTGACTTGTGTGGTAACATGATCCTTTTCGGTATCGCCGAGGGGCTTAGAGAGGCCAAAATCAGCTACTTTGGCATTCAAGCGAGCGTCCAGCAAGATGTTGTTTGATTTTACGTCTCTGTGTATGATGGGAGGGTTCGCAAGTTCGTGAAGATATTGTAAGCCTCGAGCTGCCCCAAGGGCGACTCGAAGCCGCCTCATCCAGTCTAAACGTATTCCGCTCCTTCCTGAAATAGAAAACTTTAAAAATTAAATGGGTTGATGAAAGCATAATCCATCAAATAATAAGTCTCAACTAATATAGACTTTGCTACTGAGAATCAGTTGGATTGCAGCTTACACAGAGAAAGACAAGCTTGTCTAGTTCGAACTGAACTTGCGATGACTGATATGGAAAGTGTAAAAGGAAGTACCTGAAAGACTGTCCTTTAATGATCCGTTTGGAATATATTCGTACACGAGCATCTGTTCGCCTTGATCAAAGCAGAAGCCCATTAGACTAACAACGTTCTTGTGATGAACTCTCGAGAGGAGTTCGATCTCAGTTTTGAACTCCAAACCACCCTGCATCGATCCTTGCTGAGCTCGTTTGACGGCAACGAGTTGACCACTGGCAAGATTTCCTCTATAAACCTGAGAAATGTAAGAGAAAGATGTACTCTAAATCCAAACATATATGACAAACTTGATACTTGGAGGAGAAACTAGCTACAATTAAGACATTACAAGCTAGTTTAAACAACTACTACTTGACCTCAAGTTTGGCAGATGAAAGGAAAGAGATGAGAAGGACAAAAAAAGAAAAACCCAACCTTTCCGTATCCACCATTTCCAAGTACATTCATTTCGCTGAAGTTATTTGTTGCTTTCTTAAGTTCTTCAAAGGCAAAGCTTTTTGCTCCTTTCAACTGAGGAACTCCACCGCTGTTCGAATTTACATCCCATGTTGCTGCAATCAGAGATTTAAGTCAGAAATTATCATATTATACATTTCCGAAATTAAAACAATATGAAATCTCTTACCGAAAGGATCACTTTTTCTCACAGCTGTTTCGGCTTTTTTCTTCTGTCTGCAGGCGTACACTCCTGCAATAACTAACAGTATTACTAGGAAACCTCCACCAACAGCAGCTCCAATGACAACACCCATGCTCACGGACTTGTGGGGCCCAGCTGTCGGATAGACAGCATTAGTTTATACGTGTAATTATATGATTAGAGGGAGGAGTCTAAATGTAACTGAGCAACATTATTAGGAGTAAAGAAAACAAATGTCCCCAACAGACAATATCAGATGGTATACCAGGGAAATACTGATAGTCTTGTCCGATGAAAAAATATGGTCCGAAACCAGGCGGTGGTTTAAATATCTGATTGGTGAAAAGGAATGCGATCGCCGAAACCCCCGAGCGATTGAAGAAGTCTTGGCCAGTTGGGAAAAATTGCACGGTGAGCAGAAAGTAGTTCTGTATGTTTCTCGAGGGATTGGAGACAGATATTACATCCACTGGAAGCTGATGGGACTGAAATACTGACATTAGTTTCTGCTGCAAAGATGAAAGAGTAGTGGAGTTTCCAAAGTTGGAAAACGAAGGAGATCTAAAAGTTATCGTCCCAGTGTAAGGATTTGCACACTTGCAGTTTGGGCTAGAAACTTGATTTGAATTGCATGGCAATTGAACGCAGTTTCGCGGTGGTGCCGAGTCTGAGAAGTTAGCCTGTTGAGGAATGGTACAGTAATCCGCTGAACCTCCATCGCTACATATAGGATTGCCCAAAAGTCTGCATAGGTTGAATGACAACATGGAAGTTTTACAAACAGCAATTTTCTTGGAAATCATGAATGAAAGAGTAGGAAAAGATTTGAGTGCAGGCAAAATATTACATGACTTTGAAATTGTAACCAGCGCCCAGGGTGAATAATTCAATTTTGTTATATTCCAGATCGATCAGCTGCAGTTGGCTACTGTATTTCGCACCGAAATTCAAGGTACCGTTGATCTGATTGTTCTTCATGGAGCTGATCCAAAGAAGGAGCAATGTAATAAAATTCAATGGTGAAGACTGTTATGGAAATATACACAACAAGCTAGATAGTCGGTGAGTTTATTTGAGTTGCATGAATCTTGTAGTATATTTTATCATGAAGAGTTGACTTACACAGTTTGCAACTGGAAAAGACTGAACAGAGAATCTGGAAGCTTCCCTCGAATTTGTGTTTTATCCATCGTCCTGCAATAAATTGGAGTTACTATTCATATTTTAATGCCATAGAAGCAAGAGCACATCCATATGCATGTGTGGATATATGTATATTATATATATATAATATATGTATATATATATATATAAAGAGAGAGAGAGAGAGAGAGAGGGAGAGAGAGAGTACAATGAACTCAAGGATGACAACGAAGACAACCATGATGGAACATCAGTTGGATCAAATGAATTATTACTCATGTCCCTGCAAGAGTTGAATCTTGAAGTCAAACATCCCAACAGTGATCAAACAAACTATATGTAAATGTCCTAAGAAGTGAGAACTCGAGCATAAAACCAAATAAATGATAGTGAACTCAAATATAAATGGCATTTGGCTTACAGAAAGTTGAGCAAATTCAAGCCAGTGAGGTCGGGCAAGGGTCCACTTAAGATATTATTCGACAAGTACCTGAAAATAATAAGCAGTGGATGTACTTAAAGAAAAAAGAAACTGATGCTATATGTGAAGATCTTAAACAGAAACAGAAATGCTTTCATGACTCCATAATTTGTCCACTTACAATTCCTGGAGAGAGGTGAGGTTGTTGAAGTTCTTTGGAACAGGTCCGCCAAAAGAGTTCCTATCGAGCCGCCTAACATAAACAAGGGATGTCATTATTTTAAAGCAAAGTTTCTTATGTACGTCCACTTAAAGTGCTCCTCATCTATGTTTCAAGGAATGATATGTCATTTAGAATAGAAGAAAGAAGAAAATTATTTATTATAAGGCTACTTACAAAACTTCTAGATGGGTGGCAAGTCCCAGCGTCGAAGGTATGTTTCCAGTTATCTGATTGTTCTCAAGTAACCTACTCATTAAGCATTTGGAGAAAATTTACAGAATTAACTAACTCCATTTACTATGTACAAAGAAAAGAGCAAAAATTGATCACATCATTCTTCAGTTTAGGGGTTCATTTGAGACCTGAGAAATACTTACAAATGTATAAGATTCGTGTTGGAGCTGAAAAGCTGAGGTGGTATTGGACCAATAAACTGATTCGATCCAAGATGACTGTAGACGGTCACACAACATAACAGACTGTAATTAAAATCATCAAATACATATATGAACGTTAACGCTGTTGAAATATTACACTTACAAGTGTTTTGCGCCAACAAGCATATCAAGCCCAAGCGTGCTTCCATTAGAAACTGGAAGTGGTCCAGTGAGTCTATTATCAGCTAAATCCAGCCAATACAGATTCGACAAATTACCAATGGTAGGTGGTATCACATCCACAAGGTTGTTTTCATTTAGGGACCTTGAAGGGATTAAAATGATAAGTTCATGATAAGACGACAACCTTTCAAGAAAATTATGACTCAAACAAGTATTTTACTTCCAAAGATCAGAACTTCAGAAAGTGATTTGGCAAGGGCTTAGATTTCTTACAGATAAACCAGTTGCTGCAAAGAGCCAATTGATGGTGGTATTGGACCATAAAATCCACAACCAATGAGGCTTCTGAAAATGGATTGCATTTTTAGTGCAGACAAAATAATGTCATAAGCTGGTGATAGATAATAATAGCCAGTAATTTCTTACAAGCTCGTCAGTTTCTTCAAATTCCCTATCGACCCGGGAATAGTCCCCGTCAAGCCTTTGTTGTACGATAGATCTCTGATACAGAAGATAGAATGACACGTAAGAATACAAAATATGCAATTATATCAGAGATGAGTAAGTAAGAAATTAGCATAGCAGTATTTGCAAACGTAATTCTCGTAGGGAAACCGTGAAAAAAGTGAAATATTTTAACGTAACAAGCACTCAATGGCTCGATGGACATATCCTATGATCTCTACTATCACTATCACAATTCCAATGTTCCAACATCAATATTTAGATGCAAATCATCAGCTGTTTCTTCATTTATAAGCATCGAACACACAAAGCATGTCGAGAATGTTTCTAGGTAGTTGCGCAGAATAACGAAATGGTATATATCGAAGCATAAGAATGACAAAAAACAACAGAAATTTGTAAAAGAAACTCATATAATGAAGAACCGAGAGTTCATTCCAAGACAAGCAGAGAGGTAACCCTACAGTATCTGCAACTCAGACAATGATGTCACATCTGATGGGAGCTGACCTCGTAAGCCAATGTTTGCTAGTGTACTGAAATTTCGGGGAAAAATAAGGTATAAATGACAAATTAGGATTAATTGCTATTCATTAAACACCAAAAGAAACTCACAGAGAGACGATTCGATTGTTGGTGCAACCAACATTTTCCCACTGGCCATCACATGGATCAGAACCAACCCAACTTGGAGGTGTATTAGCCCACGCAGATTTCAGAGATAGTAAAGCCGCATCTGCAGAAATAAGCCACCATTTTATATGAGGTCATCTTGCTGCATATCATAAGACATTTTAAAGCACAAACTTAACATATCAATAATCTAATAGAACAAAAGCACTTCAGAAAAACATAAGACAACATACAATCAGTGGGATTTGTCCATGCAGCTGCCAGCAAAACGTGAGCCAAGGCAAGCAACACTAAGAGATGAATCTTCCAAATCCTTACAATAAGAACCATATTGCTCGCATAAAAAAGATCAAATCCAGCTTATTACAAACTTCAGATTTCTAAAAGATATTTCGATTTCGGGAGAAGAAATCCCATATAGGTAAAGCTATTTTGCCAACTTGACGTGTGCGCAACACAGAGTTCAATGGTATAGTCCTTTTCTAACCCAACTCATCCTCTGCCAGTTTCTTGACCTATTCCCTCTTAAATTGTCCAAGCATTTTGAATATGAGACTGTGTCAAGTAAACTGTTTCTATTGGTTCAAACATAACACAAAGTCAACCACTTGACGGTTTACAATCAATAAAAAATTATGTCAAACAATTTGAGCAAAATAGTTGGCCAATCATTTTCATTTCCCAAGGTCTGAATCTAAACATAATTATCTACAATCTACTTCAACTACTACAAGAAGAGGTAAGCGAGCTTTTGACAGGCTCATACAAGTTATAAATCCATGCAGAAATATTAAGATTCTCAAGGCCTTTTTATGATTATATAACTCTTTATCAACAACTTGACGACATTTACGATAATCAACTTACGGGAAATTTTTTTAAGACAACTAGCAATTTCGGACATGTTGACCAACTGGAGTATAACTATTCAATCCATCACATCTCTTGCACGATTCTGAAGGAAGAACATGGAATATAGAAATGGACATGAGGTGGACATAATTGTCAACGGGGACATTAACATTAATTGCTTACAGATAATAATAATTATTATTATAAGAGCGTGCTTATCTATATTACAGCAGAAAAAACGAATTTTTATCCCATCTCCACTAACAGTTCTACCATGAAACAATCCCCAAAACAATACGTATAGCAATATATGTAATGCGATTTCATAAATTCGAAAGACTAACCTGTTAAATCTGTAGCGTAGTAACATTCATCAGTGGACCAGCTAGGTTCGCCCAAACCAGGTCCAGGCTACATCTACTTGGACAAGAGACATTGATTGACGCAACCTCGTGACACTGATTTACTTGTAAGGGACAGACATCAGCGTAGTCGTTGGACTTCATCGGAGTAAACAATTTGATCAAAGAACACAGAAATGATTCGCAGCACTGTCGTATAAGTTCAAAGATCCTTAAAACCTAGCTGATTTTGTCCGATTTGGAGGCAAAAATACCCAATGACAGTTAAAACCCCCAATTCCATGCGCGAAAATTCAAATTCTTCCAACGATCAAATTGAATTCCATTCCATCATGGAAGATCTTCAACGAGCACCCTAGAATTGACTGTTAATACTATTGAAAATCACAACCGTACGTTTATACACGTGGAATAATATCAACCATCACCGAAGATACCGTTAGATAAAATCTCATGGGAATGGAATACATATTGGGCTTTAGCTAATTCTCTTAATGGGTATGGCCCATATATGCACTCATAAAATTGAACCAAATTACCATTTTGGTCATTTTCCTTAATGGATTTAATGGCTTAATTATTTTTTGGTCTGTATATTAGGAGTGTTGACGTTGTAAGAATATTTAAGTCAAAGAGTTGCAATTTTAAAACAATAAATTTCAAAATCGAATCAATTTGAGAACGACTAAATTAAAGAACAATAAGTTTTAAAATTAAAGAAATTTAAGGAGGATTAAAGTCAAAATTTTGTTCTCAAATTGTTTCAATTTGAAACTTATCGTCCTCAAATTGCCTCAATTTTAAAACATATTATAAAATTACAATATTTAATTTAAGTGTTATCAAATTACTTAAATTTTAAAACTTATTATCCTTAAATTATCATCTTTTAATTTAAGTGTCCTTAAAATGTCACTCATATAAAAACACATGTTTAAAAAAGTAATTAAGCCTAATGTAATCAATTCACGTGATTTACTTGGTTTTTCAGAATCTTAAGACAGATCCTTCGTTACGTTATAAATTTAGTTAATGTATATGATAAGAAACAAAATTAAATTACAAATGATTGGAGTTGGGACCTTAAATAAATGATCGAGATAGAAAAGGGAGCAAAGTGAAAATTGTAGTTTGTTTGGGGTTGATTTGTTAACATTAGGGAGAGTGACACATGTTCTGTGGGCTAATTTAAAATAAGGAATTAAAAGAGTGGGAAATTAAAAAAAAGGGGACCTTGACTTTTTTTATTAAAAATAAGGGATTGGACTTGATTATAGTTAAATCCCTACTTAATTAATGATTATATTAATACTTTAAAATATATCTTTATTATATTCGAACGTGGTTGGTCGACTCAATCGTTCTCCTCCAAATCGCTAGCTTTTTTCTCGTTTTAACACCAATCCAACACACATTGACATGGGTTTTGAGTCTCCATCATGTATTGGGCGCAAACATCTCCAGATCGAGAAAATTTGATGAAAAACTCATTTCAATTTCGCTTTTCGATTTACTATTCGAATTCGAATACACGACTTTGAATTTATTATTCGCGTATCAATTTGATTTTAAATTCGAATTCGAATATTATTAGAATATTATTCGAAGTCGAATAACGTATTCTAATTCGAATATAATACAAATCAGCCTTATTCGAAGTCGAAAAGGCTTATTCGAAATCGAATAAGACTTATTCGAATTAGAATAAGAGTTATTCGAAATCGAAAAGGTCTTATTCGAATTCGAATAGCGTATTCTAATTCGAATAAGGCTTATTCGAATTCTATTAAGCCTTATTAGAATTAGAATAATTTTGTTATTACGAATTCGAAATATCAATTAGAACTTTATAATCATTATGGTAAAACTTATTAAAATCATTAATTATAATTCAAAACAAAGATTAAACTTGATTCACGTTATCACAACTCATTGACATCTTTCATTAAACATTTATCCAACTTATTAGATATCTTCATTAAGCATTGATATAATCATCATAGCAATTCATTGACATAACTCATTACACGATTGACCCACCTAAGACTAATATTAAACTTGATTCAAGATTAAGATTAAACATTATACAAGAAGTTATTGAAAATTTGTGTATCACGTTAGTTATAGAAAAACTAACTTAGCTTACACAATAAGCTCATGTTATTTTGTGTATCACATTATAGACTAAGGCTTTAGTATTTGTGATTCATGCATTAGTGAACGACCCTATACATTAAATTCAACGACAAACAAAAGCCCTCAATCGATTTTAAGAAATTTGTTCCTATATGAAAGTAATTTTGAATTTTGTGACATATGAGAATTATTGAATGATTGTAATTTTATATTCTCATTTATAAATTCGAAATATTAATTAGGATTTTGTAATTACTACGGTAATAATTATAAAAACTAATTGATATCTCGAATTCGTAATAACAAAATTAATATTCTAATTCTAATAAGGCTTAATTGATTCGAATAAGCATTATTCGAATTAGAATACGCAATTCGAATTCGAATAAAACCTTTTCGATTTCGAATAACTCTTATTCTAATTCGAATAAGTCTTATTCGATTTCGAATAAGCCTTTTCGATTTCAAATAACTCTTATTCTAATTCGAATAAGTCTTATTCGATTTCGAATAAGCCTTTTCGACTTCGAATAAGGCTGATTCGAATTCGAATAAGCTTGAGTTGTAGTATTCTCAAGATACAAGTCATGCTATAATATAACATGATTACAAAATCATTTACTTCGATTATGAACAAAAACCAACGAAATAAATAAAGATCAAAATAAGTCATGCATTAATCTGAAACTATCAACACATCTCAGATCGTATATGTAACCTCTTCATGCTTCAGATTCAATTCCCATCTTCGCCTCGAGAAGTGCAACAACATTCTTACTCATCGAGCTCCCTTTTATCTGATGCTTAAAATCTGTAAAGTCATGCTGTGAATAATTTCATCTGAATATATAAGCAGCTGAAGCATAGCCACATGTAAGAACTATTGGAACCAGGAAAGGAGTAGAGATCACCGTGCAACATGAAAATCAAATTGTTGCTCTTATTCGAATCATATTCGAATTCGTTTCGAATTAAAATTGAATTCGAATTATGATCGAATTAAATCGAATTCGAATTAAAATAGAATTAGAAATCGAAATCGAAGAACCGTAAAAAATCAAAATCAAGAACAGAAAAAATCGAATCCACCTTAAATCCTAAATTCAAAACTCAATATATCTTAATTCATTTCAACTAAACCGTAAAATTGAAATTGTTGCCGAAATTTTTTCATCATCGACGAGCTCTTCGACGTTTCTTCGGTTGGGCATTTCGACATTCTTTCTCTCCGATCTTCCTATTATTGATTCTCATTCACTTTGTGCTTGAGATTTTTTGAGTTCGATTTTTTTTTTCGAGTTGAAGAATGCACTTTTCGAATTCGATGAATGCACTTTTCGAATTCGATGAAGTAATTATATCGTTAATGAGCTCGTTGGAATAGTTAGTATTGGTAATGATCTTTTACTAAGGATATTTTTGTAATTTTGAATCACAATCCCTTCTCTTTAATTCTTTTAGGTCTGAGTCCTTTTCTCAAAATTTCCCCATGTTCTGTCAGCTGCGTCCACCTGGCGATCAACACACACGCACCAACACCTATAGTCCGTGTAATTGACTGTCAAATCCGCTCGGCACAAAGGACAATCGATCGAGTGATTGGGTTTCAGTTGATCGTTCATCATTGTATTGTTCAACGATCGATTTGGGGTTTACGAGGCCGAGGTTTGGAAGTGAGACGACGATGGTGAAGAAGCGCGTACCCGATTGGCTCAACAGCTCTCTCTGGTCGGCTCCTCCCCCGCAGCCTCCTCCTACTCCTCCGCCGAAACAAGAGAGCGACGCCGTTGTGAATCCTCCGCCTCAGGCGCCGACGCCGAGGGAATCTTACCGTGGCAGGCCTAACGCCGTTGGTGGGGAAATCAGGGATCCGTTAACCGCCGTTACTAACTACGAAGTCGGGAATGCTAGTGACGGTCCTAATGGCGGCGGAGGCGGTGCCTCGAATTATTACGGGAGTGATGATGAGAATGAGAACTCTTCTGTTAATTCTGCAAATTCTGTGACTGCTCCTTCGGTTCCTTCTCCAACTGTGGCGGGTCCAACGATTCCCCCAGATTTTTCGAGACAGGCTCAGATTTTACAAGAGGTATGATCCGTTCTATCCCTAATGTCTGTCTCCATGTTCTTGGTGACGAGTGCAAAATCGCATGATGTATAAATTATAGGCCTTGTTTACGATTATCCGCGCATTGGTGCTGCTAAAAGAAGTGTTGTAGAGTCACTTGGCTGTATCCTCACTAAATGTGTGATTTCTCTTTAGTGATTCCATTTAAGTTGAAACCCTCAAATTTAGAATTGTTTTTGGGTGGTTTAAATTTGGGTTTTTATCATCTATTCATTGTTTGCCATCACCCAATGAGTGTGTCTTGAAGTTGGCTTAAAACGTCACATCATCAACATGGGAGATAGTTGAAATTGTTGGTGGTGGTTGCGAGAAAGAATCCGTTTTAGTTTGTATTTTAATGAAGACAATCCCTTTTTTCCCCATTGATTTAAGGAGTAATATAATTTAAATATGTAATCATAATATTTAACAAAAAGTTGACCACCGAGCTTTTATTTATAATCATTTAAAAAACAATAGTAGCATGCACCGTGGAGTATCAGTTGTCTTGTAAATGCTTTTTTACCAATCGGTGCGATGCCCATTGCTTCTATGTGGAGAGTGGGAGCAATATATCCAGATGTACCGACCTATGATTCAGTCACCTATCTTTGAAGCTTCATTCTCCATGTTACAGGGTTAATTAGGTGTTTTGAAATTGCTAGTAGCATTTTGTGTGTACGTAATTCTATTGGAGAATGCAACTAGCATTTTGTGAATGTGAAGCAAATAACATTGAACTATTGAAGAAAACTGTGCATATAGAGTTTGAAAAATCAATAAATGGATGATATTCATGTTTTTGGCTGTTATTTTCTTCCCATCCGGACCTTCTGCAATTGTTATCTGACTGCCATATTATAACATCATCTGTTTGATTTCATGTCTTTATTTGCATGCTTATCGATTTTCTTAATGTAGCTTTCAAGGAAGGTCATAAACATGGGAGAATTAAGAAGACTAGCATCGCAAGGCATCCCAGATGGAGCTGAAATTCGCCCAACTGTCTGGAAGGTATGAGTTGTTGAATGTGTAATGATGGAGTATGTGAGGCTTACGTTTAAATCTGTGGTCTTTGAGAATGAAACAAGCGCATGATGTCTCTTACTATCCTTTCTTTTTCTTACCTTTAGATGCCATTAATTACGAACTTTTTATGCAAAAGAATAGTTGAGGCCTGAGGGATGTGTTAATTGCTTCTTACATGCTATTGATTTGGATCATATTCTGTTAGAACTAAGCGCTTTATAGGTGATGACAAAATATGCTATATGTGTATGTGTCTCGTTTATTTTATTTGATGCAGAATAAATTACTAAATATAGTTTCGCTTTTGGGCCTCTGCAGCTATTATTAGGGTATCTTCCGGCTGATCATTCCCTTTGGCCTTCGGAATTGGCGAAGAAAAGATCTCAATATAGGCATTTCAAAGACGAATTACTAATGAATCCGGTAAGTTATATTACGTTTTAGGCGCCTAGTAAAGAGAAAAATGTATTTGATGTCGTGTTATTATGACTAATGACCATAATACCCCCGTTTCCACAAACATGAACTGCGCCAGTCAACAGGATCACCAAACACAACCACCGATCACTGCACGTTAGTGACCACGTCAGGCTTAGGATGATGCCACTCATGCTTATTTTCAACATAATTTGCATATTTTCAACCTTTAGGCATTTTCTTAATATTTCCATGGCTAGTCAGTCAGAGATTGCCAGGAGGCTGGAACATTCAAGTCTTGAGAATAATGAAACTGGGGGCTCCCCCGGTTTCCTCTCTAGATCAGAGGTCACTCTGGGGGAGCATCCCTTAAATCTTGGGAAGACTAGCATATGGAACCAGTATTTTCAGGTACCTAGCTTTGAGCTTAATTATTTCCTGAAGTGCAGTATACGGATAGTTCAGCACATCGTAGTTTGTTGCTTGACATGAGCATGTACTTTGAAGGACTCGGAGATTATTGAACAGATTGACCGTGATGTCCAGCGTACCCATCCGGACATACAATTTTTCTCAGGGGACACGACTTTTGCTAAACTCAACCAGGTATATTGTAATGTTTTCTTTCTTGCAATATTCTTGTTGTTGGCGACGCATTGTAGTGAATTATTTTCTTTCTCTCCATATGCTTCTTTCAGGAAGCATTGAGGAGAATACTGATTATATTTGCAAAGCTAAATCCTGGAATAAGATATGTGCAAGGAATGAATGAAATCTTAGCACCATTATATTATGTGTTCAAAAATGACCCCGATGAAGAGAATGCGGTACGTTTCAATGTCCTGTTGGTTGCTTATAATTATAGCTCTGACGGGGTTGTAATGTATCGTGTAATGAAATTGTTGGACTTTTTAGTGTTCACTTTCTTTAATTGATTCAAAATAGATCGCAATACGATGCCATTAATTATACCTGGAGGAATTATGGATGTGCAAAAATCATGTATATTTCCTAGATGAATGTAGAAAATTATTGACTTCAATTGGTTCTCTGGACCAGGATCCTTGGATAGTCTATGCCTAGCTTTCCTCCTTTTAGAAGAATTAGGGAATAGGTAGTGATTGGTAAAGCTATGGATCGTGACGAAATAATTGGATCTGCATTTTATCAGAAAAATAGATTTCTTTCGCATCATTTGTGTATCTTTAAATTCCTAGGATCCAGTGAGGTTAAAGAAGAGATACGGATTAAGGACAAACTTTATCTGAAATTGTTGAATGTTTCTGCAGATCTGAATATTTGATCATTCTGTTCTATAAGTTTTGATGGAACTCTTTAACCAAAAGGAAAATGAAAAGAAAAGTCTGTATTTAAGGATATGTTGCCTGAACCTGAATTTACTTTCAGTAAGATATCTACTCTAATGAGGCTTAATTGTGTACTTAACACGTACGTAAGTGTTACATTCCAGGCATTATATTTCTACCTGGCAACGCATTCGTGGAATGTGTTGCCGTAGGTCTCTTCTTTTGGTATTTATTTGTGATTGAGAAGTGGTCCTTGTGACATCTGACATATAGTACATTAGAAGCATGCTGAAATTGTAGGCCGTTTTTTCTTCCTTACCAACTCGATGGACTGTACATTCTGCTTCTATTCTATTTATGTGGAAACTAGTGACATAAGATTGAGGGGAAAATGTTAAGACTCGATGCATGAATAAGAACTTAATAAAACTAAGACTTAAATCAATTACTTTCATTTAGTGACATAATTATTGGTCTATTCCATTCTGCTGAAGGACCACAAAAAGGGAAATGCAAGAATCCCATAGCAAATTATGTCTATAGTGGAACATAGACAACAATTTATGGAGCAGTGTAGATGGAAGTGCTAACCAACCCCATTTGTAATTTCTCCGAAATGTGGATTGTTTTTCAAAACAAGTACACAGAGTGGACTAACTTTTTTCCTGTATTCTGCAGCAGTTATGTGCAGCATTACTTGTTATTTCATATTATGACTGGTTTCTTACTGATTTACTTTTCCTCTTGCAAGTCAGGCTTATGCTGAAGCAGACACTTTCTTTTGTTTTGTGGAATTGCTCAGTGGGTTTCGGGATAATTTTGTTCAACAATTGGACAACAGTGTTGTGGGAATACGTTCTACCATTACTAGGTTATCAATGCTTCTGAAGGACCATGATGAAGAACTTTGGCGTCATCTTGAGATGACAACAAAGGTAAGAAGCTAACTTCGTTTCAGTTGTACTCTTCGTTTCTTGGTGAATGGAATATATTGTTTCACGTGAGAGATAACTGAGGTGCACATTTTCAGATTTCCATCTCAAATTTTATCTATCTGGTTTTTGAACTAATTTGTTTTTTGCGGTCTACACTTGGAGGATCATCGTTTCTGTTACTATTACTACATTATAGACAAGGCATGCCATTGACCCTCTGCATTAACCCATGAGCAATAATTGTTTCAATACTAGTATTCAAGCCAATTACAAATACCAATCAGCTAAAATAACACTGATCTTCTAATCGGAACACTGTTTTTTGTATTTTTCTAACTTCGGCTGGCTTCCTAAGTTATCGATAATATTATATCTCGTTTCTTTTCCTTTTTTAAGTTTTTCTTTTTTTCGTTGGTCTTTTTGAACAGGTCAATCCGCAGTTTTATGCATTCAGGTGGATTACACTTCTCTTGACCCAAGAGTTCAATTTTGCAGACTGTCTCGTCATCTGGGATACATTGCTTAGTGACCCCGATGGTCCTCAAGTTAGTCCTTTACATCTTCTCAGTTTTTTGGATGTTCATTCAAGAACTAAAAAACTGTAACCTCTATTGCATTATTAATCCTTGCATGAAGTTTCTTACTCGGGACAACTGCAGGAAACTCTGCTTAGGATCTGCTGCGCAATGCTTATCATTGTCCGCAAACGGCTGCTCGCTGGTGATTTCACCTCGAATCTCAAGTTGCTCCAAAATTATCCATCGACGAACATCAGCCACCTTCTCTATGTCGCCAGTAAGCTGCGTTTCACTGGCTAAACATTTTTCTCTCGACTGCGATAAATCTTGTTCCTTTCAAGTTTTCCTCTGATACAATTTGCTAGCTATTTATTACTTTACTACCAGGTTGATACTTTAGTTTGTATATTGTCTGGCTGTGATTCTTAGTAAAACACGCTTTCTATATTTATTGTTGCGACGCCTTGTGATCGAAAACAAATAGGGCGACGGTTTCAGACGCACGAATATTTCTGGGCAATTCTTTGTGTTCGCCGTATTGGTAATAGTTTCTTCTGCGAGCTGAGTACCTGCAACAAATACTGAATATTGGTTGTAGCAGAGGGCTTTCCACGTAAAATCTGGTGGCTCAATCTCGTGGGTCCCACTTAACCCGACCGTTGTGTACTATTCCATACGAACAACGCCAAACGTCGATTTCGTTTTGAATACGGATTAGATGAGCTCTACAACTTGATCATCACTTTGTAATCATAAATCGTGATATTTCGAAATAAAACGGTAAATTTCGGATTCAAAATCTATTTCAAATAATTGACGGCTCTGATTTTCCGGTAATTGCATTTGATAATTAGTTTGTCGGTAATTACTTATGCTCAATTATTAAAAATTGCCCAATTTGACATGTAATTTTATTTAATTTTACTATTTTATTTTTAATTAATTACTATTTACTTTTAATTTTAAATTTATAATAATATTTTTTTTTCTTTTTTTTATACCTATAAATAATATATAATTAAATTTAAATTATAGTTTCTATTAAAAATTTTAAATACATTATATAGTGATTAAATCAAATGAGAGAAATGGGCCAAAGGCCGTGTTGGGCCGAGAATATTAATATGCTAAAAGTCAGCCCTCTAAGAGCTCTTTGTCTTCTCTTCGCTTAGTAGCGCCTTCTCTGTGACGATTCAACTTTCTCTTTCCTCTGAATATGTACGGCGGAAACCAGCCGCCTTTCCTCCCCAACGGCGGAAACCAACCGCCTTTCCATCCCAACGGAGGAGGCGGCATGCCCCCGCTTCAACTGAACCCTAACTTCTACCCAAATCCAAATTTGGTTGTATTTCATCAGCCAAACCCTGGCTATTATCCTCAGTTCCCTCCAAACGTGGGCGCTTTCCACCCAAATCAACAGCGCGTCCCAGTTCAGATGAACGTTGATCAAGGCAGTGCCTTCACTCACATGCCGCGGCATACTGATGGTAAGTTCACGCCGCTCATGAAACATGGTACGGCTGCGTCACAGGGCGAGGCTATTGAGAAAGTCGATAAAGCCGTGAGGAGAATTCACCGCGACATTTTGGAGTCAAATGGGAATGTTTCAGCTTGGAAAGTTTCGGAGGCCGCTTTGTTGGCTGTTAAATCAGATTCTTGGGAGAGTTTGGGGTTTCAGATGCAGCAAGTACCTTCGCTCAATCGTCTAATCGTAACAGAAGGGAAGGTTCGTTAACTATACTGCTGACACGATAATTCTTTTTTGGAGTTTCGTGGGAGTATGTGGTTTTCTTTTTCTTTTTTCTTTTTGTTGAACAATGCGGTTGTTAATGATGTTGTAGTTGATATACTGATCTCAGATGGGTGTGTAGCCCAGTCTATGTCTACTAGTGTTGACTTGATGCATTGTCTTACTATCTGGAGCAATACTATCTGCCATTACTTAATACTTAGCTTCCGTGAAGTGATTTTATTTGGTGTAGGGTCGAATATCGTCTGGTTGATCTTAATTTAGCTGGCAGTAGATTGCCATGTGGATGATTTGAAACAATTAGATTGCCAGCGTGTACCACATGACTGACTCGTGTTTCCTTTTCAAAAATGACGACTTGCTGATTTTTAAGATGAAACTGGCAGCATAGGGATTGCAACATTATGAGTCGTTTTGAGAGAAATTGTAAGCTGGATTTATTGTGATTTTAGCATGTGAAAAAAAAAATCATAATTTGGGTTGTCTATGTTTCACCTTTTTATAGGTCTATGCATTTATCCATTGCTTTGTTGCTGTTAGAAGAGTCACTTCGTTGCATGACTTAGAAGTGGCAATATGTGAGACTGAGGGCATTGAAAAGTTCGAAAAGCTGGAATTGGGTCCATTGTTGCGGCACCCCCTTGTTGTACACTATTTTTCTATCACTTCTGATGTGACGGAAGTGCATAAATTAAGAACGGAGAAGATATTTTCTTACCTTTGCGAGTTTGTGGATACTGCCAAAAGGAAAGAATTGAAAGTTGACGTCTTTTTACAGTTTATATCCAAAAGCGAATCTGTCTGCAGCCCAGAAAAGCTTTGCGTACGCATCCAGAGTTTTGGGTATGTAGCTTCTATTTGCTGCTGCAATATCTTAGTTCACTTTCCTTGTTAAGCAATTACTTTATGTTTAAATATACCGTCACAACAATTTGAATTTTCTGTTTTGTTGGTAGTTAGAAGTTTCTGCCTTTGTTGGCGTTTGTCTTAGACATAGGGGTATGGGAGCTCAAATATAAGGCATATAATTTTGAATTATTGACTCACTGCCGTGATATTAGTAATACTTGAATTGCTTTTTATTCTGACAGTACTCTCTGAATGATAAAGTCGTAACTTGGAAGTCTAAGTCCTTTACTGCCTTTGGCAGGACTTGAAGTACTTTTATAAAGTACAGTGTCAAAACTATCTTAGGAATTCAGAGTACTGGGATCTTGAGGTTATGGTTAATTCTTCTATAATACTAGTAGCTCAAAAACCTCTTTATGTCTAAAATGTGTGCTTCCTGTCGACCTTGGTTACTTTATTTGAATTTTTTGTGTCTCCCAGGATAAAGGAAAAGATAGCATCTTTGACTGAAAGTCGCATTGTTTATCGTTTTGATTGTTTTTGGAGACTATAAATAT
Organism: Lindernia subracemosa; assembly: GCA_028392965.1. NCBI lineage: Eukaryota > Viridiplantae > Streptophyta > Magnoliopsida > Lamiales > Linderniaceae > Vandellia > Vandellia subracemosa. The sequence goes on from JAQPCC010000023.1 coordinate 995,742, forward strand.
TGGTTCAATTTTCTAATCATTGCCAAAATCCTCAAACCATTTATTTAAAATTTGTTATAGATGTTTTGTGCTTGATCCGTTGAAAGTGGTTATGTTAACAGTAGTGTGATTGATATTATATTGTCAGTTGTCACATGCATTTATAGGGAGCATATATGTTTTTCTTGGTGCTTCAAGTTAGTCGTGTCACTTCCTCATTCCCCGTATTTGTTAATATGCTATGGAGGTTTTGTGCTCGATACCAGTCTTTAATTTGTTACGAAAGGTTTTCTGCTTGATCCAGTGAAAATGTTTATGTTAACATAAGTGCGTTTGATATTTTATTTTCTCGTACATTTTTTACTATTGCTTTCAGCCAATCATAATTCACTCCTCCGTGCTCTATAAGATGTTTTGCAAACATTTAATCACTTCCTCTTTATCTGGGGGTTGATTGGTAATGATATGCATATATCTCTTGCCAGCACTATCACTAGGCTGCATAAAGTAGTCGTTCTTATTCTGATTGTTGGAATGCCTTCTTACGTGGACTGTTTTGTCCAGAATGTTGATTAGTCATATAAGGAAGACCAAGAAATCAGAAGATGCTGTGCTAGAAAAATGTTATGATGATATGAAAAGGAAATCTGCTAAGATGAAAAAGAGGAGGCCGCTTTTTTCTGCACACAAAAAGCAGATGGATGATCATTTTACTGAGATTTCCCGACGCATGAAATCTTTTTCGTCTGAAAATGTCCATTTTTCTGGTGAACAAGTAATATGTGTTTCTTCAAGTTCAGAAGATGATGAAAGTGACGCCAATGAATTTGAAAATTTACAAAATGAGAAGAATATTGAGAGAAGCTGGAGTTCGCCTAGGAAAGTCGCTCAATCAGATCGTGTCAGTTGCTGCCCATACCCATCAGCAAATGAGGAAATGACAAGGTTGGGGTTGAAAAGTGAAATCGGCTGCGACATTATCACGATTGATGGTAAGAAGAGTTGCACGGCTGATAACGACCGTCCTCGAAAGAAGTTGGCTTCTCAGACTAATCATCCATCTATATCAGAAAATGTCAAATTTTCTGGTAAACATATAAGATTCATTCCATCAGGTTCAGAAGATGACGACAGTGACACCAATCAACGTAAAACTATTCAGGATGTGAAAAATAGTAACAGCATCTGCAGTTCACCTATGAAAGTTGCTAAGTCAGACCGTGTCAGTAGCTGCCCTTACCCATCAGTCACTGAGGAACTCACAAGGTTGGGGTTGAAAAGTGAAGTTGATTGTGGAATTAGCATGATTAATGGTAAGAAGAGTTGCAGCGCTGATAATGACCCTCCTCGAAAGAAGAGGAAGTTTCAGACGAATAATCCATCTTCACCTCGGAAGTTGCTCAAAAAGGATGTCTCTTCAAATCTGAAGCACAAGAGCTGTGGGAATGAGGACATAAGTTCCGAACCTGTTTCTGACGAATCCTTAAGGATCTTCCTTGCAACCTGGAAAGAGGCATGCCGAGAGAACACTGCTGATGAGGTAAATGTCTTGGTATAGATCCTGAATGCACAACTGTACTCTGTATATATCTTCAATAAAAAGTTACTTTGGATTATATTAGCTTTCTTTACTATCCTCATTTACATGTACATAACCTTTGCTTCAAACTCTGGTCCTGCAACAATCTTATATTAATGAGAGCATTTTTAAGAAAATACTGGTCACTTTATTTTCCAACGAACTATCTGAAAGATGTGGTTGGATTTGATAATTTTGTACTAATAAGATGAGCTACCTATTTGAAATTGCAAGTGTCTAACATATTTTTCTCATCTTGTGTTATAGTTTATTAATGACTCATCTTGTTTCCAGATACATATCTTTATTGGTGTGATGATAAATGTTTTCATATATAGGTTTTGGAGAGGGTGCTACTGTTCTATGACACAAAGAAGAAGGAAAAAGTGAAACAGTTGTTTACCTCATACCCATTCGTTGGATTGCTTTATGCTGCTGTAAGTATGCAGTGTTTTGTAAGTATGCTTTTTTGAGCTTTTATAGATGTGGCATAAATGGGTTCATGATATGTTGATCTGGGGGTTGTTAAGCGCAACATTATATTACTAAACAACCCGTACAAAATGTTTGGGCCCATTACATTTTTGGTGGCTGTTGCATGTACTTATTATGAATGTATGTTAAACAACCTCGTTGCAATTTTTGCTTATGAAAATTTGGGGTATACTTAGTCGGTGACTTTGAAATGTTCTGTGCAGGCATCATTATCCGTGTACTTAAATCCCTCCATTCGAAATATACAATTGATTTTCTTTCATATGATAAAGCATCCGTGATCTGATTAGTAACTCGAGGAATAGTGAAGACATGAGTTGGCATCCTCTGAATTTTGCTAGGCAGTAAGACTTACATGTAGTATGTTTGGACAGTATGTATTTAGGTAATTATTTGTTTTTGTCTTGCCTTCCGCTGCCACTTTTATTCTAATTGTGTAGTAGTTTCTTATCTTGTTCTATATTCTTGGCTTATATCCCTATTTCAATGATTGTGCTGCATAACTATTAGCTTCTATTGTTGATGCCCCCCTCTTGATCCTGCTTAAGAAATCAATCTTTTATGCATCCAATGGACTAACTAGCTGCTGGATCATACAGGTGACATGCATCAAATATGGAATGCTGGATAATCTGTATGAAACTTTCCAGTCGTTTAGCAATCTTGGGAAGGATAGTAAAGAACTTGAGAGTTCGAGTGATTTTATAAGTATTAATGTTGAACTGGACAATAAGAAGAATCGTGATGATTCAGGACGCAAAACAGCTATAGAGAAACATGGTGAGTCGCAATATCTTAAATATCACTTTCAACTTTTTAAGAGTTTTAAGAGCTTTCTGTTGACCAATCAGTGAGCTGAATATCTATTCCTTCCGTTCTTACTTTTGGAGTATAGTTGACTTCTGTGGTCGTGCTCATTCATTGTTTATTCTAGTTTAGTAGTTTAGCTGCTGGTCTATCCTCGATTCGAAGGTAGCTGAGGCATGTTTCAAGTTGTTTAACATGACTTCAGTGCATGTCAAGAGTCACATTTGAGAGGGAGATATCTATGCACTCTCTTGAAAATATGTTCAAGTATTCCGAAGATTTATGATCTTCCATAACCATAAGATACACAAACAATATACTAAAACCAGGGATGGCAATTAACCCTGATTTTCGTTGCCGTCTTTGATTATGTTTTATGGTGCCAGAGAAGTTTTCTGAAGGCTAAAATCTTGGTTAATTCATTTATCTTCTTTCAACTATGGTGGTTTTTTTGTCTATTAATTTCTCATTTTTTCATCGATTTCACAGATATTGCCGCTGAAGATATTACAAAAGCAATTGCTGAATATTGTGAGGAACACATCTTGGGTGGTAATCTATCACGAGAAGACAAATTCCATGTCCTTTGGAAGCTTTGCAAATGTGAACGTTGGCTAGTTGAACGATATTCTATTGAAAGATTTGAATCCCTTGGTTATGGTGACTATTTCCAGTTTTTGGAGAAATATAGAGACCTGTTGCCCCACGCATTGCCGAACTATATGTTGCAAGATATGCGTGAGAATACTTCTTTGGAGGCTCACTTGCTTCAAATTCAATTCCACACATTATTATCACAAGCACTAAATAGCTTATGGGGGGATAAAAATGTAATAATGAAGGATATCTCTGAGTTGCTTGCAAGGCAGTTCCCTTTGGTGGGTCTTAAGGTCCAAAATGTTATGATGCCGAAATTTTCGGATATTTTACAAAAAATAAGATGCAAAGGAAGTTCAAGTTGTGTATTGTTTTCGACACCATTGTTGAGACTAAGAACTTCTAGTGATTCCTTGGTCCACAATGTGAAGGAAATCAAAGAAGCTGGCCATTTGGCTTGCATTGCCGCGAACACAGACGGAACTTCATTTGCAACCAAAAGTGCCATTGAGGTCTTGCTTAAGGCCCCTATGCTTACTGATTTGTATCTTTGGTCTCATTGGGACCTTTTATTTGCTCCCTCTCTGGGTTCGATGATGGAATGGCTGTTAAAAGAGGTCAACAACAAAGAATTGTTGTGTTTGGTAACCAAAGATAGCAAAATAATCCGTGTGAACCATTCGGCTTCGCTGGACTCATTTTCAAAAGCTTTTGGCCAAGGATCTTCTTATGAAACTGCAGTGGAACTGTTGTCTCTCATTGCATCGTATGGAGGTGAAAAGAATGCTCCTCTTGCCCTTTTAAAGTGTCATGCACGGAAAGCCTTTGAAGCGATGAGTTTTAATTATTTGGAGATGGAATCAGGTAATGAAATTAACCAAATCTTGAACGAAAAACCATCCTGTGATCGGCTTACTTTAGGGGATGCAGCACTCTTTCCTTCAGGGAGGAAGATACATCGCAGTAGAAAACTTACTGAAGCAGCTCCATTGATGTCAAGGTTTATACTTGATTGCTTGGGTTATATACCGATGGAATTTTGCAGTTTTGCTGCTGATGTCTTGATAGCTGGCTTAAAATCTTTCATGAAAGATGTCCCTTCAGCGATCTTGGGTGTATGTAATCAAATAGGGGAGCGACTCATGCTTCACGATGTGGGGATATCTCTTGGAATAGTGGAATGGATAAATGATTATCATGCGTTTAGTTCCTCTCCGGGAGATGGATCGTCGCACTTCAACAATGGTGATTCAAAGCTCATTGCTAGAGCCAAGATCAGCAAAGATGTACAAGACAATGATATTTCTTCAGTTGAAACAGTGGTTACTCCGGCTGATAATCATGAAGTTGATTCATTTGAAACTGAAGACCTGCTGGATGCGAAGTTGGAACTTAATGATGTTGATCCAAACAGATTTATTGAGTCTATCAGGCAAGAAGAATTTGGTCTTGATTCACACCTTTCGGGTACTGATAATATAGTGTTAGAGAAGCAACATGCTAGGTTGGGCAGAGCACTCCAATGTCTTTCGCAGGAGTTGTATTCTGAAGATTCACATTTTCTTCTAGAACTGGTATGCATAAACTCAATAACCTTAAGGAATACCTATCACCTCTTTTGCATTGTTTAACTTGCATGTATTCATTTTCATTTTTGCTTCACTTTTCTGAGACCACAAAATAATTTAGTTATTCTTAGGCCTGCATTCGAAGTTGTGCGGCACGACAAGACAGTGCTACTGGTTTCAGATGATTGGATTGAACATGTTGAATAATTTTTTGAGTTTGACATAGCAATTAATGCTGGTCAGGTTCATGACGATGAAAATTTTCTGTTTGTTTGTGAGAATGTGCCTGTGGTCATGTGTTTTGTTGGTCCTGCTGCCGCAGCTTTTTGACTGTTCCATTGAAACTTGTCATGCGAGGATGCGAGGATCTGTCATTTTTATATGGTATGACAAAATGACTAGAGAATATTTTTTAGTCAAATATTTTTTGCTAAAAGAAAAATGAACTGGGACATAAACTGAAATTCATTCACAATTTAATTCAATTGTCTAATTCTGAATTTTCTTGTAGCTTGCCTGCACACACAAGGATCTCAAGCATGATTAGAAACTAGTAATTCGTTGAACTGTTGAGCGGAGAAAGAATTTCACCAGTTCCTTTTGTTTGCAATGACTGATTACTTTTCTTCCTAATTTATCTCCTATAATGATATCTGATGCACATTGTCATAGCTATTCAGCAATTTTTAGAATATATTTGTATACTTCTTTCAGTTACTGCATAGTTTATGGTCAATACTTGTTATCTGTTTGTTAGGTTCAAAATGCTGATGATAATACCTATCCTGAAAATGTGGAACCAACTTTGGTATTCATCCTTCATGAGAAAGGCATTGTTGTGCTAAACAATGAGCGAGGTTTTACGGCTCGTGACATCAGAGCACTTTGTGATGTTGGGAATTCAACCAAAAAAGGTAGTGCAGGATACATTGGGAAGAAAGGAATTGGTTTCAAATCAGTATTCCGGGTACCTCTCTCTCTCTCTCTCCACCCTCTCTCTGTTTCTCAGTGTACGTTTCTCTCTGTTCTTGCAACCTGTTTTTCCTATAAATGTCTGATTTTATCATAAAACTTCCATTGTCAGCTGGTACAATTTTGAAATTGTTGAATTATCATGCATAACTTGAGTACTTGAAAGTCTTGGTGAAGATAACTAGTAAATTTGCTTAGTTATGGTGAACAAGTTTTATAGCAACTCTGTCATTTGATCCGTGTGCAGTTAGTGTCGAATTATGCTCTAGCAATAGATAGTTTGTGATTCTCCTTCCGTTAGTTCTAATCCAGGAAGAAATATCTCTCTTGCAAACTATCACAAGTGTATGCATTTCTTCTATGCACATATCATGTTGTGAAATCATGTCCTGATATGTAACACTTAAAGCAAGAATGTTGGGTCTAGATTTTAGTTGGCTTACACTGTGATCTTAGCCTGGATCTTGGCTTGTTATATACATTACAGCTCATTTTTTATAAGCTGTATCAGATCTGTGTTGTTTGAAATCTAAATATGTGTATCCTGAGACATTCCAGTCTGTTGTATACATTACAGCTCATTTTCTGAAAAACTGTATTGGTTGAATTTAAAACTCGAGCATGTGCTAATATATACAGTCCTACTACTGAATTACTGTCGCATGTAATAAATTCCTTGCTCCTTGATGACAGATTTCGTTTATTGCGTGTGCAGCTAATTAAGGAAACTGTCCTGAAGTGTTGAACCTGGATGGAAGTAACATCACTTTTAGAATCCCAGTTTTCAGCATTCATTAATTTTTCATTTTCATCTGTTTCCCAGGTTACTGATGCACCCGAAATTCATTCCAAGGGGTTTCATATCAAATTTGACATTACCAAAGGCCAGATTGGTTTTATTCTCCCAACTGTTATACCCCCATGTGATATAGGATTGTATTCTAAATTGGCGTCGGCAGATGATTATCTCAGTCATCGAAATTCTTGGAATACGTGCATACAACTCCCTTTCAGATCAACGTTCTCAAAAGATCAGTCCATTAGCAAGCTAGAGCCCATGCTTTCAGATCTTTCTCCGTCCTTGCTATTGTTTCTTCATCGTCTGCAATGTATTAAAATTAAAAATGTAGTTGATGGTTCAAACATTGTAATGAAGAAGAATGTTAAGGGAGATGGCATAGTTGAGGTTGCTCATGGTAATGATAAAATGGTCTGGTTTGTACAGTCCCAGAAAGTGAAGGTTGATGTTATCCACTCAAATGCAGAAACGACGGAAATTTCTATAGCATTTGCATTAGAAGAAAAAGCTGATGGACAATACATGCCAATATTGGACCAACAGCCTGTTTTTGCATTTCTTCCTCTTAGAACATATGGCCTTAAGTTTATTCTTCAAGGTGATTTTGTATTGCCTTCATCCAGGGAAGAAGTTGATGCGAACAGTCCTTGGAATCAACAGTTGTTGTCAGCATTCCCTGATTTATTTGTCAGTGCTCTGATGTCATTTTGCAATCTTCCTTGTTATGCGGGCAACCCAGGAAAAGCTACTAGTGTGTTCATGAATTTTATTCCTCTTGTTGGTGATGTACATGGATTTTTTGCTAGTCTACCAATAAAGATAATACAGAAATTGCGCATGGCGAACTGCTTCCTTCTTGAAGATAATGAGAAAGAGTGGGTAGCTCCTTGCCAGGTCCTAAGAAACTGGAGCCAACAAACTCGATCTCTCTTACCTGATACTTTGCTTCGTGAGCATGTCGGGCTTGGATTCCTGAACAAAGACATAATCCTCTCTGATTCATTGGCAAGGGCACTGGGTGTGAAGGACCTTGGACCTAAAATCTTACTCAATGTTATATCTTCATTGTCCCGTTCGGGAAATGGTTTGGCGGCAATGGGCTTCAGGTGGTTATCTTCTTGTCTCAGTGCCATTTATGTGATGTTATCACAGTCGTTTGTGCAGAAATCCCCAAGTTTTGAGACTGAAGATGATATTATGGATGCACTGCGAGGACTTCAATTTATTCCTCTTTCAGATAGAAACTATGCCTCACTAAATGATGGCACAATTTGGTTGCATTCCGAGGGAGTTGGCTTGGGTATTAACGATGAAGATCTTCTCAAAGCTTTCCCAAAATTGTTTGGTAAATTGCGAATTGTGAATCCGGCCTTTCTATCTGAAGCTGCCTCTGTTCAGGGCTCATCCTCGTACTCGACAATGGTTGACGACGTCACAAGGATGCTTTATAAAGCCGGAGTGCAGAAGTTATCTGCTCATGACATTGTTAAGGTGCAAATACTACCTAACATATCTGACGATAGAAATGTAGTTGGTCAGGTAGAATTGATGATAGAGTACCTTGCATTTGCAATGTTTCATTTGCAATCAAGTTGTCCGACGTGTAGCACGGAAAAAAATGGCATTATTGCCGAGTTACGCGAGAGAGCTCTTATTCTAACAAATTATGGCTTCAAACGACCTAACGAGGTTCCTATTCATTTTAGTCGGGAGTATGAAAACCATGTTTGGGTAGATAAACTGATTTCTGGCCTTAATATGAATTGGCATGAAATTGACTCTGGCTATGCACGTCATCTAATAACCAATTCTGTTTCTGGTGGGATGTCTAACTGGAGGTCCTTCTTTGAGGAACTTGGAGTAACTGATTTTGTGAAAGTGACTCGAGTTGGGAAGTCTGTACCTGATGAAGAAGTTGCGACAAATTGGGAATCAGAAGAGTTGTTCCACTTGTTGTCTGGTATTTCTTCAAGAGGTGATCATGAGAAGTCCAAAATTCTCTTGGAGATTCTTGATAGAATTTGGGATGGCTATTTCGGTGACAAGGTTGCTGATTTTGGTTCTGAATCCACTGGGCGCAGACCATTCAGCTCGTCGGTTGTCAACATTCTGCGAAATTCCCCTTGGATAATGTCTAACATCGATGATGCCCTTCATTACCCGAAAGATTTATTTCATGACTGTGGGATGGTAAACTCAATTCTTGGCGTTAGTGCCCCGTACGCAATCGTAAAGGTTAGTTTTAGTTTTTATAGCTCAAGTTACTTATTCTGCTTAGCCATAGATTTCCTTGGAATTTGTGTGACTGGACTCTATCTAAACGAGCATGTTCAATCCTAGGAGTTCTACTAATCCTTCTGTTTGCATCTCTTTTTCTCTACTCTCAGTCTTGTGTTGGTATTTGTGTGATTAAAGAAAATATCGTAGCAGATAATCATAATTATTTTAGTAGATATTCTCCACTGGTGTTGTCTGGTGCATTGATAAACAAGATGCATTAGAGGCAGGATTAACATGGTTCATTGTTATTATTATCGGCATAGTTATTGCTATTTCTGGGAGAAGTTTGGAAATAAAAAATGCCTTTACCGTGAACAAACTAATTATATTTAAGACTGTGTTATTTGATAGGTTATGCAATAAATCATCTATAGTTTGTTTGCTTACAATATTAGGACTGAAATTCAATCTCCTTTTTCTTCATTGTCAGGGTTTTGAATTCTGAGATTATTTATTAACTATCATGGGAAGTTGTAGTTTTTAAGCTGTTGCATGACAATTTTAAAATTCTGCACCATCACTTCTCCCAGGGCGATCTAATGCACTGTCCTTTCGGAAATTGTAGATTAATCTCCTTACCTTATCATGAAGCTGATTTGTCTGAAGAACATTAGAAAAAGAAAAAAAATGACTGGTATAGTTTGTCATGGCCTGCAGTCATTTCTCAGTGCATCAAACAAATTTTTTGATCCTCTTCTCATGGCCTATACGCAGTCATGGTTCTTTTCCATGGAAAAGCCAATTTTCCATGACCAACTTAAAGCTTATTCTTTGTACTGTTGGTTGAAATAAATCCATTTTTCTTATTGTGCATATTTTATTGTTAATAGTATTGAGTTGTTTCCCCAATAAATTTATGTTTTGCATGTTAGAGAAGCCCCCTTCAGAATGCATTAGGATGAATCATAACTATCACAAGAAGTAGGCTTTTTTTTTCATGGGACATTTGATAGCCGAATCGATTATTCATGTTGAATTGTTTAAAATCATTATATGCTTTAAACTAGGACTAACTTGAATTTGTTTTCATTCGAAACAGGTGAGAAGTGAAAAATTTCTCGCTGCTATTGGTTTAAAAACTGAAGTTACACTTGACGATGCTCTATATGTTCTCAGAATTTGGCGAACGAAATCTTCTTTTAGAGCCAGGTATACTTAATATCATTTAGTCATAATTGTCTAAGATTCCCTTTACCAAAGTAGTGGGAAGACCATTTGCTTGTATGCCTAGGTTGTTTTCTGTAATTGAACTTTGAAGTCATCATCTACCTGGTTATATCCGTCATCTTTCCAAATGCTATACGGTTTGTGTAGTTGCATTATGTGGCCGATCTATAATTACTTGTGCTTAGAAATTATTACTTATGAATTAAGTGAAAGTGTTAAGCTATTGTAATTTTCTGCAAAGTGGCTTCCTCTATCGAAGTATGTATGTGGCCATCATTGTGAAATATCAATTCCAAATGCTTTTTTGTTGGGGCTTAATGACATTTTCATTACCCCCAGCTTTTTTTTCTTGTTCAGTTAAATAGATCTGTATCATTTCCTCTTGGATTCTCCTTTTGTTGAATACTCTGTCATCAACCTTAACTTTCCGGCCCAAGTAATTTTTCTTGAATCTATTTTATGTAAACTCTTCCGTGTGGCTCATTGACTTCTTATACATCCTCATAATGCACCTGCTGACACGTGACACACCCTCTGTCTTGCAGTTTATCACAAATGTCCAACTTTTACACATTCCTTTGGAATAAAATGACTCGTGACAAAGAGAAGATTATTGAAGAATTGCTGTCTGGACCTTTCATATTTGTTCCAAATGTCTCTAGCCTCTCACTAGAGGATGTGGTATCTGGTCAACTTTTATCCCTTGACCAAGTGTATTGGCACGAACCTATTAATTCAATTGACCAAATAAAGTTGCGTCATCCTGCATATCTTGATTTTACAGCTAGTGGTCTTAACAGAAAGGTGCTGTGCAGCTTCTATCCGAATTTGCAGAACTTTTTTGTAAACGAGTGTGGAATAGATGAAAGGCTTCCATTCTGTTCCTACCTCCAGACTTTGATGCAGTTGTCCACTGTCACTTTGCCTCATCAATCTGCAAAGACAGTAAGCTACTCTCGGACTGGTTGATTTGTACTAGGTTTTCTGTTTGCATCTAATTTCTTCTAAAATCTTGTGATAGGTTTTTGAGGTGTTCTTAAGTTGGGCTGATGTAATCAAATCTGGATTGATGCGTTCTCTTGATATTGACTACCTACAAGAAAGCCTCCTAAAAAAGGAATGCACGGTGCTTCCTACCAGACAAGATAAATGGGTTTCACTACACCCATCATTTGGTGTAATCTGTTGGTGTGATAACGATAGTTTGGGAAGGGAATTCAGACACCTTTCAGGCATTGACTTCCTGAAATTGGGTGAATCTACTGATGAACAGTCCAAGGTTTGCACTGTTATGCAAGAACTTCGTATTCCTGCGCTGTCTGAGGTTCTCTCTCTCTCTCTATTATAGATATAGATATAGATATATATGTTTCTGTTCCTTGTGTTTGTTAATTAACACACGCTCATTTTCATATACTTGCGGACATTATTGCTTTGCATGCATTTTTATGCATGTTTGCAATCAGTGGCGGAGCCAGCCTGGTTTGTCAGTGGGGTCCAGCATAATTGGACCCCATATCCTTAATATTTTACAAACTTTCAGTGGGGTCCTTTTAGTTGTAATTAATTCAAATTTAGTCCAAACTAAAAATTTCCTTATATATTATTAATAAAAAAAATTCAGTGGATGTGTGGCTCCGCCACTGTTTGCAATATTATGTACACGATGTACTTGTCTTTCACATTTGTTTGCGTTCTTACTGAGGGAAGCGCAACACTTTTTGTGAGGATAAAGTGATATGAATTTTTTAAAGAACCACCAGTTTCTGTTATCTATTGTCCTTGCCTGTTTCTCATCCGATAAACTAAGAAATTTCGTACTAGTTTCCGAGCGTGCCATCATCCCAATCAATGTATCGATGCATGCATACTCAAGGACATCTAGTGTATTGTGTATCATCAGTTCATTTCATCGGCAATTCCGCATTCTGTGTGGGTAGATTATGTATGCTGCATTGTTTCTTCACACGTAAACATTTGACGCCCTTCATGTTATATCGTCTTTTATTTTATTTGCTTTGCAGTTTAGATTTAGTTATTTCCATCTTTGGTCTGTGTATATCTGTCAGTGTAGTCCAAGATAAAATGAATTACATTATTAAGTGTAGTTTTACTTTTAAACACATGATATACTGTGTGTAGCTTCCGTGTACATGACGTGGGCCAATTTGTTTTTATCATTCTGTGGATCTTTCTTTATCAAAAATTTTTATTACCCCATACTTATTGAGTTATTTGATGGTGGTATACAACATGCCTACCTAGAGATGATTCCTTGTGTCACTGGATTTATGGAGAAAGAAATACTGAAGACAAGAAAAACCGAAATTCGAAATTAAAAAAAAAAAATGAACGAAAAATATCGAGTGAATATTCCTCCTAATTCCAACACACTGGGCAGTGCCTGGAGAGCCTCTAAATGGTGCACTGGTGGGGCTTCTATGCATTGCTCCAAGCTTGATAATCTTATTTACCTTGGTACATTTTTTATCCTTTGTTATCTTGGTCAATATTAGTTCTAATTCTCCTTTTCTTTCTTTTTTTTTTTTTTTGACATTTTGATGGGGTAATATATTTTATTACAAAATTTTGTGGACTTATAAACTTACTTTCCTTCACTATTGAAGGTGTTGCACGCCAATTCTTATCTCAGAGTTTCTTAATGTTTTGGTGGTTATTATATGAACCACCTTGCATGCTTTTCAATTTCGAGCATGCCTGTGAAACTCTGATATATGATTCCTGTTGACCATGGTAGAAAACTTTCTTCTACCTTTTGTTAGCAATACAATGGTAGTGCACATTATTTGCCTCTCTGAGGTCTGTGGCTCATGCCTTGGAAAAGGCACAGTGAGTATCTCAGGCATGCACATCAGCCAAAAATGATATTTCCACCTTTATGTATTGTGCTGATTGCTCCGGCAAGAGAGGAATTTTGTTAAATTTTCTTTTTAATTTTGAGTGTTTGTCCTCTTTTTTTTTTTTTCCTTTATATTGAATCTCAAAATTTTTACTTGGGTTTTGTTTTGAACTTGTTGTCTGGCTTTTTCTTCTTCTTCTTCTTTGTTCCCTGCCGTTTCAGTTACTATATTTAATTGGAATGTAAGTAGAAGTATTGACCAGAGAATGTAAATCAAAAGAAAATATGAAAATCGAGTATTAATATTGGGTTAACTTTGTTTGTTCTATATGTAAGATTTGCATGAACCATCAATGAAATGGTTAGAACTTTGAACTATGTTGATCTAGCTTTAAATTAGTATTAATGTGTCTCTTCATTTGTGCCTGAGGTGACTGATTTTCGATATATTTTGTTATTTTCTTTGCTTAATCAGATATAACTTTAAATTCTGTGCAGAGATATCATTAGTTTTACTATTGACTGCATGTCACGATAACTTCCATAAGGTTCCTACGCTTCATTTGTACACTCGGGAGATAATTTTTTTTTATATGTATACTTATGTGCTTCTCACAGCATGACTGTTCTGATTCGTGATTTTGAAATTGCAACATTCTCCTTGTACTCTCATTTTGTTTTCTTATATAGGATCGCTTATAGTAATATCCTCGTTCTTGAGTTCAAATATTGTCATGGGGCTTGTGGTAAATTCAATTTATCAGCATTATATATCATGTGGTCATGGTCAAGTTTTATTCATTTAGTTGCATAGCTCTCCATCTCGTCGGCAATTGTGGGTCCTTAAGTAGTTTTAGTTTGAGGAAAGATAAGTTACATCTGGATTTATATTGTCTGATAAAAGTCATAAATCAAATAATCTTCATTTTCATTTTAGGTGTAAGATTGACCTAGTTTACGACACGATAATTTATGCTGCCTATGAGGGTGAATTTATTATGTTTGTTCAATATTGCCCCATATTACATATGTTGTTATACTCAAAAAGTGAGTTCACTTCAGAAATATGTGGCACACCTCACGGATCCGTTGTAAATTACGACTTTGGGCATTTGTGTGACAATTAAAGCAAACATATATTCTCTTACAGGTTGTAGTTCGTGAGCCAATCTGTTATGATCCAGTGGACTGTAGTTCGGTGTATTCTCTGGTGAATTGGATTCTTCCTTACGCTCAGCGTTTCATGTACCATACTCATCCCGACAAGTACTCCCAGCTGAAGCAGTCTGGCTTTGGAATCATAAGCCATTTGCAGATTGTCGTAGTTAAGAAATTGTGCTATCGAAATATTATACAGAAAACCGAGATAAAATCCAAGAAAATGCATGAGTGCAACTGTCTTCTACAGGTATGGAACTTCTCGTGCCAAGTCACGTAATCGATATTCGTTTCTTTAGCCGACAGGGCAAAATGTGACCTTGTTTTCCTAATGGGCAATTGCAGGGCAGCATCTTATACTGCAGTTATGGGTCAGACCCACACTCAATATTCCTGGAGTTATCTTCTTTGCTATTCAACGGAAGTCAAGAGCTGCATTTTGCGAATTTTCTTCACATGATCACGACGATGGCAGAGTCGGGTGCAACCGAAGAGCAAACGGAGTTCTTCATTACGAACAGTCAGAAAATACCAAAGCTCCCTTCCGAAGAAGAATCCAACTGGTCCCTTCAATCCATTACATCGTCGTCGTCAAAGGGGAAAGCAGCTCTGTCAGAATACGATCTTTGTCCGAATGTTAAGGATCATAATAGCTCGTCGACTCCACAGAGAAAACCCACCCCACGCTCCAACTGGCCACCTGCCGATTGGAAAACTGCACCTGGTTTTAGCCCTTTTAGTACCACAAACAGGCCAAATAAACCAATAACAAGTGCCTCACCAAGTGCTGAACATAAAGAGCCAGAAAGAACCAATTTACCTCTCCCATGTGAGCCCGAAGGTGAAGTAATCATCGAACTTGATCCAACTGATGTCACAGTTCCTTCCAACACACGGCTTTTAGAACCAAAGCCTGACGACCTTTCGACGAACGTGCTGTTCGATCCTATTGATGATTATATGCCTGCCTTTATAAACAGTTTTGCTCCATCATCAGCCTCCGCTGAGAGAGATTCTGCAATGGCCCAGCAGGCTTTGATTACTGGTAGACTGGGAGAGCTCGTAGCTTATAAGTACTTCGTAGGAGAATTGGGCGAGGGGCTCGTGAAATGGGTTAACGAAGGGAACGAGACAGGGCTGCCTTACGACATTGTCTTGGGTGATGACGAAAATGGCAGCAGAGAGTTCGTTGAGGTTAAAGCCACCAAGTCCGGGAGAAAGAACTGGTTCTTGATATCGATGAGAGAGTGGCAGTTTGCCATCGAAAAAGGCGAGGCTTTCAGCATCGCGCACGTGACTTTGGCGTACGACAGCGTGGCTAAGGTCACGGTATACAAGAACCCCGCGAGGTTGTGCCAGCTTGGTAATCTGAGGTTGGCTATGGTGGTTCCCAAAAAATAGTCTGTAACATTAGATCATTTCATTCTTGGTCCGGCTCATTTCATACTTGCAGAGTTCTTGACACATATACATACATTCCTAACTTTTATGCAATGGTCATTGAAATTAATAGTGAAAGTGATGATGGTCCCCATGGGGCTGACTTGACTATCAATGTTGGGTGTATTTGGAGCGTATTCAACTGGCCCGGCCTTGATGATTATTGGGAGTTTGTGATTCTGTTGTAAGTCCATAGCTCAAAGGGATTATTTAAGTAAATGGCCTTTGACTGGGTCAAATTTAAAAAAATAACCCTCTAAGTATAAAATACCTTTACTAATTGGAGCCCACAAAGAAATAGATATGTTAAAAGCAAAATGTGTAAGGGTGGATGACTTGGTAGTCAGCCAGCTAAGTAATAGGTAAGTAATAGGTTTCGGGTTCAATACTTGATTAAAACACATTTATTTTCTAGAAGGGGTACCGAAATATAGTAGGGGACCCCTAATATTGTTGGGATCTCGTGCTATATAGAAGGGGTATCGTGCTATATATAGAATGGATATCGTGGTTCAGGGGATTCGAAATATAGCAGGGGACTCCCAATATTGTTGGGGTACCGTAGAAGGAATCCCGTGGCTCAGGGGGCCATTTATATATTGCACGAGACCCTAGTGTTCACACGAGGATACCATGAAAAATAATCAAAATATCCTTAAAATTGGAGGCTATTTACTTAAAAAAAAAGTGATCAACAAGGATAGTTTTTTAAAATTGATCGGGTCAAGGGCTATATTTTTAAAAGATCCGGCACAAAGCATGGGGAATCGGGATACCCCGGGATGGAAAGGAAAAAAAAAAAAAAATTGTTCCTAATGATGGAAGTTAGGAGCGAGAAATGGTCATTGGGTTCAAATTAGTAAAAATCTAACGAAAATCATCGAGCAAAGTAGTCAGTCAAAAAAAGCCTTCAGGGGACTGACTTTTGAAGGCAAAAACAAAAATATGGTACAATCACCAAAATGCTAATTTTACAGTCAAAATTCAAACAACAAACAGCCCAACACCAATTACCCTTAACTATATCATTAACACACACCAATCACCAACGCAAGTTCTCTACCAATTCGACCGAATTTCTTCCGCTTCCTCACTACTGGGCTTTCGGTTTACGGATTTTCACATAGGGGAAAAACCCGAACAACTGACTGATTTTAGGATCCCATCCTCGTTGCTGAGCACGGCAGTACATGAGGAACGTGTTGGCGAAGTAGGAGTTGAAGCCCATAAGGACGTGCCAAAGCGCGTGGAATTGGTTGAAGTACCAGCGCGACACGTCCTTGCAGAAAAGGCGATCGAGAAGCCAGCACAAGCTCCCAGTCAAGAGGGTGATGACGTACAGCTTTGCAATCCACTTGGCTGATTTGTCTTGTGTGTGGATGTAATACTTGTACATCCTAGGAATGCAAAGGAGACAGAGAAGAGCATAGTGCACCTTGAAACCGATGTCGAAGCGAAGCTGGGAGTGAGCGACGGCGAAGAGCGCGCCGTATAGGAACAAGAAGGTGGGCATCGTGCTCCGATAGTGCCAATCTGGTGAGTAGAGGATGTATATGTAGAGGAGCATTTCCCAAACCATGGGTGTTTCATCCCCTTGCTGTTGCCTGAAAGGAATGAATTAGTTTAAGCAACTATTAAAGTGTAATAGGGTTGTCACAGTACGTAATCCAAGCTTGAGACTACCGTCTCAACAAGCTTCAAAGGAAGATAGAATATAATGACATGTAAACTAAACTCTCGAAAAATACAGAAGGATTAAATTAGGGCGCAAACTCTATGCCCAGATGGAATGTGGAACTGAGGCGTAGTCAATATTCTATCATAAACATATATATTGTGAATGGGTAAAAAGAATATCATCGTGACGTAATTTTTTTATCCGTCACACGACTCGCATGGATTCTACTGGGATCTTATAGTATATAGCTTTCTGAAACTGATTCGAAATAATTTGCTAGATACATTGCATGGGGTAATGCTATTTGCCGGTCAACGGTCAACATCGGTCTACTTCGTAACAGCTATAAGACTTTCCAGCTATAAACAGCCAAGAACAGAGAACCTACCATAGATATCAATGTTAATAAGAGATAAAGGTAACACTATCAGGAAACGTATATCAATGAAAGGATAAACTTACAGGCGCTGCAATGTCGCGTGATAAAGCATGCTCCCAAGGGCAAGTATCATATTTGATAAGTGAAGTACACTAAACCTTTTCTCAAACCTCTGTCTCAAGGAATTCACAAGACCAATGAATGCTAAGATGAAGCACGGCACATTCGAGATGGTGTTGAAGAATTCGGCAATGTAAGATGAATAGACGTAATTTGGTTCACACCACTCATGGGTAGATGTGACGGGCCCCCAGAAACTAGATACTCCATCGGCCATTCTTCTATTCTCTTGAAAATGCAAAAGACCTACCAGCAGAAATGCAGACAGGAATCTCTATCAAAACATGCATCCATCACATATGCATCATGTATAATCAAGCATGGAGAGAGATAGCCATAAGAAGGTTTAGCAAACAAACAGATGCTACAATGAGATTCATATGTAAGCTCCCGCCATTACTTGAAGGAAACGCGCTAAAAGACATGCAGTCCTTCTATTTCATATATTGAACTAAATAAAGATATAATCAAGTTAAGTTACAGACATAAGAGAATCTAATAAGTCAAAGATCCAAAGGGGACATTCATAGAAGTTAATTCAATCCACAATGATACTCGGAAGACGTGGAAATCCATTCGTCATAAATAAGGTGATCGGGTAAAAGATTGAACGAACCAACAACCAAGTAACACAAACCAACGCGGGTAGTCCATTCAAAATTGGATATCGCATATATAGAAATTGCATCAATTCGAGGACCGACAACTTCACAAAATGAACTAGAGATAAAAGACTGAAAATGGCTTTGATCATAGAAGAATACATCAATCACTAAAGCACATAACAAAGATCAATAGTTTCAGAGATACGCCAACGAAATAACGAAACCCGATCTCTTAGTTACTTATCACATGCTAAAGCTACCAATAAAAACTCATAACTGATATTGCAATAAGCGACTTCCTGCTTGGTTGAAATAGAAAAAGATAGATACATTTCGGAACATGAGAACAAACAATCAATCATCTCTTCACAGTTGCATTCACACAAAACTTCAGAGGCATAGGCGAAATACCACAAAGCTTAATCTCAAACCCCAAGCCATCATAAAATAGACAAAACACACACAAATGAGACAAACAAACAAAGAGATCAACCATAGCCAGCATCTAAATCATGCCTACGCTCAGCTAGCTGCCACATTCGCTTCCGAAACAACAAAAACGCAAGAAATCCAAAAGTGACAGATTAAAAATTTCCAAAACATAGCGAAACAAACCACCGCCGGAGATAGATCTGAGCCATAACGCACCTAAACAACTTCGAGAATTCCTACGATACAGATTCGCCTATCCACCGCCGTATAACACGCGTCGATCTGCGTGGAGTTTACGTGCTTTAATGCTTAGGCTACGCTGCGTTCGATTCCTCCTTTTTCTTTTTTCTTTTTTTCTTTTCTTTTTTAATTTATACGAAGCGATTTAGCGATATAAGCTGATTTTGAAATGCGTAAGTCCTCTCTAATTTTCTTACTATTTTTTACTTTACGTATAGTAAAAATAGATAAAGCGATAAACTTTTACATTTAGTCCCTAAGCATGTCGTTTTAATTCAATTCCATCCCCTAATTTCGCATCTGATTACATTTAGCCCCTAATATCAAATCCAATGTCAATTCCAAACAAAGATGAAATTTTTATTTTGATTTTTTTTTCAAGTCATTAACTAAGGAACTAAAAAGATAGTATGAACATATATAGACACACCACATGAGCTGTGGCAAGTTAGGTGAAGTGGGCAGTCCACCATCTTCTTCAAAATTATGAAAATAAAAAAAAAAAAAAAAAAAAAAAGAACCAAAAGGAAGCTCATTTCATAATGGAAGTAAGCAAAACATATCACACAGTCTCCTCCTCCTTCTTCTTCCTATTGCTTCTTGTTATTACCATAACGGCCCATAACTTCCACGTGGCTGCTTCTTCGTCGAACGGCGGCGCAGATCGTCGTAATGGAGATACGAAGATGACGATGTTTGTGGGGCCCGATGGGATTGGAAGGAGGTTCCTCGACCAGAGGACTAGGTATATATCTATGGGAGCTTTGAAGAAGGATCAGCCGGCGTGTAATAATGGCGGTGGGCCCGGCGGGCCCTACTTGAGAGCTTGCTCGCCCGAGCCGTCCAATGCGTATAGTAGGGGTTGCTCGAGATATTACAGGTGTAGGGAAGACGCTTAAATGAGTCGTTCATGCATGGCATGCATGTGTTCTTCGGACATGCAAGCGCTCGCAAGGATTGGTCGAGGTTTTCGGTGTGGTTAGAATCGTCGAGACTATTTTCATGAGCAAAATGATTTTAATTTTAATTTAGTTTATTGTGTTCTTGCTCAATGCATGTATTGTGGTATGTATTTCACAATTTGTGTAGTAACTATGGATGGAAAAAAAATTTGTAATAGTAATAATAAAACTTTGTTTAATTTTTTTTAGTTCATTATATTTGGTAGAGTGGCATTTGAAGGACACCTTAATTAGGTGGTAAAATTTTTATTTCAACTTTATTTCAATTATATTAAAGTTGCAACCTTTTGATTTACCCCTAATTACCAAGAAAATAATAATCGAGTCAAATAAAAATATACAAGAAGGAGACTTGTATTTTAGTCCCTCGTGCTTGTTTTTATTCATATTTGGTCTTCAGTATTTTAACCACTTTCAAATTTATTATTATTATTTTTTTTCTAAAATTGGTCTGCATTATTATATTACTATTTCCATCAAGAAAGACAAAATATGGACGTGGGGCCATATAGATATGTTATATTTTGCAAAAAAATATTTTTAATTATACATATAATATATGGATAATTTTGATAAGAGTGATCGGTATCTAAAAGAATTAAACAAAAGGGATTGAGTATTAAATTGACGAAAATATCCTCTTAAAAAAAAGAAGGACCGTCGTTGATTATTAATTAAGAAGAAGATTAAAAAAAACAATGCCGAAAAGTTAAAAAAAAAAGGACCCTCGAGTTAGACTTGCGTTAAAGGAGGTAAAAAACAATTCGATAACGCTAAAGTAAAAAAAGAAAGTAAAAAAAGAAGATTAACTCGATTTGTAACTCGATTTCATATTTAACTCGATTTCATACTTAGTCGAGTTCATATTTAACTCGAATTAGTTCGAAATCGAACTCGATTAACTCAAACTTTTTTTTTTTTTTTTTTGCATTTCAGGTATATTTTCCGACCAAGCTTCCGCCGGAAAATAGATTTCTAACATTTTGACATAGGAAATGATTTCCGATCGATACCAAATTTTACGACGAGATTCTACACTTCCTGACGTACAAAACGAGGGGTCATTTGAATCTATCTGACATCGTTTGGTATTTTTTATAACCCATGGCCTTGAGACATTCTGCCCTCAGCCATGGACTGTGACAGTCATTTGTTTTCTGACATTTTGGCATATGAAATGATTTCCGATCGATACCAAATTTTACGAAGTGATTCTTCACTTCCTGACGTACAAAACGAGGGGTCATTCGAATCCATCGGACATCGTTTGGTATTTTTCATAACCCATGGCCGTGTGACATTCTGCCCTCAGCCATGGACTGTGACAGTCATTCGTTTTCTGATATTTTGACATACGAAATGATTTCCGATCGATACCAAATTTTACGACGTGATTCTACACTTCCCAACGTACGAAACGAGGGGTCACTCGAATCCATCTGACATCGTTTGGTACTTTTTATAACCCATGGCCATGAGACGTTGTGCCCTCAGCCATGGACCGTGATCCCCTGTGCGGGTCCCCTGAATTTAAGTGCGGGTCCCCTGAATTTAAGTGCGGGTCCCCTGCTTATAACGCGCGGGTCCCCTGCTTATAACGCGCGGGTCCTCTGAATTTGTGCGGGTCCCCTGTTTTTACGTTTGGGAACCCTGCCCATAACGTGCGGGTCCCCTGTGTTCATGTACGATTTTTACAATTTTAATTCATCGAATTAAGCTATTAATTGTGAGTTTGTATACAATGTTTATCCTCTATAACAATATAAAACATCATAAAATAGCACAAAACCAAAAAATTGGATCAAATCACAAGAATTACAATCGATGTATAAGATTGTTACATCCTACAAAATTCACCAACACAATATATGTTTTTTATAGTGCTCTTTTTCTATCTACACTTATGAGATTGGTCAACAAGAAATACATGTTTGATTATTTTTTTTTCGAAGCCTTAGGTACTGTTAAGGTTGAGGTTATTTTTTTTTTTATCGGTCGAGTAATTAATTTTTTATTAATTATTAACTTATTAAGACCGATCGATTATGCGCGGGACCCCTGCACTAATGCACGGGTCCCCTGCGTATATGCGCGCGGGACGCCTGATATAACGTGCGGGAACCCTGCTTTATGTGCGGGTCCCATGATCTAATGCGCGGGGCGCCTGCTTTCAAGCAGGGGTCCCCTGATCAACTGGACGTTTTAAATAACGCACATTTTACATGGTCGTTCTTCCAACCGGAATTTCGAAGCTTTGAGACCCCATTTAGTTTGGAACAGGGTTTAGGACTGAAAATTACAAATTCATCCGGAATGATGTTCCGGATCTCGAATGATGCATCCACGGAATTAATATTTGAGAAATATTTGAGACCATATTTAATTAATATTTGAGAAATATTTAATATTTGAGAAAGCTAATCGAATTAATTCCGTATCGAATTAATATTTGAGATCAAATTCACCCCGTAAAGCTAATCGAATTAATATTTGAGAAATATTTGAATTAATATTTAATGAGAAAACCATATCGAATTAAGTATCGAATAATAGTTGTATTAAGTATCGAATTCGTATTCGAATAAACTTTGAATTAAATAATAATTCGAAATTAACGACTGGACGAACACATCTTCTTCAATCGAGCTGCACAGTACGTGACGAGGTAAAACAACTTCAGATTGGACTTACCCACGATGAATAATGAACAATGTATGCATAATAAGTGAAATTTGGACGAAATAATTGGAATGCAAATATATACGAAAAACCAACATTTAATGGCTTCGACCTGTGCGAATTTGATGTGTTCGACCTGTGCGAATGTGTTTGCTTCGATCTTATACCTTCGACGAGCTTGTTGGGTGATGTTTGAATGCCTTGGATCTTGACGTGCGAGAGTATATCTTGTTACTTCGTTCGCTCTTTTTTTTTTTTAAGTTGGTTGTTGGATATTAATGTTCGTTGGTTGTTTGTTGGATTTTTTTATTAAAAAAAATAAAAAAATTAAATGATTTATTTAAGTTAATTATACCTTAATTAAACTCAATCCCTTTTATTTAATTGACAAAGTCAAAGTCCCTTTTTTTTAAAAAAAATAAATAATAATCCCTTTTCTTAAATTGGCCCTATAATATATATGTGATAGTAAAGGTCTTTCAAGTGAATTTATACCAAAATTTGCAATTCACTCATTGTGTAAGGAAGGAAGATAACTAAACGCCGAAAGGGCAGAGGCGGAAATTCAGTTCTATTCTACCTCATATAACTCCGTCTCCTCACATCTGAATTTCAATGTCATATAGCATAGCAGCAGTAAACCCTAAATCAAGCAGCTCGCTTTGAATTCGTCAATTTGCCGGTGGGAGGGTGCTCTTCCGCTTAAGAGCAAGGGCAGACGAAGAAACTGATAGTGAAATTGAGCACCATTTTGGTCTCCAATATCAAGGTACGAGATGAAAAAAATCGCAAATTATATGCGTCCTTCGCCGCGTTACGTGCCCAGTGTAATTGAAATGTTGATAGATTGGATTTTCCGTTGCTGGAGATATAGAAACAAAAAAAATAAAAAATGTTGGAAAGTGTGTCGTTTTCTCCGATGGAAGGCCTTATCCTACGCGTTGATTGTGATGTTTTTATTTTTGTTCTCTTTAAGGTTGAATTAATCCATATGCGACCTTGGTTTTAATGGGCGTTTGTTTGTTTGTTTATTTATTTTTATTTCTCAACGTTTTGTGCAGGTTGATGTGCTAATTGTGTGGAGAAAGAATAGGATTTTTTTATTTCTCGTACTTTCTTTCTTTTTCTGGGAATTGGTGCTGCTGTTAGTTTTTGCTGATCAATTATTTGCGAAAACTATTATTTTCAAAGTATTGATATCTTGAATTGTTTCTCGTCTTATCTATATATAGAGTTCTATTCTAATTCACACTGGACAGGTCCCCTTTGATGTTTAATGTATAATTCCGTGATTTGCATCGAAAATTGCATCTTTGTGAGGCCTCGTTTGTGGTTGGGAAGAGGAAAAAGAGCAGGCTTCACTAGAATATATGTACTAAATATGTTAGGATATCAGATTGAAATCACTAGTCCTCGATTTAGATTGAGTTTGGATTTATCAGCTAAAATATGTCTATATGTTTTGAGCGTGACCGTGAGCTAAATGGCTTATTCTTAGCTTTTGAGATGATCGAATGGGTTCTCATTATTGCACATGTTATTGCTGAAGTCCCTTAACTTTGCAATGTTATGTGACTAATTTTGATGTTTAAATGGATTACGCTTCATGTTTGTCCTCTTTATTATCCTGCTTTTGGCCCCACCCTGTAGTTCCACTTGACTTCATAATTTATTGAAGTTTTGATTCTTATCCCACAGATTGAAGGACTTAGCTTTTGCGTGAAGGTTAAAATAGTAAATGACTGTCTTTGGACACTTGTGACCTACATATTTGGTGGGACTAATGGTGGCTGATCGACGGCGAAGGATGATAAGTTCGGCAAGTTTGGTATGCAGCACGTCTCAGGAGCAGATTAGTGGGAAGTCGATGAAAAAAGTTAAACTATCACCCCACAACCTGAATGTGAGACCTAGCATATGTCTTGAGTGGGATGGAAAAGGAAGAAGTGTTGTTCCTAAGAGAGAGCAGATAGGTATTTCAAGAAGGCAGTTGATGCCCTATATAGATCCTGGTACTCATAGCCACAACATATTGGCTGATGTTTGTTCGTTTCCTCGGGAGATATTTGAAGTCGAGAATATATCCGCGCTCCTGTCATATGAGGTAACGAATTGTGGTAGCCAACCCAGTTTCTGGATGATATTCATTTTGTCAAAATACTCATTGGGATGGAACTTGTTATAGGTCTGGCAGAACCATCTATCTGAAAGAGAGAGACGTATTCTTTTGGGTTTTTTACCTAAAGCAGCTGAACAAGAAACAATTGTCAGAGAATTGCTTGATGGGGATAATTTCCACTTCGGAAATCCTTTGAAAAAATGGCAAGTGTTTCGATGCATTTCCTTAGGGTAGAATGTTACTATTTAACCATCAATTGTATGCCGGTGGTGCCTGACATTATTTTCATTAATGTATAAACCTTTTGCAAATTTGACTTTGTTACCTGTGCACATAATCCCAAACCTTCACTCAATTTCTATCAGTAGCATCCTCATGTAATTTGTCTGGATCAACAGTGTGTGTGGGATGCCTGTTTGATTTTCGCTTTGTTAATGTAGGGGCAGTTCTCTCTCTTCTGGGGAACTTCATCCAGATAATGTTATAATAAAGGAGCAAGCCCTAAAAGCTGGGAAGAAGGCCTATTACAAAGATTTAGAGAAGTATCATAGCACGTATGTCCTTTTCAAACCCTTCGATATTGTTTGGCATTATTCTTTATCGGTTTTTGTGGTCTTGATAGTATTTTTATCGTGATGATATGGACATCTGCAGTATGATCGGTAGCTTGCATAATTATAAAGAAAAATGGTCCAGTTCCAAAAATCCTGAAGTTGAAGTTGTGCAGGATATATTGAGGTAACATTTTTCTCCTTTTAAAATACTTGCATTGCACTGTTAACCTCTAATTCATAAATTCTGAAGGCTTTCTGTTTGTTTATTTGTTTCATTGTTCTTGAGTCATATTTAATTGTAAAGAAAAACACTCGTTGCCTTCCTGCTGTTGCATAAATCAATGAACAGTTGGCATTCAAAAGTGGTATGAAAATGATAATCGAAATGGCTGAAAAAGGGTGCCTAGTTGTGAAACTTATTATCTAATGTGACATTTGGCAAAAATAGTACATCTCTCTATCTGTTTTATGTGAATGTGTTCATGTGTTGACATGTTAGTGTCTTTGAGTTCTCTCTTTATAACATCCCTTACGTAATAGGTCTAGGAAGCATGCTCAGTCAAGTATGCCTACATCAGAAGATAGAACCTGTGATCCTGATGAGAACCTTGCTGCCACACCTGAATCCTGCTCTTGGGGTGATTCTGATAGAGCTTACAGCAGCGATAATCAAAACTCAGGAATGATACATGGAGAACTTCGAAAAAGGTAGTTTTGTGCTTTTGGCCTTTTCTCTTAACCGACCTCCATAGCTTATCTATGCTAATGCCTTTATCTCTTGAACTGCATCATTGCAGAAATCATTGAAGCATTATTATTAAACTTTTGATTTTCTTGTTGGACCACTATCTCTGAATGGATATACATGATTGATTCTGCAGGAAAAACTTCATGAACAAAACACCCGATACTTCTTCCAGTGGTCTTAAGGAGTTTGCTAGACCAAAGAAAGTAGATACTGTCCAAAAGCGCAATATCCAGCATGGAAATGGATCCAAATATATGTCATATGTCAAGGTTCTCTCTCATGCTGCAAATGCTTTTCTTTGCTTTCACTCACTCTTGTGGTTTCTTAGATATATTATACATGCTGGTTGACTAAACAATTTTACTTTCAGTCGGGAATCAATGGTGATTCTATACGTCTCCTTTTGTTTGGCCCGATAAACATTGGTCGACAGTTTGGGTTACTATAAGGTTTTCCTTTGGTTGCTGCCTTTTTCTCTTTTGGGCTGATAACTTTTTTGTAATTATTTTCTCAGATAAGCAAGGAACAGCATGAACGTGTTAAAAACAGCATGAAGAACGTCGGCAATAGCATTAAGCCGAAGTTTCTGAGCAATGTTTTAGGCAGCATCGATACTCTAAATGTACAACCATTTGAAAGATTTGAGGAGGAAGAGAGGGCAAAGCTGCATAAATGCTGGTGAGTTGCTTTGTTGCAGCCTAGAGCTATTTTGAAGCTCTACAAAAGCCTGGCCGACGGCCGTATTTTATAATTTTCATATTGCAGGTCAAAAGTCGCAACCATCGACATTCCAGAAGCTTTTGCTAATATGAGAAAGCGCCAATTACAAATACAACAAATACTACTGTTACTAAATACAGAAATGGAACAAAAGCTGAAGCACGATGAGGTTTGTGTTTATACATTCTAATTCTTCAAGTTCTTGACCTTGGTTAATGATTCTGCTCCAGCACATCGTAAATTATTATTTATTCGTATTTTTGGTGATATTATGGTAACGTCTTCGCCCTTCATTTCTTGGCCTGTAACTTCTGCAGGTGCTACCGTATGAAGAGAAAGGAGGTTCTTGTGAAAACCCAATAGATGAATTGGACGATGATGGTGATGAAACGCAACTTCCAACCATGGTTAAGGTGCACAAGCTCTTCTCTTCTCGCATATTGATGATGTCACAGCCTGTTCGACAAATCACGATTCACATCTGTCTCGACATAGTTGATATCTTTATATTCCTACAAACTATTTGTTCCCAGTAGAAGAATCAACATAATTTATTACTGATCAGGGCGTGGAGCAAGAAAATTCCGATCCCTTGCTTGTCGAGCCGGTTAATAACGATGATGAAGATGAACCAATGCATGATATGTCAGCAGAAGCAGAGGTTAATCGCAGTCGTCCTTTCTGTTTTTGTTTTTTCAATATGGACATCTGATTTACGGTTATCCAATAACGATGTGTATTGGTCTCTATGTCTACTATCAGGATGAGCAGCAGGGCCTATGCAGTGACCAAGAAGAAAAGGAGATGAAGAACGATTACATATATGCAGAGCCAACACCCATCGAGCCCGAGGTTGTTCACGGCCATGTTCTGGGTCAGCACCACATCGATCAACGGCCATCGATTGCTTCACCGCCCACTCCACTTCCTTCTTCATCTGGCGGTGTCTGGCCCAGTGGTGACAACGTCCACGGATCTTATTACCACCATCACCCCACCTCAACAAATGGCGGTTATAACAACACACCATCTGGTCATGACCTTTTACTTCCCCAGTTTATGCACGATCAAGGAGTCGGGATCATAGACACGTGTGCCCCTGGCGATGACATGCTCAGCAGAAGACGGCCCCTAGACGTGCCTTTCTTCGCCAGCTCTTTCCCCAACGAAGACCGAAGCGAACTGCTCCAATCCTTCTTCAAGGGTCAGAACAGTAATATCATGCCGTACCATAGCCAACCGAAGCACCCCGGCTTGGAGTTACAGCCCAGCAGCGATTTACTGATGCAAGCAACTCAATTCCCTCAGCATCTCAAGGAACATCATCATCTTCATCATCAAGTGCATGGCCCCATGGATCAGCATAGCATTCCCGAGGCTGTGTATCCTAATGCTCGTTACACCATGCCTCATTTGAGCAGTGCAGACCTTAGTCAAGCTCAGAACTGGCTTAGCAGCAGCGGCGAGAACAATAACGTATGGCCATCTTCTTCTTCGTTTAGCAATGGGCATCATAACATTAGCAGCAACAGTTCGGACCAAACCCTTTATAGCGTTCTCTCTGAATGCAACGAGCTTAGACCACCGCCAGTTGCTAGTTATGGTTCGTCCATGGTGCACCACATGGATCCTCGGCTGCTTAATCTTGGAAACTATAATGGGACTATCGGCGGTGGTGGAGGGATGATGCCTTCGGGCAGCGGTTTCTTGCAGCAGTCGGTGAATAGCAACCCAGCGGTCGGTTACTTTGGTGGTCAGGAGGTTGCTTCGGGGAATAATAGTAACAAGATGAGTAGTAACCTCGGGTGGGTCGGGATGCAGCAGCAGAATCCTGAGCCAATGGGTAAGCAACAACCGTTTCTTCGGTCGTGGAATCCGTGAAGATGGGCTGGTTTTTTTGAGAAAATTGTATATTACATACAGGGAATTGTCTGCTTGATGATCCTAGATGTTATGAGGGAATGTGAACCAAGGAGAGAGCAATTTTATTTTCTTTTGTTTTTTTTTCTTGTAATTATATATTTCTGTGGTTGATATTATTGTTTGATAATTTAAAGCTGAACTATGCTTTGTTATTTATACTATACTAGTATTTTATGCACGATTTTTGTACTTTAATATATAAATAAATAATATTATTTAATATTTTGAGTTATTTTTAATAGATGAAATCATAGTATTAATCATAATTGTGTATTAAAAAAAATTGATTTTGATGATATAATTGAAATTATAAAAAAGTTAAGAATAAAATGAAAGTTGTAATTATCATATAAAATTAATTTAATGACTCTAAGGTGCTCGTCATAATATAATAGATAGAAATAGATAAATATAATGAGCTAGCACCCCCGCTTTTAAATTGATTTGATATGATAGATGAAAATATAATATTATCTTTCAATTTTTTATTTATTCTAATTATATATCCATAATTATCACAATTAAAATTAAAATTTCATCGGTATATATATTAATATTTTATTGCACACAAATAGGGTGTAAAATACTAATGTACAATAATAGATCTTTGATTTCAATGTTATATATATTTCTCATTCGTTACTTTATTATTAAATATCGGCTTAAATAACTGCTAAAATATAAAAAAGATGAGATACTGAAATATTAATTTTATGTTCTAAAAAAGTATTAATTTTATGATATATTCGGGTTCGGATCGATAACCGGTTCGGGTTTTTATTTGCATTTGTGCACCAATTAGTTTCAACATGTTTTCTAAACTTTCTAAAATTAAAATAAACTGAAATACAGAAATAGAAATATCATCTGAAGGTGAAAGAGATCGATCGTAAGCCCGAACAGAACGTTAGAGGATCGAACATCTCATGATTCCGCCTGGTAAGGCAACGATTGTTTGATATTTTGTCTGTTAACCAGCGAACTCGATCAACTTTGTTGTGGTTATTTGTGTCGTATTTTGATGCTATTCCAATTCTTGTTGATTGTCGTCCAATTTCTGGTGAATCATTTTATGTCAATTTATTTTCGTTTTTTCTTTTCGATTTTTTTTTTGGATGTTTATGTTTTATGTTGCTGCCTTTCTTCAATCGTCTTGTTTTCTCTGGAATACACAATAATGCGATGTCTTTGCAGGTTCAGGAGTTTGGAATTGCAGAAAATGGAGGAACAGCTTTTATAGGGCTTAGGGGTTTGTAATATTTTTTTTTTTATGAAAAGTAAAGGTGGAATGGAAAAGAAAAAAGGAGATGAACACGAGGGCGAAACCGTTCCACCGCCTAAAGTAGATAGGTTTGGATTTGTAAAGCAGGAAACTGATGCTTCTGAGGTTTTGACGAAGAGTAGATCAGCCTCTGAGTTTGAGAGGTATAACATTTTGAATTAAAATAGTAATATATGTTTGTCTGATGCTTTTGGATGGTATCACATTTTTGTGTTATTTTATTTTTGTTATCCCAGGGAGGAGAGAAGAATCAGGAAATGGAGAAAAATGATAGGGGTTGGCGGAAGTGACTGGAAGCATTATGTTAGGAGGAAACCTCATGTTGTTAAAAGGAGAATAAGGAAGGGAATTCCTGACTGTCTACGAGGACTTGTTTGGCAATTAATCTCTGGAAGTCGAGACCTCCTACTCATGAATCCAGGTGTCTATGAGGTAATTTAGGGTGATTTAAAATACTTTTATGCAGTACCGTGCCATTTCCTAGTAAATGATTAGTAGTATTAAGATTATAGTTTATCCTTTCAATAAAATGTTAAACTGTGCTGAATGCTGATCAAATTTGGTTTATGGTTGAAAATGTCGAAGAGGTTCTTGACTGCAAACTGATGAGAAATAACTTGGCATATGAATATTCTCATAAAAAAAATTTATCCTTGAGACTTATCCAGGGAGTAGACTCGCATGCTTCTCATGCAACCACATGTGAGTACTGATTTGCGTAAAATGAATAGTTTCAAGGTAATGGGAGTTATCAATCACTAAAGAAAGGCAGCAATCTGTAGAAATTTCTACTGCCTTGTTCTACTTGTTTCTTATAAGTCAACAGTGATTCGAATGGGGAAGTTCTGCATTCTTTTCTACTTTGAGTTTGCTGTTTCGTTGATGATACAACCAAAAGTTCTGATTATTATTGTGTGATTAAACTTGTTGCATTTTTCTTCCTGTTTTGGCTGCTGCAGCAATTAGTCTTATATGAGACATCTGCTTCGGAGCTTGATATTATCCGAGACATCTCTCGCACATTTCCTTCGCATATTTACTACAGGCAGAGACATGGTCCAGGACAGAGATCTCTATATAATGTTCTAAAAGCATATTCTGTGTATGACCGAGACGTTGGATACGTTCAGGTTACTTCTTTTATCTTCTTATCAGTTATCTGCCAGTGCACTTTGATTTCTGAACTATTAGTTCTCTTAATAATGTAATAACATTGTTGGGCAGGGCATGGGATTTGTTGCTGGTCTCTTGCTGCTCTACATGAGTGAGGAGGATGCGTTTTGGTTGTTAGTAGCACTTCTAAAAGGAGCTGTTCATGCCCCAATGGAAGGGCTTTACTTGGTTATGATTTATTCTTATTTTATTAATATTTATTGAGGCCATGGTCAGCATACGTAATTTATACGAGAATGTATCTCTATTGGATTAGAATTGTCTGCTAGTCAAATAATTGGCTGCGTAAGCCCTTCTAAAGGAGGATACCTTGTTAGAATCGTTAAAACCGCATAATCATGTTTGTGCGAAGCATTGCCTTGGGACATCGGGACAATCTATTCTGTAATCGGTTGAGGTTATGTATGTTCTGATCTTTTCACAGACTAGTGGCCACTAGGCTAAGTTGGTGATACGTAATCCGTAAAATGAATTCATGTTCATAATGTTTTGTTATTTTCCATTCTGTTTATTGACATAAATATATGGTTTCTAATTTTCCTTCTATGCAGGTTGGTTTGCCTCTTGTACAGCAATATCTAAGCCATTTCGACCAGCTGGTAAGGGACCAGATGCCTAAGTTAGGAGAACATTTTACTCAAGAAATGATAAATCCAAGCATGTACGCAAGCCAGTGGTTCATTACAGTCTTTTCATACTCATTCCCATTCCATTTGGCCCTTAGGATTTGGGATGTATTTCTTCACGAGGTCAGTTCGTGCCATCTTTCTTTCTTTCTTTCTTACACTTAACACAAACCGTCAACTTTTTCCCGTCTCTTCTTCTTACAGGGTGTCAAAATCGTGTTCAAAGTTGGTTTAGCTTTATTGAAGTACTGCCATGATGATCTGGTAATTTATATCCGAATTTCGTTTTTTTTTTTTTTTTTTTTTTTTAATCTTCGCTTTGGAATCATTGGGATAATTGGTTTCATAAATGTTAAAAGGTCAAGCTACCTTTCGAAAAACTCATCCATGCACTACGGAACTTTCCCGAGGATGCCATGAACCCTGATACATTACTACCAATGGCCTACTCCATTAAGGTTTTTGACATCTTTTATCACAACATCATATGACTTCGAAGCACGGTGCTGCTTGATATGAAACGTAATTCTTGGCATTATTGCTTAGGTCTCGAAGCGGTTGGAGGAGCTGAAAGAAGAGTATGAGAAACAACATGGGAAATTGTCCGACCGAGTTAAGCAGAAGATACATCAGCAATCTTCTTCAAGTGATCCGTGAATGATAAGTATATATGATTCTTTAAATTATTATTGCTGGTAAATAACCAGCGACTTTATTGCATTTGCGTCGTACATAGGTTGTTTGTTGGCCTTTGTTCGATCTTATTATTTTGTCATGAAGACACAATCAATGTGAAGGCATGTAAAGGTTGATTTCTTACCCTATCCAAATTACGAAGAAAATTCGATATCCGTCGTCGGGATCTGCATAATAATTCGAAAACCCGAACCCTAATGCAATTTTTTTTTAATGATTTCTTTTGCATATATGGAATTTAGCTTGTGAAAAAGAAAGAAAAATGTGAAGGAAATTTATTAGCTAAAGAAACGTTGTCACGATGGCGTTTTTGTTTATTTTTCTAAAGAAACGTTGTTACAGATGGCGTTTTTGGGATAGACTGAAAGAGTACATAATAGGAGGACGCCATTGCCAACACTGCAGCGTCTCACTCCCGCCCCACTCAACAAATCAAATTCACACATCTTTCTCATAAATTAACTCGCAGTTTGAACTTTTTAACCTAAATTGTTGTCGATCGATGGATTCTCGGTCGGAAATTGCAGAAGAAGAAGTGTTAGAGCCGGAAGTTGAAGTAATGTATGGCAGGCAGAAGGCTAACTCCACCATACAGAGAGATGATTCGAGGTTGTGGGTTTGTACCTCTGTCTTTTATTTTCGTCCCTTTTGTGGTTAGCGAAAGTGCTCATTTCATCCTATTGCTTTGTTAGTTCAGTAGGAGGAAGAAATCTGGACCAAGTAGTCGCAAGAGCATGTGTGTTGCGGGTGCGAAGAGAGTCAGTTGGAATCGTTCACTTTCGACTAGGTTTGTGCGTTTTCAGCTAATTATTTTTTGTCTCGTTCAAGTTTCTGATGAATAAGTAGGTGTCTGCTTAGTTTCCGAGTTTCATTTTGCTTCAAACAGAGGAAGAACGAGCATTGCAGCCACTGTGTGCACGAATCAACCACAGCAAAGAAAACCCAGAAGAAAAGCTAAACCACCTCTTCCTAAAGTATGATCTTAAATCGTTTTCGTTCTTGTACGTCTTCCACTTTTTTCATTAGGATTGAGCTTTTGTGATAGTCTGATTCAAGCAGGCTCCACCAGTGTGGTTTCGTGTTTCATGAAATGACAAAGAATTTTCATCTACATGCTATTAGACTGGATCATAAGATTAGAAAGGGAGGGTTAAAATTGTTTCTTCTAGAAGTCTGTGTTCTCATTGGAGCCCTCAAACATACCTATGTAGTATATTCCTAACTGTCCTATTGCTTGGGCAGGTAAAAGAACCACCTCATAATTATGATAAAGAACGAGCATACTTCCAGGAGGTTGATGCTTTTGAGTTGTTAGAAGAAAGCCCATCACCGAAAAAGGCTTTTACTTGGACGATGCATGCCCCGGAAAATGTTGTTATACCACAGTTGTCCTCAGTGTTGCGAAAATGGCTGATCTCAAAGAAAATGAATCGAGCATATGCATTTCCTGGTTCACTTTCTAAAATATTGGAGACTCCTGAAATATCTAAGGATCCCACGGCTCATAATAATTTGACAAGGTCAACTTTGAAGACTCCCGGAAAATATTCTTCAGATTTTCGTATGAGGCCAGATTCTACGCAGCGAGAATGTAGTTCGGGATTAAACAATGAAGAGAACTCTTTAATGCCGATCCAGGAGACAAGCGAAGATATAGAAAATGCAGTTGCTCAACTCTCATTGACTTCAATGTCTACCTCACTCGAAGGTCATGGCTGGAATTCTCTTTCGGCTCTATTAACTGCTTGCGGACAGTCGACACCTTTAACATTCGCTGACATGCTTTCGAGTTACTGGTTTGTCTCTGCCCCCATATTTCTAATATGTATTTCTCTGCTTGATTGTTGTTTGAAGTTTCCACTACCATGTCCTTTTATTTTTAGCCTCAAAATGCTTACTTTTGTCTAGTGTTACATACAAACTTTAGAGACTCTTTGTCTCCAATTGTCGTTTCACCTCTCTTTATGATCCAATGAACTATTTATGTTCTCAATGTAGCTTCAAGAAAATATTGGAATTTGGATGTGGTGAATTAATATTTCAGATTAGGAAATATGCATTCTTTTTTACTTTGATTGGATTTGATATAGTAAGGGCAGCAGAAATCTGAAAATGAAAAATGGAATAAAAGTCATTGACTTTGATTTGTATTTACGCGGCAGATTGGAGAGAATTCATTGTGAATTAATCTGGGTATGGTTCATCAGCAATTAAATAGATAATTGCTATATATTTGATACTGTAATGGGGCAGATATCTGAATATTGAAATGTGTAATTAAAGTCTGTGACTTGTTATAATATTTACACGATGGGTGAACTGGAGAGAGTTCGATGCAGACTAAGTTGTGCATGCTTCTCAATATTAGCATGCATTAGAAACTGACTCTGTCTATGATGCTTGAACCATACCATAGGGCGTAGCGTATAATGTCTTTAATTATCGATTTGGTCAATGCTGTCCTTGATCATTCCTTCTGATGCTTTACCCAATGGTGGCATCATCACTATAATCATGAGCCCTACTGTTCAACTCTACAATTTTTGAGGTCCTGGTTGCATAATTTAAGTGGTGTTTGATGGAAACACTATAACAGTGAGGGACAAAGCATCGCTAAAGTTGGGGAGGGAACATATGGTGAAGCTTTCAGAGTTGGCCATCACGTTTGCAAAATTGTTCCATTTGACGGAGATTTACGAGTCAATGGAGAACTGCAAAAGGTATAGTTTCTTTTTTTTCTTTTTTTTTTTGTGGAAAATCTAACTTTTTGTTTTCTTGAATGGTATGTTTACTAATTACAAATATGTAAGACTTAGTAAACATATCAATCTTGGTTTGTCTATTTTAGGAGCTCTATTACTCCATCAGTTTTTACTCGTTTACTCTTTGACTATATTATATGAGCGGATACATATCATAACTATATTTATTTTACTTGCGTTTGAAAATTTAGATGCATCTTTTGAGTTTTGATGCTATTTCCCTTTTATTCTGTGCGTGAGTTTGAGCTTCTTTAATATAGATTGCTCTCGTACTCTTTTATTATTTCTGCACATTCATTTGCTAGACTAGCAGGATCAGTACTTAGACTTATATCACATCACACAATATTAGCACTTAGTCTCTCTCTAAATGTGATCTGTGAAAAATTCTGGGATAAATGCCAGCAACAATGGTAGTTTTTGTTACCCATCTCTGAACCCATCGTTGTTATACTCTTTTTTTTTTTTTTTTTTCAATCTAAGTTAATATGACATCAATGTCATTCCTTAAATGTTGAATTGGTGTACCTGTATGTGTTTCAGAAATCAGAAGAACTATTGGAAGAGGTTGTACTCTCTTGCACTTTAAATCACCTACGTGGACACGAAGGTGATGCATCTAATGCATGCAGTTCATTTATCCGGACAATAGAGTAAGTTTTCTTCCTTGTAATAAAATACCTGCCTCGTTTTCATTTCCAAGAATACATGAGTGC
This sequence comes from Lindernia subracemosa, assembly GCA_028392965.1. Taxonomy (NCBI): domain Eukaryota; kingdom Viridiplantae; phylum Streptophyta; class Magnoliopsida; order Lamiales; family Linderniaceae; genus Vandellia; species Vandellia subracemosa. The sequence continues at coordinate 1,031,857 of JAQPCC010000023.1, forward strand.
TTGGAAAGTATGGGCCGCAGTCATCCCATACAAGCTCCTTCATGTCAATCTCAAATCTCGATTTATTGAAGTGAGAAATCAGAAATGGATAAATTTGTATTTCTTTAATCTTATCTTATAGTTTGAGAGTGTGCCAAGGCCACTATGATTCTGCTTTAATACATGCATGGGAAGAATGGGATGAGAAGCATGATTCAGAAAATGATCATCCTAAAGACTTTATTGCAGATCAGGTAACCTAAGGGGATAATCCTGTATTTTTATAAGCATGCCTTTAGATGCCAGCTAGTTGATTTTAGAATTTTTTTTTAAATTAAAGGTTAGCGATATATGCCTTCACGGAGATATAACTGTCACACTTTATTACCAAACTTTCCCACATGCTAAATCATAAAAAAAAAACATGAAAATTATCACATATATAAACTTTATTGGCGTTGATTTGGGTCAGATTTGTCAAAGCTCCTCATGAGACAGATGTATGGGGATTAAAATCTGAACCCTTTTTAAGGTTTGGCGACTTCACCTCCATTTGACATTCATACGTTGAAGCAATTTATTTTCTCAGTACTATGTGGTATTTATACAAGAACATGGTGGTGTGGATCTTGAAAACTTTGTGCTCTTGAACTTTGATGAAGCAAGGAGTTTGATACTACAGGTAAGTGATATTGATCTTTTTGCATTTATGTTTGAGTACGTACTTTCAATTTTTAACTCTTCTTACGCTGCAATGTCTCTTGCAGGTGACTTTAGCTTTGGCTGTAGCTGAGGCTGCATACGAGTTTGAACACCGAGATTTGCACTGGTATACTTGTCATATTTGTTACATTGTAAAGCCATACTTTGGTAAGCCATTCTTTCTAACATAGTTGCTCGTTGAGAAAACAGGGGAAACATCCTCTTACGCCGGGAAGATTCTCCTACTCTACAATTCATACTTGAGGGGAGAAATATACAAGTCAAAACTTTCGGGTTGATTGTATCTATAATTGATTTCACTCTCTCCAGGATTAATACAGGTCGGTTTGTCAATTTATTTACAGATTTTACCAGTCGTGCTTGGATATTGTAGAGACATATGTATGAATGTTTGTCCCGACAACAGGTGAAGATATACTCTTTTTGGACTTATCATCAGACCCAGAACTTTTTGAAGGTCCAAAAGGAGACAAACAAGTAAGAAAAATAAGTGAATTCGTTTAATCATATTAAGATTTACGTGCGAGTTAGAACAACAATTTTATATGCAGGCTGACACGTATAGGAAGATGAGGGACGTTACTGATGAATGTTGGCAGGAGAGGTAATTCTTCTCACCGCTGTTTAACATTTTTTTCTGTTGATGTTTGCGCATGGCTCATAAAACTCCATCTCGGTCTTCCATTTTATTATCTCTAAGAATCGAAAAAAGAATGATGAATGAATCAAAGGAAGCTGATCATTGAATTGCTCCTATAATATGATACCATATGCTTGTAAGCTAATCCTTTCATGTTAACAGTTTCCCAAAGACAAACGTGCTGTGGCTACAATACTTGGTCGACATTTTGCTCCTCAAGAAAGCCTATGTAAGATGGCTCATCGGCTTCGGCTTTTCAAGTCGTATCCCCGATATTATTACATCTTATATATTTTCTTTTGTTTTTCAGCAAAGAACGTCTAGGGACGAAAGAGGACTGCGCTCGTTTAAGAAGCACTTGAATGGCTATGGATCATCCAGAGAAGCCATCTCCGACCCTTTCTTCAGCGATCTTCTGATGATAAGTTAAACTCAAAACGAACTTAGTTCTTCGTTTCAATGATATATATTACCAATGCAAACGTTATTTAGCTTTGTCTTAATTTATGGTTGCAGCAAAATCATGTTATTTTACCCTTACCTTACTATTTATAATAATATTATAATTATGCAGATATTCTGTGTTTTTCCTTTGAAAACGACATATCATACCTTTGTTTTTTTTTTCTTTTGATTCCTAACATAATTGAGAGGCAAATTCTTGTCCAAAATTTCATTCTTCATGACAAAGAAAACACTTTCCTTTTCTTATTCCATAAATTCTTACACATTCCTTTCTTTTCACTTTATTCCACGAACCCTTTTTTCCAACCTTTTTGTTCTGCTTCGAATCGATCGACCTGAAGAAATAGGCAACTTTTTTCTCTCATCAGTCAGCACTTCATATCATATCATCAAATGGACAAAATCAAAAAAGCTCCCAAGCTTCTCTTCCTCATTCTCTTCTCTCTTTTCACAGCCCACATATCCGCTGGTAACAAAGAACTCCATCGCCGGGCGGCCCGCAAAGAACTATCCGTCCGAATAACCAATACGTACGATGACGCCCCGATCGCCACATTTCCCACCTCGACAAACCCGCCGTTCGTCACTATTCCATCGACCAATCCCGCCGCCATGAACCCTTCACCGCCCTCTTCTCCCGGGATCATCACCAACCCGGGCCTGACCGACCCGAGCCCGCCATCCAACAGCCCGCTACTATTGCCGCCGCCCTTGACCGACGGGCCGACCGCCAACGAAAGGTGGTGCGTGGCCAAGAGCGGGCTCTCGGACGGGACCCTACAGTCTGCGTTGGACTACGCTTGTGGCGGGGGAGCGGACTGCTCGGCCATTCAGCAGGGCGGGAGTTGCTACGACCCGAGCACGCTGTTGAACCACGCGTCGTATGCATTCAACAGCCTATACCAGAAGAATCAGGGCAAGGTTACTTGTGATTTTGGGGGCTGTGCTGTTCTTACCAGCGTTGACCCAAGTAAGCCCGTGCATGCATTCATTCATTCATTACAGCATGGATGTGATTATATGAAAATCATCAAATAATAATAATAATAATAATAATAATAATAATTTTGAATGATCACTCCATCCTAAAAAGTTAAGCATGGAGAAAGTGTATTATATTCTAATTTTATACACGTCCTCTCGCGTCTAGGCTGATTTAGTTTTCTAATTTTATATACGTTATTTCCAACATGTCCCCTCACGTCTACGCTGATTTATTTCTTATCAAGCATTAGACGTGTAATTTTATTATATGGGTGACCGTGAGAATTCGTTCTCAAGACCACTGGCGGAGCCATGTTGGTGACAGTGGACCCCACTGATTTATTTTTTGTTTATCATTTTTGATTAAAATATACATATTTTATTTAGATTTGAACCCTACTGAATAAATTTTTGTATTTAAATTTGGATCCCATTGGTATCAATCTAACTCCGCCACTGCCCATGACCTCTCTTGACTTGTGCTATGATACGATGTTGAATAACTGCTTCACGTAAAAGTTTAAGTATTGTATCATATTTTAATTTTATATATAATATTTCCAACAAATAATAAGTAATTTCATGCAAATTTTTTGTCTTATATATATACTATTTCGAACAAATAATAATTAATTTTCATATACAAATTTAGGCTCCGGCCCGTGCAGTTTTACTACATCATCGACGTCGTCGAGCCCGACAGTGATACCACCGCCGGACGTAGTGACGACTCCGAGCCCATATATTCCAACCTCGCCGACTTCATTTGGAGCACCACCAATTACTGGGTAAATATTACATATATATATTTTCTCAATATTTGATAATTTTTTTTTGTATTAATTAACCGAAGCAAATATTATATGGTTTCTTTCTTATTAATTACTCTTTTTTCTTTGTTCTAAAGTGTGATTATAGGCAGTAGCCCTCCAACGAATCCAACCAACCCTGACCCTACTACGGGCGTGGCTTATCAGAGCCCTCCGTTAACTGCTGCCACAAACAGCCCTTTAGTCTCGACGTCGTCGAAGTCTCTACAGCCCGTCGTTCTTCACTTCGTCGTGCTGACGACGACGATGTTCTTTATTACACGGCTCGCCGTCATTTGATTTCAAATATATATACATACACACATATGTATACATACATAAGGCATATTCGATAGAGCTGTACAGTTGATGGCAGGAAAACATCGTCAAGAATCGATCGATCCTAGGTTTACATATACATTTGACATACGCAGTATAGGGCATGTAATAATACGATGATACGATTTAAATGAGAGGAGATCTTCGACAGATATACATTTATACAAACGAAAATAAGCATACATCTTCCACGCTGCTCTTAACAAACTCTTAGTCTACAAACTCTTACCTATCTTAGGTCCACGAACCCTCGGGAGTACATAAAAGATCATACACAAAGCTTAATCATTTCGCATATTATCAACGCTTTGCGAACATTACCACAAGCAGCATTGACATGGAAACTACAACCTTAAAACCAGAGCTTTCCCAGATATTATTACAACGATTATCATTACCTTTTTGGTTGCTCTCGCCGCTTTGTTGTCTAGCTGACAACTGATCTCTAAGCTCCTTCATGGCCTTGTCCCTTCGCTCTCCCATCTAACGAAGAAGTTCAGAATCAAGATTAGTAAATGTCATCGAGGAGAAAACTGCTCTATGCAATGATCGTATGAATTACGAATTTAAAACCACGCTGATTAGGTTGTAAGAAGGTGGCATTACCCTTTGCAGCTTGCGAATTTGACCACGAGCATCTTGAAGACAAAACTCCAACTTTAGGACTTTCTTCTTCAAGTCTTGATCGACCCTACGTTGCTTCTCTAACAGAGATTCCATCTCTTGCATCTTAAGCTTCCAATGTGCAGACATAATCTTAACCTCGTCTCTCAGCTTAGCTATCTCGTCGTCTTTCACGGTCAGAAGCCTATTGATTCTTTCGAAGTTCTTAGGGGAAACCTCGTCTAAGATTCTTCTCAGCTCGCAGTCCTTTTTAGCTCCAGCGCTGGTTAACGACTGCATGATCTCACGCTCGATTCTAAAGACCTCCTCTTTCAGTTGCATCTGAGAGTGCTCTCGGGCCTCAAGATCCTTCTGAAGAAGATCCATCTGTTCTTGCAGTTTGCTTACATGGAGTTCATGTTCTTTCAAGGAGATGTTTTTCTCTTCCAATTCTTTGGCTAAGGCCGAACACTGCGCTTGAGCTGACTGAGCAGCTTGTGCACTTGCCCGAGCGGACTCTTTGGTGGACGACAGCGCTAAGCTGAGATCGTCCAATTCTTTTACGTACTGTAATAGTTTGGACAAAACGAGGGATTCACTACAAATCTTGGAATTTAGATTATGCAATAATATTTCAGAAAAAAAAAACGAAAATGAATCATACGTGCGGCCTGCATCACAAAAGATAATCAGATCTAATGTCCAAAGAGATGTTTAGTAAGAGACAAACAGAAAAACACAAAAGAGGGCCAAAGATAGAACAAAAATAAGGCAAATTAACCAAAAAAAAAAAAAAGTTCTTTTTTTTTTGTTATGTGATTACACAAGATTCACCTTGATTACCAGCTAATGTTGACTATGAGGGAGACAAGGTCCTAGATTTGTTCAAACTATGATCCCATTCTTTTTTAAACTAAAGTAAGACAATTTCATATGCTTTGCAGCACATTTGAATAGGATTCCCACTTTCCCAGATGCAACAAACAAGAAAAGCCAAAAAGGGAACCCTAATGTGTTTTTTTTTTCTATTCTTCCAAGGCATAACCCACAAAGACCAAAGCAGAGACATTAACCCAAACGCCATCATTACAACCTCAAGCGAATTCACTTCGACAACTAAAATTAAAAAACATAAACCAATCCCAGGAACATGAAAGAATTAGGGATTATTACAGTTTCAGTTGCTGAAGTTGAAGCCTTAAGCTGCAGATCTCTCTCCTCTAAGCTCCTTTTTAATCTGCCCATCTCTGATTCCATGTTCTTCACTCTATTTTCTGCTTCCTGCACAGAAAAAAAAATTAAAAAAGAAATCAGAAAAATCAAGAAAAACCCAAATAAAAAATCTCAACTTTTCAATCATTGTACTTAAACAAAGACAAACCCATGATACCAAAAAATCATTTCAAACAGACCTTCAAAAGAAAGAAAATAAAGAAATAAATAGTGAGCTAACTAATTCATTACAAACCTGTCTAGTCAAAGCCTCTCTGGCTAAGGAGTTCTGCTGAGAAGCGAGGCGAGCTCTAACATCCTTAAGCTCAGCCGCCAAAGACACGACGCCCCTTTTGAAGCTTTGCTTCTTCTCGCTCAGATCCTTCAGCAAAGGATCAACCTCCCGCGACGACGGTGTCAGCTTGTCGGATGGTGACGTCATCACCGCAGCATAAATCAATAAAATTCTTGAAAAAAAAAAGACCCACGCCGAATTTAGCTACAGAAGTAGATGTAATGAATCGGGCCCTAGAAGATAGAGAGACTTAATTTCACTCACTCGCGGTCGCATTTAATGGAGGCTTAAATCTTGCCCACTGCATGTGAAAGGACTTAACTTATGTGTATATATATATATTATAAATTCGAACCTTTTTTCGGCCAATAATTCAGAAAGTTGACTATTTGTTTTACTTGAAGATGTAAGAGTTTGAGAAGTTAAAGAAAGAAAAACTTCAACTTTAAACAAAACAACAGAAAATCGTAGAATTGTCAAATTAAAGGGGAAAACGATCATAATTCATAGCCATATATTTATTTATATTAATCATTTGCATGAAATAAAATAGAAAAGAAAAATTCAAATTTGAAATGAAAATCACGTGCTTCTTGCGTGCCGACTGATTTTTCAGCTGTATTTGAAATCTTGTCTATATTTGGTCTATATCAACTTCCATGGTCCATAAAGATATATAAAAGATTATTAACTAAATGGATTTATTATTCATGATTGGACACTTCATGTCTATAAAAAAAATCAGAAAATGGGACTCACTCATAAATATAGATGCAAATCCACTTCCATTTACGATGACGAATTTATTAATAAATAATAATAATAATTCCATTTAAAGCTATTAATTAACATATCCCTTGAAGCAAGGCTCGAGTGGGATTAAGACAAGGCTAATTTAATGGGCTTCGGCCCAATTTGTTTTTTCTTTTTTGGCATAATAAAAATCATACCTTTTTCCTTGCATTGAGAGTGAGCAGTTCGTCGCAGAATCAAAATGTGAGACTGAAAAACAGATAAAAATGTCGTTAGATGAAACTAAGCTTTGAATTTCTCAGTGGTCTGTTCATGGCTGTGAAGCTTCGATCTTTGGCTCTAACTAAGAGAATTCCCAGATGGGTTCTCTTCTCAAAAGCCACTGCTTCGTCGGTATCTCGCGCGATGAAGTACCAAAACACTAGCCACGAGGCAGATGAGAATCAGCTGCCCAGCCCACCTCTCCATGAGGAATCCAAATTTCAGTTTCTGAGAAGCAATCTCCATCCAAACAACTTAGTTTCTGTCTTGGACGGCACGCCTGATTTGAACTCTTCGCTGAATCTATTCAGATGGGCTTCTCTTCAGAGGGATTTTCATCACACGGCTGAGACGTACTGCGCGATGATTTCGAAGCTTGGAATGGCTGGTGAGTTGGATGAGATGGAGGGTTTCTGCGAAGAAATGGTAAGAGAAAAATTTCTGAGTTTGGAGGTGAAGCTCTTGGCGTTGATTGATTCGTTTGTTGCTAATAATAGGCTTAGTGAAGGTTTGAGGGTTCTTAAGGTTATGAGCTTGAGCAGCTTTAAGCCTTCGATAGGAGTTATTAACGGTTTGATGGAAGCGCTCGTTGAGGATAGGAGAGATTTTAAGGATGTTGTCTTTGTGTACAAAGAAATGGTGAAAGCTGAGGTTTTGCCCAACACAGAGACATTGAATCACTTGATCGATGCCTTGATTGTATCGGGGAGAGTTGCGACAGCTTTAGATCAGTACAGAAGGATGTCCAAGAAAGGATGTGATCCTAATGTTAGAACTTTCGAGATACTGATTGATGGACTTGTCTGCAGAAACAGGGTTGATGAAGCTTTAGACGTATTGAACGACATGATGTATGAGTCCAGATGTGAGCCGAACTCTAAGTTTTATGCTCGCGTGATACCTTTGTTTTGTGGTTTGAGAAATCTCGAGGTTGCCTCGTGGCTCTTTAAAAGGATGACGGCTTGTAATGTAATTCCCGATTCTGTCACTTATGGAGCAATGATAAAATGCTTGTGCGAGCATCTTCGTATGGATGAAGCTATCGAAATCTATGAAGATACGATAGAACGTAGCTTAGAGCCCGATCATCAAGTCTACCTCGATATAGTAAGCGGGCTTTGTAAGATAAATAAATTTGTCGAAGCTCAAAGACTTTTGGAGGAAAGTGATATCTTCGATGCATCTCTATATAACACACTTCTCAGATCATGCTGTGACGATGGCAATTTCACCGTGGCAAAAGATTTGTTTCTCGATATGTACGAGAAGAATATAACCGACACAACGTCTTGGAATATCTTCATTCGTTTTCTTTGCGAAAATGTTCGGGTCAATAAAGCATTGGAGTGCCTCGGTAGAATGTTTGTTTCTTCGTTTGTTCCCAACTCTGATACATACTCTGCCCTTGTTCTTGCTTATTGCAGAACGGAGAGACTATCGAATGCCTTAGATTTGTTCCTTCACGTTAGATCAAAGTGTTGGGCATTAGACTGTGTATCCTATGCAGAACTTATACAACACCTTTGTGAAAAAGGAAACATCGAAGAGGCATCCGAGGTTTTCCAGTACATGTCTGAAAAGGGCTGCGTCATTCAGTCCAACGCCTTCGATACGTTCATTGAGAAACTCTGCACAAATGGAGAGATTAGCTCGGCAATCAAACTATTCTACTCATCGGCATCTAAAGGAGCAAGTGCAACCACCTATAACAGTATAATGAGAGGCTTATTCAAATCGGGCAAAGGAAATCAAGCCACGGTGATACTTCCACGAATGATAGTAAGCGGCTGTGATTTCGATGCAGAAACTTACTGCATTCTCATCCAAAGCACGGTTTCCACACATCGAATCAAAGATTCGATCCATCATTTCAACGTAATGCTGAGCAACGGCTTAACTCCCGATTCAGAAACACTGTCTTGTTTCTTGCATGGTTTGGCTGGTTGTTCTCAGATGCATGCTGTTGCATCTGTCCTGAAGGAGAAACTTGTCGATGTTCTTGATTTGACAATGTATAATGTTGTTGTAAGTAGCCTATGGAGAGAAGGATATGAAAGAGAGGCCAAGGATTTGCTGGACGTAATGTTGGGTAAAGGATTGGTCCCGGGCGAGCCTACGCACATGCTGTTGATGACGGGCTCAGTTTGTAATAACGAATCATTGGACGAGAGAGGCGACCTGCTCGTTCGAGATGGCGTTAGCTGCATACTCAAAGAGGGCCTTAAAGAGCCGCCGTGAGGTCCGTATAACCAAATGCATTTAGGGTTTTAGGTTGTTTTTTTCCCTTTTTTCTTTACAATCTTGACACTGAAAAATTTATAGGTTTTGCAAAAGAATTCAATGTTTTTAATCACTGTGTGTGCATATAACATTGTCTGTGTAATGAAGAAACAATGTAAGAGATTAGAGGCTTATTTGCCTTATGCTTTGACATTGTAAGAAACTTCTATTCTTGCCTTTCGCCTTCAGTCGAGAATAAAAGAAAAAAAAAAACCGTCATTTCGATAGATGGGCGCACGTAAACCCGTCCCTCACGAGCTCGTTCACCGCATCCCTAAACCTGTAATAATCCTCGACGACGTTGTACACCTGATGGGATATCCTCGCATATGCCGTGATTCGATTCTCCTCCCAGCCCTCAAAAGCAGTGGGGCCGCCGCTGTAATAAATCGGAACCTCCACCTTGAAAGCCGTCCTCAGGTGGGCCCGCAGCTTCGAAGCGTCCGATTCGCTGTGAATCCTCAGACACCTCGGCAACCCCACCATCGCCATGCTGGTGCACATCTCCCTGGGCGCCCCGAGCCCTGTCCCCCAAGCCCGAACCAGCATCTGGGCCATCTCGAAGACCCGCCCGTGGTTCCTCTTCATCACCCCACCGAGCCCGCCTTCGAACCGCCCCACAAAGTCCATCACGTCGGGCAGGACGAGCTGGGAGCTGCAGTCCCTCATCCCCGTCCACTCGTGGTGCTGCTGCTGAGTTTTCTTGCTGTGTAAGAACGCGGAGGAAGGCGGGCAGAAGAGCCACTTGTGCATGTTGCTCGTGTAGCAGTCGGCGTCCAAGTCCTGGACGTCAACCGCGACGTTGCCTATTGCGTGGGCCCCGTCGATGAATATACGGTCCACGCCGCGGGCCCGACACATCTGGACGAGCCGCTTCACGGGGATGAGGACGCTCGGCATGGAGGTGATGTGGTCGATGATGGCCAGGCGGATCTTTCGGTTGCTCGACTCACCGGCGTCGAGGGCCTTCGCAAACTCGGTTACAATGTCTTCGTTCGATCTGACGGGGAATGGGAGGTTTACCTAATTGATATATCATCAGTTTTATCAAAAATGGTATTAGTTAATCATTCGAATGTTATTATTACATAAAAGAAACTAAAGAAGAGTATACCTCGATGACGTGTCCGCCGGCGCGTGTGATGTACGCCTCAACGGACTTCTTTACCGCCCCATAGGCGTAGTGGAACAGCACCACGGCGTCACCTTTCTCGAACTCCTTGGAGAAGAAGGACCACGCGGCCTGCTGGAGGACCACCGCCGCGGCGGTGGTTGCATTGTCCACGAAGGAGACCTCGTCCACGCGGCGGGCGTTGATGAGCCTCTGGACTATCCGGCGGGCGGCGAGGGTGGAGGGCTGCAGCTCGCGGAGGTAGAACCGATCGGGCTGTCGTAGGAACCTCAGATGGTGCCGGCGCTGGGCGGCGATTACCGAGGCGGGGCAGCAACCGAAGCTTCCATTGTTGATCCGGGCGATGGATGGGTCGTGGTGGGAGAACTCGGTTCGGATCTCAGCTTCGGTCATGGGTTTTCGGGTCGGGTCGTCGTCGTTGGCAATATTATCGCTCTGAGGAGACATATTTTTGCTCAAACGTGGAAGTACTTTGGTAGGGACGAAGAGGACAAACTATCTTATATTATCCATAAGTCTGTCGCATCACGCCGAGGTTACCACTATGGTTAGTTTAGTTTAATGGATCGCTGAGTTGACATTACACACAGCCACGTGAGCCTCACGTGCCGATAAATCTTGTCTATTTTTTATTTTTTATTTTATTTTTTACTATTCTGCAATTTGCTCTTTTTTGGAATAAAATTTTGGTAGGGACGAAGATGGCATGGCATATAATATCTTATAATATCCATAATACTTTTGTCACACAACAACGAGGCTTCCACTTAGCTTTTGTGGTATTTATTCTACAATTTGTTATTTTGATGCGAATATAACTTTAGGTCAGAACATATATATATATATATATATATATGTCTTGATTCCCGACACCGTAAGCAAGAATTTCGAGCGATAAGAAACGGAATTATTCGTCGATAGATGGATGCTACTACAACCTTAGTATGGATGTCATGGAATGAAAATCATGTGCATTGCATCACACTTTCTTGTCGTAAGCTTCTATGTTTTGGGGCTCGCATTCCGGGCTAAACAGGCGAACTAACAAGGCTGTGGTCGAGCTCGTAGATACCGCGCCGCAAGCAGCCCACCTGAGGCTCCGAGGAACCGTGATTCTGGGACCTGATGATTCATCCGTTAGTTGATCGATGTTGATATAGGCGAAAAAGAGAACAAAGATTAAGATATTATCAATCTTCGACGCATATCAATATCATCATCCACAAGCCAAAGATTCAGTATACGTTATGTTATTCGAAAGCTCTCAGAATGGTCAGGCACTTCGGAAGAAACGATCAAAACCGGCCACTTAGACGAAGTTCAACAAGAGAGACATACGGTAAAATGAAGGCCAAGAACGATAATGCCATCTTATGTATTAAAAATTTGGAGTTACCTAAAAGCTTATCATGGCATCACTTGTTAGTAAGACTAATGTATCAATTCGTGTATGCCGAATGGCAACCTCCGAAAGCGTTATAAAGCCAATAGCTATTTCCAGGAAATATGATAGAACGAAAAAAAAAACATTAAAAGCACGAAATAAGGAAATCAACGGACCATAATGCAAGCGGCATAGAATCCAAAAGCCCAATCCTCCTCCCACTGTAAAAATGCCAGCAGTTTGCCTCATCAGTCGAGAACACGGTTTGCAATCCGACCTCATCAATTCTCCATCGGAAAATCCAAGCATACGCCTAAGGGACATTATTTTACTTTTCCTTCAAAACTGTTGGTTTGTTATCAAGTCTCTACTTGGCTAATGGGACTCTTTCTGCAAAAAGCAACAATTTTGCATGGTTAGGATAATAAGCAATTAGAGATCATATTTTAAAATCTCTCATTAACGTAATAAAAATAAAAAATAAAAAAATCAAAGCTTGCAGGCTAAATCTATATCTTCATAGCTGCAAAATGCATATAATGTATGGAATATCAAGAGAAATGAGCTTATCAGCGGTTATAGAACAATTGCAAATGCCAACCCACATAAATGAAGATGTTCTATTTTACTTCTATCATGAGCCTTAAGCTGCTTTTAGGTCGGCGAGACATTTCATCGAACAACTAGCAGACGAGACGAAACTGCCAACATTTTTACACTACACGGGTTGCCGATCAAACTCACCTTTAGGTTTAGCCTTCAACAATAATCAGCTACAAGCTGACCAACGATTTCTCAATGGTCTGACTTTCTTTGATTTGCAATCATCAACATCTACGCCATAAGCTCTTTCTTTTCTTGTATTGAATTGGAACAACTAAATGAGGATGTAATCGAATAAAATGAAAATAACAAATCAGTCCCTCAAATTTCTGGAATTAAAGAAATACACCCTAAAATAAAGGATTTACTTTATTCATTTTTTTTCAAATTTTTTTTTTTCAATTTCTTCGACTACATTCAACTTATCACTCAAGACTAATACTACATACTATCCCCCAATAGACCCATACAAGACCAACAAATCATTTCCTACAACCTTAACTGTTTTTTTTCTTTTTTCTTTCTAAAAACATGAGAAATGGTATAGTCATTACAAATCATAGAATGGTCGATCATACATCTCGGCGGCCTAAGGGCTTGGTTTGTGGCTGCATTTTCTTGCAATGGGTGGCGCAAACACAATAGGGCTGAGAGCTCTTGGTATCACATCGGACGCCGAAGAGGTTTGGAAGCTTTAAGCATTCTCCGCATACTTTGAAGCCTTCCCTCTGGCATTCTGTCTTAGGATATACGTACACGCAGTCTCCCGCCTGAGCCGATACAAATCCTCCGCTCTCGCCTGGGAAGGATCCATAAAAAAAAAAAAAATCAAGATTTTTATTCAATTTGATTTACTATTTAGTCATACATACATGCAACCATTAGAAAGCTTAGGACAGCCATAAGAAAGACATTGTCTGAAAGCTTTGCCATAGTGAATGAATAATGTATGATATGTGGTGATATGGTCATTGTTAGAGATCATATGTTCCATTTATTTATAATGGTTTGCATTTGCCCTTAGTGATTAATGAGAGAATCCTCTTGATAGATATTGTAACAGTTCTTCAGAAATATGACTACTTGCTGATATTATTTGATGATATATTTTTCATTAATGATATAAAACTAGGGTTTTTTTCTCAGAAATTGTCATTAAAAAGTATTATGAGTACATATTAAAGAAGCATAAATCATACATTTTTCCTTCGACATTTTCGGGCACCTGAAGTGGGCCCCATCGGCTCTATCCGTTTTGGAACTTTGTTTTCGAACAATGGATCAACAATCTCGATGTTTTAGGACAAACAATAGCCGTTGCATCGGAGACAACGTCGTCCTATGGACTGTTGATGTTGCTCAAGATTGGGGCAGCCGCCCATAATTACATGAATAAACAACAACCTTAGGATTTTGGTGATGGTAATTAATTAAGTACACTGTCATGTTGCTGCTTATGTTTGATCCATATATTTAAATTCTGCTTGATTGTAGGCATTGTTCATTGCTTGCAGAAAATGCAAGAGAAATGGTAATCACTACAAATCATAGAATTGACTTCAAGATATTACATCACAAAAACTACATCGACAAATCATATCTTAGCCGCCTTAAGGCTTGGTTTGTGCCTTCTTGTTGCAACGGGCGACGCAAACGCAAATGGGCTGAGAGCTCTTCGTATTACAAGTTATGCTGACGAGGTTTGGAATCTTTAAGCATTCTCCGCATGCTGCGATGCCTTGCGCCGTCGCGCATTCTCTCTTAGGAAAGATGTGCACGCAGTCGTCTGCCCTAACCCTCTCGCCTGTCAGATTTTTATTCAGTTTGTTATCTTTAATTAATCAATGATTTTATTAGCTATATAAATATATATATGTCATACCTGCAATCATCAGAAAGCTTAGGACAGCCACAAACAAGAGTTTTGCTGAGAGCTTTTCCATTGTAAGTGAATGAATGGATGAAGGAATACTGAATGATATTTTTATGTGATGGGCTCGTTTGTTAGAGATGTTCCAATGTATTTATAATGGTTTGCATGCCTTTCAAGATTTAAATAATTATTAATGAGATAATCCTTACAATATATTTTGTAATAATTCCTCTAGGGTTTTGGTGGTCAACGATTATATTATCTCAGAAAATATCATGAAAAATATTACGTAATAACAAAACAATTTCTCAAGCACAAGTTTTAATGTGAATTTGTAATGTGAGATAATATAAAAATTTGTCAGAGATTATGTTTATTTATATATTTGTTTCATTTTCTTTCCTCCAAACTCAAATCCAATTTAATCACATTATTTAGGTGATCATGGTTAATAATACTTGCTACAAATTACTTAGGTAATCACATCATATTACTCTAATTGACTGTTTCATCCGTAACTTAATTTGTGATAGGAGGAAATGTCTCCTTAATTTATATATTGAATACGATGAAATTAGAGAAGTAGGTTGTTCTTCATACTAGGAAATCGCCTAACCATTTTAACGATGTGACATTTTTCTGAAACAATGGATCAACGATCCATAAATCTCCTTGTGTTAGGACAAAAAGCATCGTTTATGTATGGACTATTGATGCTATTCATGATTTGGGGCAGCCCATTAGATGTTGCCAATTATGATTGAAATGTTTTATTTGATTCTCCAATCTTCCAATAACATATATAATGATCTCAAAGCTAAATACCAAATAGGATATAATATTTGCTAAATTGCAGTATAGGGGGACCATATTTTTATTTTAACATTTCCACCCATGAATTGAGATATTGCATTAAATATAAATGTCAGACCAGGTTGTATATTTTTCTAAGGATTCATGCTGCAGAAGCTGTTGGGATCGAGCAAAGCATTTCCTTTTTGTTTCAATTTAAATTAAAAAAAATTAAAATAATAACTTTGAAAATAATCATGAGAAAAAAAAAATAATATATTGAAGGTGGGCTCGAATTGAATAATTAATATTATCTTGTCTTGTTGTTCCCATATCGTTCCATGTATTTATATCCGTGGAAAATTTATCTTATTCATCATCAAAGATCTAACCCACTGAAGTCCCATCGATGTACATTGTTGACTTGTTATGAAAACCATAATAGTCATACTCTATAAAATAAAATAAATAAATAAATGTATGTATAAAAACGATGCCGTCTTCTATTCATTTTTATATATTATTCATGATAACATATTTTAGATGTTATTAAGCAATAATTGTATAAACGTGCCATGCTAGTGTATAATAATCGTCCTAATTTCTCGACGTGTCTTAACATTTATGCGTGCGAATGTGATCTCAATAACGTGTGTCATTAGTCTTGGCAATAAGGGGGAGACGCTTTTCGTTGCTCTTAATTGGGGAGGAAATAAAACCCTATTTTTACATCCTACCTATTAGACTTGGAAATGGGGTGGGGACCAAAATCCATTTTTTGGCCTTAATGGAGGAGAAAAACCCTATTTTTTCGTCCCGATTGAGTGTGATTAGGCTTGGTAATGGGGTGGGACCAAAACCCCATTTTTTGCTCTTGATCGGGGTGGAAAACCCTATTTTTCCATCCCATCAAGTGTGATTAGGCTTGGTAATGAGGTGGGGACCAAAACCTCATTTTTTTTTGCTTTAATCGATGAGGAAAATCCTATTTTTTCCGTCCCCACCGATTGTGACTTGGTAATGGGGCGTGGGGACCAAAACCCCATTTTTAACCCTATTTTTCCGTCCCCGCCGATGTGATTAGGCGCGTGGGGACCAAAAGCCCATTTTTCGCTCTTAATCGAGGAGGAAAATCCTATTTTTTTCCCTCCTGCCAGGTGGGGTGGGGAGCACATGAATGACCATTTCACCTAGAAGCTTAAACTTAAGAGAGTTGTATCACATTTTAAATTTATATATTTTATTTCCAACAGAATCATACTTCCCGCCTGTAAGGATATTCTCCATGGGCCCGAAGAGAATTTGTCAACAAGTGTCGGGACAGGGATGGTGTCCGCCCGACCCGGCTCCGCCCCATTGACAACCCTATGATCCAATGGTAGCCAACCAACGAGGCGAGTGGATAACATTAGGGCCGAAAGGATAACACTTAATTATGACACAATTATAAGCCTAATGAAGGCAAAAAAAAAAAAAAAAAGAAACGTCACTATTCTTTAAGACAACACAAGTACATGATATATATATATATATATATATATATATATATATATATGTCCATTACAACAAAGACAAGGGAGATCACGTGAAGTAGAGCAAGCAACACACGCCCTCATATACAAGCTAGGCTTTGATTTGTATTGTGTGGACACTCTTTCATCGACCCCTACCTAGATAGCTAGCTTAAGCTAGGCTATATTTTATTTATTTATTTAAATTCTCATATTTTTTTTCTATAAAAATGCAAGAGAAAAGATAATGATTTAGCCATGTGGTGGGGATACGTATAACGAGCATCAATCTAATATTTGATTTTGTCGCTTTCTTTTTTTGTGGAGATTGAGATGATCTTTTTTTTTTTCCTATCTTCTAATTAATTAATTTATTTATTTTGCATATCAAGAGGTATCTATATACACAACGTCATCGTAATTCTCACAGTGCAGCTTAGGTCAAGTTGAAGCGAATCTGAACTTATTGTCGGCTGAAATAACTACAGCTTCCAGCACGACTAATCTCTTTAGCCTATGTGTCTCGTTCCATATGAATATGTCATGATTCGACCAGTTGACTAATTTGGGACAAGGGATAACTATTCCTCGACTTTACTATTTATACTTATTTATAAATTTTTTTAAATGAAATACTTTGCGATGGATTTGGACATTGAAGCTTCGGAGGCATAATAATAACATGAGAAATCTTCATTTTAGTCGACCAAATAAAATAACCCAATTCTTATTATATTTGGAATGATAAAATAATCAGTTGGAATAGGGATAATATTTAAAAATCAACCTTATATTATTTAAAGATATAGAATATAGAAGAACCAACCAACCTAAAAGATAACATTATTGAAAATACATTTCCAGAAAAATATGAATATCAATCCAATAATAAATAAAGACAACATCGGCCAAATACACTGCACCTTATCTTTTGTTATAGAAACATCGTCAAAATTCTGAGCATCTGATCCTCTCCTCCTATTCACTGTGGTTCGTGCACAGCAATCACGAAAATTTAATAGAATGATATCATAATATGTATATATATATATATATATAACAACAATTAAGTTAAGACACATTGTAATATTTGTATATTTAGCCTATTTGTATATATCAAGATTGATTTTCTAGTTTAACTTAGTCAACTAGTAGATTAATGGTAATGAAACGGTCATGACATGGGGCCCACCTCCTCAAATAATTATTTCAAAAATAATTTAGGGAAATTGCGGTTGGTAACCCTGTGTTTAAGACTTTTCCAGTTGGTGCCCAAAGTTGTTTTCGATTCCGGTTGGTACCCTTGTGTTTAAATTTTTTCCAGTTGGTGCCCAAAGTATTTTTCAATTTCGGTTGGTAACCCTGTGTTTAATGCTTTTTCAGTTAGTGCCCAAAGTATTTTTAAATTTCGGTTGGTAACCATAAGTTATGAAAAAACATAACCCCGCGATTTTAAAAGACTAAAAAATAATATCTTTAGGTATATGAACCGTTTTTTATGTTTTCTAGAATTCCGTTATCAACTAACATGCATATACCTAAATATATCATTTTTTAGTCTTTTAAAATCGCGGGGTTATGTTTTTTCATAACTTAGAGTTACCAACTGGAATTTAAAAATACTTTGTGTACCAATTAGAAAAGACTTAAACACGGGGGTACCAACCGGAATTGAAAAATATTTTGGGCACCAACTAAAAAAATCTTAAACACAGGGGTACCAAACGGAATCGAAAATAACTTTGGGCACCAACTGGAAAAGCTTTAAACACGGGGTTACCAACCGGAATTTCCCAATAATTTATTAGGCAGCACAAAATTCAAAGCCTGACAGGCCAATCACACAACAGAAGAATTAACATTTGATTTTTTGCTAATACCACCTATGTTATTCCAAGAATGATAGCTTCTTTTCTTTTTCCTTTTTTTTTTTCCCACAAAATCAAATTTATATTTCAATAATACGCAATTCCTCCAATCTAACATAATCGAGTTAAATTTCGATTTTAGAAATATTATTCAACTTTTGCATCTAATGTTGAGAAATAATAATGTACTTATGTACAGAAGGTTGTCAACATTAGGCTACACTAAACCTTAATTAGCCTCACCGCCATAAATATATCTCTCTTCTTCATTATATTTTCTTGCATATTTTGTTCGTATATATAAATATGTAATAACACAAAGTCTACCGTCGTAAATTTTCTCTTCCAAATTCAATCCCAAGTCAGTCGCTTTGGCGGTGCAAGAAAGATTGGAGCTTTCCGCAAAGAGAAAGAAAGCGTGTGACGCATTTGAATCTGCAAAAATCTTTCGATTTCTTCAAGATTATCATCATTGCTCACAGCGAAAAGGAGTAAAAGAACAGCAAAAATACGTTGAAGATTGAGTTTTGGGAAAAAACATCCCTAGAAAAAGGGAAAAGATTGCAGCTTTGAGAGATGTGAAGTGAAGCTTAATGTTTGGGCTATTGAGCTGATTTGTGAGGTGGGTTTTCTGAGATTTATCGTTTCTTGGGGATTTGTTTAGGCGTGTGGTCTAAAGATCAAGTGATGGATTAGTTGTCGGCTGATGAATAATTTAAGAGATCTAATGTGGGTTTTCTCTTCTAATGATTGGATTTGGGCAATAAAATAAAGGAAAAGCATATTTTATCGTTGTTGTTTGACTTAGGCTAAGCTCAATTTGGTAGTTGTTTAAGGCATAAACTGTAGCTGTAATCTTACATCATTTTCCTAGATTAAACTATCTGAGGTGTTCTCTTTTCCTATTTATAGCCCTTGCGTTAACTTTATCTGAGTTTTAGCTTGAGATTTGTCTCTTGTCTCTAAGTAGATATCTGTGCCTTAATGGTGTCATGAAGCTTAAAATATGATCTTTTTTTGTTCATATCTGATCCATTTCAATTGATGTAGTGAGAACTGACGTGATCTTCTAACATTGGATCTTAGGATTTGGAAACTGTAGCATTTGCATTATCAGCTGCTAGAAAAACTCTTGGAATTTTGACTGTATCAGCATCATCTGTCCGTCATGCCTCTGTCGGAATTTCTGAGGATGGCTAGAGGAAAGCTCGAATCTAGTCAGTTGAACGAACCCTTTTCTCGGTATGCACTCTTTTTTTTCTCGAAACCCTCTTCGATTTATTGCATTTCGATCGTCATCTCTTTTGGTAGTTATGTGGTGTTAGATATTATGCAGGGCCGATGATGGTTTGATGGAACTAGTATGGGAAAATGGCCAGATTGTGATGCAAGGTCAGTCGAGTAATAAAGCCAGCGACTTCCCTTCGAACCCTCCAAGAACCCATGGTCCGGGATTATTACACGCTCCTACCAAGGTCACAAAATTTAGTGAAGTCGAGTCTATCTTGGACGATATTTCACCTGTTGTGCCCTCGGGCGGTTTAGATTTAACTCAAGACGATGATATGATTCGCTGGTTAAACTGCCCCATAGATGATCCTCTGCATCAAGATTATTGCTCTGATCTCATATCCGAGATCTCTGGCGCCACAGCCACGCAAGAGACCTTATTACCAACCGATAAGAGAACGACCTGCTATAGAACTTTCGGTAGTGATTTGCATGGCGGTTATAGTACCATGAAGGCTTTGTCGTCCTCCTCGAAACCTTGTCTTGGATCTGGGGTTTCATCGGATGTTATTACCAATATCCCGAGCAATAATCAAGGTGTTATGTGTGCTAGTTCCGCTAGGGGTAAAACCGTCTTATTAGATGATTCTATGGGCAGGCAAAATACTCAGCAGCTCCATAGTAGCAGCGCTGATCTTATGAACTTCTCCCATTTCTCAAAGCCTGCATTTCTTGCAAAACCTAATGCTCCAAACTCTGCTATCATCCCTCCCAATGTAGCTCCCTCATTACCCATTAAAAAGGCGGGATTTTCTGAGAAAGTCACGTATTCAAGTGGGAAGCCAGCTGTCGTGGAACGGTTGAAGGAGGGCGTTATGGTAAATTCCAGACAACCTATGGCGAGGGAGAACACGGGGATGTGTCCTAACACGGAGAGAAGAGAGGGGAGCACGAAACAGAGCGAGGCTGCAAGCACTTCAAGGAGAGAAGTCTCGGATGTTAATGAGAAGATTGTCGAGGCTGTGGTCGTTACTTCGTCTGTAGGGTCCGGGAACAGCGCCGATAGATTTTCTTACGGTCAGACTCAGAACTCGAAGCGGAAGTTTCTGGATGTTGATGATTCGGAATGTCGTAGTGATGTAAGAGTCATTATATACGGAGGGAGATATTTGGAATGCCTTTGTTTTATGTCTGTTTTTGTATCTTGGTTTCATTTTGTCCTTTTTCTCGTGCTTTGTAATGAAACAGGACGTCGAGACAGAATCTGTTGGAGTGAAGAAAACGGCTAACGCACGAGGAGGTAATGGATCGAAGAGAAGCCGAGCTGCTGAGGTGCACAATCTTTCTGAAAGGGTGAGTTAAGCATCATCGTATCGACTCTCTCTCTCTCTCTCTCTCTCTCTCTCTCTCTCTCTCTCTCTCTCGGGCTTTTGATCAAGCTTATGATGATGTGTAAACAGAGGCGACGGGATAGGATCAACGAGAAAATGCGTGCTTTACAGGAACTTATACCGAATTGCAATAAGGTACAAACTTCATTCATAGTTAGAAGAATCGCTTGTCAAGAATGAGTAGACCGATTTCTCGGGTCCTAGTTTACGCCCTTTGTCGAAATTCGTTTTCAGGCTGATAAAGCATCGATGCTCGACGAAGCCATCGAGTACCTAAAGACCCTCCAACTTCAAGTGCAGGTGAATCTCCACAAAAGACGAACTCCTTTATTAGTTATTACATCGGAAAATACACTTCATCGCAATTCTATTACAACCCTTTTTTATTATATATATCTGCAGATGATGTCAATGGGAGCTGGGCTATGCATGCCACAGATGATGTATCCTCATCCCACTCACTTTCCACCATTGATGGGCATGGGGATGGGGTATGGAATCAACATGCACGGCGGTGGGTCCCACATGTTCCCGCTAAGTTCAGTACAAGGACCACATTTCCCGAGGATTCCTCCTCCTTGTTCTAACATGCCGGGATATGGTAGTTTAGGACAAGGAAATATCCCTAACTTAGTACTGCCAAGACCACCACAACCACCACCTTCTTTCGTTCATCCTATGAATAATGGAGGAGCTCCTCATTTGTCTAATACAACTGCTACTTCCCATTTGAATTCGAGCTCGTCGGGTCGAAGTGGAGTTCCTTGTTCTTCCTTGCCTTCAGAGATGATGCGCCCTTCTGAAGACGGCGGTTCGATGAAGCATATCTCTAGTCAGGTTTGGGCCCCACTTTTTTTTTTCCTTTAACGTATTCTTCTCAACGATGAATACGTAGATCACTGAGTTTAAGATGGCGATACTTAATGCCTTTCGTTTGATACATGAATATCTTTGTGGGCCTTCATGAGAACTACATATGCTCAATTCTTTCAATACGTTTCGTATTCTTAGCAGCAACAAGCTATGAACGAAGGTATAAATGAGTCCACGAAAGCTGTACAAGAGAACGAGCAGACAACTGATAAGGTTCATCCTTCAAAGAACGATAACAACAAATTATGTACGCCGTCTTCAACCGGGCTTAACAAGGAAGACGCTGGTAAGCCCATTATTACATCATCATCGTCGTCATCATAATCTCTCTCTCTCTCTCTCCACGTATATATGATATGTTAACATTGCAGACGTCACAAACATTATTTCAGGTTGTAGCTAACGATATGGAGGAAAACGACACATTGTTTTATGCCGTGGAATCGAATCAAATTTATTGCATGACGATAACTTCTAATTATTGAAAGCAGCTTCAAGGTAAGGCTTTTTAGTAGCTACATACAAATCCATCATTCAGATGTTTTCTCAGCATTGTATACTTACCAATGTGGTCTAAGAGAAGATAACCAAGTAAATATATCTAGCGAGAGGTCTTCGCCGTCGCCACTGTGTTCCATTGCGTTTTAACCTCAGAACGGTGTCTTAAGGTTTAGCATACATAACCGTCGCCTCGATGTCGAAAGTCTTGGTGTATTTTTTGTTGCCGAACATTTTCGTTTCGTATGACCAAAGCGTTTTGTATTGAGATTCTTTCTATATTTGTTGAATAAATTCATAGGACATTACATTTCGAAAAAACTAAGTAGGTTTGAAAGCGAAGCAAACCCTAAAGTAACTAACGAAAGAAAGGTAGAAATGATAAAATTTGTTTTATTATTTATAGTTTTATGTCATCAATGAAAATATATATAATCTTTAGATATATATTTTAATGAAATATAGTTTAAAAAAATATTCATGAGAAAATGCAAAAGAAATTCTCGAAAAGAAATAAAATTTGATTGTTACAAGTCAAAATCTTGAATTTTTAATTTTGTCAAACGCATGAATATATATCTTTCTTTCTTTTTTTTTTTTTGGGAAAATAAATATGTACAAATATATATATATTTTGGGGAAATGAATATATATCTTTCGAAGGGAAAAAAAATCATAATCCCATAGTTGACTAAAAGAGTGTAATGTGTGATCACCCAAATAATTCTTGGCAAAAAGAGTTTGGGGAGCCATATTATAAAGTAGTGTAATAAACATCTCTTTTTTGGAGGAAGTAATAAACATCTCTTACAACGTTGTATCACACATCATTCATTCATTCATTCATATAAGATGTTGAAGCTTTCAGCAAAACTGCTGTTCTTGGCTGTCCTAAGCTTTATTGTCTTGATCGCAGGGTTCGGGTCGGCTCAGACAGGTAACTGTGTATATTTTTATCCTAAGCCCGAATGTCCGACACAAGGCGAGAAAGTGTGCGGAGAATGCAAGAAGTTTCCTAAACTCTTTGGCGTCGTTTGCGATGTTAAGACCTCTCAGCCTTACTGTGTTTGTCTCTACAGCTGCAATAAGGCACAGGCCAAACCCTAATGAAGAAGAAAAGATGAAGTTATAGATTCTACGCTTTGGAATTACATAAATAACAAACTCTATAATATAGAGATTGAAATATTGTAGAGGTGATATGATGTAATATGCTGGCTGACCATTTTCTCATATTTTATTTTTGAATAAAAGTTAAAATAAAATTTGATCTCCGATATAGAATCTTATTATTGTTTCAATTTTTTATTTGCTATCAAATATCCATCACAGTGTAATGGAAAGTACATAGAAATTGCCATAAATGGAAAGAAAAAAAACCCATCAAAATCTTAGAAATTATTTAATTCAATCAAACACCACAGAACACTACCTTTGAAGGGAAAGAAATCAATCATTTGCCTTAACACGCTAATCGACTAAATAATAATTTTTCCTTCTTAATCATTACAATATCAAGAATATGATTCTCTCTTAAGAATAATGATCGAGACCGTTAAGAAGTGCTATGCAAACCATTATAAATATCAACGGAATAATTAACTATCTTAACAACAATCGTCACATATCATTCCCTCATTTGTTCGTTCGTTCGTTAGTTCACAATGGTTAAGGTTTCAATAAAAACTCTTGCTTGCGGCTACCCTAAGCTTTCTGATTATTGCCTCAGGCAGCGCCAGCGAGAGGGGAATGGGCTCGACGGTGGCTCAGGCAAGAGACTGTGACTTCATCTACCGAGACAGAATGTGCAACAAGGCCCCATAGCGTGCGTACAATGCTTAAAGATTCCGAGCATCGCAGGCATACGCTGTGATACGTTGAGCTTCCATCCCTACTGTGTTTGCACCTCCCGCTGCGAGGCACAAACCAAATCCTAGCTAGGCAAAAAGAAGGGTCGGGTAGGGTCGGGTCGGGCCCACATGTTCGTCAGCTTTGTCGTTCCCCCCCCCCCCCCCCCCCCCCCCCCCACATTTTCGAGTTTTGCTTTGGATCTAATGATTCGATCGATCGACTATACAAGCAAAGAACTCATTTTATAATGATAACACTTGTAAATTTAAACATAGAATCGAGCCAAACTATATCCCGATGTGTTTGATGACAACAATATTTTATCACAATCAAAGCAATTAAGGAAATCTCTACAACTTGATGCACACAGTGTCACCTCGGGCCAGATGGCGGCTTTCCTGAAGATGGTGCATTAGGAGACATGCCCAAGTCAATCAAGGAGAGGTCGTAAGGTACGGAGATGGAGTGTGAAGCATCCATAAGAAGGGATGAGTTCATGGCCTCAGACTTTGCGTTCTCTTGTGAGTTTCTATCGCTGTTGCCGCTTGAAGATGAGAAGCTCGATAGCTGTACTTCGTCCGTTTTATTACCAAATGCATGCTGTTTGTTCTTGCGCACCTTGTCCATCTCTGGACCTGTAGGAACAAAAGTACGTGCGCGGTATTTTGTAGCTCCATCTTCACCTTCTCCATGGTTGTACAGAACGTAGTCATGATACGTCGGTGCAAACTGCACGTAATATTTAAAAAATATTAAGTTTCGGCCCTCACATACCCCTAATCTTCGACTATTCATTACTGAAACAAAAACTAAAAAATAATCCTCTATGTCGCTGAATCAGCATTGGTATCGCAATAACAGAAGTCAGATCCCATACACAATGGGGGAAAGCCTTATCTACCCCTTCAGGTAAAGGCGAAAAAATTATAATAGTAATATACCTCCAAAATGTTAAGGTAATCAACATATTGCACCCTCGAATCAGAAAGTTTAGGGAAATGTGTCTATAATGTAATGACATATCTCTACTAGTTAGCTTTGCTTTCTTCTTTTTTATAATAATTAGGAAATAAAAAATTACCTGGTGTACAGTATCATGGTAGAAGTCATTTAACATCAGTGCATGTGCAAGGGCCGTGGTGAAGCCACCACGAGCTCCTATATTAGCGCCTGCATACTCTTTGTAGGGGAAAGCATACAAATGACCAACAGCAGCAACGAGCATCTCTACACAGATTATGAAGCTTTGAAATTCTGCAGCTTCCTCTGTATCTTTGATAAAGCCAGATTTTGCAGCAAGAAAAACCAGAACCCCCTGAAAGAAATAGCAAAAAAAAAAAACGTAACCAGAAGTTGCAATGCATAGCATCTGAGTTTAGCTATCAAATACCTGAAAGACATCAATCTTCACATAGATCAGAAAATTACAAGATAACTTAACAATTGTCAACAGTTAATATGCCATTCAGGGGAAAGAAGTAGATGGGGTGATAATGAGAAATAGATAACAGTGAAGCTCTGACAGCAAAAAGGATGAGCCATAATCTTTTGTAATCAATATAGCTCCACTGACATGTTTCCCTTCATTACAGAGATTTTGAATGGCATATGGGTTTTGGCATCAACAGTTCATTGTAACTACGGCAAGACAATTGACATCACATGCTTTGATGTTGTCTGAAAATATATTACCTGCCAATATGTTAGAAACACGACTGATTTAATTATGATGAACTTGGGAACTGGATTGAATGGCCGAAGCAGATCTTTGCAAGCCACATAAAACAAGGCCAAGGCATAAAGTGCCACTGAGTATGAAATTGTGTAGATAATGGTGAGGTAAATATAGGATTGCTTTGGGTTGAAATTGCCATCTTCATATTTCCCCTTTGCATAGAGTATAAAGGTAACTGCAACCAGAATGGGCTTGAGGATCACAAACTGCAAACACCCTTGTTTGCATCTTCGTATAAAGCGACTGCATGGCATCAAAACCCACCGTAAACCACTATACAATAATACAAGAAATGAGATATTTTGTAAAACCAGCTACTCAACTACACATATGATACCCCTTTCTTCAATAATCCGAACTATCCATCTCTTTGCTATAAAACACTTTACAAGTCTTTTGACTACTGAAAGAACGTGTAATAGACAAGGCCTAAAAGTTCCTGAATAATTGAAGAAGTGCATGTAAGATCTTGCAACAAGGCAGATGGCTTCAACTAATATATTGCCAATAGATTATACATTCATTCATGTACAGATGACTAACCCATCCAATGGAAGAGGAGGGAAACAACATGTCATTAAACACCAATTTGGCTTCAGAACTTTCCCCGTTAGGCTTAACACGACAGATCCCGGACCACCAACCCATGCCAAGCACAGTGAGAGGAAATTGTAAATTACCCAGGCTTCGTAACTGCATGAAAGTTATACCAGAAACATCAATAGACTGAAACAAATAATTTATAATTCTTTGAAATAAATGAACAACCTCATGGCATCTTAACATGATAAGCATCATCAGATATAAATTGGATATGAACGTGAAAAACATTAATAACTTCCTTTCTTCTTATTTCAAAGTGATATACTTGACATAACCAGATACACCAATTGAACTGTTAGTGGAAGTGATAAAAAAGCAGGGAAGAAGCTGGATTTAGGCAGGTGATAAATAAATAACAATTGATGTGGTGGATTAACTCAATAGTCAATAAGTCTACCAACATTACATTACACATTCTAACACCTTATTAAATCAGAGAATAAGTGAAGGAAATTATTTGAAACAGAAGGAACAAGAATCTTGTTGGAATGTCCATCATAAAAGAAATAATAGCAACATGCCATGAACGTAATGGCTGCATTGAAAGACTTTACCAGACCTCTAACTGTGTTTCAATAATAAATTTAATTACAAGGATGAAGTTCGGCATAATTTGGCTGGCCATGCTTTCCTCGCGCGATATTTAATAAAATGTAATGTATTAGAAAGGAATGAGATCCAAAATGACGGGCCATTTATGCTATGAAGAACACATTCAGCACACTCAATCACAATTTAGAAGCATTTGAAATCACATAAGGAAAAACACCGGACCATACTTACATTTCTCTGATTGAATTGAAGTATATTGCACTCTTATTCAGCACCAGGGACAAGAATGACATCAATGCATAAACCTGGCATAGACCAATTTCAATTATACAAATCAGAAAACACACGTTGATCATCGATCACAAGAATTAAAGAAAGGAACAAAATGTGACGCATCCCAATACTCACAGGAACCATGAAGATAATGCGAACGATGTATCTCTGATAAGTGGGCTCTGTATAGTTAATCAAATGCTTGTAAATGTGAGATATAGCCAATGCCATTGCCCCGATCGTACACGGCAAAGCTATCAGTATATACAATATTGGCCCCATTTGAAGCGGAGAGCAATTCACCACAGACCAGAAAAGGGCAATCGAACTCTCTCTCAAAACCATAGGAAATGAAAACACAATTAATAATTTCGCAATCAACAAACTTTTTTTTGCAGAAGTAAACAATTCAACTTCAAACAAAAATGAAATCCCTAAAAACCTGAACGAACACCAGCCAAAAGTCTTGGCTTTTCAACCAGCGAGCAATACTGCCATCCCAAAACACCCACAGAAAACCCTAACCCTCAATTAAACCTGAAAAAAAAGGGAAATAATCAGTACCCAAAACCTATATATCATATAAAAGATCGACGACGTATAACTTACCGCGTCGATCAAATATTTGGGAAGTTTCCTTCGGCAAGCAGAGAATTAATCACATTCAAGTAGATCGGCTTTGCTTACAGATAAATCGAAGCATCAATTGCTCAATTCAAACCCAAAAAAAAAAAAACATGAAATCAAAAGAGGAAACACCACGTGTTGAGCTGAGAGCGCAATTGTGTTGTCGCGCGTGACAGAACAGAGAAGCGAAGCAATAATGGCGGCTTTATGCTGTGGATTATGCTTTAAGCATTCAAATTATTTTATTAATTAATAATTATTTTTAATGTAATGATAAATTAGTAAATCACGCCTTAATTATGCCAACTAACCTTCACACCTTTACATTAAGTTGGACTAGCAAAGTAGTTAATTATGTAATAATAATTACTTGCGGACAAAATATGCTAGGGATTATTTAATCATGGCAAAAGGATAAATAAGAAATTAATAAGCTCAAAGGACTTGTCGAAGATGGGAAAATTACATTTACTAGTTAATAATCTATAAATCACTAATGGTAAATTTTATTCCTAAGTGAAGAAACTTGCATTAAATAATGTTGAAACTTGCAGGGAACTATATATTAAGCCCTTAATTTCTTCAATAATTCATAGTTTGGGAAGACAATCTATATATATATATATATATATATATATACAAATAATAATAGGAGAATGATGGGGAAGAGGCTCTTTGTGGTTTTGATTATGCTATTGCTGGTAAATCCTTTTCTACATTCTTTCCTTGATTTATTTACATATAATTATATATTATAGTTGATGAAAACTACGTACAAAAAATTCACAAATATTCTTGTGTACTTATTTACCAACGTAGGAGATTTAGTAATGAACTCGGAAGCAAGAATGTGCGTGTCGAAGAGCCACGAGCACACTGGGCGGAAAAGGCTATGGAAAATGCTCCGGCAATTCGAGGAAAAGGCCGAGGAAATGTCTCTGCTGCAAACCGTGCGAAGTTGGTGGTGGTGGCGGCAACTGCAACATAATCTGCCTTTACGAGCATTTTAGCTATGGAAAATGCTCCGGCAATTCGAGGAAATGTCTCTGCTGCAAACCGTGCGAAGTTGGTGGTGGTGGCGGCAGCGGCGGTGGTGGTGGTGGTGGAGGAGGAGATCCAAATCCGCCTATGCTTTATAATTGAAATAATCACTCTTTGGTGTTGTAGAGAAGGAATAAATCATATCAATGTAATAATATATAATTATCAACTTAATTTACCATAAAACAAATAAATAATACGTATTGTAGTAAATAGTCCCATGTAATGGCTGCACTGAACCATACGAATGCTGACACGTGGCAGAAACTGCAGGACAAGTGTACTCTTAACTTCGACTTAATCACACTCTAACGTTCGAAAACTGTGTCTTAATAATCTTCTTACATTTACTGTCGTCCAAAACCATTTAATTTAATAAAAAAGAAAAGAAAAAGAAAATAAAAACATTAACATATATATATTTCTCAGAAGCTGTAGTTTGGTTTGAACAGCGTATTAGGTCTGCTCGACTTCTTGTCCGTTACAACGTTGCGATCACTTAAGCTGCTACTCTGATCAGTATCTTCTTTAACATCACCATCGTCGTCATCATCGAAAGCTGGATGGCTCAGAATACAGCTCAAGAGCTGAGTCCCTCGAAGGGCGTTGGTGAAAGGCAAGTGACCGTCGGGGACATCCTCGGACATCTCCCACATGAACTCATCAGGGAAAGCTCTGTAATTAAACTGCTCCACCTCGCTGGCCTCCAGCTTCTTCTGTTGGGTTCGCTAGGCCGCACGGGATGATACGCAGCGGAAAATTCAAAACAAAAGCATTCATCTATCATATAAATGCTTATCTCGTCGGTCCATCTAGCGATAGTGACGATCGATATCTTTTAAAATCACGCACATGGTACGAATTTTGCTTTGTTAGGGTTTAAGAAATAACCTATTCCTTAGCTTCTTTAGTGACGATGAAGAGGGAATCAATTCCCGGATTTGTGGCTAACACCGTCTTTTCGTACGTTCGCCGTAGGGATTCAAATGCCTCCCCTCTAATCGAGTCCACCTTTTTGGATTATGACACCGAGATGATTCTTCGCTAGTAGAAACTAACTCGGATATTGGTATCGATACTTTAGAACTTCAAGGAATAACAAGAACCTTTCTTCTCGGTGAACTCACGTTGCAAACCACACCCTCTTTGTTGTGTGTGTGTTGTATGGTTTTTATATGAACCAATACACACTACATTTACATTGTCATTATTGCAAAGAAACGTTTACATATATATGTAAAACCATTTTACATTGCTTAGTAGAAACCGTTTCCCATGATGTACTCTCATTAGAAATTAATTTGCATTTACTTTGGTCAAAACCATAAGACATGCACAAGAGAAAACGTTTCTCTTAATTTTCTTTAAATTTGAATTTAAAGAAATTAATGCCAAGATAGAAACTCTTTTCATTTACTTGATCATATATTAATTTCCTTTTTTTTTTTCTTGCATTAGACGTGTGAGACTTCTCTACATGTGTTAGGCTTTAAATTATTTAAAGTCCAACTTAAAATAATATTAATTGAGTAATTCTTATAATTACTATGTAAAACCCACATAATCAATCTTATTGATTATCTTATTCCTTTTATTAAATAATGAAATTATCTAATAATATTTAATTCAACAATTGAATTAAAGTTCAATCCAACTATTGGAAATATCAACTTCATGTTATCATTCTCCAAAACTTCGTGTGACCCTTTTAGGTTCACGATTAACACTAATAGTGAATTTACAACTCCTTGTAACTAATTGAAATTAACTCTTTAATATCAAGAATTCACTAATCACGGTAACACCTAGCAAGTAGCATGATTATCTAGTGTTAAGTGAAATAGCGAGTAAACATTTTCAATTGCAAGTGCATACACGTAAAATCCTTTCGACAACTAATTTCCCGATTAGACCTTGGGCATGGAATTATAAGTCGAACCCAATTGATCTAATAACTATGAATTCATTTCAAGTTTAAATGATTCCTTTATGAATCTCTATTCATCCCGCCTTGGCCAAGGACTGCGAATCATAAACTATGAAAAGCATAGGAAATTCACTTATTAATGTAAGTGTCGAATTCTATGTTGGCCACAGACAAATCTCCATGCACACTAATACAATACCCAAAATACCCCTTTTGTGATTATCCAGCAATCAAAGGATAAATCTAAGTAAAGCATAATGCGCACAAGACTACTATCGTACCTCAAGTCAGAGGATTAGTCATGTACTATTGCAACACGAAAATTCTTATTCGACATAAAAGTTTCCAATTAAGAATTTTCATCGGGTCAAGTTCAATGAACTTGTTCCCTAACAAGCATCTGCATATATGCATTTGCGTCTCCACGCTAATGTTAATGGAACGTAACATTCTCGTCTAACAAGCATACATCATATGCACAAGTCTTTCTGGGTTATTCAATGTCCTGCCTTGAAATACCCATCGACTTGGAACTTAATTAAGATCATAGCCTAAGACATGTTCCATGATCACCATCAAATGCGCAATCATGTCCCTCAGCTTATAACGATCTAAGGACTTTATCGTATGTGCAAATAATGCATAAACATAAGATAAAACAATGTCTTTTATTTTATATAATTTCCAACAAATTGTCTTACAAGTAGAAAAATATCCAATCAAGTTGGAACGTCGGGCATTCTACTTTAACATCTTCATCCATCCGAGCCTGATGAAGAGGCTCGTGAAGTCCTTGTTCGCTTTTTTCCACACCCTTCTCTGAACGCTGTAGCCGAACCTGCCGTCGCTGTGCTGCCGCCACAGCTCGTCGATGGCCTTGAGGTCTTGCTGGGGGATGAACTGTACCTCGGAGAAGAAGTCGTAGCCTCTCTTCACGGCTTGTTCGCCTGCTAGAGCGATGAGGAGCGGCCGGGTTTCTTCGTCGGCCTGGCGGAAGTTCTTGGCGGAGAGGTGGGCTTCGAGTGCTTCGAAGGAGGTGTCATGGGCTGCTGTGGCGGCGGTGGAGGTGGTTGAAGAGAATGTGGCTGCTGCAAATGTGGTGGTGGGGGTGGGGTTGGGTGGCTGTTTGAGGAACTGTGGGGTTGTGGGCGGGGCGTGGCGGCCGTGGTGGAGGTTGGTGGTCTTGTGGCGGTATATGGAGGTGAATGTGTTGGTGGCCATAAGGAAGGACAGAAGAAAGGATGAAAATGTGTGATGATGGTTTTTTGTGCGTGGTGGTGAGATGATGAGGAATGAGTGAAGTGATGATGAGGAGATAAAATGGAGCGTTGTGATTGGTTGGAATGGATGCTCAAGATTTTCTTCCATTTATCTTTACTACCAGCTTGTGTCTAATATTATTTCAATGTTGTTTCTTGTTTATAATAATTAATTACTGTTATCATGTAATAATGGTGTCTGTGAAAAGATTACCACAAATGAATTTTTCCATGTTTTTTTAGTACTTGAAAATGACAATAATGCATTATGTCATATATAAAATATATATATATATATATATATATTTTCAACTCCAATTAATTATGCACTTGTATCACATACTTTGATGATGTGACTAATCCATTAAGTCCGGTGAAATTCATCGTATATTCATCAAACCTGATAGCTATTCGAATTTGTGAACTAAGTGTTGAAATACTGTTCTCAATCCATTAGGTCAACCCAATGAAGACCATTATGATATATATATATATATTATAATATAAGTCATAACCGATAGGTCGAGCTGTCGTGCCAAAGACAGTCGTATGTTCGAATTCACTTAAAAATTGGTTAAGTGACTGGATCATGACATCTCTAGGTGGAGTTCATGGGTTCGAATCCACTTAGACTCCTTTATCATCGTAGTCTGCATGAACTTTGGACCAGACGCATAGCTGAAAGTTAGGATCGTCCAATGTTTGACACTGAACTTTGTCACACTGTGGAGACAGACAATATATATCATGTATTGGTATCATACCTAATCAAATAATAAATGTTACGCAATAGTATATAAAGTCTATACGACAATTTTATTAAAAACATACTAATGTTCATATACAAAGGCTTTATATATCTTTTGATACACACCAAAACTGTTGGTGTTTCTCTAAAAACCTATAATACTAAGCAGCAGCTAAAAACCATTCCATCTTCTGCAAAAATATACAAAAACTATGACATACAACAACACGACGGCACTTATAACTCGGTCCCACGATCCGTACTTACTTCTCTTACGCGATAAAGCCGCGGTTTTTCCTTCACTAAACAAACAGCCTTCACTTCACCTAGACTAGACATAGTAGTTACTCCCACCCGAGCTCCCTATAGAGCTCGGGATATCACGGACCAGAAACTTTGCAGTCTGCGTGCCCATAAAGTCGAGTATGTCGAAGCACTCGTGAAGGTCCGAGTCGTTTACCAACATCACCCATTCCTGTTCGTCGTCGAGGTACTTGAGCTGAAAATGTTCCATCTGTAGCTTGAATCTCTTGGCCACTTCTTGGTAGAGCTGAGTACACCCAGAAGTACGCATGTATTTAAACCTTACTGTATCTCCGTTGTATGTAGCTTTTACGGTAATTCTGTCCCCACTGTCACGGCACGTCGCCTCGCACTGAGGCTTTCGAGGCTTCCCAGAGCTTTTGGAGCTCGATGAGCTGCCGCCGTCTATAGAGCCTGAGCCAGGCCCATCTGATATTCCCGAGGTGGTGGGCTGTTGGTTGCCGTCGGGCAATATGCTGTCTACCATTTTTGTGTCGTTTTCGTCGCAAGTATCTATGGAGCCCGAGCTTCGAGAGTTGAAATGAGATTCAGATATCTCTGGCTTCATACTGTTAGTATTGTTATTACCTGATGATGCCCACATATTGCTGAGTCTTTCTCTAGCAAAGAAAGAAGCTGGTGGGACTTGTGGAGAAGCTGTCCAAGGCACGGCGTTGAGGCCCACGGGTTGTGATGGGTTGATGTCTAATGTGGCTGATTTCGCCTGGGCCGAATATTCGATGCCCTTTGAAGGGTTTTCACCCGCCTGATTTAATCTGGGAAATGAGTCATCGTCATCTTCGGTTTTCACGGTGGGTATTCCGACGTTCGTATGAGGTGAAGTTTGTGGCTTTGGGTACACTGTATTATCCGAGTTTGTTCGGGTATAAAGTTGTTGGTGGACTGAGGCAGCTGGCACAAACCCTACCATGGTGGGATCGAACTTTAATCCTCCTTCAACGCCCTGGACAGAGTCGAGCACGCTTTGTATCTTCCGTAGAGAACGATTTACCTTGTTTATCTTACGAGATGGCCACCTTGCAATGCCATGTTGTCTGCATATCCTTTTGAGTGTAGTGGGGCACACTGTTGAACCAGGGGAAAAAAATTGAGATTTTGAAGTTTCATAGAGATGATTGAATAAGTTCAATGGTGGTCATAATATGTACAGAATAAAATCTGGAAACATTGTGACTCACCACCAATGGCTTTTGCAGCATCTTTAAGGCTCCCAGAAAAGTATTGTTGAAGTACGCTTAGGCTTACATACTTCTCGGCTGTGCTTCGCCTGTTCTCCACATGCTTCCGTGACATGGTCATTCCCTATGATGATTATAGGAGATATTTAGATCCCAGTGTGGCTAGTAAAAGGGCAAAGCAATGCATATTACATTCAATGATAACTGTTCGGATTTGTTATACAATAATCGTACTAGAGAAGTTCATTTACATTAGGAGATCTATTGTATCATTACAATATGATATTTCTGGTAAGATTTGATTCCATACTTTCCCCTGTTCTCTATACTCCAAATATTCAAACTAGGAGTAAATAGGTGGGCATTAATGATATAGCAGTGTAAAAAGCGCAATGAGAAGTACCTGTTCTTTACCGTCAACATTTGTCCCCTCGGTTCTCGATTCAGGCATATTACGACTAAAACGTTCAACATAGTTCGAACTTTCACCAATAAGTGACTCTTCAGGACTCCCAGATGATGGAATCAGTGGCATGTCTTGCAATCCACCTTCTTGCAAGCTATCTCTGAGATCTCCGTTTCCCAGCAACTCAGCCTCTGATACCGTCCTCAAACTCTTACAGATCCTCTGCATGGTACTCGAGAGATTATTAAGCAACAGTTGCTGTTCAGTGCTTCCTCTGATGTTCACAGGAAGAAAGAACTCTAATATGTAATCACTGCTACCGGTGAAAGTACTTCTTAGCCTGATGGCAACTGCAGCAGTTAAGCCGAATCTCCGAGCATGATGAACGAGAGGATATTCGCTTATATCATACTCTTTCACATCAGCATAAAAGAACGGGTGAATCGATTGAAGAGCTTTGCCAGCAATACCTTGCCCTTCCTCAAGAAAATGTTCAGCACATGCATGCACAAAACCCTCCATAGTTTTGTCATTCACACAACAAGCTGACGCTTCAAGGCACAGCACATGTTTCCCATTTGTACTTACACAAGTAGAGTCGCAAATAGATTCACAAACACCACCCTCCTTGTAATTACATGTTATCCATGTTAGTGCAAGAGGCAACCGATGTGCATGGCAAACGACACGAAGAACATCGGCAATCTCAGCTAAAGCTGCCCTTTGATTTTCAGATAAACTCTGCAGATTAATTTTTCTTGTTAACCATCACGATTAGAAAATTAGGATAATAAGAAAGACTTAAGAAACTTCTTAGTGAGAACCTGCGGATAAAGTCTTGGTGGTAATGTGCTTCTCAAATTCACAGCCTGACAATGTTCAGGGCATGAAGTTAGAAGCAGCATAGAAGTAGTATATCAAAGACGCTAGTAGCAGGTAATAGTTGACATGGCATAGTGAAATTAATCAAGAGATGGGGGCAGCACTAGTGAATATAACAAATGAATTAAGCCTTCAATAGAGTGAGTGCATATAAAATACATGAGACAGAAATGAACCTCCAATGCACGACAAACGTTTTGCATCTCAGAATCAAAATCTGACATCTCCTTCATGGTAACGAGCTCGACCACAGCACAACAGGACCTTTTAAGAGAGTCATCCTCAAACACAGGCAAAGCAATTGATCCTCTAACTTGATGATCAACAGCATATTCTACCCGCAAATACTCATCCCTGTTGTAGTAGATCACATTTGAGGTCCACTCGGGAAGCTTTGATGAAAATACACGCCCAGGGAGCCCGAGGATGGAACCCGGTTTTGATTCTGCTGCGAAAGTAAATGATCTAGACACTTCACGATATCCAGAAAGTGTGGGGTCTAACAAAAAAGGTTGTTCAGAAGTGCTTAAGACGTGTCGATCCCCATTCCTTATCGGAACCCAAACTTGTGCTAAAATACCCCCACCAGATAACTCTTTGAAGATATGCAACGCTCTTAGCAGTCTCTCATCCAGTGATCGCATACATGGCCTTGGGATTGTTCTTTTCTCAACCTCAACAACTATATTATCCTCATTGGAGGTCTCATCTCTAGTTTGAATCAAACCAACACCATCATCAGTAGAATTTGGTGAAGAATGGGAGTGACTGTTCATCTGTTGATAAATCGGCCTATTTCCAGTGATAATCAGATTGCTCATAATGTCCCCATCCAAAACCGACGTTCCTTGATTATACTGATCCACAAAGTTTAATCCATCAAAGGGTGAGAAATTCCCAGAAGCTGCAGTGAGAGGTGACATGGCTAAATAAGGAAGCATCTGATCAGAAAAATTGCTGGGACTGCTGCACCATCCAGCATATTCATCAAAATTCATAAGTTCTGTAGCATTATTAAGCGATTCGTCAAGATTTGACCCATGTACACCATCTCCAAATAAAGGTGATGTCAGACCCTCGGTCTTGACCCCTGCATATCTTAAATGCCCATTATCTTTTTCTTTAGACGAGAGCGGGTACTCCATACAATGTTGAAACCCAGTGCTTTACTAAAGACAAAAGAAACAAAGAATTTTTTGTTGTAAGAGTTGAACTGAAATTAATGTTTCTGATATACAGAAGAAATTGGAAAAGTAGGAAAATAAAAATTAACAAAAATTCGGGCCATGACGGACTATTCAGGCAGAAGGAGCTACGTACTGGCCATCATATATACTCGCTTTTTTTGAGCAAAAGTCCATCAATTTTTCATGTATCTAATTGATCAATCAAGTCAGCAGACACATTACATAAATAATTCCAAAACGATAAGGCAACACTTTCATATAATCACGCTTCACGCAGAAGTCAATTCCCACAGAAAGGCACTTCATAAAATCTTACTAAAAATATCCTTTTTCAACGAACTTGAAATTGCCATCTAAACCAAAATTTACTTCTCAGCTGTTGAACTTTCCTGCAACTAATCCCCTAATTTCACAACACCAAGCTTCAGAAATTCCAATCAAACCCAAATTTTAATTACAACCAAACTCTCATCACAAAACTGTTAAAAGTCTCCCCCAACTCATCCACAAAAACCCAATCGAGTCTCACTGTAGGATTAAAAAAATGCTTAATCAAATCTCCTTAGCTCGAATGACGAAAATAAGAACGAAACCCATTAGGCCATCCAGATTAGAGTGTTCAAATCAGCTGAAATTTCCAATTTCCTTTTCGTAAATCAAAGTACGGTTAGAACCTAACAAATTCGAAAAGGTAAAGAATACAACAGTTAAAAAAAAAATTGAAACCAACGCAGATACCTTAACTGAAGAGGTCTCAGTTCATGCGAAGGAACAGTGAACCACTGAAAGAGGAAACAAAACGTACGGCTGCCTATATATCGGTTCCTTCTTCATCATACGTCGTCGTTTTGGAACGTTTACTTTTTTGGACTTTAATTACACTTTTCGCCCCAAAACTATGCGCAACTATAAAATTCGCCTCTCTATTTAGGAAAAAAAAAAAGCACGTATGTTATGTGACGTAATACTATACTTATGAAAACAATAATCTAAAATTAAATTATATAAAATCGCTCACAGTCGTACATTACTATATTTTTATTCACAACACGTAGTAGAAGAGATATTTGTGAATCATCAAAGTATATTCTATTTAATTATGTCACGTCCCAATAGATTCTTGACAAAGTAAAGTGAAGAACCAAAGAAAATATATGAAAAAAAAAAAAAAAGCTTTAGGGTCGTCATTTACCATAAAGTCAGATCAAACTGATATTTTTATTTATTTGTTTAATGGGTCTTTTTTTTTTTAATGGGTCATTTACCACAAAGATCAACTTGATCAATAGCTAGCAGTTAGCACAACTACATACGCATTACCCGAGAATTTTACTTTGGTTGGTGTGCATTTCTTTTAATTAATCATTATAATAAAACTATATAAATTCCTAATTTGAGTTTTTTTTTTCAATGGATATCATATTAAACGATTCACTTTATCTAAGTTTAAGTTATATTTTATTTCAACGGTCATATTTGAAATTCAGATCGTGATAAAACATAGCAACATAGAATCACTTATAATTTATTCACATTATTCATTGAAAAAAATATGCAAACGATGATAAACTCAATAGGAAATTAAGATTCCTTCCAAAAGCAATGATAAATATGGATTTTCTATTGTTGGAAAGAATGATTATTAATGATTACGACAGTGTATTTCAATTATTATCTTTTGATTAAAAGGAAGTGATGATGTAATATTTAATTTAATAATATAAGTAATAATTGGATTTTACTAAAAGTAGATAAAAGAGGACGAATAATACAGCAGTGCGTTGGCGCCACGCGTCAGTTAAAGAGACAGTTTACAACAGATGCCTTGATACAGGGAATCTTCAGGCACGAGGGAGGAGGCATTAGATTCCAAAAATATATATATATATATATATAATAGAGTTTTATATTTAAATATATAATATAATGTAATAACTATAGATAGATTAGAGATTGATATCTAAAAGACAGCGTAACATACACCTGTAATAGTCGCCTTTTATTGATTCCGTATCTCTAATTTGTTGTGTAATATTCTAATTGCTTTGTTTAGTATCTTTAAACATAGAGTTTCATTCAATGATGTCATTGTTATTGTTATTTTATTATATAGTATTATATGTTATATATATTTATATTATAGTGTGCTGGTTTTTGTAGGACGTGACACACACGTGCATGACGTCATCAACGTCGCAAAAAAATTATTTTGGGGATGATTGAAGGGCAAGTTGAATTTCTCTACTTTCGTTTATAATAATCTCTCTCGTTAAACTCACTATATTATTTTATAATATGCTATAAAAATATTTATATTGAGTTTTGGTGGCATTGCATTGCATTGATGTGTGTAATGTAAAAGATTTAATCGAGAGCCCAAATAATAAACAATATCATATCTAATTCAACCCAATATCTCTAGATATTCTGATTCGGGTCGGCCCATCAGAAAATATGGTTTGGTCGGGTCGGACCATTCATCATTAAACTAACTGTCTTGCATAACTAATTTCTGACTTATGTTACCTTTCCAGATTGTTTAGATTAGATAGACTACTATAATTAAGGGGTCTAAGTGGAGTTGAATGAGATATAAGATGACTTTGACATATCGCTTGAATATTTGTTTTTTTGTCATTGTTAGTTTTCTTACACAATTTTTTCCTATATATTCAAATGTTGTAAGCACGCATGTTAGGTTAGGTGCAAGAAGTGACTCGATGGTTTTGTAATTATATTCCTTTTTCTCCTTAAACGTCCAAAAGACTTTCGTCTTTGCTCCATAAAGGCATGCATTATGGGCCGACTATATAATATAATATATATATATATATTTATTATGAAATATTAAATAAATATGTGAATGTATATTGTTTGGAATGGTGGTTAAGTAAAATGAGTGGTTTAGAATGGAGGTTGTGATTATTTTATTGATTAGAATGGTAGATGAGATTTTTGTATGGTTGATGTAATATTTTATTTTGTGGATGTAATTGGATGAATTTGTGTATAAATAGGTGATTTGGGATGTGTAAAAAGATAAGAGAAAGTATTGAAGAAAAGAAGTTATTATCTCTCTAATTATATCGTCATTAGTAAAATACTTAATAGTTATAATATTTTATAACACGTTATCAGCACGAGCGCTCTCCGTCATCAGTTTCAACCTCCGTCGAAGATATTGTACGAGTTTAGGTATGGAATTTTTATTTTCTATTTACATTAATCATTCTCTAATAATGTTATATATATAATAAATATTTAATTTTAAAATTTATAACTAAAACGTCGATAGCCGAGTGGTTTCGCGGAATATCGTCATTACAAGTGACGAGAGGTCCAGATTTCGATCCCCGGTGTTGGCATGTGGAATTTTTTTTTTTAAAAAAAATGATTTGGGTTGGATTACCGTCTAATTACAAATTTGCTTTAGAGCGGAGTACCGCCTAATTACGAATTTGACTTGGATCGGTCATTCTCCCAGATTTACTTAACATTTTATTTACAATATTATCGTTATTAAAAATTTTGGGTTGGATTACCGTCTAATTACAAATTTGCTTTAGAGCGGAGTACCGCCTAATTACGAATTTGACTTGGATCGGTCATTCTCCCAGATTTACTTAACATTTTATTTACAATATTATCGTTATTAAAGATACTAATAATAATTTATCTATGTTATCTAATTATTATGTTATTTTTCAATTATAGAATCATGTCGTTTTATACAAAGATGGATCTTCTTCTTCTTACTTTATTTACGGTGATCCTTACCGCTATGTGGATAATATTTTTAAGGCTTTTTAAATATTATGATTAATTGTACTTTTTCCTTTGATGTTATAATCACGAAACTTATTTTACATTTTTGTAATTGAAGGATGTCGCTCTATCTGATGTTTAATCTATTGGTCATGATTATTTTTACGGCGACACTTATATGGATGTGGATATCGTTTTTCATCAGAACTTTTACAAAAGAAGATTTAAAAGAAGATTTAAAAGAAGATTAATTATATTTTTTTTGTATAATGTTTTAATTATTATAGCATGTTTTGTATTTTAATTATTATAACATGTTTTGTATTTTATTATAGTAAATGTCGAATTTGACGAGTCTTGAGTTTGTTGCACTCGACATCACTGGCAAAAATTATTTACCTTGGGTTCAAGATGCCGAAACCCATTTGACAGCAAAATGTTTAGGTGACACTATTGATCCCACGAAAACAACAACTATACAAGACAAGGCGAAAGCCATGATTTTTCTTCGCCACCATATTCACGAAAATCTGAAAGTTGAATACTTGACAGAAAAGAATCCAGCTGAGTTGTGAAAAAATCTGAAAGAGTGATATAGCCATCTGACCACCGTTATTCTTCCCAATGCAAAGTACGAAAGGCTGAATTTACGATTGCAAGATTTTTCATCGGTAAGCGAATATAATTCTGCTGTTTATAGAATTACTTCCACACTGAAATTATGTGGAGAGATAATTACCGATAATGATATGCTGGAGAAAATATTTACCACGTTCCATCCGCAGAATATGATATTACAACAGCAATATCGGGAGAGAAAATTTAAAAAGTATTCCGATTTAATTTCTTGCTTACTTTTGGCTGAGCAAAATAATGAATTGCTGGTAAAAAATCACGAATCCCGAGCGACTGGTTCTACTGCACTCCCTGAAGCGAATGCAGTCAAAACTAATAATGATAATAGTCGGGGTAATGATCGTGGACGTGGTCGTGGTGGATTTCGCGGCCGTGGACGTGGTCGTGGTCAAAGCCGAGGTCGTGGCCGAGGATATTATGGTGGTGGTTATCAGTATCATCGTGGTGGTTATCATAATTATCGTGGCAGTCATCAAAATCTTCCCCAGAAGAGGAAAATTTATGATAGTAAAGATGAGAAGAGGCAAACTGAACAAAAGAATAATGATGAAAAATGTTATCGTTGCGGTGGTTCTGGCCATTGGTCGCGCAATTGTCGTACGCCCAAACATCTTGTTGAGTTATATCAAGAATCTCAGAAGGGCAAAGGAAAGAAAATTGAAATGAATTTCGTTCAGGGAGAATTCCCCTCTACCTCTGATGCCAATGATGAAAATGCTCATTTAGAGGCTTCGAATTTTCTGATCGAAGAAAATTAATCTGCTTTGATTTTATTTATGTATTATGTTTTACTATTGTGTGTTTTATTTGTTTTAAGTTATCTATATGTTTGTAATGCAATATTTCTTTTTCATTAATAAATATTATGTGTTTGTTTATAAAGGATATTTATTTGATGGATGCGAGCATGTGCAATGGAGAATTATGTCTTGCAGACTGTGCAACGACTAATACGATTCTGAAAAATAAGAAATATTTCGATCATCTTGATATGAAAAGGGCCAGTGTTATTACTATATCAGGCAGCACAAATATAATTGAAGGCTCCGGAAGAGCTAATGTTTTACTGCCTAGAGGGACAAGGCTGATGATTGAAAATGCCTTGTATTCTCCTAAGTCTCAAAGAAATTTATTAAGCTTTAAAGCTATTCGACATAATGGATATCACGTTGAGACTGCAGAAAATGGAGATATTGAATATTTGCACATTACAAAAGTAACTTCGAATGGTAAACAAATTATGGAAATATTACCATCTTTTGATTCTGGCCTATATTATACATATTTTAGAACGATTGAATCATATGCTATCATAAACCAGAAGTTTATTAATGACAGTAAATTTGTTGTTTGGCATGACCGGTTGGGCCATCCCGGTTCAGTTATGATGCGAAAAATAATTCAAAATTCACGTGGACACTCATTGAAGAACCAGAAGATTCTTCAATCTAATGAATTATCATGTGCTGCTTGCTCTAAAGGAAAGTTGATTATTCGACCATCACCAGTAAAAATAAAGAATGAATCCATAAGATTTTTGGAACGTATACAAGGTGATATTTGTGGACCGATACATCCATCGTGTGGACCATTTAGATACTTCATGGTATTGATCGATGCATCAACTAGATGGTGGTATTGATCGATGCATCAACTAGATGGTCTCATGTATGTTTGTTATCAACATGCAATGTAGCCTTTGCGAGATTGCTTGCTCAGTTGATTCGATTAAGAGCACATTTTCCAGATTACCCTATAAAGAAAATACGACTTGATAATGCTGGTGAATTCACTTCCAAGGCATTTAATGATTATTGCATGTCTATTGGAATTGATGTTGAGCACCCCGTGCCACATGTTCATACGCAAAACGGTCTTGCAGAATCATTAATTAAAAGGTTGCAATTAATTGCAAGACCATTATTAATGAAGTCGAAACTTCCTTCATCTTGTTGGGGACATGCTATATTACATGCAGCTGCACTAATACGCATCAGGCCAACAAGTTATAATGATATCTCCCCGATACAAATGGTTTATGGTCAGGAACCAGATATTTCCCATCTGAGAATTTTTGGATGTGCGGTTTATGTTCCAATTGCTCCACCACAACGCACTAAGATGGGACCTCAAAGGAGGTTGGGAATATATGTCGGATTTGAATCTCCATCAATAATAAAATATTTAGAACCTTTAACTGGAGATTTATTTACGACTAGATTTGCCGACTGTCATTTTGATGAATCGAATTTTCCGACATTAGGGGGAGAAATGAAACAGCTGGAAAAGAATATTAGTTGGAATGAATTATCGCTAAATCATTATGATCCTCAAACGAAAGAATGTGAACTAGAAGTTCAAAAGATAATTCATTTACAAGGATTAGCTAATCAACTGCCAGATAGATTTACTGACCTTAAAAGAGTGACTAAGTCACATATACCAGCTGTTAATGCTCCTGCAAAAATCGATGTTCCTGCAGAACATACAAAGAGTGTTATCGAGCCTACACCACAATTGAAACGTGGCAGGCCCTCGGGTTCCAAAGATAAAAATCCTCGAAAAAGAAAAGGAGCAAATAATAAGAATGGTCCAGTCGAGGATTTATCGACTCTAGAAGAGTCAATGGGCATTAATGATTATGAGAATGAAAATAAGGTACCTGAAAATTCTGAGAATAATGATAATGAAGAGATCTCGATAAACTATGCCCAAAATGGAATTAGATGGAACCGAGTAAAAGTCAACGTTGACGATAAATTCTCATTTAACGTAGCGCTACATGAAATGAATGAGATGAATGAGAATGAGGATCATGAACCAAGGTCTGTACAAGAATGCAGACAAAGAAATGATTGGCCAAAATGGAAAGATGCAATCGAGGCAGAATTGAAATCACTTGAGAAACGAAAAGTTTTCGGACCTGTAGTCCGCATACCAGAAAATGTAAAGCCGGTTGGATATAAATGGGTTTTCATCAGAAAGAGGAATGAAAACGCCGAAATTGTGAGATACAAAGCACGACTTGTTGCACAAGGTTTCTCACAACGACCTAGTATTGATTATGAGGAGACATATTCTCCTGTGGTGGATGCAACTACTTTTCGTTATATAATTAGTCTGGCAGTACGTGAAGGACTCGATATGTGTCTTATGGATGTTGTCACCGCTTATTTATATGGATCACTTGACAGTGACATATATATGAGACTTCCCGAGGGATTTAAGTTGCCTGAAAATTCAGGGCCCCGACACGAGTACTCGATTAAGCTGAATAAATCGCTTTATGGATTAAAGCAATCTGGGC
The DNA here is from genome assembly GCA_028392965.1 of Lindernia subracemosa. Taxonomy (NCBI): domain Eukaryota; kingdom Viridiplantae; phylum Streptophyta; class Magnoliopsida; order Lamiales; family Linderniaceae; genus Vandellia; species Vandellia subracemosa. The sequence continues at coordinate 1,076,656 of JAQPCC010000023.1, forward strand.
GTATGTGGTATAATCGCCTGAGTGAATATTTATTGAAAGAGGGGTACAAAAATGATCAAACTTGCCCCTGTATATTTATGAGAAGGCGTAAAAGTGAATTTGTTATCATCGCAGTTTATGTTGATGATATTAACATAATTGGAACTCCCGAAGAGTTATCAAATGCTGTTATTTGTTTAAAAAAGGAGTTTGAAATGAAAGATCTCGGAAAGACGAAATTTTGTCTTGGACTGCAAATTGAATATTTGAAGAATGGGATATTTGTACATCAAGAGACATATACGAAAAAGGTATTGAAAAGATTTTACATGGATCAAGCTCATCCATTGGATACTCCGATGATTGTCCGATCATTAGACGTGAATAAAGATCCATTTAGACCTCGTGAAAATGATGAAGAATTACTTGGTCCGAAGTACCATATCTCAGTGCTATTGGAGCACTAATGTATCTTACGAGTCATACGCGACCTGATATTGCGTTCGCTGTAAATTTATTGGCGAGATATAGTTCGTCACCGACTCGTAGACATTGGAACGGGGTTAAACGGATATTTCGATACCTTCAAGGAACAACTGATATGGGATTGTTCTATTCAAATGAATCGAAAGCAGATTTAATTGGGTATGCAGATGCTGGTTTTCTATCTGACCCACATAATGCTCGATCGCAAACTGGTTATTTATTTACATATAGTGGAACCGCTATTTCATGGCGATCAGTTAAACAAAGTTTAACTGCCACTTCATCTAATCATGCAGAAATTCTAGCAATTCATGAAGCTAGTCGAGAATGTGTCTGGTTGCGATCGGTAATTCAACATATACAGCAAACTTGTGGGATATTATCTGAGAAATTACTTCCAACGATTTTATATGAAGATAATGCGGCATGTATTGCCTAATTAAAGGAAGGATATATTAAAGGGGATAGAACAAAACATATTTCACCGAAATTTTTCTTTACACATGATTTGGAGAAAAATGGTGATATTGATGTACAACAAGTGCGATCAAGCGAAAATCTTGCAGATTTATTTACAAAAGCACTTCCTCCCATTATTTTTAGAAAATTAGTATATTCAATTGGAGTTCGAAAACTTCGAGATCTGAAGTGATATTGTCATCAAGGGAAGCAAGTGCGCGTTGTACTCTTTTTCCCTTAACTGTGGTTTTTTCCCTATGAGGTTTTCCCAGTAAGGTTTTTAATGAGACAACAAGTGAAAGCGTACAAAAGGAAGTATGTACTCTTTTTCCTTCACTAGGTTTTTATCCCGCTGGGTTTTTCCTAGTAAGGTTTTAACGAGGCATATTCCTTAATATACATCCAAGGGGGAGTATTATGAAATATTAAATAAATATGTGGATGTATATTGTTTGGAATGGTGGTTAAGTAAAAGGAGTGGTTTAGAATGGAGGTTGTGATTATTTTATTGATTAGAATGGTAGATGAGATTTTTGTATGGTTGATGTAATATTTTATTTTGTGGATGTAATTGGATGAATTTGTGTATAAATAGGTGATTTGGGATGTGTAAAAAGATAAGAGAAAGTATTGAAGAAAAGAAGTTATTATCTCTCTAATTATATCGTCATTAGTAAAATACTTAATAGTTATAATATTTTATAACAATATTTGAATAGTAATATAGTAACAAATAATAATAATATGACTGCTTATTATGAAGCCATTGTCGTGTTGATTCGGACAGACACAGTTTCATTTCTCGTGAGGCTTCTACCTTTTTTTTAACTAACATTATCACTTTTATGTGCCAAAATTGTGCATTTTCACAAAGCTCCATCGTTTTCCATTTGATACATGGAAAACCATGAAGAAGAAAGCTACCGAGACTGCGAACCGAGATCCACGTCAAAACCCGAGGAAGGTTCGATACCCTTCGTTCCCGAGCCAAATCTCGTACGTAGTTCGCCGGGCGGCTCATGGTCGTCTCCTCCGTGCAACACGTTCATGGTTCGGGGCCCACGGTATGCCAAGACGAAGGCGAAAATCCCATGCAAGGGTTATCTGCTCGAGCCCCTCGGGTTCGATTGGGTCAAAGGGCCCGGCAAGATTTCGAACCCTCTATCGAGAAACCCTAATAATCGCCGAGTTCGGGGAGGAATAATCGAAGGTGGATGTTCGTTCGTATGGGCTTTCAATTTCCAGCTCCCGACGAAAGAGAACCACAGCATGGTTGCCTACTTCTTGGCCCGAGAGCCGTTCTCGGACCGTTCTTTGACGGGACGGTTCTTAAAAGGAGACGACGGGTTCAAGAATTCGAGGTTGAAGTTGATCGTCAACGTCGTCAAGGGGCCTTGGATCGTGACTAGAGCCATTGGTAAACGTTGAATATATTTCATCCAAACAGTTCACCTAAAAGCTTAAGCCAGTACATAGTACAATACATCATGTTTATATCTTTATATATTTTAACTTCCAATATGGGTCTGAGCTATGATACTATGTTAAATGACAAATTCACCGAAAAACAGCTCGAGCTCATTTTTATATTCATATATTTTATTTCTGACAGGCACACAAGCGACTTGCCTCATCGGGCGAGCGCTTACTTGCACGTACCGTACGGGCGAGGGTTTCTTGGAAGTCGACATAGATGTTGCATCCTCGATAGTTGCAAGAACGGTCTTTCACTTGGCTTTTGGGTACTTCAAGAATCTAACGGTCGATATAGGGTTTTTGATAGAGGCTACGGATGAGCCGGAGCTTCCCGAGCAAGTGTTGGGTGCCGTTAGATTCTCGGGGCTCGACGGTGCTTCCGCGGAGCGGGTCAAATGGGTTAACGGTTCGGCGGAGGCTCATGCCTAGTGGAGATGAAATGGTAATAAATTGGATAGCTTTATTACAAGATGTTTTGAAATAATGAGGATGCTTATTACAAGGCAATAGGCATCATCAAGTACTCTTTTATTTATAATTGTGGAAAGTGTGTGGTGGTATATTAATAAAGATGACATTTTTGGACTCGATGAAAATGTATCAACTTGAATATGAATATTCCTGGGAAAAGAAATATAAAAGAATGTATTAATTACATATGTTATGTTATCAGAAGAAGATTAAACAATTATAACAGCTCATCTGTAAGTAAAATTTGAAAAAAAAAAAAAAAAAAAACGACATATTTATCGTATGTTTACAGCGAGCTTTCACGCTCTATTCTCCCTATGTAATGAAGCCGAAAAACGAAATCACCTGCCGCATGCATATATACGTATGTATCTTATTAGCACAAGCTATATATACCTTAGTGTGTGTGTGTGTGTGTGGGTGAATAAGGTTGGTAGATGTTATTACAATGATGGAAATGTAGCTCTACGTTGGAAGGAGTGGTTTTTTTTCGTCGGATCCAACACGGTGGCTAGCCTGGAGAAAGCGAAAAGATAATCGAAGAATTAACTGTAGCTGTGATTTCTACGAATATAGTGCAGTTAAGGAACATGAAAACTATCATACATTTTCGTTGGCTCCGGCGGCCATGTTTATGAAGGACGAGTCCTTAACCCTGAGATAAGTGGAGAGTCCAAGTCAATCATGTATGAAATGGTAATGAGTGCATTTCAGCTGTAATAAAGAAAACAAGGCACCTTTGGATGGTCTGAACATCGACTCTCTTGAGCATCCCATTATGTTGATCGTCTTTGGCTTTCGATAGAGGTGAAAAGAACTTCAAGTAGAAACATGGAAAAGAGATAGGGTTCGAATAAGTTCATACTTCCCTTGCATGTGCATTGTGTAAGGACAAGGACAAGCATTCGTATATTGACATGAACCTGATGCATTGAGATGAAAACGATTGAAATCCCCAACATGAAGTTTACGGTCAGCGTATGACCGAACAACAGAGCAGATGTTATGCCCGTAAATATAGTGGCTACGGTCGACGAGTACTTCTTCAAGATTGTATCTGGGAGAATGAAACGAAAGCTTTTAGCTGAGTTGTCAACATATAAAAGGACCTTAGAGGTCAAGCTACTATGACGTCATAAAGATAATGGAATGCGTATTTGCAAGGTGTGCGTGGTGAGCCTTATATAGCGTTACTCACCGGCGTATTTGAAGAAGAAAGAGGACAGAATACCCTGTGCGGCGTTGTTACATATCAAAATCATTGTTGCTTTTGAGTGTCCTTCCAATATGTCAAAGCTGCTTGGACCTGCAATGCGTTTAGGTACATTCCTTAAGCTAAGGTTAGTGAAGGCTGCAATACGTAGCCAACAGAAAATTCTTATGCACGAATAAGCAAAAGCAATGCCAATCCATTTCAAATGGCAGATCCAAGAATAATTTCGCACTCTCAACTGATTGATACCTTTAAAAATGGCAGATCCAAGAATTCCAAGAAAGTTGAATATAGCTCCATAGCCGTACAAAAATAAGTTCTGCAGGAAAATACAGGGCAAAAATAAGGGATAGAACTGACTCCATATGTTACTGCATATTGCAGGAAATAATAAAAATAAAATTACGATACAGGAGAAACACAGTCTTCAAAATAACATCAAGTGAAATGATTATACAGAAAATAAAGTTAATAAAAAAAAATTTGTAATTTAAATTTGCTCTAGTAGATGAACGATTGTGTTATACAGCCGAGCAGGAAGCCAATAATTAATGACAAAGTTACGGCCATTATCGATGGATGTATTTCAGGACAGCCACGAGTTAGAGATGGGATCGTCGACCCTGGGGAGGTCTAATCTAATATAAATAATATTACTACGACCTATCCAAAAGGAAGGGTTGCCTATTCTCGGGTGACAAAGAAGTAGGCTGAGGAAAGAGTCCCCCTCTTTCAAAGCTCTGGATTGCATGCACTAGAAATCTCCAGTTTAATGTTTCCAACTCCAACCTAGACCGTTCGGACAAAGTATCAGCATGCCCTTATGACATATGACCGAGATCATTGGCTCATTGGGTATCAACAGTAACAACCAAATTAACAAATTCAATCCGTAAACCCTATCAGAACCCATGAAATGAAAAGTAACCTGAAGATAAATACTTGTATCATATTGGCTTTTCAGGGCGTATTCATTGAATACCGACGCCATAGAAGGAACAGTGACCTACATTGCATGCCAAATGATTAAGCCGCTCAGAGTTAGAAAGAATCAAATGCTTGCATAAGCAACCAAATTGTATCAATGCAAATGAAACACTCACAAATATAAATGTGTATATATAGGCACCAGTTGTAACTGGAAGTCCCAAAGCACTAGTACCCTCGGGCATTGACTTAAGTTGATTGATACTAATCCCGATAAGCAACAGTGCAAGAGCCTCCCACTGTAATAAAGATAAGCATCAGTATATAACATCATTCATGTAACTCCATTGGCTCATCATGAGTCGAATTCATCAACTTTGTTTGTATTTCATGCAAACACAATGAAGAAGCAACACTTTGTCAATATTTTGAGGTTATCAGTTCAATCACGGTATTTACCTGAATTATTGAAAAACGACGTTTCATGACTATCTTAAGAAGTACGGCAATGACCAAAACCTGCATCAGTTGAGAATAAGAAAGAAGTGATTGACCAGGAGCTATGCATAAAAAAAGCTCGACATTCCTGTTATATATGCCTTTTTGGGGATTGAACGCATATTCCTTAAAAAAATTGTTACCGACCAAAGTTTACGTGTTCTCTAAAGCAAAAGCAGAAAGTTGAGACAAAAATAACCACTAGAGATCATAATCTGGTAGACCATACTTGACATATGGAAACTACAGCAACCATACCGCCCAAAGTTTACGTGTTCTCTAAAGCAAAAGCAGAAAGTTGAGACAAAAATAACCACTAGAGATCATAATCTGGTAGACGATTCTTGACATATGGAAACTACAGCAACCATAAACAGCACTAGCAGCATACCTTTAGATTGCTCAACATTTTCACTGTTGCAGGGTTGAAGTATAGCTGGTTAAGAAAAGGATTAGATTAGTTCAGACGAGAAGTTACAAACTTACATTCTACAAATGAGATAAGAGGCACTAAGCAAATCTTTTTTTCTCAGAAGACAAAATTTAGTTTCAACCATGTCAAAGTATAATGCATAGTTAACAAAATGAATAATGTAGAACTCAACTATCAGGTATCACTATTCCTCCAAACAAATTAATCCCCAGGCAAGATATGCCTTAATTTCTTAGACACAAACAAGTTAAAATTCATTGTTCCTAAGGAGAAAAAAACATTTACAATTTTATATTTTTAAGGAGAAAGGAATCTAAATCGCCATAAATTTTGTGAAATGCCTATTATAGGGTACTGCAGCACAGGTCAAACTGACGATTTTTATTATCCAGAAAAAGAACACCTAAAGGGAGATGGCATCAGTATGAAATTAATACAAGAAAAACACGTTCTAGTGTATGCTCATAGGAGAAAGTAACTTTATGGTAATGAGAAATAGAATGCAAGACACTTGCATCGTATGATGATATATAACGATATCCAAGTCTAGAGCCAGTCATCAATCAGTTATATTAACGGGGTAATTTGTATATCTAGATATCGTTTAATATCCGAATACACCCGTGACAAATTTTTTCTCAAAAGCAAGTTCTCAATTTAATAGAAATCACATTATTCTACCAACGCAACATTTCTTAGCTCCCACATATCTAACCCCTTGTACCAAGACACCGGGACAGGACTATAAAAGTGATAGGAGGCAACTAAAAATCAACTGCCCCGAATAGAATAAATATGCCCAGCATAAGAAGAATAAAAAAAGAAGAATACCTGCATAATGAACTTCAGATAGTTATTAATGGCATAAAGAAGAGCAGGAACAGCAAGGAGCACATTGCTACGAGCAGCCTGCAAAGGCATGAAGTTAATCTAATCAACACTAATATAATACCCAACTAAATACCACAAGATAAAAGATTTTTTCTATTGAAGTATCCACACCAGTTACAAAATGGGAAAAAAATACAAATCATATTGGGAGATCAACATTTCATGTGTAAATCATAGATAGAGTAGCATGATGATTGTAGTAGGATGAAATGACCAGGAAGACAACAAAGGACCACAAAGAAAGGGTATGTAGGGTTGCTAGGAAAATGTTCATCATTACATGTAGCAAAATCATAAGCCCATACTAAAACATAATGCCTTTATTCAAAAAGTACACCACCCCTCAGCAACGACTCTACATCTTGATTAATCGCACATCATGCGTAAGATTCGATGTATTAACTTCTCCTTCCAATAAATGCGAAATACTTGCTTGCAATGGATATCGACATGCCTTTTTCAAGCCAGGTACTCCAAACATCAAAATTGTGTATATAATGCCGAAATCGAAATGGCAATATCAATATTTAAGCTTGAGAGAGACTGCAAAACTTGAAGCACTGAAAGTAACTAGACCTGAATAAACGTTGACATTGAGAGAAGCGGCTTCTCACCAGCTTTCTGTCGCCTAGCCTGCAGAAAGCATTGGAATTTATAGATCAAAGATATTATCTACAAAGTGCAAAAAAAAAAAAGTTACTTTAAAGAATTAAACTCTAATTTCTTTGACACAAAATATCAAAACATGCATGTTCTACTTTGATTCAGTAGTTGCTTTTGTTTTATGATTCCTATATAGTTGTTTATATCTTATTTATGTTTCAATCTTATAAAATGATTTGAGAAGGAAAAGGAACACAAAGAGATAACGAAGACACAAATCAATGATCAAAACAGAAACAATAAAACTCAACACGACTTAAAAAAATTCTATCCCTAAAACAAAGTACTGCAAATTTTCTATTAATCCAAATTAAGAGCCAAATTAAGAGTTTTATAATTTTTTATAATTTACACGAGAGATAGTACCTGGATTATAAGCATCACTACTGCAAAAATGACTTTTGCAACTTCAGTTAAAAAATTGACACTAATCGGGCTAAACTTGAAGCGTCCATCAACCTTTGACATGTAAACCAATATAGGCTGGAACACAGAAAGAATGAGCAGTCATAAAGTTAGAAATACATGATGAAGATAACGAGTTTAAGAAAATGGCGATAAATCGTGATACTGTTTCAATACTAAAAGAAAAAAAAAAGTACAATGGATATCGAATTTCAGTCTTCCGTCAATAGATATGAATTAGTAGGGAGACATGAAGTTTAAGCACAGATATAATGACCATGCCACACGAACAGCATGAAGAAAGAATCAACATGCATAATAATATATGATATAAAGTCGATGACTGAGGGTTCAAGGTTAAAGGAAAGTACGACGATGCAGTAGTATTTGAATCATAAAGACACATGGGCATGGACTGGTTGCATATTTTCTACTATACAGTTTTCTTTTACGATGCAACTTTTAGCCATGTAAAAAAACCTGGAATCTTGATCTCATGACCTATAGAATGAAGAAAATTTGAACACTAGCAGACAAGTGGTCCCAGTCCAGACACTAAATCTTTCTACCAAGGGTGTCGCGACTTTGTCCAGAATCCTTCTCAGCATATACGGAAAAAAAAAAAGATACAGATAAAGATCATCATGATGCACATGAAAAGCTTGCGTGTTCAGCACTAAGCTGGTAAGAACAAAGGACTAGAATCTAAAGCAAATACAGTGAACACATACCTGAAAGCCAACTAGGATGCAGTCGCCACCAACCAATAGGAAATTCAGAGCCCTTTGCTTGGACGAAACTTTACTCCTGTGACTATCATATGCTCGTGAAACAGACCTAGGAGAAGGAGACACTAGCTTGGAATGACAGACGCTGCACTCCATCATCCCCTTCTTCATAGAATGGTAGTCCAAAGCAACCTCCTTAGCCTTTTATTTGGTAAAGGAAAAAGAAAAAAAGAAAACCAATATCAAACAGCAAGCACAACGGAAGTATATTACCAGACGATCAATCAACCATTAATTTTCTCAACACAAAAGAATCCATCTCAGCCTTGTTGCTGTCAAGATATACAATGTCATCAAGAAAAAGAAACAATATCCCCAGCTTACAAAATGGCATTTTGCGACAGTCACCAACGTTCACGTCAGATCCAAAATCAATCAAGCTATAAACAATTGAAGTAGAAATCCAGATCAAAACCGATTCAGCATTGCGATAAGTGTTACACTCCGTGATCTACCAAAATTGGGATTGGCATGCGGCAACAACAACTAATATAATACAAAAAAGAAAATCACTCACGGAAAAAACACAAACCTTCGATGATTATCTTCGATACGACGTCGATCTGAACCGAGCAATCGAGAGTGAGCTGATGGAAACAAAATCGATCTATTATGGAGAGCCTAACCTAATCCAAGACGCCCGCTTGTATGGAGTTTCTCAACGTGGGATTTGCTGCGCCTTTTTATTTCCAATTGAGGAAAGAACTAAAAATGTTTTAATTTTGATAGTTGTGGTGTGGAGGTGGACTACCTACTTACAGCTGAAGTGGGTCCCCCAGGCACCTCCTCCAAATATTTCTGTCAATGTAATATATTTCCGTACTACGGGTCAACCCGAATCCATCTCTTCTTGATCGTAACAAATCTTATAGTGGTGAGCACGTTGAGTGGACACCTGTTGATGTGACACTGATTTGTGTCGTATCAACACATCATATCAACATCAAAGGTAATGTAGCAATGAGCGACATCTTCTAGTGTCATTATTTTTTCGACACATCTGGTGCTAATGTGTCATGTTGATGCTTCACTGACCATTGTGTCACACAATAAGTGTCACATAACACATTAAGTGACACATAAAATGTCAACATGTCACATCAACATCAGAGATGTCGATCAGTGGCACCTAGAAGGTGTCGATCAATGCAACATCACCTCTAATGTTGATGTGACATGATATATCATTGCAATATCAACAGGTGCACATGCTAGGTGCTCACGTAAGGTGAACAACATAAAATTCTTCGATATAATATTAAATATATATATCACAATTTAAATTCGCTCAAGTTAATTAAAGCTCTAATGAATTTGAAATATATTTTTTTTAAAAAAAAAAAGAATCCCTACGTCCAAAGTTCATACATTGGGCCAAGAAGAAACAAGGAAAAACACGAAGGCAGAGAAGAGACAACCTTTGCAAGCTATTCATGACAATATGCAAATCACAGCAAAGAATAGCACTAATTCAATTCAATAGGTATTATATAGAAGTTAGTAACTATGAGAACTCAGAAAAGAAACGATACACCATATCAAAGAGCCTACACACAAGTAACAAAACCGAAAAATCACAACTATAAAAGTATCCTCATTGACTCGTTTTCTGCAAAAAGAAAAAAAAGGCGAAGCATCCAAGTTTCATCGCCATTTTCACCACCGTATTTCCGAAATGGTCGAGAGAGTAGAAAGCTTTCGACCTCATCTGTAGCCGCCGCCATATGGCTGTTGTCCATAATATGGATTTCCAGGCATCGCAGAGCCAGGACGAAATCCTGATTGCTGTTGAATGTTGAACCCTTGGCCCATACCCATATTCATATCCATACCAGGACCCGCCCCACGACCCATGGGTGGGCCAACTCCATAGCCACCACCCATGCCCATGTTACCGTAGCCGATCATTGGATTAGGTGGTGCGTTGAGAGCACCCGCCCCAGCACGGCCTAAGCCCGAGCCAGAGCCCATAGCTTTGCCCATGGTAACTGTTGATGTTGGAGGGGCGGTGGTGGTGGAAGCCGTCGAGGGTGGTTTTTCCATTCTTCTCTCCTTGCGGTTTATGGCATCAAAGTCAACTCCGATATCAGCCAATGGATTTGTTTTATCTGTGCAGGAACTTTGTTACATATGTTAGGATATCGCTAATCCTATTCAAAATATTAAGTAGTACAAAATGTCAAGGCCATGTGATTGACTTACGTCCAGAGATGTTGAGATCGACTAATCCACGGCTAAGAGTGTCGGCCCACACAGATGATTTCATCTCAAACTTTTCCTTTGACGGCTGCGAAGAAGCCGGCCTGGTCGAAGCTGGGGTAGTGGTGGAGATTGTAGGCATGGAGCTGCTGCTAGGCTGTACTTGAGAAACCTGCGAGCCCATGTGCAAAGGCATGTAATTGGCCGATCCAGGCTGTGAAAGAGCGCTTTGCTGCAAAACGGGCCCACCAGACATAGGAGGAACAGCACCGAAGCTCGGTGGAGGAGGACCACCGCCAGATACTGACTGGGCGCTATAATTCCCGTAAAAGTTGAGATTTGCCTGATGATTAGGCTGAGGCATACCACCTTGAGAACTCAAAATTGGTTGAGATGCTTGAACTGCCTGAAGCGGGAAAGTCAAAGCCATGGCCTGGCTTGTATAACTGGTTTGTGGAACAGATTCTACTGATCGAAGAGGATTGGTTTGAAGAAAATGCTGGTCAGGTTGGGCTGGAAATCCTGAACCAGGCAGATTGGGTTGGGATTGGAAACTATTTCCATTAAATGGTAAGCCAAACTGCGGCGGTGGAGGCTGATTAGGTTGCAGAGCAAAGTCTCCATGGGACATGGGTTGTGGTGGAGCGTTATTATAACCAGTCTGTGGATTAATGGATGATGAAGGTGCAGATGGAGGGAGAATATCTGCTAAAATGTCAATGTCTTCGATGCCCGATGAAAGAAGAGATTCGGTGTTTGTCGGCTCAAACTCGAATGCGTTCTGAGGAGCTGCTTCAAAACTTGGCGTGGTGTCAGTGGATGCAGTGATATGTGGTTGAACTGGGGTGCTATCAACTGAGGCGATAGCTTTAAACGGACCGTCCCCGAAAGGATCATCAAAAGGCTGTAAAAAAAGGGCAGCCCAAGAGATAGATAAGCTATATACATATCGAAATAGAAAGAAATCAATTAGGAGAATGCAAAAAGTGGAGAACTTCCACAGCAAACCAATCTTCAATTCAATTAATTTATATACGATTTAGCAGGAAATAGCAGTGGCTCTCCATGACAAGATTATTTAAGATTCCATGAAATTCTAGCTGCTGATGTGGAAACAGTGGTAAACATGTTACATATTAGCACATAGTATTAAAGAACGCGCATGGGAAAATTTCAACACTATTTTCTGAATAGCTCTACATGAATACTTTGCATCAGTGAATTTCAATAATGCAGAACATGATAATATATATAGATATTTGCCAAAGTGGCTCATCTTTCATGGTCCAAAATTCCAAATCATTGGAATCATTACACGAACCATCCTTCAAATACTACACATATATATCTATTTATCATTAGTCATGAAGGCTGTGAAAATGGCAGGTGAAAAAAGGGGTACCTGATAGTTCACTGCGGATGCCAATGGTGCAGCTACAGATGAGGATCCAGAATTGCCGATTACGGAGGGATCATCTTCAGTGCTAGAGGTCACAAGAGCTAAAGCATTTGAAGAAAAAGACTCAGACAAAGATCCCAGCAGATCCATCTCAACAGCAGATGCAGCAGGAGCAAGTGATGTCGTTGGAGCAGCTATAAAATACATATATATAGCACAAGCAAGATGAGTTTACTTTACAAGAATAAAACCGTATGTATTTCACAGTGGCATTAGTATACTAATGCTAGATAATTAATAAAACTTTACCTAGAGATGCACCCCGTGGATCAAACTCGTCGAAGCCAAATTCCTCCATGTTGTCGCTATCTTGTCCTGTAGGCTGAGCTAATGATGGTGAGGGTGAGACGGGAGCAGCGGCTGGTGAACCGGGGCCCACAGGAGCAGGGGCTGCAGTTGGAGCATAACTTACAGAAGCTTCACGATCTCTATAAGTGAAAGAAAATTTGTTAACAAAAGTTCAATTTTCAAAAAGCACAAAAAAAATGTAGCAAGTTTGTGCACCTTTCACTATAAGTAGGACTGTGCCCGGCACTAATAGCCTCCTCATAGCTAGGTGGTGCACCAAGGCTTTGCTCGGAATATTTACGATCAAGCCTGTTGACCATTGAGCTGCTAATTGAGAATTGAGGAAATACTAAGGTAAAAATTGTGAAAGAAGACACCAAAAAGGTACCTTCCATCCTGGGATTGTTCATCAGCTCTGTCACCGCTTCCTCTGCGAAAAAGTAAACATGAAGAGTTAAAAAATCTCTTATAAGTCAAAAAGCTTACACTTTTAATGAATAAGGCATAATCAAAAGGCCCCTGAACAATTAGCATCATAAAATGAACGACGTGCACAAAAAAGAGTTTGCGATTTCAGATGTCAGGAACAATCAGCCTCATAAACGCGATAGTGCTTCGTCATATTTTGTTCTGTTCTAACGATGGGTTAAAAAGCAACAGTACAGGGTCTGAAGAATAAAAAATAGGACCGGATCCATGGAATAAATTACACTGAACAAGCCACAAATTGTAATTACACTGACCTAAGAAAAGGTTATCAACCACCCAGACTTTTTGTCTGAGTTCAAATATAGATGCGGTTTTTGCAACAAAGAAACCCCAAACGATTCTAAGGAAAACTTTACTAGACAGTTACCTAAAATCACATTCTTAGAACACCACCGAATCAATAATAGGGCCTTACACCATCTGACTGACTCTAATCTCCATGTTGTGAAAAGATATTCCACTTCATTTTTAAACAATTAAACCAACCTCTACAACAACGACATGAATTAGTAACTATTCCAGCAATTATACAACCAACATGAATTGATGTATATTCCAAGAACATTAAGTAAAAAAAGAATATCAAGAATTTTGACAAAGATTACTAAATAGTGATTGAAAGAAACCTGGAAGAGTGCTGCTCGTCATCTTCATTTCGACCGTATCTATCTCCATCAGCACTTCTACTCCTTGATCCATAACTATAATCACCAGTGCTTTGACTTCTTCCTCGGGATTCATCATCTTTATGCCCATCTCGGCTTGAGGGGTCCTCACCATATCTACCATACCTATCGCCTTCTCGACCATACGAGTCTCCGTACCGACCTTTATCATCGTCTCTGGAAGTCCAATCTCTCTCCCTCCCATTGTCATTGCGGTCATCTCTGTTACCATATCTAACATCATAACGATCAACATCGTACTTTTCTCCATAGCTCCCAGACCCTGGACGATACATACCACCTCCAGTGGTATTCCGATACCTAAAGCAGTGCAATCAATGCGACTTAGCTTAATAGGTGATTATGATTTTGCTAATCCTGAGGCACCGAAGACTAGAAAAGATAATGTAAATCCTTCAAATTAAAAAGTTTCAGAGTTCAATATACATATAGCACAAAGATATTGAACTAATTAAGAAAAACGAACAACAAGACTCCCTGGACTGGAGGAATTTTTGAACTCTAATCTGCAGAACCATACATGCACAATCATCTATGATGGTACCTTATTATTCTTAACGATATTTAATAACTAAATTACAATCAAGTTTAAAAAACCATATCATGAGTATTGTGGTCAATGAAGATTCAACAGTGTGCAAAATTTATCAAAACTGCAAGTCTAATTTTCCCCATATGATGGTATCTTTCAACTGCTTTGCTGTTGAAAATTGAGAAATAACACCCAAACCAATCATAGTTTCTTCCTAGACTAAAATTGTTGGAAATATAATATATAAAATTAAAAAATGATACACTCCCTTCAAGCTTAAGCTTTTAGTGGAGTGGTCATTCAACATGGTATCAGAGCTCAGGGACCAAAGATGTCTTGGGTACGAATCCTCACGACCACCCATTTAAAACAATTATACGTCTAAGGCTAGATAAGAAAGAAATCAGCCTAGACGTGAGGGGGCGTGTTGGACATATAATATATAAAATTAAAAAATGATACACTCCCTTCAAGCTTAAGCTTTTAGTGGGGTGGTGATTCGACAAAAATAATTGTCAGTAAACGACAGAAGCCTAGAGAGAGACCGGAAAATTCAAAATGTATCAAAATTAGCTTAATACTTCCGAAATATGAGAACAACTAGATTTAGAATATTGAGAGAAAATTTTGAGATTCCTATATTACTTTTAGAACTGAAACACATAAGGATCATCAAATTAAGCATTAACAAGATATCCAAAGCAGCATTAAACCATGTAGCAACCTTGCTCACGGAGCTAACTTACTTGTCTCTGTTAGTAACAGCCTTCTGACGAATTTCTTGCAGTCGTTCCTTGTCATTCACAAGAACAACAAGACTCTGAGATTTTTTTCTGATATTGTTTCCCTGATCTCTTCCATTGGAATCAATGTACTGAAAATCTGACAATGTCTACGGATACCAAATTGAACATCATAAACATAAATGATCAACATAATTCAGAGAAAAGATCAGAAGAAAATATTGAAGATATCATGAGAAGTTAACTGAAATTTGGTATCCATGTTCCCTAATATCATCAATGACACGTTCAGAACCATGAGCTACCAAGTATTCGAGAACAGTCAAAGCCTGCAAAGAGCACAAACGGAATGGTTACAAAAGCAGCTCGTTACTGCCTAGTAGCTCTGTCAAAGCACAAGAGGATTCAGAAACTTATATCTGGAGAGTTAATAAGATTAACTCAAAGAAAACTGATGTTTAAAGAATCTCCCAGTATTATTGGAGGCACTTGGGCATTCATAGGTGGTAAGGATAGCATAAAACAGTTCAATCTTTCATCAAAACGAGAAAAACAAACCTTGTAAACGTGCCGCCAATTTTTTCCAGTATCATTGATTCGCTTCCATATTACTGCCATGATCATCTGATACTCATGACTATTGAAACACAAGGGATCAGTAACTTTAGACAAAAATCATGGGATAATGTATTGATAAATAGTGATACATACTAGTTTTTTGTTGCCTGAGCAATATCAGCAAGAACTGATCCATGTGGACCCCACGCCTCATTGCTAGTTGCATCAAGAACCTACAGAGATACCCCAAAATTAACAAGAAATACGATCAAAACAACCCTAAACTCATAAAACAACCAAGCATCACTTAGTGAGAAAATAACAAAACAAACGATGGAAATGGAAAGAAAGGATCACCTTCTGCTCGATTGAAGGGACTTTCAGAACTTTCTTGTTCACCCCTCTTTTACTGAAGAAGGCAATTAATAATTGTTAACAAGAAATGCAGAGGTATTAAAAAGATATGCTATATTATATCACCGTTAAAAATTGAAACACTTGACAGAAAACAGATTGACATGACAAATGAGTTGACCACAAAAATATAAGGTAACAGATAGCTCAAATTTAGTCATCCAACCGAAAATGTATCCTCTTCTTTTTTTCAACTTTTCCAAAAACAAATACTGTGGAATTTCAAGACCCTAAGATTTAGGTTGTGAAATCAACCAAATACTAACGGTTACATTTGAAATGAAAACTTAAACTTACAGGTCTCGCACAGTTTGATCAAATGCCTTCTTCATATCAAAACTCCCCTAAGTAATGTATTGAAACTTAATTGATAAGTCACGGACAGTTTGATCAAATGCCTTCTTAATTCCCCCCCTTAGCTAACGCAATCCATTGTATGCCAAACTAGCTGCACGCCACGGTCAAATTATTGCCTGCAAAATTGAAACAGCACAAATCATTCAAACTAATCACATTCACGAATCATTTTCCAAACCAACGAAAAAAAAAAGTGCCATCTTCTCAGGAAGAACAATAACAAGCCAGTGCATCGCGCACTTAATCAATTAAATTATGTGATAGACATTAACAATCAAACAATCGATAACTGAAAATCGAAAATTCACCAAACAATAGCACCTTATTCAGATACAAGAAGCAGAAAATTGGACTGGAATTTCTAATCTTAACATACCGCGCCAGCTAATTCTCAAAGAAAATAGAAGAAATCTAAACTCATCAAGAAAAGGACGTACAATCAAGAAATCGAATGACCGACAAGATCGAGCAAACGAAAAAACCAAGAAATCTCAACATCAACACCACAGCAAGAAATCGGTACCGAAGGTGGCGCAAGTGCGAGAGATTGCCTCTTGCCACAACCAAGTAACAATGGCAGATCTCTAATCGATCTAAGGGAGAAAAAAACAAAATGCCGAACGGTAAAAGAGAAACAAAAACACAAATGCTAAAGATTCGTTGGCTGGTTGGTAATTGGTATTATAGAGCTGTCAATTTTATGTAACGGCCAATAGATAAAATAAATAATATTTTTGTGGTTTTTTTTCTAATAAAATTATTTGTTCTTCAATATTGTGGAAAATGTGAGAGATTTGCTGTTCTTGGTTGTTTTTTTAGTGGGAACTCATTTAGTTTTATTTGTAGGAGGGCTTTTTTTTTTTCATTACGAATTAATTTACAAATTTAAAAGGAGGCATTTTGTCTTCATATCGATTTATGGCTTTGGAAACTTCCATTCCAATACAGAGGCTGCTGCCCAAGATCAAGACAAAAATTTAGATTAAAGAAGACACTATAATTATAATATTATTCGAGGCTTTATATTAAAAAATATTATGAGGTAGTACAACTTATGTCTAATCTCATTGGGTTCCATGTACAATCATGCAAGAAAAATCATGGATTTTGGCTAACAACCCCATAAGAAATTAAAGCAGTTTGTATGCTAAAGTCGTACATATGATTAAATAAAGTCGCTGTTCAACGGTTCTTGAATTCATTTTTATGACTAAAGGCACGCAAGCTTAATTAGATTAACACATCACTTTATTGATAACATTGAAGCTCAAAGAGCCCAAGAAATACACATTAACAATGAAACTAATTTGAATATATAGAATCTATAGTTGATGCAAGAAGGGAAAAAAAAACAACACAATTCAGACGGCAGACCGTTATATCTTCAACTTCCCCGTGGAAACAAATAGTTCATCTTTGTTCCCTGCATATGAGACATAAGACACATAACATGTACGATGTACACCATCGGACTTGATGACGTCAGCTGTTCATAGGCGGAGAAGTCCGAGCTTTTTGATCCATGGAGGACCTTATTGAATAACCTAATTGTTTCGGAAAGTTGATAATGTTTGATTGATCTCCTCAGTCTGCCTTCTTTTATTCTGTATTTAAAAATAGAAGCTGCAGATAGAAAAAAAAAAACAATTAAATGATAGGATGGTGATTAAGAGATGTAATAGATTCGATAAGGTTGTAGTAGGTAGGTACTTACAAAGAAACTCGTTGAAGTTCGTGGGACTTAATATGGGTTGGGAGGAGGTGGAGAAGCGTAGATGTAGACTGGTGGGGGAGGTGACTTCACGGGTGGGGGTGGTGAGGTGTAAAGATACGGTGGTGGTGGTGATGGCGATGGTGGTGGTGGAGATTTGTAGATGTATGGCGGTGGTGGAGATGGTGATGGTGGTGGTGGAGACTTGTAGATGTATGGTGGTGGTGGAGATGGTGATGGTGGTGGTGGAGACTTGTAGTAGTATGGTGGTGGGGGAGATGGCGACGGTGGTGGTGGCGACTTGTACATGTAAGGCGGCGGTGGTGGAGACTTATATACGTAAGGTGGTGGAGGTGGTGAGCTGTAGACATATGGTGGTGGTGGTGGTGACTTGTACACATAAGGCGGCGGAGGTGGGGAGCTATATACATATGGAGGTGGTGGTGGGGACTTGTATACATAAGGTGGTGGTGGTGGGGGAGATTTATAAACGTAAGGTGGTGGTGGTGGGGAGCTATATACATACGGTGGTGGTGGTGGGGGAGATTTATAAACGTAAGGTGGTGGAGGTGGGGAACTGTATACATACGGCGGTGGTGGTGGTGGAGATTTATATACGTAAGGTGGTGGAGGTGGGGAACTGTATACATACGGCGATGGTGGTGGTGGAGATTTATATACGTAAGGTGGTGGAGGTGGGGAGCTGTATACATAAGGTGGTGGTGGTGGTGGAGACTTATACACGTAAGGTGGTGGAGGTGGGGAGCTGTATACATAAGGTGGTGGTGGTGGTGGAGACTTATACACGTAAGGTGGTGGAGGTGGGGAGCTGTATACATAAGGTGGTGGTGGTGGTGGAGACTTATACACGTAAGGTGGTGGAGGTGGGGAGCTGTATACATAAGGTGGTGGAGGTGGGGAGCTGTATACATAAGGTGGTGGTGGTGGTGGAGACTTATACACGTAAGGTGGTGGAGGTGGGGAGCTGTATACATAAGGTGGTGGTGGTGGTGGAGACTTATACACGTAAGGTGGTGGAGGTGGGGAGCTGTATACATAAGGTGGTGGTGGTGGTGGTGGAGACTTATACACGTAAGGTGGTGGAGGTGGGGAGCTGTATACATAAGGTGGTGGTGGTGGTGGAGACTTATACACGTAAGGTGGTGGAGGTGGGGAGCTGTATACATAAGGTGGCGGTGGTGGTGGAGACTTATACACGTAAGGTGGTGGAGGTGGGGAGCTGTATACATACGGTGGTGGAGGCGGTGGAGACTTGTACACGTAAGGTGGTGGAGGTGGGGAGCTGTATACATACGGCGGTGGAGGCGGAGGAGACTTGTAGATGTACACCGGTGGTGGAGGCGGTGGTGACTTGTACACGTAAGGTGGTGGTGGTGGGGAGCTGTATACATATGGTGGTGGAGGCGGAGGAGACTTATAAACATATACTGGTGGTGGTGGCGGTGGTGACTTGTACACGTAAGGTGGCGGAGGTGGAGAGTTGTATACATATGGTGGCGGAGGCGGAGGAGACTTGTAAACATATACCGGTGGTGGAGGCGGTGGTGACTTGTACACGTAAGGTGGTGGAGGTGGTGAGCTGTATACATATGGTGGTGGCGGTGGAGGTGACTTATACACGTACGGCGGTGGAGGTGGAGGAGATTTGTATACATATGTTGGCGGTGGAGGTGGAGGAGACTTGTAAACATAGACTGGCGATGGAGGCGGCGGAGACTTGTACACATAAGTCGGAGTCGGCGGTGGCGGCGGAGAAGTGTAATAATAAGGCGCATGCTTCGTACACTCCTCGTACGGCGTCTTCGGGGCATACGCAAACGGTTTGGCATATAGCACGACTTCGTATTCGTTCTTAGACTTCACCTTAAGAGTCGCCCCACTCTCTCCCTTGTTTAGGTCCGTCGGAATGCTGCACTTCGAGCCCTCGGGCGGCGCATGGAGATGGGCCGTGCATGCCTTTGCTCCGTACACTCCGTATTCAAATCCTTCAAGTGGAATGCTGAATTTGCCGTTGTTCTTCGTTTTGCCGTAGGCTACGATTTCTTTCTCACCCACCTTGCATGTTACCTCCACGACGGCACCTAATTATTTTTTTGAAATAATCAAATGATTAATTTAATATGTATTTGTTGAGAATCTTTTCTAGAAAAAAGACAAGCAATCATTAATTAATTTAACTTGTAGTAATTAGTATTTAATGATGGCGTAGTAGTTACCACCAAACCAATTGATTAGGTAGTAGGAGAGAAAATATGTTATTACCATATTATATAATAATAAGGCTGCTGTCCAATCACAATTCACAATTGCATTTTCTTGACCAAAAAAATCTTTTTGTCTACTTTTCTTTAATTTATTTCAACGTGAGATTGTTTATTTTCAAAAAGACAGGCTAGGCTAGGCTCCACTAAGACCAAAATCACTAAACATGAGGATAGCCATTATTAACTATTGAACACCATATTTAAATAAAAAACAAATCGGATATTGTTATATCGAAATCCTCAATATTCATGAGTAATGGCCATCATTAAGAAAAATTATAACTATGCTTACGTTGACATGCAAACTACGGAAAATACGATAGCTGCAATATTATGTAACGAAACAAATATTCATGCACTAATATAATCAGAACGGCTTAAAAAAAATTAATTAGCTACCTTATGAAAATAATAATTAAAGAGATTTTAGGTACCTTGGAGATGCTTCTTGTCATGGGACTTTTCTGGGTATGTCCAATTGTAGCACCTTTCACAGTATACTTTCCCCACTACCTTAACGACCAACGGATGGTATGGAGGGTAGTATGGGGTCGGCGGGGGTGGTGATGTGTAGTAGTATGGCGGCGGTGGTGAACTCTTTGGGGGCGGTGGAGAGGTGTAGTAGTAAGGAGGTGGTGGAGATTTCACCGGTGGGGGTGGTGATGTATAGTAGTATGGCGGAGGAGGAGACTTCTTTGGTGGTGGTGGAGAGGTGTAATAGTATGGTGGTGGTGGAGACTTCGTTGGTGGAGGTGGTGAAACGTAGTAGTATGGCGGCGGTGGTGACTTCACGGGAGGTGGTGGCGACACGTAGTAGTATGGCGGTGGTGGTGACTTAACAGGCGGTGGAGGTGATACGTAGTAGTAGGGGGGTGGCGGGGATGGAGATGGCGGTGGTGGAGACTTGTAAACATAGGGCGGTGGTGGAGATGGAGAAGGAGGTGGTGGGGACTTGTAAACATAGGGCGGCGGCGGCGATGGCGACGGAGGTGGTGGAGACTTGTAAACATATGGCGGCAGTGGAGATGGCGACGGAGGTGGTGGAGACTTGTAAACGTAAGGCGGTGGTGGCGATGGTGATGGAGGTGGTGGAGACTTGTAAACATAAGGCGGCGGGGGTGATGGAGAAGGAGGTGGTGGAGACTTGTAAATATAAGGCGGCGGCGGCGATGGAGAAGGAGGTGGTGGGGACTTGTAAACATAAGGCGGTGGTGGAGACGGCGAAGGTGGAGGTGGTGACTTGTAAACATAAGGCGGCGGCGGTGGGGATGAATAAACATAGGGCGGCGGTGGTGGCGGTGACTTGTAAACATAGGGCGGCGGCGGTGGGGACGAATAAACATAAGGCGGCGGTGGTGGCGGTGACTTGTAAACATAGGGCGGCGGCGGTGAAGAATAAACATAAGGATCTGCCGAAGCTACATTAGTTGTAGCTAAAACAGCTACAACTAACGCCACTAGCGGCATCATTGCACGGCCCCCTAAGTTGGGTCCGTGGCGGAGAAACCCCATTATCTCGCCGGAAAAAACCCACCAACTCCGGCCAACTTTTATTCAATTTCTACTCTTGACTAATGTAAATGAAGAAGACTATTATTATTTTCCTCAAGTGTATGGTTTTGGCTATGGAGTCTAAGATGTTCGAGCAAGTATATATAGAAACTTAATACAACATAAGTTGAATAGAGGCAGTCGTTAGGACAGAGCTGTCCAATAGTGACCTATTCAAGCTTTGGAGATTTGATATTTTGCATTATTATTATTAGTTCAAATCGGCTAATTACAGCTGGATGATGATATAAAACCCTAATTTTTAAATATCATCATCGAACCACTTCGATGCTGTCTATGTTATTAAAATCTGTTATTAACTACTTACTACATAACTGCTTCATAAAAGTATGCATACGATGTAATATAATACTTATTCCACTCTCCAAGCATATATTGACTTTGTTGGAAGTTATCTCCTTGAAGCTTCCAATGAACAATCAGATTTTATTTGCTCATTCTTTTTTTTTTTTTTTTATAATAATTGTTTAGGTTAACTTATTTAAAAAAAAAAATACTTTGAACTTTTTTTG
Organism: Lindernia subracemosa; assembly: GCA_028392965.1. Lineage (NCBI taxonomy): Eukaryota > Viridiplantae > Streptophyta > Magnoliopsida > Lamiales > Linderniaceae > Vandellia > Vandellia subracemosa. Next base: position 1,099,150 of record JAQPCC010000023.1, read on the forward strand.
ATTTAGTCTCATGCTTTTATTGTTCTATTTTGCTCTTTACATTGATTTTCGATTCTATACAGATTTGAATTAGCTAAAAAATAATGCGTGCACGCAATTATTATTCTTTTCATATATATAAAAAAAGCCCTCGATTTTAGCATTTATTTTACTAATTATAGTCAAATAGACATAATTTAAGCACAACCGACATATCTCCCACAAAATAAACAAATTTGCAATACAATGAGCTTTAATGATCACAAACTGAATCTAACCATAGTTTAGGTCAATTACATTTTTGCGTCATTAATAAAGTTATTTTCTCACATATAAATAAAGTTATTTTTTACTTACCCAAAATAAATAAAGAATTAGGTAATAAGAATAAAACATATGTAAATAGAGTTGACTTCAAGGGAGCTGTAATTAACTTGGTAGCAGGTATATCTTTTCCCGCATTAAATAGTTACGTGTTGCTCTCTATAAATTAATTATTTCTATCAATTTGCTATGCATAAAATTTATAATCAATTGAGTTTTCAAACTTGATAATATATATATTTATATATATGTGCATGATCGAGTCTACATAATTGGAGTCGGCTAGCGTGTTGAATAAATCCAGCTTTACGCAGGCTTTTATTACATTTATTTAAAATCACAGCACATTACGTATAATAAAATATAATATATATATATATATATATTTAAGTAAAAGGTAAAAAGTATACGATATATAGCTCATCTCATATATATATTCAAAGGGCCTTTCGTTTCTTTTCCCAGGGAACTCAATTATTACAATGAAAAGTCTCTGTAAGTGGATCGCATCACAATTCACATGCAATACATATATTATTCACATTTGATACATATACTATAGTTATATATATATATATTATAATTTATATATTGTGTGTCCATATGCATGATACATTTAAGGGCTAATCCATTTAAACGACCCGACCCGATCAGTTATGATATCATGTTATGAGTTACCATCTTAACTGTAATAATTCTCTTGTATGATTACTTCAACTGCTTAGAGAAACTAAAGACATTTAAATAGTTCGTGTCCTATTTTCTTTTTCTATTTCTTTTTTTTTATAAAAGAAATAAAAATAAAAATGAGATTAGTTGAAAATTCAAAAGTCCAGAACAGCTCATCCTCGTGCTTCGAGAATAATTCGAACAAAAGCTAATTTTATGGCAAGGATAAAGCAACAAATATGTTCGCCATGTTTATAACATTATTTATTTATTTATTATTGCCCAAATCGTATTCATTGTCTTTGATTGAATTCTTACATCGTCTTTATATCTTTTTTTTTTTCTTTTCATTATTCGAAATTATTTTGCATGGAACTTTGTCTCTACTTTCGATTTTTCTTTGTTTTGTTTCTTTGAGTCGGACAAGAGTTAGTTCGTCCTCGCTATATCGTCACAAACAAAAAAAGTAGATATATACATTATATACATATATATAACTTTTATGTTAATTAATATTTATGAAAGATCGTATAATGTAGTTACTTGTATATATGTATTGAAAATAAATTAAAATTAAAAAATTAAAGAGGTAGCTTATAACACGCCATTGACGAAGAAAATGTGAAAAAAGGTTGAGCTGCGTGTCCCAAGACTATAGGGATTAGGTGAAATATAAAGTTAGATGCATAAATATATATATATATATATATACTTATATATATGTCTGAATGATTAGAGAAATTTTAGAATATAGAGTAGTTATATTAGCCACTTCGAGTGTATGGTAATCATATCTTCTAATCAATTATAAGGGAAAATTTCTAGATGATTTCATAAATTATTTTGGTTGATGAAACCGTTAGTTCATTGACAGAGACAAATAAATGAATTAATATATATATATATATTATATAGCCACGTATGGCCATCCCAATTTGAAATAATATAGTTTGAACTATACTATTTTACAAAATTGCATATAAAATAATGTGTGTGATATTTTAGGAGTAACGAAGCGTAAATTGGAAATAAAAGAAAGTAAGTATGATGTCATTTTCAAATTGCTAAAACATTTCTAGCATCCTTTTTCATGTTTTACTTATCCACTTAGCCATATTAATTCGAGAAATTTGAATTTATGAAAGATCATGATTGATGTGCTAATTGAAATGTTGGTACATATATGTACCTTTATTATTTATTTAATGACTTTAGAAGCTGTCACATCGATTTTCTGCAGGAAAAAAAAACCATGTTGAATATATATATGTATATGAAGTATTATGTTAATTTGATTATATATGTAAATACTACAATAATAGACAAGGCTTATACATTATCCGGTAACAGAAAACGAAAGGAGATAAAATTTAAAATATATATATATAATAACAAGATAAAAGCAGCCTATAATTTGGCAGTACATTTGTGACCATTTTGTAATTGTTTTATTTGTGTTTTTTTTTTTTTTGCCATTTTCTTTATCAAATCAAATTCGGCTTATATCGTATGTTATGTCATATGCTCTATATATAGTATTCCATATTTATTTCAATATTTCTAAAATATATGTATGATTCCGAGATATGATGACATTTGTATGGACGGCTCAAATGTTACTCCCCCAAATACTACAATTTACATGCGAGAATGCACACACAAAGTACAATATTATTTAATTTTATTACGTATAATATGTACATCTCAATCACATTTAATTATATATCGAAGGATCACCGAAATAATATTCCGTAAGTAGTTACCGTTATTTCAATAAAATAATAATTAAAAAATAAAATAAAAGCGTCGGTTCGAAATGTTGACTTAGTAAATTATAATTTCAAATTTATACTGGCAAAGATGAACGTTCCACCCATGTGATTGGTCTTAATGATATTTTATGACAGGCTATAATATTAATTTAATTTAAGCATATCCACAGTTGACCAATCATGTGCAGATTCTAATTATATAAGTTTTTTTTTTTTTTGAAAAAAAAGTTATACAAGTTTTTGAAATCTAAGTTTTCGAATTCGATAATTTATTGGTTTGATCGATATAAAATCAGCGTAAAATCGATGTCTCTAGAAATGATAAAAATATTTTACAACTACTACAATTAAATTAATACTCCATCTGTTCATAAATACAAGTCGTTTAAGGTTTCTACACGTATATTAAGAAATAAAATAAAATCTCTTTTATACCCTCAACTAATCATATCTTTTAATTGATCACCCACTTAATTAACCTCTTTAGGGGTAAAATTAGAAATATACATAATAATATTTTTGAAACTAACAAAACGACTTTCTTTTTAAAACAAATTTTTTTTTTTCTAAAACGCGACATGTATTAAGGAACAGATGGAGTATAATGATTAATACATGTACCAAACCGGGATTAAATTGGATTTTTATCCGATGTAGGGTTTAACGGTCCAAAGACCAAACCGACAAACCCTAGTTTTAGGACATTCTAGTTATTATTATGTTTAGTAGACATCTGCGTAACTTATTAGTATAGTTAATTCTCTCATCAAAGTATTATTTGAATGATGCCAATTGACAAGTTTGTATCCAATTGTTTGCAAAGAATTGTCCATATATATAATATCAATTGAATAAAAGGTAAAAGAAATAATTTTGCATGGACTGATCTGCATGCATTGAGTACTTTCAAGTTTCATATAGATCATGATGAATGTGAATGTCTAATGAGATCGACATGGTTACTTATAGAAGTTGAATTTTCTTGTAAGAAAACCACCAGAAAAACCTAATCTAGCATATATTGGTTTTATGATAAGCGTTGAATTCTGATAATATATATATGAGATGTGACATAATTTGAACGTTAATGTATCAAAATATATATGAGATGTGACATAATTTGAACGTTAATGTATCAAATAACATACTCTATCCTTTTGAAAAATGAACGTGCATAGTCATGCATGACGACGAGTTAGGAAGATGTTCGAAGATTGAATTGAACATGAGAGTCTATCAAGACAACAAATCCTATGTATTACGATCTCCGCAAATAAGGGCTTAATATGTGGATATATATATATATATATATATATATATATGTGTAATATATATATCTCAAAATATTGAAAAAAACTTATAGCAAAACCATGCATGTGGAATTAACATAACAATCTTGCCCTCTCAATCAACGGAGAAGTCATACGCCCACAAGTCGCTCCCAAATCTATCTTGAATATATTAAATATATATATATGTGTGTGTATGTGTGTGTGTTTATTTATTTCAAAATATTCAATCCAATTGTAATTATCCTTCCTTTATGAGCATTGAATGTCTTATGATACAACTACCTAGTTAAGCCCATGTAGAACAATATATATTTTCTTATTTTCTGTTTCCTAACTGATAAATTGAAGTAAAGTCTCAACTTTGCAAAAACTTCTTTGAACTAATGAATCCTTGTATATAGTTTATATTGATGGATATTTGGTGCAAATTTCATACCTTTTTTCTTACCGTAATGTTTGAACTAATACAATTTTTTAAACAATACTATGATGAAAGAAAAAATTCAGATAGAGTCCCAAATAATCAGAGCCCAAATATAGTCCGTTTCTCACTCGGTTTTTAACTAATTAATGCACAAGTCATAACATTTTTTTAGCACATTATATATGAAAATTCAATCTTTTGTCAACTTTCAAGTACATTTGGACATTGGAATTGAATCAAGCCCTGTCCATAAAAAGCCAAACCATAGTATAGAAAAATAAAATTATATATCTCAAGAATTATATTACTCATACTAAACTACTCTTTACTTCCAAGAGTGGCCTGAGACTGTGCAGCCATTGCAAGTTCAAACTGCTGCAATGAAACTGAAGCTGGTAAGAACGACGATCCAACTGCTGCTTCTTCTTTAGTAGTATTATTATATGCTCTTAGAATTTCACAGTCATCTTGAGCCCTTATAGTCGTCGTCGAACCGTCCAATCCAATGTGTGTGAGGTGCTTCACATCCGTCGGAAACCCTATTTCCATTTCCTTCTCCTCTTCTTCGTCTTCTTCCTCCAGCTTCAAAGCTGCATGGACGACATCGATTATCCTTCTCAAATACACACACAAACACACACTATTGTATGTATTCGTTCTTATTGGGCTTACCGAATATCTGCGAAAAATTGTTGAAGGGCTTCATTAATTTATGCAACGCACGCGAGAGAGAAGCTCCCCATGAACGACGATGGTGTCTTTTAATACGATTCTTCTTCGTTAGTTCAACCTCGTCAACTGAAGATTAACCGAATTGAACTTATTTAAAACAGATCGTAGATCACTTCTTTTTCTTGCATATCTTGTAAATTAAACAATGACATGCGAGCTTCTTACACTACTACACAAAGAGATACGAAGTTAAGAGGCGGAAGGTCGAAAGAACAACTGAGACAGCTAACACAGATCAACCAACTTAAACAAAGAACAATCAGAAATATTCTATATGATAGACGACAATATCAAATTATGAAATATAAACTATATAGATATGGAGAAAATTTACAGCTTACTTGTAGCATTCTTCGAGCCCTCGTTAATGGCGGAGGCAAGAGCGACGCTTGATTCAGAATCACATCGCAGTGCCGATATCAAATTCAACGGAAGAAGAACGAGCCGATCTAGGCGTTTGCCGCCTCTTCCGATCATCGTGACAAAATGGTTTCGGACAATATTTCGAATTTATGACAAGACTGATTTAAAGTGTGGCATGTAGTTATATATGATATCTCTATAATATATGTCCGAGGAGAGTATTAGGTTGTCTTTGTAAATAAGGTAGAATGGAATCATTTCATCTGCAGAAAACAATAACAAAGATATATAATACAACCAATCATGCAATGGTTCGTTATGTCGTGGAGTGAGTGGTTTATTTAGAAAAAAAAAAAAGAAAAAAAAAAAGAGGAGTTGTTACAAGTTAATTAGTAAGTTAAACTGTACAACTCAACATTCTGTCGTGTAAGAGAAGGGCTCATTGCTTCAAAAATATTCTTTACATATATTTAAAGAAAAAAATAACATAGCTTGAGCCCACTAATAATCCAAATCGAACTTTGAATAATTAGTTGAATTGCTTCATATTAAATCAATTGAAATTCTCTCCACAGAAGTGGGGCCCTATTCTGTCTTTCATCGTAATGAAGTAAACATCGTACAAAGGTAGCTTCTTTGTTTGTTCTTTTTTTTTTTTTTTTCATGAGGTAGCAAACATCTTAATGGACTTAGAATGTTTTCTAACATTGAGTAGTTAAGAAGCATCCTCCTTTTGAAGTGTCGAAAGCAAAAATATACATAATCTACATATTCAAATCAAATCATATCTCAAATATAACCAATAACAAGTTAAAAATATTATCTTCTAAAACAAAAGAAAAAAAATTGAATTTAAAACCGACCCAATATGGTAATGAGGTAGCAGAGTGAGAGGAGCAAGACGATGTTGGGCTATAGAAGGGAAGAAGAGTTTTATAAAATGCATATATGCTTATAAATATAACATCAATTTATTTGAGTTTTTTTAAAAACACAAATCAATTCTATCTTAATCACTTTCTTTCTATAATGCTTATCACAGTTTTTGAATGATTAAAATCACGTATTAAATATCATTTTACAACAATCAAAACTCAAATGCACCTTCGCAAAGTCTATTATCAAGATTAGTTTTATTTATTAATACCTTTTTTTTTTGTGGGTTCTATCGATGAAAATGCTTCCAAATTATGTAATGCATTTATGAATCATTGAATATACATTTGAATTCATTCTCTTACAGAGGGTATTTTTGTCGAGTCCGCATGCATGTGCCTATGCTGTGGTTGCAGATAATGTGACAAAAAGCCAAACAGCTATAGTGAGAAATAAAGGACAAAACAAACTCCCACTATGTAATAGACAATAGTAATATATGTATCTATCTTTCACTACGTTATGTGTGGACCTCATTTAATTCTTATAATATCTTTCATTAGGTCATTTCACTAAACCATTTCTTTTTCTATTATTTCTTGAATATCAAACAATTAATTATCAAAACAAAACCGAGTGTAATAAAATACTTATGTTAGTTTGAATTCAATCTTGTACTTTATATTTGAAATTAATTCTAAGAATTCGAGTTAGTAATGGAATCTTTGTTCAATGCACTATACAACCTATTAGTGCCATGCCATGACATAGAGATGATGTGAAAAGTATGTGCCGTGGGATGGGACCAAAGTCCATCACGTTACTTTTCCAAAAATATATACATATATATCTTAAAATATTTATATATATAATATATATTTTATCTTCGTCCAATATAATTTACTTTTGCATTCCACCTCTATATCATTGTACGTTAGCAGCCCGTGACTTCCTCACAATCACCATGTGAACTCAATTGTTTTTGTCATGCATGGCCAACAAAAGTTTTTTGTACGTATACATATATATATATATATATATTATATTATATTTACAATGTTCTGTCAATCTTTGTGTCTGATGTCCCATTTGAAAGGTAATTGCTAGTACTACAAGCGTTTAACTCCCACTGTAATAGTGGTCATTGGCAGAGAAAAATCTACAGAAAGCGAAAGAACAAAGCAAAAGATTACATTATAAACGACGCAATAATGAAAAAATAAAAAATAAAAATAAATAAAAATCTAATCTTGAAATAGCAAACTCCCACATGATTTAATTTCAAGAAAATATATTCAATTAGTCAGTGTGTCTTTGTACTCTTGCTTGTTCCCACACAATCTAATCTTCTCGCCATAACTCACTAAGTGTTTTCAATCTTTCCTTCTTCCTCAGCAACCTTATGTTTGTCTGAATCTTAACCACATAATACCATAAGCACGGCCATGGAAGAAAGAACGCCATTTTCTTGCGCCGTCGTCCTGACGATGCTTTCTCTCCTTCTCTTAACTCAAAGCTCTTCTTCCCAAGAAACTCTGCAGCTAAACGACGACGTATTAGGCCTCATCGTCTTCAAGTCGAGCCTCCAAGACCCGCACCACGCCCTCGAGACGTGGAACGAAGACGACCCATCGCCGTGCTCGTGGCGGTTCGTCAAATGCAGCCCGGCGAACAGCCGCGTGTCCGAGGTTTCCCTCGAGGGGTTGTCCCTGTCTGGAAAAATAGGGAGGGGGCTTGAGAATTTGCAGTCTCTAAAGGTGCTTTCGCTCGCCATGAACAACCTGACCGGTCCAATCAGCCCCGAGCTGGCGCTGTTGCCGAACCTCGAGAGGCTCAACCTCAGCAAGAATTCTTTGTCTGGGAATGTCTTCTCCAACGTCTCTTCTTCGCTTCAGTTCCTTGACCTGTCGGAGAATTCCCTGTCCGGGCCTTTGCTCGACGGCATGTTCGAAAACTGTGCGTCGCTTCGGTTCCTCTCGTTGGCCCGTAATCGCCTGGAAGGGCCCGTTCCTAGCACGCTGTCGAAGTGCGTGGCCCTCAACCACCTCAACTTGTCGGGGAATAGTTTCTCGGGGAACCCGAGCTTCGCCGGAGGGCTGTGGTCGTTCTTGCGCCTCAGGACGTTGGACCTGTCGGAGAATTCTTTCTCGGGCTCGGTACCGCCCGGCGTGGCGATGATACACAACTTGAAGGAGCTCGTTTTGGGCGGGAATCGATTCTCGGGCCCCTTGCCCGGCGATATCGGGCTCTGTCCCCACCTGAGCAAGGTCGACCTCAGCGGCAATATGTTCACAGGGGAAGCTCCGCAGTCATTGCAGAGGCTGACTGCTCTGAGCTTCTTGAGCTTAGCGGACAATTACTTGGCCGGAGATTTTCCTCAGTGGATCGGCCAGCTGAGCAGCCTGAAGCACCTCGATCTGTCGAACAACGGGCTGACGGGCTCGCTCCCCCAATCCATCGGCGACTTGAAATCGTTGACCTTCCTCGGGATATCGAACAACAAGCTGACAGGAGAGGTCCCGGGCTCCATCGGGCTGTGTTCGGGCCTATCCATGGTTCGAATGAGAGGCAACGCCTTGAGCGGTAGCGTTCCCGACAGTCTATTCGACATGGAGTTGGACGAGCTGGATCTCTCGAGGAACGAATTCTCGGGATTCATCCCCCGAGCGAACCGTAAGCTCTTCGAGACTCTGCAAGTATTGGATCTGTCTCAGAACGGTTTCCAGGGAGATATACCATCGGAGATGGGGCTAATGAGCAAGCTCAGATACCTGAACCTTTCGTGGAACCGCTTGGAATCTCAGATCCCGCCTCAGATCGGCTACTTTCAGAACCTTACCGTGCTGGACCTTCGATACAGCGGCTTGATCGGTTCGATCCCTGGCGATGTGTGCGATTCGGGGAACTTAGCCATTCTTCAGCTCGACGGGAATATGTTGGCCGGGCCCATCCCTGAAGAGATAGGCAACTGCACATCTCTTTATCTGCTGTATGTAATGAAAACTCTCCTTCTACCTTCTGCTGTAAGTAGTGAACATTCTTTTATGATGATGAGCAACGATGTTTTCCTTTCCCAGGAGCTTATCTCACAACAACCTCAGTGGCCCAATACCAAGAACCCTTTCGTGGCTAAGCAAGCTCAAGATCTTGAAGCTTGAGGCGAATGAGCTGAGCGGAGAGATACCCCAAGAACTTGGAAAGCTCGACAGTCTCCTAATCGTAAACGTATCCCACAACAGGCTAGTGGGCCGACTGCCTTCGGAGGGTGTTTTCCAGACATTAGATGCAAGTTCAATCGAAGGGAACTTAGGGCTATGCTCACCTTTACTCAAGGGCCCGTGCAAGCTCAACGTTCCCAAGCCATTGGTCCTCGACCCATATGCATATGGGAGCGAGCAGAGCCCACGCTCGAGAGGTTCGCACCGCCGGTTCCTAAGCGTGTCGGCCATAGTGGCGATCTCCGCTGCTGCTGTGATAGCCGTTGGGGTTCTGGTGATAACTCTGCTCAATGCTTCGGCCCGTAGGAGGATCGAGTTTATCGAAAATGCTTTAGAGAGCATGTGTTCGAGCTCCTCCACGAGGTCTTCGAACTTGGCTGTGGGCAAGCTCGTCTGGCTGGGCCCAAAGCACTCTATCGATGACACTTCGCTCGGTGGGAACATTGAGTCTGCACTTGTTAAGGCTTCTGAGATAGGAGAGGGAGCGTTCGGAAAAGTCTACCGAACGGGTGGATTTGTGATCAAGAAGCTTGTGAATACTCTCCAATACCAGGAAGAGTTCGACCGAGAGGTTCGAATCCTAGCCAAGGCGAGGAACCCTAATCTGAACCCTGTAAGAGGATACTACTGGACCCCACAGCTGCAGCTTCTCATCACTGATTATGCAGCAGAAGGGAGCTTACAAACGAAGCTCCACGAGCCGTCTCCTTCTTCATTGCCCCTAACTTGGCCCGAGCGGTTCAAGATCGTGATCGGGACGGCAAAGGGTCTGGCCTACTTGCACCATTCGTTCAGACCGCCGATCGTGCACTGTGACATAAAGCCCAGCAACGTGCTCTTAGACAGTGAACTCAATGTGAAAATCTGTGACTTCGGGCTGTCGAGGCTCGTGACTAAAACCGACAAACACGTGAGTAACAGCAGGTTTCAGACAGCTCCGGGCTATGTTGCCCCCGAACTGGCCTGTCAGAGTCTGAGGGTGAATGAGAAGTGTGATGTCTACGGCTTTGGGGTTTTGATTCTTGAAATAGTCACCGGGAGGAGGCCCGTTGAGTACGGTGAGGAGAATATGGTGATACTGAGCGACCATGTTAGGGCGATGCTCGAACAAGGGAGTGTCTTGGAATGCGTCGATGTGAAGATGGGCAAGTTTCCTGAAGAGGAGGTGCTGCCTGTGCTTAAACTGGCTTTGGTCTGCACTTCGCAGATACCTTCGAGCAGGCCTTCAATGGCGGAGGTTGTTCAGATTCTGCAGGTGATTAAAACCCCTCTTCCACAGAGGCATTAGGCTCCGATCGATCTCTTTCACAGTTAACTATTGACATTTGCCATCACAATGTGTGCTTTTTCTTCTTCTTCCTTTTCTTTCCTTTTCCTACGGCCATGATGTTTGTCGATTTTCTTTCACATTCGACTTTTGTCCTCTCTCTTGTCCAAAAGACTGATGTTAGAAGAGGTACCATTGCTGTGTGATTATTGAAATGTACAACAAAATTTCTTCTGATAACGGTTTTTGAGCTGATAATGTCAAGACCTGCTGCTTTTGATCGTAGAACGTTGCTGTATAAAGAAGTGATCATAAGACAACCTTAAACTTCTCCGCATATATCATTCAAAACCAACCTTACTTCAATCAATCTCCTTACGCTTTCATATAAATTTGTCCAACATAAACTGTTATTGTCATTACAAACTCCAAGAAGACAAGGGAGGTGTGTCGGCATGCATCCATGTATAGGCCATCAAAAAACCGTATCTTTCACCCTTCACAAGATCAACCAAGCAGCTCAGTTGGTTCATCTCTTCGGGCATCAGTTGCACGGACAAAGCACCGATGTTCTCTTTAAGGTTGTCTATCTTGGTGGTTCCTGGGATAGGGCTCACATTGTCTCCTTGGTGGTGAACCCAGGCCAGAGCTAGCTGAGATGGGGTGCATCCTTTTTTGTCGGCCATTTCACAGATTTGTATATACAGCTGTTTGTACTGTTCGAGGTTCTCTTCTTGGAACCTAGGAATTATCTGCATTATATATGCGTGTATGTTCACACCATGAACACAAAAATTTTAGAACTGTGAATCTATCATTGTCAATACATTGTGAAAAAATCTGACATAGAAATTAACAAACCTTGCGAAAGTCTCCCTCGGACAAGTTCTGTATCAACTTTGGACCAGCCGAAAAGAAACCTCTTCCAAGTGGGCTGTAGGGGACAATCCCAATGCCAAGTTCTCTGAAATGTCCGAAATGCAAAAAAAAGTAGTGCGTTTACAACTGAATTGCTGGCAATTTTCAGTTAAACCCGGAAGGAAAAACTTGCATACCTGCAGGTGGGAACTAGTTCTGCCTCGAGATCTCTTGTCCACAACGACCATTCGTTCTGAACAGCCGTTATAGGATGAACTGCGTGAGCCCTTCTGATTGTGAAAACCGAAGCTTCTGAGAGCCCAATGTACTTTATCTTCCCTTCTTCAACAAGTTTTTTAAGTTCTCCCATCTTGAATATGTCAAAAGAGCCAAATACAGAGATCAAAAAAGAAAAAGAACTATATTGTATTAGATTAGATGCCAAGAACTGAGGCCTGTGAGATAAACTTGAACATGCCAAACATTATCCAACCATCATTTTTGCAGTCAGTATAGCTCATAGATTTGGTCACGGTTGGAATCATATACATCAAAGAAATGGGCATTAATCATTTTCGCCAACAAAGCAAACTCAACATTTTGAGCTATAAGCACATAATAAGCAGCAAGAATTGATGAACTCACTCACCGTGACTTCAATAGGAATACTAGTATCAATTCGATGAACATAATAGAGGTCAATACAGTCCACATCAAGGCGCTTCAAGCTCGCCTCGCACGATGCCCTCACATACGCTGGATCACCTTTTATCTCAATCGTCCCGTCCTTCCGCATTATCCCAAATTTGGTAGCTAACTGCACTTCCTCTCTATTCAGCCCTTTCAAAGCATGTAGGCAAATCACAAGAACAACACCGTAGCAGAAACATTTTCAGGGTTAGCAAGCCAATCAAAGCAGAAATAATCGATTTTAATCGTACCTTGCCGACGAGTATCTCGTTGGTGTGCGGGCCGTAAGCGTCCGAAGTGTCGAGGAAAGTGATCCCTGACTTCACAGCGTGGTGGATGAGCCCGATCATGTCTTCTTCGGGCTTGGGGGGCCCGTAGTTCGAGGACATACCCATGCAGCCAAGCCCTTGCTTCGACACCTCGAGACCCTGCCTGCCCAATTTGATCTTCGGGACTGTTGCCGCCATTCTTACTGATCCCTTCTGTTCTCTGTATCTATCGATCGATCTCTGTTGTTGAAGATGAAACAGTGAAGAGTTGAGCGTTGATTTTGCTTCAGTGAGAAGGGAAAGGGGTTTATAAAGGCGCGGAGGAGGAGAAACGATATGACGTCTGGGGTGACGTCAAATCCCAAGTCGTGACGTCACGTAGCTCTGTTGAATATTATTGTTCATTTTATAAGCTATTCTTTATTTATTTATATGCTTTCTCGAACAGCAGAGGGAAGCTCAGTTATGCTTTACAATACACTTATTACACAACACACAAAAGTATATATAGCAACAAACTATGAATAAGACAGCTGAGAGGGCACGACCGTTGATATTACTGAGGTTGCCAGGACGACAAAGGCGGCGTGTCGGCGTGAACCCATGTGTTGGACATAAAAGCGTGTCTTTCGCCCTTCACATTATTGGCCAAGCTGCTCAGTTGGTTCATCTCTTCGGGTGTTAGCTTCACGGACAAAGCGCCCATGTTCTCATTAAGGTTGGCTACCTTGGTTGTTCCCGGGATAGGGCTCACGTCGTCTCCTTGGTGGTGAACCCAAGCCAGGGCTAGTTGGGACGGGGTGCACCCTTTTTTCGAGGCCATTTCACGGAGCTGTAGATAAACCTGTTTGTTGTGTTCGAGGTTCTCTGCTTGAAACCGAGGAAATTTCTGCATCACAACATATTATGCGTTCGAGTAAACGACATAAATGGCAGCAGTGAGGCACCTCATCATTATCTACCAGATTTATCACATTGTTAAGAAATCTAACGTAATCAACGAACCTTGCGAAAGTCTCCCTCGGACAAGTCATCTATCAACTTCGGACCAGACGAGAGGAAACCTCGTCCAAGTGGACTATAAGGGACAATTCCAATACCAAGTTCTCTGAAATTCAGGAGAAACAAAGATGAGTTGTGTTACTACTGCTGATTTGTAGGCCACTTCCTAGTTAAATATAGAACGAAAATTGCAATTCTGACATATATAAACCTGCAAGTGGGCACTAGTTCTGCCTCGATGTCTCTTGACCACAAAGACCATTCGTTCTGAATAGCAGTTATAGGATGAACGGCGTGAGCCCTTCTGATCGTCGAGACGGAAGCTTCTGAGAGACCGATATACTTTATTTTCCCTTCTTCAACGAGCTTTTTTAGCTCCCCCATCTTTGATCATATGCCATGAGCAAATGAATATGAGAGAAAAGATAGAGAACAAGGGCTTGACACAAAGATGTAACCAAAGATCATTCTTAATTAAAACCAAAAAACAAAAGCTCAACTCACAGTGACTTCAATAGGAACGTTCCTGTCGATTCGATGAACGTAGTAGAGGTCGATATAGTCCACATCGAGACGCTTCAGGCTCGCCTCACATGATGCCCTCACATATTCCGGGAGACCATTTACTACTGTGTTCCCATCCTTGTACGTTATCCCAAATTTGGTAGCTAACTGCACTTTATCACGCAGGCCCCCTTTCAATGCCTGCAAATCAAGACAAGACCACGACTTTGTACACTTCATTTACACAAATTCACTCATACTATTCATATCCCACTAGATTTGATAGAGTCAATACATCGAGCACTTAGAGGACATACCGTTTAAGTTGTTGATTCAAACAAAAAAAAAGAAGAAAATCTCATTAAGCTTAAAAAAAAAAAAAACTCGTCGATTATCATCAGGTTAAACTGTTAATCATGCATACCTTCCCAAGGAGTATTTCATTGGTATGCGGACCGTACACGTCTGAAGTGTCGAGAAAAGTGACCCCTGAGTTAACAGCGTGGTGTATGAGCTCGATCATCTCTTCTTCGGGCTTAGGGGTTCCATAGCTGTGCGACATACCCATGCAACCAAGACCTTGCTTGGACACTTCAAGACCCTGCGACCCCAATTTGATCCTCGGAACCGTCGGTGCCATTACTCAGTGAGGGGAGATAATGCTCGAATAGCGATAGCAGTAGCCGAGGGAGATAATGAGTGTTGATTATGTCTCTCTTGAGTCTTGGGTGGACGTGGAGATATGAGAAGAGACATGGTGACGTCATTGCTTACATCAAATTAATCGAAATCGTATGTGCTGACCGCGCTTCTTAATTTTATTATATATATATTTTATTATTTTCTCGCATTTCATTTGTTTTAAATTCTATGAATAATTTATATACCAGAAAAAAAATATAGGCTTAAATATATTTTTAGTCCCGTATGTTTGAGGGGATAGCATTTTAAGGATACTTAAGTTAATGGCGACAATTTTAATCCTGTAAGTATCAAAATTGAAGCAATTTAGGACCATTTAAGTTAAGGGTGGCAATTTCAGTCCTATAAGTATTATAAATGAAGCAATTTTAAGATAACTAAACTTAAAAATTTAATTTCAGACCGAAATTTATACACATGACACCAAAGATGCTGACTTGAACTAAGTTTGTTTTCTCTTTCCTCCAATTAATCGTCGCACCCCATAAGTAATAAAATAAGTAAGGGCTTATTTGGAGAAAAGAGAATAAATTTTAGTCATGCAAGTATCAGAATTGAAGCAATTTTAAGAAAGTTAAACCCGAAAACATCATTTCGGCCCGAAATTTATACACGTAGAATCGAAAATGATGACTTGGACTATGAAGTGATGTTTAATTAAAGGAAAGAGAAAAAAAATTTAGTCCAAATCAACATCTTCGACGCCACATGTGTAAATTCCGAATTAAAATTAAGTTTCTAGATATAATTGTCCTTAAATTTGCTTCAATTTCAATACTTGTCGCCTGTCGGACTGAAATTGTCACCCTTAACTTAAGTGTCCCTAAATTGCTTCAATTTTGATATTTACATGACTAAAATTGTCACCCTTAACTTAAGTGTCCTTAAAACGCTACCCTTTCAAACATACAGGACTAAAAATATATTTAAGCCAAAAATATATAAGGAAAACATTAAAATAGGAAAAAAGGAAGAAAAAAAAATCCTCTGGAAGAACAGCAGCTGCTGTGTAACATTATGAGTGCTCTTCAGTTCTTCATTTAGCAGATGAAGAACTCCTTCCAAATTGAATAACAACAGGCTTGCCTTTAAACACATAGCCATTAGCTTCATTCTGCAAGAACAGTAATCCACCGTAAATATATATATATATATATATATAACGTAAAATAAGCAGCGTAGCACAGATACATACCAAAGCAGTACGAGCGAGTTCAACTGTCGGAAAAGTAACAAAAGCTTGCCCTCTCATCCTTCCCTCCTAAATACATACATATATATAAATACGAACGGTCAGGCGCTAATCTTGATGTTATAATCAAAACAAAAATAAAAATAAGCCCGCCACCTACCTGCATCAGTTTAACGCCAAGATTGGCCTTTGCAGCATCCAAGCTCTCGAAAAATGACCCTTAGACCAAAATATTAGGAAGAATGATTAATATGAGGTGGATATGCGCGTGTGAGTAGTTCTCGATGTTTTATTCAGATGATGTGACTCAGTGCGTGAGACTCACCAAATATGAAGTAGAAATCATTGACAACCACATCTTTCGCCAAGTTTTTTATGTACAAGACAGGGCTGGGATCTCCAGCTGTATAATTCTGTTAAGGGAGGAATTAAAATTCATATTATTCCGTATGAGAAAGTAAAGATTTTTCATTGTAGGCCAATGAGACACGGTGTATCATTGCACAACACCGAAAAAAAGAAGAAAAAGATGAAGCATGATGATGACCAATTAGTTATGACTTGCTGCATTAAACTCAGACATGTAAGGTCCATGTTCCAAATATAACGATATAATCCAGAACAAAGCCTTGTAATGTTGATGTATTTAAGCAAAAGGGATATTGCTATTGATCGATACCTTAAATCTAGGAAGGGATAAGATCTCCTCGGGAGGCAATCTTCCACGTTTGAGCTCCTCCGCAGTTGCATAAGGATGATCAGAAGGTTCTTTGGGGCTTATCTCTCGTGATTCCTCAACAGCGGTCTCATGCTCCTCTTTGGATTGAGTTTGCTTGGGGGCTATATTAATCTGGGAAAAATAACACAGAATATTGAAACCCTATATCATAGGACACATCTTTACATGTCTGTCAGAACTAACTAACATATCAGAAGTAGAAGGGTATGTGACACCTTTAGTACAGGATTCTTCTTTCTTATTATTGCCTTTTCTTTTGGAACCAATGTGGCTGGTTTCAGTCCAACAGCTTCGTGAGCAACACCGTGATCAACAGCAGGGCCCACAATCGCTTGTCGCTTGGCACGCTTCCTTCGAGTCTCTCCCTGTATTTCCTAATATATTGAAGCAAAGATAAGTATAAGTGACTCAAGGAAAAGGGCAAGCAAAAGCATGTCCTAATTTATGCAAAACTAATGGTTTTGATTACATATTTGTAGTACAGTACAAAGGCATGGAATAACTTACTACATACATAATATGAAACAATAGAATTTCCATGGATTCATTGGATGGTTACTTACCTCATCCGATGATTCCATTTCTGACTCGCTACTGGTTGGACATTCCACCTTAGTAGTCCCTGACGATACGTATTCAGGAACAGGCTGTATTGGTTCGGGTAGAGGTGGACTAGGCAATGCCTTGCGAAATGGAGCGGGAATATTCATTTTGTTCATCAAATGCAAAACCTGATATTTCACGAAGAATGCTTCAGAAAATCAATTTTTCACCTCTCGAAAACAGATCATGGAAAACTCAAGTTACCCCACCTGTGTATAGAATCGAGGGACCGCAATCAGAGCATTCATGATGTTGGTCAGAATGTTTCCATCAGGTGGAGGGTACGCATATCTGTGCAAGAAAAAGCGGTTCCTTCAAATACAGTAACTTACCACCAAGAAATCGTCAAAGATTGTCGGAATTTGAAACCAAGAGAAATATTGAAATATCGATAGATACTTGGAAGAAGTTTGAATTATAGGAGGGGTAGTCATACTCAAGGTGAGGTGGAAAAGGATACTCCACGCCAAGCTTTTCAGCTATTGGTTCGCTCTGGAAGTTAAAACCTTCCCAGGATTTATCCGAAGGATCTTTGGAAACAGAAGTACTTTTCTGAGTAGTGTTCCTAATTTGCTTTTCACCTTCTTGATTATGAGCGTCCCCAGCTCCTTTAGTAGCCCTCTCTACAGAGAGGACTTTGCCCAAAAACCGTAACCTGGCCCGAATTGAAGTTTTATTACAAGTTAATCGCAAGATACACCATTGCTAACATTAGTGATGTACTGATCCTCGACAGAGAAATTAAAGGCATACCCATGTAGTTGCTTCTGAGCTTGAACAGCTAAAATCACATTCTTGAAGTCGACAAATGCACAATTTTTCATCCTAAAATTCAAAACAAACTCCCCATTAACAGTGGAAAAATAGAGTTCAAACAGATAAAACGCACATGAAAGCTGGGACTGAGAAAACCTTCCATGATCGCAGGGTCGGACAGAAGAAGCGCCATAGTGAGCGAATAGGGCAATCATAGTACTGTGTGGTATCGCCTCAGGTAGATGTCGGATCAAAAGAGTCGCCGGAGACGACGATTCACCCCCCAAGTGATGATGCCCTTGCATCATTGCTTCGCGCCCTTACTGGCTGTAAGAAGAAATCCAGGAAGAACCCTACGAGTTTCCAAAAATGTCAAAAAGCTTCAATGCCCGCAACGATAGGGGTGGATCGGGTCGGGTTTTACGGGTATCGGGTTTTTCGGGTCGGGTACCCGACATGTGCGGGTTTGTATTTCGATACCCGATCCCGACCCGAAAAAAGTCGGGTACCCGATAAACCCGTCGGGTACCCGACTTGCGGGTTCGGGTTTTAACCTTTTTTTTATATACTTATTCAAAAAAAAAATTGTAATTAAAAAAAAAATTAAATTAAGTTCAACATTAACACACCAAAAAAGATAAAATAATTTCAAACACCATAAACAATAAAATGATTCAACACTATCGTTAATAAATAAATTCAACGTCATCAACAATAAAATTCGAAACTAATTTCAATCCCGAAACCTTGAAGAATACATGAAGCCCGAAAACTCAAACGGCCAAATTGACACCCAAAATCGGTCACCCATGAATTCTAACAAATTGTGGATCCAAAATTTGAATGAAATGAAAAAATCCCGAAAATGACAAAATTAGGGTTCTTCAAATCATACCTTATCGATGTGGCGTGGCCCTAGGTGATGACGAGGAATACCCACGACGAGGAGGCGGATGATGGAAGCGGAGCGGCCGGCCAATGAGAGCTGCGGTGGTGGTGTTGGGCGGTGGCTGTGACTGTGAGCAGTGTGTGAGTGTGGCTGTGGCGTGTGTGTGTAATGGGTTGTGTGGGTAATGTGTTGTGTGTATTTGTGTGTTTGGGCTTATGTTTGGGCTTATGTTTGGGCTACAATTTATTTTTATTTAATGAAACCTAATGGGCTGGACTGGAGTGGGCTATTATTTTTAATAGAAAATCGGGTACCCGATCGGATTTTTCGGGCTACCCGAAACCCGACCTGATAAATACAATCGACCTGATACCCGATTTCAAAGAGAATTTTCACCAACCCGATCGGGTCGTGTCGGGTACCCGAAACCCGACCCTGATGCCCACCCCTACGCAACGATGAATTACATACGAACACAGCACAGCTTTGAGCTTTCCTTTAAATTGCGAAGCTTGGAATTAGAAAGGCGCTCTTACACCAATGGGCTCAGCCCAATAATAAAAACAAACAAACTTGCAACAATAATATATTTAATATAATAAAAACGAAATAAATAGTAATATTATACACTAAAGAACTTTTTTTTTATTATTATTTCTTTTTTAGTCCCAGTATATTTGAGAAGTGACAAGATGAAAAGTTAGGACAATAAATTGTGAAATTGAAGTAATTTGAGGATATTTATAGACAATTAATGACATAATTTTGAAACTCTCTATTTTCACTTCAATTTTATAACTTATTATCCCTGATGTTTCGCTTGAACCAATTTAGTCCTTGATGTTGTCGATTTTGAACCAATTTGGGCATTCTGTCATGATTAATGTCAATTTTAGCGAGCATTTCGCACGTATCCCACACTAAATCGTTGTCTGGATCGAAATGTTGAAATATTTGCAGGATGCGTGGGCTCGTAATGTTTCTACTATCATTGAAGCTCGATGAAGCAGACGATCTAGAGCTCATGTTCGAGTTTTGGAGGAGATTTTCGTTACCATTTCAATTTTATTTATCCAGACATGATTTATTGTGAGGCACGCATGAGATTTCCGTTAAAATTGACGTTTATCATGACAGAAGGATCAAATTTGCCCAAAATCAACAACATCGGGGACTAAATTAGTTCAGACGAAACATCGGGAACTAAATCGATCCACGTGATAAACATTGAGAGAATCATTTTGACTTTTGAGTTTTATCCCGTCCTCAAATTATTTTAATTTTAAAACTTATTATTTTAATATTTTAATCTTTAATTTAAAAGTTCACCAATTAAGCCTCTTTTTTTTTTTTTTTTGCATTTATCGATATGATAAAATATTTTTAGTTTTCAAGTAGTTTATAATACTTTAATTTTTTTCTATGATATCTTTCTCATAAGTAATGAGGAAGAGAATCTGTCTATACAAATTGAACTAAAATGATATGAAAAGAAAACGGAAAAAGGGTGGCAAAATAAAATAATGCACCGTTATCAATGATATGGCCCCACACACCCATTTATCACGCGCTGCTGTCGACTCACGCGCTGCTGTCCTAAGACTTAAAGCCCTTCCCCTCTCATTTATTTACTACTGCTGTGCTAACTGCCAACACATGCCAGCCCTCATCATCATCATCACATTTCACAAACACCTTTCTCAGTTATCACTCGCTACAGAGATAAGAGGGTTTCCGAAAATGGGTTCATCATCGGAAGACGAAGGCGGCGAGGAATACCTGTTCAAGATCGTGATCATCGGCGACTCGGCGGTGGGGAAATCGAACTTGCTCTCTCGGTACGCGAGGAACGAGTTCAATTTGCATTCGAAGGCGACGATCGGGGTTGAATTTCAGACGCAGACGCTGGAAATCGAGGGGAAGGAGGTGAAAGCTCAGATTTGGGACACGGCGGGTCAGGAGCGGTTTCGGGCGGTGACGTCGGCGTACTACCGTGGGGCTTTTGGGGCGTTGGTTGTGTACGATATTTCGAGGAGGTCGACCTTCGACAGTGTGTCGAGATGGCTTGATGAGCTCAAGAGTATGTCTTCTATGTCGTCTCAATTATCACTTTCCATCTTTTTTTGTGTGCGTCTTTGTGTTGCCTTTTTTCATTTTGAAGCTTTTGTGCTTTTTTGTGGGTATGGACCTCTTTTGACTTGAACTGACCGATCTACTGGGTAAAGGGTGCTGAAATTTTCTAGAAATAGGCTACGATCACATGTAGATGTTCATTATTTCATTGAATCTGAACACAGTTCTGTGATGTTCTAATCAAGGTAACATTTGTTTAAGGTGAATTGAATTTGAGGAAATTGTTGTTGCACTTGATTGATTGGTCTTTCCTCTTACAGTGTTATCTGATTGACTCAGCATCTTTAGATTGTATCAGCTCTGCTGTTACCTTGTTGTAGACATTAGAGACCTATTTTCGGGATTCGAATGGTCCTTTATTCGACGGGATTGAGGAACGGACTAAAGTTGGGGGGAAGTCATTACATTGCTACTGCGATTTGATTCACCGTTGACTAAATTTGATTTTTTTTCTAACTTTGACGACTTGCTTTGGCCCATATACTATATCTATCGATTCGTATAGTCTATACTTTTATGTTTACAAACTCTATCGAGTGTTGATTCGTTGATAGATGGATTGATTACAAGTTCTATAATTTCTATAAATAGCTGAAGATGGTAACAGATTCATGACTTGACGGGCATTTTATGTTTAACTTTTTAAAGTTGCTGCCCAAGAAATTCACATATCTTGTCTTAACCTCAAAAAATTCCCAGAGTATGCAATTCTTTACTCTGATGCTCGTTCCTCTCATTCGTATCATTTATGCCATATCAATATGCTTAGAGCTACATATTTCGAATGATTTTTATCACCTATATATATATATATATATATTGACACCAATGTAGTAGTCACTTGTTTAATGTTCTCTGCGCCATAGCTGTTCTAAGACAGCTGCTCACATTTTTTGTTTCTGACCATTTCTTGATGTTATTCCCTTTCTTGATTGTTTACGATGTAGCTCACTCTGATACAACTGTTGCGAAGATGCTCGTCGGGAACAAATGCGATTTAGACAACATTAGGGATGTAAGCATCGAGGAAGGTAAGAGCCTCGCGGAATCCGAAGGCTTGTTCTTCATGGAAACTTCTGCACTTGATTCGAAAAACGTCAATAAGGCCTTCGAAATCGTTATCCGCGAGATTTATAACAATGTGAGCAGGAAAGTGTTGAACTCAGATTCGTACAAGGCCGAGCTGTCGGTGAACAGAGTTTCCCTCGTCGGCGATGCTGCCGATGGATCGAAGAAGAGCCGAGGGACCTTCTCTTGCTGTTCCGGCTGAATGACGTGCGGCTGGTCTTCTTATTCATATAAGTTTTCTATTTCTTTTTAATCATTTTTACTTAAAATTTAATCATTAAGATATGTGAGCGTTTTTATGAGATAGCAAAAGCACATGCATTTTAAATTATTATTTTTTCTTTTATGTTACAATGGTCGTATTAGACTATTAATTTATATTATTTAATCTTGGTGTTATTGGTGAGAGGATATTTTCATCCAATGTCACTATAGTCCCTAAAATCCGACTAAGTGCAGTTTGAAGCGAATCTGAACGCCAATGTTGGCGATGAGACGATGCCAGCGGGACAAATCTTCCCTTGCTATGTGTTTGTCCTAGGTTCACAGTTTACAATAATAACAATTTGAATTCATACATCCACTTGGAGCGGGTTTTGGTGTTTCGGCGGAACCATAGCAAACTGTCCTTTAGTTTTTTTTGTTTGGGTCTGTGAGGAGGTATTTTCACTTTAGGGTCCGTTTGGTTATGAGCACAAGATAAAGCCCAAGATAAAAAATTTATCCAACAATTCAAGATAATTTATTTTAGCTTTTTAATTCAGTTTACTTGTAACGGGCCTTTGGTTTAAAAACGGGCTGAAATATTAAATCCGGACTGAAATTACTAAACCAAACACAATATTAAATCTGATTATTTATATTATATGGGCTTTTCTGGGCTTTTCATCAAATCAAACACAGCCTTAGTTTCCTAAATTTGACTAAGTTCAGTCTAAACTGAATCTAAACCTCAATGTTGGTTATGGAACAACGAAATCTGTGTATTCCTTTCACACAGTTTACAATAATTTGAATTCATAAATCCATTGGAGATGTGGTGAACTTGGGAAGTTGTCATATGTTTATTATTGAAAATTAAATAAAAATATTCCACTTAGTTCTAAGTGGTTCGAGCAACAACCAACTTCTAGAAGGAAAATCATCATGTTATGGATTTTATCCATTCCTCAACAAAATCCACAAGAAAGCTTTTCGTGCCACCAACAAAAAAGACACCAAGAAAGAAAGGAAATCAATATTAATAATTGTAAAAGAAAAAATATATAGAAAAATCAATGATGGTCATCATCACAAGAATCTATCAAAAGACAACAAATAACACTTATTACAAAGAACAAATCTTCTAGAAGCAGCAGAGCTGTTCATTCATCCATTATTTTCATGGCGGAAAGAAGCATCACAAAGAAGACGATCCCCCATATCATTCTCAACAATGATTATGCTTTAAGACATTCATCAAAGAAAAAGATCCATAGAGAACTTAAAATGAAAGGTTAACATTATGCATAGCTAATGACTTCACTTCACTCGGCAGACCTCCACTGCCTCGCCATTTCGAACCCATTCCTACCGTAGTTATAGTCCTTGATCGTCTCCTCGAGCTGAGCCTGCGTGTTCATCACGAACGGACCGTACTGAGCCACCGGCTCGTCCAACGGCTGACCGCCGACCAGTATAAACCTCAGCGTCCCCGACGACTCGTTCCACACGCTCAAGCCCTCTCCCCCGCCCCCCAGGACCAAGATGTGGTGGGCCCCCGCCGGGGTAGAATCCTTATTCCCGAAAATGCCCTCGCCCTCTACGACGTAGACGAACGCATTCCAAGATCCCGGGATCCTCTGGTGGAACTGCGAGCCCGGCCGGACGGTGAAGTCCAAGAACATCGTCGGGGTCCTCGTGTAGACCGGCGATCGAATCCCCATCGATTCTCCGGCGATGACTTTGACCTCCACTCCGTCGGCCTCCGCCTTGGGGATGTCGTGGCTCAGCAGCTCTTGGTAGTTGGGCTCGATCCTAAAACGTTTTGGGACAGAAACGTAACGTAAGAACAAAGGATTGATCTTGCTGACAAAATAGCCGCAGATGTTAGAGTTGGGCTAAAATAATAACTAACATTTTGTCCTTCGACGAGAGGTTAATCCACAGCTGCAGGCCGACGTTCGGGCCTCGCCCCGCCGGCATCTCCGAGTGGACGATACCTCGACCAGCCGTCATCCACTGCAGACAAGTGTTTCATTACAGAAGCGTCTTCTTCATCGCTGGTCTTAGTCTATGTTTATGTAAAGTGATATATTCATACCTGCAAATCTCCAGCTTTAATGGTGCCCTTGTGACCGTTGAAGTCTTGATGAGTTACACCGCCCTGCAAAACATATGTAACCGTCTCGAATCCTGGAAGAAAGAAGAAGGGTTAGATCATTGCATATCGTATTATATCGTTCGATGAGAAGCTTCGATCGATCGGAAAGATTGTGTACCTCGGTGGGGATGATCGGGGAATCCAGCCGGAGGTGATACTGCAAGTTTTATTACAAGGTTAGTTGAAATAATGAATCTGATTGTTTGAAGCATAATATACTACATATTTACCAGAAAATTCATCAAGCATGAGGAAAGGATCCAAGTTCTTCAACTCAGGCCTGCAAAGTGTTCAAACAACAAAATCACAACCCTTCAATAGAATATCCCAATAAAAGAAAAAACCCATGAAAAAAAAGCCAAAAAAAAAAAAAGGATTATCCCTCTGAGATGCATATTAATCCAAGGAGGAGGAGGAGGAGAAGAATCAATGGTGAAAAAAGGTCAGACCGTTGACCAAAAACACATAATCCAAACATGGGTTTGATTCTCTTACACAGTACCCAAAAGAAAGAACGGTCGATTGTAGTGATAATACCTGCCAATGCTTCTTCTAACGATTGCGCCTTCGCCTTCACTCTGCGATTTCGCCATCAGCTTCTTCACGACTAACCTCGGCTGATCCATGGCAGAAACAATCGAACACAAGTTGGTAGCTTTTTCTCTACTGATGATAAAGCGTTTTGCTCTGTGTTGCCTGAGATTCAAGAATGCTCTATTTATAGAAGAGATCATATAAAGAATCAAAGCAACAGATCTTTCTTATTACAAAAATGTGGTCAAGCTTGTCTTTGTATAGAATCTGGAAAGTTAGCGTCGTCTGCGCGTATATATATAGCAGGTGGGAGGATTAGAAAAGAAATTAAGAAAAAAAAAAGATACATATTAAATGCAATGGTTGACTTTGAAGGCTGCAGATATTGAAGGAAGTGGGCTACTAATGTGGACCTATTAGATGATGGGATGGTGTAATGCTTATGCTATGGTGATGTAAGGTTTTAAAAATATTTTATATTTGCAATAAAAGTGCAAAATTAAAATACGAGGACGAAATTTGAATGAAGTAAAAGTTGATGGGTAGATTGTGTTATTATCCTAACCAACCGTCTCTTTTTCTCTTCTCTTGGACGTGTGTACCCATTTCAACGGTGCAAAATCTCAGACTTGAATTACTTCATTACTTCAGCTAATCGTATGCCCCAAACCCCATAGGTGATGATCGACGGTGTATGATCTCAAGCATTGCAGTAAACTGTAGTCTCATCAGCTCGTTAATTGTCTGGAAAATCTGATTATAGGGTACATATGTCTCTTCCGAGGAATAAATTGTATTTGGGGTTTGTAACCTTAATTCATTTGGGGATTTTGTTGCCTTCCCTCTCACCGATTGCGGAGGCTAGTGGAGAGTTAGCTAACGCCTGCAGAGATGACTTCCCGTTGGTATGATGGGACCATTTTTTTTAATATTGTAGCTTAAGATCTGGTTTATCTTTTTTTTTTCTTGATGTACTTGCCTGAACTGAATTATTTCGTTCTTAAATAAGTAAGGTTGAAAACGTTTGAATGATCAGGTTAGTCTGTTTGCGTTGATGATTGGACAAGGAGATATGAGTTGCATGTGCTTAGTTTAATATGTTTTCTTGGTTAACTTGTGAGTAGTCAGTTTTAGTCGTGATAATATGAAGGTTATGAGCCATTTGTGATATGTTTACAGGAATCAAATATTGATTGATGAACTGGCTGGCCTGATTTGTTGTTCTCAATTAGTTGATCACGATAAGCAAATGCATTGTATCCATTTGTTGATTGATTGTAAATATGATAATTGTTCTTACCAAAGTGTATTTTTGGCAATGCTTCCCAAGCCACGAAAGTTAGGGAATCCACATTTGTTTATATAGTCAAGTCACTGTTTGATTTGTATCTTTTTTCTTTTCCAGGTCAAAGTTAAGTGGTGGGTTGATGGTATTGAAGAGAAGGCAATGAGTGGATTAGGTGCAGGCTTTGGCACTAAATTGCCTGCTCATCCTGAGAAAGGCCAGAAATTTTCCGCTACTTTTTCAAATCCCATGAATGGCTGTTCAGCCTCTTCATCTAAGGTATTTTTCAGCCGGGTCTCTTGTTATAGTTATTTTTGTTGTGTTGTTCACACCATCAGTTTACTCTATATATGTCCTTGGTTACCAGGGATTTGATTGGTGATACGTAGTCTATATCTTAATTATTAGCAAGGTTGACTGCTTATAAGAGGTGCCGTGAAGGCGTGGACTAAATCACAGTCCTTAATCGTAAGAAGTGTGAAGCAATATCTCTTCCTTTGCATGTCACATCTAAGTGCATAAAAAATACACAAACAATTTACACCGCCTATAAACCAAAGAAAAGAGGAAAAAAAGAAAACAAATGCCATGTGAGTTTTGAATTATTATCTTCACTTGGTGAATGATTTCTTTCAAAATATTAAATTAATTCTCTTCTTATACAATATTAAAAAATAAAAATTAGCAATGTTTACACTGCACCTTGTTTCGGTGAGGCATGTGCCTCCTCGCCATTAATTGCCCCCTCAAATGACTGTGTTCTATCCCCTTCTAGATATTAGGCTCTATAGCATTGGTTCAACGTGGTGATTGTGAATTTACTAAGAAAGCCGAAATTGCACAAGCTGGAGGAGCAGTAGGATTGATTGTAGTTAATGACGATGAAGGTAACTCTCTTGTAGCATTTTTTATAAAACTCCATTATGCTTGCTAGCATATTCTAATTCCTATACCTATCTTTGATATAATTCACCTGAACTTTTCTTAATTGTTGCCTCATCTGTTGCACTTTTTGCAGGCCTTGTTGATATGAGTTGTGCTAATAATACTAGTTTGAACATTACAATTCCCATTGTTACCATTTCAAAATCAGGAGGAGATGAGCTGAAAAAATCAATGGTTGGAAGGGCAAAAGGTAAGTATAGTTTAGTTAATGTAATCTTACGTAAAAAGTTTGGGGGATGAAATAACCCGATATTTGAAAAGCTAGTCTCATGATACGAAGGGTTTGTTATGGCCCATGAGGTCTGAGAAGCCTAATGGTCGATCAATAGTATTGTTGTGTTGGTATGTGTAGAATTTAAATAAAACTTAGTACTTGATGGTATGTGTAGAATTTAAATAAAACTTGGTACTTGATGGCTCTAGATAGCCATTTTATCACTACTTGAATTCAATTCTGTGTTTTTTTTTATTTGAAGTCGTAACTGAAAGGTCATTCTAATCATCCAGAAAGCTACGATAATTTGTATTGTGAAGATTTTATGTCCATGTATTGTGAAAATATTCTTCTCACTGTTGAGTTAGGACAAGTATCAAAGGCCACGTTGTGAAGTTTATAAAATGCTATCACCCATCAATGTACTCAATAGAAAAGATATTTGTATATATTTATAATTGTAAACATGAAACCGATATGTCTGTTTTTCCATACGTAGAACTTTTTCCTAGTAACTGACTTTTGTTAAGATTTTCATTTCCATCTAGTCTCTATATTCTAATTTGCATTATCAAGAACCCGTGATGCTACTTATTTGTATGTTTTATCGCAGTGGAGCTTCTTTTATATTCCCCACCTCGTCCAATAATAGATTATTCAGTAATATTCTTGTGGCTGATGGCGGTTGGAACTATAGTTTCTGCATCCCTTTGGTCAGAACTCACTGGATCGGAAGAAAGTGATGAGCCCTATAATGTGTTATCACTGAAGGTTCACTGTCGGAACTACTCCTTTTATGTTTTATACAATGCCCATCCATAATACGGGAATCTATGCAAATAGCTGTTAATCTAGATCAGTAGCTTGTTATGGTGATTTGCCAATAAGAATCTCCACCTTGATAGATGATTTATGAGGTCCTTAGTTGGAGATTTATTTTTTATCTTTTCCTTCTATGAATGCTGATTCAACTTCCATTTTCCATTTCAGGAATCTGATGATGCAGCAGCCAAAGATGAAGAAAACAAGGAAATAATCCACATTAGCACAAAAAGTGCTGTAGTCTTTGTTATAACTGCATCAACTTTTTTAGTGCTCCTCTACTTCTTTATGTCATCATGGTTTGTTTGGCTGCTAATTGTACTCTTCTGCATTGGAGGTATCGAGGTAAACATTTGTCACTATTGTTATTCAATATCTAGAATCCGTAATTATTATTATCTCGATGAAAAATATGGTTTTATAGTGGGGGGGGGGGGTCATATGTAAATGTAATAAATTTATATGGGCTGATCAATTTATTATACATTCACTGTTAAACTAAGAAGCAATTTTTAGCGCAGTTTGCCCCTTAACCTCAGTAGTAGCTGCACTCCTTTGCGGAACTTATATTCTATTGGTCCCTTATACATTCACTGTTACAATATTTGCCCCATGTGGTTAATCTCGAAAAGTTATCGTTTGGAACTGATTAGAACTGCTTTTCTTCCTTTTCTTTTTCTTTCAGTTCTTATGTAAAGTTTAAGGATATATGATATTTCGTTCCAAACATTATTAATCTACTCTTCTCACCTCTAATTTCTGTTGGCTCTCAGGGAATGCATAATTGCATTGTTTCGCTGATAGCTGGGTATGCTTTTTCTATAATTTTCAGATAAAAAAACATATTTCTAATTGAGATAACAAATAATTATTATTGTGGCAGAAGATGGAAAGGATGTGGACAGAGGACACTGAACCTGCCTCTTCTTGGGGAGATCTCTGTTCTTTCGTTGGTGGTCTTCATCGGCTGCCTTGTTTTTGCCATTATTTGGGCTGCCGATCGGAAAGCATCTTACTCATGGATTGGACAAGATATTCTTGTGAGGATCCACTGCTTACAGTTGTCCATTGTTCCGTGAATCAAAAAGACCTGACCTGCTTCTAATTTGAATCTGTTATTCGCGTTCCCCCCACTACACACACACACACACAAATTGCATGTGTTCTTCCTTTAAATTCATGACGGCAAAAGGATTTTATTTATTTATTTGTTTTTAAATTCAAGACGATGTTAGGTATCCACTCATTAATGGAGGTAAACAAATTCTGAACAGATGCTGAAATCGTGAAAAAGGCTTAGATGAAGTATAAGACATTTAGCATTGGTGCTTGAGTGGCATTTATTCGCTATTTATCGCATGTATTTAATGATTTACATCCACATGGTTTTGGGAACATCCATCTGTTGATAATCATGTTTCTGCAGTGTTTTGCTTATTGGGATTTCAATCTTTCGTTTTTTCCCTAAATATAGCATCTTCAGTAGTATGTCTAGTAGGACAACTAAGGGCGGTAGGAATTTGTCGATCTGTAACATTTTCATAATTTAGCCTTACATTTCTTCAAAATGTATAGGGCATCTGTATGATGATAACAGTCTTGCAATTGGCGCGGTTGCCAAACATAAAGGTTTGTGGATATTTTTTTGATTCATTACAATTTTCATTTTCTCACTTTATTCAAACTATTCAATATCTTTTTCCATTAGGTTGCCACGGTGCTTCTGTGTTGTGCCTTCGTCTACGACATCTTTTGGGTTTTCCTATCTCCACTTATATTCCATGACAGCGTCATGATTGCGGTAATTTACTTACACAATTTATTTATCAAACTTTTGTTTGTTGTTGCCCATGCCTGTCGTGTTCTCTTTTTCGATATGAAATGAAATGATACAATGTACAATGAAATGAATATGTGCTATGGGTACTACTTGTTTCATCCTCTATTCTGAATGCTTTTCAGTTCATGTTTCCCCTTCTCAAAGAATACGAGCATTAAACGATTTATTTTCCCAGTGTTACTTTTTGTGACATATTTGTTTAGCAGCAGATACTTCTGTTCTTTGAATTTGAAGTTGAAACAGCATCCGTGGATTGAATCTCTTGTTGTTGTTCTTGGTAAAGTTGACTAATATGTTCTAAACTCAATTAGTTCGTGGTAGTTTTTTTTTTTTTTTTTTTTTTTTGGATTTCTTATTAGATTGTTTTCCATCAAAATCTCGTTTCCCTCCTTGTCAATATTTAGGTAGCCGAAGGTGATAAATCCAGTGGCGAATCAATCCCCATGCTCCTTAGAATTCCGCGACTCGCAGATCCGTATGATGGTTATAACATGATTGGCTTTGGGGATATTCTATTCCCTGGTTTGCTAGTTTCATTTTCTCATAGGTACTTACACGGACCAAACTTTTTATTCGCAGTAGGATGTTTCGTATGCAACCTCCTTTTTCTAGTTGCGTAACTAATCGCACCAACATGTAGTCAAATCTTTGTTTCGTTTGGTTATTTCACGTTGCAAACATCTCACCCGCTATGAACATTTCAGGTTTGACAAGGCAAAAAAGAAGAGGATGCTCAATGGATACTTCGTATGGCTAACAGTCGGCTATGGAGTTGGTGAGTGCTTGCTTATGTACCACTATTGGTTATAACCGAACATTGTAAGAACGAAGTCCAATTCAACATAATAAATCAACGACAGCACTAATCTGCTCGTCGCAAAAGATAGCGGTCTCGTGATATTAACTGCATTTTAGGACGCAATCATAATGTAGACTAAACTCTCGATCTTTACCGCAGGCTTATTGTTCACTTACCTGGGCTTGTATCTGATGAACGGACATGGCCAACCTGCTCTCCTCTACCTAGTCCCCTGTACTTTAGGTTCGGGCGCCTTTTTTTGTTTTTCCAATTTGTCAATATATTACCTACTTCCATGTTGTTTTCGATTACATTAATACAATAATTGTCATAAACTATGTTTCTACGACGAACTGCAGGAACTTGTGTTGTGTTGGGTTCGATTCGCGGGGAACTGAAGCAGTTGTGGAACTACGGCACTGATATAATAAGCGAATCCGCCACTGCTCCCGGAGAAGCCTAATGAACGTTCGTGCGTCCTCGTTGATTGTCGTATGAGTTCAAATCCCTTAAAGCTGCTACGTAACGTAAACTTGTTTTCTTTTCTTTTTTATGTACCTCTGAACTAATATCATATGAATATTGATATAAATATCTGCTGAACTGAATGTTATTACACTTAATACACAACACATATGTATGTCTTTATTGCAACTAGGCTTGTCTGTCGACGAGGTGGGTCCGGGGTGGGGGGTCTAATTCCCGTCCCCGACCCACATTTTCAGGGAATCCCCGTCCCCGTCCCCGCCAAGCAGATGGGGACAAAACTGCCCCCGACCCCAACCCCGCGGTGCAGACTGTTGCTTCTCTGACAAGCGGGAAACGGGGCGGAGAAACGATCACCCGGCGGGGAGCGGGTAGTCCAGCCCCATCGACAACCCTAATTGTAACCTTTTTATTATATATATTTATATATATAATTCAATTTCTAATATTTTTTAGCTATAAAAATTTTGGGATGAGAAATGAGAAGGAAAATGGAATGGAATGTTGACTCCTGATGAAACAATATGAACTATTTACTTATTTTGTATTTGTGTAGTATTTACTGTTTTACTACACTAATATTGGTCAAAATACATAGTACATGGACATACGACCACTGAACTTTTTAAGGTATATATAATAGGTAATGATGGTAATACTAAACTAAACTCACATGGTAAAAAATAAAATAAAAAATAAAAGATTCTTTTTTTCTTTCTGGATTATTTATATATTACCGTTGGTAAACGACCATTCACTAAACCCTAATCATTTAAGTAGTTTGCTGATGCAACAGATCACACCAGCAACAAAACACCCACACGCACACACACCAAAGCTGAAGGAAGATTCTTCGCTGCTCAAGGGAGTTGTTTCGTCTTCTCTTTCTATCTAAACACTAGAGAGAGGAGACGCCGGCGAGGAGTATCTGTTTTGGTTTGATTGATCATCGTGTTCTGTTTTTGTTTTTTTTTTTTGTTTTTGCGCGAGAAAGGGGGAATCTGAATGGATCTTCAGAGCTTGGCGGTGATATTGCAAGGTGCTTTGAGCCCCAATCCGAGTGAGCGTAAAGCAGCTGAAGAGAGTCTCAATCAGGTGTTTTACTATTTTATTTGTGGAATTCAAGATTGGGATTAACTGTTATTGGTTTTTTTTTTTTATGTTTATCAGTAGTGGTGGAGTTGGAGATGTTGGATTGGTTTGTGGTCGAACTTTTGTGACATGAGTAATTGATCTTGGTGTTTGTTGGTCTTTTTCTTGCAGTTTCAGTATGCGCCGCAGCATTTGGTGAGGCTTTTGCAGATAATCGTTGACGGAAACTGTGATTTGGCCGTCAGACAAGTCGCCAGCATTTCGTTCAAGAATTTTATTGCGAAGAATTGGGACCCGCATGATCCTTGTAAGATATGCCACTTATGGTTAAGAGCTATTTTTAGTTTGCTCTAATGGTTGAGTCTTATTTTGCACCGAAGAATAATTGATGGCCCTTTTCTTGAATGGTATTTTGATGTTTAAGTAACATGGGAAATGTTTATAAGTCTTTATTTCAGTTATTGTGGAGGTTTGGTATAACATTGACTTCCATATACATTTTTTGTAGATATTCGTATTGTTCCTTTTTTCCTTCTGTGAATATGATCTTCATACGGTTACGGTTTTAGGGATGTCTATTCCTCAGAGCTATGCCAAAATTTTTCATGGTGGTGTTTATAGACTACCCTAGCAGAAGTTTTGATATCACATATTGAGAACTGGTTTGATAACATTCTTGTTGTTCTTATTTCTTTTAAAAAACGTCTAATTCTTATGTAAGCATAGGAAGATTGGAATTATGACTGCATTTTCTCTGTTTTGGCATTTATCGTGTCCGTAGCTGAACAATCAAAGATCTTACCCGAGGACAAGGAAGTCGTGAGGCAGAACATTCTCAATTTTGTTGTCCAGGTTCCTCCGCTTTTGAGGTATGTAATTGACACTTGCTGCTGCGGAGCCATCTGGGGCTTTGTGGGATGCATTAAAACCGATGGCCTCCCAAAGTTGTGCACTAGTTATGGAAATAAAATAAGAATAGCAATGCCTACAATATCTGTGCGAAAAATAATTCCATTCATGCCAATTGAGTCTTGCGAATCGTAGGATTTTTTTTTTGGATTGTTCATATGTTTTTTCAATAACCATGGCAGATCACAGCTGGGTGAGTGCTTGAAAACTATTATACATGCGGATTACCCAGAACAATGGCCTACCCTTTTGCACTGGGTGAAGCATAATTTGCAGGACCAGCAAGTTTATGGGGCATTATTTGTTCTCAGAATTCTTTCAAGAAAATATGAGTGAGTTGCTCCGTCAACCTGTCTCTATTTGCTTTAAAATAATTCTCATTTAATATTTTTTTTATGAAATTGATTATCTTGGACTGGATATATCGGTTCCTTGTCAGCAATCGTAATCCATGTAGTTCTCATGTGTCTATCATTCTGCTGATAGTCTCTTTCAGATTTTTTCGTTGTAATCATACGTGCTAATTCGGTCAAAGAGGGGAATATTTCCTTGGCATATATTGTTGCTGATTTTGGTAGCTGGTTTTGATTCCACTGATTAGCAGTCATGGTGTGATATCCAGATTTCCAAATGATATTTTCATGAAATATCAGTTTGGATTTGTAGAGTTTTATGCTTTTTTAATAATGATATATAATTTTTTATCACCAATTCTTCTCCATGGGATGACTCTAATATGTTGCACATGCTGTTGATTGTTTATGCGGATTGCCAAAGTGTTACCTCTGGGATACCTTTTGCATATATCAGAGACTGTAGTTGTTGAGTCACATAGATTTAGGATGAAATAGTAATCCTGCATGAGACTGCATCTTTTCATGTCAATTTGAGTTCGCACCCAAAATCTTAGCTTCTGATTTTTGAAATATGTAGGTTCAAATCAGATGAAGAAAGAATACCAGTCCATCACATTGTTGAAGAAACATTCCTGCATTTGCTTAACATTTTCAACCGGCTTGTTCAGATTCCCGAGCCTTCAATTGAAGTATCCGAATTAGTCAAGCTGATCTGCAAAATATTCTGGTCATCTATCTATGTATGTTTATATTTCCGGATCTGTAAGCTCGGTTGATGCCTTCTGAATATTAATAATGCATTAGATTCGACTCTCGGTGTTTAACACACAGCATGCTACATCTATTCTAGTACAATACTTAAAATTCATAATATAGGCATAGACACTTGCCTGGGAATATGCCATGACCTTGCATTCGCTCACAAACCTTCCAGGAAATCTTTTGAGCTATATATCTATGATTTTGAGTTTTCCGTTTGATGTCTGGATGATTCCTGATGGGATTGATTTGATTTATTTTGTAATGTGAATTGAAATTACTTTTCCACCTGCTTCTTGTATAAAATAACTGTTCTTTGCATGTTTGATTTCGGCAGTTGGAGATTCCGAAGCAATTATTTGATCCTAATGTGTTCAATGCCTGGATGACACTGTTCTTGAATATGTTGGAGAGGCCTGTCCCTTTAGAAGGACAACCTGCTGATCCTGAGCTGAGAAAATCATGGGGTTGGTGGAAAGTGAAGAAATGGACCGTCCACATACTAAATCGCCTGTACACACGGTATGGTCTTCTGCTGTTATCAATGATGACATAGTTATTAGTATAGCTCTGATTCATGTCCTACTCTATTCAAGCTTTGGAGACGTGAAGCTTCAAAACCCGGATAACAAAGCCTTTGCACAAATGTTCCAGAAGAACTATGCTGGGAAGATTTTGGAATGCCATCTTAATCTATTGAATGTGATCCGTGTTGGTGGTTATTTACCAGACAGAGTTATCAACCTTATTCTGCAGTACCTCAGTAATAGGTCGGTGACAATCTTTTCTCACTTTGAAAAAAAAAAGACAATATTTTCTCATTGTTATGTTTCTATATTTAGGAATGTAAGCATTACTCATGTACCCTGTTCTTGAATCTAGGCTTGTATTGAGCAATTTTTCTGTGTATGTGGAATCAGGTGGCCAATTTGACCATTTATTCAATACATAAATTGAAGCTAGTTGCAGTTATGCTTCATGCATCTGTATATATATGATTGATATGCAAATATGTTGTGGCCATACTTTAGATCTATGACCATCGACACTGAGGAAAGATGTGCAAAATTAGGTCGTAGGTGACATGTTTACCATCTCAAAAGAACTCGTTGGAAAAGAAAAAAGAGCCTTTTGTTGTAGTTTTCAGTCAGGATTTAACAATTTTCTTTGCATGTTGCAATTTGCCTCAGTATTTTTGTTTCATCATGCAGTATCTCGAAAAGCACTATGTACAGTCAACTGCAACCAAGACTTGATGTTGTTCTCTTCGAGATCATCTTTCCATTAATGTGCTTCAACGACAATGATCAAAGACTCTGGGATGAAGATCCTCATGAGTATGTGAGAAAGGGATATGGTGAGTCAATGATCTCAACCCAATTTCAGTTATTTAATCTACTTGTGTTTATCTTTGTATTTCTAACTCATTATGCTCGACAGATATTATTGAGGATTTATATAGTCCTCGAACTGCTGCAATGGATTTTGTGAGCGAGTTGGTACGGAAACGTGGAAAAGAAAACCTTCAGAAGTTCTTGTTATTTATTGTAGATATTTTCAAGAGGTACTTGCACAACATGTACATTCAACATGAAAATATGAATTTCCCAACAATTGATTGTAACAGATCGTTTTCTTTTTTATGAATTAGATACAATGAGGCAGCACCTGAGTATAAGCCATACAGGCAGAAAGATGGTGCACTTCTTGCCATAGGTGCGCTGTGTGATAAACTGAAGCAGACAGAACCATACAAGTCTGAGCTGGAGCGCATGCTCGTACAACATGTTTTTCCTGAGTTTAGCAGTCCTGTCGGACATCTTAGAGCTAAGGTAAGGTCGTAGGTGGTTGCATCTCCTACCGTGTTCTGCATACTGTTTAAGCAATCGGTGTTATTTTTAATAGTATTGGTCCAAAATAGTTACTTAGGGGTCTTCTTCGTATGTTCGTGATGTATGCAGTCGTGAAGTCTAGGGCTGCTCTTGGTTATCAACCTGTCAATTTCTTTGTGTTGCATTGATATTCTTATGTAGCCTTTAAGTAGACAACATCCACCTGACACTAATCTTTTTTATTTGCATTCAAACTGTGTGGAGTTCAGGCAGCATGGGTTGCGGGTCAATATGCGCATATTAATTTTGTTGATCCAAATAACTTCAGAAGAGCATTGCATAGTGTTGTTGCTGGAATGCGTGACCCAGAACTTCCTGTTCGTATTGACTCTGTCTTTGCCCTGCGCTCTTTTATAGAAGCTTGCAATGGTCTGCTTTTTCTCCTTTTTATGTGTGTCGATTCTGTCTTTTTAACTATAGCCTTGAATTTTTAGATATGTTGGCATATACTGACTCAGTTATCTGTGATGTACAGATTTGGGTGAGATTCGACCGATTCTTCCGCAGCTGCTTGATGGTAGCCCTTCTGAATTGTCATGTCTTTCTTGTTCGTTATCAAGAAGTGGCCTTCTGACTGAATTTTGTTTCCTAAATTGATATTCCCAGAGTTTTTCAAGCTAATGAATGAGGTTGAGAATGAAGATCTCGTATTTACACTTGAGACAATTGTGGACAAATTTGGAGAAGAGATGGCTCCATATGCTCTTGGATTATGCCAGAATTTGGTGAGAGAAGTATTCTAATATATAGTTGCAGATCTTAAATAAATGTTGTGCACTGCTTCTTATTTTGTGCTTGTGGTTTAGGCTGCTGCATTTTGGAAGTGCATGAATTCCGCAGAAGCTGATGAGGAAGGGGATGATCCTGGTTCTTTGGCTGCTGTTGGTTGCCTGCGTGCAATAAGCACTATCCTTGAATCAATCAGCAGGCTCCCTCATCTCTTCGTGCACATTGAACCAACTTTATTGCCGATAATGCGCAGAATGCTTACCACTGATGGACAAGGTCTTAATTCCACATCATTCATTCCATGATTATTTCTTAGATTTGAACAATAGTTTAATATGGTTGCTTCTGTATCTGTTCATATTTTAGCTCTGCCATTGTAGATATGATATCTTTATTCAATATAACATAATTCCGCAGAGGTCTTCGAGGAGGTTTTGGAGATTGTCTCGTATATGACGTTCTTTTCACCATCTCTGTCCTTGGATATGTGGAGTCTATGGCCCCTAATGATGGAAGCTCTGGCTGATTGGGCAATCGATTTTTTCCCTAGTATGTTGCTATATAATCCGACTTCTGTCTTCCATCTTACTTATGTTGATTGTTCATTGTCTCTGTTTTTTGCTTCTTTATTTGGTGGTTTTTGACATTCTGTCCTTATTTGTACACTGCTGCTATGCTCTCAACCATAATGTTTAATTGATTATAAATATAAGCATGACACTGACCGAAAATATATATTATGCTACCAACGAACAGTTTTCGTCGGTGCTTTCACTTTTATTTCCAATCATGATCCCAGCTCTTATTATATATTTTCAGACATTTTGGTTCCATTAGACAACTACATATCCAGAAGCACTGCACATTTTCTGACATGCAAGGAACCAGATTACCAGCAGAGCCTTTGGAACATGATTTCTTCTGTGAGTTGGTTATTTTGTTATATTCATCTCCTATCTGGAATTGTAGTTATTATTCTGATAGCATTATCCTTATTATAAAGGTTATGGGTGATGCAAATCTGGAGGATGGCGATATTGAGCCTGCACCTAAGCTCATTCAAGTGGTGTTCCAGAACTGCAGAGGACAAGTTGATCACTGGGTTGAGCCCTATTTAAGAATTTCAATTGAGCGCCTTAAACGCTCCGAAAAGCCGTATTTGAAATGTCTTCTTCTAGAAGTGGTAAGGAAATTGTGGGGCAAAATATGAATAGTTATCTCTGATGTTTCTGTTTCCTTGCATGCTAATGACCATTCACATTTCTCCTAGGCTGTTTGCTATGCATGTTTGTCAGTTCTGGACACTTGCTTAATTTGATCTTCACTTTTGTCCTCTGATTCTGAATTCTGATTGTATAATTCATCTTGGCATGATTCAGTTGTATATCACCGAACCAGTTTGCGTCCTAATATGCATTAATAGTTTTAACTGATGGATTTGATTGTGTTGAGTTTCATTGAGAAACTAGTGGTCTCAATTATATTATTAGTTTATCTTCCTATTGTGATTATCTTCTCTGCATGATTAGTCTTTCTTGCATTGGTGGTAATTCAAGAAGACGTGACAAACCTTTCAAATTTTGACGTATGTTGTATGAACTCATTCTTTATAGAAGATATGCATTATTATGATGGAATCAACTCTGATTATGCATTTTCTGTATGTTGCCTGAAGGCACCTATTCCCTGTGGTCTTGTGCTGGATATTTTAGCTGATTTGAGTTTTCTGAAAACAAATAAATTTTACAGGTTGCCGATGCTCTTTACTATAATGCATCCTTGACGCTTAGCACGCTGCAAAGGCTCAATGTTGCCACAGAGGTTTTCAACCTGTGGTTTCAGATGCTGCAACAAACCAAAAGGAGTGGAGTGCGTGCTAATTTCAAAAGGTACTACCGTTGTGATCTTGCTTAGATTTTTTAATATTTGTCTTTGCCCATGGAAAACCATATGGGCGTATATGGTTAAATACACAGGGAATATGATAAGAAGGTGTGCTGTTTGGGCTTGACGTCATTGCTCCCTCTCCCTGCTGATCAATTGCCCGGAGAAGCATTGCAGCGTATTTTTAAGCCTGCTCTTGAATTGCTGGTTGCCTATAAGGATCAACTAGCAGGTTTGATATGCTTACATTTAACTGCAGCTAATTCTTCAATTGCAAAACTTAAAGCGGGGCACTAATATTCTTTTTGTCGATATCTTTCTTTGCATCTCTTCAACATAAACAGAAGCTGCAAAGGAGGAAGAAGAGGGCGAAGATGATGATAATATGGATAATTTTCTGTCTGATGACGAAGATGATGAGGATGGTTCCGACAAGGAGATGGGACTTGATGATGAGGTTGGCGACGAAGCTGAGAGTGCTAAGCTTCAGAAATTGGCCGCTCGGGTGGGTGTTTGAAGGGCATCTGTGTTATATCATTTTTCGTACCTCTGATTATAACATATAATTGTTTATTGCTTATCTAAAATGCAGGCCAAGGCTTTCCGTCCAGCGGATTCGGATGATGAAGACTCCGATGATGATTTTAGTGACGACGAAGAACTTCATTCGCCCTTGGATGACGTTGACCCTTTTGTTTTCTTTGTTGATACCATGACAGGTAAACATTAAGCTGCTTTTTAGCCTAGTACTAGAATTGAATTTATTCGGTTTTTGAAGACATCGTTACTTTTTACTTATGCTCTTTCTTCTCTTTTTCCAGCTTTGCAAGCAACTGATCCAATGAGGTTTCAGAACCTTACGCAAACGCTCGACTTCCATTATCAGGCGCTAGCGAATGGTATAGCTCAGCATGCTGCCCAGAGAAGAACTGAGATTGAAAAAGAAAAACTGGCCAAGTCAGCAGAGGCAAACACAGCTGCCGCCTCTTAAACACCGTGCCTTTATATAGCGTGAAGGAAAACATGTCATTCATGAGTCTCTCTCCAATTTTTGTGTCCTTTCGATTGGTTCTTTGGTGGTCTCTCCCGCAGAATTATATCATGGGAATTCAAACGCCTCATCTTGATTTCCCGACTAGGGCTTGGGTAAATCAATGAAACTGGTACTTCTACGTCGGAATGCTCCAGTTTCTCAAATTTTCAGTCTACATGGGTTGTACTGTTAAAGAGTCTTTTCTGCCGACTTGTAGTACTTCTACAGAACCCATTTTGAGTTATAATTTTCATTGCATACACATTTTTATGAATTAGTTCTGCCTTGTTGTGATTCTTTTTCGGGGGGTTGTAATCCCCAAGTTTCTGTCTTTGGATATGGTTCTTTCTTGTTTGCTTGGCTGTTATTCTTTTAAGTTTTGAGAGCTTTTTGTCATAAGCTTTAAGGCCATGGTTTTCTTCTCAGAAGTCTTCTGGGATATATTTGGGAGATGTGAAAAATATCATAAAGATACTTATGGTTCTTAGCTTGCTTTCTATGGCAATACAATTATTAAATTGCATTGAATTTGCAATTTTTCTATAAAAACGTCTCGGTTCTAAAGACGAAAACTAACCGTCCGAGGATCGATTTTCACAGCGATGGATTATTTAGAAGATGTGTGAAAAGAAATCGTATAAAATGAGGTCATAAAAAAAAAGTTACAATAGCAGTCAGATATTTATAACCAACCACTTGAGGCAATACAATTATCTCAATGATCACTAGTAGTAGCACTTCGACATGTCACAATGTAAAATAAAACGCAGCTACTATCAGCAACTCTTTCTTCTTCACTTGGTATCAGTAACGGGCAGATACACACCCTCTGCTGCCAACCAAACGTTGTCAGGCTTCTTATCCCGAACACCGCAAACCTTAATAACATGATGTTTTTATAACAACCTCAGCGACGATGTTTTAATAAAAAGAATGTGATTTTAATGCTAATGAGCCTACCTCTTGCTGACCGCCAGCTATACGAGTGTACTTCTTGTCGTGGCTGTGAAGGTAACCGTTAGTGTCTACATGCCGAAGCCTAATTCTTTGATCTTGTCTCCATGTCTTCCCACTTCCTTCGATTTCAAGCCTATTCGAACAAAACAAGAAAAGGCGATGATTATTGTGATGCAATAGTTATCTACTGATGGCAAAAACAAAAGAGTTCCATGAAAGATATTTACTTCCAGAAATCGCCAGTGTCGGACTGTCCATCAGCACCAAAGCAACTTACCTGCATGTTTGGTTGTAGTTAAGGAAGGCATGTAAGTAAATAACACCTGAATTATGCTAACAAGGTCATGGATAAGGATGAACAGTATCTATAAACCCATGTGGTATGAATTGTAATGAATGAGTTACGAGTAGTTAATCATGAATGGAAAACATTTGGGGGCTGAATAATAGATTGCCCCAAAAATTAGTCTCATCCATCCGCCCAATCGAATTATTTGAAAAAAATGAGTCAATTTGATTACGGAAGCTACCGGCCAATCATAATGCACCAACTTGTTAATAACTTAGTAGAGGATAACACAAGTTCTCAGATTTACAAAGTGCATGCAGATCTATTCAAATTGGTAATTTGGTGAAATAAAGATCTGTTTGAGAAAGTTCACTTATTTTTGTTTTCTTCAATGAGCAAGCACAAATATCATTACATGTAGGCCTAATAACTAGTCTGAAACAAATAGAACTCATGC
This sequence comes from Lindernia subracemosa, assembly GCA_028392965.1. Classification (NCBI taxonomy): domain Eukaryota; kingdom Viridiplantae; phylum Streptophyta; class Magnoliopsida; order Lamiales; family Linderniaceae; genus Vandellia; species Vandellia subracemosa. Next base: position 1,141,115 of record JAQPCC010000023.1, read on the forward strand.
TTGATTGCTGACCTCAAGATTGCCAGATATGGGTGAAGCATGCAAGTGGCTATGCAGCCACTTTCGTGTCCTCATATGCTGCAACCTAATCAATGATCCACTTTTAATTGAGTCTCCTTGTTTGGCAGATGAATCTATTTTAGGCCGCACAATCTAACGAAGGCGAACAAAAAATGTTAAATAAAAAGTTATTTAATGGATGAAAAACTAGAGCACAAGTTAACATCAAAATACCCAGTAGCTGTTTGAATCGTCAACATTAGGGAAGCCAGTAACAGATTGCTGGCCGCTTCCAGATCCATAAGGCACGTCATGAGAGTGCAGTCGAAATTTTGTCCTTTCATGCATCAGCTTGATCACGGAACCATATGTAATCTGGCAAAAAAGAAGGACAAATTAATTGAAATAAGACCGACTTAAAGAGGTTGATCTATTTCTACTCTCTCCAATAGTAAGTACATTCAGATAGTAACAAAGAACACTGTCAGCAAGTAAAATTTAAAAAAAAAAATCATTTAGCCAATTTATCAAATCAAAACCATGCCTTTCAAGAAAATTTCCCATCGAACTACCAAAAAGAAGAAAAAATAAAACACAACATGATTCACGAGGTTAATTATGCTTGCTACAAACGATACAAGCAAAAATGCAATGGGCTGAGAATAAGAAAATGTTCAAGATTGTGAGATTTTTCCCAAGCATTTGACTAAAAGATTTGTTTGGGTTGTCATTAAGTTGATCAATTGCAATCAATTGCAATCAACTTGTCATGTCAAGCTCAGGTAACTTGGCAATCAAACCACGCATCAACAATGCCTATTATTAGAAGCATAAAGCATCCAAAATGTAGCAAGAAAACGAAATCATTGACCAACAAAAACTACCTGAACGCCTTCGTTAGCTGCGTAAACGGGCGTGGTGGTGGACGTGTAATCCGAGTCGAGAGTGAGCAGCAGAAATATCGCAACTGCAAAGAATGAAACCGCCATTAGCAACAGCAGCACTATAAACCACGTCCTCTGCCAAAACGGTAGGTTTAGAACCGAATCCGAATTGGAAACGGCAGACTCTCCGTAAACTGTTCGCCTGGGAGAATTTGAAAATGACGACGCCGGCGCGGACTTCCTTCGAGTCAGACCACCGCTCTGCTGCGGAGCCACGGCTAACAAATTGGCGACGATCGGATTGATCGTTCTCGCGATGACGACGAATGAATCTTCGATTTTGCTTAATGAGCTAATGCTAAAGCAAAAAGTTAGACGAGCTTTGATTAACTAGCAATTAGCATCGCAAAGGTGGGGCTGAAGGGTATTTTGGGTAATTCCAATGAATTGTATTGACACGTATTAATGTTGTTGGACGACGAATCAGCTTTGGACACGTGCTATAATGCTACGTGGAGGTTTCTTATTGGTTATTTGTTCTTTTCGAAAGAGTTCCTAATGGGCCCCCAACATAGAGAAATATGGATGTTTAATGGGCCCCAATTTCAATATTTGGGCTTCTATCTAAATAAGGCTAAAGGTTAGGCCCAAATATAGATTTCAAAATTGGACTTTGAATAAATTGGCCCAATATTATTTTATCTTAGATAGTATTATTAAATGCGCGCACATATACAAAAGATTCTAATATCTTTATCAAGGCACAATATTATAACAATAAAACAAATATATACAAACACATAGTAATATTGACGTAATGCTTCCCAACTGCAAAAAGAAGGAATAAATGGTATCTTAATTAATTTCGAATTTTCAAATAATTCACTTTTCCATTATTGACGGTCACGCTTTAATTCGAATATATATATATATATATATATATATATATGTTTCAAGACAAGACGATAACATATACTATCATCATGTACGTCGTATATCGACATAGAAGGATATGATATGATAAACTAAATAATTCAAAAGCATCTGAAAATGCGGGTCTCCAATGTGTGTGTGTGTGTGTATATATATATATATATATATATGTTTCAAGACTTTTCTATTTGTTTTTTTAAAATATAGTGTACTTCCTTGATCACTAAATATATTATAATACAGAAAAGTCCAAATAAAAGAATTACACTATTCAATAATGCATGAGACTGAATTATTGTTTCCTCTGTGATGTTCTAGTTGACTTGCACCTGTTGTACATGGACACATATTATAGGGACCATTTTTTTTTTTTTTAATTTCATTTCATTTTGAAATTATGGGCACAATGTTTTGAGTCCACAAGATAGGAAACACCTGTAAATCGGTGTGCCAGCAAACAACCTCCTAATTAATTATAATATCATAATTTGTGGGTAATATATATTATATTGTCATATGTAATAATTGGTGGCTTCTATAAATGGGTTTAATTCCAAATATACATGTTCGATGAAATATATTTAATTCCATATCAAGTTACATTTTATTATTATTATTTATTTATTTTCTTAAAAAACGTACATAATGCATTCATTTAAACATAGAAAATTAGTCTTGTTTGAACCGAGTCTCGAATCTCGATGATAATTATTAAAAACAAATTTGAACATAAGTGAATATTTTAACTTTGATCACATAGGAAAAATCATAATTTAAGAATAATAAATAAATAAAATTTCTACGGTGTTACGTATGTCTATATTGAAACAGATCGATTAGACAATTGTCGTAATTAACAGCGACCTTATTAATTGGCCATAACAGTATTCATGAAAGCAATGGAGATAATATATAATATGATCATGCACATTCGTCAAACATAAAATACGATCCTTGATTTTTATGATTTCCTATATTTATTAAAATGAAATAATGGATTACAATAATTACGAATATGAATAGATGAGATAATCAGTTGAAGAAAAAAAATCAACAAAAGAGGCAAATATATCTATAAAGTAAATAGTAAGTTGTTAGACTAATTGGCTGTTAGCGAAAGCAAATGCGTTGACTTTTTTATAGTAAATGGTTAAAAGGTTAAACAAACTCAAACGTAAGTTAATACATTGGTCATAATCTAATTGGTAAGAAAAAGCTTGAGTTTGATTTCTTTTTCTTTTTTTTTTCAATTGTTGTTCAAGAAATATTGATTGGAAAAGGATCTACCTCCCCTTAATCATGCTTAATTTTAAAATTCACAATTCTATTTAAATGGGTCATCTAAATTTTTTATTTTTTTTAAGTTACTACGTATTCCTACACAATCTTACCGTAATATCCACACTCCGACGAAGTCCAGTTTATAATAAATTTGAACTTCAGTGTCGCCTATAGAAAGATTCCGACTTCGAGCGGGACAAAACCTCATAGTCGGTGTCCCCTCTCAAGACCATACAATCATAAAAAATAAAGAAGTTTAGGTGGATTCAAAATCGAAGAAAATCATAAAAATGGGTCATCTACTTACACAAATTATTGTTATAGTTAATAGTTGTAAATTCAACACCTGTCTATATTATTGGAAATTTATTTGTATCTATTAAACCTAAGTTCTAACACTTTCTTTGATTTATTATGAAGTAGCAATGTCTTAATTTTGAGAATTATTATTATTCATGCAGTTAATGTAGGATAATACAATGCAAGAAAATGACTAGTTTTCCTACAACTACTAATTAAACACACTGATGAATCAAGTCTCTGTCTCAACATTGATTTAAACTTCCTAAGGTTTATTTAAGCTACTGCATATCCAAGAAGTCATCCTCTACAAGCTTCTACCAATTATATATTTTTTCATTTAAAATAAAATATTAAAAAAATTAATTACATCGCCTAACCAAACAAACCATGAAGAGGGACCATCGATCAAATTCTTGGACCACGTCGTATATTGTGTAATGCCTAAAGAAACAAACTTTACATTATTCCACCACACAAATCGTTGCACAAATTCAGATTAAACGTTCAAAAAACTCTCAGCCCAGAATTTTCCAACGCACAAACAATCATTCTATGAATTTGTTTTTATAAAAGAAAAAAAAGCAAATGACCCATAGGCAGAAAAACCTCAACAACCTCAAAGATCGAAGCTTTTTTCCTTTACCATGTTGAGCAATAATTACACTAAGAGAAGCAAATCCTTACAAAGTTGTGAAGTGAATTGACAAAACAAAACACAATCATCTTTGACTAAACTTGCTTCGAAGTTTCTAATAAAGAAAGAAAGAAAAACTAGTCGTTGCTAACATTCGATGAGCCCTCGCCTTGCCAAGTCCAAACGATGTCTTTCAACCCTGTCCTAACATCCTCGTCGCAAAACTTCTTGTACTCAAGCGTATCGCCCGACGACTTCGAAAACTCCACGACCGAAACCTCGGGAGCCACCTCGTAAACCTCGGCGGTGACGAGCAATTTTCCCTTACGACCCTCGAGGACCCCTTGCATCTTCACCTTATAGTCCTTGCTAAACACCACCCTAAAGTTGAGCCTCTTTGCAAAGCTCTCAAGCCTTCCCACGATGGAAGTAGCCGAGAACTTCGACGTGAACAAAGAACCCGATTTAGTTCTGCTTTCGAACATGCTCGAAAGATCGAAGCCCGAGGACATGGACGATATGAACTCGAAGGCGTTGAAGAAAGGTGGTGCTGATTTAGACCTCATCAAGTGATCATCATCTTCGTCTATGTCTATCAATTCTTGATTATGATCATCATCGTCTCTATGATGTTGTTGTCCTTGGTGGATGGAAAGTAAAACAGGCGTAGTAAAACCCTTTCGAAACCACGAAACCTTGGTGATCCCCGCTATGGTGATTCGCTTGCTAGGGTCAGCCACCAAAACCCTAGATATCAACCTCTTGGCCTCGTAAGAAAACCATGGCGGGAACTCATACTCGGCCTTGAAGATCTTGGTGTACATTTTCATTACATTCTCGTTTTGGAACGGTAAGAAACCAGCCAGGAGCACGTAGAGAATGACCCCACAAGACCATATATCAGCCCTCGCGCCATCGTAGCCTTTCTTTCGGAGCACCTCGGGCGCCACGTAGGCGGGGGTTCCACACTGAGTGTGCAGCATACCGTCGTGTCGAAGCTGCTCGGGCAAGGCCGAAAGCCCAAAGTCGGTGACTTTGAGGTTCCCATCTTCGTCGAGGAGGAGATTCTCTGGCTTGAGATCACGGTGGTAGACCCCTCGGCTGTGGCAGAAGTCCACCGCGCTGATCAGCTGCTGGAAGTATTTCCTGGCCAAGTCCTCCCTGAGCTTTCCTCTGGCTACCTTCTCGAAGAGCTCGCCTCCTCTTACATGCTCCATGACCACGAAGATCTTGAGCTTCGTGGCGAGGACCTCCCTAATCTCGACTATGTTTGGGTGGCGGACGAGCCTCATGACTGAGATCTCGCGCTGGATTTGATCCATGAGGCCCTTCTGCTTCTTGATCTGCTCCTTGGAGATGACTTTGATGGCCACGCTCTCCGACGTTGAGAGGTTCCTCGCGTGGTAGACTTTGGCGAAGGTGCCTTTGCCTAAGAGGCGGCCCATCTCGTATTTTCCGAAGATGATGCTTCGTGGGCCCGTGGCAGTGGTCATGGGGTGGTTGTGATGGTGGCGATGATGATCATCGTCATTGATGATCTTTTGTTCCATTTATGTGGTTGATTGAGAAGGGGTTTTCTTATATGTTTTCTTTCTTTTCTAGGATTGATTATAGTACTGTGTTCTTGGTGAGAAGGTTGTTTAGTTGGGTTTTAAGGACAACATGGTAAGAGGGAGTTGTTTGAAGAGGTAAGGTAAGAGTGTGGAGTGGTGAGTTTGGGATGGTGCTAGAAAATATAATAGAGTGCCCAAGTCTATGGGCCATTAAATATCATTTGTTTATACGCAATATAATATTTTTTTATATAGTTCGTATAATGTTTTCTTTTCTTTTCTGTATCCCATTTTATATTATAAAATAAAATGGGGTGATTATTGAATAATACCTTCTTTTAATTGGCACACAGAATTCTCTAAATATGAGAAATGATAATTTTAAAAAGTAGTAAAATATAGTTATAAAAAGACAAAAAAATGTTCGAGATGTTCATTCATATTTGTCCATGTGTGCATTGCGGGGTCAGCGGGTTGTAATGGAGCGTCCATTTGCGATTGGTGGCATTTGAAATAGAGAAAGAGAGAGGAAATATCTAAGGTTTTACAATATTACTAAATTCACATAAAATATTAATAATTCACAACTGCAATCATGAACTAATTAATATATTCGTGATATAATAATATGGCGAAACCTTATTAGATACGCACTAGACGGCCCAAAATGCACCAAATCTTGATTAATATCATATTATAAACTAAATAAATGCACCAAATCTTGACTAATATTATAAGTTAAATTGGCGGCTCATATTTGAATGAGTTCTTTCTACTTTGTGCAATTGTTAAGTGGTTTAGTGGAGAGTGGGCTGGAATGAAACAAAGATTAATGATATATATACAATCATTAATGATTAGTAATATTTTATTTTCAGAATTTTCAGATACCAACTACAATTAAGGAACATAATGTCATAATGTCATGAAGGAAAAGGGCCTCAAATATGGCAGCTTCCTTGTTCATTTACATTACACGCATTAACAATGCAGTCTAATGCACAATATGATATATAATCCCTAAGTAGGCTCTGAGCAAAATCAAAGTGCTAAAAGCTTACAATGGGGCAGTGAATTCGAACCTAAAAGAGACATTTCTCAGCTCTAAGATTTACCCAGTTGTTCCTGTTAGAGTTAAGACAAGATAATATGCATTAGGTCCAATATACAGCATGGAATTAGAATGTATACAGACATATATAAAATGGAAGGAGATGGCAAACCTGCAAGAGCTGCATCAGTTTGGGATGTTGCTCTAGAAGCTGGCAAAGTTTATCCCGGTCGGTAAGAAGAGACTGCAAAAGTTTTTACGTAGGGAGATACATCCCGTTCGAATAAGAAACGTACAATAGTTTCACTAATCTGACAAGTGCTGAACCTAAACATATACCTGAATAGCTTCGGGCGACTTGAAGTATTCTTGTAAAGAAATAGAAGGATCTTGTTGCTGGGAGGAGCCAGACGCAGATGGGCCTGAAATCTGTTGTGACTGATCAACGTTTGGCTGCGGGAGTAAATGCGGTGAACTCTCCTGCTGCGGGACTTGGTAGTACAGGCGAGAGAGTGGTGATACTAAGGGCGGCTGATTTTGCAATGTCTGTGCTGGCCCTTGTAGAGAGCTTTGTACTAAAGATGAACCATGGTCTGAGTACTGTGTAGCTGTAGCCGCAGGCCTAAGGTGTTGATGAGGCTGTGAATGAAGGAATTGCGGGGGCTGTAAGGGTTGCAACTGGGTGTGCATGGGTTGAACTGAAGGGAGGGAGATGGGAACGTTTTGTGGGACACTTTGCAAGTTTTCTCCGGGATGTGAAACTATAGTCTTGCCATACGAATTTGAAGGCCTGAAAAGCGTCGGTTGCATTAAAGGAGGCATAGGATAAGAACTAAGCATTCCAGGAGCAGCGTTGCTTTGTTGAAGCTGAGAATTATTAACAGTCTGAAAATGCTGAGGTGGTTGCGAAGTAGAACTCTTGGAAAGAGACGAATAAGGAGGTGGCGTTGGGGGGAGAGGTGGGGTGCGTCTTGCTGACCTCCCAGGAGAAAGGGAATGGCCTATTGATGCATATCCCGATTGAACCTATGAGAAACAAGGAAGCTGTGAGTATTACAAATGTAAAACAATGCCGAAAACCAAAAAACATAAACGGATACGAAAATAATGAGGGCATAAGTTTGGGAGTATCGATTTTTTTTATTTACATCCATATGCGTCTGCAATGCTGAAACTGATTGCGGAGGTGGCATTGGAGGCAAAGGAGGCTGCTGCTGCTGCTGACTTGGAGGATATCTCTGGTTGTAGAACCCTTGAGGGCTCGGACTTGCTTTGGAATACAAATTAGTCGACACTCTGGGATCAACGTGCTCCAATGCTTGTGGAGTACTCGTATAAACCGAACCGAGAACACCTGAACCAGGACCAGATGCAAGTCCAAAGGAGTCCCTTGTGCTCAATGTTCTGCCGGCAAAACTTCTCTCGTCTAGTGCTCCATGAACCTTCTTATCTGATGAAATACTAGGTTCTCTAGTCAAACGTGTATTAGGCCATGAGCCTGAGCCTCTTGATGAGAACTCACTCGTTGTGTTCTCGTCAAATTTCGAACCCAATGGAGTCTCCAAACGGGAATACTGACTGCTACTTTCATTGGCATCACTCTCTGTTTCTTCAACTACCGAGCGAGGCGAATTTTGCTTGAGCACAACCGATGAAGGCTGCTGCAGATTATCATCTGGTTGTGGAAACGGTAGTTTATCATCGGCTTCGGAGTCCTCGGCATCGAAGACGATATCAATCTGAAGATCGTCATCAAGATCCGGTTTCAACGGCTGAGATCTGCCCGATCTCTCCATATGGGCGGTGGTATTTGCTGGAGATGTTGTCTTGACATGTGGGGAATCGTTCCCTGGTCCTCCCGCCACGACATTGTGCCGCTCCTTTTCTCTCGCCATGAACTCGTCCACGTGGATAGATGGAGGCCTCCCGCTAGCGGACCCTATCCGTGGGACAGCAGAAGTAGGATTATTATTGTTGTTATTACCACCTGCATTTCGTTCTCTAGCAACATAGTCATCGACATGCATAGAAGGAGGCCGGCTAGTGTTTGGCTTACGCTGTCTGAAGGTGTCGCGTCGAGTGGGCCCCCCAGATGGGTTGGTAGTGACAGGAGCTGACCCTCGGGAGGTGGTCTCGGGGACTAACATCTCTCCTCGGGATTGCCTGTTAGGCCCATCCAGTGAAGAGATCTTTCTCTTTAAGGGGAGATTCGTCGTCTGGGTCAGTCTGTCACGTAAAGTCTCGGGACATTCCCATGAGAATTTGGATTCAAACTCATCCGTGCAAGAGTCTTCGATTCGCTCCACAGTTCTTCCTCCAATTATGTGTATCCTCGAGGAAGTTGGAGGGGCTAGTACAGAGGTGACACTGGTAATTGCAGCATCTTCCTCGAGAGCAGAGGGGTCTTGCAACATTAGCAGAAACCATTTAGCAGCTTCGCTAACCTGAAAATATAACTTGAGGTTAACAGAAACGTGCTAAAGAGCAAAACATCGCCATGGCGAGTACAAATGTCAACCTGGGAATCTGCAGGGAGAGTGTCGTGTTCCAATACATTTCTTGCCTCTGATTTTAATGAGTTGTTCAGCTCGTCGATCTGCTTTGTGCTTTCTTTGATGAAGCATTGTAAAGAATCATCACTCTCCACTCCGAATAGAAACTTGACTGGAGCAATTCTCTCCATGTTCAAGCTGAAGCAATAATATAGCAGAGCATCACCAAACTTTTACTGATCCAACTTTCTTTGTGCAACAGGCATGCATATCTCAGAAAGTAGAAAAGAAATACAACTGCAGAGTTTTCAAATTTACTAGGGCATGAATGCAGACAGTACATTTTCAGAAATGTGGGAAATGGGTCATTTTGGTAAGGCATATATAATTACTAACGCGTCTGAAAAATAAGTGCTCAATATGGACATGTTAAGCGAGTAAAGGAAAAAATTACAAGAAATTCAAAATGACTTGGAATTCTCAAGTGGACGTAATTGAAGCTGCGAGTTTATGCACCAAAGACTAAAATGAGGTGCAAACTGTTAGGCTTCTCGGTGTAAGGCACTTTCATTTAGCTAGCCCCTTTGAGATTTCAATAATTTCTAATGCAAAAAGTGCATGGATTCATTTGGCTTTCTCCCGTAAACATAAATTTCTTAAATTAGAATTTGATTAGTTTATTCAAGTCGACATCATCGAACAGTTGACCAGCAGCAAACCAATTAAAGTTCAAAACAGAATGAACTTTCTTATAATGACTAGCATGAGGGATGGGGTACCTCTTTCCATCCATACAAAAGCTCAGTACACCAGCAGATAATGCACCAATTGCTTCAGCAACATCTGATGCCACCGAACTCCTCAAATCAATTGCCCTTAACAAAGCCGTCCAGCAGCATAACAATGGAGGACGATTCCTCCACTCAGATGCATCAGTGATACCACGCTTTTCATCATTGTCATGTTTCCAAAGGGGTTCACTAAACTCAGCACTTGAACGAATATTCAAGTACATCGATAGAAGAGCATTTTGGCTTTCAGCATGTGAAACAATTTCTTTGAAGGCGGACAGGCAACTAAGCAGTTCTTCTCCAACAGGCAAGACCTTTAAGTTGAGGTAGAGGAGATTATTAGGAAATAAAAGAAAACATGGAAAGGGAAATGTTCCGAGAGAAAGTGAACAATTTGTATTAAAAGGCCCAAGTAAAAGGACTGTCAACCTATGCAATAGAAAAAATAAGCAACCAAACCCTGGGTCAACTCACCCAACCTTTCTTGGCATTAATTTCACCAACATAGTGAAAATTAGAAATCATACGTTCTAAACCCCCATAGAATAATTTTCGCTCATGTTACAAAAAGTAATACGGCATAAGATCCTACAGATCGCTCAAATTAAAAATCATAATCCTTAAACCATCCTATAGAATAGAACTATACTTGAATCACTTATCTATCTCAAACTAGGCAGCAGAATTTCACTACCATCACCATGAGAGAATTGGAAGCAACACAAGCCTACAACATGTGGCTACTAGAGCAACAGAAGAAAGAAATTAAGTTCTAGTATCATTGGATTGGACCTTTCACACGCATGTTTCTCTCAGAAGGTAAATAATCTGGTTCAACCTCACCAACTAAAACTTCAGCAAGTAATGTGGCAGGGTCTTCTACAACTCCGTAAAGATAAAAATCTTAATACATGTGTCGATCACAGCTTACTTGCTTACAACCATGATTTTCTCCATTGCACTTAATACTTTATATCATGACACTAGCATCATTCAATTAATTAATCTTCTCGAGTTTCAATTACACTGGCTAAGTGATTATATATTGCTACTACTTGTAAAACGTGTCCAGAAGGCAATACAATTCAGACAGAACAAATGCACAAATACAGAGCAGGAACAATGTCCGTAGTCATACTGTTTGATTAAATATTTCACTTTCATAAATTTTAATTGGGCATATAAGGCAAAAACATAGAGGATCGTACCATACAAAGTTTAAAAAGATGTAACCATATTAAGACGTGTTCTTCTGGTGTTAGATGATCAGTGAAGTTCCTGCATTCAACAAAAAGAATGTAATTTATAAATAAATAAAGCATGATTTAAGTGGCAGAATTTTCCAGATATTGAAGATCCAAATATTTCACCTGTCACTGTATGCAGAACGGCTTCGAGATAGGCGACCATCGCAAATCAAAGAGATGGATTTAAATGCAGGTATGCACCATCCAATTGGTGAAAATACCCTATTTGATGCATCTAAGTTTTCAGGGCCCACATTTGTAGCTTGAACACACCTTCCAAGCACTTTTACGAGCATCGAAAAGCCATTTTCTTTCAGGAATAATGGCTGAGAATGTAAATCAAATTAGAAAAGATAAAATTCTTGCATAATACACGTCTCAAGGAGAAATTGAAATCACTTGAAAATGCACCAAGTACGAATTTCATATAAGGGGCAATACCTTAGCATTTGGATGTTCCATCAAGATACCAAGGAAACATAGCAATCGGTACACCTAGAGCAAAGAAATTAATCAGGAAACGCAAAAGTAATTAATATATAAATTTAATAAATATAGACAAGATTTGTAACCTTGTAATTCTCCATACTGGACAACATGGATGGTTGTGAGAGTCGATTGATGATCCATGCAATAATGGGCCTCAGCAATAATGATGCATTATCCATATTTAGGCATGCAAGTCGAATTATGAAGACACGGACAATATCTTGGGTGACAACTGACATCTGATACAGGGTAAAAAATATCAGATAAAAATGAAAACAGAAACAGAGTTTCTGAACTTCCCATGGCATCAAGAAGATAGAAAGGAGAAATCTGTTAGATAAGATGATAACAATGTAAAAGTCACATACACTGATAGCACAATGTAGAATAACATCAGCAAGTTTAGACATATGAGGTGATAACTGAGCTGCCAGTTTCTCAGAATGTCCTGGCTTAAGGTACCAATTGATTTGTTTTTCTTCTTCTGGACCCAATATTGTCCCCAAGGCCAAACCTCTTAAACCACTCATAAGCGGGACTTCATTCTTCCACATCCAAATACCTTCATCTGGTAGCAGATCATTCTTCAACAACAAAGAATGAATGAGATGTAGTTGAAAGAGTCACATAAGACCAAATTTATCAAACATTAACATACCAGAAGACAAAATAAACTACAAGTCTCCTTTGGGCCAAGGGCAACCAGCGTTGTTGTATGAAGACTGTCTAGGAAAAAATTGAAAAAACTTGGAGTCCAACTGTAAAGTGGCCAACATGCAAGTGCTGATACAAGCAGATGACAAACGGATTCAAGATTAAGTGACAACTGAGGGCAGGAGTTGGATATCTCCGATGCACTGGCAGCCAACTTAGGACTGCAGATAAATAAACTATGTCAGCTCTATTTGCTTATGCAAACTTTACAAATTCTAAAATATCAGAACTTTTGCATACCTCACTTCTCTGTGCAATTGTAGAAGGGCATTCATAAGCTGTGTGTTCCTGTGTTGTTCATTTGCTTCCTATATTTAGAAAAAGCATGTCACTGAGAGCACATAATAAACAATATTTAGAAAACAACAGTGCAGGAGGGATATTTAAAAGAACATGAGTGTGTTAGAACTGATAGGATGTCAGATTATCCACACTAGTCTTGGAAACTTCTCCATTTCGTAAGACCTTAATGTACTTGCAGTTCCCCAATGGCGAAAAGTCCAATCTAACACCTAACTAAATACGAATAAGCCAAATGCATCTTAAAACCTGGCTAGATTGGTTAACAGTATGTTTAACTCAAATTGATATATTTTTCTTACTAAACATGATACCATGAGTGTGATTTTTCCAAAACCAAATAGGGGATATAGCAATAGGGACTATGTTTCATTAACAACATATAGGACGTAAAACCTGCTGCGCATTGGGTTTATCAGTCATTGAAATCATTACACATTCTTGGCACTTTTTACCCTATACACTATAGTCTCTCGAGAAACCAAAGCAACAAAAAGTGCTTTCATCGGATTTCACAACAAACCTGTAAGTTCTGCAACAGATTAACCAGCAACACCAAAGATGGAATCAACAGATCAAATAAGCTCTTCTCTTTATTACGTTCCAGGAGGAAATCAGTAGTTGAATTGCCTTCCGTACCCTCATCAACCAGATAATCTTTTTATGAAAAAAAAAAACATATGCATGCCAGAAGTCAGAACACGATGAAGAAAGTATTTGAAAATCTATTCTACTATACAACTATACAATGTCTTTTGTTGCGCAGAAAAATGTAACTTGATGTATATGTGTGCCTTCACTTTAAATTTTAAATGAGCGAAGGCCATGATGACTTATAAGGATTATTAAAGTAAAGGCAGTGCTACAAAGTGTAAATGATCAAGGCGATGGCAAAGGCTTGAACTCGTTGGACTCATTATGTACGGTTTAGAATCCAAAGCTCGACAGCAGGATAAATATCAGTCCAAAAATGTTTTCCATTCAAAGAAAGCATATGTTATTGCAATATCATCAAATGACTGAAACTCAGAAAAACTAATGAAACTTGCATTGTGATTGAAACACAAAAGGCCAAGTCATACAAGTATACACCCAAATGAAACTGGCATTAGTGTATTAGGATGAATCTATGCTTTAAATCTGCACCTACATAGACGATCCCACTAGACCCAATTATTGCATGCAAACTGATAGATTGCAGCAATGTGTGCCTAAACAATTTTACAAGGAATGCACTATGATCTTATATTCCACCTATGGTTCATCTACGGTTATTCAGGCCTGTTCCTTACGGGACAAGGCATCAAATCATCTTTTTAGTGAAGGAGAAAAGAAGATTACAGGTTCACAACTATATGTCTATCATAGCAATTTGGCCAAGAATAAGACATTAATGATATCATTAATGTAGAATAGAAACAAATAGTCAAAAATCATTTAGTAGTTAACTGGGTAAAAGGTACTGTTCAAAATAAGTATATCAGCTGAGAAAATATATAAGAAACAAGTAGTCCGACGGCTATTAATACAGATGTACATGCCTTGAAGGGTATTGTACTGACCATAAATATTGGATGACCTCTCAAGCATGAATTTGCAGTTGATCAGGACTGCATGTATAACCATTACAGCACCTTCATCATAAAGAGCAGTGGCAACAACCTTGGCCATACAAAGTGCAAGACTTCAATTTCATTACTAGAAAGAGGCAGGAGTTAAAAAATAAAAAAATAAGAATATGACACGTCATACTGAATTATCTGAAATAAATGCCAGGATCCTAAATGCAGTCGTCAGCTGTATGATGGATGAATCACGAAGAACCATTCCCGGAAAATCTTTTTCAGTAATTCGTTTGCCAATTAAGCTATCAACAACACTTCCGTCAGAAGCACTTGAAAGATCACCAACTACATTATCAACGTCCATCATGTCAGATGAGAGAACACTGTTTGAAGCCATGTGAGCGTCTCCTCCAGAGGCCAAAACAGCAGCATAACGTAAGAGGCCCAATGCCCCTTTCTTATGGTACACAACGCCACCATCTATCCATTCCAACAGCCGCGCAGGAGCATCTTTCCGGTTGGTACCCGGAGAGGAAGAATGTAATGCTGCGTGGAGTTCCTTTGCATGGCCCATCCACGACGCCATGGAAGTTGCAGTAGAATCAGAAACGATGAGTTCGAAAATCTCTGCTACTGAGTGAAAGATTGCAAGATCCAACGGAGATCTTCCTATAAACAATTCAACAGTTTTTCCTAAGAATCAGAAGAAGTTATGAATAAGCAAGAAACATAGCAAAATCTCAATCTCTTCAAATCGCGCATACCAACTCTCAAGGAAACTGGATCAGTCGCTGCCCCAGAATGTAAAGCAGTTATAAGGAGTGCAAGAGCCTGAACAAAAAAAAAATCAATAACAATACACCATCAACAAAAATATCAATACTAAAACTGATTATAATAAAAAGTAAAAGGTCCATATACAATTTTATTTTACAAAGAAAACTGATACATGTTTCCTGTTCAATATAAGCAACATGAGATTGCTCATTCCGAGATATGTCTCCAAAAAATGAAAAGCACAAAACATTTACCTCGGGAAAATTCACCAAAACCAACAGAGCCTGGCGTCCACACTCAGACCTGGAACATACAGCACGCCAATGCCTCATGTCAGTTCTAAATACATAACAGTCTGGAATCAGCTTGGGAAAAAAGTTTTGAATACCTTGAGAGCCGGCAGAGGTCCCATAGCACCCATAAAAATTCTTCAGAACTGGGAGCAGATTGAAGCAACCTGTCTATGATATTTAACTGGATACATGCACAGCGAAGCGAAAGGGCAATAAGTCGAAAAAATTAAGAAGCTGAACTGTATCATGAGTATCCCAAGCTACAATTATGTCTAAAATAGGCTTAGGGGTAACTAGAATGATCTCGCTTGAGAAAGTTGAAGTGTGCTTCCTACATCTAAGTTTATGCAAATTAAACACAGGCAAAACTGCAAATGACCACACCGTGGATATTATCATTATCACCAGAGTATATCAAAAATAAAAAACTTGTAATGAAAATAATCCCTAATAAAAATTAAACAACTTACTGCCCTCATATGTATCTGGACTATCAAGCCAATAGCCTTCATTTGACAAAAGAATCCCTTGGACATCAAGACCATAGCATAGCGAACAGAAATGGGATCTTCCACTTGAACATTCTGAGGAACTCGCAATGCATGGATAACCATCAGGAGGACTTCAGGATCATGAAGAAGGTAACTCAATCCTGAGAGTAAAAGTGGAAAACATAAGCGAAAGATCATACAGTAAAATCAAATGAAGTAGAGATCAGTGAGAAACCTGCGCGAGAAAGGAGGAGTGAAAGAATTACTTCACTGATATGAGAAACAACCTCCAACAGCATCTCTACAGAATTCCCGGTTTCAGACCGTATAATAGAGGAAGATAACAAAGCAGCTGACAATAGGAGGAAACCCCTCTCCTGTGTGAAAATAAAGAAAAGAAAACAAAATCAGCCAGCAGTTAATAGAGATTTGAAAGATTAAAGGTCAGGAAATGATCGACTGAACTTGCAAACAGTAATTTTTTATTTGTGAATGGAAAATGTATTAAGCAGATATTTGTTACTGAGACTCAACGGCAAGAATTCCATTTACGCAAAAAATTCGCACGTGCAATACTTTAGCTGTCAACTTTTCTCTTTGTTGTGCTAATAAATATGTGACATTAGAGATGCTTCCAAGACCTTCATTATCTTTACAACATTGAAGTGCAAACGAAAGAAATGGGGAAGCAATATGGTAAAAAAAAAAAAAAGAAACACAGGATTGGTTCAGAAGGAAAACTCGGGTTACAGCACTTCGAGCCTCACCATGTCTCTTGCCTAAGCAAGTCGGCGCGTCTATTACGAGTCTACGACTCTGGCAAGAATCTATTGATCAAATATTGAATCTTGCTGGGGAGTCAAGAAATATTTGCTACAAAAAGTTATATCAGGCTGGAGAAGCCTGCAAAGATCTTTACTTCAAAGAAAGGGAAAGAAGTGCTGGAAAGACAATTGATGGAAGAACTGAAGTATACAACACCAATCAGAAAAGCTTTACTATACGTACGAAAGAACCTCAAATAGTATGAAAAAGATCTGACATAATACCTTCAAAATGGAAAGTAAATGTGAATCAATATCCCCTTTCGAAAAGGAGCAATTCGAAAGATTCAATAAGCCATGGGTTGTTTCGTACGACAACAGTCCGGCATCACCAAGAGTGAAAAGCCTCTTTGCAGCAGCTGTTGGAGAAGGATCATCAATTGGACCACTCAAACTAATCAATTTCTGCAACAATATTCGCATTTTGACGTGTATCAGAAGGAACTTTCACATATCACAGCTTTGTGATATGATGTTTAAAATAATTTCAACTGAATTCTTCTTACCAAGAGCTTCTTGAGCTGCATCTTAACACCGGAAAGAACATCGTAGGCCTTAGGTCCAGATACACCCTGCAGAATGGTTAATGCTGCAGCCTGGAAAAAAAAAATTTAATTTTGATTTAGATAGCCATGAGAAGCTCCATAACATTACCATCTACAGTACCTATAGACACTAGAAACTAGCTCCCTACAAAACAATAAGGCACTATCTGAATCCAGTTCAATTGGCGGAATTACTTTCTGGCCACAATTCACCAGATTTATTTCAATTATAACAACAATTAGTCAATATATTTGCTCTGTCACACAAAGTGGCAAGGAGACAGAGTAAGTAGCATACGTAACATGAAAATCACTTGAAACTCCTAAGTATAAAGGAAGCAAATGATGACTTTCAGACTCAGGTAGATACTGCATCGTGTACCTCAAATCTACAAGCAACTTCGTAGAAACGCAAGCGATGAAGTATATAGGTAGCGAGAGAAGCTACATCATGCCTCTGATTAGCCAGCAAGAACTTCAACAAATTATTATAGCCATCACTTCTTCCAGATGGAATTGAACCGCCTTCCCTAGGCCACCATCCTAGGAAACCTTCACAGCCAATTGATTGTCGAGTAGCTAGCTCTATTACCCCAAGCAACAATAGCTTCACAGCCGTCGAATTCAAACTCTGGTGAGCAAAAACATATCCCAATTGCTTCATGCCACTGTTATTAACAAAGTGGAAGCAACTCTCCCTAGCTGAGCACAATAATTGAGCCATATTCAACCACAAAATGGCATTCTTGCTCTGAAAACAAAGAAATCAAAAATAACTCAGCAGCTAAAATACTACCAACTTTCTAACATGAAAATAAGAATCGGATATCAAAATAGTCATTTATCCAACAGCAACACGAAGTACTATTGTTGGAGGTTTCAAAGATATATGAAGCACCGGGATGCCAGGTACCTGTGAAAGATGCGAATAACCAACATTTCCAGTATTGTTAACAAAATCAAAGCGCTGGCGTAAAACATCCATCAAGTATTTTGAAGACGGAACATCAGCAGCGAGTTCCAGTGGCATCCCTTCCGATGAAGATTCAATTGATGGCTCCCTAGATTGATTCTGAATATGCATACAAATATCTGCTAGTTCCACCACAAGTTCACCAAGTATACGATGGCCATTTCCATCATTTAAAGGTTTCTCAACCACTAATTGACTGGGATCAGTAGCTATGTGAGATGACAATGGGAATGTGTGAGCTGAAGCCACCAATGACAGGGAATTAATAACCTTATCGACAGCGATACTGTCTCCAGAGTCCAAGATTCTGAAAGTTATTCCCAGAAATTTCCTCAACTCAACCGAAAGATCAGAAAGAAAAATAGTTTGAGATAATATCCCTAAGGGTGAGACAGGATCCTGTATTGTAAGGTTAGTGGACCGCAAAGCAGGTGGTAAATCTTCCAGATTTCCTTCAACAACGCTGACTGTTTCTGTTAAAGAGCTCTCCATATCTACTCCTAAGTTGAACTGCCCGAAATCTTCTGCTCTATTTCCATATATTACCATGCTTAGGCTCCGATAGCTGCCTCTCACAACCAAATGATTGGTGATCACAGCCTACAAAGGGAGGAGATCAGTAAAACTTCTGGAAAGTTAAGAAATGAAATATACTTTTTTAAATAATCACAGAGGAATTATAGAAAGTACCTCAACTTCGAGCATATTAGAAGATGAAGGAGAATACAAAAAAGGCAAGCATAGCCGCCGAAATCTTGGCTCCCCTTCACAGTGTACAAAAACCTCCAAAGCAAATGATGGCGGTGAAGTGCCCCTTCACAATATATACATATATATCACGTGAATTTAGTTAAGAAATGATGCTACTGATTGATATCAAACATATATGACGAGAAGCCACCATATTAGGTACACAGAAGCTATAGATACAGACAAATATATATATATATATATATTACACATACCCAATTAGTTTTACAGAAGGGCAAATTGATGAAGTAGACTGTTCAAGGAACTCACAAGCAGTGATAACTACTGGCTCTGAAAATAGAACCTGCATTCGATAATGAACATTTTAATAGTTTATCCTGCATGCAAGTAATATCGCAATACAAAATCAAGCTTAGAAGTTGCAAAATGATTCTAATGATTAGGTATATATTACGACAACGTATCAAAGAATCTAGAATAGATGAATGAGAAAAATTTATAAAAAAAATATAACTGATGATGCAACAGGAAGGCAGAGAGGATACATATAGTGTGAAGAAAATGCCTGCACTAGAGGCATCTAAAAACAGAGGTGGATAAAAATCTCTCGAAGGGAAAAATATACATGTTCTCCGTTATGTACAAGAATCTCCCTCCATTCAAAATCAAGCTTCTAAAGTGAAACTGAAAATTGCGTATTTTTTTAGAGAAAATATTAATTCAGCACAGAAGTATGTTGCGAAAGAACTAGAAAAATGCAGAAACAACCATAAATAATATTCAGAGCCAGAAACAACCTAAGGTCAATTAGACAAAGTATTGGAACTCTCCCTTACAAAAACTCTGGTAAATTGTACAGTTTGGAAACATATGATAAAATTTCATTCATGCCATTTTAACATAATATTCAAATTCCGCATGCTAAATAGAGTCGGTCAATGTAGCAACTGTGCTCTTATAGCACATAATAATAGGTCTACCTCATCAACATATTCATCCAGTTGGGAATGGACGAATGAGTGGGCATAAAGCACACACGGTTCTGGTCGACCCATATTATCCTCTGTCACGATCCCCCTTCCAATTAAATTTGTCAGCACGTAACTGCTTTCTGCATCCAGAAATGAGATAATATAAGCACCAGAATGAACTTATCTTAACTCTTTGTGCTTCTTAAAGTGTCCGAATACAATATGTACGTCTACAAAGATTGAGCACGATAATAACCCTTTTCCTTATCCAACTGCTTGAATGATATAAGCATATTTTGTTCCAGCCGAACCTTAGGCAACGCAAGATTTATGGTTCACATAATTACAAACTTTCCGTCGCAAATTTTATCAAATAACAGCCACATTGCAATTATCAACAACCCAATCATCATAGCAAACTTAAATAACTATCCCTTGCAAGATTACACGGCACAATCAACCAATACATTAACAAGAAAAGCTCAAAAGCTGCAGAACTCTCGAGTACACATACTTCAACCGGCAAAATTACAGCACATATCGTCAGCTTCATCTTTCCAAAGTTCTACCAATACTAAATCAGTTACTACACGGGCATATTAACAACAATTAATTCAATACAAAAAAAAAATAATTACTCAAAAACTCACCCTGAATTCGCAAAACCAACCCGAACGAATCGAAGACGGTGTCAATCAAATTCACCTGAATCTCCTTCCGACAGCGAAACTCGCAGCAAGACTCGTCGAAACCCTACGCAGGGGAACTTCAGCGCTCGACGCAGGTCACCGGCGTGGCCCGAATGTATCTCTGTTAATTTGGGTCAGCTTTTGGGCATCTTAATTCGTTATTGGGTTGGACATAGTGGTCATAGAGTCAAGCTCCTTATAGCAATAATAATGGGCCGCTAAAAAGACACTTACTTTTAACATTTTTCTCCTATTAATTCCATAACTCAACAAATTTCAACGGTGAAAAAAAAAATATTGCAAAAAAAAAAAGGTAAAAAAAAAGGGAGGCATGTCATCGAGTCTAAGGTACCTTTTATTTACTAAGCCCCCTTCCTATGGTGGGCTTGATTTTCTATCTATAAATTATAATCGTGGTGAAAGGGAAATACTAATTATTATGAATTTGTAGTTATTAGTTATTATTAATTAATTCAATTAGATTTAGTGTTCAAAACAAGAGACGTGTTAAATACTATGTAATCACATTTGGGATGAACAAGGAATTAAATTAATAGTCCCATAATTGAAAACCAATCTATATATATAATAAGTAATTATTTATGCATCATCAAACAAGGTCAACGCTACATAGAAGCTTCCAAGTAAGAATTTCATGACCGACATAGGTTTTTACAATTGCATTGTCAAAACGTTTGTTCAACGTCTCCCTTGTCTTGGCGTCTTTAGTAAATGCCCATATACTTAAGATTCAAATCTCATCTCCCTCAATTAATTCATCATGTCGACGACTTTATATCTACAAGTCAAATTTTTTAATAACTCTCTCTAACCTTCTCTCTCTCTCTCTCTATATATATATATATAATATATATTTGTATTAATAACCTTTATACATATCTTCTCTAGTCGGATTATCTTTAGTTTCAAGCGGGGGTGTAAGAATTGAATGGCGACGGTATGAATAAAAGTTAAACTTCGCCTCGTTATGGTATTATGTTTGCTTTGCAATCTAATCTGATGATAACTATTTCTTTGTCTTTTTTGTTTTTTTCGAATATATATTGGTTCAGAGGCGAGCTTTGATGGATGAAATAAATAGGGTTTATGATGAAAACAAGAAGTTGACTGAGGTATTGACAGCCATGTGCGAGAGCTACGATGAGCTCAGAAACCAGTTAATGGAGCTCACCAACAGTAGTACTAATATGGCGTCGTCAAGACGAAGAAGAAACGAAAGCATTTACCCTTCAGACAATGGATTATTAAGCGACGAAGAATCATCCAAGAAACCCAAGGAAGAAGAAGAAGAAGAACAACAGACGAAGACTAAGATTTCGAGCGTTGCTGTTAGGACAGAAACATCAGATAATGGCCTTGTAAGAAAACTTCAAGAGTTCTGATGTGGACTCTTTTTTTTTTTCTCCTTTTTTGAGGTTTTTTACGTGGATTTTAGATATTTGGCGATGGATATCAATGGAGGAAATATGGTCAGAAGGTGACTCGTGACAACCCTTCTCCAAGAGCTTATTACAAGTGTTCTTATGCTCCTACATGTCCTGTCAAGAAGAAGGTGCTTTCATGGATATATATATATATTAGCAGGCATTTATGTCTTACGCACATTGCCTCTCTTTCCTCAGGTTCAAAGAAGCGTAAACGATCCATCGGTCGTCGTGGCAACGTATGAAGGCGAACACAACCATCCGAGCCCTTCGGAACTCGGTTCGAGCCCTGGCTCAGGCCGAGGTCTGACCATAGGAAACGTCCCATGTTCGACATCGACGAAACGTACATCCCCGACTATTACACTCGACCTTACGCAGCAGAGACAGAACGGGGAAGGAGAAGCAGAGAGTAATAATGTAAGGCCCAATTCTGTTGAGTCTACGGAGCTTCGAAGCTACTCAGTGGAACAGATGGCTTCGAGCTTAGTGAAAGACCCGAGCTTTCAGGCAGCTTTGGCTGCTGCAATTTCGGGCACTTTTCTTCAGCAGCACAGAAATCAATAGAACATTTAGTTTAAGAGAAAAACTGAGGAAACTACACAAATAGATTAGCCATAGTATTCAGCAAGAACATCAATGTATGATTATTTAGTTATCAATTTTGATTTGCCATCCTATCATATGGTAGTCATTCAAAGATCCAAAACATTAGTAATAATACGATTGATAATACCGAAGATTTGAAAATCGGCATCTACAAAGGCATCAGTCTTCTGTATTTGAAGTAGCAGACGAACGAGCAGAAGACAATGGCCCCACAAACGCCTGTGATGATGAGGACCCACTTGAAAGCTCCTCGGCTCTCGAACAATGGGATTTCGAAGTTCATCCCGAAGATACCAGCAACCACGCCGAATATCGCCACTACGAACGTTGCTGTGGTCAGCAAAAGCTCGAACTGTATAAGCTGGTTTCGCACATTATCCTGCAATTCCATGCAGCGACATGACTAGAAAGCATTTACTGATATTTTATAAAAGGATGCGTTCAATTACTGCAACATTGATTGATCTTCGGCAAGGATGTGTTTACTGCTATTTTATGCGACAAAAAAAGGGTTCATACCAGCTGAATGTTGATGAAGTCTTCTGTATCATCGATGTACTCTTTCAACTGAAAATAAGACGTTGAAACTCGGTTACTATAAAAGCAGGTTAGTGAGAGAAGAACACAAACAAAGAAAATTATAATCTACGGCATCAATAGCATGGAGAGCACAAAAAGATTGATATGATACCGAAGTCAATTTATTCAGTGTGCTGTCAATGACAACAAAATATGCCTCCAACAACATTTCAAGCTCTTCTATGCTATCTGTGGCGCTTTCATTACTTCTCATGCTCTCATGTCTGCTCCTCGCTATGCTCAGGGATTTGTCAAGCCTTCTGCTATCGGGCGGTGAAGAGACGGGAGATACAGGGGCAGAGTTAAACAACGCACCATCATTTGATCGATAGGCCAGGACGGACTGATCGCCGAAAAATGAAGATTCCATGCGTCTTTTCTTCTCTGTAAGGTACATTTCTGCCATGTCTCCATCATCATCCATTAGCTGCTCTATCTCGTCCCTAACCTAGATGATAAAAAAATAGAGTCGAATAAAAACGTAGTTGATTCGATACATAGAGGGCACGTTAAATAGAAGATTGGATTTTCAAAATCGACTTGTTAACAACCACCTTCTGTACTCTCCGAGTCAATGCAACTAGCCTACTCTTCAGTCGACGAACTCTTTCCAGGTTCAAAGTACTGATCTTTGATGTTAGTTCATCCAACATTGGGTAGGCCTCGATTTCCAACTCTTGAGCCTGATCAATTTCAAAAAGATAGGGGATAACAGAAGAGTTGATAAGTTTCATTATAATAGGAAATCTCAGGTCTCTGGGTATCAAAGGTACTCTTCTTCGGGAAATACGAGATAGGCATTTATTACAGTGCCCTTCTAAAGAAAATTAAATAAAAATCCGTGAACATAATGTACATCAGCAGGAGATAGTTAATGTATCACGTCAGCATTAGGACATTGAAACATAGTACTCCTGAATATGCTTGGTGAATAAAGTCTGGTGAAGATTCTTAGCAATCTAATCTAAGATGCTCCAGAAAAAGTAATTCAACATCAGCAAAATCTGATAATAATTTTAATAGTACATATTTAGAATGCATTTTTGTCTGCATATCCATATACAAACAAGTCATAGTCACTTGTCGGTCAGATGCTTTCTCGTATTTGCAAGAATTCATAACAAAAAGACAGATGATAAGAAATGCATAAACATCAACTACTTATTCCTGAATATAACACATGACAGTTGGGAGCAAATTCTTAACAAAACCATTTCATTTTCACGCAAATATCACAAATGCGAAGTGATGACTACAGACTGGTGAAGAAAATCAAGCAAAAGCAGGACCATAAAGTATATCGACAATGAAAAAACTTAAATTAACTACACATATGACAGTCAATGAAAATAAAGCAAGCTCGTACGAGACATACTTGAGAGTCCAGAAAAGTACACGCAGCCTCCAAAGCAACTTCAAGAGCCCTAAACTCAAAGGGCAAGTAATCAGGCGAAACGTTCCCAAACATATTGTCAAAGCTTCTAACACCTCTCCTCCGATTCAACTCCTCACCTTCAGATCGCCAAACCTCGCCGGCTCCGGCACCTTGCAACCTCCTCTGCAGCTCCACAACGTACTGAACCACGTAGCTATCGAGAGAGTTCAAAAGCAGAACCTCCTCGGCTGTGATGATACATCGAATCTGCTCTAGATTCACGACGATGGCTTTCTCTCTCCCGAGGATCGTCGAGGGATAAACGAACAACGGGTCTAGCAGTCTCAGGTCTCGGGCTGGGAGATCACAGCGACGCATTATGGTGAACTTATCGACTTCGATCACTTGGGAGTTTCCGGAAGTGTCCACCCGTATCCATGACCGTAGGCCCTGACCACGTTTCTTGAGGCCCGTAACATCTACGCTTTGAAGCGCTTGGCGGCTCGAGGCTGAAGGCCGGTAGAAGGGGTCTCTGAGGTTTACAGCGGATGCTGGCTTTGGTGGGAGCAGACGTTCTTTGAGGTCTGCCATCACCAAAGAGGCTTCACAACTGCATTTGAAACATTTGAATCAAAAGCGACGTATTGAGAACTATGGTAAATCGGAGCAAATCGAAATGCTATGATAAATACCCAGATTCCAGAAAATAGCAAATCTACTATATATATTTTTTTTTCTAGGAACCAAATGAAACAGAGCTTCCTTGCTCATCAAGGCATCAAAATCATCAAATAGATTATCTATGCTTTTGTCTTCCGAAACATGAAAAACTGTTCAGAGCAACAGATAGAATCCCTCCACCCACGATTGTGTAAAATTCACGATAGAAATAACAGGACTTCCCCCAAATCAAAAACTTATTACGCTCATAAAAACCTAATCGAAAAACTATATTAAAATACAATATCAAGCCAAAACACACACGCGTCGATTCACTTAAAAATCGAGTCTTCCTTTCGTTTGATCAAACAAAACCCACCTGGAAAACGTCGAATCAGAATTTCCAGGGTCGAATGACAAATAACCAGCGAGGGGCGAACAACAGCACGCGATGAAGATGATTTGATAATGAATCAAAATCAAGCAACCGCATTAATCGATTAACAGAGAGTAGACAAGTGAGGTGAATTGTAACAGCAAAAACTAAGAACTGATACTATACTTGCCAGAACGAAATAATTGTGTTAATTGGTCAGAAATTAAAATAGTAGCAAGTAATAAATAAATAGGGCAAAAATAGAATAGTTTCGAAATATTTTAACATAACCCTCCTAGAAATGAAAAATGAACAAGGGGCAATAAATAAAAACCATTAAGCCGAAATGCAATAATGCAGGACTTATATTGCTTATTATAAGCTCGGTTAAGATTTCATTTAATTAATTTGAGTATGATGTATAATTATCATGTTATCCTTTAAAATATATCTCAATTATATTCTTACAAATCAATCAAATTTAAATAAACATCTTAAATTAAAAATAATTTTTAAAAAATATATAAATATTATATATAATTATATATTAAATACATACATGCTTAAAATACTAATTTAAATAATAAAATAATAATTTTGGAGAAAATATTTTTTTTGTCAACATTTAATCTGAAAAATTAAAATAAAGGCTAGAACCTTCATTTTTTTTTCAAACTTATTAGAATTAATTAGGTTTCAGAACTTTATAGTTTTAAAATAGTGTTCAGATGCTGCCAGAAAAAAATATTTTAAGGACCCAATTTCTGTAAAACATAAATAAGGATATAAACTTACAAAAATGTTATTTACAATGTACATTATTACAGTCCAATAAAGTGTTACAATAATAAACAGATCTTTAAAACTAATCATTTGTCTGTTTGAATCCTAAATTTATATTCTGATAAATCCTGAAATAAAATTTGTCCAACTTATTATGATTGCTATTATAACTCGTTGTAACAAATATTTAATGTAATTTCAAAACTCATAATTACTTACAACATTTACATTACTTCATCTTCAAATTACAACTGCCATTGCAAGATCATATGTACAACAACCTCCAAACAGAGCAAAGACCATCTTCTTGCAACATCAAAGTTGCAGATAATCCGCCATTGATGACGTAATAAACAGATGATCAAGCTTTTATTCATTTATTTATTTACACTTATTTGCAGAGATCATATATCATATGTAAGGATTGATGTGCGACGAATAATCTCGAATCCCAGCCCCTTCCCAGCCCATCCATTCCTCCCACAAATCCTGACCGTTCGTCCACTCATCTTCTTCATAGTACGACGGCTCTTCTTCCAGCCTCAGCTCGCCCCTCAGATGCCTCATCACAATCTGTGCACCATAATATACATATATGTTCATATCTAAGAAGCTTTTCACAGAGATTATTGCAGCAGTGTTAGAAATGAGACAAAAAGATGCTTTCTTACATCGTATGCCTCGTTGATTTGGTGAAACTGAACGCCGCAGTTGCTCCCTCTGCACACGTCAGGATGGTACTGCAACAATGGAAAGCCCATAAACAAAGATCAAAGGAGAGAGAGAGAGAGAGAGAGACCTGAAGAGCAAGCTTTCGAAAAGCCCTTTTAACCTCGGATTCAGAGGCACCATGATGGATGCTGAGAGTCTTGTAAGGATCGCCCACGGCGGCTGAAGAAGCGCCGCACGATACCCTCAAGCCCTTCCTATTATTACCATTATTCCTCTGAAATTTCCCAGATTTTCTTCTTGGCGATGAAAAGCCTTTCATTTGAGTCCAAGAACAGCCGCCCACAGCAGAAGCCATTGTTGTTATTATTATTGTTTCTTTTCCACTGTAAAAATGGAATCTTTAACCGATTTTAACAATCAAAAAGCCCACAACTTTGAAGTTAAATTCAAAACCCTCCAAATCTTATGCCAAGATGATGATAAACGATGATGAAAGGCGCGACCTTTACACAATATTTCAACGAATCAAATATCTAATCCTCGATAAAAATGTTCAAAATTTAATGGGGCTTCTTCTGAGGTGACACAATCAAAGAAATAATTTATTATTACCAAGAAAACGTTCAATGGAGGAGAGGTATGTATCTTTTTTAACATATATATAGACTTTCTTTTGTATTGTGGGGTTGGTTAGGTTAATGGCTGCAAATGGTGATGTTTCGATGTTTATTGCATATGTGAAAAAGGGTGTCCTTATCTAAACGTAAGGACATGTTTGGTTGCTAGTTTTGTTACGTAAGCATTTGTGGTGCGGACGTCATTTTCGATCGATGTCACGTCAGCATTCATACCATACGATCTTATCCTTCCTTCCCTTGGGTCCTCGTATTATTACCATTTACCATCCAATTCGAGCTTTCAAGTGAAATCTAATGTAGATATTACGTTTGTCTGTCTTAAATTCGTGCCAAGTGTTTCATTCAAATCCAACTAATGCAAATTGGCATTTTATTTTGAGAATATTTTTTAAGGGTATTATTAAACTTTTTCTTGGGGGGATGTGGCGAATCGATAGACACTCTTTGGATGTACTTTGGATAAGTGATCTCGCAAATCGAGAGAGAGACCTCAACTTCCGTACGGATAAGATCGAGCTTCATGGTCTACACTTGGACACCATGCATCCATCTTATGGCCATTGCCATAAATCTCTATGAATATTAGTATTTTTTTTCTATTTTATATTGGCATAAAACTCGAAAGCAAAGTTGTAGTAAACATACTCAATTGGATGAGATCGAGCCAAACAACGTTATTATAAATTGAAATTTCAAGATTTCAATCGTAAAACCAATCAAATATCCGATGCATATTTGACTTTAGAGAGCCCTATTGGTTTATTTACTATGTATACACAATCCACATACGATTTTAACCTATTTCAATTTAGATCGTAATAATACCATGTTTCTTGATTATAATCCTCTATGTGGATTTTGATCGGGATAAATGGGCAAAGATGATTAGTTCTGATGGAGTCGGAGGTTTGTCTCATAGATTAAATTTAATTCAGAATGAATTCAGTCGAAATGTTGATATTACGGTGGCGTTGTGTATGAATACTTTCGGCCGAAAAAAATGCTTAAGTAATATTGAGAGGGAGCCCTAAGAACTAGGTTAGTATTCTTAAGCTTTTTGTAATGACATATTATTGATGGGATCTATAGACAATTTGGGACATGAATCGCGATGATTAAGGATTTTACATTGATCGTATGTGATAAGAAAAGAAGCATTGACATGATTCATGATCATATGTGTGTTATAAAATAGATTTCATACGATTTAAATTATGACATAATTGGTATAGACGAGACAAAATATTAAGGGGTGTTTGTTTTGGGGTGATCCTCCAAAATATCACCGTAATCCTCGCTACTGCTCTCTATCATTGCGTTTGTTTGATCTAAGTAATGAGTCAATACCGTAATGAAAGATCACCTAGGTGATGAAAATGGGGTGATATTTCTGATTTTTTTCCGGACAAAATTATCCCTTATATTTAACTTTATTTCTTTTCATTACCCCTAAATCAAATTAATAATATTGAACAATTAAATTCTTCGATAACCCAAATAATATCACATCGTTCATGCTCCTGCGCATCTCCAAAAAAAATAAAATATTCTCATCTTATTTTATTATCTTCTTTTATCAGAATTCGAATAAAACTAACGTCATCTTTTTCGTCATACTTTTGCGTAGTACTTTTTGAGAACTTAACTTTCTTATATTTATACGAAGGCTTGCATTTTTATTTATATTGTCAACCTTTTATTGAATGTTTTTACAAGCATTTCATGGAAAAAGGTTACAGAATTATATTTTTGCTGCATAAGACATGCATTTTTTTATAAAGTTGTATATTAGAGACCTATAAATATAAAAGTTGATATTTAAATATTAATCTTTATCACTTCTCAAAAATCACCCTGAAACAAACACGTTAATTCACATCACCACGGTGATATACAGAGGGTTAAATACGACATTTACACAACATCACCCTACATATCACCGTGATTAAACAAACACAATATTCTAATATCACCATGATATGCAAAATGAAATATCACCATAAAACAAACAAAGTGATGACATATCACGTTGATCCACATTACGGTGATACTAACATCACGGTGATGTGTATATCACCGTAATGTCGGATCACTTGAAACAAACACCCCCTAAAGATAATTAAATATATGTGACACTTACTACACGAATCGCACCAAACCTATCGATCAAGACTTCTCAATACGTTGTCTATTTCTTCTACTCAAGTGGGGTGTCCTAATTTGAATTATTGTTGTAATAATTCAGTATTTTATTGCATGTCCATCAATTTAATATTCAAAACACAAATAAATTTTTTAAAAAAAATCCCTTCTTATATAACGTTACGGATATGATTAGCAAATAAATGATATGTTATTCATAATTAAAGTTTAAGAGACAAGTCGAGCTTTGTCAACTCTTCTTGATGTGCAGCACTGTTCTTGAGATGTGAAGTAGGAACCTACCCACTTAAACCCTGACGACGACGATCCATTCAGATTTATCCCATCAACCACCGGCGAAAACCTCCGTCCTCCACCACCCAAAGTGGATCCCACCTCCGCAACGAGCCGCCCTACCGCGTTGACGCCTTACGTGGCACTCGGTGTGTGACATTGATATGTGTCATGTTAACATGCCACATCAGCATCGAAAATGTCGATCAATGGACCCTAAAATGTGTCAAATAATGTCACATCACATCTAATGTTGACGTGGCATGTTGATATGGCACGAATCAGTGCCACATCAACAGGTGCCCATGCAAGGTGCTCACGTAAGGTGAGCACCATAAAATTCTTCTGACGCTTTCTACTCCTCCACCTAAACCCTCTCCACAAAAGAGATAATTGAGTACCATAGTTTGGCTTATGGATCATCGAGTGAGCTTGGATCCCCATAGACCTAATGCCGAACGAACCATGCAAAGGGAGCGAAGCCATGCTAGAGTATCCGTTAACCACCGCCATGCCATGGTGGTTCGTCACCGTGCTTTGGCGGCCGTGTGACCTGGCGAGGTTTCTTTCCCGTTTGTGCGCATTTTGATGGCCTCCCAATGCTTGTGAGCTGTAGAACTTCCGGCTGCAGTAGTTGCACGAGAAGACACGGTGGTCGGGCTCTTTGTCCGGGTTTGAGGAGAACGAGCCGGGCTGACGGGTCGACCCATCATGGGGTTCGGATTCTTTGCTCGATAGGGTTAGATCCAACTCAAAATCATCAGTAACAGAAGATTTCTTGATTTGAAGCTTAGGGTTTTCTAGGGATGATGGGGCGAGGATTATTGTTTTTGGATCGTTGTTGTTGCTTGTATTTAGTTTGGAACCCTCCATGTAAGAGGAGGATGTTTGTGTACTAGGTTGAAACACTTTCCAAGATATGATTTAGAGATAATTAGTGGTTGATTAGTGAAATAAATGCAGGGACAGTATGACCGGTAGGAGAATTAACTTCTACAATCATTACATGAGCGAAATTGTAGTAGAAGAAAAATATCTTGCAGCAATAATAGATGGTTAATTTCAAAGTAGTAACTAATCTAACAGCAAAAGTAGAAAATCCAAGATTTAGTTTTCCAAGTGCCTGGAATGATGCAAAAATACGGACAACATTGGCATCTTACACGATTTTAGTTCTGTTTTTGGCAAAACTAATTCATTTTGTTGAGCAGCTCGTTGATAAGATCCTTTCGGTTTCCTGAGTCTCCCCCGTCTTCGAACCTTTTCTTCCTACCTTTTAAAGCCTTGTCTGGGTTGTTCAGTGAAAATGGACAGAGGAAAGTCGTGACCGTCTTAAAATGCTTGCCAACAGTAGCAATCTCATTCACGATATCTTCTATGCATATGATTCCATGTTGGCTCAGTTCCTGTCGGGGCGAAATGTAAAACAACCCGAGAAAGAGGAACATAGTGACTTAGCGAATGAGTATTTACCTGTTCAACGATAACGTTGTCAGTTAATGGGACTCTCTGTTTGCCGATTTTTGCAATGCCTTTCTTGTAAATCAAATCTTTAACATTCTTAACACTTGGATATCTGCCAGAATTAGTTGCAAGCACTTAGCATCTTTGTATTAAAAGGCTAAATCACGGATTCACATAAAGAAAAGGGAAACAAATTCACTTAAGAATCGTTAATGTTTTAAAAGGCTAAATCACTTTAGAAACGTTTAGCCACTGTTGGCAAGCATTTTAGAAACAAAAAAAATCGAGCTTTTGGGAACATACATAGGCAAATTCACTTTAGAAACATTACCTAAGCAATGTTTAGTATATAGCGGTTTTCAATCTTTGTATAGGATTCTAACTACCTACGTTTCTTTAGGATTCTAACTATCTCTGTTTCTAAAGAATTATCGAACATACCCATAGGTTACGTAAGGCTCCACCTTTCGCAAAAGTTCAATCGTTCCTTCAGTAGCTTTCACAAAGACCCCACTGAATATCTTTGTCAACCTCAAAGAGTATAGGAGTTTCCGAGTTCTTTGATGCATGTCATTTTTCCTGTGAAGGAAGATGATCGTTACGAAAAGAAGAGCAAAAAACAGAATGGCTATTTTGAGCTGAAGGAAAATCAATCTAACCCTCCTATGCGTATAACGAATAGAAGCTTAGATTCTGGCGTTGAGCGGGTTCGTCTTTTTTGCTTTGTCCTGCTCTTCAATTGGATGAGGTCCAACTCCTGAATATGAAACATACTGTCAAATAAATCCAAACATGTTCTCCTTTTTCCCTAATCAAATAGGTTGTCCAATTGTCTGTATAATAATTAAAGACTGGCTTCATTTACGGCCATCATGCAAAGAACAAATTATTAACTTTGATATAAAATCTACTCAATTACTATTAATTAACTGAAAAATAACCAAACAATTAACATGAAGCACTCAAATCTACAAGGGTTCACTCATTCAAGCCCCTCCCAATTGCATCCAGAAAACATATATGAATCAAGACTAAAGGTATTTGAGCTAAACGAATGGAGATAAACTCCAAAACAAAACAGAACCCATCCGACAGAAGCCACGAATGACGATTCCAAATCCCAAAACATCAGATACAAAAGTGAAAAAAAAAACGAAAAAGAAAGAAATTGTCGCATAAAACATACGTCAAACACCCAAAAAACATACTTACCTGGTCTCTGTATTCTCTTATAAACTCCTCCGGCTTTTTTATCACAAATTTATCAGACTTGAGGCGTTTTGTTCGCTCTTGCAACTGAGCCTTCCTTTTAATAGCCCATTCCTCGTTGCTCTTCCTTTTCTTCAACACAACCTCGGGAATGTAATTCAGCTCTACAGGCGTATTCTCCTCAGTCGCCATGATTTCAAGGAGTAGCTTGCAACGATGAAAATAAACCCTAACCCCTAAATCTAATCAGAGGCAGCTGTCTAGTTTTTCTTTTTATTGCTGTAATTGGGCTGGATGGGCCTAATACAGTGTTCTTAATGGGCTAGCATAGAGGGCTTATGGTCATTTAATTATTATTGTTCCTTTTCTTTTTTTATTTTTTATAAATAATAATGTCAAAAAGGGCTAAATTGTATTATGAAATAATTAAATGTGGATGTTTTAAATAATAATATTAGTTAAATTATTGATGATTTGGAAGTATTATATTAAATGATGATAATGTGATAAGATGATAAGATGAGGTGTTTAATTGAAGAGTTTGTATTTTAGTGTGAGGTGTATAATTGTAATTAATGTGATTAGTTGTAATAGTGAATTATTAGTAGTATAAATAGGTGATTAGAGTTCATTGTAAATCAGACCAAGTATTGAAATACTTAATCTCTCTCTAATCTCTCTCTCTTTATATTATAAGCTATATTATCATTATAATCTTAATATAAGTATAATTATAATAAAATAATCTTAATATAATATTAATCACAATTAATATTTTTATAACACGTTATCAGCAAGACCGCTCTCCGTCGTCAAGATCAACCTCCGTCGAAGATCTCGTACGAGTTTAGTCAAGGTATGGTAATTTAATTTTTAATTTATACTAATTATATATTAATTGTGATTAATTTAAAAATATATTATAAAAGTATTATTTAAAGGTTTTATAACTAAACGCCAATACCCGAGTGGTTTCGCGGAATATCGTTCACTACAAGTGACGAGAGGTCCAGGTTTCGATCCCCGTGGAGGCGTGTGATTTTTTTTTATTTATGCACGTACACAACACAAGCCCACGAGGTCTTGCGGTAATCCCAACCTCAGTAGCGGCATATTATTAATCTTTCTTTAATAAGAAAAAAAATGTCGTTTTATACAAAGATGGATCTTCTACTCCTTACATTATTTACGGTGATCATTTCCGCTATGTGGATAATATTTTTACCAATGTTTTTAAAATATAATTATTAATTGTAATTTCTTTAATATTATAATTACTGAAATATATTTTATTTTGAAGGATGTCGCTATGTCCGATGTTTGATCTTTTACTTATGATTATGATTACGGCGACACTGATCTGGATGTGGATATCATTTTTTATAAGAACTTTTACAAAAGAAGATACAAAAGAAGATTTAAAAGAAGATTAATTATAAGTTTTTTTTTATTATGTAAAGTTTTAATAACATGTTTTGTATTTTATTATAGTAATATGTCGAACTTGGCGAGCCTTGAGTTTGTTGCACTCGATATCACTGGAAAAAATTATTTACCTTGGGTACTAGATGCTGAAATCCATTTGAAAGCAAAAGGCTTAGGTGACACCATTGATCCCACGAAAACCACAACTGAACAAGACAAGGCGAAAGCTATGATTTTTCTTCGCCACCACATTCACGAAAATCTGAAAGTTGAATACTTAACAGAAAAGAATCCAGCTGAGTTGTGGAAAAACCTGAAAGAACGATATGGCCACTTGACAACTGTTATTCTCCCCAATGCAAAGTACGAATGGCTGAATTTACGATTGCAGGATTTTACGTCGGTAAGTGAATATAATTCTGCCGTTTATAGAGTTACTTCCACGTTGAAATTATGTGGAGAGACAATTACTGATAACGATATGCTGGAGAAAACATTCACCACATTTCATCCACAGAATATGATATTACAACAGCAATATCGGGAGAGAAAATTTAAAAAGTATTCAGATCTAATTTCTTGCTTACTTTTGGCTGAGCAAAATAATGAATTGCTGGTGAAAAATCACGAATCCCGAACGACTGGTTCTACTGCACTCCCTGAAGCGAATGCAGTCAAAGTTAATAATGACAACAGTCGAGGTAATGATCGTGGACGTGGACGTGGTGGATATCGCGGCCGTGGACGTGGTCGTGGTCAAGGTCGTGGTCAAGGCCGTGGTCGTGGCCGAGGATATTATGGTGGTGGTTATCAATATTTCCGTGGTGGTTATCATAATTATCGTGGCGGTCATCAAAATATTCCCCAGAAGAGGAAAAGTTTTGATAATAAAGATGAGAAGAGGCAAACTGAACAAAAGAATAATGATGAAAAATGTTATCGTTGCGGTGGTTCTGGCCACTGGTCGCGCAATTGTCGTACGCCCAAACATCTTGTTGAGCTATATCAGGAATCTCAAAAGGGCAAAGGAAAGAAAATCGAAATGAATTTTGTTCAGGGTGAATTCGCCTCTACCTCTGATGCCAATGATGAAAATGCTCATTTGGAAGCTGCGGATTTTCTGATCGATGAAAATTAATCTGCTATGATTTTATTTATGCATTATGATTTACTATTGTGTGTTTTATTATATATCGTTGTTTTAAGTTATCTATATGTTTGTAATGCAATATTTCTTTTTCAATAATAAATATTATGTGTTTGTTTATAAAGGATATTATTTGATGGATGCGGGCATGTGCAATGAAGAATTGTGTCTTGCAGACTGTGCAACGACGAATACGATTCTAAAAAATAAGAAATATTTCGATCATCTTGATATGAAAGAAGCCAGTGTTATTACTATATCGGGTAGCACGAATATAATTGAGGGCTCCGGAAGAGCTAATGTTTTACTGCCCAGAGGAACAAGGCTGATAATTGAAAATGCTTTATATTCTCCTAAGTCTCAAAGAAATTTATTAAGCTTTAAAGCTATTCGACATAACGGATATCATATTGAGACTGCAGAAAAAGGAGATATTGAATATTTGCATATTACAAAAGTGATATCGAATGACAAAAGAATTGTGGAAATATTACCATCTTTTGACTCTGGGCTATATTACACATATCTTAAAACAATTGAATCACATGCTATCGTAAACCAGAAGTTTACTAATGATAATACATTTGTTGTTTGGCATGACCGGTTGGGCCATCCCGGTTCAATTATGATGCGGAGAATAATTCAAAATTCACGTGGACATTTAATGAAGAACCAGAAGATTCTTCAATCGAATGAATTATCATGTGTTGCTTGCTCTAAAGGGAAGTTGATATTCGTCCATCACCAATAAAAATAAAGAATGAATCTATAAGATTTTTGGAACGTATACAAGGTGATATTTGTGGACCGATACATCCATCGTGTGGACCATTTAGATATTTCATGGTATTGATTGATGCATCAACTAGATGGTCTCATGTATGTTTGTTATCAACGCGGAATGTAGCTTTTGCGAGATTGCTTGCTCAGTTGATTCGATTAAGAGCACATTTTCCGGATTATCCAATAAAGAAAATACGCCTTGATAATGCTGGTGAATTTACTTCCAAGGCATTTAATGAATATTGCATGTCTATTGGAATTGATGTTGAGCACCCCGTGCCACATGTCCATACGCAAAACGGTCTTGCAGAATCGTTGATTAAAAGGTTGCAATTAATTGCAAGACCATTATTAATGAAGTCGAAACTTCCCTCTTCTTGTTGGGGACATGCTATATTACATGCAGCGGCACTAATCCGCATCAGGCCAACAAGTTATAATGATATCTCCCCGATACAAATGGTTTATGGTCAGGAACCAAATATTTCCCATCTGAGAATTTTTGGATGTGCGGTATATGTTCCAATTGCTCCACCACAACGCACGAAGATGGGACCTCAAAGGAAGTTGGGAATATATGTCGGATTTGAATCTCCATCGATAATAAAATATTTAGAACCTCTAACTGGAGATTTATTTACGGCTAGATTTGCCGATTGTCATTTCGATGAATCGAATTTTCCGACATTAGGGGGAGAAAAGAAACAGCTGGAAATGAGTATTAGTTGGAATGAATTATCGCTAAATCATTATGATCCTCGAACGAAAGAATGTGAACTAGAAGTTCAAAAGATAATTCATTTACAAGGATTAGCTAATCAACTGCCAGATAGCTTTACTGACCTTAAAAGAGTGACTAAGTCACATATACCAGCTGTTAATGCTCCTGCAAAAGTTAATGTTCCTGGAGAACATATAATGATCGAGCCTAAACCACAACTAAAACGTGGTAGGCCCTCGGGTTCCAAAGATAAAAATCCTCGAAAAAGAAAAGGAGCAAATAATAAGAATGGTCCAGTCGAGGATTTATCGACTCTAGAAGAGTCAATGGGCATTAATGATTATGATAATGGAAATCAGGTACCTGAAATTTTTGAGAATAATGATAATGAAGAGATCTCGATAAATTATGCTCAAAATGGAATTAGATGGAACCGAGAAAAAGTCAACGTTGACAATAAATTCTCATTTAACGTAGCGCTACATGAAATGAATGAGATAAATGAGAATGAGGATCATGAACCAGGGTCTGTAAAAGAATGCAGACAAAGAAATGATTGGCCAAAATGGAAAGATGCAATCGAGGCAGAATTAAAATCACTTGAGAAACGAAAAGTTTTCGGACCTGTAGTCCGCATACCAGAAAATGTAAAGCCGGTTGGATATAAATGGGTTTTCATCAGAAAGAGAAATGAAAACGGTGAAATTGTGAGATACAAAGCACGGCTTGTTGCACAAGGCTTTTCACAACGACCTGGTATTGATTATGAGGAGACGTATTCTCCTGTGGTGGATGCAACGACTTTTCGTTATTTAATTAGTCTGGCAGTACGTGAAGGACTCGATATGCGTCTAATGGATGTTGTCACCGCTTATTTATATGGATCACTTGATAGTGATATATATATGAAACTTCCCGAGGGATTTCAGTTACCTGAAAATTCAGGGCCCCAAATGAGTACTCAATCAAGCTAAAAAATCGCTTTATGGATTAAAGCAATCTGGGCGTATGTGGTATAATCGCCTAAGTGAATATTTATCGAAAGAGGGGTATAAAAATGATCAAACTTGCCCGTGCATATTTATGAAAAGATCTGGAAATGAATTTGTCATCATTTCAGTTTATGTTGATGATATTAACATAATTGGAACTCCTGAAGAGTTATCAAAAGCCGTTAATTGTTTGAAAAAAGAGTTTGAAATGAAAGATCTCGGTAAAACGAAATTTTGTCTTGGACTGCAAATTGAATATTTAAAGAATGGGATATTCGTACATCAAGAGACTTATACGAAAAAGGTATTGAAAAGATTTTATATGGATAAAGCTCATCCATTGGATACTCCAATGATTGTTCGATCTTTAGATGTGAATAAAGATCCGTTTAGACCTTGCGAAAACGATGAAGAATTACTTGGTCCTGAAGTACCATATCTCAGTGCTATTGGAGCCCTAATGTATTTAACGAGTCATACGCGACCTGATATAGCGTTCGCTGTGAATCTATTGGCGAGATATAGTTCGTCACCGACTCGTAGACATTGGAATGGAATTAAGCGAATTTTTCGATACCTTCAAGGAACAACTGATATGGGATTGTTCTATTCTAATGAATCAAAAACAGATTTGATTGGGTATGCAGATGCTGGTTTTCTATCTGACCCATAATGCTCGATCGCAAACGGGCTATTTATTTACACATGGCGGAACCGCTATTTCATGGCGGTCAGTTAAACAAAGTTTAACGGCTACTTCTTCTAATCATGCGGAAATTTTAGCTATTCATGAAGCTAGCCGAGAATGTGTTTGGTTGCGATCGATAATTGAGCATATACAACAAACCAGTGGGCTAGTATCGAAAAAGTTACTTCCTACGATTTTATATGAAGATAATGCTGCATGCATTGCCCAATTAAAGGAAGGATATATTAAGGGAGATAGAACAAAGCATATTTCACCAAAATTTTTCTTTACACACGATTTAGAGAAAAATGGTGATATTGATGTACAACAAGTGCGATCAAGTGAAAATCTTGCAGATTTATTCACGAAAGCACTTCCCCCAATAATTTTCAAAAGATTGGTATATTCAATTGGAGTTCGAAAACTTCGAGATCTTAAATGATGTCATCATCAGGGGGAGTAAATACGCGTTGCACTCTTTTTCCCTTCACTGAGGTTTTTCCCATGTGGTTTTCCCAGTAAGGTTTTTAATGAGGCAACAATCGAAAGCGTATCTAAAAGAATCATGTACTCTTTTTCCTTCATTAGGTTTTTATCCCATTGGGTTTTTCCTAATAAGGTTTTAACGAGGCATATTCTTTGAAAACATCCAAGGGGGAGTATTATGAAATAATTAAATGTGGATGTTTTAAATAATAATATTAGTTAAATTATTGATGATTTGGAAGTATTATATTAAATGATGATAATGTGATAAGATGATAAGATGAGGTGTTTAATTGAAGAGTTTGTATTTTAGTGTGAGGTGTATAATTGTAATTAATGTGATTAGTTGTAATAGTGAATTATTAGTAGTATAAATAGGTGATTAGAGTTCATTGTAAATCAGACCAAGTATTGAAATACTTAATCTCTCTCTAATCTCTCTCTCTTTATATTATAAGCTATATTATCATTATAATCTTAATATAAGTATAATTATAATAAAATAATCTTAATATAATATTAATCACAATTAATATTTTTATAACAAATTGCAATTTAACCCGATATTGTTAGATCAGTGCAAGTTAGCTACTGAACACAAAAATGGCGGCTGCTTCTCTCCAGCTCAGCTTCAAACCCTTGAAGCTCCAATCTTCGCTGCGTCACAAGTACTCACGTAAGTCCACCACCGGCAGAGTCCGTTGCGCCGCCTCCTCGCCACCGTCGAAATCGTATTCCATCACTCTGCTTCCCGGTGATGGCATTGGCCCCGAAGTTATTTCCGTTGCCAAAAATGCCCTAACGCTCGTCGCCCAAATTGAAGGTCGTAATAGTTCGGAAGCAGATGCTTTTTTCTTTGTTTGATTTTGTTTGACTGGTGATTTTTTCTATATTAGGGATTGAGTTTAAGTTCAAGGAGATGCCAATGGGCGGCGCCGCATTGGATTTGACGGGGGTGCCCCTCCCGGACGAGACGATTTCCGCCGCCAGGGAATCTGATGCGGTGCTTCTAGGAGCTATTGGAGGGTAAGCACTTCATTAAGAGTTGGGATTATAATGCTATTGACTTCGTTTGAGCTCTATCATGTATTTTATTTTATATGTGAAGGTACAAGTGGGACAACAACGAAAAACACTTGAAGCCCGAGACAGGGTTGCTTCAGCTTCGTGCAGGTCTTAAGGTTTTTGCAAATTTGAGGCCTGCTACAGTTCTACCACAGGTACAAATGTTGGAGTATAGTTCTGTCTGTGTTAGTTTACGCCTTGTCTTTTTCCATCGTGTTTTCGTTGTTATTTACAATCTGATGACAAAACATGTGATTTTCTTTTTAAATTGATAATAATATTTAATTAGATACTTGGTCCTATTAATTTTACTCGTTTGCAATTGCATTAGTTGGTGGATGCATCAACTCTGAAAAAAGAGGTCGCTGAAGGTGTAGACTTGATGGTGGTAAGGGAGCTAACTGGAGGTAAAGCATGAAGTTAAAGGAAATGTTATTTTGAAACCATTAACTGAGTTCTATCTTTTCAGACTATATTTATTGATCTTACAAAATTACTCCAATAGGCATCTATTTTGGCAAACCAAGGGGTTTTAGCACAAATGAAGATGGCGAAGAAGTTGGATTTAACACTGAGGTGTATGCAAAACATGAGGTGTTTATCTGATGTGAACTTTTTTATGCTCTCGTGATGCTTTTTCAGTGGTGAAACATTTCCCACTTTTGTAGCGGTTATCTATTATTTGATGTTGACATTTGTTTATTTGAAATTTCTTTAGATTGATCGCATTGCTCGTGTTGCATTTGAAACTGCTCGAAAACGTCGAGGGAAACTTTGTTCTGTTGATAAGGCTAATGTTTTGGAGGTAATTAATTAACTTTTTTTTTATTATGGTAGAAACCTGCTATTGGTTACACATGCCTTAGTTTATTGCCATCATCAACCTTTCGGTACTGAAAATCCAATAAGAATTTTGAAGTAATTATCTCGTGCAGTTGGTTGTAATAGAATTCACCATTCATATGATATCGTTCAGGCGTCAATGCTATGGAGGAGGAGGGTTTCTGAGATAGCTTCGGAATACCCTGATGTTGAACTCTCGCACATGTACGTTGACAATGCCGCCATGCAGCTTGTTCGAAACCCTAAACAGGTTTAAGGCATTAATTAGTTTTGTTTAAGGCATTAATTAGTTTTTCACATACAAACTTTCTCAGTTATATGAAATGTGATTCTTTTTTCTAAAACAAATGTGATATTGCAGTTTGATACTATGGTAACAAATAACATATTCGGTGATATTCTATCCGATGAAGCTTCAATGATTACCGGAAGTATTGGGATGCTCCCATCTGCAAGCCTTGGCGAATCAGTATGAGAACTAATTTCATTTCACTGCCAAATAATTTGAAAGAAATGATGTTATTACATTTCACTGCCTAATCGCTCTTTCGGATTAAAAAAATGATGTTATTACATTTGAAAGAAATAATTTCATTTCACTGCCAAATATATCTCTCTGATCTATGAGAACTGATTTTATAGGGACCTGGGCTATTTGAACCAATACACGGTTCTGCGCCAGATATCGCTGGGCAGGTCCATGGTTTATAATTACTTAGTTCATATGACACATATAACTTATCTTTAGTGAAGCAAGAATTTATGTGCTTGGGATTAAAATCTCAGGACAAAGCCAATCCACTGGCTACAGTTCTAAGTGCTGCTATGCTACTGAAGTATGGGTTGGGAGAGGAGAAAGCTGCCCAGAGGATAGAGGCTGCAGTCTTCGACGCCCTCGACAGGGGATATCGAACGGGTGATATCTATTCGACCGGACTGGTGAGTCTCAATGATCAACCACGGCGTGTGTAGCATATAAATGTAATAATAATCGTTGCTGTATAAGTTTTCTTACGATGGATTGATTATGTGCCAGAAACTGGTTGGCTGCAAAGAGATGGGCGAAGAAGTTTTGAAGTCGATAGATAGCAAAGTCGGTGCTGCTTTGTGAAAAATAAATAAAGGTATTATTTTTGCCCTAAAGAGATTATATTACTACTACTACCAAGAGGTTGTTGTTTGCCGACTATGCATATCATCGTTCATCAGCGTCCCCCTAGTTTTTCATGCCATTTATGTATGAATATCATAATTGATCTGCTCCTTGTATTATCTAAGGTCCTGGGAATGTTTTATGTCTCGTGCAATATGAGTTATTACTTTCCCGAGATCGTATTGCTAGCATAGTTCAAAGTTACATTATCAATCGATGTTTTCTGGGAGTGAAAGAAACATTTCAGTAAAACAAAAGAATAGATTCTAACTACTCAAAGGGTTGGATAGCTTCCTCCATTGCACCCTTTCTTACAATGGAAATTGATCAATCATCGTACCAAAAGCATTGAAGGTTATAGCATACCTTAACTCTCTTCAGGCGTTCGTTTTCGACCATTTTTCTCTCTAATTTCAAATGCAATGCATCAACTGTCATTTTCAAACGTCTCCTTTCCTTGAGCAGCGAGCTTTCGTGGCCTTTGAGTTCTGCAAAGGTCTGCAGACAAAATAAGAAAAAGGTAAGCTTCCATTCGATCAATCAAACGACTTCTTTGTAATGTAATCCTCATAATGTGGAATAAACGCTCGAAAAAGAAAGAAAGAAAGCTTGAAATTTCATTGCCTTCTTTCTCGATTGCTTCTTCGAATCATTCTCGTCCTTGGCGGTATTTTGCTGTAGATATTATGAAAGTTAAACGCAGGCAATTGCTGTATGTATGCAGCAAGTCTAGTTTTGCGTTCTTGAACATAGTTAAGTACGTATTCAACCATGAGGGGTACATTTGTGCATTTCTTTTAATTAGAAGACTGTATTTCAAGTGTTTGAAAGTGTAGGGCTGTAATTGTAATTATCAAAA
Organism: Lindernia subracemosa; assembly: GCA_028392965.1. NCBI lineage: Eukaryota > Viridiplantae > Streptophyta > Magnoliopsida > Lamiales > Linderniaceae > Vandellia > Vandellia subracemosa. The sequence goes on from JAQPCC010000023.1 coordinate 1,184,034, forward strand.
GTACGTATAAACTTGACTTGTTGACGACCGGATCTATTTATCTTTCTATTTTATTATTGTTCAGTGCCTAGAGTAACCATTCAATTGATTTGGTATATCATATTTTTTTTTTCTAATTTTACCCTTCAATTATAATTTTATTCCACTTTTATCCTTTAATTAAAATTTCAGCAATTAAACATTTTAATTTAAAAAAAATTTAAAATATAAAATATTATATATTTTTTTATTGCACACGCATTGAGTGTGCGTGAAATACTAGTATTATATTATTAGCAAGACCCTTATAAAAACCATTTTGGTGTGTCATTATTAGCCAATAACATTTTTTTAAAATTAATTAAGAAAAAAAGACTATATCTTTTGTAAAAACCATCCACTCTCTTATTTCATAACATGTTTTTTCTTACCATAATACTTAGGGTGATAATAACTAACTCAAAATTAATTTGTAATAAAAAATGAATTTACAATAATAATTAAATTCTGAAATTATCTAAAATAAAATTAAATTCACAATAATATCATAAAGTTTAATTAAAAAATTTAAATTTATAATTATAGTTATTATTATAATTAATTTTTTTTAATTGTACACTGTGCGAAATTACTAGTAAAAATTAATGCCTTAGGAAATTGAAATGAATGAGTGTGACGTAAGGTACTGTGCTAAAGCCCTTCAGCAGCTGCGGTTCCTAATTTTAAACGACGTCGATTCGTGCATCTCTTCAGACTACCAAAACCCTAATCACCTGATGGCGGCGACCACCACCACCCAACGCATCCTCCTACTCCGTCGGAGGACCCACCTCACTCCCAACCACACCTACCTCCTTCACCATTTCTCTTCCAACACCGAACCTGACTCCAAGCCTCCGAGCGACGCCGGCTCCGAATCTCAATCCGAGGTGAAATCCTCGCTTTCCTTCATCAGCGAAGTCAAATCCTCCCTCCGGCGGGAACCCCGATCAAATTCTTCATTCCCGCCTCGCAAACCCGCCGGTTCCTCCATCGTCGAGATCACCCGAAACCTGTCCGAGTTCCGCCGCCCGACCGCCGCTCCTCCTCCGAAGTCCGTCGGGGGCGAAGACTTCGTCAGCGCGCAAGAGCTCTACAACCGTAACGTTCTCTCCAATCCCCGTGATCCTTCTACATCCTCCAAGCCATACTTTGATTCAATCCGTGACAGCCTCAGGAACCTGAGAAATTCAGCTCAGAAGTCTGGTAATGAACCTGGACCCATCGATCGGAGGTCTCTGAACCAGTTCAGCGTGAGTTTGAAACAACAGGGTCCCGATCAGAACCACGGGTTGGGTTCTGGGTCGATATTTGGTAGGGAAGGTATTGATATTGGTGGTGAGCAAAAGGGTAAGACTTTGGGGTTTCTGAGAATTTATAATTACGACGAGTTGGGGCAGAAGCTGAGGACGTTGAGGCCCGGGAAGACGAAAGGGAAGTGGTTTACCTTCGGTGAATTGAAGGACAGGCTTGAGAAATTGAGGGATATCGAGGAGAAGGAGAGCCAGGATAGGTTGAAAATGGGGCTGGAATTTTCGGAGTTGAGGAACGGCCTCGCCATGATTGGGTCTCAAGAGGAGGAGAAGAAGAAGAAACGGATATGTGAGTTGTTTACTGATCAGTTGTTGTTTCCGATTATGAAATATTCACTGCCTCTTAAAATTTTTGGACTTAGTTTATCTACCATTGCGTTTAGAAAATATTTATATGCATATTTTGATCTGTTATCCTTTTCATGTAATTGCTGTTGTAATTTTGTTCTACAAACTCAACAGTGCAACCACTGAATGTAATGGGTTTGGGTCATCTTGGTGGAGTTCCAAGCTTCATGTTGTCACCCCCAAAGGATGAGTTGGTTGAGAAGGCAAGTTTAAATTAACCTCGTGAACATAAATTTGCAAGTTTTTCAAATGATCTGACAATCAGATTTTATAGATATTGTTATTTAACTCATTTTCGGCCTCTATATTTTATTGACAATTTTGATGTTTTCTTCTGCTAAATTTTCTTTCTTGCAGTATTTTCATCCTGATAACATGTCATCTGCTGAAAAATTGAAGTTGGAGCTTAAAAAAGTGAGGGATGAGTTTAAAATGTCAGAGTCAGATTGTGGATCAGCTCGTGTTCAAGGTACAGTAGCTTCAAACTTTATCTAAATAGATAGGTTTTAGATAACATCTCTTGGGTTAGAAAAGTCCAAGATTGTCCTGTGTAGCCTTCATAGTACAATTATACGGAGTTTTACAGTGAACAATTGATTCAAGGAGTTAATTGCCATGTTAGTTTCAAACCACATGTGAGTATCATTAAGTCGTAGTTTGATTTGCTTCATAGCATCATTCAATGCATTTACGGGGGCAGTGAATTTTTCGATTCATCATCCATTATATAAATATTTCTGGTAAAGGTTATCCAATCTAATTTCGACGACTCAATTCTGTTGCAGTTGCTCAGCTGACTACGAAGATCAAACACCTATCATCTGCTTTACACAAAAAGGTTAGCACATTTTCCATATATTTTTTCGTTATGATGAATCCAATGACTTGGCTCGAATCATCAAATGCTTAATTGATTATGGTATGAATAGGATAAGCATTCTCGCCATGGACTACAAGCAATGGTTCAAAGGAGGAAGAAGCTGCTGAAATATCTTAGGAGAACTGATTGGGATTCATATTGCCTCGTTCTGTCGAAGCTCGGCCTTCGCGACAACACGGAGATTAAAGCATAGAACAAATAGTAAGCCTATGTTTTCTGTACTTTTTTTTATTTCTTTTCTTGGAGATAGTATCTTCTTGTTTTGCCTATGAGGAGGTCTGGCCTTGGATGAATTTTAATTTGAGTTTATTTGAGCATAGCCATTTTTCTTTAAATAGATTTGGGACAAATATTCTATCTTAGCTAAAACAAATTATTGCCGAGTTCGAATGAATACTTCATATTCATACCTATTATCCGTATAATATTACCTCCTCAATTTTCACTTATGATGTCATATTTCCCTAAATTTTAGGACTAAAAAAGTAATTAACATTTTTGGCTTAATGTTTTTTTTGTCCCGTAATTTAGGGGGTGACGTTATAGGGACAACTATTTTAGGGGTTGGTAAAATACAAACAATACTTTTCGAAAAAAATGGCAATTTAGGGACATTATACGCTGCGACATTCTATTTTGACCCAAACTCGCTGATATATGCGCTTTAATGATTCGACACATTATTAAAAATATACGACGTGGCGTCACGTCATCGTCTGAAATTAAAAAAATAAAAATAAAATTGATTTTTTATTTTTGCGTTTCAAAACCTACACCGTCGATCGACCGTCGATCGCCTGAAGCACCCCGACAAACATTTTTTTATTTCAAAAATCGATTTTGTTTTTATTTTTTTAATTACAGACAGTGACGTGGCGCCACGTCGGATACTTTTAATGATGTGTCGATGAATTAAAACGCAAATGTCAGCAGGTCGGTTGCTACATCATCGGGTTTTGATCTAAATACAGGGTCATATTGTATAATATCCCTAAATTGCCATTTTTCGAAAGTTATTGACCGTATTTTGTCAATTCCTAAATTAATTGTTTCTATAACGCCACTCCCTAAATTACGGGACAAAAAAAACATTAAAATCTCCTAATTTTAAAACTGTTAATTCGAGGAAACAAACATAAACATGTTATTTCATGCACACAGAGCTTGCAAGAACTCTTCATCGTTCTCCAAAGTCTTCAAAGTCCCTTCCTCCAAGCATACCTCGACGTCTATCCCGCCTTCCGCCGCGGAAGGAAACACCGTCAACTTGCCGTCGAACTTCTGCACTCCCCCGCTCCTAACGGCCAAGGGCTTTCCCCAGCCGAAGTCGCAGCCGTAAACGTTGTGTCGCGGCGAGCTGCTCATCACCAACAAGTTCAAGTTAGATTTGTCGTACACCACGGGATTATCGACCCAGCCTTCGACGAACTTCACGATCGCCTCGCGCGTTTGTTGCCCGACTAGCTCGTTGATCTTTGAGGCGACGCGCCCCAAGTCGCTGTGGGAGAGCTCGCGGTCGGCGATGGACGCTTTGGCGCCGTGCACCGTGTTTCCAAAGTATCCGCTCGGTAGGGGGATTCTCGGCCTCGCGCTGACGAGGATCAGCATGTGCGTTTCTTCGTCCTTTACTTCCGAGCCGTTTATCCTGCAGAAGCAGAGTTTTGAAAGTAAAATTCGATAAGGAAAAGTGTAGAGGATGTGCAATTGTTTGATGCGCTAACTTAATTTTTCATCGCGCTTTCTGCACACGAATTATGCATACTAAATGCACCCTTATATCAATTTAACCGTTTAGAATATTTAGGTGGTTCAAATTAGGTTTGTCAGTGAATCGGAGAATCTTCGATTTTCTATCTCAGTGGGGCGAGGATAGGGTCCATACTCCCTGCCAACATCAGTCCCCTACTCGTCGATCTTGGTTGGGGATGGGAGTAATTTCATCCCCGTTTTCTTGGTGGGGGACGGGAAAAGATATTTCTCTAAAAACGTAGTAGCTATAGAGATGAAAAATAAACCCCATAATCCGCCCCGCCCCACCCCATTGACAAGCCTAGTTCTAACACGGAAATAACATTATGGCACATGCTGACATTTAAGTGGAAAAGAGACACGTGGGCCTAGTGGGCTAATGTCGAGTGTGAAGCCCAATGGGCCGCCCCATAAGACGTTGTGGGCCAATGCGACCCTCAAGGCTGTAAGTGGATTAGAATTAGAATAGAACCATCTTATCATCAAATTCATCAGGTTGAATATTTTTTTAGTGCTATTTTTTAGTGCTTTAATTTAGGGGCATGTCATTGTAAGGATAATGAATTTAAGGAATAACATTATACCGACAATAGCTTATAAAATTAAGCAATTTTAGGATATTATATGCCGAAATCCTAGATTATGTCCCAATTTTTAGGATTTCGGCATACAATCTAGGTTTTCGGCGAATTTAGAGGGTGTATTTTACGGACAATAACTTTCAAAATTAAATAATGTCCTAAAATTTAGGGTTCCGACGTATAATGTCCTAAAATTACTTAATTTTAAAAATTATTGCCGTGTAGAGCCACCCTTTAAATTTTTTTTGTCCCTATAATGTCACGTCTCCTAAATTATTGACCAAAAAATTAATTAACCCAATTTATCGTATGACGTCGCTAGACTTACCTGCGACAGCGCTCTACGCTTCGCCATAGATGAGCGGCGAGAGACTGAAAAACCGAGATCGTTGCAGCCCCAGCTTCGGCGTTAGCGCTGGCTTTGAGCTTCGCCAGGCACTCTCTGCTGAAGTGGAAAGCTTTCTCGAGCAACGGCGGCGGCGAAGCAGCATGCTGTTCTTCCAGCTCGACGCTCTGCCGGAATTTGGGAAGCGGGCAGAATCTATCTTCCGGCATATTACTGGGAAACCAACGGTCTAACGCCGGAAGAATTCTCGGTTTATCTAAGCCTCGTGATATCTCAGCCCAAGAATTGAAGAAATGCCAAAAAGTAGTCCCGTCGACCACCGCGTGGTTCGCGGTGCACCCGATGAAAATCCCGTCTTTAAGCTCGGTGACCTGAGCTCCGAGCAACGGCCTCGAATCGCCGTCGCAGTTGCGGTACGAATCGCTAAGGGGGAAGAAGGAAGCGACCGTCTCTATCGGTATGTAGTTCGCCTCTAAGATGTCAGAAACCGACGAATTCTGGGCAGTAGCGTGGATGAACTCGACCCCCGCGTTGTTGCACTCGATGGAGTAAGAAACATCATCGCCGCCTTGCTTTACTTCGGCGGCGACCAAACGGCCGGCGAGCGGCGGAAAGAAGGCGAGGGTTTGAGAGAGCGAGCGGCGGAGATGGTCGACGAGGGATTGGTAGGAATCTTGGGGGTAAGTATCTTGGAAAAGGAGGCCCTTTTGGATTGGACCGAGCAGAAGGAGCTGAAGATCCCACGGTGTTAGGGCGAGTCTCGACGGCGGCGTTAGGGTTTTCGTGGGCTGTTGATGATTGGCTGGGATCTTAATTAGACATGAAGAGATTATTATGGTTTCAGACATCTTTGTTGGTAGGAAACAAAGTGAGTTTCTGTTTGAGGTGATGCTCTTTCATCTATGCAAATTGATATATATATAGAGAAGAATTTTATGATGCTCTTGTTGCGTGGACACATGTTGATAGGTGATGCTTTTTCAGACATCTTTGTTGGTAGGTGACACTGATCGATATCTCTGATTCTGATGTGACATCGTGGTCTGTGTCACGTCAATGTACTACATCAGCATTATATGTGTTGATTAATGACATTTAGAATGTGTCAACTATTGTTACATCATCTCTGATGTTGATGTGACACGTTGATAGTGTCACATCAACACGTGCCCATGCAAGATGAGCACGTAAGGTGACCACCATAAAATTTATGGTGCGCTCATATGCTGATGTCATATTATAAATAGTAACTCACTATAGAATAAATAGACCGTTTAATTATATTAGTATTTTTTTGCACACTCAATTGTGTGTGCTTTAATATATAAATATGTAATATAATTTTATATTTTAAGTTATTGTCAATATGTTTGATATATTTGAAATTATAACTTTAATTTTAATTATATGTTAATTTGAATATATAAATAAAAACTAATTTGTAAAGGATATAATTGGATAAATTAAGAAATTGATGGGTAAAATGGTAATTGCAATAAATAAATATAGATAAATCATAACCATTTAATACCAATAAAATCAATTACTAAGATTTCAATTGAGTGCCATACTAATAGGGTCCTTAGGCTTTATATAAAGTTATAGATACACAGTCAACCTCTGGAATACTCTTATTCATATTTAATTGCCTTAAAAAGTCATGCATTATTGTTATTTATTTATTTGCAACTATTTAGAGGTATCCCATAAAATGTAATAGTAATCTTCAATTCAAATGAAGAAGTGAATCTAAATTTTACCATTGGACATCGAAATTCAAGGATTTTATGTGGATTCAAATCATGAGAACGTCATACCAAACCAATTGACCTATTCTTGGAAATTATTATTGTGCTTATTATTTATTTACTGCCTTAATTGCAATATGGTTAGGGTTTTCGTGCGGTGATGCTTTTGCTTGGTGTCTTGTCTTAGGCTAGACATGAAGTGAGGACGACGATGATTTCAGACATCTTTGTGTTCATATCTGTTCTCTTCAATCTCTTGTTTAACATTTATATAATTATTACTCTTAATAATATAATAAATAGTACCCGCTTTTCATATAGAAATAATTCGACTAAATATTAAATTTGAACATTCCATAAAATTCACAATAAAATGAAACAAAAAATCACATCGCGTCCGGCTCTAAACATATAAACATATGATTGATCTAAGTTCAACTAATCTAGCAAAATTCATCACGTTACATACATATATATATAATATTCTATTAAATTACATAATATTCAATTACATTATTTATGCTTAGCTATCAGTCCACACACCCTCTTCCTAGTTGTGGCTTTGGCGTGTGCCGATTATTAGCTCCTTATCCTGGATAGTCATCGAGCTCTATCAACATCTTTGAGCTTTTCCAAGAATTTCCCTAAAAATAATATAATTCTAAAAAATAAAATAAAAAGATATCTAATCTATATGGGAAGTATCATGCAATCCCACCTACCAGCAGAAGAATAACCCTTCTACTACTATCATCACAAGACTTCTAGTTCCTGGAGTTTCAAGCAAAACCCTTATTACATCATATAATAATATGTAATAATAGAGAAATATTAGTTAAAAACCTAATGTTGAAAGATTCATTATTACTTGTGATAGGTACAGCAGAACTAATTGGTATAAGGGTAAGAGAAGACACATAAAGCGATAACTGCTATCAGACAAAGAGTTCTGCGACCAGCCATTGAATTGAAACACCACACGAAAAGAATAAAATCACACTTATATGTATATATATATATATATATATTTGTGTGGATGTGAACCAAATATAATGACGTTTGACAAAATCATTCAAAATGGAATCTCAATTCAGTAATGATGGAGCACTTCGTAAGGTGGGATTTGTACAGCAAATTAAGCACAAGTAAAAAAAAAAAAGTGCTGACTTCCTTCAACGCAACTGCACTTTTGTCTTTTATATATTATAAAATTAAAAATATATAAAAGGAACAATTGTAAAAGTATGGATCTTGGCAAGATCTTCATCGAATGAATGAATATATATACGAAAACCTCACAATAATCATGTACAACAACTATGTATAAGGCCATGAAGGGGGTTAAAGGTAATAAACTCAAACCGAAGTAAAAAATAACAAATTACACATTTCTTGTGAATAGATGATTGAAGGGTGGTTTGTAAGTCTACCTCACCTCTGTCAGTTGTCACCCATACTAAAATAAAATAGATATTGTAATGTGTAATTAGAAGGGTTAATTAAGTTTTAGGCCCTTTTATAGTTTTAAATTTGTGTTCAGACCCTGTCAGAAAAAAAGTTTATTTTAAAGGACTAAATTTTTGTAAAACATAGGAATGATGACATAAACTTATAAACGTGTTATAAAGTGTTATAGAAGAGGTGTCAGACATAATTTTTGTGTTACAAACTTACAATGTATTATTATTGCAGTACAATAAAATGTTATTATAAAAATCGGATCTTTAAAACTAATTTTTTTTCTGACAGGGTCTGAATACTAAATATATATTCTGATAGGGTCTGAAACAAAATTTGCCCTTATAATACAAAAAGGCAAAGAGGTTTTTTTATGAAGTCAAAATGGAAGATGACAAGTGACAACAACTGTGTAGTGACAGAGCCGTGATGTAATCGAGGCGTTCACATTGATAGTTTTTGAAATTTAATATGATGGCTATGGTACGGATAAATTATTAAATAAAATAAAGAGAAATTCCGGTTGGTAACTCTGTGTTTAAGGCTTTTCCAATTGGTGCCCAAAGTTATTTTCGATTCCGGTTGGTACCCCTGTGTTTAAACTTTTTCCAGTTGGTGCCCAAAGTAGTTTTCAATTCCGATTGGTAACCCTGTGTTTAATGCTTTTCCAGTTGGTGCCCAAAGTATTTTTAAATTCCGGTTGGTAACCCTAAGTTATATGACAAAGCATATCCCCGCAATTTTAAAAGACTAAAAAATGATATCTTTAGGTATAGGCATGTTAGTTGATAACGAAATTCTAGAAAACATAAAAAATGGTTCATATACCTAAAGATATTGTTTTTTAGTCTTTTAAAATCGCGGGGTTATGTTTTTTCATAACTTAGGGTTACCAACCAGAATTTAAAAATATTTTGGGCACCAACTGGAAAAGCATTAAACACAGGGTTACCAACCGGAATTTAAAAATACTTTGGGCACCGACTGGAAAAAGTTTAAACACAGGAGTACCAATCGGAATCGAAAATAACTTTGGGCACCAACTGGAAAATTCTTAAACACAGGGTTACCAACCGGAATTTCCCCAAAATAAAACATGAAAAAGTTTGAAAGTTACATTGGATGTTTAATTAAGATTAAAATAAGAGGAGATGGATGTTATTCGACAGTCTATTCTACCATGCTCCATGACGATTGTGACATTGTAAATAAAAAATATTTATTCTTATTATTGGTCAAACATTTAATATAATTGGATTGACATACCAACATGGATAGAATAGTAGTGATCGTTTTTCGACCAGGGGACAAAATAGTAATTTAAGTTGTCTAATGAGGTTTGCCCCTAATGTTTGGGTAAGGTGACACATGTTAACCCAACCATTTAATTTTATCTCTGTGTTAACCAAAATGGGTCAAGCTTGAATCGAACTAGGGCTAATTACTTTAAAGCTCGACATACCTAGTTCGTTATATTTAAGTAAAATGTTAATAAATTAAGATAAAAAAAAATCGTTAAGGAAAACAAGGTCTATTCTTTCATACCCACTTGGGATCAACCCAATTCGATGACGTGTCGAAAATCTAACGAGTTTGGTTGATGTACCAACATGGGTGGTGGTCAGAAAACAAACATTAAAATAATATTTTAATTTACGCACAAAGAGCTTGCAAGAACTCTGCATCCTTCTCCAAATTCTTCAAAGCCTCTTCCTCCAAGCATACCTCAACACCGATACCGCCTTCCGTCGGGGAAGGAAACACCGTAATCTTCCCGTCGAATTTCTGCGCTCCTCCGCTTCTAACGGCTAGCGGCTTTCCCCAGCCAAAGTCACAGTCGTACACGTTGTACCTTGGCGAGCTAGTCATCACAAACTTTATTGAGTTCGATTTCGTGGGCCACACTTGATTATCGACCCAGTCTTCGATGTTTTTCACGGTCACCTCGCGCGTTTGTAGGCCGACTAATTTGTTGATCCTCAGAGCGACGGGCCCGAGATCGCTATCAGGCGAGAGCTCGCGGCCGGTGATGAAAGTTATGTCGCCGTGTAATGCATTTCCGAAGTATCCGTTCGGTAAGGGGATCCGTGGTTTCGCGCTGTCGAGCATCACCATGAGTATTTCTTCGTCCTTGATTTTCGAGTCGTTTATCCTGCCAAGTACATTTTTGCAAACAATGTTGAGATTTCTATGCCATATTGGATAATTAAACACACCCGACTCAATTAATAAATCAAACATGTCTATACTCCTATTACCAATTATATTTAGAGTATAACCCTCAAATTTTTTTTTCGATCAGGTAGTATCCCTATACAACACCACCGTAGTCCCCACACTCCGACTAGATTTGATCTGAATCGAATCCGAATCTCATCGTCGGCTATGAGACGACAACAGTTCCAGCGAAACTAATCATCTCTGGTCCATAAGACCCATCCCAAGATCCCACAAACAACGATAATCAAGGTTTTTAAAGAATTCGAACCCTTAACCTCCCACTAGGTAAGCCCACGGGGAATATATATAACCCTCAATTCAACAAGTAAAAAATAAACAAGCATCGTTATCAATTTATCAAGATTTAAGCGAAATAGGCGTGTGGGCCTACTGGGCCAATGTAGTGTGTGAAGCCCAATGTCAGCCGAAGACAGGCCCATCTTACCAAGGCCAACAATTGGGTTGGGCGGACAGTTAATCCCCATCCCCGTCCCAACAATTATCGTGAAATTTCCTTTCCGTCCCCAATGTTAAATTCCATCCCATGCCATGTCCGTATATTTCTTGATGTATAATCTATTTTAACTAAGAAATAAATTGATTAAAATTTCGATGATATTAATAGAATATTTTAGTTATTTAATTGATTATGGGAAGTATGATCCCCACCCCAACTCCGACCCACTATTGGGGTGGGTTCGAACGGCGGGAAGGCCGACCGCCGAATCACTTCCCCATTTTAAGTCTGCTTCGCTATATAATATTAGAACCATCAAATCATGTTAGAAATAGAAATATATATATATATATATATATATATATATATATAAATTTAAGACAAATTAGAAATTGTTTATTGTTTTCTATCACAAGACTTACCTGCGACATCGCTCTACGCTTCGCCAGAGATGAGCGGCGAAAGACTGAAAAACGGAGATCTTTTCCGTCCCAGCTTCTGCATTAGCCTTGGCTTTGAGCTTCGCCAGGCACTCTTTGCTGAAGTGAAAAACTTTCTCGACCAACGTCGGCGGCGGCGGCGGCAGAACAGCAGGTTGCTCTTCTAACACGACACTTCGCCCGAATTTGGAAAGAGGGATGATTCTATCCTCCGGCATGTTACTAGGAAACCAACGTTCGAACACCGGCGGAATTCTCGGTTTACCTAAGCCTCGTGATATCTCCGCCCAAGAATTAAAGAAATGCCAGAAACTAGTCCCGTCGACCAAGGCGTGATTCGCCGAACACCCGATAAAAACCCCGTCTTTAAGCTCGGTGACCTGAGCTCCGAGCAACGGCCTCGACACGCCGTCGTAGTTTCGGTACGAATCGCTAAGCGGGAAGAAGGAAGCGACCGTCTCTTTCGGTATGTAGTTCGCCTCTAAGATGTCAGAAACCGACGAATTCCTGGCAGTCGCGTGGACGAACTCGGCTCCCGCGTTGTTGCACTCGATGGAGTAAGAAACCTTATCCCCGCCTTGATTTGTTTCGGTGGCAGCCAAGCGGCCGGCCAGCGGCGGAAAGAAGGCGAGGGTTTGCGAGAGCGAGCGGCGGAGATGGTCAACGAGGGATGCGTATGAATCTTGCGGGTAGGTATCTGGGAAAAGGAGGCCTTTTTGGATTGGGGCAAGCACAAGGGCCTGAAGATCCCACGGTGTTAGGGCGAGCCTCGACGCCGCCGGTAGGGTCTCCGTGGGCTGTTGGTGATTGGCTGGGATCTTAACTAGACATGAGGAGATTATGATGGTTTCAGACATCTTTTTTGCGAGTGGAAAGAAAACAAAAGTGAGTTTGGGTGTTTTTTTTTTTTGTACGTAAGAACAAATTATAAATAAGGAAATTATGGTTGATAACATTATATTTAAAGTTTTTTCAGTTCGTGTCTAAAGTTATTTTCAATTTCGGTTGGTACCCCTGTGTTTAAGCCTTTTTCAGTTGGTGTTCAAAGTATTTTTTGATTTCGGGTTGATATCCTTGTGTTTAAGGCTTTTTCATTTGATGCTCAAAATATTTTTCAATTCCGGTAGGTGGAAGGTATGAAAAACATAACCCCGCAATTTTAAAAGATAAAAAAATGAGATCTTTAGAAATATGAACCGTTTTTTTATGTTTTCTAGAATTTCATTAGCAACGAACGTGCATACACCTAATTATCTCATTTTTTTGTCTTTTAAAATCACGGGGTTATGTTTTTCATACCTTATGTTTACCTATCGGAATTTAAAAATAATTTGGGCACCAACTGAAAAAGTCTTACCGGAATTAAAAAATACTTTGTACACTAAAAGGCTTAAACATATGTACCAATCGAAATTAAAAATAACTTTAGACACTATGAAAAAAACATAGGATAACAGCCGAAATTTTCCTTATAAATAAATATATCGAGCACGTGGGAATAGAAAAAAAAAATATATTTAATTGGTTAAACAACTACTTCTCAAATTGGGCTAAAATATTTATATTCACTTGTCATTGTCATCATACATTTGTTAATTGTCCTTTTTACAGTTGTCTAGACATCGAGATTCCCAAAGTAATTATATTACGATATAATAATAGCATAGCGATTTTATTAAGTCAAAATGGAAGAGGCCAAATGACAATAGCCATGATGCGATCTGGGCGTTCTCACATGGTATTTTTTTTTAATTTAATAAGATGGGTTGGTTGGGTTGGGTGTATTATTGAATAAAATATATGAAAATTAAATTAAATGTTTATTTTAGCAAAGGTCAGTCAGATTGTTATTTTTTTTTTACAACACTAAGTTATACCATCCAACGTGGTTGTATTCTAATCCACACTTTTCTTTTAAATTCGATGTGAATTGAATTTAAATCAATGTCATCATTTATGAAGCGATCATGAATTTCAGCTGGACTAATCCTCCGACTCATTTGTACTATCTCAAGTCCATAACGATAACGATTTCAAAGAGATTAAGTTGAATCAACCTCAACTAATATATTTACCCGTTGACATATCTTTTTGGCCTTATCAAATAATTATTGATTAATTGTTATTTCCTATCCTACCTACTGGTAATAAGACGAAAAAGTTTATGGGCCTTTAGACTTTGAGATTGGAATAGTAAGATAAGAATGGCCCTCCCTAAGGTGGTTATCAGACCTCCTTCTAAATGAGACTTCACAAAATGACACTTATATATTTTTTTTTTCCAGTCCAATTTACATAAAGGCAGATCCATTGTTTCTCAACATAGCACATTCTAACACAGCCCCCATACATATATCATATCAGCTGAAGTGTTTTTACTACAATAAAATTATCAAAGTTGAGCACTCTTTTTCTTCATAGTACAAACAGCAATGTAATGAAGCCCTTCTTCAGCCCTTAAATGTCTGGATAATTGTGTTGTGCCATGGATCCGACAAGTGCTGCAGCAAGTTATCAAACGGCCCTTTGCCAGTCACATTGTGCTGCACAATGAATCCCAAGAACGCCAACATGGCTAATCTCCCTGCAATAGAAAAACAAACATATATAGCTTGAAGAACTAAACATCGACATCATCGAAGTTGATTGGTAAGAAGAAGCAAAGAAGCTCACCGTTGGCTATCTCCTTCTCCTTGGCTTCCAGCGTAGGGGCGAAGTTCAACGGATTGAATATCCCGCCGGGGTAGCCCACCTCGTTGGGCGGCAGGCTGTAGCTCTTAAAGATGGGATCTTGGTTGACGCTGCCAGGGTTTTTGATGTCCTGCCACCGCCTGATCTCGACGTAGTGGAAGAGTATGAACTCGATGACGAAGAGGGTGGAGGAGGAGGCGAAGTACTCGGCTTTTCCGGCGTCGTACCACTTGGGCACGTTGATGATTCCGATGGAAGTGAAGACCTCAGGCAAGAGCATTCCGGCGACTCCCAGCATAGCCCACCTGCCGTTTACGAGCTCGGCCTGGACGAACCACTTGAGGTTCTCAGGGTCCTCGGCTAGGCCCAGCGGGTCGAACCCGTTGTCTCCGGGCAGTCTGGGTCGGGAATTATTTTTTGTAAGAATGTTAAGAGAGTAATTCATATTTAACAAAAAAAAAAATTTGTTGGATTTGAGTGGACGAACCTGCCGTCGAGGTAAGCCGGAGAGGCCAGCCCGGGCAGCCACTCGCCTTTCTTGGCTTCCACCTTGAAAGATGGTGAGTTCGCTGCGGATTTGACTGACACCTGCCGGCTGAGCTTACCGGAGGAGCCGGTCAGGAACCGGGTTTTCGACGCGCACGGCCGGAAGACGGCGACGGAGGCTTGCGTAGTGACGGTGGCCATTCTATTTCTCCGACCAGATGAATTAAAGATGTGATCTTTTTTATGGGTCGAAAGGAATGAATCTTTTTTTATTTGTACTTGACTTTGAACGTCAATTTGTGGCGATGGTTTGGAGTTGAGATTCGACCGTTGATTATCGAGATGTTTGGAATCGAACGGCTGTGGTTTGTGGAGATGTATCTTCTCTTATCTCTTTATCTGTGTTGGCATATCCATAAATCTCTTCCTTTGATGCTGTTGGTTTTTAAGGATTATGTGGGTCCTACGTATTGCCAAGTAGATATATGCATACAAATTACAATACAAGCGAATGTTGTAATGTAATTCTACATATATACATAAATTTATTCATCTACCAAATGGCCTATTAGCTCAGCTGGTTAGAGCGTCGTGCTAATAACGCGAAGGTCACAGGTTCGAGACCTGTATGGGCCATTGTTTTTATTTTTATTTTTTCTCGTAATTTTATTAATCCTCATATTTTTTAGGATAAATAACATATAATCCATTCAAGATTTGGAAGATAAATAACATATAATCCATTCAAGATTTGGAAAATATACATCAAAACTAGGCTTAGCAACGGGGGATTCCCCGTTTTTATTCCCCGTGGGGTGGGGACGGGGGAAATTTTCTCCCCGTTAGCGGATATGGGGCGGAGACGGGGATCATATTCCCCGCCCCGTCAGGATCCCCGCCCCATTCCCCATGGAGATCCAATATACTAAATTATGAAATTATTTTTATTAATATTCTAAATCCTTTTATTTCTTCATCATTTCTCTATTTTTTTCGATTTCATCACGTTTATGAATGTTATACTTATGTCGTATGATAATTTTCTCGAAAGAAGTTTATTTTTGTTATTATTTAACTTATTATATCAAAGAATAAAAATAATATATACAAAAAAATGAGTAGGCGGGAATTCTCCGTGGGAAAAAAACCCTAAGAAATCCCCGCGGGGATGGGGACGGGGAGACAATTTTCCCCGTTTTCTTAGTGGGGACGGGGCGGGGATTCCCCGATAAGTGATGGGGTGGGGATGGAGATTAATCCCCCGGCCCCGCCCCGCCCCATTGCTAAGCCTAATCAAAACTTCTATAGTTCGAAAATAGCGTAAAATACTTTTATTGTCATTTTTACCCATAATTGGGGGTATAGTGCTAAGTTTTAGACAAAAAAAGGGATAAAATGCTAAGTTTTAGACAATATAGGGGGTATGATGCTAAGTTTAAATAAAATCGGAGAAATTGTGCTAAGTTTTAGAAACACGAGAGAGTTTTGTGCAATAAAAAAAATATATATATATGAGAGTTTTGTCTTTCAGGGTGACAAGGTATTGCATAATTTATCCTATTTTTTAAATAATGAAATGAATTTTTACTACGCTAACTGCAACTGCAAAGGATGACGAGACCAAAACATATTTTGTCCGTTTATGATGAGTACGACCTCGGATGAGTCTAACTCAACGGTTAAACATATTTTGTCCTTATAATTACATATTCATCTTTTACCACTTCTCCCAGCAAAAACCCCATTGGAGTGACTAACACAGATAATCACAGAAAGGACCTCTTTCAGAACAACCTACGGACAGAAACAAAAGGTGGGACATGGGCTTATTCGATTTGGAAGAGCAATTTGCTTTCTACGGAGCTTATCACAGCAACCCTATGAACATACTCATCCACATGATCTTCGTCTGGCCAATCGCCTTCACCCTAATGGTTCTTTTCCATTTCACGCCCCCTTTGGTCGGACACGGCCCTATCGAACTGCTGGGTCAGAATTTCTTGGTTTTGAATTATGGGTTCTTCGCTGCTTTGTTCTACGCTTTTTATTACATAAGCTTGGATAAGAAAGCTGGGTCTTTGGGCGCTGCCTTGTTCATGATGTGTTGGGTTGGTAGCAGTGCCCTCGCTCATAGGCTTGGATTCTCTTTGTCTTGGAAGGTAAAGGCATTTACTGCCTCTTATTATTTTGCGACTGTTTATGTATTGATTTATCGATTCCTTAGCAAAAAGGGTTCTTCTTCTTGTTGTAATAATGTGCTGATGTTTTGTCGAAAATTATGTTCTTCGTCTTTTTCGAAGTTTAGTCTTTTCTCCATCTCCACTGCCATTTAGCTGATGAAGAAGTAACTATATGTAGTTCATTTCTGAGCTGATAATCCCTTAGATGCTAGCATATAGTGCGTGTTTGTCGCCGTCATTTCGTCGCGATACATAATCGAAATTAAACATTAAATTGTCTGTGAGGTTTCTAAAGTATGGGTGGCCTTTCTATTACATGTTATTCTTTTACCAGGTTGTTCTCGCATCTCAATTACTTTGCTGGACTTTCCAATTCGTAGGCCACGGCGTGTTTGAGGTTTCGTTCGACGAATCTTGCGCCTTATCACTTCTCCGTCTTTCCTCTCCCTCCCTCTGTCTAACATCTTATAAATTTTGTAGAAACGAGCGCCGGCGCTGTTGGACAATCTTGCCCAGGCGTTCCTCATGGCTCCTTTCTTTGTACTTCTTGAGGTATATATATATATATATATATATGTATGCTACGGTGAACTAAATCCCTCCAAAAATAGCTTCGGCATTCGATGTATAGGCATGTATAGTATAACGAACGATGCTAAAACGAAACGTCGTTGATTCGCAGGCTCTTCAGTCTGCGTTTGGCTATGAACCCTACCCAGGTTTTCATGACAGAGTGAAGGCTAAAGTCAATGCCGAGATTGAAGCGTGGAAAGAAAAGAAGCACAAGAAAGTTTCTTAGGACATCCTTTGATGATTGTCTATACTATAATGAATGATATGGTAAATTTGGATTTCCTCAAACTCATACATATGTGACGTTGTAATTTATTTCTATACATCATTGCAAGAATATGTAACAATTATTGCAAGGTCAATGACGCCTTGCCTGATGGTCAACGAGGAGGCCTTAAGGATTAGTGAGTTAGGTTGTGGGATCGAATTCCCTCTCTCACAATTCTTTGAGTAGTCGCCATGAGATTTATTTCACATGACTATCGTTGTCAGGTGGGTTTGAGACGTATTTATCTGACATCGGGATTAGTCCCACCACTAAAGTGTGTGGCGCAATTAAGCATCCGCTAGGTCTGTGTGGCGCAAAGCTCACGCCGGTATTTAGGGCCTAATTCATAGCCATATCGAGTGGGGATACCTCGAGATAAAAAAAAAATAAAAAATTGCAAGAATCCAACTCAATATAAATGGGCCCATAAAAGAGGATTGGATTGAATTGAGATATTACTGCACTTGTATAGATCTTTTATGCTGATGTGGCCACCTCTCTATCTCTAGCCAACTATCCCGGTATGAGATCATCTGTTCCATTTGTGTGTTCCCATATAATGTTCCACCAATCAAATAATGACACATGTTCATTCTCATTATTCTATCCATCCCCATAATTAAATAAGCGGACACGTGTCAACACCGGATTGATGGAATACCAAATGGGAACAGATGAATCAAACTAAACTATCCCAAACGCTTTTCTTCATCATCCATGTCATCACTTTCAACGAATGGATCCAAGCCGTCCGTTTCTCATCCAACGGTGGGTGAAGCTCCCACGTTGTAGAACTAGCTTTACTACATCACCACTAACGGTTGGAAAAAGCGCCATTAAAATAACATTCATTCCCAGTCTACCTTTTTGGAGTTGTTTTTTTGTTTCCTTTCTTTTAGCTGAAAAGTTTTCTATTATTGATCGTTTTACTGACACATCTGCATAGATCATGCGTGCGTAATCTGCACGTGAAGGTTGAGTGGAGTGTTGATTTTTGCTGTTTTTGTTTTGGATAAGGCAAAAAAGGCAAGCATTGAGGACAATATTTTATCATTTCTTATTGTAGGGAGTAATAATACTATTTTTTTTTTTGGATCTTTGGAGGAAAAAGATGAATAAATTGATCGAATCTGTGGAGGTTTTGAGTGCTTACTCTTTGTAGACGTGTTGAATTTTGGGGTTTTCAGGTGGGGCGTTGTTTGATGGAGTATTTGTAGTATTTGATTTTGGCTTGGAGGGGTTTTGATTGAGCCCTAATTTTGTGGGGGTGGTTTGGTGAGTTTGGGGGCTGTTCCGTTCAGGTCTTGATGGAGGAGAAGAGTGGGGATACGTTTATTAATCGGAATAAAGTGAGGATTTTGGTTTTGTGATAATGATGAGAAGAGTTGTCAAGAGGTTTTCATGCTTCTCTGCAAGTGTTCTTATCAAGTTAGTAAGAATTCCTTGAGTTTTTCAAGCTCTTCAAAGTTCTTTATCTTTCATAGTCTGTGAAGTTTTGGTTGAAGGAGGTTGTGTTTTGATTCTGTTTTGCGTTGCTCGAATAGCCTACCTAGCCATTGATGTAGCTTGAATTGCAGACACTTTCGTCTTGTTTTAAGCTTACATGTCACCTATGGGAAACTAGTTTGTCATTGCAAGTCTAGCTGGAGCGATCGTCATCATTTTGTTCTAACACAGAGATCGACTCTTGTTTTAATATCTATTGCTTGTCAGTGACTTCTGTAAGGTAAGGTCACCAAGACAAGTGATCGATGCACTGAACGCTGAAGGACCAGATATAGATATAATACTCAGTGAGGTTGACCTTCCCATGTCGAAAGGACTGAAAATGCTGAAATATATCATGAGGGATAAAGGGTTGCGTCGGATTCCCGTGATCAGTGAGTAAAGTACATTTTCTTTGTTTCTCACGAACCCTTTAGTTCGGAGATGTGGTAATTTATTCGATATTGCATGCATTGAATCTTTTATAGTGATGTCTGCTCAAGATGAAGTCTCTCTTGTCGTCAAGTGCCTGAAACTTGGAGCAGCTGACTATCTTGTAAAGCCTTTACGTACCAACGAACTGTTGAACTTATCGACTCACATGTGGAGAAGAAGGCGAATGGCACGCTGTTAGAGTTAAGACAATTGAAGTCGAATCTTTTCCTTCGATGAATACTAAGAATCACGTTGAATGAAAAGAAAACAGTTCTTATAGCTGAACTAATAACCAAACAAGAGAGATCTCTTGTTCCAAAACAATACCAAAAGTCCTCCCCCTACTGCAGTCCGTAATGCCTCTTTTTATAGGCTGCAATTACTAACTAATCTTAGATATAATAGGAATAAAAATCTCAACCAACCAAACTTAGTAACTACTTATAAAATACGAAATATATTTGATCTCAGTTTGAATTTTCGGCCTCCTTTGTCTTCTGTATATCGGCCCAACCCGCCTCTCGCTCATCTCGGGCCTCTTCTCGAACCCAGCCCATATTATTTGATTTACGCTTAGCCCGTCTTTGATAAACTCTAACATTACTTCCCCCTTCGAAATTAGCCTTGTCCTCAAGGCTGTATTCTGGGTATTGTCGGATGAACTCGTCTCTTGCCACCCAAATTGCCTCATCCCTTTCTCGATCCTTCCATTGAATGAGTAGTTGCCGTTCAATCCCTTGTTCTGTATTCACATACCTTTCCTTCAAGATTTTTTCTGGCACGAACAACTCCTTGTTCGGTTCTTCTATGACAATTGGTAACTCGGCTTCGATCGCATGATCTCCAACGACTTTTTTGAGTTGTGATACGTGGAATACTGGGTGGATACGACTTGTTTCTGGTAGCTGTAGACGATACGCAACCTTACCGATTCTTTCTGTGACCTGAAATGGTCCATAGTAACGTGCCGCCAACCTTTGATTTATGCGGGCAGCCATCGAATGCTGTCGATAAGGGCGGAGTTTCAGGAAGACAACATCTCCAACACTGAAATTGACTTCCCGGCGATGAACA
Organism: Lindernia subracemosa; assembly: GCA_028392965.1. Classification (NCBI taxonomy): domain Eukaryota; kingdom Viridiplantae; phylum Streptophyta; class Magnoliopsida; order Lamiales; family Linderniaceae; genus Vandellia; species Vandellia subracemosa. The sequence continues at coordinate 1,204,784 of JAQPCC010000023.1, forward strand.
TTTGTTGCCTTGATCATGCGTTGTTGTGCACGATGCAGATTAGACTTCAATTGTCGTAATATCTCGTCCCGTTCATTTAACACTTCTGACACTGCAGCCACCTTGCATTCTCCTGGTAGATGTTGAACCAGCGTAGGAGGAGAACGTCCATAAACCACTTGGAACGGGGTTGTTCCCTCCGAAACATGGAACGTGGTGTTATACCAATATTCTGCCCAGACTAACCATTTGGCCCATGTTTTATGTTGGTCACCAACGAAACACCGAAGATATGTTTCTAATGTACGATTCAGAACTTCCGATTGTCCGTCTGTCTGCGGATGGTACGCTGAGCTCATCTTGAGTTTGGTGCCTTGCTTACGAAATAATTCTTGCCAGAATTGGCTCAGAAAAATTGAATCCCGATCACTTACTATGCTTTTAGGGACGCCATGTAATCGCACGATGTTGTTGATAAATAACTCTGCCACTGTTCTTGCGGAGTAGGGATGCTTCAGGGGAATAAAGTGGCCATACTTTGATAGTCGGTCAATCACTACTAAAATGCTGTCAAACCCCTGTGATCTTGGCAGTCCAGTGATGAAATCCATTGCCACATCTTCCCAGACTTGGTCTGGTATAGGTAAAGGACTTAGTAATCCCGCTGGCGACATGGCTTCATATTTCGCCTTCTGGCATGCTAAACATTCAGCTACAAATGTCTGTATTTGCTTCATCATGCCGCGCCAGTATAAAGAACTTGCTAATCGCCGGTAAGTACGGAACGCCCCCGAGTGTCCACCGCTCGGTGTCGATTGGTTTTCTGCAATTAGTTGAGGAATCCAAGTTGACTTCGATGGGATGACCAATCGTCCTTTATAAAACAGCCGCCCCCCAATTAACGAATATGGGTGATGCGATTCTGGGTCCGCCTGTAGTGCTTCCACAATTGGTCCCAGTTCTTCGTCCTTTCGTACTTCCTCTTGTATCACCTCCCCATCCAACCATTGCGGCATGCTAATTGCATTGAGCCTGATTTCTTCGTATTGCCGTGATAGTGAATCTGCGGCTTTGTTCTTGATTCCCGGTTTATATTCTACATCGAAGGAGTACCCTAACAATTTGGAGACCCAGAGTTGCTGAGCTGGAGTCCCTATTTTTTGGTGTAGAAGGGTGCGTAAACTTTGGTGATCTGCTCGAATCGTGAAATGACGTCCTAATAGGTACGGGCGCCAACGTTGAATTGCTAACACTAAGGCCATCAATTCCTTTTCATAGGTCGATTTAGCGCTTGTTCGGATCGATAACCCTTTGCTGAAGTACGCTATTGGTTGTCTGCCTTGCATGAGTACTGCCCCAATTCCTGTTCCAGAGGCATCACACTCCACGATAAAGGTTTTCGAAAAATCCGGTACTGCTAATACCGGTGATGATGCCAACGCCCGTTGTAATGCCAAGAATGCCTCATCTGCTGCTTTATCCCATGCAAAGGTCCCTGATGCTTCTTTTTTTAACAAGGCTGTCAAAGGTTGTGCAATTCGGCCGTAGTTCTTGATGAACCGACGATAGTACCCGGTTAGTCCAAGGAACCCCCGAACTCCCTTTACCGATCTCGGTTTAGGCCATCGTAATACAGCAGCCACTTTCTCGGGATCCATCGCCACCTGCCCGGAATAAATGATGTGGCCTAAATATTCAACCCTTCTTCTCCCGAACAAACACTTCTTCTGATTGAGATGAAATCTGTGTGTGGTGAGTATTTGCAAAACTCGGGCTAAGTGCTGCAAATGCGATTCCCAAGTAGTACTGTAGACTAATATATCATCAAAGAAAACTAGCACGCCTTTTCTGAGGTATGATCGAAATATTTCATTCATCGTCGCCTGAAAAGTTGCAGGTGCATTTGTGAGTCCAAAGGGCATAACGAGGAATTCATAATGCCCGTCATGAGTTCGAAATGCCGTTTTTGGGACATCGGCTGCGTTCATAAGAATTTGGTGATATCCAGAGCGTAGATCTAATTTGGTAAAGTACTCAGCTCCGCCTAATTCGTCCAAAAGCTCTTGAATCACGGAATGGGATATTTGTCGGGGATCGTGACTCGATTCAATTCGCGATAGTCCACACAAAATCGCCAACTTCCATCTTTCTTTCGAACCAACAACACAGGGCTTGAAAACGGGCTGGCGCTTGGCCGGATTATGCCTGCTGCCAGCATCTCTCCCACGAGTCGCTCTATTTCATCCTTCTGTATGTGCCCATACCGGTAAGGCCTCACCGACACTGCCTTGCTTCCCGGAACCAGCTCGATACGGTGATCGAACGCCCTTGCAGGTGGCAAGGATGTTGGATCTTGAAATATTTCCGGAAATTTGTTCAATAATTCATCCACTTGTCCCTTGTGGTCATCATTCACCTCCTCACTTTACTTCTTTAGCTCTCCCGCTATCTGTCCGAACCACAAGATTGCTCCAGCTTCCACCTCTTTCAACTTGTTGAGCGCTCGGAAGCTAATTGGTGCACGAGTAAGTGCCGCGTCCCCCCGGAGGCAATGGCTCCCTCCCAGCCATTCAAATCTCATCGTTGATGTAGCCCAATTAATTTTAACTTCGCCTAATTGTCTCAACCAGTCGACCCCTAAGATGACGTCAACTCCTCCCAATTCAAACGCGAAAAAATTGGATATAATTGTACATGTTCCCAGTTGTAGAGAAACTGATGGGCATTCTCCTTCAGTTGCGGTTTGCCGCCCATCGCCTAACCGAACCTTGAACTTGTTGTCGGGAAGCCTCGGTAATGATAGTTGGTCAGCCAACGTTACAGAGATAAAATTATGGCTGGCGCCACTATCGATCATCACTATAACATCAGTGCCCCAGATTTGTCTGCGAAGTTTGAGAGTTCGCGGTCCTGAAATTCCTCCGAGTGCAAATAAGGGCAGATCCAACATGGTCAACTGTCCATCTCGCCGCTCCTCAGTCGCTTCTGCCGGCAGATTCTCACCCTCACTCTGTTCGAATTCTATCAGATTCTCAAACTCGTCCTCTGTCATTAAATCATCTTCACCTCCTATTATCATACGGAGCTCCTTATTTGGGCAGGAATGACCTGGTTTGTATGGTTGTCGACATTTAAAACACAAGCCCTTCGATCTCAGCTCCTGAAACTCACGATCTGATAATGCCCGAAACGGTTTTCCTCGAGTCGGTGGCAGCGCTGGGTGTGACCTGACAGCCCCTATGCCGCGTACATTTGGAGGTAGATATCGTTCACTTGCCTTTGTTTCTCAATGGGCAGCCCCTACCCCTTGATCGACTTCCTTTACACGGTTCACTTGTGGATTAGCCATATGCCGTACCATCCTGTTTTGTCCAGACGATCTTGACATTGCAACCGTATAATCCCCTTCCTTAGCAGCCAACAATTTATTCTCAATTCCCTTCGCCATCTGGTATGCATCTTCGAGGCCAACAGGTTTTAGGACTTGCACTTCCGTTCGCAAGATTGGGTGCATTCCGAGTAAAAAAAATCCCAAGTGTTGGCGGGCCGGTATTTCATGTAGGTTAGTAATCAAACCGACGAACTCGTGAAAGTATTCTCGAACGTACCCCGTTTGCTTGACACTAGTGATCTTCTCCAGTTGATTCCCGTGGTACTTGTCGTCGAAGGTATCTACGAGTTTTTGCTTTAGACTGCCCCAGGTGATTGATGGATAGGTAGTTGTAACCCACTGGATCCATGACTGCGCAATGCCCTCCATGCAAACGATGGCGCTGGGCACTTTCTGCTGTTCCGGTGTGTGTTGGATTGCAAAATATTGGTCTGCTCTAGTGACCCAACCCAGTGGCTCGCTTCCGTCAAACGTAGGTAACTCCAAACGCTTCTGCAGCGGATTGAGAGTGTTGTCCTGGATGCTTGCGTTTGGTTGTGGTAGTTGTACGGCCTCCTCTGGTCTGGTGCTGATGAAATCGTACACGAGCTTATGTAGACCAGTTATTGTCTCGTTCATGGTATTGAGACGTTCGTTCATTGTCTTCTCCAACCCTTCCACTCGTTGCTCCATTTGTGATCTCGTTACGGGCATAAACGGATCCGGCAGGTCGGACCAATTTGTTAGAGTTAAGACAATTGAAGTCGAATCTTTTCCTTCGATGGATACTAAGAATCACGTTGAATGAAAAGAAAACAGTTCTTATAGCTGAACTAATAACCAAACAAGAGAGATCTCTTGTTCCAAAACAATACCAAAAGTCCTCCCCCTACTGCAGTCCGTAATGCCTCTTTTTATAGGCTGCAATTACTAACTGATCTTAGATATAATAGCAATAAAAATCTCAACCAACCAAACTTAGTAACTACTTATAAAATACGAAATATATTTGATCTCAGTTTGAATTTTCGGCCTCCTTTGTCTTCTGTATATCGGCCCAACCCGCCTCTCGCTCATCTCGGGCCTCTTCTCAAACCCAGCCCATATTATTTGATTTACGCTTAGCCCGTCTTTGATAAACTCTAACACACGTACCCTTTATCCTAGATTTCCATGTACTTGCGTTCTTTCAGCATCCATCCATTACTGCAACTTTACCTAGTTAGTTTATGTCGACAGCTTGGGCTGGTGGAGAAGAGCATCATAAGTTATGATATCGATCTAGTTGCTTCAGACCCTAGCGATGCCGATGCTAACACGAATAGCAGCACTACTTTGTTTTCGGATGAGACGGATGACAAGCCTCGGAGAAGTACTAACCAGCCCGAGCTTTGTGCTTCTACAGGTCGAGAAAAAGAGGTGTGCGACGTCCACATCTGAGTACTGATACACTCTAATTTGTTGAAACTTGTTTGAACTGATTGCTTCTGAATGGTTTCTAAATTCTTCGGTGAAGTTGTTCGATGTTTTCTATACCCATAATCAAGGTAATTCTTCTGATACTACTTGTTTTATTTGAATGCAGATTAATGCTGCCCCTTCTGAGAGGATTGCTAATGGTGCTCATGAGGACTATCTTTCGAATACTTCTCTAACTTCTCAGCAGAGAGGTGAATGAAATATCCTTTTCTAGTTCATGGTTGGGCTTAATCTGCTGCAGACTAATGGAATTTCTTGCCATATTTCACTTATCCTCCTGACTAATCTGCTCTTTTGTATCTTCGCCAGAAGCGATTTCACCATTCTCGAAGAAGAGTGAACTGAAGATAGGTGGATCTTCAGCCTTTTTCACATACGTCAAATCGAGCCCCTCTAAAATAAACGACCCCTCTCCTCCGCCTCTTCAAGAACTCACGCCTCAGCGCGAGAAAATCGCGGTGAGTTCTCTAGGATCGAATGGTCATGCTCATGCAGGTGCTGACATCCAAAAACAGCTTGTAGGAAAAAACGACTCACAAGCAGGCGAAAGTCCAACTGTTAACACCGCCCCACAAAGTTATTCTTTTTCTGTGGAAAGGTCTTGTACGCCCCCAATGCCATTCGATATCACTCGGGACTCGAAGGAAATCAAACAGATTCACATACTTTCGAGAAATCCCTCCAAAAATGGTGCTGGCGGTTGCTATACTCATACACCGCCACCTTACCCTTATTACATGCCCGGCGCAATGAGTCAAGCGACTATGTGCCCATCTTCTATGTATCTCAAGAACAACCTCTCTGAAAGGCCCGTACATGGAAATTCGTCGATAGTGCCTCAATAACCCTCATATCCCACAATGCCCTCCTCCTCCCCACATACCCGACGTTTCATCTTATCCATATTACCAGTTGGGTTTACGTATGCAACCCGGCCGAACCCCTATGCCTCCTAATCCATGGCCGTCATTTGGAAGTTCACCGTCCAATGAAGCGCAAGTGAGTACTAAAGTCGGCCGAAGAGAGTCTGCGTTGATGAAGTTTAGGCAGAAACGTAAAGAGAGATGCTTTGACAAGAAGATTAGGTATGTGAATCGGAAGAAACTTGCTGAGCGCAGGCCTCGTTTGAGGGGACAGTTCGTAAGGAAAACGAATGGGATTAATGTGGATCTTAACGGCCGACCAGCCTCTGCAGAGGATGACGATTGTGAAGAATACTATGAGGACGATCCATCTAACGGTTTCGAAGGACGTTGATGCTTCAATACATCATTGTTATACACAGCTTCTGACCTTTTTTTTTCCCAGCTCCATTGCGACTGATAATCAATGAACTTTGCGATCATCGATACTATTTATTAAGAGGAAAAGTAGAATAAAAACTGTCATTTTGATGTGTAAACTTATTGATATTTGACGCCTTTTTTATAATTTGTTTTAATGAGTAATTACAATACAATTGTCCGTCTCAATTTTTATTTATTATAATTACATCCTCGCAAATCAATTTTTTTTTAAAAATAATTTTTCATCAATTTAAGATTATAAATTACAAATGATTCAAAATATAAAGTAGTACTATGTATTTATATTTTAAGCACAATGTGCATCAAAAACTAATTTGAGATTATTCGACGAGGCAGTGTAGGGACCACAAATAATTGGAACTTTTATGATTTCGTTGACGCCTTGAGGAAAAGGAAAGGCGACTAAATGTGCGACATAACGCAACTTAACCTTAATATATTACAGAATTCATCGATTTAGTGGATTCGAAATAAATCTTTCTACGATCACCATCACTATCCTATCCATGTTTGTACATCAACTCAACTCATTAGATTTTTGACACATAAGCAATGGAGTTGTGTTATTACCCACTCTGGTAGTGTAGAATAGATCTCTTTCTACTACATTCGCTTGCCCTAATTACTTAACCACCAAGAAAAAGCCATTAAATCACCAAACTAATAAATTAATTCAAATTTTATTTGTTTTCAATAACCGACTTAAATTAAACGACTTTTTAAATATATTTCATTAGACACGACGCAAATAAACGACTTTTTAAATCCAGCACGTAATGCAAATTAACGACTTTTTAAATATGTTTAATCAAACACACAATGAAAATAAACGACTTTTTAAATATATTTCGTCAAACACGCAACGCAAATTACCAACTTTTTAAATATATTTCATCAAACACGCAACGTAACGACTTTTTAAATATATTTCGTCAAACACGCAATAAAGTGCATACATAGTACGAGTATATTAAATTCAACACACCAACAAAGATAGATGAGTTGAGTATGAGTTCCAACATCTTTTTTATTATTATGATTTTATCCCTAAGTTTTTTTTGTTTTTTTTTTCAAATTAATGTCGTCATTGGTGACAAAATAAAAATTCAGCCCTTTTAATATTTAAAAATTAATTTAAAGCAGACGATGGAAAGGACGCCATTCCAAAAGCCCAAAGCCCGCGCCTTCATCCTCAAGCAGTCAGCAGCTGCCTTTTATTGTTTAGATATTCACATAATACAGTTCGCTTTGTATGGAAAAATAGCTATGACTGTTCGATCTTATCCATTTTCTTCTCGGATTATTTATTCGCTACTACCTTCAATTTGTTTCTCACTTTTTTCATATCGAAATGTCGGGAGCTTCTGGCTCTGGAGATAATGGTGATGTTCAGGGTTTTCAATCGGTATGAGCTTCTTTTTTTTAGTGTTCAATGTTTGTTCGTATGTTCGAATTCGACGATGAGTTGATTCAATGGGCTGTTCTGAGTGGAGCTCTGAATCATTTCTTAAGCTTGTATGCCTAACGTGACTGTACTGAATGATGATTTAGGGTGACGGAGGTGGAGGAGCATCAGAATCGATGTCTTTGGAGATAAATCGTCAGCTAAATGGCCTCATGCATATGGGGAACGACGCCCTTCGGCAAAATCAATTAGAGCAGGTTTGTACTGTGTTTTCTTTTCCGGGATTTTTCGTCGGGCGAATTTTTTTGTTTCTCTCTTTTTTTTCCCCTCTTGTACGTGGTTTCACCTACTTGTCTGATTGCACGAGTGCTTTGAAAATATTAGTGTGTGATTTTTTATTTTTATTTTTTCTGCTGTGTTGGCATAGAAGCGAGCATCGATGGTTTTCCTTTTAAGTTAATATTCTTGATTGGATCTAGGCTTGTGTTTAAACCTGATATTGTTGTGGTAGATTTTGGTTGAATCTATGAAATATCTGATCCAAGATTTCGAAAAGTAGATCTTAGTATTGTAGATGGATAGAAAATGTTTGATTGCTGATTAAAATGTAAATTTGATGAGAAGATATGAAGTTATCTTGGATTCATTGTAACTTGTTGCTCCTACGAGTGAATGAGATTAATTTTGTTCAGAAATTTTGGTTAATGTTTATATTTCTTGAGGTGGATTAGTGGAAAACCGTATGATTCCCCAGTAGACACCATTTCGGATATGATTCCTTCTCTTGTATTTTCAAGCTACTCCGCGTGATAATTCTGCTGGCTAATTGATTGCGATTTATTTTTTCCAGGCCATTGAATTCTACTCCAGAGCTGATAAAATCAAACCAAACAATCCAATTATTCTCAGTTACCGATGTTCTGCGTATCTTAGGTAAGTAGTGACCTGATCTGTTATTCTTTATGTTATGCTATATGTCACATTCCAGACAAGTTTCATGGACTAAGTACGTCTAGTGTCTGATAAACACATTATTGTCTTGCAAACTCAAAAAACGAGCAGGATGAGCCATTTCCTCTTGCACAGACATCCATCTGCTTCAGAAGACACGCCGTTTAAAGGATTGGATCCTCAATCTTATGCTGGGGTATTGTAATCAATTTCAATCTTTCTCTATGAGCTTGATCCAGTCCTAGCTTAGGCTTGGGATATGGTAATCTCTTTCTGAGTATTCAACATTTATGTTTGCCTTTAGTTTGCCCTCAAGGATGCCGAGAATTTGATGAGTCTTCAGAGCAATTCTGTTAGATCATACATATTGCAAGCAAAAGCACTCTTCCTTGTAAGCAGTTTGGTTTTCATTTTTACTTCTAAAAATACTCACTGGGGATGAATCTTCGACGCTGTCCACATACATGCATGCCTAGTGTCATATACAAGTTTGGGTTTGCACTATTGCTTCTTTTTGCGTATCATAGTTTGCCTCGGACCACGATATATGCTGATGCCAACAAGGATGATGCTCTATGCAGTTGGAACGTTATGACGCAGCTCGAGCTGTGATTCGCTCAGGCCTGCAGATAGACTCTCAAAGGTTTACAGAGCCGTATCAGTGTTCTTAGTGCTGAATTTTTTTCAGTTGATATCGATATTAAATATCTCCATATATCCTAAATGTTTTAACTGTTACTCGCAGCACTGATCTTCTGAACTTGGAAAGATCAATCCCAAGTTCATCGATCAGGAGGAACTTACCTCAGCGTACTGATGAATTTGATTGCACTATTTGTTTTAATCTACTCTATGAACCTATCACTACCCAGTGTGGACACTCGTTCTGTCGTTCATGCTTTTTCCAGTCAATGGACAGAGGTTTGACTATTAATTCCCTCTCTTCCTTACTTGGATGAATGTATGATCTTCTCTGTTTAACTTTATTCATTATCCTTGCTGAATAATCATAGATAATAGATGTCCGTTGTGCCGTACGGTGCTGTTCCTTAGTCCCAACACATGCTCTATCAGGTTAGTTGCCTATAGTGTATATGATGTGCTATTATGTTTCAACCCGACCAGTTTGTTTGAAGCAGCATAATACTAAATTATATCTTGTAATACTTCTTATCTCTGTGAGCAACTGCCATTAAATGAAAGATAGTTCGAAATGACTAGAAATGCCTTTGTTCCGTTTATTACATATATTCTTGTCCTCATGCCGAATGATATTTCTCCAGTATCACTCTCAACAACATCATTCAGAATAATTTTCCTGAAGAATATGCTGAAAGGAAGTCAGAAATCGACAATGTGACAAACCTTGGAGCGGACTTTCTTCCCCTTTTTGTCAAGGGCGTAATGTTGCCGTGCCAGAAGTTTCTGGTTAAAATCTCTGATCCACGTTACAGGCTTATGGTGTGGTTTTCTCATTCTCTCTTTTTTATATTAGCTGATGCCCCTTGTTAGATTTGATAAAAACAATCAATGATTTTTTAATCTTAACATTTATTAAAACAGGTCCGGAGAATAATGGAGGGAAATTTTCGCATGGGAATGGTATATATATTTATGCTTGTCTTCGTCTTTTAAGAATATTTTATGGCCTAAGCAATTCCGAATGTGTAGGCTGCAATGGGATCATCTCCAAATTCCGTAGAGGATTATGCATGTGAAGTGGAGATCACATCGTACGTTATTCTTCATGCAACCTTATATGTTACTACATTTACAGCGATTATTACATTTTCCTTCTTTACGCAGCTGCTATCCGCTTCCAGATGGCAGTTTCTTGTTAGAGGTTAATCATCATTGAACCTTCAGTTCATTATTTCCTTTGATAGATTGCTATTTCATCTGTTTTCTTTCCCTAATAAGCTATTGGCTTCAGGTCGAAAGTTGCCGGAGATGCCGTATCCTTCGCCACTGGGATCAAGACGGGTTAGTCTGCTTTTCTTGCGAGTCTCTCGAAAGAGAAACATATCGTTGTATTGTTATTTTTTATATTATTTTAAATTTAATTTTGCGCATGATGAAGCTACCGTGTTGCCGAGGTTCAATGGGTCCAAGACGATCTTCCGCCAGAGGGATCCAACGAGAGAAACAGTGTAAGTTAATAAGTGCCACAAGTTGTTTTCGAGAGAATACTAAAGCATGTTTGTAATATTCCGTTCATGTCCTCTTTCGGTTCAAATGCTCTGCAGTTGCTTGAGAAAACAGACAAGATAGCAGACCTTGCCTGTGGATGGTTAAACTGGGCAAAAACAGCCACTCAATGTACCTACAGTCTTACATACTTTCTTTTCATGCAATATTAGTTCCTTCATTCTTAATGATCAAAGAGATCTTATTGCAGATGAGACACAGCTCGGTGAACTAAACGATGCAGAAGGATTAATGCCACCTCGAACCGATCCCGAGCGGTTCAGTTTCTGGGTATGCGCTTCTCTGTCCTAATTTTCCCCCACGTAAGCTGTCAGTAGATTACTAACGCGCATGAATTGCGATGCAGCTGTGCACCTTGAATGGGGAGATGATCCCATCTGAGAGAATGCTAGACCTCCTTCGGACAACAAATACAACTGAGGTAATAATTCATCGACTGGCCGTCGTTTGTTGGGTCAAATATATCCATTTTTTTTTCCTCTTCTGTAATGACATGCTTCTGCTTTTGAAATCTTGGCGCAGAGGTTGGCGAAAGGGCTCTCTTACCTGAAGCTAACGGATCCAAGCATGTGGAGGGAAGCGCGGAACTAAAATTTAAATCGCCTGTTGTTGTACAAAGCCAGACATTAATTTCTGCATTTTAATGAAGTTTTAAGGGATAATCATTTATTTCAAGAATCAATTCTTTTACTACCCCAAGTACATAAACTATCAGCATTAATAAAAGCCCTTGCGCACCTCTTCAATAAAACAATCGCGCGATGCGCAAGGAAGATTTTATTAATGCTGATGATGTAAACCTAGTCCATCTTCGATCAAATTCACGGTCGGCCTAGCAATAATGTCCAAATTAGTTGAAAATTAACCATCAATGCTTTTCTGCAATTAACTGGGTTACTTAAAAAAAATAGATCGTAATAGCATCTACAATGATTCATTATCTTTGAGAGAGATTACTTGGAGATAATAATATGTGATCGTCCATTGACCAGCGCAAAATCGTCGATAGTAACTATCCCCATATATCTCTTTCGCCGCACTCATCTCTTGAAGTTGGAGAGATCAATCCCAAGTTCACTGATCAGGAGGAACGTACCTCGGCGGACTGATGAGTATGATTGCCCTATTTGTTTTAAGCTACTTTATGAACCTATCACTACCCCGTGTGGACAGAGGTTTGAGAATGTATGATATGATCTGATCTGAAAGGAAGTCGGAAAATGACAGCATAGCAAATCTTGGAGCTGATTACCTTCCACTCTTTGTCAAGGGCGTAATGTTGCCGTGCCAGAAGTTTGCGCTTAAAATCTCTGAACGACTTATGGTGCGGTTTTCTCATTCTCTCTTCTTAGATTAGGTGATGTCCCTTGTGAGATTTGATAAAACAATCGATGATTTTTCTAAATCTCTAATCTTTATTAAACAGTGGAGGGGAATCGTCGCATGGGAATGGTATGTATATTTATTCTTGTTTATCGCCTTTTATGAAATATTTTCATCACCTAAGCAATTCCTACTGTGCAGGCAGTAATGGGATCCGTCTGCAAACTCCGTCGAGGATTATTCATGCGAAGTGGAGATTACAGGGAGGTGCATTATTCTTCTTCATGCAACCTTATATGTTATTACATTTACGGAGATTATTACATTTTTTTTCTTTCTTGACGCAACGCAGCTGCGAGACACTTCCAGATTGGCAGTTTTATCTTCTTAGAGGTTAATCATCATTGAACCTCCAATTCATTATTTTCCTTTGATAGATTGATATTTCTTCATTTTTCCCTAAACAAGCTATTGGCTTTAGGTCGAAGATATCGCGCATCCTTCGCCTATGATGATGAAGCTACCAAGTTGCCGAAGTTGAATGGGCTCAAGACGATCTTCCACCCGAGGGAACGGACGAAAGAAACAATGTAAGTTAATAAGTGCGCCCAGAAGTTGTTTTCGAGAGAAATACAGCTAGAGAAAATAGACAAGATCGCAGACCTTGCCTGTGGATGGTTAAATTGGGCAAAAACAGCCACACAATGTCTTTCCCAAGCATCTACAACAATGGTGCATTGTTTTGAAATTATCTTTGAGATAGATTGTTTGAAAAAAAAAATTATTATTTCGAGAAAATAAATATGTGATCGACCGTTGACCCGCAAAAAATCATTGAGTTTTGCGGTCATTTGATATTTATCCCTCAATGGCATTGTAAGGGCCACAAATAATCGGATTTTTATGTTGCTCGACGTCTTGAGGAAAAAGAAAAAAAAAAAAAAAAAGGACGACTAAATGCGCGATGTAGCGTAACTTTTAACCTTAATACATTACGAAATCCATGGATTTAGTAGATTAATTAAAAATCTATCTACTACATTCTCTTGCACTAATGACCTCATTAACCACCCAATTTATTTAGAAAATTTCACTAAATCAAACTAAATAAATTAACTATATATATAGTTTTATTTTCAGCAATACTACTAATCTACCGCATTAACGACTTTTTAAATAAATTTCATCAGACATGCAATGCAAACTACCGACTTTTTAAATATATTTCATCAGACACGCAACACAAATTAATGACTTTTTAAATATATTTCATCAGGCACGCAACCGAAACAAACAACTTTTTAAATATATTTCATTAGACAGGCAACACAATTAAATACTTTTTAAATATATTTCATTAAGCACGCGGTGCAAACAAATGACTTTTTAAATATATTTCGTCAAAACACGTAAGGTAAATAAACAACTTTTCAAATATATTTCATCAGGCACATAACCAAAATTAAAGACTTTTTAAATATATTTCATCAGGCACGCAGCCGAAATAAACAACTTTTTAAATATATTTCATTAGACACGCAACGCAATTAACGACTTTTTAAATATATATTTCATTACACTTTTTAAATATATTTCATTAAGCACATGGTGCAAATAAACGACTTTTTAAATATATTTCGTCAACACGTAATGTAAATCAACAACTTTTCAAATATATTTCATCAAACACGCAACGAAATGCGTATGGTAGAGGAGTATATTGAATGCACACAGCCTAAAACAGATGCCTGTGAGTTCCAAAATCATCTTTTTTCATTATGATTTTATCTCTTATGTTTGTTTTTTTTTTCTTTTTTTTTTCAGATGAATATCATTGGTGAGAAAATAAATAAAAATCCACACATTTTATATTTGAAAATAAATTTAAAATAAAAGAAAGCAGCACTCAAACGACGCCGTTCCTACCACTGAAAGCCCAAAGCGCGCGCCTTTGATCCTCAGCATCATTACCTTTTATTTTTGTAATATGGACAGCATATGTTATTGTGGCAAAACAGCTTTGTAAGGAAAAGGAAAAACAATGACTGTGTTGTTATCCATTTCTTCTGAGGGGTTATTTATTCACCTCTACGTTGAATTTTTCCTTTATTCTTATTTTTTTTTCACATCGAAATGTCGAGACCTTCTGGCGCTGGAGAGAACGGTGATGTCCAGGGTTTTGAATCGGTATGGTTTTCATACATCTTTCTTTGTGTTTAATGTTTTTCCGATATCGAAGATTGAGTTGATTCAATGGGTTGTTCAGAGTGGAGCTCTGCTTTACGAATCATTCTTCTGTGTGCGGATTATTAATTTCCCAAGCTTTGTATGCCTAACGTAACTACACTGAATGATGATTTAGGGCGGTGGAGGAGGAGGAGGAGCATCAGAATCGATGTCTTTGGAGAGGTACCCTCATCTAAATCACCTCATGCAAATGGGAAACGAGGCCCTTCGTCAACATCAGTTCGAGCAGGTTTATACGATGTTTTCTTTTCCGAGATTTTTTGTGGGCTGACTTTTATGTTTTTCTATTGTCACTCTTGTACGTGATTTGACGTTCTTGTTTGACTGTCTGAGTGCTTTGAAATATTAGTGTTTGATTATTTTTTTTCCCTGTTGCGTTGTCATAGAAGCGGGCATCGGCAAAACTGATTAATGGTTTTCTTTTTGTTAGTTAAAGTTCTTGATTGGATCTATACTTGTGTTTAAACCTGATATCGTTGTGATGATAGATGAAATTTCTTTGTTTGAGCGTAGTCGAATGGGTGTGTAGAGTCTTTTCGTGTCTTTTGTGGTAGATTTTAGTTGTATCTATGAAATATGTGGTTGTATATATGAAATACCTGATCCAAGATTTCGAAAAGTAGTGACCGAATGATCTTAGGATTTTATAAGGATAGAAAGTTATCGTTGATTTACTGTGACTTGTTGCTCCTACATGTGAATGAGATTAATTTTGTCTAGAGAGTTTGGTTGAATGTTTATATTTCTTGAGGTGGATTAGGGGAAAACTATATAATTCCCCAGGCCATTGGATTTTACACCGGAGATTATTTGGCTTGCTAATTGATTTTAAATTTTTTTTTTCCAGGCCATTGGATTTTACTCCAGAGCTGATGAAATCAAACCAAACGATCCGATGATTCTCAGTCACCGATGCTCTGCGTATCTTATGTAAGTAGCGACCTAAACTGTTATTCTCTATGTTATGCTATATGCCACATTCCATACAAGTTCCATGGATTAAGTATCACTAGTGTCTGATGAACAAATTATTGTCTTGCAAACTCAAAAAACGAGTAGGATGAGTCATTTCCTCTTACATAGACATCCATCTGCTTCAGAAGAAAGGCCATTTAAAGGATTGGATCCTCAATCTTATGCTGGGGTATTGTAATCAATTTCAATCTTTCTCTATGAGCTTGATCCAGTCCTAGCTTATGCTTGGGATATGGTAATCTCTTTCTGAATATTCAACATTTATGTTTGCCTTCAGTTTGCCCTCGAGGATGCCGAGAAAGTCATGAGTCTTCAAAGTAATTCTGTTAAATCATACAAATTGCAAGCGACAGCACTCTTCCTGGTAAGCAATTTGGTTTTCATTTGTACTTCTGAAAATAACTCATAGGGGATGAATCTTCGAATATGTCCACTTACATACATGCTTAGTTTAGTATACATGTTTGGGTTTGCACTTATCGTTTCCTTGCCTATCATAGTTTGCCTCACGCAACTCTATATGATGATGCTCTATCCTTTTTTTTTTTTTTTGCAGTTGGAACGCTATGATGCAGCTCGAAATGTGATTCGCTCAGGCTTGCAGATTGATCCACAAAGGTTCACAGAGCTGTATCAGTGTTCTTAGTGCTGAATGTTTTTCAGTTGATATCGATAGTATAGTAACTATCCCCATATATCCTAAATGTTTTAACTATTTCTCGTTCGCAGCACTCATCTCTTGAAGTTGGAGAGATCAATCCCAGGTCCACTGATCAGAAGGAACGTACATCGGCGGACTGATGAGTATGATTGCCCAATCTGTTTTAAGCTACTTTATGAGCCTGTCACTACCCCGTGTGGACACTCATTCTGTCATTCATGCCTTTTCCAGTCGATGGACAGAGGTTTGAGTGCTAATTCCCTCCCTCCTTACTTGGATGAATTTATGATCTTCTCTGTTTAACTTTTTTCATTATCCTAACTGAATAATTATAGATAATAAATGTCCACTATGCCGTACGGTGCTGTTCCTCAGTCCCAACACATGCTCTATCAGGTTAGTTGCCTATATGGTATATAGTGTGGTAATCTGTTCCCACCTGACCAGTTTGTTTGAAGCAGTTTATATCCAAACATCACTGTACTAAGTTATATCTAGTAATACTTCTTATCACTACTGAGCAACTGCCATTAAACAAGAGAGAGTTCGAAATGCCTTTGTTCCGTTCGTCACACATATATTCTTGTCCTCATGCCGAATGATTTTTCTCCAGTATTACTCTAAAGAACATCATTCAGACGCACTTTCCTGAGGAGTACAATGAAAGGAAGTCTGAGAGTGAAAGTGTGACAAACCTCAGGGCTGATGTACTCCCCCTTTTTGTCAGCAGCATCACATTGCCATGCCAGAAGTTTTTTCTCAAAGAGTCTGATTCAAGTTGCAGACTTATGGTGTGGTTTTCTCATTCTCTCTTTTTAGATTAGCTGATGTCTCTTATGAGATTAGATAAAATAATCAATGGTTTCTTTATTAAAAACAGGTCCGGAGAATAATGGAGGGAAATCGTCGCATGGGCATGGTATGTAAATCTATGCTTTTTATCATCTTTTATGAAATATTTTCATCACCTAAGCAATTCCTATCGTGTAGGCTGTAATGGGCTCAACTCCAAATTCCTTAGAGGATTGTGCATGCGAAGTGGAGATCACATCGTCCGTTATTCTTATGCAACCTTTTATGTTGTTACATTGGAGATTATTACATTTTCCTTTTTAATGCAGCTGCAATCAACTTCGAGACGACAGTTTCTTCTTAGAGGTTAATCACATCAAAACCTTCAGTTTATTATTTCCTTTGATAGATTTGCCATTTCTTCCTTTTTCTCTAATAAGCTATTAACTTCAGGTTGAAAGCCGCCGGAGATGCCGCCTCCTTCGCCGCTGGGCTCAAGACGGGTATTAATTTCTTGCTAGTCCCTCGAAAGAGAAACACATCGCTGTATTAATTTCTTTTTATTTTAAATTTAATTTTGCACATGATGAAGCTACCGTGTTGCCGAGGTTGAATGGGTGCAAGACGATCTTCCACCCGAGGGATCCTATGAGAGAAACAATGTAAGTTAATACATGCCACAAGCTGTTTTCGAGAGAAATACTAAAACATGTTTGTGTAGTACTTCGTTCATGTCCTCTTTCGGTTCAAATGCTTTACAGTTGCTAGAGAAAACGGACGTGATCGCAGACCTTGCCTGCGGTTGGTTAAATTGGGCAAAAACAGCCATACAATGTACCTACCGTCCTACATACTACTTCTTTCCCTGTAATATTGGCTCCTTCGTTTCAATAATCAAAGAGATCTTATCGCAGATGAGACAAAGCTCGACGAAGTGTATCAAGCAGAAGAATTAATGCCACCTCGAACCGACCCCGAGCGGTTCAGTTTCTGGGTATGTATGCACTCACTTCTTTGTCCTAATTTTCCTCTTACGTAAGATTCCTAAAGTGCATGACTTGCAATGCAGCTGTGCACTTTGACTGAGGAGATGATACCGTCTGATAAACAATTAGATCTCCTTCGGACAACTAACACGACTGAGGTAATAATAATCGACTGCCCTTTGTCTGTCGAGTGCCAAATATATCATTCTCCTCCTCCTCCTCCTTCTTCTTCTGCAACGACTAATATGCTTCTGCTTTCGAAATCTTTGTGCAGAGGTTGATCAAAGGACTCTGTTACTTGAAGCTAACAGATCCAAGCATGTGGAGGGACGTTCAGAATTGAAATCGATATATATGGCCTGTTGTTGTTCAAAAGCCAAACATATACATCTGTTTTTTTTACTTTGAGTTTTATGGGATAATCATTTGTTTCAGAAACATTTTCTTGCAATAAATCTCATGAGAAAGACAATCTTCTGTAATAGTACTTTTTCCACAGCCAACAAGAGGATTGGTATGATCACATACATAATATTCGTTCTTGATTATTCGATCGAACTCCATCTCCCTCTTCAGAACTCTTCGACCCTAACGCCGTCCCGAGGCACCTCAAACACGTCTTTCGATCTCGACTTCTTCACGCCCGCAGCTGTGAACCAAACCTTATCGGGCTTGTAACCCTCCATGCTGACATTCGTAACCTTAACCCAAACTAAAACCTTGGTCTTCATCCCTTCGATCCCAGACAGCTTCCCTCGAGACAACGTACATTTCACACGGTTTGAGTACCTTACAACAGATGAATCCTTGAAGCACACTTCGCATGGAGATGGCAAGTATACGGTGAGCTTCGACTTGGGCTCGTCGAGTTCGTAGCACGTTATGTTCTGAGGGAAAAGCCCGGGCGGTAGATTGTAGTCTCGCAAGACGTCTGGCAATGATTTCAGTGGTTTGCCTGAAGATTGAAAACTGGGATTGTAATTGAATAGATCGAAAATCTTTCTTCAAAGACATCAGCTTTGAATTCTTGGAATGTAATGTAATGCCCATAGGCTAATGACTACCTTTGAGCTTGTTGAAGATCCATTTCGCCTTCTCTTCGACGGTGTTTGTGAACGTCTGTCGAATTCAGAGAATCATGAGAATGGAATTTTATGATATCACAGAGCAAAGCCTCCATAAACTGAAGTAAATCAATCGCCAGAAAGATGAACAAGACAGTGAACTGTACTATACTATTAAGAGCAGAAAATCATCTTATGTCTTGAAATTCAAGAAGATGAACAGAGAAATCAGCTAATCAAGATCTAAATAATCCATCGCAGAATAATTAACTCATGAACCAGCATTATATGTTGGCTTAAAAATACCAATAATTCCACAAAATATATATATATATATATATTATATATAAGGGAAAGGGAGCATACAGAGAGGTCTTGTGAGATGTTGGAAATCTCTTCTTTTGCCTTCTTAGATACCCAAAATGTACCTGCTTTGATGCTCCCTACCTTTCTCAATGTTTTCTCCATTTTCTTCCTTTTTTTTTTCTTGTCTAATAAAAAGAAAACTTCAATAGAGGAAGAAAATAGGGCAACCCTCTTCTTGCGATTGAAAGAGATAACAGAAAAAAAAATGAAGGTTAGCTCATACAGAATTGATGCCTACCAGCTTTTTGGATTCTTGAGTTGTGCACTTTATTCTGCGAAGACTGACACACAGCACTCAGCAGTCGTTTTTTACTTTAAAATACATTGCCTTTTATTTAGAAAAAAGATAAGTAGATAGATAGATAGCCAACAATAAATATTAGATGCAAGAATGAGGTGATTTTTTATTTTTTATTTATAAAATAAATGAAAAATAATATTTATTAATAAAATAAATATTTTCGTAATTAGAAAATACGAATTATAACTCTTATAGATACGACTTACTCAACTTTATAAAAAAAAGGATTGGACCCCACATGAAAATACTTTTTGTTACATATTTCACCAAATCATTAAATCATCGTTACATTATGCGATTTATGTTATAAAAACAAATGAACACATTCTAATTTATTATTTGTTTCATGACGGTCAAATTGATATCCATATCTAATATTTTTCGATATTCATAAGAATAGTATTTTTCGATATTCATAAGCTTGTATTATATCAATATCCAATTCCTTCTTAATTTAACATAGATCTCTGGTAGATATGTTCATACGGTTCCAAATTTATAATTTTTTTTTTCAAAATCGGACATTTTTTTTTATAAATTTTATAAACCGCCGGTTATAACCGAGTTTGCAAACCGCTGGTTTTGGTTTTCAAAAAATAAAAACCGAAACTGAATCGTTTTAATTTTTTCATTGTTTCATGACGGTCACATTGATATCCATATCTTATATTTTTCGATATTCGGTTTTCGATTTTTGTTTTTTGAAAACCGAAACTAGCGGTTTGCAAACCCGGTTATAATCGGCAGTTCAAACAGTCGGTTTATAAAATTTATAAAAAAAAATGTCCGGTTTTGAAATTTTTTTTTATAAATTTGGAACCGTATGAACATGTCTACCTGAGATCTATGTTAAATTTGGAAGGGAGTGGATATTGATACAATACAAGCTTATGAATATCGAAAAATACTATTCTTATGAATATCGAAAAATATTAGATATGGATATCAATTTGACCGTCATGAAACAAATAATAAATTAGATGTGTTTATTTATTTTTATAACATAAATCGCATAAAGTAACGACGATTTAATGATTTGGTGATATATGTAACAAAAAGTATTTTCATGTGGAGTCCAACCCTTTTTTTTTATAAAGTTGAGTAACTCGTATCTTTAAGATACGAGTTATAATTCGTATTTTCTAATTACGAAAATATTTATTTTATTAATAAATATTATTTTTTATTTATTTTATAAATAAAAAATAAAAAATCATTTATTTAATTAAAAAAGCCCATAAGAACAACAATTGCCAATATTGATTAAAGCTGACATTTTGCATTAAAGCGTTTCTTTGCAGTATGGATGGGGTTTTGGCCATGGAGTTGGCTAAGTGGAGAAGCCCATGAATTGTTGAAAATGTTGGACTTTGACTAGAAAGATTTAATATTAAACATTTGATATTTCTAATTTGTTTTTTTAAAAAATAACATTCATGATAATTTCAATCTAAAAATGTAAGGTAACAATAGTCCAAAGATATAATAAAGGCCCCATCATGATGGGGATTGGTGCTGGGACCTGTAGATTATTACATCTGTTTGACAAATCCCAAGTCTCTTCCTATGTAAGTCATTCTCTTCTATCCCACCTATACATACAGACATACATGGACATATATGCAAATTCCAAACTGTTTGTGACTTTGTGGGCCCATCAGATCCCAAAAGCCAAAGCAAGAACATACATGATACACATGATTTCTAATCTCTCCTTTAGCCTTTGCTTGTTGACAAATTTAAGCCCTCTTAGCTTTTTCTTTCATTTCGTGCCTTTTTCCCTTTTTATCTCTTTGAAAATGCACTGAAATATCACAAAGATTTTCACTTTTCTCAATGTCTCTCAGCTCTTTCCTTCCATCTTCTCCTGCGTGAAAAAGGAGGTAAAGAAAGGAATATATTGGGCTTCGCACATTCTTTTCTTTAAAGATTTTTTTTTTTTCTGGAGCTGTGGATTTTGAGTGAGTTCTTCACTATTTTTCTTTCTAATTTTCTGAGGATTCTTAATGGGTTTTGGTTGTTCTGTTGTTTGCTGAGCATTATCTGGGTCATAGCGTCACTGTGTTGGGGTGAGTCTTAATTATGTGTTTATAGTTTTCCTTTCTCTAATGGAGCTGTGATTCGTCTGATGATTCTGATCTGATCTGTCTGAAGAAAAACAGTGCATTCTTTAATGTCTTCTCATCCCTTCAGACTCTGTAATTGTATATGTATATGTGATGAATATAGACTGCAATAATATAAGGCATCAGCTGTTAAAGTCACTATCTTTTATATCTTCTTCCTTATTTACTGTTTGAGAATTGTTATTTCTCAGCTGAAAAAATTGTTGATTTATCTGTAAATCTAACAACTGCAACATGAATAGCATTTCGTTTATAAGTTGTTTTTGCTTTCTTCGTCTCTTCGAATATTAATCCGTAGTTCAACGTATGTTGAAGACTCCTTTTTCTCCGATCCACGGTTGGTGATATTTTGAACTTTTCGGTTTCATGTTCTCTACCCTTTGTAATTCTAAGGATATGCTTGTCTTAATGAATGAGGCACCAAAAGAAAATTACGATGATGTAAGAAATAAAGCACGGAATCGAATCTTTTGCAGGTAGAAGATTTTTTCTTCAGTATCTTTTGCCTTGATTTAGAAGGATTCAGGACATTTTTTCCGCGTGATATCGTTCTTCATACATCATCATGCAGTACACTAGTCAGATTCCCCTCTATTACCATGAGAGGGATAAGAGCTCCCATGGCTTTTCGAGGCATTTGTTCAATGCAAATGCTTACTACAATGACTACAGAAAGCAACAGTGTTTAGGCTATGATAAGGAGACCATGAGACAGATAATTCAGAACCAGGACAAAACGTTTCGACATCAGGTATATATGCTGTCTGAGTATTTAACCTTAACTTCAGAGGAGCATTAGTTTTGTGTAATAACTCATCCTTTACTTGTGTTTCTTCGTTCAGGTCAGGGAATTACATAGACTGTACGCAAGGCAAAGGGAGTTGATGGATGATATCAAAATGAGAGAAATCTATGATTCACATTCACTAACGCAATCGAAATCCATTTTCCCATGTTTGTCTCAAGCTGCACATGATGATGCTACGCAGTTCCCGGGATTCGATTCTGTTAGTAACATCTTCGGTTTAAACGAAGAGAAGACTTCTTTAACTTCTATTACGGGTCAAGTTGAAGAACGACGTCGATCGTCGCCTTGCGATTTATTAAGTGAGAAAAAGTCGAAGTTTTTTATCGATTTGAACGTACCCTTCATGCCAGAATCACTGATGTCAAGCTCCACTGTGAGTTCTTGTCTCTTGGAGAATACTCACCGTGATCACCACATGGGCTGTGCTATTGATTTAAACACCGAGCCTTGTGATGTCCCGTCGGAGTCAGCAGGCAGACACGGAAGTAATTTCTCGTCTGAAAATTCCGAAGAAAAACTACATCAGCCACTAGAAGGATTTTTCCCATCTGAAGACACAATCACAAAGAAGAATACTACGGATCGTATGGCTGTGTTTGTGGATGGGATTTCTTCAGATAATGATGGAAGCTTCTCAAAAGCAAAGACTTGTATAGACATGAACACAGATGTAGATAAGGAACTAGAAGAGCCTGTCCAAGAACTTGACCGAGCTGCTGCAGAGACTTTGGTCGGGATTTTCTCATCTGCTAGAATCGATAGGCGGCCAACTGATGCCATCATCACCGACGGGAGCTCAAAAACTTCGTATGGCTCACTTTCCTGGCTAGCTGACATAATTTCCTCTTTGGATGACGACGAGGATGAAGTGATTAAGATTCACAATCAGTATCAGCTCGTGCCATCAGAAAGAACAGAAGATAAAAACAGGACAAAGCCTTCATCGGTGAAGAGAAAATCACTAAATCTTTCTCGTGCTGTAAGAAAAGAAACACAGAGCGGTTCGACGAGACTTGCTGCAAGAGATGTTAATCGTCCAAAGTGCATGGAAGCAGATGAAAGAACAAATGTAAGGAAACACAGAGGTAAGCTTACATCTCAATACAATGCTAGAAAACCTGGGAGATCTACGTTGAGGCAGCTCGATGCTCGAAACAAACAGTGTGTGCTTCGTGATTGGGGCAAGATGAAGAAGCGGGGAGGCTTTAGGCGAAGGAAGTATGCAAGTTCTTGAGGACTTGTTGAACCATATCTGTGGTTGTGAACATTTTGAAATTTACGCATCCGTAGGCTCGATGAGATGTTCGAAAAAAGATGTAATTTTTTTCCATGAGATTTGCATTTTGATTTGATTCTGGACAGGCTATAGTATTACAAGCATGCATATACCTTTGCAAGTTTGATGAGAAATACGGTATGCATTTTATAGAGTTAAAATGAGAGCTTATCACCAAAGTTAAAAAGTATGGCAATGTTTCCTCAACCCTATTAGAAAGGTAGTCGTCGCTTGCTCCGACGATTTGAAATATCGCTATTTGCTTCAAATAGCACTTCCTTTTTTGAAGTCATTAATTATAGTATTATATATTTATAAATATAGACCGTCGGTTTAACGAACTGATTTGAGAGAGAGAGAGATGGCGTCGCAGCAATCGAACGATCCTAGATTACCATCGGCGGCTCGTCCGTACAAGCCTGCGGTGATCGCGCCTCAAGATCTCCCCGTAGATTATTCTGGTTTTATCGCGGTCGTTTTCGGAGTTTTCGGAGCTATGTTCCGTGTAAGAACTGATAAGTGTTGACTAGATCTGTGCCTTTGTATTGTATGTCGTTTATCCTACGCCTTTCTGCGACGAATATCTGGGTTTGGGAGCATTGGCGTCGATATTTTGTTGTGTTAAATTAGAATATCGAGCTCAATTTTGTTATTTTTTTGTTATATTATTTTTCTGTTCAGTGATTTTGATGCTTAGCTGACAGAGCTATGGAATTTTTACGTTTTCCAGTACAAATTCTGCTCGTGGCTTGCAATTATATTTTCCGCCCAATCGATGGCTAATATGAGGAATTTTGAGAATGATTTCAAGCAGATCTCCATGGCCATGATGTAAGTTCTACTTTTCAATTAAGCATATATTACCCTTACTTTAGGAGTTTACTGTAGCGGAAGTTAGCTCACGACAGGGATGCATATGTTCTTTTCTTTTGCCCTTACCTCACAGCATGTGAGATGCTTGCTTATCAGTTCTATACTTTCGTCTTTTGATTTTAAAGGATTTTGAGAATGGTTGTGTTCATCTCCCAAAATGTAAATCTATCATGCTTCTTCTCTTGTTGATTCCACTTCCTTACACTATATTCAGATTTGTGCTTCTTAACTTGTTGGCCCCGCTTCCTTACATTAAATCTGTGGTGTTTCTTTTGATTCTTTGTAATTTCTACTCTTGGGCTTATCCTTGAAAGCTTTCAAGCTCATTTTATATGTGACAATTCTATCATCTTATGCATTTAACTGAAATTATATGTATTCCGTTATCCACCAGGTTCGGTATCATGGGGCTGGTGACAAACTACATGGGATTGGGGTCCCGACCCAAAAGTTCGTAACTTGAACGTTGTTTCTCCAAACGTCGAAGGTTTTCACTGTGGTTCTTTTGTTGAACATCAGAGCATTCAGTCATTAATTCTTACCTTTTCCTTTTTCATTTAGTATTATTTACTGTTATTGTTTAAATGGCACCACGCGATGCAAATGACTTGGGAACTTGTGATGTTGCTTTGAACGTTGATGCATTCCCTACTATTTAAATGCTTTCTTGATTTCTTTTTCACGTTTCATCAGAACAACTTGGTGGATGAGGTCATTGAATCTATACATTCATCTTCTGGGTTTTTAGATATAAATAATATCTTCATAGGGTATTATTATAAGTTTACAGCCTACATTTCCCCAAGAAGAAGAAAAGATGACATGAAGCTTGGCATTGGATTTGGCAGTCTGCAAATATAAGCTGCTTGGCTATTGCATCAGGTTTTTATTCCTTACACTCTTACAATAATAATAGTATTGCAAGGGGCTCATGAATGATCTGTTACTTTGTCTAACACTTCATCTGCTGTATCATGTATTCTAAGTTTAGCAGAGATGATCCACCATCACTAATGCTGTTCCTAGCCATGCCCTTCAACCTCGATACATTCTCTCTAATCGCCCCATCGTTCAAAAGCTCCTCAACTTTCTGCTTAACCTCCCACCTTGAAACAATCCCACCTTCGCCCTTTTCCAGCGAGATCCCAGCTTTCCAAGCATCACATATACATATCTGCGTATACATCTGATCCCCAAAGTAAGGCCAACATAGCATAGGCACGCCCATGCTCAGACTCTCCATAAACGAACCCCAGCCACAATGCGTCACGAAACAAGCCGTAGAGGGGTGTCCCAAGACCGCCTCCTGTGGGGCCCAGTCAACTATTTTCCCGCGGCCCGTTATGCCTTTCTCTGACCCAACCCTGCAAGAACCGGCTGACCCGTCGTTGTTCAGGCCCGACCACGCCACGTAAAGATAGGGCCGGTCCATGAGCTCGAGCCCCAACTCCAGCTCCTTCAGCTGCTCCTGGCTGAACCTTGACGTGCTACCAAATGCAACGTAGACCACAGAGTTCTCGGGTTGTTTGTCAAGCCAGTCCAGACAAGTCGAGTCCTCCGAGCACAAGCTGCCGCTGCTGAGCCTCTGGGCTAATAGTGGGCCTATCGGTAGGAGGTTCGGCATTACGACGTGGGCCATAGGATCGAGCTCGCCGAACCAATTGCCTAGGATCCAATCCGAGCCTTTTATGTGCGAAGCCACGGTCTGAACTTCGTGAAATATCGATATCTGTGTGTCCTTGTCGCCTGGAAAGTGCCAGAGCAGAGAAGTCATTGGCATGGGCGGGATTTCTTCTCGCACTTGGATTGCCTCGTTCCTTAGAGGAGCCCCTACAAGATTTATATTATTCCAAACGGCGAAATTAAATGATCGTGCAAAGTTAATTAGATATAGTAACGTTTATTTACCGTCGCTGTCGATGAACTTGGACCGAATGAGCTCGGGAATCTTGAACCCTAGGGCCAAGCAGCCGGGAGAAGAGCACCAAAATGACGCAACCTTAATGCCCATCTTCTTGGGTATGTCGATAATGCGAGAAACCGACGAATCGATAATGACACCGTTTATTCTTTCCTCATCGTCCGTGGGAGATTGGTTTAGCAAATTTTCTAGACGACCGGGCAATATTTCATGAACTCTCTTGAACAAAATTTCCTGACCGATCAAATCATTCTCTTTACATTCAAAGGGATCGCCGTCGAATATGGAGACCAGCTTTACGCAGCCGTCCAAAATCCCTAAACCCGGCGAGTGGTTAGGGTTCGTGTTGACGAAAGTGATCTTTGTTACGAATCGAGCAATTTGGTGCGATAGTTTCACAAGCGGTGCTATGTGGCCTTGGAAAGGGCTTGTAACAACCAGAATGTGGCCATGGTTATTAGAGTGTTGTTGAGCCATCTGAATTATTTTCTTCTTTGTGCAATGAATAAAGGAAAAAAAAAAAGGATAGCTTCAATATATGTTGCTTATTCATTCATGCATATTTGTCCCCTCCTTACTTGCCTGCTGGTTTTGTGGTTCATCAATATTACATTTCAAAAGCTTTTGTCCGCTCGTTTGTTTGTTTCTTTTTTTTTCTCCCTATATTGTTTATCGTAAATAGCAACTCAGATAGCAACTCAGTTGTAAGGAATGTCAGTAACCTAAACCTATATCATCCTAGACGTATAAAAGAAACAGAAATTTATCAAGTCATTGTAAGAAGAAAGCAAATCATCACGTATTATCATCTGAAGAAACTTACCTTCTTATCTTGTGGTCGAAGCAATCTACAACAAGGTTTAATGACGTTTCGAGAAATTTTATGATTGAAGACAGTTTCTGAAGAATCGAACTCCCTGATGATCGATCACAAAGCATGCTGTTATCAAATTATCAAGCAAGCAAGCAAACTTGTGATTACACTGTTGAAAGAGTACCTGCAATGCAAAGACAATGTCGGCTCCATCCACCTTCAGAGTCACTCTTCTCGACTTATCTTCGCGTGAGTTTCCTACTTTTAGAATTCCCTGACAAGTTTTTTTTTTTATAATGCCCAATGAGATGCATCCCCAATCTATTACTGTAATTTTTGTGCCTTGATCACAAGTACTTTGTTTTTCATATATTGTATAACAAGTTAAGAATAATATACCTGGTCATCTAACACCTTGCACATGCTGGAAAGTTCCACGATGCCGACTGGTGGTATTTGAGTAGATTTACATACATCCACGTAATGTTTATTCAACTGCATAACATAGGAGAGGATGGTTTCGTTTATTTCAGAAACTGATTCTACTAGACTTGAAGTTGATGACGAACATACCTCGCCAATCGTTGTACCCTTCTTTACTCCTCGGAAAAGCTTCACGGCGGAGCAGAGTATGATCTGTCATGACATTTGACAAGTATTGTATATAAAAAAAAATATATGTAAACGATGCTGAATGGTGCAGCTAATACTAATCGGATGGGACGAGTCGTTACCTGTTGATGCTGCGGTAGAGACTGGATAGTGTCTATTACAGGTGACTTAAATGCCTTTGACAAAGCAGCAACTACGTGATGTATCTTTACCTGCCATAATTTAGGAACCTTAGAAAATAAAACTATTAAAAAAGCATGTGTGATTGGCTAAAACAGTGAATTTCTGGTTTCATAGATTGAAGGCGTTTCTTTTCATAGTACTAGTAATAATAGATTCTATAGGCAACATACGTTTTGATCTTATTTTACGGTATTTACCATGTCATTCACTTGATTTGCCGTCATACTAGCAATGCCAGATTCCTTTTGAGTTCCAGAACCATCTGGCGGTGTCAAGTTGGTGCTAGAATTGCTTCTCTCAGCTTCAAATATCTCAATTGCACTCCTAAAAGGCCACGGGAAAAAAAAAAATATATTCTTGACTTCATTTTTCAAAATGCATACAATCAAGAAATTTTTTATGGCAAACTCACATACACGCTGTTTATACTAAAATCAGTGACTTAAATGAAGTGAAACTGGAAGTAGAGAATCGTGGGAAACAAAAATGTCAACCTGCATACTGACAGAGCCTTCCTCATGTCTCCAGAGGCTGAAGCAACTTTCTGCGTTAATCAAGAAAAATATTCAGAAAAGTTCTGATTAATCGCAAACAGAACTATTAAGTGTCATTCAACAAATGCCCAAGGCATTGTATAGTGAGACTTGAGGGATCAATAAAAATGATACGAAAAGAGTGAAAAATAATCCCAGATGCTGAGCTCACCCGAGCACAGAGTTCCAGAGCTTGTGACTCAAAGACAACATAAGGAAGTGCCTGTCAGTAAAATAAAGGATAAGAATGGAGGAGGTATTTGTACTACTTGAAAATCCAACCATTCAACGCCAAAGCTAGCTCACAGTGTTGTATATTCGTTTCATTTGCTACACTCTTCTACTAAAGCTGGTTTCAAGTGACCTAATATCCAAGATAAAATAGTTAACCTTCAATCTTTCTTGAAGAATGCTAATGATTTGATCTTTGGAGTATGCGCGGAATGTTATAACCTCTGGTTTGCCTGGATTGGAGAAAGTATACTCATTAACATATAAATAGAAGTTAAGCACACTAAAATTACATTGCATTAGATATTGTAAGGAAATCATGTCAACAAAAAACAGAAGACTAGCAACCATTACAAGATACTCACAACTTAAGGCCGGCAGCTTTGGAATAAACCTGTCAGCTAAGTCAATAGCATTAGCAATCCCTGTAACACAAGGTAAAGAGGTCAAAAACAGGTCACAGAGTTAAAGATAAATTTGGAGAAAGGCAATCAGGATCCCATTAATTACTGAAACCTACCTAGTAAGATACATTTGGAGAAAGGCAATGATGTGAGCATGAAAAGATCATGAAGCACAGCTCGATCTCTGGTAATTAAGTAATCCAACTCATCAGCTATCACTATTCTGTTGACCAAATTTGAGCAGGTTTATTCCACTGAGGTACAAAAGAAAAAATATTATTTGAGGAACAACATGATTTAGCATTTGATGCTTACTTCATCTTCATGCCAGACGGATGCTCCTGTGAATACAGGCGTTGGAGGACCTGTAAAGATGATGCTGATTGATTCTTCTTTTTCTGAAGATGATTCCATCCTAGAATCTGCATGAGGAGAAAACACTAAAAACAGAATGCCAACTTTCATCCACGGAATGAGCTTCCGAAATTCTATCATTACCATACCTTACTGAAAATTTCAGCTGTACTTGTTAGAGAGGTGCAGCTTATGGACAGCACATCTGGAGGCTCTATACCTTCCTGCCAACAAAATGAGAAGGAAAAAGATATTAAACTAGTCACTCAGTCGCGTATCGTCAACAAACACATGTGAACAAAAGAACAGAAGGCTTCCAGAACGGACTATATTCAACTATTGCAGTGATGGACGTACAAGCGACATCGGACATACATGAAGGCCTATTGCGATCCACAGTTCAATTACAAATAGCTACCTGATTTGCCCAATCTAGAAGAGTCTCTTTGACTTTTTCCATGGAGAGTGACTTTCCAGTCCCCGGACACCCACATATATACAAACTCCCAGCCTTTACTTGCTCGATACACTTCTTGCAAAAGTCCAATATTCTCTTCTGTTCTTCTTCTCTGCACACAACATTACTTGGTGCAGTTGAGACGTGCATTGCCTCCTTAACAACTCTCAAGTGCTCTGTATCTGTTACAAAGGAAAAAATCATGAAATGTTTGAGTCAAAAAAGGCAGAATCTACATGCAATGGTGATATATCGGCAGTTATAAATGATAGGGCCTAACCTCTTGGATCCCATATCGGCTTTTCTTCACAAGTGTCGCGACCATCGGGGGATTCTGGTGGAGATTCCTCTTGTTCTTCAAATGCAATCTCAAAGGGATCTTTGGATTTCTTCACCATAATGGTTTTCGCCTGTTAAACATGTGTCCACAAATTCCCATTACATCTTACATCGATCAAACTTACATCACTAAAAAGCTCTGTCTAGAACACATAATACAGTCGATAATCACAGCTGACGCAGCTCAAAATAAAAGGTTAGCAACAGTTAAATCAAGATTCAGAAAGTCAGTGGTGATGCTCTTCTTCGTAAGTCTCGCCAAAAAATAAACCCTATAAATTCAACGAAGCAAAAACCCACGCGAATGCCACAAAATAGTGATATCGGAAATTGGAAAAGGAACGATAACGCAAGAAATTACCAATTCGTAGCAGAACGACAAACCAAGAGAGCCTACTTCGCCGATTTATACCGTGGCAGTGTGCGAGAGCGTAGAGCTGTGCGTCAATGGAAGAATTTATAAGGTGATTTTGCTTCAGTTGAGAGTAGACTTATATTTTTAAAAATAATAAATAATAATTATATATTAACTTGAGTATTCTGACGGGTTTGACCCGTTAAACCGGGTCGGGTCGGGTCGGGTACTCACTAAACAACGCTCTGTGAATTTGAAATGTCCTAAAATTGCAGACGAAATAGAATAATAAAAAAAGAAAGGTTGAGGAAATAAAAAACGTCACTTTATTCCATTTTCGACTTTCCAATAACCTACGCTCCAAGATCAAACGCCATTCGTATCGGTAATCGCTTCTTCTTCTTGTTAGTATCTTCATTTTGAATCGTTTATGTAGTCGATAGCTGGGAATTTCTTCAATTTTCCAGCAGTTTTTTTTTTTGTTCTTTATGTTATATTCCCGTTGCATGATGTCTGAAATATCGATGGTTTCGGCCATTAAATTGATGAAATCAAGCTGTAGTTATTCGTTTCTTGAGTCTCTTACACGTCAATTCGCTTTTCCAATGCTAAGAGCTTATCTCCGTTTTAGTATCTTCCTTTTCTATGCATTATTTTGTACCCTTACATTTTCTTTTGCTGAAGATTGAAACATGAATTTTAAGTTTACATTGTTGTTTATTTGTGTGTGTGTGTGTGTGTGTGTGTGTGTGTGTTCTTGCAGCATTTGCAGATGTCTGGTGGGTCAAGCAGCGGCGGGAGTGGAGCAGATGATTTATTCGAGCTTAGGGAGAGGTTTAAGGAGGTAAATCATCATGTGTCCCAGAGGTTAATGTTTGAAACTAAAGAGTAATCTAAGGTTAATAAGAGGATGAAATACCTGCTATTTTGTTATTATCCACGGGGTTTGTTAGAATATCGCTTTGTTGTGGTGTATTATCGTGTTTATGTTTTTTTGTTATTATGTATGTGAAATGAAATAGCTAGTGAACGTTAGAGAATTAGGTCCACTCCGACATAACATTTTTTCTTTCATTAGGCATACCAAATGCATGAATTTTATTCTTTTCTTACATCCATGGCTGTGACCGAAACCAATTTTTATTTGTGCTGCTATGATTTAGGTTGGGTATTGTCGTCTACTCAATTCATTGTCTGAAAAGTAAGAGTAAAAAATGAATAATATATGGACGACGCTTCTATGATGCAAAACCATTGACATGTTTTACCACCTTTTCACTTGATAGTAATCAGCTTTCTCACAGATTATCTGCAGGATCAACTGAACGTGAGAAACCAAGACCTGAGCTGTTTCGGGGACCACCTTTGCAGCCTCAGTTGAAGATTTCAGACTGAGGAAGTGGTTAGGCTTAGGGAACAATTGAGGTTGTCCGAGTCTGAAAAGTCCTTGTTGATGCTAGAAATTGAGGATAAAGAAGTCGAACTCAGATGCTCGGCATTGCGAAGTGAAAAGCTCGAGGAGTCAATATATTCCATGGGATTAGATTATCAGTGTGAATATTCTTGTAATATTCTCTTCCACACCAATATTTACAACTTTTCAAAACTATCCCTATATTTTATAAGTTTACAAATTAAACCACGATATTATTTTAAATTTAATTGAGAAAATATTTAATAAAATTAAAATTTATAAATATAGAACAAAATGTTTAATAAAATTTTATAATTGTGTGTTATTTGATATTTTGTTTCAATTGCGTTATTTTATTTAACTATTATATTACATATAAATAAAAGGGTAAAAAATATATAATCCACTCGTGGTTTGAAAAATAAGCATCAAAACTCATATGATTCAAAAATAGCGTAAAATTCCTTCCTTGTCATTTTTACCCCATAATTGGGAGATACAATGCTAAGTTTTAGACAACACGAGGGAGTTTTGTGCAATAAAAAAAAACATAGAGTAGTTATGTGTCTTTCAGTATAACTACATGGGGGTATTGCATAATTTACCCTAAATAAAATATTAAAAATTAAATAATAATGTATAAAAAAATATTACTAAAAAGTGTTAATGTTAAAATAATTATTTATTATCTCAATTTTTAATCATAATTATTAGTACATAATTATTTTTTAATATGTATGCTCTAATAATTTAATGTAACTAAAAGGACTTATTTGTCATTTTAAAACATCAAACGCATTTTTGCATTCAAACGCAAATTTGCGTTCCAAACAAGAGAGAAGATGAAAAACACATATTGCGTTTGTGTTTGTCATACTGTTGGAGCATATTTATAGAATCTTTTGCATTTTACGTTGCGTTTTGCTGACCTATTGGAGATGGTCTTAACTGCAATAGTTGTGCATGCACACAAATACACAATAGTACAAAGTAATAATGCTATTACACAATGGTACATCTATATTATACATTGGTACAAACAATAATGATACTTGGGGACTAACGTGACTCACCCACCACCAAGATAACTTGTTTAACATTTTAAGCTACATTTCGTTGACCTATTACTTGATATGAGCTCAAACATTGATTGTTTACTTAGTGAAAATTATGACTTGTCACTTATTAACATATGTTCAAGTTACATGTATCAAACTAAAAAAGTGATCTTTAACCTGCTTTAAAAACTGATATCATTGAGGCTTTTATAATAGTTAATAGATATTAGATATATAAGTTTATATGAAGATGTTTAATTTAATATTACAAGTATATATACATGGTACAATTGACCATGTCAATCAAATACATAATCAAAAGAAATATAATAAATAATAAACGATATTTTAATTAATATTTATATTTAAAGTATTAAATCAATAGCAGATTTCCCGCCAACACAGTCGATTTCCCGACATTCTCCATTACATATCATCATCAACCATTTCATGCACGAGGCATCCATCCACGTGGAGAATCTCGACAGATCATCCTTGTCGATTTCGTTTTTGATCGTTGTCACAAGCAGATGTCGATGCTCCCTCGATCACCAGATCTGAAGACTGATGATGCTACATCCATCACACCTCAGAAACTTAGATCGGGATCTGATTCGTATATAGCTACAGTGACGCGTAAATCTCTGCGTTTAAATGTTGAATCGAGCCCAGACACCCTTGGAAAAGTTGTTGTGAGCCTCCATTAATTTTTTATGTAAAACTTATCTTCAATTGTCTATCAGTATATGTTGAGTCGATGTTCTTAGTCGTGGTCTATCATCTCGTTGATATACGGGTTATATTTGCATTTTTGTATAATGTGATCACTCCATTTTTCCTATTCTCTTTAGATGCATTTTGAAGATGTAAATTGTTCGAAGTATATTAGTTCATCCACCGAGTCTGAAAGCAATTTGTTATTGTTTTATTGTTGAATCGTTGCTCCATTGTACATATTGTTAAATTGTTGCTCCATTGTTTACATACATTATTTTGTTGAATCGTTGATCCATTATACATATTGTTAAGTTGTTGCTCATGTACACGTTGCTCCATTGTTTACATACATTGTTTTGTTGAATCGTTGCTCCATTGTACATATTGTTAAATCGTTGCTCCTGTACATATTGTTGAATCGTTGCTCCATTGTTTACATACATTGTTTTGTTGAATCGTTGCTCTATTGTTTACATACATGGTTTTGTTGAATCGTTGCTCCATTGTTTACATACATTGATTAATTACAGTTATAAGTTTTACTTACTTTGATTATTAGTTTGATGAGCACTTGATTTTCATGGCTTCTCACTGTAGATTATCGAGAAGTGCGTGAAGCCGTCATTGAAGTTGTTCGGCTCGCCACTAAAAAATACATGTGACCCATGTATAGAAAGGCCAATATGGGATCCAAACTCCCAGCCGTTACTTGCTCGATACACTTCTTGCAGAAATCTCATATTCTCTTATGTTCTTCTTCTCTGCACACAACATTACTTGGTGCAGTTGAGACATGCATCACCTCCTTAACAACTCTCAAGTGCTCTGTAGCTGTTACGATTGCAAAATCACAAAATGGTTGAGTTAAAAGCAGAATCTACATGAAATGACGATATATTGACAGCTATTGAAGGTATGGACTAGCCTCTTGGATCCCAGATAGGCTTTTCTTCACAAGTGTCACATGATGTACATTTTGGTAGTGAGCCGAACAGCTTCAATGACGACTTCACGCACTTCTCGATAATCTGCAGTGAGGAGCAATGGAAATCATAGCAATCATGATGTCGAGTGCTCATCAAACATCCATAATCAAGAGAAGTAAAACTTAAAAAATTGCAGTACAGTTATCTATCAATGAATGAAAACAATGGCGTAGCAATTCCACAAATCACAAAACAATAAAAACTGCCCAATCAATGTACATCCTAAAAATGCGCCAAAAAATAAAATATGAAAGACGGATTCGAACACTTTATTTAAAAGCAGTGGAAATATCACGTGTACATCAAAAAGATGATTGACTACCAGTTGAACATTGACGCAGCATACTGATACTTGATAGCCAATCGAACATAAAGAGAAAAAAAAATAACAATCGAGGCTCACATCAACTTTTCGAAGGGTGTCTGGGCTCGATACAGCATTCAAATGCGGAGATTTACGCGACACTGTACTCAGATATGAATCAGATCTCGATCTGCGTTTCTGAGGTGTGACGGATGTATCATCATCATCAGTTTTCAGATCTGGCGATAGAGGCGATCGAGGGAGCATCGACATCTGCTCGTGACAACGATCAGAAACGAAATTGACAAGGAAAATCCGCCGAGATTCTCTGTGTGGATGGATGCCTTGTGTGTGAAATGGGTGCTGATGATATGTATGTAGAGAATGGCGGGAAGTTGACTGTAATGGCGGGGAATCAGCTCTTGGTTATTACCTTTAAATATAACTATTAATTAAAATATCTTTTTATTATTTATTATATTTCTTTTGATTATGTATTTGATTGATAGGATATATTTCAATTGTACTATGTATATACTTGTAATATTAAATGTGGAGATAGATATACAAGTTAAGACCCTTACCAAGTTAAGACCCGTAAAAATATATTAAGATCTTGTATACAACTAGGTTCGACCCGTGCGATGCACAGGAATGTTCCTTAATTTAGAATGTCACGGAAATTTTTTTTATTAATAAAATATTGAAGCCGACATTTAGAATAGAAAAATAATAATAATGAAGCGGTAGTTAGGAAAAAAATAATAATGACGTAATCGTTTAAAAATAAATAAATGAATAACCCAGCTTTCTTTCACGTTGAGGAAGACCGTTGAAAATCTTCAGCGAAATTATGCAGAGCATATTTTTCGGTAGTAAAGGCCTTTATAGCGGAAGCGAAAGATAAGCAGATTGAAATCGTATTTTTTTGTCATTATTTTTGTAGCAATATAATCCCGTCATTATTTTTATTCTTATTATTAACAATTCTATGATCATATCATAACAATCAATCATTTTTTGTCGTCGCACAAAATTGTAGTTTGCAAAACATCTTTCCATAGTCAGTGGTGCCTCATTTTTTGTCGTCTACTACAACTAATATTATCAATTTCCGAAATTCAGATTGCAAAAAAAAAAATATAGTTTCAACTCAAGTAAACTAATTTGCTCTTCGCGCGAGGAAATTACAAATCAGAGTGGACATGGGGATTATTTTTCCATCACAATCGCAAAAAAAAAAATGAGCTCGAAAACATATTCACTATACTCAGCATTACATCAATTCGAACATCTGAAAACTCCATCAATCATGCAGTTGTAAAAATTCGGAGTCTGAAAAAATGTATCACCATGTTCAGTCGTGTATCAAGCATTCGTACAACACAAAAAGTTATATAAATCTAGAGTCTGGAAAAATGTATCACCATGTTCAGTTCTGGATCAAGCAGTCGTACAAACATATTTTCATTTTAGCCGTAAAAAATCGAGATTGGAGATAAGCTTAGATATTATGCTTCCAGCTAAATGCCAAAAGTTAAGTTTCAACGCTCAAACAGTAGCTAATCGGAGATTTTATTATCCTTCTAAATATTCATTAGATTGATAATGAAAATGAATGCTATAACGTAGCAAAGAACATATCGAAAATGAATGCTATAACGTAGCAAAGAACAAATCATTGACGCATCACTATCCACATGTAAGATGGAGGGGACTGTTTTTTTGCTGACGTGTATAGGATAAAATTATCCAACTTTTATATATACTAGCTACGTATCGTTGTGCGGCTAGGAGAAAACTTCAATCCATGAAATTAGTCATACAAAATGGATAGGAAAATGTGTAAATTAGCTGATTATAATATTAGAAAATAGTCGCCTCGTCTTCATTTATTTATTTGTAATAAAGGAAGACGATTCGATTACATGGCGTGTTGCGTCAAATGGCAGATTCACAACAGAATTGACATTGAAACTTTGTGAATCTGACATATCATCAACTTTTGGCGGACTGCATTTAGAAAGAATTCATACAGTTATTCCATTAAGAGATAGCTTACAGTTGATAGCTTTAAAACGATTATGGCGTATATTGTGGTAGAAATGATATCCATTTATGGTTTTATTTAATAAGCAATCCTTTTTTGAAATAATAAGTTTTTCCAAAAAGGGAATCAAGCACCATTATACTAAGTTTTGCAGTTATTTTGCCATAAGGCAACAAATGCATGCCTGACTTTAACTCTTTAGAGTTGGAAGAACATATATCAATCCATGCCATATTATTATATCGTAATACAGATGGAATAATCAATTTGTTTCAAATACACAATCTGATAATAAAAGTAGTAAGTCAACATGTTCACGATATCTTTCAAATAATTAAGTAATTACCAAACTGTTTAGTGTGTTATCATCTGCCCCACTCTATTCTATTCTAGAATGATAATCAGACCATGATAATAAATAAGGCAAATGGATAGACAGTTATTACAAAGCAAAGTGAAAACCCTTTATGCTTGTTTAAGTAGCATTGTCGTCTTCACTTTTTAGCAATAAAATAAGAAGCATCGTCTTAGTAAACTAAGTAAAAGAAAATCCTTGACATATCTTGTCTTTTGGTTCTTCATGTCTTTTGGTCCTTGACAAAAAGGGAATCAAGCACCATTATTTTGGGGAGAGAGTTTTATCAACCACTGTCTCCTCCGTAGGGTAATGTTCTTGGGAATTGCAGTTCAATTACATTACTCAAATATTTAATTTTTTAAGTTACAACTTTGTCCTTTTTAACACAGCATAATTACAATAATACCAAAAAGTAACCGCCAACCTACAGAAACTGGCTATGAAAAGGTGAATTCAATCTTTTATATATGTAAAGATATATATATATATATATGATTAAGATATTAACGCAATTGAAGTTTATGACCAAGTTAATCCTTTTAAACACTGCATGCTATTTCCATCTTATTTCTCATACATCTTTATAATTAAAAAAACCAGTCTTGGTTAAACATTGTAATTTATGTATCAATAATACTAAAATAATAATAAAAAAAACAGCAGCATGCAACGATTCATCCGCTGACAGAGAGAATATACTAATTTTTTGTTAGGGTCGAATTCTTCATAATTTTGTCTAGTTACGTGTGATAGTGTTAGTTATTTTATTTTATTTTTTTTATGTTCATTATATTTGTTTTTTATTCCCTTCGTATATTACCTTTAAATGTAATTGGACACGTGGCAATATGTCATAAAAACTACATTTAAATAGTAGTATAACGATAACGATATCCATAAATAAATTGAGAGAATACTGTTTAGCAAATTAAAAAGCAAATATATAAACAATTTTACAAGAAAATAAAAATTACTAAAACAAAATAAAGAAAAAAAAAGAAAGAAAACAGAGTCTTCAAAGATTTCAAGGAGCATAAAATGTCATGCCTCAGTGCTTTCTTACAACAAGAACTTGAGGAGGGTTGCTTGATGTCTTTCTTTCTCTTGCGATCTACGCTAGATATTAAGCGTTTTCGGAATGTGCGTATATTTTTTTTCGTCTAACGAGCAAAGAAAGAACGCTATGATTATTACATACCTGAGCCTCGAGTTCGGATATTCTCTGAAGAGATATCTGTTCGATGTTCGCACGACGCTTGCACTCTTCGTCGAGCATGCTCGTTAGCTGATACCTTAACTCGGCCATTTCTTGAGCTAAATCCTCTGCTTCTTCCTTAGCTTTCAGCTTTTCTTTCCTGAGTTCATCCTGCGATGAATGTTTGCATTGATCTTACCGAAACTGAAGATACGTAAGCTTATGGTGTAAGATAAGGAAAACTTACCTTAAGTTGTGTTAGAAGAAGTTCGTAATCTTCTATCTGACGGGACATTTCAGCCACCTTTTCTTGCAAATGAGCATCGGGCAGTCTTGTAATGGCAGGTTTGGTAAAAGCACACGGGACAATATGTTACCGACGAATAATAATTGCAATAAAATTAACATAATCTCACACGAATAGGAAACTTTTTGCATGCATTTATGGTTTTACTTATAAGATATCTAGGTGCAGCATCTCAAATCAACAACCATATGATGTCCAAAGAAGCGCTATCGATATATTTATAAGTATACCTCGTATCATTATCTCGTTCACTCGATAAACTTCGGGAATTTTTCTCAAACCGATCTTCTGTCTTCTTAACATATGCATTGGTGTTCACATGAGACGTTCGAAGCTTATCTTTTAAGCATTTGTTTTCCTTCTCTAAAACCTCGATTACCTTATCAGCATTTTTAATCTGAATCTTGAGATCTTGAATCAGATCGTGCATTCTCAAATTTTCGGTGTTTCTTTCCTCCAACAATTTCTTAGTTTCTATTAAATTCTGCTCCAAAGCTGTTGATTCGAGCTTTAGGCTCTCTATCTCACACTGGTAATCTAATCCCATGGACGATATTGATTCCTTGAGATTTTCACTTTGCGATGCAGAGCATCTGAGTTCGACTTCTTTATCCTCAATTTCTTGCATCAGCAAGGACTTTTCGGACTTGGACAGCCTCAACTGTTCCCTAAGCCTTACAACTTCCTCGGCTAAGTTTTCTGTGTCTGAAAGCTTCATCTGGAGGCTGCAAAGGTGATCCCCCAAACAGCTAAGGTCTTGGTTTCTTGCATTCAATTGATCCTGCAGATAATCTGTGAGAAAGCTGATTATTGATCAAGTGAAAAGGTGGTAAAACAAGACAATGGTTTCGCAGCTATATATATAATAGAACGTCGTCCATCTATTATTCATACTCTTTCGTTTCCGACATTGAATTGAGTAGACAATACCAGCCTAAAGCATAACACAAATAAACATTGGCTTCGGTCAACCCTGAATATATGAAAAGAATAACATTCATGAATTTGGTATGCCGATATGTGTCTGAACGAAAGAAAAAAAAAGTCATTTCGGAGTGGACTAATTCTCTACCGTTCGACATATTGTGATTGGTAATTGGATATGATGTCACTAGCTATTTCACATCCATTTCCATAACGACTTATAAAAAAAAAGAGAGATTTGATAATCCAGAGGCGTCAATTGCATAAGATGTCAATACCTATTTCTTGGCAGCTGTTACTTAGCTCTCTTTCCAAATCCTCAATACGCTTCTTGTCTTCTTCACGTGACTCGGATAATGTCTTAACATGGTATTCCAAGTTCTGCATTTAAGACAAAGAGTATTCAGATTCTTTTAGAAAAGTCAATGTCAAGCAAGATTCATTAAGAGAAATCATATCTACTTTGATGCCAAAATATCTACAAAATCAAATTTTTGTGATGGGGCTCATTAATGACGAGTCACGAGTTTCAGTAAAAGCCCCATTAGTTAGAAAAAACGAAGCTACAAACTTATTAATGAAATCCAAAAGCCAACAGATTTAATACTTCAAAAAACCAAGATAATGTCGAGAGAAATGCCAAAGAACAAATATTACTCTGATCAATTCGACGCTCTTGAACTTTGAATCTGTCAGCCTCTCCTTTTCTTTTGTGAGCTGCATAGGAAATAAGCGGGACAACTCTCATTAGTACTTTTCATTTCATTCTTCCCTTGCATTTTCTTTCCACTTGTAATTGTCTCTTCATGTTAATTATGTCCGAGCGAACTCTTTCTTTGACATGCTTTCACTTTCAAATTATAAACTGCTTCATTCACTTAGCAGATTTTCTCAAGAAAAAAGGATAGAACATACGAAGACTTCATTTAACTAACTTAACAACATAAACACGATAATACACCACAACAAAGCGATATTCCAACAAACCCCGTGGCTAATAACAAAATAGCACGTATTTCATCCTCTTATTAACCTTAGATTACTCTTTCGTTTCAAACATTAACCTCTGGGACACATGATTTACCTCCTTAAACCTCTCCCTAAGCTCGAATAAATCATCTGCACCGCTCCCGCCGCTGCTTGACCCACCAGACATCTGCAAATGCTGCAAGAACACACACACACACACACAAATAAACAACAATGTAAACTTAAAATTCATGTTTCAATCGTCAGCAAAAGAAAATGTAAGGGTACAAAATAATGCATAGAAAAGGAAAATACTAAAACGGAGATAAGCTCTTAGCATTGGAAAAGCGAATTGACGTGTAAGAGAATCAAGAAACGAATAACTACAGCTTGATTTCATCAATTTAATGGCCGAAACCATCGATATTTCAGACATCATGCAACGGGAATATAACATAAAGAACAAAAAAAAAAACTGCTGGAAAATTGAAGAAATTCCCAGCTATCGACTACATAAACGATTCAAAATGAAGACACTAACAAGAAGAAGAAGCGATTACCAATACGAAGGGCGTTTGATCTTGGAGCGTAGGTTATTGGGAAGTCGAAAATGGAATAAAGTGACGTTTTTTATTTCCTTAACCTTTCTTTTTTTATTATTCTATTTCGTCTGCAATTTGAGGACATTTCAAATTCACAGAGCGTTGTTTAGTGAGTACCCGACCCGACCCGGTTCAACGGGTCAAACCCGTCAGAATACTCACGTTAATATTTAATAATTATTATTTATTATTTTTAAAAATATAAGTCTCAACTAAAGCAAAATCACCTTAAATTCTTCCATTGACGCACAGCTCTACGCTCTCGCACACTGCCAACAACGAAGGAGGCTCTCTTGGTTTGTCGTTCTGCTACGAATTGGTAATTTCATGCGTTATCGTTCCTTTTCCAATTTCCGATATCACTATTTTGTGGCATTCGCGTGGGTTTTTGCTTCGTTGAATTTATAGG
The DNA here is from genome assembly GCA_028392965.1 of Lindernia subracemosa. Taxonomy (NCBI): domain Eukaryota; kingdom Viridiplantae; phylum Streptophyta; class Magnoliopsida; order Lamiales; family Linderniaceae; genus Vandellia; species Vandellia subracemosa. The sequence goes on from JAQPCC010000023.1 coordinate 1,246,777, forward strand.
GTTTATTTTTTGGCGAGACTTACGAAGAAGAGCATCACCACTGACTTTCTGAATCTTGATTTAACTGTTGCTAACCTTTTGTTTTGAGCTACGTCAACTGTGATTATCGACTTTATTATGTGTTCTAGACCGAGCTTTTTAGTGATGTAAGTTTGATCGACGTAAGATGTAATGGGAATTTGTGGGCATATGTTTAACAGGTGAAAACCATTACGATGAAGAAATCCAAGGATCCCTTTGAGATTGCATTTGAAGAACAAGAGGAATCTCCACCAGAATCCCCCGATGGTCGCGATGATAATCAACTGCAAACTTCAGCTGGCCCGAATACGTTCGTTGGTGGAGAGTCTGACGCAAACACAAACATTCTTACTGCGGATCCTTCATCTTCTACTGCTGTAGGAGTCTCCAGAGGTTCGATCGCCAAACCTAAAGAAGACGAAGATGAAGAGGAAGAAGAAAACGTGGACGTTCAGCTCGGGAAGCTCAGAGCTGGTGGTGATCCTGACAAAACTACTAAGATGCGGTGAGCTGATTGAGCTTCACAATTTTCTGCATAATGTTTATTGAATATTATAATGGCCAAGGGTCTCTCTCTATGCTTTGCCCTGAACTGAATTTGGTTTCTTCTCGTGATCCTTTGCAGGGCAATCTTGGCCCATTTTACGGAGGAGCAAATGAGTAGGTACGAATCGTTCCGAAGATCAGGATTTCAGAAATCTAACATGAAAAGGGTAGGCACATTGCTTGAGATTTCTGAACGTCATGGTCAATCATAGAACTTGTTCTGCAAAAATATCTTGTTAAAAACTTATCTACGATCCTTCTGAGTTGCAGCTGTTAACAAGCATAATTGGTAGTCCGAAAATATCTGCACCGATGAATATTGTGGTGTCTGGGATAGCAAAGATTTTTGTTGGGGAGCTTGTCGAAACAGGTGAATCATCGTTCATAATATATACTACCTCTTTATTTCCCCTTAAGTGCTATAAAAAAGTATATCTTTCTTGGTAAATTAAAGCATGTGTATTGTATGTTGTTTATGTTTTACTGATTGATGGCAAAAAAAAGGTTTATATGTGTACTGAGACAGCTACCAAATATTGCAGCCAGAGTGGTAATGTCTGAGAGAAAAGACACGGGACCCATCAGGCCATGCCACATTAGAGAAGCATATCGAAGACTAAAACTCGACGGCAAGATTCCGAAGAGGTCAGTCCCGAGGCTTTTCCGATGAACGCAATGGAAATTTCCGTTGTAACTCAAGCAAACATTTAAATGAAGTGTTCTTTTCCTTTGAAACTTGTTCTCCCATTTGAACGTTATAGAGTTGGTCTTTGTATAAGCATCTTCAACGCACAGTGCTTGGAATATTTAATCTTTAGCAAAGGCATATTTGTGAGTCTTTTGTCTTGAAATGCTGTGCTATATTATCTCATTTCTATTTACTTGCTAAGGAAATAGTTAAATAGCTTTTTGTTACAACTCATGCGATGATGCCCAAGTAAAAATATATAATCGAAACTCGATGAAACATATATACTGGATATCAAAGGAGGTTTTACAAAGCACGAAACATCTCGACATATCGATCAACGAAGGAATAAATGTACAACTCAAAATCTCCCCCCAAAAGATATCCCTGCCCTGCCAATGGATCCTCGAATGTAAAAGAAAGATATTATACCGAAGTTAAAGAATAGAGCAGCGGAGTCGATGATCGAGAATGGCGAACCTCCGATCAAAAGTGATATAAACCTAGAAAAGGATATATGTATATATGGGGTGAGCAAACCACAAGGTCAGTGAGAAAATAATATGGACACACATTATCCACATGTGTTTGGTTTCTTTGATAAGCCCAGATAAACCTAAATAATATTATTATTATGCTTTATCTAATGTTTGGTTATTTCAATTTCAGCCCGCTATTAACTTTACAGCCCGAGTTTTATATTTAAGGCCCGATACAAATAAACTATTGTATGAGCCAAGATAACTTATCCTGGGCCTCAAATAATTAATTCAGAATATTTTTTTATCCTGGGCCTGCCTTATATCATGCGTAGGGGACTTAATCTTACCAAACGACAGTACTACCATTTATGTACGCTTGTACTTCTCAATCATTGCAACAATCTTATCTAGGAGTTTCAATGCATTGTCTTCCCCACCAGAAAACGGTGAAGTCCATTCTTGATACTGATGAAGGCTGCCCGTGAAGTCTGTAAACAGCCCGTCGACTTTAATCTTGTTCAGCCAGTAGTCGTATTCGTTGTACGGATCTTGACTGAAGTTGAAGTGTATGTATTGATTCTCGTTCCTGAATGTGTATGGATGAACCTAAACGACGATGGATTTGTTAACATAGCCAAGGACTAACGCAAACAAGCACTAAGACAGCGTCTGGCACGAAAAAATGGCGAATGGAAATATTTTCGTATAAAATGATAGAGATGGAATTCGATAGGCAATATTGTGTTTAGGACATATAGGGATATGTAAAAGGTACCTGAAGATTGTGTGTGTGAGCTCTAGCTACAAGATCTGTAGGTGTTAGCAGATAATTGTTGGAGGCAATAACACAAGTATCCTTCCATGGTCCAATTCCTACAACATACTCCTTGATGTAGTCGAGATACTTATCTGATGTGATCTCTGCATATGACTGATACAGACAAAAGTATTATTTGACGTGTTAGAGTGCTTGAGTTATATTCGCAGAACTCGGAATGAGTTTTACAAGGGCAAGAAAAACAAGAATATCAGCCTCAAGGCTCAAACTTCGGTCATAATGAAAGAATTGTATGTAAAACCATGTAAGTATTGATGATATAAGGGGGGACATTGTAATAACCTGATTCGTATCTTGAGTAGTGATATCTACGTCGTCTATCAAAAATATCTTGGGCAGGTCAGTGAGGTTAGATATATAGGTGAGAGACGTCGGTGCAAATGACTGAATAAAAGCAGGTTGCTTGAGCCAGTGCTTCGACAAATAGGAACCTCTGTATCCGTATTTTTTCAAGGTCTCAACAAACTTGTCCTCGAATTTCTTACCGCCTGGCCATTTTACCTGTCAATACAAGGCAGTCATGCATTTTCCATGATCATCTTTTTTTTTTCAGCTGAATAATCTATTTTTTTTCAGGAAATTCTAAGAAGTGTCAAGAGACTCACCCGCTGATTGATGAATACAGGACTCTTTATCTCTGGATATATTCCAACAACTCTAGGCGCGTCCAAAGCAATGGAGATGAACTCTTCAAATGTGATAATGGAAAATCTCCCTGCAAAATGAGAAACATCAGATGCACATGAATTATCCTATCTTCTTGTTTTTGCATTTACAGTTCCTGAGAAATGGTAAAAAATAGTAGTGAATTGGCAATCCATTATTGTCTATATGATTCCTAGAGGGAAAGAGCAAGTCGATATTATGTAGTAAAGTAAAAGGGCCACTGTTTAAATTGGTCTAAGGTGAAAATAGCCATGTGAAGAACCTTATAAGTCAGTGACTAACCATTATATTGCTGATCACGGAAAGACCATCGCTGCTTCACTCTCAACGACTTCAACTCCTCTAGCGTGAAATCAACTGTCAACAGAAAATAATATAAAGAAATGAAGTTTGAAATCTGAGAATCATCAAATCTTAAATGGCCAACCAACTAAGAGGTAGAACGACCGAACTGATGTCACTAACTACATGATATGGTAGAACAAATAGTGGCCCATCACTAATCAGTAATTTACCAAGAAAGTAGCCCGTGATATTATCTCCTTGAACCTCATAGGTTCTCTTTCGATCAGAAAACTGCTTGTGATCAGCAATGTCAGTTGTCTCATCGAGTGTTACGTCATGGAAGCTTATAAGAACACCATCCTTGGAAGCTAGAATATCGGTCTCTATAAAATCAGCACCTTCTTCAATGGCTCTCTGCATTTTGGTATATTTCACTAAATAAATACGAAACAGATGATGCACAAATGAATAAATTTACAGAGTAAAACAATATATTTTAAGCATTATATTAGTTTCCATGAATATTAGTACAGAACGCTGAAGTGAAGAACGACACTCAAATAACAAGTGATAACACTTTAAGGCCTCAAATTTGAGGATTGTATGCTAAAATTAAACATACCATATATGCCTCTGCTGTTTCTTCGGGAAGTTCACCATTGGAACCTCTATGTGCTATATTATACGGACGGAATGTTTGCAAAGGCCGTTTGTTTCGATCATTTCTTCTGCTGGGGAGCGGATAAAGAACTCTAGCAGAGGATTGGACAAAAAGTAGCAGAGATACAAGAGCCACAAAACCTAAAACCGTCATCAGAGAAAAGAGAAAATAGAAAACATGATTTTAGCACCGCAAATATTCATGAGATGACAGTATGACCAGTCAGAATATGCATCATAATTCGCCGTGATTGGGCTCGTTTTCCGTTCATTTCACCTCTATGCAGTAGAGAAACTTGAATTAAAAGCTCAACGTAATGACAAACAACTTTATGACGATTACATCTGCATCGTGAACCAAAAACAACGAACACTAGACAAAAGTAGAACTGATCTTTATTATTCCAGCACGAATGCAGATCGTACGAAAAGTAATCATCCATCTATGCTGGCGACAATTAGAGAAAAAAAAATCGAACAAACACAAGATCCAGATAAAACCCAGCTCCACCACCACCACATAGACACTAACGGCAACGCACATTCTCGTAATACAGCTACCCCCTTACGTCAGCATCACAACTATCGATGAAATTAAAAACACTGTAAATCTTAGCTACACTTACGATAGGAAGCCATTGGTGCTGAACAAGTGAATCCAAGGTTTTCGTTTTCCCCAGCGTTGTTCCGAAGCGACCATCAGAATGATTGATGCAACAGTAAGGCGTCGGCTTTTTATAGTGTTGCTGTGGATATGCGGGGAATATGGAATATTCTGTTACATCGAATTGCTCGGCAAATGTTTAGAACAATAAATTTAATAATTAGGGATTATAAATTACTAGAATATTCTGTTATTTGAATTGATCGAAAGATTAAACTTTTCGAGAAAACTTAATCGTTACGTTGACCATGACTTTTGAAATTAAAGAAAAGGATGTGTTATCAATAACTGGCCAACGCAGTCACTTATCATAGAATTGGATTAGATTTAGACTTTCAAGAGATATATATATATATATATATATATATATATGGAGATTTGCTATGGTGCATACCCTACCGTGAGCACCCCGTGAGCACCGCACACATACTTTCGTCTCTTTTCGCTCCAAAACGAAATTTTTAGCCCAATGTTAATCACATCCCCTTACACAACAACATGATGATGTTGTAAAACAGATTCATCTTTATAAAAACACGCAAAAGATCAATAAGAAGCATCACACGGATGTGATATTAAAAAAATTGTTCTTATCGATCTTTTGCGTGTTTTTATAAAGATGAATCTGTTTTACAACATCATCGTGTTGTTGTGTAAGGGGATGTGATTAACATTGGACTAAAAATTTCGTTTTGGAGCGAAAAGAGGCGAAGTATGTGTGCGGTGCTCACGGTAGGGTATGCACCATAGCAAATCTATATATATATATATATATATATATATTATATATATATTAATATATAATATATTATATGTGGAGTGGAGAAGAACCAAATATGGCTTATTCTTCCCTACAACACAGGGTAATAACCCAATTAATCAATTTTTTTTTATTATTATTATGTGCCAAACATAGTTATACTATGATGGATTAGGGTAGATTCCACAAATGTAAAGGGCTTTCAAAAGGTTATGGTCAACATTTGAAGTTCTAAGATCGGTGAAACTGTAACCGAACCGTCATCTAGATAGTTTCATAGACGGGCGGTTCGGTCCAAAGCGTTTTTTAGCTGTTAAAAACCGCCGGTTCAAACTCGTGGTCCACGGTTAAAAAACCGAACCTTTGATCGCTGGTTCAACCCATGTCTAATCAAATATTCCAAACATTTCATCGTCAAAACAAATATAGCAAAATAGGGTTCAAAGAGGTCCAAGGACCCAATAACTAATCGAATTTAAGAGATGCAAACTCTGTTTATGAACTACCAGCTAAAAGGGGAACGTAAGTAAGCAGAAAATGATCACAGTATTGAGTCATTTGTTTTTTCTCATACAGCCATCATATCTCCAAACTGACGCATTAAGATGATGGAGCCAGCAAAGAGTCCAACGGCACGAAGTAGCTTCTGCAGTAAGGGAATGGGTTGAGTTAATGAATTGAATTGTAGATAATAATAAGCTCTAATGACTAAACAAGAATGATATATCAAAGTTAAGAAGAATGAGCAAGCAATATGCATGAGCCATAAACTAGTCCGAAAACTCATTCATTTAACAGTAGTAAATGCGTAAATGGAAGCCATATAGAGGAAAGCCAGGTAAAATAAGCAATCCCATTGTTCCTTCAGAACCTTGCACTTACGCCTCGGGATTTCTGAGGCTGAGCGAAAGAAAGATGAGTACTTGCTAATGGTCTAAGTCGAGATAAAGAATGCATACAACAAAAGCTGCACCTCAACTGATGGAAATTACTGCTGCAAAGGCCAAAGACGGTGCATTTCTACTATTTTGAGAAGTTTTTTTGCTTACACTCATCACTAAACAAACACTCCTCAGCCCAAGATGATCCACAACCATCTCTAATTAATAATTAGTTCACCTAGAAATCTTATCACAGCTCAAGATGATCCAAAAGTTATGCAAGAAACAATCATACAGACCACATGAGTGACGTATGCCCATCATGAATTCCCAAATACAGATATAATCGTTTGCGACTGTTCGAAAAAAGTGCTTTTCAGCTTTCAAGGTAAGGCACTTGTTCCAAATTTATGCAAATACTCCTGGAATCCGAATTCCGTTCACCATAGGAAAGAAGAAAAAAAAAAGAAAATACAAGAGGAAAACAATATCAGATCACAAATCTAGGCAGCTTCTAACAGTAATTGATAAAACATAGCTATATCGGAAACTTGATTGGCGACGATTATCGGAACAAGATGAAAAGTAACAGGGGGTCTCATACCATGTTGGTATCCCATTTCTCGGGATTGTGGACTTGTGAATGCCAAAAAGCTTTGATCTTCTCAGCTGAAACTATTTTATCCGCCATTTTCTTCCTTGGCAGCACAGAAAATTAGATCGAGGGGTTAGGGTTTTTGTGTTTGTGCGGAGAAGAAAATTGTCAAATAGCCCTTATAACATTGGGCTTTTCAAATCGCGTCTATATTCTCGAAATATTTCTCTTGCAAAGCACGATTTATATAAAGATGTATGACTTCGAATGAGCGGCAAAGATTAATTTGATCCAACGGCTGACGGTTGTTTTCACGATGCACTTCCATTTTTCACTAAAACACTTAATTTTGCTATCTAAATCATCAAGAAACAAAAACCATACTACGTATCAACGTATGTATGCAATACTACAACCTAGTCCAAAACAAACAGAAACAAGAAAAAGAAAAACACACAAATACTAGCAATTATACACACACTGAGGTAGAATCAATCGACGGTTCTCAAGCAGATCCACTTCCGAGATCCTTCCTATACCGATTGTTCCTCAGCGCGCAGCAGCCGATCGAATAAACCGTAATAACTAACACCACGATGCATATGTTCATTACAGCCAGCAATCTCCACTCCCTCTTAATGCCGTCCAAGACCGCAGTTTTGCACGAGGCGCAGTCGTAGCACAGCTGCTTCTGATCGTTGCTCCACGCCTTGCAGTCCAAGTCCGGCACGGCGGGGCCCGCCTGAGGGCTCGTCCAAAAAGTCGCATTCTTGAAGGCAAATCCACAGTAGGTCGGAGGCTTGCAGCAGCTAGACTGTACGGACATATAAGAAGATATATACATGCACGTGTTGCTGATAATTGAGACGAAGAACAATGTTGTTACCTTAATGGGAGACAGCTTGTGCTTGTAATAATCCTCAGGCTTACCACTTTCTATGCTTTGGCACAGCCTCACATCGACCATACAGCTCTTAATGTCGGCCCAATTCTCGCCGTTGATGACATACTTCTGCAGCCACTTGGAGTAATCTCCGAGCCTATGTTCTCCCACTCCTCTGCCCGACAGGGCTTTTCCGGCGGCTTTGTTCGTCACCACGAAGGTGAATATGGTGAAGGCTATGAGCCCTAAGATGAGGAAGAACAAAGTCGTTAAGTCTATCCATAGGAGGAAAGAAACCCTACGCCACGAGCCCACGAGCCCGGCCAGCGAAACGACGAGCAAGGACAGGCCGATGGCGAGGAGAGGGGCTTTGAGGACTCTCTGGCACTTCGTCTCGGCGCTCACGTGGAACCATAGGGAGAATCCTATGGCGCAGCATGCGAGGATTAGGGTTAGGACGTTGAGGCATGTGATGATCCCATGGCTAACTCGAGCCATTAATTTCTTCTATGTTTCTTTTATTTTTTTAGGGGAAAAAAAAGAAAAAGAAAAAGGCCTTCTTTTTGTGTGCGTTTGTGTGAGAATTAAATATGAGATTATGGGAATGAGAAGTTAATAATATGGAATCGTTGAATTGGATTTTCCATGCAACGGTTGTACTATAGAATAGTGTTTTCTCCTATATACCCCTACGATATGTGATGTAGTGTACGAAAAAATCCTAGTGAGTGAGGGGTAAATTTGGAATTTCAGTATACGGTTTGGTTTTGAGCAAAGGGGACGTGTGGGGGCCACGTAATAAGAGGCCGCCATCTTCGGAAACGTGGGATTAGGCCGCCATCAATTGGTTGGCCCATTAAAGCCGATGAACCATTCGGATCGGGTCGTATATGGGCCTCGATTTCGAACCTAACCATCGTATTTTTCGGGCCAGGGCTGTACAGTTCATTGGGCCATATTTTCTCTTTGGGGACATATAAGAGGACTTTATCGTCATTTCACATTAGCTTAATTTCCAAATATATATATATAAGGCTTAAAAATATTTTTAGTCATGTATATTTGAGGGGTAACGTTTTAAGAACACTTAAGTTAAAGGGTGACAATTTAAGTCTTGTAAGTATTAAAATTGAAGCAATTTATGGTCATTTAAGTTAAGGGTGACCATTTCAGTCGTATAAGTATTATAAATGAAGCAATATTAGGACAACTAAATCTAGAAATCTAATTTCAGCCCGAAATTTATACACGTGGTTCCAAAGATGCTGACTTGAACTAAATTTGTTTTCAATTTCGGAGACACGTGTGTAAATTCCGGGCTGAAATTAAGTTTTTGGGTTAAAATGTCCTAAAATTGCTTTAATTTCAATACTTATACGACTGAAATTGTCACTCTTAACTTAAGTGTTCCTAAATTGCTTCAATTTTGATACAAATAGTACTAAAATTATCACATTTAATTTAAGCATTCTTAAATGTTATTCTTTCAAAGGACTAAAAATATATTTAAGCCTATATATAATTTAAATTTTAGTGTAACCCTCTATAGTTTCGCCGTCTCCTAATTTCCAACGTTTCGACGGACTTTCCCATATACGCAGGCACACCAAACGAAACCAGCTTTTTATTACAATATATATATATATACGAACAGCAACCTACCACTTCACAGACAAGAACGGTCAAGAAAAAGCTCCGCCGTCGAAAATGGCAACTACTCAGCTACCAAAGCCCATCTTCTCCGCCAAGCCCACCTCGCACGCAGCGCGCCAAGCTCATCTCTTCTCCTCGGTCCCGGCGTTTCCTAATAGGATCAAATCTCGGCCGCTCGTCGTCCGCAGCGTGTCATCCGTGTCGGCGCCAGCTTCTTCCTCCGTTCACTCGAAGGAGAAGGTGAAGCACGTGAAGGCTCGTCAGATCGTCGACAGCCGAGGGAATCCGACGGTGGAGGTTGATTTGATCACGGGCGATGGATCCATGTACCGATCGGCGGTCCCCAGCGGCGCCTCCACTGGGATCTACGAGGCGCTCGAGATGAGGGACGGCGACAAGAGTGTTTATGGGGGGAAAAGCGTTGTTAACGCCGTGAGGAATGTCAACGAGGTGTTGGGCCCCAAGCTTGTTGGTATTGATGTCAGGTACAGCAGCCATAGCCTTATGTGGACTAATGAGCTGTGAATAAGCATTTGTTTGTTTATATTTAATTCATGATGGAATTGAAACATCTTTAGTTTATTGTAATAAATTTAGGAATCTGCTCATTTTTTATGTGAAGAACCGTAGTAAATCAACAATCTTGATCAGAGGCAGCTTCCTAATATCTTTATAATGTTTATTGATCACTTCGTCTGATTGTGAATAGGAATCAAACCGATTTTGATGCGATTATGCTTGAGATCGACGGGACGCCAAACAAGTCCAAGCTCGGTGCAAATGCGATACTAGGAGTTTCTCTTAGTGTGTGCCGAGCGGGCTCGGGAGCTAAAGGCGTGCCACTTTACAAGCACATTCAAGAATTATCGAACACGAAAGAACTCGTTATGCCCGTCCCGGCCTTCAATGTAATAAACGGAGGCAGCCACGCCGGGAATAACCTCGCTATGCAAGAGTTCATGATACTGCCCGTAGGAGCCAGCACTTTCTCTGAAGCTCTTCGAATGGGGAGCGAAGGTTAGTAGTCGAATCAGTGAACATTTGATTCTGTGATCATGGTTTCTTACATATCCGTGGAGCTTATTACATGGATTGTAATGGTAGTTTAACTGCACAAGTGTTGTAGTGGGAAGCTTGATAATCTTAGCTGAATACTTTTGCAATATTTCTTTCGGTTCTTGGACAGTGTACCATACTCTAAAGGGCATCATCAAAGCTAAGTATGGACAAGATGCTTGCAATGTCGGGGATGAAGGTGGGTTTGCTCCGAACGTTCAAGACAACAGAGAAGGATTAGTACTTCTTATGGATGCAATAGATAAAGCGGGATACACAGGCAAAGTATGCGTGAATCACTGGTCGTTTTTCGTTTTTCGATTTAAGGAATCGTTTATTAACTAACTTCGATTGAATTTCTTGTTCGTTCAGATAAAGATAGGAATGGACGTGGCTGCTTCGGAGTTCCTGACGAAGGAAGGGAACTACGATCTCAACTTCAAGAAGCAGCCAAACGACGGGGCCCACGTTCTTACGGCCGAAAGCCTAGGAAATCTTTACAAGGAGTTTGTAAGGGATTTCCCGATCGTATCCATCGAGGATCCCTTCGACCAGGACGACTGGACATCTTGGTCATCCCTTCAGTCCCAAGTCGACATCCAGCTCGTGGGCGACGACTTGTTGGTTACGAACCCTAAGAGGATAGCAGAAGCTATTCAGAAGAAGGCTTGCAATTCTTTGTTGTTGAAGGTAAGCATATAACATCATTAGTTCTTACATCCATCGACTTGCCATATTCAATAGTACTTAGATCAAAAAATGCATTAGAATGAATGATGCTTCAATCCCATTTTTGATATATAAAAAAAAACATTTTTTTCTTGGGTTCAGGTTAACCAGATTGGTACGGTGACTGAGTCGATCCAAGCAGCCCTCGACTCAAAGGCGGCTGGCTGGGGAGTGATGGTTAGTCATCGTAGCGGTGAGACAGAAGACAACTTCATCGCAGATTTGTCCGTCGGTCTAGCCAGTGGACAGGTGTAGTTTCATTTATCGAACGTCGAATTCGATGGCTCTCTATCTAATCATACTGTTGTCTTAAAACTTTAAAATCATATTCTTTAACCATGCAGATTAAGACAGGGGCACCTTGCAGAAGCGAACGATTAGCAAAATATAATCAGGTAATTAAGAGAGACAAAACGGATGCTGATTGAACACAGTTAACTTCATTGCAGTTAGCTTATGTTGTTTTCATGTGATTTATTACAGCTTCTGCGCATTGAAGAGGAACTTGGAGGAGATGTTCGTTATGCTGGCGAAGCTTTTAGATTCATGTGAAAATCATACGTTGGGCCAGCTAAGCTAAGCATTCTATTTCCTTGGATTATGTAAGACCTTTTTTTGTTGTTGAATGGAGAAACTATAAATAATGAGCTGTTCCTCCTTGTTTTCTTAAACATGATATCCTAAGAAGACTGTTTGTTTGTTTTTTTTTTCGTACATTAGTTGCCAACCTTCATTCTTGATATTTTATACAAAATTTACTAAATTACCCTTCAAAAGAACACAACCTTCACAATATTAATTATCAAATTGTCAAGGTAGAAGGGGTGGTGCAATTAAGCCTTTGTCATGTCTGTGTGGCGCAAGCTCATGCCGTTATTTAGGGCCTAGCTCATAACGAAATCGAGTGAGGATAGATCGGGACAAAAAAAAAAGAATCTCAAATTCGACGTCTTCGAGGGGTAGACTGATTAGTCCCGCTGAAAATTGTGGTTGAATGCTGAAAAATTTGTGGGACCGTAAGAATAGACAGAAATGCAAATTCAATGAATATTACATAATATACTATCAAGGAATGAATATTCCACGGTTTTGATAGGCATTGGATCAAATTATTATACTTTAAAGTTGCATCATGGTATTTAATTACCAAAATTGATATCAGGATTGAATAAGCATAACATATTATTATATAAGGGTTCTTTTTTAAAGTGTAAAAATGATACTTGCAGTAATGCTTGTGGTAAGTTCTTTTTATAATATTGTATGACACGTTGCTTTGTTTACTAGCAAAGAATTTTCTAACAAATCAACTACAAATATATATATAAGACATATAATACAAGGTTTTTTTTTAGTTCTTTGATAAATTGGGTACCCATTAAAAGTTTCACTTCAAAGCTGCTGCACAAGTAGGCTTTGCCATTTGATACATAAAGTAGCCTTCAAATTAATATTATACTAACATTTTCATAAAAAAAAAATATGGCTGAAATAAATAATCTCAATTGATACAAGTATAGTAATGCTTACAAATAACAATATATATATATATATATATATATATATATTATATATTAACTAGAGATGAAAAGAACATTAATCTTTGGGAAATGGGGTTTTCGAATAAGTGCTTCTTGTCCTCGGTAAAACAATGTATTATTTCTCCTTCAAGAACGAAAGGGTAAAACCGTCATTTAGCTGCGAGCAAAGGGATTACTGAAAGTTAGAAAAGCTCTCACTTTGGTTTTTTTCTTTTTCTTTAGTGGACTCAAACTTTGAACTTTGCTTTGTTTTGTGTGAGTTTTGATAAGTGGAGACTCCATTATTACAAGAACTTAATGATTAAGAAAATGCTGCAATGTCCTAAAGAAACAATAGTTAGGCTTTTCTACGATGTCTCCAGCTTCTTTCTTCTACTATCCATCTTCTTCTACTTCACCTCCATTTTCCTTGCCAAGCTCTTCGTCTTCTTGGGTGCCAATCCTTTCTACCAAAGGTTTATATATATAGAAAAGATGATATCTTATCTATATGTTGTTGATGTAGTCTTGCTGAGTAGGTTGATATATAAGTTCTTCTTGCAGGAATCAAGATGGATTTGAGTTCAATGATTTTTCTGAAGAAGAAGAAGAAGTGGTGGAAAATGAAGACGACGATGAATACATCTACAGCTCAAAAACGGTTGAAGATGGTAATAATAACGAATATCTGGCTTCAGACATCATTAATGGGGAAGAAACCGTTCGTCGTGCGATGGATTCGTACGACGACGATGACAGCGAAGAATCGTCGTTGCATGGAAGCTCAGAAATCGACAGTGATGAAACGTATTACAGCACGCCAGCCGTCGAATCTTGCGACAGCGATGAAGACGGCGAAAGAGAAGGCGAAGACGAGCAGATTTTTCTAGCAAGAGGCTCGGAATATTCTCGCAATGATTGCAATGTTATTGCTGATATGGAGATCAAGCCCACATCCAAATTTGGCATAAATTTGAATGTTAACGGCTCGAAAATGGATATGAAGTTCAGAGAAGAGGAAGATTCCCTCGTCTTTCAGACAAAGGCGCCGCTCGAACTAATAACAAGCAAGAAGCACTCACTGGCCCAAGAAAGAGACTACATCGATCACGAGATATACGGCGATACGTTCACCATTGGGTCGACGTCGAAAGACTCCTCGGAGTGGAGGAGTTCGATCAACTGCAGGGACGACTCTTGCACGGACGATCCATTCTCGTCGTCCTCAAGAAGAAGCTGCCCTAAATGGGAATCTTACACAGTGTTCCAAAAGTACGACGAAGAGATGCTTTTCTTGGACAGAATCAGCGCCCAGAAACTCCACGAGACAGGTTTTTTTTTTTGTTTCTATATATTATTTACATTGTAATCGTCTATTCTGTCGTCCCGTCTGATCGAAATTTCTAACCGCAGAGTCGTTGAGATCGATACAAGCATGCCCTCGGTCCATATCGGAGAGAATAGTGTACAAACTCTCATCGTCGTCGTCGTCTGCCCGCAAGAAAAGATCGGAGCTTCACGATCGAAACCCTTATCACGAGCTCGAGTCAGCTTACGTGGCGCAAATCTGCATCACGTGGGAGGCTTTGAACTGGAATTATAAGTACTTCCAACGCCTTAGGGCTTCCCGCCGGGAGTTCGACCCGGGCTGCCCCGCCTACGTGGCGCAGCAGTTTCAGCAGTTTCAAGTTTTATTACAAAGGTACGTCGAGAATGAGCCCTACGAACACGGAAGAAGGCCCGAGATCTATGTAAGGATGAGGAGTTTGGCTCCTAAACTGCTTCAAGTCCCTGAATATAGAGGTTTAATTACTTATTACACAGAAGATAATTAAACTGCAAAAAAAAAAATGAATATTTCCCAGGTTTTATTTATCTTATGTTTTCGTAATTTTTTCAAAGATTCGGACCGTGACGAAGCGATCGAACAAGGGCAGGGATCGAGGATACCATCGAGCTCATTCCTTGTTATAATGGAAGAAGCCATTAGGACATTCATGAGCTTCCTTAAACAAGACAAGAAGAGTCACTGTCAGGTTCTTGCAGACTTGTTCAAGAGAAAGAGAAGAGGCTCAGCAGATTCAACCCTTCTCTTCTTATTAAAGAAAGTGAACAAAAAGGTATATCATATCATCATCATCACACTCTCAAAACAAAGACACATATAGCCAAATTATCCATCCATTTCTTGATATTCTAAATGCAGAAAAAGGCGAAGCTTAATGAGCTGCGGCGGTCGGGGAAGTGCTTGGGAAGAAGAAGGCTGAGGAATCACGGCGAAGAGCTTGAGATTGTGATGGCTTTGATAGACCTCAAAGTAGTCTCTAGGGTGCTGAGAATGGGTGATTTGAACGGCGAACAGTTGCATTGGTGTGAGAATAAGATGAGCAAAGTTAAAGTCTCCGATGGGAAGCTGCAGAGAGAATCTTCTCCCCTCTTTTTTCCAGCACACTAAGCTAGATGATTCTATTTTTTTTTTCTTTACCTTTTTTTTTGTTTATTACAATGAATAATGTTATGACGATTCTGAATATTAAATGTGTAAAATCAAAACTAAACTTAGTTAGAAAGGAAAATAAATCATGAAGATGAGCTTTGTTTGATGACAAGGTGCTGATTTTTGCATGACGTGCATGGGATTATTTATTTAGTAATGAATGAATATCCACCACGGATGCACAAAACTCTTTTTATAAAGATTCCTTTATTTTGATTATCTCTTGGGAAAAGTTAAAGAAGAATAAACAGATTTTGACTATTATTCCATGTTAAATTCCAATAAAGTCTGTCGTGTGCTTTTAGATTTCGTTTTGAAATTGACCTTTTTTTTTTAGAAATATACATTATAGTTTTAAAATAAAAGAATAGTCCGTAGTTACAAATTTGAACTAAATATGTATATATATATATACAAAGCTTAATATCTGAATATTCATAGGTTCATTACTATATAATCTTCTCATTCAACCATGCACGACAACCATGTCGTATCAGCTTCGCAATCATTTTATATGATTCTTATTGTTTGGTGAAAGCCATGGACCGTTGAGCATAACAAGGAATCATATTTTCTTTATATTGTTATTAACAAATATTCTTGCATCAGACATGATGTCTCAAGTTAAAGTGGAGCTCATATGGTGGGGAAATGGAGATGAAAAGCATTGATTTTTAATTTTATTTATGAAGATATGGAATCCTTTTAAAAGTTGAGAACTAAAGATATATGGTCATTACTTTTATGTTGGATGTGATTGAGCAGGGCCCAAAGTAAAGAATAAGAGGATAGAGACAAACAAGGTTATCTTTAATCACTTTTATCTTGTAATAATTTAATAACGTTATCTATCTATCTAAACTTAGTATTTACGTATGATGATAATATATAAATATGTGTATGCCTGTGTAAAGGCCAAATAAATGGGAAAATAAAACAAAGCTGCAAACACACATTGAAAAGATGACACACATGCTTGCACTCAAATCAAAGGATAGAATCACATGGAAATCGAAGAAGCAAAAGTGTGTCCCTACCTTATTAGCTGACCTTTACAAAGTGTTTGTATAGATGTAATAAGAGCTCCCTTCACTCCAAGCAATGGGCTAAGCCCGCGAAAGGAGTTGCTCCCCTCCTCATGCAAATGGTTAAAAACTCAACCTTTTGTTAGAATATTTTATTCAATGAAGATGACAGCTCTAATGCATCTCAGCCCTCCATTTTGGAACAAAGGGAGCTCTTGCATATAATCATATTATCGAAGATGAAAAGCATTGCTCCTTATATAGAAGACCAAGAAACATTTTTACTTCAATGCTGTATATAGATAAACTTGTCATAAACATCAGCTGTGAAAAAGAACGCTTTTCGATTGAAATAACATTTATTGATTCTTGAAGGAGTTCTCATCCACATCTTGACTTTAAATTGTTGAATGTATCCCAACTTTATAATGTTGTCATAAACGTTATTAGCGCTTTTATATTGAAAATCTCATTACATTACAGACTTACGGTAGTATAGATATATGTAATGCAATATATGGATATATAGATCTCTATATTAGCATCTCCGGGCAATGTACTATATATTCTTTGATGTCGTATAATGGTCCTAAGTAATTCTAGTTAGCCCACAGCAAATGTCACGCACTCATTCTCTGCTATTCATCATCTTCACGACATCATTCATCGTTGTCGCCGTTTCTTATTTGTAAGGAAACGATATCCCGGAAAAGGTACTTGTTGCTAAAATCGAACTCCTCTTCACAAACCTGCCTTTGATTCTTGGTCTTTTCTGGGCATTTAGCTTTCTAACTTGGTATCGAATCTTCTTCGAGAACAACCTCGTCCGCCTCTTCTCTTTGTACCTCAGCACTCTCGCCTCTCTCTCAGCCCCCGATCGTAACCCTACGATTCCTCTCATGCATGCAACCTTTGGAAAAAAAAAAAAAACACACAACATCACATAAGTCCAATGTTGTCTGAGGATATCATTACATTAAACAAATATATGCATTCATATATTACATACCATGAAGTCATCTATGTTGAAATGGTGAGGACGAACCCCATCGATCCAAGGCGAATGAGCTCGACTCTGCCACGACTCGATGACTGCTTCGTAATCGAGCTTCAGCTGCATGGTATTATTACTTGATCTTCTGTCGTATTTATTACTGTTATTACCAAGACATGGAACTTTCTTTGCTTCATCAAGAATGGAACTTTCCGATTTCATTCCTTTGCCTTTCGTGGGATTGGTGTTGTTATAGTCGATATCCCAATCGAATTCTACATCCAACTGAGGGTCGAAATGGCAAGAAGTTATTGCTGCTTGCACTTCATCACTGTCTTCATCTTCTTCCTTGGCTTTAACTTCTGAACTTTCAAGCCCTAAGTCTAATCTACTCATCCCGCAAATAGAATTATCCTCCTCTAACATATTTTCTACCGTGAAATCTACATCGCAAGCACTAAACAGCCCATCGTCTATGTCAAGACCATGATCATCATCACCTAGAATGCAACCCTCTTCACCTAATAACTTAGCACAATCAAACTCATCCTCAAAACTAGGGGGATAAACAGGCACACTTTGTTCTTCGTTCTGATCTTCGTAGGGATGAAAAGGCCACTCTCCGTGGCCATTAATCTCCGGCACTATAGGGTTTTCGATCGATGGTTGTAGTGATCGAGACATCGATGTGCCCGACTTGGGCTGCCGTGGAGTTCTTGCCCTTTTAGTGAACCCTTGATGCCAAGATGATGATGATGATGGATTGTGATAACATATCTTGTAAGAAGATGTTTCAAGGCGAAACCTTTCGTGTTTGCTTGCTAATTGATTAGCCGAATGGACCGATGCATCGCAAGCTTGGCAAAGAAAGGCATCGTCGGCCGAGCAAAACCATCGAGCCCTCCTCACCAGGCAGTTCTCGCAAGCCCTAGCTGTTTTGCCTCCTATTGCGTTTGCAGCTTTGGTACTTCTTTCAATGGTGTTCATCTTTTCTAGGTAACTAATTATTACACAAGATGATGAAAGTGTTTGGCTTCAAAGAGATATTGAAGCCAAAGCTTCTTGATGGTATGCGTGAGGGTTAGTTGAAGCTGTGATTCAACCGACGGAGAAGTGAGTGTTTCTCATGTACATAATATAATGCCTTCTTACATGGACCTCTTGGCGGTTTCTTTTACAGTTAAAGATTGAACCGTTTGTGGTGGGCCCCACTGAATAGTTCGTAACATGCTCGTGATTGGTTGGAACTCTTATGTTTATCTTCAAGATTGCATTTTTATTGGTTGCTTGTCGCAATTATGGGGATGGGCATGTTAAGTCTTTTGGCAAGATTATAGAAAGTATCCAATATAATTCATCTATTTATTTTTTTTTCATTTGTGGTCCTCTATATGAGTTCATGGCTGGCTTCATATTTGAGAAGCTTAAAGGTTATAATTCGTTACATTTTTTTTAACCATTTTTCATCCACTTAGTAGAGGAGTGGACGTGATTTGATTATAACGTTGCATGAATTTATGTCCTCAACTGAATTTTATTTTTTCAGGGCAAAATATTTCTTTCTCAAGAACGAATTATTGTTACCATTTTCCATCAAAGAACTATCAAACAACCAAAGCCCACCAATCAAATATTATGTGATGAATGACTAATGAGGTATATTGTTATTCATGAATATGCAGAGAGTTTAAGCAATCTTTCAAAATAATAATAATACATAAACGTTCGCAAAAAGAGAACAAGTTGCCAGATTTATTACATTTCGTCACACATCAGTTTGTGCGAAGCACTGCGTAGTTTAAGAACCAAGAAACTCAGTACAGTTTCTGATGAAATATCAACTCCTTTTTCTTATATGTAACTTAAAAAGCTGAGACTGAAATTTCTCAAACGTTATTCGAATGTTCTAAACCAAATTCCTTCACCTGCAAAAAATAAATCATCAAGATGATTACGGCTGTGTTCTACCTGTCGTGTGAATGAAGCAGTCGAAAATGACATGCAAGATGCCAAGTAATCATCCTCGGCCTTTAAGGTTTGTTGAACATGGTTACAACTAGGCTTCAAACTCAGTTACCAGACATATGCTTAAACTATTCCAAGATATAAATTTACCAAAAAACGAAATACTGAATATTTATCAAAGCTAGCTAACAATGTATGGGATTGAGTATCTCATGCCGAACCGAATGAAACCCTAAACTCTGAGTTAATGCTACGTGTTTGAGTATCTCACAGCGAAAGAACAAGCAGCAATACACAGCGAGGTAATAGTGCACGAGGCAGGACAGTGAGTGAAAAGAGATTTATCAAACCGTGCTTCCAACAAGAGACCAAAGACCGTTTCAGATGAAAATAAGCGGAAGGTGTGCAAATATTCAACACCCGACAACTCAGTCTTATGCACCAAGAAAATGCTATCACACACAAAACACACAGATTACCGAAGCGCTGTAACAGCAACGCGCACGGATTGACGTAAAATCCTCTAGGCGATCTTTCTTAAAATGGATGTAAAATTCTATTATTCTGCCTGCCTGCCCGCCCGAATGAGTTTACTTCAGTGAATTAATTTATTACAGTGAATTACCTCCAAGATGCACTAATTCAACAATACAATGCATAAGCCAACAGTTCTCTGCCTATTCAAAAGCTAGAATTTCCATCAGCTAACACATTGTAATGGTGTCAAGAAACCATTCTGTTTCAAGATGAAGGTGAGCTTACTTCATAGATTTGCGCGGAAACAATTAAGAACAGAGTAGCTATTCCTACAATAGAAACCCTTAAACAAAACCCACAAATAGACGAAAATGATAAATTACCTCTCAAACAGTCTCCTCCACCTCCTTGGGACCTAAACAATAAAAAGACAAACATAGATAAGACAACAACCCCATCATCGTATAGCCGACGACACCTAAAATGAATTGGCAAAAAAAAAAAAAGAGAATCGAAGAACTATATAACAGACCATGGAACTCGTGAGGGCGATGATCTTTTCCCCAACCAACGCCGCGAGTGGCTTCCAAGTATTGGTGGACCAAATGCCTGCACTTTTGGAGGTGATTCACTCCTTCGATTCGATAGCACCACCTGAGCTTCTCTCTCAAGATCTTGGCCTTCTCAATTTGGATCCACTTTTCCCTCACGAGATGCTCCCTCATCTCCAGCATCGCCACCGGGTCCTTGTACGGGTTTGACGGGTCGAAATCGTCCGGCGGACCCTCGTCTGCGAACAACGGAGCTCCCTTCTTGCGACCCATTTCAAAAATTTTCCTTCGTTTCGCTTCGATTATTCCCTAATTTCGAGAATCTGTGACCAAATCGTAGCTCAGCTGTACAGTGTGAAGCTCAAGAACTCGGCCGTCGGATCAATTTGAGGAATATTTACGAAGTGGAAAATACAACTTGCCCCTTAAACTATACAGTATTTACAATCATAGCCCTCATAAACCACAAAATTAGCAATGGCGCTTTTGTTGGCCCACAGCTCTACATATTCATTAAAAGGAGCACATGGATTGGGCCTTAGGCCCATTACTATGCCCATGCTATTCATGATGGCGTAATCCGATGACGTCATGATGCTTACGTAAATCATCTGACCTAAAAGGATGAATGATGAGGACCACGACTACTAAGTACTAATATGTCCAACTTACAAACTAAACAAAGACCTTCGAGTAAGAGAGAGAGAGAGAGAGTGCCATTGCCAAGCAACTATACAAGCATTTTCCAAGCAAGTCACCTTCACATTCACAACCAACGAAGCCAAAAGTCTAGTCTTCTTTATATAATATATATAGTAATAGTAGGACGGAGTTATTATGCGTCCATGTGTGCATATATACGAACTACTACGTCGTCAAGAGGACTACTCCGTAATATTACAAGAGCACTTCAGTATTAGACATCTATGGACGGAGGAAGAAAACGCAAGAGAGTCGACCTCGAGAAAGAAAGCAATCATGGTGATAAGGCGGAGGATGTCAGTAGTGAAGAGGTTACAGAGGAGAAGGTAAATGAGTTCTTTGCCATCCTCAGGAGGATGAGGGTCGCCGTCGAGTACTTTCAGAAAGCTGACGCCGCGGCGGCTGCTTCGGACCGCCACAGTAGAGGAAGCGGCGGACAGAAGATCCCTACCACGGTGGCTGACGGCGGATGCGGGAAGAGGAAGGAGAAGATCGGCGGTGGGTTGGATCTCAACTCTCCGCCGGATGTGGAAGATTCTTGACTGTCTGTGACAACTGTACAGCTTTGTATAGAATAGGACTATAGAAGACGATGTATTTTCATTAGTGTTTATTTTTAATAAACCCAATCGAAATACCAACGAAGTGTAAGGACCAAATTGCAAATTTCGCCTAATTATCTTCTTTGTCCGAGACCCAACCAACGCAAGCCACTCGAAGCTATTCAATCTCTACTTCATCATTCATCATCATCTTCTTCTCCTCATTCTCTCTCAAAATGTCTGTCCCAAGCATGACTTTAGTGAGAGCTCCGTTCATGGCGAACATAGCTCACCACCGTTCTACGTTCCTCATCAGCCCAAAGACTCCATCTTTCAGAGCCTCAGCGACTTCTCCGAAGAAGCCCAGCTCGTCAAGAACTGGGAGATTCGACAGCAAAAACAGAAGAACAAGCTCTGTGACTACGAAAGATCCCATAGAAGAAACAGAGGACAAAGAATCATTTGATGGAGATTCCACAGAGAACAGTGCTACTTCTGTTTATGATGGTTTTGAGATGCCTGCGCTCCCTGGACAAAGCACCGATTTTTGGGAGGGACCTCAGTGGGATGCTTTTGGATTCTTCGTTCAGTACATGTGGGCTTTCGGCATAGTTTTCGCTGTAAGTGTTTGTGGTAAAAAAATTCCATCTTTTTACCTTTTTGTTACTCGGGATTGTCCAACTCCAAAGCAGTAACTGCTTAGTTTGATTCATCAACCTTAGCACTCTCCGAGGTGGTAATTAGTTGGTTCTAGCTCATGAGTTTATGACGTAAGGCACTGTTCATAAAGATCTAGCTATGTAGGTACATGCCCTTGTTTTGTACGAGAGAGAGAGAGAGAGATTCCTGGTTTTATTACATGCTCAATGTTGATTCAATGGTCATTGCTGCTTTCATTGCAGCTAGTAGCTTGTGGAATAGCTGTGGCCACATACAATGAGGGAGCAACGGACTTCAAGGAAACTCCGGCATACAAGGAATCTATCCAATCTCAGGAGCTTCTAGAAGAACCCGACGCGTCTAACTCAGACGTCTTCGAGTCCAATCCGACGGAGCAAGCTCCAAGTTTGGAGTAAGCGTAACCATAGCTTTTCTCCGATCGATCTTTCATGGTGATGAATCTCATTTTGTTATCGATACAGATGTGAATATAGATAGCTATTATCATCGTATCTTTTCTCTGTCGTTTGATACTAAAGAATCTATGAGCTTGAAGAAAGAATGGCTGCATGAAGCTTGCTATCGTTAGCATGTTCTATGATTCAATATTTTCGTCTTTGTAATAAGAAAATATATCAACAAATAAGATATATATGCTTGACCAAATCAACTTACAAGACATCAACTATGTGATAGATATGTTATGACCGCAAAGTAATTAGTACCATCAAGCTGTGAGACTTTCATCGTTTTATGTCCCGAAAGTCGTTGTCTTATGTAAGAGTTTAATGTCTTGTAAGGCGTTTTATAAGGAAAGGAGAAGAGGTCAAACTTAGAGGCATTCGATCAGTTCCATTCCATGCCAGCGTGAAATTACGCAATACACGACAATGCATTCATGCCATGCAGATGGGAAAATCATAGGATCATCACGACATAAATACATACATCAATGATCATCAGACATCATTAGGCTTTTTCAATCTCTCTCTCTCTCTTTCATTAGCTTTGTTAAAGGTAGAAAGAAAGGGGAAAAAAAACAGTAGCAATAATGGTTGCTATTAAGACGATGATCTTCTTGCTGATAGTTCTAGCGAAAACCTTTGCAGTGACGCATGGAGAGGTTTACAAAGTCGGAGGTTCTTTAGGTTGGACAATCCTGGGCAACCCTGACTACAAATCTTGGGCAGGTTCTATAAAATTTCAAGTTGGTGACACTCTATGTAAGATTTCATATATGTAAGATCATTCCTATATTTAAATATGATCCTTTAATGAAGTTAAATTTGATCTCTTTTCTTTCTATCTTCGCAGTGTTTACGTATAGCAAAGAACACCACAACGTGGTGAGGGTGACTCATAAGGACTACAACGCATGCAATTCGACGGTCCCTTTGGCTACTTGGTCGACGGGCAATGATTCCTTCACGATCAAAAGGCCGGGACACTATTACTTCATATGCGGTTTTCCGGGCCACTGCCAATACGGGCAAAAGCTCAATATACGGATACTGAGAAACAGTGGATTTGAACCAATCCCAAGCCCGAGCCAACTGGGCCCGCATCCAGAAGGCCCGACACCACCCGAGTCGCCTCCACCTTCAGCTTCTCAGCATCAGGAGAAAAGTGGATCTTTGTCTCTAAGCTCATCTTGGAAGCTTTGGGCTTTAATGGCTGCATATGGGATTCTTGCCATTGCATCTTAGATTTACTGTTTGTTTTGAAGACTACTGTAATAACACTTGTGTTGAGTAGATGTACTAAAGTCTGTAGGGTTTGTGTTGTAACAATATAAATAACATCGATTCATTCGCTCGAACCCAATGAATGATAAAAGCAAAGCAAAATCCAAGGACTTGACGCTTAAGCTCGAAGTTGTCCCCCAAAGAATCGAAGACAAATTTTGTGTTGTTTTTGTAACTTAATACCTGCGATATATATGATCAACTGAAACGCTCGAGCGTCTTGGCACTGTTTACAAAAGTTGCGCTTTTGTCGAAGTTCTCTTGCACCAGAATTCGAATGGCTTCTAAACCGTTTTGAAATGTGCAATCCAACTGAAAAATAGGGAAAGAAAAAAGAGACGGATGCATTTTAGATGTCCCAGAAAATATACACAAGAACTTATACAAGAAAATTTGAAGTACCTCTTCACGTTCTTCTCTGTTAAAGGGACGGAGAACATAACTCGCCGGGTTCATTTTCCCGGGAGGTCTACCGATGCCTAAAGTAAGTCAATTGGTCATTTAGCAGTGGTACAAATCACAAAAACGGTATAACGGTCAACTGTAAGAAAAGGGGAATACCTATCCTTAATCGAGGAAAATCTTTGCTACCTTTTAAGTGGCTAATAATACTTTTCATCCTGCGTAATGATTGTAAAACGTCACGAGAATAAATGGAAAAAAAAAGTCATGAGAATAATGGAAAGACTCTTCACGTGACGTTGGACCCGTCTAACGGAAACAAATAATTCTAATTCAATACGTCGTAGCACACATAAGCATCCGCCAACTGATATTCGAAATTATGACGCAAACCATCCGATGACGAAATATATCAGACAACATGATATTCAAGTAAAGCAAGACATTTCAGATAGTAGATACCCATTATGTCCACCGTGTCCACCTTTGGGTAGTAGTCTCAACTTAGCAAATGGCAGATCAAGGTCGTCAAACATCTGAAAGTGAATGGTGCATTTAACTCTCAGATGTCGTCAAAAGATTACGTATTGATGCTGACGTACTTACCACAAGAACTTGCTTCAATGGGATCTTATAATACGAAACGATAGCCCCAACCTGCATACAATGCGTAAAGATTAGTAATCCACAGGATAACATAGAATCTTCTAAGTTCTAGCAAAACACACATCTGTCGTTAAGGGATTTGAACTTACAGACTCACCACTGGCATTCATGAAAGTCTGTGGTTTTGCAATTATAACAGGAACACCTCCAATGAAACCTAATGAGGTAATAAAATCGAATCAAAGTTTCAAATTTCAAGTCGCCAAACCCGTGGAAAGCAACTAATATCACGACACGAATCTGAAGATTCAGAACCCTTCAAGTTTTCCCCTTTTATTTGAAAAATTGACCATTAAGAAATACAAATCTTCAGAGAAAAAAAGGGCACCTTTTCCAAAAGCAGCTTTGAACGAAACGCCATTCACGGAAATCCCCTCTGCTTCAGCAATGTAATCAACCAACTCAAACCCCACCTAGAAACAAAACATATCATCCTTTCTTATTCATAAATATCAACAAAACAACTCAAATACAATACAATCAATATAAACAGCGCTCGAAAGAATTGCTCAACAAACATTGTGTCGAGTTCGAGCGTAAAGCTTTCCAGGGTTCCCAAGACCAACGAGCAGCCACGGCTTGTTGGACGTCTCCTCCTCTGATCCTGCAGCTGCTTTCGTCGAAATTGAATTCAAATCAGAAGCCATCAGCTTAAAATTAGGGTTTCTAAATAAGGCGCCAGACTTCGAGAAAAGAGGTATATAGGAGACGCGGCGAATAAAAGACGCCGCCGGCGAAGAACGAGGGAGTATTGCGGAGGATATGTTGGCGGCGAACATGGTCTATATACAACGCCGTATCGTATCTCAGTTGCGTGTGCGTATTATCAGCTAACTTAAACCAAATTTCGATATTTAATTAACTAAAAAATAATAAATTATTTTTTGTAAAAAAAAATATAATCGCCGTTGCCGGGGATCGAACCCGGGTCACCCGCGTGACAGGCGGGAATACTCACCACTATACTACAACGACGTCGTGCGGATTTCTTTAATTAACATATTATTAATTAATTATTTTGATTTATGACATTTGCATAAACGTGAAGATATGTAGTTGTAGTACGAACCGACAAACGTTGACGTCATTTTGCTAAACACAGAGTACAATTACGTATCCTTTAAACACTAAAAATAGAAAATATCATCTTTTTAATAATGTAATAAAATACATTTGAAGTCCTTTTGGCTTTTGCTTGTTCTTTTTACAAATAAAAAAAGCCATGCACTGACTTCCTCGTCGCATTGCATATTTGCTGGCAGTAATTTATTACACCCTCTTCAAGACAAAGTGCTCACTTATTCACACCATCTTTTTTTACTTTGTGACAATTTGTCCTTTTTACTCCCTCACCTCACACCTACTCACCTTTTTCCATTTCCTATAATAATAATTGCAAGAAAATCATATATAATCAACACACTACTCTTCATCTCACAACATCCTCAAATCAACGAAACAATGTCGGGAGCTACTTCTTGTCTCCTCTTTCTCTTCCTCGTCTCCTCCTTTAGCAGCCACCTCCGCCTTGTCTCCCCTTCTCCGACGGCCCACCACCAGACCCTACTCGACGTTTCCGCTTCCCTCCGACAAGCCCAGCAAGTCCTCTCCCCGGCGGAGCCACTGCAGCAGCAGGAGGTTTCAAGCCCAACCCTCCTCAGCGGTGGCAGTAATAACTCTTACACCATCACTCTCCACCCTCGCTCCTCACTGCCAGCCGCCAACCGCCGCCGCCACCGTAACTACACGTCACTCACGCTATCGCGGCTCGCCCGGGACGAGAGGCGCGTGAGCTCCATACTCAACCGGCGTCACGCTCCGTCGCCGTGGTTCTCGTCGTCCGGATTCCAGACTCCGGTGACCTCAGGCGCGAGGCAGGGGAGTGGTGAGTACTTCGCGCGTATTGGGATTGGCCGGCCGGTGAAGGAGGCGTACATGGTGATAGATACGGGGAGTGACGTCAGCTGGCTGCAGTGCCAGCCGTGCGACGACTGTTACCACCAGACCGACCCCATTTTCAACCCATCGAGCTCGAGCACTTACAAGGCCTTGGCGTGTGGGTCCCAGCAGTGCCAGGCGCTTCAGACGTCGGCCTGTCGCGTCGACTCTTGTCTGTATCAGGTGAGTTGAAAGTTGATTAATGTAATAGATTCCCCGGCGGTGGTGTGGTTAAAGATTGGTCTTTTTTTTGGGCTTATTTGCTTTAGGTTTCATACGGTGATGGGTCCTACACGGTGGGGGATTTCGCGACGGAGACCATCAGCTTCGGCTCCTCCGGCCAGGTCCCCGGCGTCGCCCTCGGCTGCGGCCACGACAACGAGGGTTTGTTCTCAGGCTCCGACGGGCTCCTCGGGCTGGGCGGCGGTTCGCTTTCCCTTCCATCCCAAATCAAAGCAACCTCCTTTTCCTACTGCCTCGTGGACCGCGACTCACAGGCGTCGTCGACGCTGGAGTTCAACTCCGGCCAGCCCCAAGACTCCGTCCTCGCGCCGATGCTGAGGAACTCCCTCATCAAGACCTACCACTACGTGGCGCTGAATGGCGTCAGCGTCGGCGGAAGGCCGGTCAACATCCCGACCTCCCTCTTCAACATCGGGAACGGACGCGGCGGCGTCATCGTCGACTCCGGCACGGCGATAACGAGGCTCAGGCAGGAGGCGTACGCGCCGTTCAGGGACGCCTTCAAGGAACTGACGGGGAACCTCCGTTCGTCGCCCGAGGGCTTCTCCCTCTTCGACACTTGCTACGACCTCTCCGGCCTGACCACCGTCAAGGTTCCCACGGTGGCGTTTCAGTTCGCGGGCGGGAAGGTCTGGGAGCTCAAGGCGACCAACTACCTGATACCGGTGGACGACTCCGGGAAGTTCTGCTTCGCCTTCGCGGGGACCTCCGGCGAGCTGTCGATCATCGGCAACGTGCAGCAGCAGGGGACACGTGTCAGTTATGACATGGCGAATAATTACATCGGTTTTAGTGCTAATAAATGTTAAGTCTCTATATAGACTTTTAGTTTATCCGCTATCGTATTGGTCGGATTATATCATCTCATGCAGTGTAAACCTCATAATCATATTTCGAAATCATATCTAATAATTTAGGAAAATTGTAATAAATGATGAGAGGTCGTTTATGGTTGAGGTAATTTATTGTAGTAATTAATGGTTGGCGGCCCATCACCAAATGTTTCATAAATGTTTGTAGCTACTTTCTCGTGGGATCTCACTACTACCACATCTACATCCCCTTTAAGAAAATAAAATAGATATTAAATTATAAGGTTATATAAATTAATGCTTTGTAAGTACATATTGATGGTAATATTCTAATTTTATATGAGTTTCTATTGTGTTTCTATTTGCATGTCTGTGTATTATTGAAGTTTTGCGACATTCTAAGTTTGTCGGGATATTATTATTATAAAGATTATTAAGGTACAGTTTATAAGAGTCGTCACCTTGAAATCGTTAGTGCGGGCAGCGTTTTTAGAGTTACGTGGCTTAACAAACATTACCATCGAACCGTATGATATGGTGTGGGTCGAAGACCCGACCCGACCCGCTAAGCAACAGACTCTTTGCGTTTCGTCCGCAGGACGATACCCCCGCGAAAATTCTCTAATTCGTCACCTGATATTCTTTCTCAAACTTTTTTTTTTCGAATTGAAGTATTATTTGTGTTGTTTTTGTGCGAAAGAATCGACTTTTTTTTTTGTGTTCTTCATTTGCTGATTTTGATCTCTGAGTTTTTCTTTTTTTGTCCCTGGACGAAGAAGCTGATCTGAGATGCAACGGGCCGTTGACAGCGTTCTTGCTATCACAAAAGAGTTAGTCCCTTAACTTGCAATTTCTTTTTGATTCGATCGTTTCTCTGGAATTTCTGAACCATATATAATGCCGTGTTTGCTGGGTAGATGATTTTGTTTTGAATTCGTTAGCAGGGTTCTGGCGTTGGATCATAACTCTTTATCGTCTTCTTGAAAGGATATAATCTGTTGAATATACCATGGGATTTAGCTTAGCTGAAATTTTTTTCTTTCTTCTGTTATGAATTTGCTAGGAACCTTTGATCTCGAAATTAGTCTTTCCTATCTATCGTATATGCTTTACTTCTATGACAGCACGCCAACTGTTCAACATTATGATGAGTCGACAGTACTTGATATTCTGATTTATCTGACATCGATGTATCAGGTCGGTGAAAACATTCACGTATGAATCCTTAAACAATGTAGTGAGGTTGATAAATGGAATATCAGCCTTGCTATTGGCTATCTTGCCTGGGAAAACATCTATTTTAGAAGGCATCCAAGGTTGGGAACTTCGGCCTACTTTTCGTGGGCCTCGAATGCCACGCTGGATGGAAAAGTATGCCTACTCGTTTCTTACTGTGTTTGTCAATCCCAAGCTTTCCATGACGACGTTTTTTGTTCCTTTATAACGGTGTTAAGTGGTGATTTTGAACAGTGGAGTGTCATCTTTCAACCGACTCATTCACGAACTTTCGGTAGATTCTGATTCATCAAGTGTAGATTATTCGTATGAAGGAGAAGAAAGTGATACTATTAATCCCGGCTCTCCTATGTCACGAAGCTCCAGGATCTCAGGAGGAAGTAGTTTTCGCAGGCATTGTAGAAGCTGGACTTATTTCATTAAATACGTTCTTTCATGGATTCTGTTCCCTGCGAGATTTCTTTTGGGAATTCCATTTTATTTTCGTTCTTCGTATTTTAATACGGCTTCTAGAGGCTCAGCACAATCAGATAGAAGCCACTATCCTTCTATCGTACATTCTCCTAGAAGACTGCAGAGCCTCATTCAAAGGACCACTGACCGTAGACGTGGAATCGTTGAGGTTGTTTTTGTTCCTTTCTACCTTCCGTGAAGTTTCTTGTTCATTAAGTTTGTCTCAACAAGAATTACACATTAGAATTAAAGCTTTGCTTCTCCACTTTTGCTTTTCAGGATCTACATCTGGCTTGTGAGATCGTCATTGAATCTGTATTTGACTTTTTTCACAAGGCAGTCCACTGTATTCTAGCACCCGTGGACACCATCAGAAGAGTATTTCGCTGGTTTATTAAACCACTCAATGGTTATGATGATACTCCCGAGGCTATGGAAATATCTGTCCCCACTTCAGTTTTGTCTGAAAACGATCCGACTCCTACAGAGAGGAAAACAACTTACCACAATACCCTCAATACAGATGCTCGGACTTGCGAAGATGTCATAAGGGAGCTCGGGTATTCTCTTCTAATTCTGGCACTTGACACTCAAAAGAACACTCAGGGACACTCTGTTTTTTCACTTGTCTGCTTCCGTACACGTCCAATTTTGCTAATTCACATACCTTCTATCTGTCATACCTGTTTAGATATCCTTACGAATCTATCCGTGTGGTTACTTCTGATGGTTATGTACTTCCTATGGAGCGGATCCCAAGGTTTGGCCTGTTTCATTACAATTGAAAACATTGTGCTTCTTTCATTTTTTCCCTACACTATGGCATAACCAAGAACATGCGTGTCTGAGGCATTGCCAGTCCGAAAATGATGCTCATGTTGAATGTTTTGCAGGAGAGATGCACGCAAAGTTGTCTATCTTCAGCACGGAATATTGGATTCATCAATGGGGTGAGTGACTTCACCATTAAGTTAATCAATGGGAGATAAAGCTTTTCTCCGAGTATTACTGTTAGCTAATGGTATCATCTTGTCGACATATGTTTGGCGAACGATTTTTGTTACGCTGCTGTATGGTTTTCCAGGTGGGTGTCCAATGGGGTCGTTGGTTCTCCAGCGTTTGCAGCCTTCGATCAAGGTTTGCATGTTCTACCACTGTCAAGTTTGATGGGCAATAATCCTTACAGCTTTTGGAAAATCACATAACCTTTTCTTCTCCCTTTCTTTTTTCAAGGATACGATGTTTATCTTGGAAATTTCCGCGGTTTGGTTTCTAGAGAACATGTCGACAAGAAGATCTCGTCGAAGCAGTAAGTGTCTGAATATTCAATCCTCATTTTCTCTGGACAACCTTATAAACGCACCATGACAACCTTAAGGCTCGGTTTGGTACGTAGAATTCTGCGTGGAAAAGACAAAGGAAAACAATGTTCGATTGTCATACTAT
The DNA here is from genome assembly GCA_028392965.1 of Lindernia subracemosa. Classification (NCBI taxonomy): domain Eukaryota; kingdom Viridiplantae; phylum Streptophyta; class Magnoliopsida; order Lamiales; family Linderniaceae; genus Vandellia; species Vandellia subracemosa. Next base: position 1,278,058 of record JAQPCC010000023.1, read on the forward strand.
TACACATTTCTTTTTCTTTTCCACATCGGAATCTTCATATGCCAAACATGGCCTAATTTTCGTTGAATCTCTTTTTCGAGCTTTACGACAGTCATCTTTCTCATTATTTCTAAATTTAACCATCACATTCTGATAAAATCTAAGACATGCAACCTGCCAATTGGATGCAGATATTGGTCTTACTCCATCAATGAGCACGGCACCGAGGACATACCAGCAATGATCGAAAAGATCCACGAAATCAAAACTTCCGAGCTCAAATCCACCAACCCAAACAATCCAACCGACGAAGAAAACGACGGCGGCATGGGCCAGCCCTACAAGATATGCACCATCTGTCACAGCCTAGGTGGGGCCGCCATCTTGATGGACGTAATAACCCGCAAAATCCTGGGAAGGCCCCACAGGCTGTCGAGGATGATCCTCCTCTCGCCGGCTGGCTTCCACCACGACTCCACCCTCGTGTTCACCACCGTAGAGCACATATTCCTCCTCCTATCTCCGGCCCTATCCCTCTTCCTCCCCGCCTTCTACATACCCACCCGCTTCTTCCGTATGCTCCTGAACAAACTGGCAAGGGACTTCCACAACCTGCCGGCGGTGGGCGGGTTGGTGCAGACCCTCATGAGCTACGTGGTGGGAGGGGACAGCTCTAACTGGGTCGGTGTCCTTGGCCTGCCCCACTACAACATGAACGACATGCCAGGTGTTGCTTTCCGAGTGGCCCTCCACCTGGCCCAGATGAAACGTTCCGGAAGGTTCCGGATGTTCGATTACGGCAGCGGGCGTGCCAACGCGGAGGCTTACGGTAGATCCGAGCCGTTGGATTTGGGAGGGTGCTATAAGCTCGTCGACGTGCCGGTCGATTTGGTGGCGGGGAGGAAGGACAGGGTGATCAAGCCGTCCATGGTGAGGGAGCACTACAGGCTTATGAAGGAGGCCGGCGCGGAGGTTTCTTACAGCGAGTTTGAGTACGCTCATTTGGACTTTACGTTCACGCACCGTGAGGAGCTCTTGTCTTACGTTATGTCGAGGCTGTTGCTGGTGGATCGGCCGCCGAGGCTGGCGATTATGAGGCAAAACTCGACTAGGCTGAGGAGGAAAGGTTCGCGGCCGGGGAGATTTGAGGGCGTTAACGAGTGATTCGCGTTTGTGTTAAAAGGTGATAGGTGATGTTGTTTATACATACAAAGTTCTTTTAGTCATTTAGATATTAAAGGGTAAAATGATAATTATTTAAATTAAAATAAAAAGAATATAATAATAATTATACGGATCAAGACCAAATTAACAGTATTTATTCACCTCGCTTCGAGAAATAAATATGAAGCTTCACAGTAGTCTATTAAATAATTCGTAACAAAATGTAAAAATATCGAATTGAGATTATTATACAAAGGTTCGAATGTTACATCATTTCCTCCTTAAAAGAAGTTCGTCCTTGAAATTCCACTTACCGAAATAAGTCTCTGTATTGGGCTTTAGCTCTATATAAGTAGAGATAGAGAATGTAATGACAAACAAAATTGGTTTCAAGTGAAAAGGCAATAATTGGGCTTCATACTATCAATTCCTTCAAGCCCAAAACTAACTACTGAGCCTCTTTGTGGGCTCAACCCACAGAACTGGGGATGTTAACCGAGTGTGTGTGTGTGTGTTTTTTGTTAAATAATTCTGTATGATAATCGCAATTACTCGCCAGTGAACTCTTTATTTGCTCGCTTCCAATAAATATGAGCGAGCTCAGAAAATTGAGAGGTCACCGCGCAGCGGCCACGTGCTGCATCGCTTCTCTCCGCCGACCTGGCCTAGTCGCCACCGCCTCCGAGGTAATTGAAATCGCGGTGCAGTTCATTTAGTTTTTATTTGGAATGACTGTTGAATAATCAATGCGATTAGGTTTATGTTCTTTCTTTTTTTCTTTTGTATGTATGTATCATTTCTTGGTTTGTTTAGTAGGATGGACGAGTGTGCTGGCACGACTTGCGGTGCGAAGATGTGCTGTTTAGTATGGATGTTGGCAATGGAAAACCTGTTTCATCTCTATGTTTTAAGCCCGGTAGGTTTCGACTTTCCTTTTATCTTCTTTTTTTTTGTTGTAGTCAGTTTATCAAGCTCTTCGAATTTCGTAGTTGTTCATTGAAATTCGCCGTTGTTTTGGAATTCATTCTGTTGTGCATTTGGGAGGTTGAAATTAAAATTATGAATGGAGATGAATAGCGTGTTTCTTCTATGTCGGGAGCATTTAGTTTTTGTTTGATGTTGGCTTGTTACTTCATTTGAGCAGAGAATGAAGATATCTTTTATGTGTCTTCCGAGAACGGAGTTAAATGCTTTGATTTGAACATGGTACGCATTCATGTTGGTTCATTTCAGTTAGTATTTTTTCAATAAGTTGCTGAAGAACATTGGTTTGTGTGATGAGATGATATTTATGTATTACAGATCTTCAGTCTGCTTTAGTTTCGTTGATATTGCCTTTTATTCGGCCTATATTCATTGCATTTTAGTGGAATGTAAGATCTCTACCCGTGAAACATAAGAACTAGGTAGAGAAAAGAACCATAGCGGTGAAACATAAGCACAAGGTAGAGAAAAGAACCATTGTTGTTAAAATAATGTTTGGAATAATATTCTGGATGATATGTCAAAAAATATATTCTGAGGGTACTCTAGTTCAGCGCACTCTTATTACAAATTTAAGGATTGAGATGGCTGAAGTATTTGTTTTGAAGATTATTGTCTGATTTGAATATTTGTTCTGGATAAACCTTTTCCTTGAATACTTGTTATTTTGTCGTGATTTTTTTCCATAGGCTAGTTCAGTATCTCAGACGACTGAATGGAAACAGATAGAGAGTTACTATTATAACAAGGATGAGATAAATCAGGTATCATTTGTGCCTCATTTTTTTTTTATAAAATTTGCCTCATGTTTTACAATCAGGTATCCTACAGTCCTTACTTTTTCCCGTTTAAATGTACTAGAATACCCATGAGTCGTTTGACCTTAAAGATTGAAAAAGTAACCTTTGCTTGCACTTAAAATCATGAAATGTGAGGTTGACGAAATAATTAATCTAGATATTTCAGATATATTATATACTGTGCAATTTTATTTTTCAGATTTCTTGCCACTCAAAATCTTCTTTTCTAGCCGCTGCAGATGATACTGGAGACATTAAGGTATACTGATCCAGTATGATCTATCTATCCTTGTTGTTCCATGGGTTCTTCTTGCTGCATTTCGATCATATTGTAAATAAACTATAATGGTAAACTGTAACGACTTCAGTTATATCGGAATTATAATGTTATCATTATCAATGTCTTTTCAGATTATCGATTTGCAGCAGCGGTGTCTGTACAAAACATTACGAGCTGGACACAAGAGTGTATCCTTTTCCTGCTATTATATTATTGATAAATGATAACACATCTTTTTTCTTTTCGAGTTTTGTGTCGCATTACAGTGGTTCGGCAATGTGATGTTGGCGGCTTAATGTCTTTTGGAAATTTGAATTTTTTTTTTTTTTTTGCCTTTGACTAAATATTCAGATTTGCAGTAGTGTCCAATTTCTTCCTTGGAGATCATGGGAAGGTAACACCTATTGAAGGCCTTGTTTTTCAATCAATCAATGCTCTCTCTCTCTCTCTCTCTCTCTCTCTCTCTCAATAGAAGAAGTTTGCAAATCATTCTTGTTCAATAAGCTGCTGAAGCAATCCTTTTATATCTGCTAACGCATCTAAACAATAATTGCATTCAACTAACGATCATTCACCATAAATATGATTTTATCTTTCCAATATTGATTACTCTTGTTGTCGTATTACTTCCATAGAGCAGTCTCCCTCTGTTAACTCTTGTGCTTTATTTTTCTCTGAAGATGCTTATGACTTGTCATATTCTCGCAGTCATCACAGGTGGTCTTGACTCAAAGCTCGTGATGTGGGACTTCTCCAAGGGACGACCAAACAAAATCATGGACTTTGGTAATAAGCACGCACAAGCTTTAATCAGAATCTGTATTCATTGTCATGCATTTATGAATCTTTCTTCACAAATCCCCGTGCTTTGTTCTTCGTCAGAAACAACATACAACAGCTAATGAATCATACATTGATTTAGGGAATATGATCTCCTCTGTTCTCAATTGATTCTGTATTGTGTATTATATCAACAGGTAGTGAAGCTGACGCGGGACAGTGCTGTAACCCAGCTTTTGTCCATGCATTAGCAGTACCGGGCCTTGACACTGTCGATCGAATCGGCAAGATCTGTGCAGTTGCTAGAGGCGATGGAGTTGTTAATGTCATCGATATCGAAGCTGAACTTTCTTCTTCTCCACTTAAAAAAACGAAAACTTCATCAAAGCACAAAAAGGGTTCTGCTAAATCGTCACTAAAAGGTGAAGAAGATTCCTCGTCTGATAGAAAGAGCAATGAAGATCAAAATGATAAAAAGCCGATGTGTTTGGATTACTCAGTGGGTGGACATGTCGCTGCTGTATCCTCTGTGTAAGTAATCTAACATAGAGTTTAATTTGATGAAATAGGTTATAAACTAAACTGTTAGAGCGTACAAGTTGATGTTAATTCAAATATATATTCCTTCTTGTTTGTTAATGTTTGCGATATTTGAAATCAGGACTTTTTCCGTTTTCGGAGAGAAGGGGAAGTTTATAATTTCGGGCGGCAACGATAAGCTCGTAAAGGTATGGGATTGGTCGGAAAAAATTGGAATCAGTGGAGAAGATGCTTCTGATCTTCTGCGTGCAGATATCAGCCTGAGAAGAAAGGTTTGTAGGTTTACTTACATACAATAACTTGTTGTAGATAGGTTATTTCATGTACAAAATTAAATCTTTTGGGATCTTCTCTTCAGGTGAACATGCTGTGCACCACTCCCTCTGATTCAGAAAACCTGATTGTTTGTGATACATCAAAACTTGTCAAGGTTTACACCGTTGTCTGATTTTTTATTTTTATTATTTTTTAATTTTTGTAATTTAGGGGTTGTTCTGTTCTTATTGCGTCATGGGTTGTTGTGCGTTGTTGAGGTTGTCTGAAACAAAAGATTATCTTGAATTCGAGTAATATATATGTCTTTACCATGCAGAGTTATATTGTGGTGTTCGTTATTTCTTATCTTTATTTGTGGGACTAATAGCGTTTGTTTTCTTTCTCATTTGGTCTTGGTCGTTGCCACAGTCTTTATCACGGCTAATTGATATCTCACAAATAAGCAAATATTGTCCTGATATTTTTTACTCTTTGCCGTAGTCTTCAAGCTGTGGAGTGGATGATAATAGTTTCCTTATTTCTTATCATTTTTCTATTCTATTGTCATTATTAGACGAGTCATTTTTACCAAATCTTGATTCAATCGCATGTTGGATCACAAAGTGCTATAAAACCACACGAATATGTATGCTATCAGATTCATTAGCACTAAAAATCACCTTTCGACTATCTTCTCATTATGGAAGAAGGAAACTACAACTACGTTCAAATCTTTGCGACCTTGTTATTTTTCCTGATAAACTTTATTACATGTTCATCGACAGCAGCCATCACGACGACTGATCAGTCGGCCCTTCTCGCATTGAAGTCGAAGATCACATCAGATCCTTACGACAATATCATGCAGAACTGGACCGCTGAATCTCCGGTCTGCAGCTGGGTTGGAGTTACATGCGGGAAACGACACCAAAGAGTAGCTCATTTGAACATCTCTTACATGGGCCTCACCGGCGAAATCCCGCCCCAACTTGGAAACCTCTCTTTCCTTACCTCTCTCGACGTGACGGGTAATAACTTTTTCGGGATGATTCCGAGAGATTTGTCACGCCTGCGAAGATTGAGATTCGTACGCATCGGTGAAAATAGCTTCGCTGGTGAGGTTCCGTCTTGGTTTGCATCCTTGCACCGCCTCGAGTTCTTACAGCTGAACAACAACAGCTTCACGAGTTTGGATTCGTTTCTCGTCTCATCTTTTACCAACGCATCATCGAAGCTCGACACTTTGGACGTGTCGTACAACTCTCTCCGAGGTGAGGTTCCACAGTCAATAGGGAATCTACGTGGTCTCAAACAGCTAGTCATGTACGCAAACCAGCTTTCAGGTTTTCTACCTTCTTCGCTTGCTAACCTCACAAGTCTGGCAGTCATCGATATGGGCGAGAATTTTATTGAAGGGAGTTTGCCCGAATGGATGGGTAATCTTCGTAATCTTAGTTTTCTGAGTTTCCAATCAAACCGACTTATCGGTTCGATACCTTCCAGCGTCTTCAACATATCAACACTTCAAATTCTAGCCCTGACGGGGAATAATTTATCAGACACACTTCCACATGGTATGTGTCTTGGCCTTCCATTACTCAGACAACTTTCCTTGGCAAAGAATGAGCTATACGGTGAAATTCCATCAAATATTTCATCGTGTTCTAAGCTGCAACTCCTAGATCTGTCATTTAACACCATTGCAGGTATATCTATATATATATATATATATATATATTTCATATATCTGTCAATCAATCATTCACAGTTGATGAGAGTTCTATTATTTCCATTATGTTATGCAGGTGAGATACCACATGCGTTAGGCCAACTTGTGGAACTTGAGTCTCTCAACTTAGAGGCTAATAATTTGAGTGGTTCCGTGCCTATAAATATATACAATATCACCAGTTTGACAAAAATTAGCCTTGCAAAAAATGGGCTTTCGGGCAATCTTCCACAAGAATTGGGTTATTTCCTGCCTAATCTTGAATTACTCTATCTTGATGTCAATGACTTCCGTGGAGGTTTCCCAAACTCTATCTTAAATTGCTCCAAACTTGCTTATTTGGACCTTACCACCAACAAACTGACTGGTCCAATTCCAAGTTCCATAGGGGAAGCTTTAAGGTTCTTACAAATCTTGGGCTTGGCTGAGAATGGCTTTACATCTGACTCTGAACTGAGCTTCATCGACTCTCTGTCGAATTGCAGAGACTTAAAATTTCTGGAAATTTCCATAAATCCACTGAATGGCGTCATTCCTACGTCTATTGGAAATCTATCTTCTTCTCTTACCGTATTGCTTGGTATTAGGTGTGGCCTCAAGGGTAACATTCCTAACCAAATTGGTAATCTAACAGGGTTAATATCATTGTATATAGGTGGCAATGATTTGACTGGAGAGATTCCAACAACATTCCCTAATCTGCAGAGCCTCCAAGGATTCTCTCTCTCCCGCAATCGAATAGAAGGATTCATTCCAAAGGGATTATGCCAACTAAATAGTCTGGGAATCACATATCTGTATGAAAATCAACTCACGGGTCCAATACCAGAATGCCTGGGAAATATATCATCTTTAAGAGAGATATATTTCGATTACAACAACTTGAATTCGACTCTACCTTCAACCCTTTGGAATTTGGAAGATCTTTTATATCTTAACGTTTCTTCCAATTCTTTGACAGGTTCTCTGCCTCTTGAAGTAGAAAATTTGAAGTCTGCAATCTTTATTGATCTGTCAGCGAATCAATTTTCTGGTGATATTCCTAAAACATTTGGGGGCTTATCACAACTGCTCAATCTTTCTTTGGCCAACAACGATTTCCAAGGACCGATTCCTGGGTCGATTGGAAGCATGGTCAGTTTAGTATCTTTGGACCTATCTCACAACAAACTCAACGGAACGATACCAAAGTCTCTGGAGGCTCTAAAATATCTAGAATTTTTCAATGTTTCTTTCAATGGATTATCTGGGGAGATCCCAGCAAATGGACCTTTTCAAAATTTCACAAGTCTATCGTTCATGTTCAACGATGCACTGTGTGGCCCCTCGAGGTTCAATGTTTCATCTTGCCCTGAATCTCAACAACACAAAACAACCAAGAAGAAGACGAAGAAGATGCTCCTACCATTACTCATTTCTATAGGAATCGGAGCCTCACTTTTTATCGTCTGCCTGGCCGACGTAGCGATCAGATCATATCGAAGGAAAACGATTAGTCCAATTTTTTCCGAAGCACCTGCTACGGGACAACCCGTAAGATTCTCGTATTACGAGCTATTGCATGCTACTGAAAATTATAGCGAAAATAATCTACTTGGGAAGGGAAGTTTCGGTTCGGTTTATAAAGGGGTTCAGAGAGATGGAACTGCCTTGGCCGTGAAAGTGTTTCACATTCAGCTAGAAGGTTCGTTGAGGTCCTTTGAAGTCGAATGCGAAACTTTTAGAAATCTCCGTCATAGAAATCTCGTTAAGGTCCTCGGTAGTTGCACGAATCAAGAATTCAAGGCCATCGTATTAGAATACATGCCAAACAGCAGCTTGGAGAAGTGCTTGTATTCTGAAAACCAATCTGTAGTCATCACACAAAGACTCAACATAATGATCGATGTCGCGAGCGCATTGGAATATCTCCACCACGGTTATTCGACGCCAGTGGTTCACTGCGATTTGAAGCCAGGAAATGTCCTCCTAGACGAAGATATGGTGGCTCGTATTAGCGATTTCGGCATTACAAAGTTTTTGAACGAAGGAGAAAGCATGACGCACACTAGGACCCTCGCAACGCTCGGTTATATGGCTCCAGGTATGCATGCATGCATGCATAATTGCAACTTTTAATTAAATCTTTGTTTATACCATAATATATAGTTTTTTTGTTTTTATTCAATGTGACATGGATTGAAGAATATGGTTCGGAAGGCATAGTTTCCACGAGATGCGACGTGTATAGCTACGGGATAATGCTTTTGGAGACCTTTACGGGGAAGAGGCCGAGCGATGAAATGTTTTCAGGAGACCTAACGCTGAGGGATTGGGTGAAGGGTTCGATGCCTGACGAAGTAATTCATGTCGTCGATGCTAAATTGATCAGCAGCTCGGAAGACGAAAACAATATCAATGAGAAACTATTGCATTGCATCGTTTCGATTTTGGAGTTGGGTCTTAGCTGCTCTGCTAAGTCGCCCGGTGAGAGGATGAATATGAAGGATGTTACTGCTCAACTAAAGAAAATCAAAATGCGGCTAATGACATCTCATAACACTTTGCATCAACTCATCCGAGTTATTTCATAGGGAAACGTACAGGGATTATGAAGGCATGTTATCCGCACTAACTCCGCAGCCACATAAATGTTGGATTTCAGGGGGTTAGCAGCCTTCCTCGGACACAGATTGCCTGTTGGCTTTGCAGAAGATCATAAGATCAAAACTTGTCAAGGTTTACAACGTTTGTTTTCTTTTGTCAGTTGGGCTTGGTCGTAGCCAGTTTGTCTTTATTACACCAGCGAGCTAATTGATATTTCACGAATAAGCATAAATATTGTCCCTGATAATTTCTTCTTGCAAGACTTTCAGTTTTCCACATGCCGTAGTCTTCAAGCTTTGGATGATATAATAGTTTTATTCTTATTTTGCTTGTTGGTCCTTTTTCTCTGTATGTGTCTGTGAATTTTCTATTGTATTCTGCTTATATTTGGTCTTGTGGTCGTCGTCATTTTACCTATCATGGTTTTCCACATTAGTCTTGGTCGTCGTCATTGTTATCAACTGGGAAAACATATTAAACGATCTTTTCCATCTCTTACAATTTGTACCAAAAAAAAAAAAATATTGAGAAATTTGATTTGATGGTCTGAATGCTTGAAGTTTGATTTCTCACACATCGAAAGGTCGATATATGACGACCCTTATTTTGAGGTAACAACAAACGAGCACGTCATGCCAATGCAACAGTGATAATCTGATGAGTCAGAAAACCTGACTTCTTTCAAGGTTGATATATCGTTCCTTGTCTGAATATTTATTGCCACAACCACCATATTGGATCTTTCCTTCTCTTTTTCCACGTTTTGTTAAAGACAAACCATATATGTTATCAAGTCTTTTGTTATATAATAGCAGTCAGTATACGCCATCATCAATCTTTTCTAATTTTTTTTTTCCAAATGTCACAGTTACAATCACTTTCCCGGCGGGTGGCTTTGAGTCAATCAATGGCAGTATGTGAAAGGATTCAATTTTCCTGCATTTTTGACGAATTCTTCTATTCTTTTTCACATGTGGTCTTTTAATAGTCGCTATCATCAATTCATTTTATAAAGAGACTTTCAGTTGACTTCATATCTCAATAAGCTATAAAAACCACACACACACACACAGCATTATCAGATTCACTCACAATACATTTCTGAATTACCTTTTGTATACATCAGCTACTACTCCATGATCATGGAAATAAACTCCAACTGCATTCGAATGATCCTTATTATCTTCTTTTCATCATCCTTTATTATCCTTGCTCGTTTTTCATCAGCCATCATCACGATGACTGCCGATCAGTCGGCCCTTCTCTCTCTGAAATCCAAAATCACTTCGGATCCTTACGGCGTTATCATGCAAAACTGGACAGCTGAATCTTCAGTTTGCAGCTGGGTTGGAGTTACCTGCGGAAAACGACACCAAAGAGTTGCTTATTTGAACATCTCTAACATGGGCCTCACGGGCCAAATCCCGCCCCAACTTGGAAACCTCTCTTTCCTCGTCTCTCTCGACATGGCAGGTAATAACTTTTTCGGGATGATTCCGAGAGATTTATCACGCCTGCGAAGATTGAGGTATGTCAGTATCACCAAAAATAGTTTCTCTGGTGAGGTCCCCTCTTGCTTTGCATCCTTGCCTCGACTTGAGTTCTTATACCTCAATAACAACAGTTTTACCAGCTTGGATTCCTTTCTAACGTCTTTTACTAACTAATCGAAGCTTGAAACATTGCATACGGCCTACAACTCTCTCCGTGGTAATATTCCAGAATTAATAGGAAATCTGCGCAGTCTCAAGTATCTGAACATGGGAGGCAATATGCTGACGGGCTCTCTACCTTCTTCGCTTTCTAACTTGACAAGCCTGGAAGCTCTCCGTCTGCACATAAATTCTATCGAAGGGAGTTTGCCTGAATGGATAGGGAGTAGTCTTCCTAATCTTAGTTCCTTGAATCTTGAAGTTAATAAACTTTCGGGTTCAATACCTCCAAGCTTCTTCAACATTTCAGCACTTCGAAGTATAGGCTTGACGGCAAACGGTTTATCTGGGAGACTTCCTGATGATATGTGTCTTCGCCTCCCATTACTCAATGGACTCTACTTGTCCAGAAATGAGATACATGGAGGAATTCCAACGAATATTTCATTGTGTTCTCAGCTTCGAGTCATATCACTGACTGAGAACATGATTGCCGGTATGTATTCATGCCTTTCTCATTACTTCCTTCCCACAGCATGAGTTCTAACGATCGACCTCTCTCATTCTTGCAATGCTTGTTATGTCTGCAGGTGAGATGCCACATGGATTAGGTGAGCTTGGGAAGCTTGAGCTTTTAGACCTGGGGAACAATCTTCTGAGTGGTGCTCTGCCTACAAACATATTTAATATGACAAGTTTGAGAAGATTTCAGCTTGTGGGGAACGGACTTTCGGGCAACCTTCCATCAAATCCAGGTTACATTCTGCCAAATCTTGAGGAGCTCTATCTTGGGTTGAATGGCTTCGGTGGAGCCTTCCCAAAATCCCTCTTAAATTCCTCTAAACTAGCTTTCTTGGACCTTGCTTATAACAAACTGACCGGTCCAATTCCCAGCTCTCTAGGAGACTACTTAAGATTCTTACAAGTCTTGAGTTTGTCGAATAATGGGTTTACGTCTGGGTTGAGCTTCATCAACTCGTTGGCAAACTGTAGATACTTGGAGAATCTGGTTGTTAGTTACAATCCGCTGGATTTTGTCATTCCTACATCAGTTGGGAATCTTTCTTCTTCTCTCATCAGGCTTGAAGCATCTAGGTGTGGTATCAAAGGCAGTATTCCCTATGAAATCAGTAACTTGACCAAATTATTGAACTTGGATTTAGGTTGGAATGATTTGACTGCGGAGGTTCCAAGAACGCTCCGTAGCTTAGCGGACCTCCAAGGGCTCTCCCTTCGTGGAAACCGATTGAAAGGGCTCATTCCAAACGAAATCTGCGGACTGATGAGTTTGAGCATTGTGTACTTGGACAGAAATCAACTCACTGGTCCGATCCCAGAATGTTTAGGAAATTTATCGTCTTTAAGAGAGGTATCTCTGGCTAACAATAGCCTCAGTTCCGGTATACCTTCAAGCACATGGAAGTTGGGAGATCTCTCAGTTCTTGACATTTCCTCGAATTCTTTCAGTGGTCCTTTGTCTCCTGAAATAGGAAATCTAAAGGCTGCAGTATCCATTGATCTTTCTATGAATCAATTCTCTGGTGATATTCCCTTCCCACTTGGGGGGTTAATACAACTAGCTAATCTCTCTCTGGCCAATAATAATTTCCAAGGTTCGATTCCTCAAACGGTGGGAAGCATGGTCAGCTTGGTTTCTATGGACCTTTCTCACAACAAACTCAACGGAACGATCCCAAAGTCGATGGAGGGTCTAAAACATTTAGAGTATTTCAACGTCTCTTACAATGAATTATCCGGGCAGATCCCAGTAGGTGGGCCATTTCAAAATCTAACGAGTCGATCATTCATGTTCAACAGCGCACTGTGTGGTCCCTCGAGGTTCAAGGTTCTATCTTGCCCTGAATCACGACGACACGGATCAAAGATAAAGAGGATACTCAGACCATTGCTCGTTTCTGCGGGGATCGGAGCCTTCATATTTATCATTTGCTTGGCCTATGCAGCGATAAGATATCGAAGGGAAATGACTACTCCTCCTGTTGTTTCGGATGTAACCGATGCTAATGGACAACCCGAAAGATTCTCTTATTACGAGCTATTGCATGCTACTGAAAACTATAGCGAAAATAATCTACTTGGGAAGGGAAGTTTCGGTTCGGTTTATAAAGGCGTACTGAGAGATGGAACCGCCCTGGCCGTGAAAGTGTTTCACATTCAGCTAGAACGTTCGTTGAGGTCCTTCGAAGCCGAATGCGAAACTTTAAGAAATCTTCGTCACAGAAATCTTGTTAAAGTCCTCGGTGTTTGCACGAATCAAGAATTCAAGGCCATCGTATTAGAATACATGCCAAACGGCAGCTTGGAGAAGTGCTTGAATTCTGAAAACCAATACGTAGACGCCATGCAAAGACTCGACATAATGATCGATGTTGCGAGCGCATTAGAATATCTACACCACGGTTATTCGACGCCAGTGGTTCACTGTGATTTGAAGCCAGGAAATGTCCTTCTTGACGAAGATATGGTGGCTCGTATTAGTGATTTCGGTATCACAAAGTTTTTGAATGAAGGAGAAAGCATGACTCACACTGGGACCCTCGCAACGCTCGGTTATATGGCTCCAGGTATGCATGCATGCATGAATAATTGCACCTTTTAATTACATCTTTGTTTATACCGTAATATATCGTTTTTTTGTTTTTATCCAATGTGACATGAATTGAAGAATATGGTTCGGAAGGCATAATTTCCACGAGATGCGACGTGTATAGCTACGGGATAATGCTTTTGGAGACCTTTACGGGGAAGAGGCCGAGCGATGAGATGTTTTCGGGAGACGTAACGCTTAGGGATTGGGTGAAGGGTTCAATGCCTGATGAAGTAATTCAAGTCGTCGATGCCAATTTGATCATCGGAAACAACTTCGATGAGAAACTATTGGATTGCATCGTTTCTATTTTGGAGTTGGGTCTTAGTTGCTCTGCTAAATCACCTGGGGAGAGGATGAATATGAAGGATGTCGCTGCTCAACTAAAGAAAATCAAAATGCGGCTAACGGCATCGAAACTTCCAAGACAGTGAGAGTCCGTTGAGGAGATTCATAAAATACTTCAAAATGCTTTTTTTTTTCCTTCTTTGGGAGATTTATATCAGTGTTCTCTTTGATATCCCTCCATGTTTGTTTCGCTTTCTGATTTCTTTCACTACTTCAGAATCTGACGATCGGAATGCAGAAATATTTATTTAGAGGCTTCACTAAGCTCTAGTGGCTATTTAGCTATGCTAATCCCAATTAGTGCGAACAATTTCCCAACGATAACTCGATTTCATAGGGAAAGAGGGAAAATGAAGGAGGAAATTAGCAGAAGAAGATGGTAAAGAGAAGAAAATGCAAATGCAGGCTGTGGTGGCCAATTAATCTCTCACCTCATCATATCAGCCCCTTTATTAGTCATCATCCCAAACGGCGCAGCCATCTCCAGACGCTTGGCCGGACTCAGTTCAGACATTGCTTCGGACATCACTTTCCAAACATGGGTATGAAGCTTGGTGCGCTTGCTTGCAGCTTCGATGATCTCTTCTTCTGACGAATTCCGAGGTTTCCATAAGAGCAATCGCTTTCTCCAACAAGTGCGAGGTATCCTTATATCGAACCCTCTGAACTGAGTATTGTATTATCGTTTCTTCTTTTAATGTGCATTCAGTTTCATTACTTCCATTTGAGCAGAGGATGAAGGTAGGTATGTTTATGTTGTTTTTCCATATTTTTGTTCATCAAACATCGCCCCATATCATTTTTTTTTTCAGAAAACATATTGGATCTTGTTATAAAAATATTAATTGTGATTAATATTATATTAAGATTATTTTATTATAATTATACTTATATTAAGATTATAATGATAATATAGCTTATAATATAAAGAGAGAGAGATTAGAGAGAGATTAAGTATTTTAATACTTGGTGTAATTTACAATGAACTCTAATCACCTATTTATACTACTAATAATTCACTATTACAACTAATCACATTAATTACAATTATACACCTCACACTAAAATACAAACTCTTCAATTAAACACCTCATCTTATCATCTTATCACATTATCATCATTTAATATAATACTTCCAAATCATCAATAATTTAACTAATATTATTATTTAAAACATCCACATTTAATTATTTCATAATAGATCTTTCTTTCTTTCTTTTTTTCTCTCACATACATAAAAGACAAACCATATGCTGCCAAATGGATTTAGACAGGATTTTGCAATAGCAGTCAATATACGCTATCACCATTTTTTTTTAAAATTCCAAATGTCACAGTCACAATCACTTTCGCGGATGACTTCTGAATCGCTTTTGTCAATGGTAGTATCTGAAAGGATTGAATTTCCTGCATTTTTGACGAATTGTTTTATGTTTTTCTCATATGGTCTTTTGGTAGTCGCCACGCCAACATTGCCAGCAGCAATTCATTATTACCCGAAGTGGCTGGCTTTCAATGGTCTTCATTTCTCAATCAGCTATAAAATCCACACACAGCGGTTTCTGAATCACTTCTTGAATACTTTACGACTCATCATGAAAATAAACTTCAACTTCATTCGAATCCTTATTATGCTCTTTTCGTCATCATTTATTCTTACATGTTTTTCAGCAGCTGTCACGGCTACTGATCAGTCGGCCCTTCTCGCATTGAAGTCGAAGATCACTTCGGATCCTTACGACGTTATCATGCAAAACTGGACCGCTGAATCTACGGTTTGCAGCTGGGTTGGAGTTACATGCGGGAAACGACACCAAAGAGTAGCTTATTTGAACATCTCTTACATGGGCCTCACCGGCGAAATCCCACCCGAACTTGGAAACCTCTCTTTTCTCATCTCTCTCGACATGACAGGTAATAACTTCTTTGGTGTGATTCCGAGAGAATTGTCACGCCTGCGAAGATTGAGATACGTAAGCATCGGCGAAAATAGCTTCGACGGCGAGGTCCCTTCTTGGTTTGCATCCTTGCACGGGCTCGAGTTCTTACATCTGAACAACAACAGCTTCACGAGTTTGGATTCTTTTCTCGTCTCATCTTTTACTAACGAATCATCGAAGCTCGACACTTTGGACGTGTCGTTCAACTCTCTCCGAGGTAAGATTCCAGAATCAATAGGGAATCTCCGCGGTCTCAAGCAGCTGATCATGCAAGGAAATCAGCTCTCGGGTTTTCTACCTTCTTCGCTTGCTAATCTGACAAGTATGGTATATCTCCATATGCGCGACAACTATATCGAAGGGGTTTTACCCGAATGGATGGGGAATCTTCGCAACCTTACTTATTTGAATTTCCAATTTAATCAACTCATCGGTTCGATACCGTCGAGCATCTTCAACATATCGACGCTTCAAAATTTAGTCTTGACGCAGAATAATGTGTCCGACGCACTTCCAGATGATATGTGTCTTCGCCTTCCACTGCTCAGAGGACTTTATTTAGGAGGGAATGAGCTATACGGTGAAATTCCATCAAATATTTCATTGTGTACTAAGCTTCAAGTCCTAGACCTGTCAAATAACGGCATCTATGGTATATGTTCCCTATATTTCTCAGTCAATCCTTCACAACATGAGTTCTAAGTCTAACTATTGGAGATATTATGTTGGCTCTAACTTCATTTTGGCTATACTTGCTTTGCAGGTGAGATACCACATGCATTAGGTGAACTTGTGGAGCTTGAGATTCTGAGCTTAGGGGGCAATCATTTAAGCGGTTTCATGCCTATAACCGTATACAATATCACCAGTTTGAGAATATTTAGCCTTGGTGGAAATAGACTTTCGGGTGATCTTCCGCCAGAATTAGGTATTTTTCTGCCTAATCTTGAGGGACTCTATCTTGGAGGCAATGACTTTGGCGGAGGTTTTCCGATCTATATCTTAAACTGCTCCAAACTTACCATTTTGGACCTTTCCTTCAACAAACTGTCTGGTCCAATTCCAAGTTCCATAGGAGAGGATTTAAGATTCTTACAAGTCTTGAACTTGCCTGCGAATGGCTTCACATCTGACTCTGAACTGGGCTTCGTCGACTCTCTGACAAATTGCAGACACTTAATTTATCTGTCAGTTGCGGAAAATCCACTTAATGGTGCCTTTCCTACCTCTATTGGAAACCTATCTTCTTCTCTCGCCAATTTGTCTGTTTTTCTATGTGGCATCAAAGGTGATACTCCTAATGAGATAGGAAATATAACTGGGATAGTATCTTTGAATTTAGGTGGCAATGATTTGACTGGTGAGATTCCAAGAACACTCCATAAACTGCAGCACCTTCAAAGGTTCTCTCTCTGGGGCAACCGAATTGGAGGGCTCATTTCGAATGAACTATGCCAACTAAAGAGTCTGGGAATTATATATCTTGGTGACAATCAACTCACAGGTCCAATAGCAGAGTGCTTGGGAAATATATCATCTTTAAGAGAGATATCTCTTCATCACAATAATTTGAATTCGAGTATACCTTCAAGCCTTTGGAACTTGGAAGATCTCTTAAATCTTACTGTTTCCTCAAATTCTTTAACGGGTTCTCTGCCTCCTGAAATAGGAAATTTAAAGTCGGCAGTCTTTATTGATCTGTCGGCGAATCAATTCTCTGGTGATATTCCTACAACATTTGGGGGGTTAACTCAACTGCAAGCTCTTAACTTGTCCAACAACGATTTCCATGGCCCGATTCCTGAGTCAATTGGAATGATGGGTAATTTGGTTTCTTTGGACCTTTCTCACAACAGACTCAACGGGACGATCCCAAAGTCTTTGGAGGCTCTAAAATATTTAGAATATTTCAATGTTTCTTTCAATGGGTTATCTGGAGAGATCCCAGTGAATGGACCTTTTCAAAATTTCACCAGCCGATCGTTCATGTTCAATGCTGCACTGTGTGGCCCCTCAAGGTTCAAGGTTTTATCTTGCGATGAACCTCATCAACACAGAGCAATGAAGAAGAAGATGCTCCGACCACTACTCATTTCTGTTGGAATTGGAGCCTTACTTTTCATCATATGCTTGGGCTATGCAGCTGTTAGAATGCATAAAAGGGAAACGACTCTTCCAATTGATTCCGACGCACCTGCTAGGGGACACCCCGCAAAATTCTCTTATTACGAGCTATTGCATGCTACTGAAAATTATAGCGAGCGTAATTTACTTGGGAAGGGAAGTTTCGGTTCGGTTTATAAAGGTGTCCTAGAAGATGGAACCACCTTCGCCGTGAAAGTGTTTCACATTCAACCAGAAGATTCACAGAGGTCTTTTGAAGTCGAATGTGAATTTTTGAGAAACCTTCGTCATAGAAATCTTGTTAAGGTCCTCGGTGTTTGCATGAATAAAGAATTCAAGGCCATCGTATTAGAATACATGCAGAACGGCAGCTTGGAGAAGTGCTTGTATTCTGAAAACCAATCAGTAGACATCATGCAGAGACTCAACATAATGATCGATGTTGCAAGTGCATTGGAATATCTGCACCACGGTTATTCGACGCCAGTGGTTCACTGTGATTTGAAGCCAGAGAACGTCCTCGTAGATGGAGATATGATGGCCCGAATTAGTGATTTTGGTATCACAAAGTTTTTGAATGAAGGAGAAAGTATGACACACACTAGGACCCTCGCAACGCTAGGTTATATGGCTCCAGGTATGCATAGACGATGACCTTTTAATAACATATTTGTTCATATACTGATATTTCATACTTTCTTTTTTCTTCGATGAAAATGGGGTTGAAGAATATGGTTCGGAAGGCATAGTTTCCACGAGATGCGATGTGTATAGCTACGGGATAGTGCTGTTGGAGACCTTTACGGGGAAGAGACCGAGCGATGAAATGTTTTCAGGAGACATAACGCTCAAGGATTGGGTAAATGGTTCAATTCCTGACGAAGTAAATCATGTCGTCGATGCTAAATTGATCAGCAGCATGGAAGACGAAAACAATATCAATGAGAAACTATTGCATTGCATTGTTTCGATTTTGGAGTTGGGTCTTAGCTGCTCTGCTAAATCGCCTGGTGAGAGGATGAATATGAAAGATGTTTCTGCTCAACTAATCAAAATCAAAATGCGGCTAATGACATCTCACAGAGAAACTTCCAAGACAGTGAGAGTTAGTTGAGAGAGATCTGAAGGTGAAGAAAATATACTACCAGAAAAATATTGCAGAATGCTTTCTTCTGAAATCTTCGTGAGATTCTTCTCTCTTATATCCCCTCCATGTTTGCTCCTTTACTATTAATTAAGGCGAAGTGTTTGTCTTCCCTACTATATTATCAACTTGAAAAGCTCATTAAACGATTTTCGACTTCTTACACTCCTAAGTTTTTGTGTCACAAAAATATATTCAGTGATCAGAATTCTGAATTTTATCTCCTGCATCAAAAGATTGCTGCTTTTTGTTCATTAATCAGTTTTTGAGACGTTGAGAAGTGTTTGAACAAAAAAAAAAAAAAGAAACTATACAGAAAAAGACCCTTATTTTGAGGTTGCAGTAAGTGCGACTAAGCTAGCATATATGCCGCCACTAATCCCGACCAGCACGTCATGCGAACCCATTTCGGCAGCAACCCCATTTTTCACCACAGTGATCATATCAGCCCCTCTAACGGTCGATAGCCGATGCGCAACTATAATCGTCGTTCTGTTGACCCTAACTCTATCCAACGCATCCATCACCAGACACTCAGACTCAGCATCTAATGCGCTCGTGGCCTCGTCGAGCAAAAGTATCCTCGGGTTTTTGAGGATCACACGAGCAATAGCTACACGCTGCTTCTGACCGCCGGATAACTGCATCCCCCTCTCTCCAACGTAAGTGTTATAGCCCTGAGGCAATGCTGATATGAAGCTGTGTGCGTTGGCAGCTTTTGCAGCTTCGATGATCTCTTCTTCTGACGAAATCCCATTATTTCCGTAACATATGTTGTCCCGAATCGTCTCGTTGAACAGAATCGGTTCTTGGCTCACTAACCCCATTTGCTGCCTCAGCCAGCTTAGATTCAGCTTTCGTATATCGATCCCATCCAAGTATATGTGGCCCGAGTCTTGATCGTAGAATCTCTGTAGGAGGCTTATCACCGTTGATTTCCCGCTACCGCTTTCTCCTACAAGTGCATTTGTCTGGGGAAAAGAGGCAATAAGGAGTTATTTCCGAAGAAAAAGTAGTTCGACTGTTTTTCCTACTAAAAAATAGGTACCTTTCCAGCTGATATAACCATGCTTAGGTCTTTGAAAATTGGGATGTCAGGCCTTGTAGGATATCTGAAACTAACATGCTGGAAGCTGATTTCGCCCTTTAAAGACTCGAACTTTAGCCCATCTTCACTGCTTGAATTGATCTTCGGCTTCTGATCGACAATCTCGAATATAGAAGCAGCTGCTTCCTTGGACTTCTTGAAGTTCGCTAAAAGATTGCCGCTTTGCGAAATTCCAATGGATGAAACTTGCAGCGCGAAGAACACCTGGAAAGGCATTTTCCGACAATTGGTTTGGGCAACTTTTTTCTGTTATTGCAGATAAATAACGACGCTTACCTTAAAAACTTGGACAAACTGCTCGTGGTAGTGGTTGGTAAGAACAGCTCCTATGTAGAACGAGAAAGAATGTTCGCTAAACAAGACGAAGTTGGCGAAGCCTAAGCCGATGCCACCGATGATTCCATTCCAAATTCCTTGTTTCATGGGAGTCTTACACTTCCTTTGATAGTTTTCCATGAATTTCTCTTCGCAGCAAAAGGAAGCGACCGTTCTTATGCCCCCTACCGCATCGTTGGCTACTTGAGTCGCTTCTTCGTATTGTACCTGAAAAACGCATTTTAATCATTCAGCACAATTAATGTCCGAAAAGAAAGCAAAAAAATAAAAGTCGACCTTGTTGCTGCCGCCCTGAAGAAGCTTCGTACGTGTAAATCCTTCCATCAGCATAAGTGGCAAAACAACTACAATGGTGAGCGCTAGCTTCCAGTTGATAGCAAAGGCTATTAACAGGCCAGCCAACGCAGTTGCGCCGTTCTGAACTGATAATGATAAGGTGTCGACGACGAGGTTTCGTAGCATTGAAGCATCGGTGGACAGCCTAGCACCTATCGCACCACTGTAAGAAAAAAAAACAAGACATGTTAACTAGAAATGCAAATAATACGTAAAAATCTTCGACGGACGTAGAATATGATCATTCATAACCTCGAGTTTGCAGTGTCGTCGAACCAGCTTATTTCTTGGCGAACGACTTTCTCGAACATCAATGAACGAACCCTCTTAACGAGTTTCCCTCCGGAGATCCCAAACATGAAGTTCTGAATAGGGGCAGAAATTAAGACGATGGTGCCAACAGCTACAAACATCAATGCCCAGAAATTTGAATCCTTCTCTAGTTCATTCGGAGGTTTGTTAAAGATCCCAAATGCTGTGGCAAGCATGAGCCCAAATACTGGGTAGGCTACGCCGTGCGAGGCTGCCGCTATAGACCCGACTAGCAAAGCTGGTAGCTCTGAACGGTTCAAACGGGCTAGTCTTTTGATGGTCGACTTCTGCTTCTTCGAGGCATCAATTTCACTTCCTTCGCCTTTATCTTCATTCTTCTTAGATTCTTGACTGAGAGCAAATTCAGAAGACAACTGTTCGAAGGATGAAGATCCTCTTTTGGAAGGAGCCCTAGCGAACAATCTTCCTTCTTGATACAACCTCGACCTATCGGTCTTAAAAGGTGAATCATCATGCTTGTCGTTTGTTTTTCGTTCTTCAGAACCTCCCTCTTGCATGCGGAGGAGCTGGCGGTACACTCCGTTAGGATCTTTGATCAACTCATTGTGAGTCCCTTCATGTATATAGTTAAAGACTACCTTAGCCGAGTTTGCAGATTGAAATAACATTAAATTTTCGGACCAACGTTACCTTGCTCCACTAGTTTCCCAGCTTGAAGAACAGCTATAAGATCGGCATTTTTCACAGTCGAGAGACGGTGGGCGACGACGACAGTAGTTCGATTGGGCATAACTTTCTCAAGTGCATATTGTACATTCGCTTCAGACGCCATATCCAAAGCACTCGTTGCTTCGTCTAGGAGTAGAATCTTGGGATCTTTGATAATAGCCCTTGCAATACATATTCTTTGCTTTTGTCCGCCAGAGAGTTGAGTCCCATTTTCGCCAACCATCGTACGAAGGCCCTGCGACAAACACAAGACTCAGACACCTTCATCTAAAGAAGAAACGGTGTCATTAATCACTTACGTTAGGTAGTTTGTCGATGAACTCAGCGCAATTAGCAAGCTCGACGGAGGTTCTAATCTCTTCCTCGGTAGCATCGGGCTTTCCGTAGAGTATATTCTCCTTAATGGAGGTTGTGAACAGCACTGGCTCTTGGCTCACTAGGCCCATCTTTCCTCTGATATAGCCGAGCTGATAGTGCCTCAAATCGATGCCATCGATCAATATACTTCCACCCTCAGGGTCGTAAAATCTCTCCAGCAAACTGATGATCGATGATTTCCCACTACCGCTTTGTCCGACCAACGCCGCTGTCTTCCCCTTCGGTATGTGCAGGGAAAACCCAGCGAAGATCTGCACGGGCCTCGACGGATATCTGAAGTGCACGTCTCGAAAGACGATTTCGCCTTCGAGACTTTCTGGGGTGATCCCATTTTCATTGCATGGGTCGATCAGAGGCTGACGGTCTATTGTCTGAAACAGTTTAACCGCAGCAGCTTGACCAGACGAAAAGGCACTGATGCATGGAGACACCTGAGCCAATGATCTGATTTCATAGGACATTGTAAGAAAGTTATTAGAAAGAAAAGGTTTGTACTTCGTTTTAATTCTCTTTTTTTTTTCCCATTGAAAGACTTACGATCCGGCGATCATGATAGCGATAAGGACGTTCATTACATCTCCGCCGCTGTATCCCTTTTCTTTGATCAGTCTGCATCCATACCAAATAGCAAAACCATAGCAGGCGAAGGAAGTAAACAGCATCAAGCCCAGCCCCAGCCCAGAGACCAGCCCTTGTTGGACAGTAGCTATATAAGCCTTCTGTAGCTTCTCGTCGTATTTATCGATGGCCCGTTTCTCTCCACAGAAAGACGCAACCTTTGAATTCCATTACTAATATTGTTAGAAAAAGAAAGCTTCACGGGCATTCAGGACACACAAAATAGAAAAAATATTTATCCATTACTTACTGTTCTGATGGCTCTAATCGTCTGCTCGACGACGTTTCCAGCTTCTGAATACGCTGATTGTCCGTGGGCAGAAATCTTCGAGGTTATCAGCGCTAGTGCCCCTCCGACTAGGGCGAGAGGCGGCACACACAGTAAGAGAACTACTGAGAGAAACCAGCCTCTGAAGAATGCGACAGTGAAGGCAGAAACGAACATGGAGGTGTACTCAATAAACTGCCCAGCCTGATACATTTCGGGCCGTCGTATACGAGAAATCGGGTCAGTCATCTCATATTTTTCATTCTTGTTGCCAAGGCAAAGGTTGTTCCTACGTTACCTTAAGTCCCATGGCTTCGTGAACTAGAAATGCGTCTCCTGAAATAGCTGTCACGACCTCTCCCGAGGTCACTTCAGTATCGAAGAATGCAATTTCTTGCCTCAGCAATGCTTTTAAGTAGAGCGTTCTTATTCGATTCGACTGCCTTTGCCCAGTCACAGTCCAGCAGAATGCCTCTGCATCACACCAACCAAGTATAAAAACTCAGTACTCTTCAATATATATAATATATACAGCAATATATATGAACTCACGCAGATATCCAGCAATTGCTGAACCGATGGCAATGTAGAAGATCTTCAGCGCTACCTAAAAGATCATCCAAATAGCGAAAAAATTGAAAATAATATCATCCAAGAAGTTCTTTTTTTTTTTTTTCTGAAGGAACTTGCGTATGTGTGCGAGTCTATGCATGCCTTTGAAACTTCATTGAGAAGCTTGGATTGATCATTTTCTCCTATAGAGTTGACGAGCCTTGAAAACGCAAGCGTGCTGATGGGCTGGGAAGATCCACTGCCTATAGCCCCAATAGTCCCCACAATCATCAAAGCCATGTCGACTCTATCCGCATGAGTAAACAGCTTGTAGAAACCGACTTTCCGCTTCTTCTGATCGTCCTCGGCTTCTTCTGCAAACTTCTGAGGCTCCATATAAGAAATGAAGGTTCTTGACTATGTTGTCTTCTCTATATATTAGTCACTGTCTTCTGTATAAGCTTATTTATACATGCATATATGGACATATATTCGCCAAAATCTGGCCGCAGGCGGCGCTCAAATAGTACGAAATATTCCAATGGGACACAAAACTACGAAAGCATGCAGTTTATATGTCTCGAAACATCGTTGATAATACGATCTCTTCCAGCAGTAACATTTATCGATAAATAAATGGGGTTTTCTCGATATTTCCGTATTTGCGCTTCGCCGGCTATATGGTGGATTATTTCACTCGAGACGCTCATAACAATATTAGTGAAGCTGGAGATGATATTAGAGCAGATTTCGGTCGTAGCGTAGTTTGTCGATTATTTCATTTGAAAGCATGTATCTCCATGACCTTGCCAAAATTACACATAGTTTTTGACAACATTTATATTTCAGCCACCAAAATCTCTTGATTACATCAGAACATTGTCGTATGTGTGCTTTATCCATCAGATTCAGACAGGGTAATCGTTGTGTTCAATCTTTGCAGCTGGATGATATCTGTCTGGGTCAGCATGTATATTCTATGATGATGGTGATATGATATCTGAATGAAGTACATAATATTTACCCACGTTTATCTCGTCCTATATGTGCTATATATATTTTGCATATTTAACGATACACAACGGAAATGAAAAAACGCATTCAAATCGACATATAACATGTTCGAATGGCGAACTTAAATACATGTAATTATCTGTCAAATATCAGACAAGAATTAAGAATAATATATTTTACACACCAAGGGGAGAAGACATGGACACTCGTCAAAATATAAAACCGCGAAAACCGTTAGAAAAAACTAAAATGCGGACATCAATGGACACAAAAGAGAACCTTGGCTTGTTTTCAATACGCTTCGGCGGATGTGTAGTTTGTGGGTAGTCTTTGGCGTCTCTCGACATATGCACTGGGGAACCAGCCTGCTCTTCCTCTGCATTCTCCTTCTGACCACCCAGATGGACTCACCTGGCAGAAAATGAATAAAGAAAACAAGAAAATAATATTGAGTATCGAATGCATATGTATAAATCATATAGTAAAGAAAAGAGAGGTCAATAGAGTAAGAGTAAGGCAACCTTTCGAACAACAACATAGTCTCCCACCTCCAAGCTCAGTTCCTTGTCTGATTCGCCGTAGAAAGCATGCATTGCCTGTGTAATTTAACATCGAATCCGCTTATTAGACGTTCGTTGTCCAAGTCAAAGTTTTGCAAAATTTTGTTAGATATGGTTTTGCTTTTTATTACGATAGTTTGATGTTGAGTTTATGGCATGCATTACGTACCTCAGCCAAAAAGTACTTGGTTTTTTCGGAAGTGTGATTCAAAGGAGCAACTGGAGGAGCAGCCTCTTTCCTTTGTTTCTCTGAGACCATCTGCACCAGATTATAGTCTCATCAACCAGAAAGAACCTTAAAGGCGACATTTTGCATGATGATCTGATGAGGTAAAATACATACCTCGGTTTCAATATTACCAAGAATTGTGGCAACCCTCTCGTGATATGTTCTTTCACCTTCAATCTATGGAGAGAAGAAAACGTCACATGAAGCGTATTTCTCTTACGTACAAGCTAGAGCAAGTATAGCTAAATTTGTGTTTTACAGTATTATCTTGCTATACCATTGCGACGAATCTCTGGAATGTTAGCCTCTGCTGCTGTGATTCAACCGCAGCCAATGCTGCAGTGGCTTCTTTACCAAGTACTGCCATATTAGCTTTCAGTTCATGCATTCTTGCCTCAGCTGCATGAACCTTGGCTACATTTTCGGGAATAGGAGATTCTCTAACACGTGCCTGTCTCCTAGAAATTTCCGCTGCCTGCAATTTTTATAAGTGAAATAATAGTATCCATGAGCATTTCGATATTATAAGCTCGGCATTGCAGTTCAACATCATCCATTTACAACATATATAAATATGATTACCTGAGCCTCTGCTTCTTGTCTCATCCTACTATACCGTTGAGCGAGATGACGAGCATCTTCTAGAGGAGCACCAACACTCATTGCTCTCAATGGTTCCAACACCTATCAGTACAAGAAATACATTCCATGGAATACAGATGCTAAACACCTAAAAGATATACAAATATCAAAGTTCTCCAGCGACATATAAATGACTGGCGAATCAATTTTCAGTCGGATACTCTGATGATGTTCCCAAGAATAAGTTGGTAAATGGAGATCAATGTGTAGTTCAAGTGTCATGAACTCACCTGTGTAAACAACAATCTATTGAAGTCTTCTTGCTCTTTCTCCACATGTTTACGGGCTTCACCGTAAACAGATGCAGTCTTAGCAAGAATATCATCACCAACATTGTCTATTCCATATCTAGAACAATCTTCTGACAACTTGGTTCCTGACTAGCACAATAGCATATATTAGTAAGATCAGTACATGATATATGTACTAGGATACAGACTTTTTATGAATTTCAAGGGTAAACGAAAATTATCAGCTAAACTCAAGTCAAATGTGCTGACCAGCTTCAATATGTTTATACCCTACGGCAGAGAATGCTTCGGCTGCTTTGATAATGTCTTTCTGGAAATCCTACAACCGTGAAACAGCAATAGCTCTAACATCAGAAGTATACGAAGAACTAAAACCATAATTATATTATCTACTAGATATCCGGGAAAAGTGCATTTCACATCCCCCCCCCAAGAAGTTCATCTGAAGCAGCATAAATCCAAAAAAACACGAAACAACACATCTAGTGTAATGAGGACATATGTTGCAAGCTTCTTTTTTGTTGAATTTTATAAATTTGTTTCTACGACTCGTAAAAATGGAACACGTTACACTCTTTTTTTTTCTGACAACACAATTATCATCCAGCTAGATCTAATGAGTTTCTCGCGATCCGCAAGTTATAAATAAAATGGTAAAGTTTGCATTTTGCGATCGATTAACAATGTGCCCAGCTGAAGACATGATCTGAAGAAATTTTCAAGCACAACTGCATACCAACTACTGCAATGTAATAACACTAGCAGAAGCAGAAGAAAAAAGAGATCAGTTAAAACATCCTTTAACATTAAAAAAAAAAAGGAAGAAGAAGAAGCATCACCCTTCCAGAACGCGTAGATCTGTATAGTTTGTCTAATTGGTGATGCCTTTGCAGCTCAGCCTCATCGATCACCATCGCCCCCGAACTCTCATATCCGCTGGTACTGAACTGCTTAATCACAGCCTAAAAAAAGGATACGCCAAATCAGAAAAAAAAGTAATCCACATAAAGCTCTCCATGGTAGGATTTCGACTAACATACCATATAATCGATCAGATAAAATAAAGATTCGAGTTTTTACCTGTTGCTGTTTAGCAACTTGATCTCTGAGCTTACTCGCCTGCTTCCTCAAAGCATCCATAGCTGAGTAGTCGGTGAATTTGATTCTCTTCACCGAGGAATTATCTTCAATTTGTCACTGAGATGATTATCCTTACAAACCACTCTAGCACTGCGTACTACGACCTCGATAGAGTGGAAAAATAATATAGTCGTCGCAAGCAAAACGATTTTGCTACGAATTGGATGAAATTGTAAATTTTCTCAACAGTAGAAAAAACTGATTCCAGCCTACAGCCCAAAAACATATTTAGAAGCCCATTGGTAGAGGTAAACCAGGCCCATTATAAATCTTTTAATAATATAAAATGATATACCAAAATTGATTTTCAATGTTTACCCGTACACCAATTTAGTTCTTAATATTTCTCGTGGACCAATATAGTCCACGATGTTGTCGAAAATGAACCAAATTGATCATTTCGTCAATGTGGCCGTTAATTTAGACGGAAAATGACACGTGTCAGCACACATCAATTTTGTTTTTTTTTTATTGTTATCATCGCGTGTTGACGCATGTCACTTTCCACCTAAAGTGACGGCTATAACGAATGATTAATTTGGTTCATTTTCGACAATATCATAGACTAAATTGGTCCACGAAAAATATTGGGGACTAAATTGATACATAGAATTACATCGGGGATCAATTTAGGTATTCCCCATAAAATAGTTTTAAAATTAAATTTGCAAATTACCTATGATGTAGTAGCTCTTAGTTTAGACAATAAAATTCTTAAATGGCCTTTATCATTTTTTTTTTAATTCAAACATTTGCATCTTTATTCAAGTACAAGGACTAGGGGTGTTCATTGGACGGTTCGGTCCGGTTTTCTAAAATTTCGGTTCGGTTTTTCGATTTTCGGTTTTATAGATGCTTAATCCGATATCCGAACCATTTTAATTTGGTTCGGTTCGGTTTTTCACAATTCGGTTCGGTGTTTTCGGTTCGGTGTTTCCGGTTAGAGACTGTAATTCAATCAAGAAAATATATAATTTGTCTAATGAAAGCAAGATAAAATAAATAGAAAATGTTTGTAACTATATGAAATATATAGTTTAATTAAATAAAAAAATATATAGTTTAATACCACAAATGGTCTATGAGCTGTGATATAACAGTAGCATTCACAACCTTGCAGCATCAGAGACCATGTAGATAAAGCCTAATAATATTAAAATCGATAACTTCCAGCAGAAAACAAGATTGCAAATCATTTCAGAATGAAGAAGCTTGCAGCAGAAAGTAGATTAAGGTATAATACTGATGCAAATATCCAACCAAAAACAGAATCAAATATTTAATAACCAACCAAAACAAACTAGCATAAAAGCAAACTAATATGTAATATCCAACCAAAACAGATTCAAATTTGCATCAAAATAGATTCAAATATGTGCTCAACAATTTCGCTCCACAATCCATAATCTTCAATCTCTTCCATTAGACTCTTCCATCTTTACCGTTCAAATCTAGAAAGTATGTAAAATATTTGTCAAAAATCAATAAAGAATAAATAATTACACTAAAAAAAATAGAAATCATAGTTACTTACCAGATTCAAGTTGTTCAAGATTGTCCAACTCCTTCTCTACTTTAATAGGTGAAGATTCTTTCCGAACCCAATCTTGAAGACAAATAAGAGTTTGAACTAATCTAGGAGTTAATGAACTTCTAAAGGAATCAAGCACACGCCCACCCGTACTAAATGCACTTTCTGATGCCACTGTAGAAATAGGGATTGCTAACACATCACGGGTCATATCAGCAAGAATAAGAAATCTAGGCGAGTTAACTTTCCACCAAACTAAAATATCAAAATTTTCATTTTCGGACTCTGTTTCTTCACCAAGATACTTATCTAACTCTGTTTTGGCATCAATTCTTCCACTCTTAGCCTTATACCTCAAGTATTCTTCTTGTATTCGTGTTCCTTGGGTACTTCCAGAATTCACATTCGATACATCCAATGAGTAACTAGATGAATTAGATGATGGTTCAAATACTTTCCCACTTGATTTTCTATATTCATCAAACAATGAATTCATATAAAATTTCACTTCTTCAGCCATTTTCTCCCCTTTCTGCTCACCATACATCTTCACAAATACAAAAGCAACGTAGTCAAATTTGAAACGAGGATCAAACACGCAAGCTATAAAAATCATCTTGTTCATCTTCTCCGGAGCACCCCAATACTTGTCAAATTTAGCTTTCATCCTCTTTGCCATCATTTTCAAATTGAAGTCATCACTTTCTGCTAATATATTCAAATGACAAGCAAGCTCTCCAATTTCGTGAAAGTGGATATTCGAAGTGACATACAATGAACCGGATACCCTTAGAGTAAGATTGAAAAAGGATTCAAGAAACTTCTCCATGTGCCTTATATTTATCCAATCGTCACTTGTTAATAAACCTGCAACTCTTCCATCTTCACAAACATGATCAAGTAGATAATCCATTAATCCCGAGTCTTGGTCGGCATAGGTAAGAAAAGCCTTCTCAAATTCTTGTGCAATTTTCAACATCAAATATGTCGAATTCCATCGAGTAACAACATCTAGACACAAACTCCTTTTACTTTTTATTTTTTCAACTTCACAACAATCTTTAAAATTTTTAAGCCTTGCAGGAGATTGTCTAATATACTTCACAACTTGCCTAACACGTTTCACGGAATCACCAATCTCTTTCAAACCATCTTGAACCACGAGATTGATAATATGGGCCACACATCTCATATGAAGATGTTGACCGTTCATCAAATTAGTTTCCCATTTGCTTAGCTGCTTCGACATTTCCTTCACGGTAACGTCATTTGAACTAGCATTGTCAACCGTGATAGTGAACACTTTATCCAAACTCCATTCCATCAAACATTTAGTAACCGCATGTGCCATATCATCGCTTTATGACTAAACACTGGACAAAAATTTAGGATCTTCTTATGGTAAATCCAGTCTTTATCAATAAAGTGAGCGGTGATACACATATAGTTGATTCTCTGTATGGAAGTCCATGTATCTGTTGTAAGGCAAACTCTTTGATTTGTACCGACAAAAAATCGCTTCAACTTCTGTTTTTCTTCCAAAAAAAGTTCAAAACAGTCCCTTGTCACTGTAGCACGAGATGGGATTCGAAATTGAGGTTGCATCGTAGTTACAAAGTGCCTAAATCCTTCACCTTCCACAAAGCTAAAAGGCAATTCATCCACAATAATCATCTTAGCTAAAGCCTTCCTACTTAATTCTTGATCAAATTTCCAAATGCCAAATGTTGTTTCGCTTCTTTGATCTTTTGAAAGCCCAATTCTGCCTTGACTAGCATCAATATTATGAGGATTTTGCTTACATTTTTTCACGTGAGCATTCAATGACGATGTACCATTGGAGCATGTATCAGCGGCATAAGTTGAACCACAATAGTTGCACTTCGCTCTAGAGGTCCCATTAGTATCAGTGAATTTCTCAAAATGCTCCCAAACGATAGATCTGGATCTCATGGCTTTTCTTTTTTTATCAACCGGAATCGAATCTGTTGATGATGAAATGGGTGCGCTGCTAATCGAACCTCCACTTTCAATAATTTTTCCATCACTTTCAGCCATCTACAATACAAAAATTCAAATAAATTTAACACAGTTATGGAAAAAAAAAAACACTGCTGTTAAATTGGGATGTTCAATTTTTGGATAAATCAGCATCATGTGAGCATTTGGCCAAGAGAACATAACACAAAGATCCAACTGAACATAACAACACAAAGATCCCAAAAAATTTGAAACAAATAGAAATAAAAATTCAGCTGGTTCAAAGATTACTAAAAACAGTTAAACTAAAAATGAAAGATAATGCTATCTTACATCACTGCAATGACCAAACGATTCTATGATTCCTTTAAAAAATAAAATTGGTATCTAATCATTCTTACATTAAGCAAAAATTATAGTTAAAAGAAAAACGATTCCCGTCTCCGAAAGGCTAGAGCAAATAGCAGAATACATTAAGTTGCAGATCGACCATCTTTTAGCGCGATTCGCGTCCTCGAAAGGCTAGAACAAACTAAGAGTTGTAGCTGTTGTGGGTATGGAGAACTGAGAAGAAAGAAAAATTTATTTGGACAGGAATTTAGGTTTAGAGTAAGATTGAAAAAGGATTCAAGAAACTTCTCCATGTGCCTTATATTTATCCAATCGTCACTTGTTAATAAACCTGCAACTCTTCCATCTTCACAAACATGATCAAGTAGATAATCCATTAATCCCGAGTCTTGGTCGGCATAGGTAAGAAAAGCCTTCTCAAATTCTTGTGCCGTTTTCAACATCAAATATGTCGAATTCCATCGAGTAACAACATCTAGACACAAACTCCTTTTACTTTTATTTTTTCAACTTCACAACAATCTTTAAAATTTTTAAGCCTTGCAGGAGATTGTCTAATATACTTCACAACTTGCCTAACACGTTTCACGAAATCACCAATCTCTTTCAAACCATCTTGAACCACGAGATTGATAATATGGGCCACACATCTCATATGAAGATGTTGACCGTTCATCAAATTAGTTTCCCATTTGCTTAGCTGCTTCGACATTTCCTTCACGGTAACGTCATTTGAACTAGCATTGTCAACCGTGATAGTGAACACTTTATCCAAACTCCATTCCATCAAACATTTAGTAACCGCATGTGCCATATCATCGCCTTTATGACTAAACACTGGACAAAAATTTAGGATCTTCTTATGGTAAATCCAGTCTTTATCAATAAAGTGAGCGTTGATACACATATAGTTGATTCTCTGTATGGAAGTCCATGTATCTGTTGTAAGGCAAACTCTTTGATTTGTACCGACAAAAAATCGCTTCAACTTCTGTTTTTCTTCCAAAAAAAGTTCAAAACAGTCCCTTGTCACCGTAGCACGAGATGGGATTCGAAATTGAGGTTGCATCGTAGTTACAAAGTGCCTAAATCCTTCACCTTCCACAAAGCTAAAAGGCAATTCATCCACAATAATCATCTTAGCTAAAGCCTTCCTACTTAATTCTTGATCAAATTTCCAAATGCCAAATGTTGTTTCGCTTCTTTGATCTTTTGAAAGCCCAATTCTTCCTTGACTAGCATCAATATTATGAGGATTTTGCTTACATTTTTTCACGTGAGCATTCAATGACGATGTACCATTGGAGCATGTATCAGCGGCATAAGTTGAACCACAATAGTTGCACTTCGCTCTAGAGGTCCCATTAGTATCAGTGAATTTCTCAAAATGCTCCCAAACGATAGATCTGGATCTCATGGCTTTTCTTTTTTTTATCAACCGGAATCGAATCTGTTGATGATGAAACGGGTGCGCTGCTAATCGAACCTCCACTTTCAATAATTTTTCCATCACTTTCAGCCATCTACAATACAAAAATTCAAATAAATTTAACACAGTTATGGAAAAAAAAAAAACACTGCTGTTAAATTGGGATGTTCAATTTTTGGATAAATCAGCATCATGTGAGCATTTGGCCAAGAGAACATAACACAAAGATCCAACTGAACATAACAACACAAAGATCCCAAAAAATTTGAAACAAATAGAAATAAAAATTCAGCTGGTTCAAAGATTACTAAAAACAGTTAAACTAAAAATGAAAGATAATGCTATCTTACATCACTGCAATGACCAAACGATTCTATGATTCCTTTAAAAAATAAAATTGGTATCTAATCATTCTTACATTAAGCAAAAATTATAGTTAAAAGAAAAACGATTCCCGTCTCCGAAAGGCTAGAGCAAATAGCAGAATACATTAAGTTGCAGATCGACCATCTTTTAGCGCGATTCGCGTCCTCGAAAGGCTAGAACAAACTAAGAGTTGTAGCTGTTGCGGGTATGGAGAACTGAGAAGAAAGAAAAATTTATTTGGACAGGAATTTAGGTTTAGAGTAAGATTGAAAAAGGATTCAAGAAACTTCTCCATGTGCCTTATATTTATCCAATCGTCACTTGTTAATAAACCTGCAACTCTTCCATCTTCACAAACATGATCAAGTAGATAATCCATTAATCCCGAGTCTTGGTCGGCATAGGTAAGAAAAGCCTTCTCAAATTCTTGTGCCGTTTTCAACATCAAATATGTCGAATTCCATCGAGTAACAACATCTAGACACAAACTCCTTTTACTTTTTATTTTTTCAACTTCACAACAATCTTTAAATTTTTAAGCCTTGCAGGAGATTGTCTAATATACTTCACAACTTGCCTAACACGTTTCACGGAATCACCAATCTCTTTCAAACCATCTTGAACCACGAGATTGATAATATGGGCCACACATCTCATATGAAGATGTTGACCGTTCATCAAATTAGTTTCCCATTTGCTTAGCTGCTTCGACATTTCCTTCACGGTAACGTCATTTGAACTAGCATTGTCAACCGTGATAGTGAACACTTTATCCAAACTCCATTCCATCAAACATTTAGTAACCGCATGTGCCATATCATCGCTTTATGACTAAACACTGGACAAAAATTTAGGATCTTCTTATGGTAAATCCAGTCTTTATCAATAAAGTGAGCGGTGATACACATATAGTTGATTCTCTGTATGGAAGTCCATGTATCTGTTGTAAGGCAAACTCTTTGATTTGTACCGACAAAAAATCGCTTCAACTTCTGTTTTTCTTCCAAAAAAAGTTCAAAACAGTCCCTTGTCACTGTAGCACGAGATGGGATTCGAAATTGAGGTTGCATCGTAGTTACAAAGTGCCTAAATCCTTCACCTTCCACAAAGCTAAAAGGCAATTCATCCACAATAATCATCTTAGCTAAAGCCTTCCTACTTAATTCTTGATCAAATTTCCAAATGCCAAATGTTGTTTCGCTTCTTTGATCTTTTGAAAGCCCAATTCTGCCTTGACTAGCATCAATATTATGAGGATTTTGCTTACATTTTTTCACGTGAGCATTCAATGACGATGTACCATTGGAGCATGTATCAGCGGCATAAGTTGAACCACAATAGTTGCAATTCGCTCTAGAGGTCCCATTAGTATAAGTGAATTTCTCAAAATGCTCCCAAACGATAGATCTGGATCTCATGGCTTTTCTTTTTTTATCAACCGGAATCGAATCTGTTGATGATGAAACGGGTGCGCTGCTAATCGAACCTCCACTTTCAATAATTTTTCCATCACTTTCAGCCATCTACAATACAAAAATTCAAATAAATTTAACACAGTTATGGAAAAAAAAAAACACTGCTGTTAAATTGGGATGTTCAATTTTTGGATAAATCAGCATCATGTGAGCATTTGGCCAAGAGAACATAACACAAAGATCCAACTGAACATAACAACACAAAGATCCCAAAAAATTTGAAACAAATAGAAATAAAAATTCAGCTGGTTCAAAGATAACTAAAAACAGTTAAACTAAAAATGAAAGATAATGCTATCTTACATCACTGCAATGACCAAACGATTCTATGATTCCTTTAAAAAATAAAATTGGTATCTAATCATTCTTACATTAAGCAAAAATTATAGTTAAAAGAAAAACGATTCCCGTCTCCGAAAGGCTAGAGCAAATAGCAGAATACATTAAGTTGCAGATCGACCATCTTTTAGCGCGATTCGCGTCCTCGAAAGGCTAGAACAAACTAATAGTTGTAGCTGTTGCGGGTATGGAGAACTGAGAAGAAAGAAAAATTTATTTGAACAGGAATTTAGGTTTAGACTCGTCGTTTGTCTGGTCTTCTTTGACATTTTGGGAGTTGATTTTTGATATTTTATTATTTAATGAAGTATAATTATTATGTTTTATTGGGCTCAAGTATAATTATAATTGGGCCATATTTAAAAACAAACCTGCAAGTTATATGTCGGGCCCTATTTAAATAATATATATAATATATTTCGGTTTTTCGGTTACTTCAGTTTTTTTTTCTAAAAACCAAAAACCGAACCGAAAAACCGAAATATATTAAATCCTAAATCGAAACCGACCGAAAAACCGAATTAACCGAACCGAAAAAACCGAAAATTCCGGTTCGGTCGGTTTTTTCGGTTTTATCCAAAATTTGAACACCCCTGACAAGGACCTTTAATCAGTGGCGGAGCGGTTTGTCAGTTGGTCCAGCATAATTGGACCCATACCCTTAATATTTTCCAAATTTTCAGTGGATCCTTTTAGTTGTAATTAGTTCACATCTAGTACAAACTAAAAAATTCTCATATATATTATTAATAAAAAAAAATTCAGTGGGGTCCAATGACCCCACTGGCTCCCATGTGGCTCCGCCACTGCCCCTTACTACCAAGTGATTTCACATTTTATTCATTTTATTTTTCTTCGGGATATCCTCGGACCAACTCACTTCGATTAAATTTAGTCTTAAGCGAATTTGAACTTTATCGTTATGTAATGAATGCGGCCGTTCACAAACTATACGTACACAACACAAGCATATTATACAAGAGAATCAAATGAAAAAAGAAAAACAAGAGAAATGAAAAAAAAAAAAGGAATCACAAAGAACACACAATAAACAGTCAAATCAGTTGTTCGAAGTTTAGTATCTTCTCTTCGTTGCAGCTCCATGGATGAGAGCTATGTAGAACAGTTGAGTTGCAGAGAGTATAATGGTGAAAGCTTCCATGGTTCTCTGAATATGAAACCCGCCCAGAGAAAGTCAGTTTCAAATATTTCTCTATACCCAGAAAATATATCCTTAAAAAACCAAAGGAAAACGAGAGCCAAAAGCTCACCAAACGTGCATTTCTGTAGTCGAGTTCAATCTCCTTGCATGCGAAGCTGCAATAAAAAACGAAAAGAAACATCATCGGATTATAAAATGGCACCAAAAAAACAAAAAAGACAGATCTTTAAGAGAAAAAAATACCCCATTGCAAGAAGAGTCAGAGCCCATGCAATAGCAGCCGAAGAAGCAGCAGAAGGCAGGCTATCGATATCCCAATAACGAACGTGGTTGAGTCCCGATATAACCGACGCAATCCCGACAACGCATGCGATCAACGAAAAGACGACGAAGAATCCCGTCGCTGCGTTCCCCATCGGGAAATATATCGGCGAAAAATGGGGCGGAAGTTCATATCCTGGACCTTTTATTACATGTATAAGTGTATTGCAGAATCATAGTCTCATAACTCATTTCATTACAACTGCATTTGGAGTGCATTTGAAGTTCGAGGGTCTTAACGATATACCTATTACAAAGCGGTTGTTGATCGCTTCATTCACTGCCCAAGAGCCGATGCCTAATACTACGGCGTACATGCAGAAGTTGAGGAGTAAAAGGAGGCCTGCGACGGGCTTTAGCTGAGAATCTCCGGCCATTGTCGTATAGCTATTATTGTTTCTTTTCTTTCTTTTTTCTTTAAGAAGAGTTATGTTTTGTTGCAGATGAAAATGGTGAAAAGGGTATTTAATGGGGGGAAGTTTTGTTCTTTCCTTGTAAGGCTGCAAAAGTTTGTAAAGACGATGATGCCTTGACGATCGAGGAAGGAAAGGCAAAGTACCCTATTCTTTCTTGCTCAAACATAGAATCTTGTAATGAATTAGCCGAAATATTCTTAATAATATTCTTGTTATCCTTTTGAATATTTCAAATAATTACGAAAAAAAATATACAGTTTAGCTGGCATACATATTTAATCGACCATCGAGCTCCGCGGCGCTGAGCTGATGGAATCGAGTATATCGAACCGACCGGTCTAGCTAACATCAGACCGCTCCCATTTCTCGGCAAAAACAGGCTGTTGCGGAGAAGGTAAGTCTACGATCTCACGGCGGAGCATCGACAGAACGGTTTGAATAGTCGGCCGATCGTCGGCAGATTCTTGAACGCAAAGCAAGGCGACGCGTATGCATCGAACAATCTCTTGTTCGAAATTAGGGTCGGCTATCTCTCGATCGGCAAAGTCCATTCCATTTCCTTCGCTCCATAGTTTCCATGCCTGGAAAAAGAATTATTACATAAAAAAGCGTAAAGATATGGTTAGTCGTAAAGACTACTCACGCATCCCAGAAGGCTCAGCGACCATCCTCGATTGTAATATATTGCGTTCTTCTTGCCGCTTATGATTTCTAGAACTACCACTCCGAAGCTGTAGACGTCTGACTTCTCGGAAAATATGCCCTCAACGGCGTATTCGGGCGCCATGTATCCACTGCTCGACGATAATCAATGTGATATTATCCGCGTTAGGAATAAATGCAAATTATAAAACGAGGCGAAAATAGTTTTTCGCTCTTACTATGTTCCAACGGCTCTTGCAGTGTTGTCTTGATGATCTTCGCTGCTTCTGAATATCCTCGCCGTGGCAAAGTCTGATATTTTCGGCTCCCAATCTTGATCGAGCAGCACGTTGCTCGGCTTGAGATCTCGGTGGATTATCCTCAGCCTCGAGTCTCGATGAAGGTATAGCAGTCCACGTCCTATTCCTTCGATGATGTTATAACGTTTATTCCAATCCAACGTATTTTCCGACCCAGAAAGATCTGTAAGAATCCAAGAAAAAACGATCACTTAGGTTTTTTTTAACGGCCGAGACTTTCGAAAGTATGAATCTGAAGTAGCCACCGAAAAGATGGACGTCGAGGCTTTTATTCGGCATGTAGTCGTATATCAGCATCTTCTCTTCTTTCTCCGCGCAGCAACCCAATAGTCGGACGAGGTTTCTGTGTTGGAGCTTCGAAATCACGGCCACTTCGTTCGTAAATTCCCGCGTCCCTTGTTCAGAAGCGTCCGAGAGTCTCTTCACGGCGATCTCCCTTCCGTTCGACAGCTTTCCCTGCGATAAATCGATCTTTAGAAGCTGCGTCTTTTACGTTCGTTTATTCTCCTGAATTTCAAAAATAATATTCGATATAAACATACCTTGTAAACAATGCCAAAGCCGCCTTTGCCGAGCACGTTTTCGTCGCTGAAGCCATTCGATGCATACCAAAGCGTCTCGAAGCTAAACGACGGTAAGTCTTTGATGCTTGTCGCTCGAGATTGGTCTTGGAGAAACTCAGACGATGAAAAAAACGACGTATCTTTGACTTTGACGTCTGTTAGTCGTTGTAAGAGAAATGAATTAGCTACATACTCATTACAAACATCCAAAACATAGTAAATCACAGCTAATGGTATAAACAAATCTTCGAATACCTTTCTTCTTAACCATACGGCACCACGCAGCAAAGAAGAAGACCGATATGGCAATCACAGCCCCGACTGCTAGAAGTATGATCAGAATCATTCTGTCTTTGCGGTTGTTATCTGAATAGTAGAAGAGAAGGTGTCATTATTCAGTTTCGCAATGACGTAAGAGAAATCTACTGTAAGCGATTTAATTAACCTAGTTCGGATTTCGGAAGACGAACATAAAGATCATAGCCGACGTTAGGGAACTGCTGAATATCGATCAATCCATCTCTTTCCCGCCAAAACATGCAGCCAATGTTGTTCGAATCGTATGCGTAAGCTATGCAAGAACAGTTGCTCAAGCATTTCGCCATACAGTCTTCGATCTTGCTCGACGGCAATGGCTCGGCAAAGTCGGGCACCTTCATGAAAGGCATCTTCAAGAAGCCGTCGTCCCCTTTAGTGTTGTTATTACGGCTGCACTGCAACTGCCTTCTTCTAACGCATCCACGCGTCCAATTTCCACCGTCCCATTCATCTCCGTTCGCGGGCTCAAACCCTTTCAGGCAAGAACAGATGGGAAGGCGCCGATCGTCGCAGCTGGCGAAAGGCCCGCAAGTGTTGTAAACGTCGCACACCGTCGACGGAATGGCGTACAGAAAATCCCAGCGCTTCTTCTGATCGTTCCATAGCTTTTTCTCTAAGGCGCCCGAGGAATTCAAGGTGAACCTTGATAGGAATCTCTCGGGTGGAACGAGGATGTAATGAATCCCCGGGGAGGGAGACTCGTAGGGTATTCGAAGGAGGTACGTCGAGTCGTAGAGGCCCCTCATTCCGATGAAGATCTGGCCGTTGAACTGTCCCGACCTGTAGTGCGGCGTTCCGTCGGCGTTCCAGGCGAAGATCTGCGGAGTTTTCAAAGCCTCGATGCCCAAGGTGAAACCGCCGATCCCAGGGTTAGAATCGTTCTTCCACGACGATACGACGAGCTTCCGCCCCGTGACGGTGTCGTCGACGATCTTCATCTCAGGGATCCAAGTATCGCCGGGATGAGAGAAGCTTTCCCACGTGGAATTCCCCGTGGAATCATCGTACAGTACGAGGTTTCCACTGTCGAGAAGCCGAGCGGTCGTTTTCGCCGCCACGCCGCTGTTGGCCGTGAGGTTCGTCGACCAGATTGTCTGGTTCTGACCGTCGGTGAGTACGAGGTTACCTTCGACGGAGATGGAAACTTTCCCAGAAGAATCTCTCAGGGGACTGTCTCTGTTGGCGACCCACACCGTCGTTTCTTCGGAGACAGCGTAGAAGATCGCCAGGTAGCGGTCGGCGGTGTTCGGCGGGCTGAAAAATCCCAGCTTGAATACGTTTCCCGGCGAGGCTATGGCGTCGGGGTCTTGTATGGTGAAGGTGGAGTTTATGGCGTCGGTCTGTGCACTAACGCCATGGAAGATGAAGCAGGCTATCACCATGAAGAAGATGAACTCATGGTAAGAAAATTTGAAGACTCCGAGGTTTTCCATGGCCGTTGGTTTTTACACAGATTATCTTATATGTGAAACATGCAGATGCAGTGTGTCTATGGAAAATTGGTAATTAATCCTTTTATTAGTGAAATAAGTCAACGCTAAACTCGGCAATCAGCAATGATAAGATAGGAGATTAAGAGGTCTAAATACTAAGAACACTGGCGCGTGCAACACACACGCCTCACCTGCCTCGTAGCGTAGCCATTTCTAACACGACTCTGTCGCTGTCCCCCGCGACTTTGTTCACTTGGGGCACAGCACATAACACACGTGACAAGATTTACACCGTTGGATTACTGCATTCGATCATAGCCGTTGATCATCGGTCTGAACTGCCTACGACGGGCTTATTAAACCACTTGCTTCGTTTGTTGTACCTTTCAGACGGATATAGCCCTTTGGTTCTATTTACAAGCGGGGGAACTGTAGGTGGTGGTACAGCTGCAGCCTATCAAAGCATCGGCGAACTTTACAGGTCATTTCCCACTGCGTATTTAAATTGGCGATCAGGCGTGCGAAAATTCTAGGGAGAGAGGAAGCGCGTGGGCTGAGGGAGAGGGAGGGGCCTGACTTTCAGTAGGTACTACGGGGCGATGGATCGCTCTGTGAATTTGAATCATGCATTTTTGTGCATAAATGAAGTTTAATCAGCTGTGTATGTATGTGATTCAGTTGGTTGGGGAAGATTGATGTCTGCGTAGGTTTTTTTTTTTGTAATATCTAGCTCAATTGACTAGCGGGTTTAATTTCGTGCTTTTAGGAATCTTGGGTTTTGGATTGTGGTGAGACTTAGATTAGTGGAGATTGAGGATCATTTTTCTCATATAGTTGTGAGTTTTTGGGAATTTTTGAAGGTTTGAACTCTGTTCTGTTGATCGATTATATATGCGATGAGAATTTGAACAGATTCCTTGGAATTTAGTACTGTACTCTTACATTGAGGGGGACGCTATGATTGTACTTGTGCTGTTGAAAATTTTCTGAAGGGTTTTGTTGGATATTGAGGATTTTGAAAACTTTCTGTTGACTTTTTAATTTTTATTTCTATACCTCCATGAATTTAATGCTCTACAGTTGAGGATATTCATAGCTCTGAAAACTGTTTTGAACTTGATGTCACCTGTAGCAGTCTTAGTTAATTCTTTTTGTTTGATTGAACAGTCGCTTTGCTAGTTATTAGGCGCGGTATAATCTTATAAATTGAATTGTTAGAGGTTTTATCTTCTGTTTCAGATTGACTTTGATATTGTTGTTAATAATGTTAATTCTCATATTCAACT
The DNA here is from genome assembly GCA_028392965.1 of Lindernia subracemosa. Taxonomy (NCBI): domain Eukaryota; kingdom Viridiplantae; phylum Streptophyta; class Magnoliopsida; order Lamiales; family Linderniaceae; genus Vandellia; species Vandellia subracemosa. The sequence continues at coordinate 1,319,337 of JAQPCC010000023.1, forward strand.
TTCTGATCAATGTGTTAGTGATCCTTATTCTTTTTTAACTCTTCTATTTTAGTCTCCTGTGGATCTACAGGACCCATTGTTGCTCTTATTATCAAAGAGCCATCAACGACAAAGGCAGAGGTCAAATGCCATCTTTAAAAATGAAAATCAAGTCAACCACAAGCTGTTTAAAAGAAAACAGTTCTCTCCGTGTATGCCGAAAGTCAAATATTATCTGCAAAACTCCTCTTTCTCATCAGAAAGCTTCCCAGATTGTCGAAAAAAACGTATCTTCGGACCATAACAATCAGGATGGTAAGAATTTGTTTCTTACAGATTGCAATTTCTTCCGGTGTGATTCATGATTGAAACTTTATTGCTAGTGCTAGCAGTTATATTTTATTCTTCATGGCATTCATTTAACATGACGACGTCTTCTAGCAGATTGTTTAAATGATGTGGCCCGTGTTTGTGAAGAAGCTGAGACTACAGATCTGGCTGGAGATGACTCCAACCTCGGCGAGTCACTAAAAGAAGATGAACAATTCGTGAAGCAGCCACCAATCGTGGCTGAATCTGCTAATGAAGGCTATATGGTAAAGGAAAATCTATGTCTCCTGAGTTTGTTATAAGGGATCATATTTGCCATGCACTCATTGTGTTTCCACTGTAACACTGTTATCACAGCATCATGTTTGTATAACTTATTTCTGATAAATCACTCTCGAATACATACCACATCGTGAATTCTTGAGTCTTTTTTACTATTCTATTAATATTTCTACGTTTAACCAGAAATAGCTTTCATGGTTTAATTGTTCTTACTTCATTTCAGCTTTTTCTAGTTTGCTTGAATATCAAGTGTAATAACAGAGAGCTCGCATATGGTGTTTCATTCTTTATGTTGTTTTTAGGTTCTGATGTCATTCTTAGGATATAGTGTGGTTTTCATTTCCAAATGTCGTATATGTTTAGATTCTGGATGGAGTTGTGTTAGGTTAAGAGATTCAATTTCAGATTATTTAACCAGAGTTAGTTTGAGAATTTTCTGGTGCACTTACCAGGATTTTCTTAATTATTGTAGGAACCTCCATTGTCCAAGGGTTCTAATACTGAGGCAGTTTTTTCACACATCCTGGATTCATTGGTTTTTGGCAGTAATGAAGGTATGCTGTGATTTTTTTAAGTAAAACACTGAGGTAATGTTTGTAACTTTTGAAAACAAATTTTCACCCGCTTTTGGGACCAAAATATGCTCGTAATTTCTCTCCTAGTCTTCCATTACAGATAATTACTTCTAGCATTTGCAAGTACTAAAATCATCCCATTTTGAATTTGATGTTATGTTGTCGATAACGTACTTTCATTTGAAAGTTGTTCTAAAAATATTTATTATCATATGTCCTTGTTGGATATTCTTTACATGTAATGTGTGCTTTGATGCTTGAGCTGGGGTCTAAACTAACTACTACTTATTCTATATGTAGGAAGAGACTATTTTTATGTTCCTCAATTGGATAATGAAGACAGTGACAATAGCTGTGGAAGCGCTGATGGAAGTCAAGCATGCAATATAGACGACTTCTTCATCTCGGACATCATTTTTTCTGAAACTAGTGCAAGCAATTCCATATTTGAAAATAAAACAGATGTTATATGTGAACATGATTATAAACTAGGAGAATCCCCTTTACTTTGTAATTTTTCGGAGGAATGCAGATTAATTCCGTGTTCAGGTGATAGTTTAGAGTCTGGACATAATGATGACAGCATACTACCAGACGAAACTATCATGATTGCCGAAAATTCTACCTTGTATATGGCAATCCATCAATTGAGATCTTGCAACCAAGAATCTAACATGAATACCAGCTCTGATCAGGAATGCTTTGATCCACAGTCATATATCAGAAACCTTCCAGACTATTTGGATATGACTTCCAGTGTATCACCAACTTTGGTCCCTCACGACAAGCAAAGTACCACACGAATCACTTTAGTTCTTGATTTGGACGGTAAGTTCTCAATTCTAATGAGATTTTGTATAATTGTTTTTTCTGAACTAATTTGCTTATTATTGTTTATAATCTTCTTTAAAAATTATATGCATCTATCTCTAGAGTTTAGGGATCTAAAATTATTGTGTGCAGAAACGCTTGTCCACTCCACATTGGAACCATGTGATGATGCGGACTTCACATTTGTTTTGTTCTTTGACATGAGAGAACATACTGTATATGTCAGAAAAAGGCCTCACCTCCTGGCTTTCCTTAAAAAGGTGGCTGAAATGTCTGAAGTTGTCGTATTCACTGCTAGTCAAAGCATCTATGCAAAACAACTTCTTGATATCTTGGATCCGGATGGAAAGTTTATCTCAAGGCGAGCTTATCGTGAATCATGCATGTTCTCCAAGGGAACATACATGAAAGACTTGAGAGTATTAGGTGTTGATCTTGCTAAAGTCGCCATAATTGATAATTCTCCTCAGGTAATCAATTTTAATTTCTTTTTGTAGAATTTGTTCAGCCTTATTGGTGTAGAGATTCATATAGTTTCTCTTGAACTTGAGTGCTTAAAGAAATTTAATGTATGGTTGTTTTCTCTTAAATGTGAAGGCTTCTGCCTACTAAAATGTTATAATGGCCTAGAGAATGCTGTCTAGGTTTCATTTCTGGGCCTCATTATCTCTCACTGCGTTTTTCAGGTTTACCGATTGCAAGTGAATAACGGAATTCCTATCAAGAGTTGGTTTGATGACCCATCAGACTCTGCTCTGATGTCATTGCTTCCATTTCTAGAAACATTGCGTGATGCTGATGATGTACGTCCCATCATTGCTAGCAAATTCGGTAACAAGGAATAAGAGCTCCTTGGTCATCCATTCCATTCCAATTTTTATCATTAGATGCTAATTACATCTCTCTGAGCCTTGATCTAGCTTCTGCATGAAATGTTGTCCATCGTTGAGTAAACTCATTCTCATATATCTCCCGTTTGCGTTTTGTTTGATTGCTTCAGGCTTGATTGATTAGTCACAATTTTAGTCTCCCAAGGGTTTTACTATAGTTTGATTTGTACAGCTACAGTTGCTTAGTTCTCATTTGTGTTGTATATAAACTGTTTTGTGAAATAAACTTTTTATATTTGCATTGCTACTCTTGATCTTGTCTTATGCTGGGAGGGCTTTTATATTGTTGGACCTCGTTTGTGGACTATCAACATCCTTATTCATAGTTGAGAACTGATAACTGTATAAAATGATTGCTGTTGTCGGAAATTGCCATATAGAAGAGCTTTTAATTGTAGGAGAATCGACATCCAAACCGTTCAAGGAACAGCTTGAAGAAATGAGGTAAATCAACTGACTTTGCATTCCACTTTGGTTGGTCATTCTCCTCCTATTGTGATAAACTTTCGAAAAACTGGGATCTCGAGGTCTATAGGACGTTATCCTGCGTATCTTCCTGTCATAGCATGAGTGAAGCCTATTGTCGACTTATATGGTGCTGGGCATCTTGTTTGTTTCATTCTTTTTTTTTTTTCACGGAGATGAATTATCTATTTGCTTTGAGTTCTTGAACTTGATCTAATCTACATTATTTGGTTTAATGCGATATTGACAGATAATGGTATTACTGAATCATGCTCAAATATGGCAATTTACCGTTATAGCTGAACTGGACACCCTTCGACCAATTCTTATTTTGCTTGTCTGTAATACTGATTTAGTTGTATTACATTCTGCACTACAATCTACTCTAGTCGAGTGCTGCAATATCTGTGGTTTTTTTTTATGTGGCTTTTTGTAGTAAATAAAGCATATGTGGCTCTTATACAGTTTTGAATGCTTCTGCAGTTTTTCTGAAGGTACATTTTGATTTATCTTTTTGTTACTTTCACTACTGCTCCCCTTTTTGTTCTCATGCTGCAATTAATTTCGTTATTGTCCGAACAATCTGCCTGCATGATGAGCAAGCTACGGCATTCATTACTCTCTTTACTTGTAAATTAAGGTTTTTTTTTTCTTTTTAAATCGATTGATCTAAGCTGGTCTCTGCAACTTGACATTTTATCTATTAATCTCACTATGGATGATAAAACTGACTTAATTATTTTTAGTATGGTATATTGGAGGTGATATTCCAACTACACTTAAATTAGGTCCTAACAATTTTAGAACATTTAGTTTCGAAGTTGAAGCAACTGGAAGACATCTCAGTTGCAATTTTAGGACAATATATTTTAAAAATTCTGAGGCATCAATTGAATTTTTTTCTAAAATTGTAACATTTAATTTAAATATTCTTAAATTATTTTAATTCTGATTTATTGTGTTAAAATTGTAAATCTTTAATCAATATTGTTCTAAAATTATAATTCTTTAATTTGGATATCCGCCAACCCCTCTAATTTACGGGATAAAAAATAAATTAAACATAAAAAATTATATAAAGTTTCACATTCTACAATAATCTATAGATTGATATATTCCTAGTAAATATGAATTCTCACGCTTCTTTGCATCGAGAGATGGTACGGTACACATGGGCATGGATCTGTGGATTGATGTATTTACGTGGACACCCTTTGAGTTTGACACACGAAAGAGAAGAGCTTTTTACATGGAATTATTACATTAATTACATTACACTTGTCGTCACCAAGTTATAACATATCTAACCATTATTCATTCATTCCTTCCTTCTCCGAAGTTCCAACAATCGAACCATCTTTCATTTGCTATTCGCCGCCCAAAAGCAAGCTATTCTCCCTTTTCTTCGCTTATATTTAGAAAAGATGCTGCTGTCACTTTCTTACTCCCCTTCCCTACTCAGCATCAAGAACAGGCTTGTTCGTATCGAACCTCCTCGTTCACATCAAAGCGGCCCATTTTGTCCCATTTCTGCTCGGCCCCAACTGTCCAAGGAACGCCAGCGGCTCGCCTCTCTCAGTTACAACCCATTACGGTAACTATTAGCTGTGTGTTAGCTTGACGGCTGATAAATTTGAGGGCTTTTTGGATGATATGAGTTTCTTGGACGCTTTGATTGTAGTTTTATGATTTTGTAATAATTTGTTGCGCTGCTGCAGCAGAGTGACGATGGTGCTGAACAAGAAAAGACGCGGGCATGGTGCCGTCTGCTATTCTGCGCCGCTCACGCCTGCGAATCTTCAGTGGATTTCTGCTGTCTCCGCTGCGTACGTTATATATAGTGTAGTTTCTTTCTTTGTCTTCCTGGGAAGTAGTTGAGCTTCACTGATCAAGAATGATATGACTACTATGTTGTCTGTGTTTTAGTTGTCTCCTTGATAACTGACTCCATTGTTGTTCAGAGTCCTCATGCTGGCAAAGGGAACAGCCATCCACAAGTCCTTCCTCGTCCCTCTGTTTGTTCTCCAAGCACCTTCCACCATTGTTGCATGGATGAAGTAAGCTGATTTTCTTTCCACATTTGAATTGAGATTTTCTAATTTCTGAGAACTTTGGAAATAAAGAATAGTTCTTAATTGGTCTTCAGGGGCGAATATGGTATGTGGACAGCTTTTCTAGCTCTTCTAGTTCGTCTCTTCTTCGTCATACCTGGTAAAGTTCAACTTCGTATACACTCAATGATCGAATGTTCTTGATAGAACAATTGTCGAAGTATACTCATAGCTTATTGTGGTCGATTTCACAGGCGAGTTAGAGTTGCCATTTCTAACCTTTCTGCTGGTAATAGTATCACCCTATCAGATCACTAATCTGAGGTTGGTAGTACATCTGTTCTTACATGATCTCAGCTATGTAACATCACTGAGATTAGCTGAACTAATTCGATGCCTTGATTCGTTATCATTCATGGCAGAGGGACGAAGGAAGGCGTAATACTTTCTTTGGCATTATCGGCTTACCTTGCCTTCCAGCACTTCACTAGAGCTGGCAGCTTCGGAAAAGCCTTCGACCAAGGTTCAATAGTTGCCACCATAGCCACCATCTTCATCGTCTCCGTCCCATGTCTGCTTTTGATCTGATGTTCTATACCTTCGGGTATGGTGTACCTAAATGCTTTTCTATGTGCAGAGAAAAGCCTTCTTCTTATCAATAAGATCAGTGAACTGTTTTTGTACATACAACAGATCAGTGAAGTGTTTTAACTGTTAACCTTAAAAGAATCGAACAATTTAAGACCATTCTCGCAGTCTCTACGCGGAGATGCAAATGGATTTAAGACCAATAGTTTCTCTGCAGATCATCATCCAATATAATTTCTTAGGAATTCATTCGCTGTTTTTCTTTTTGAAAAGAGAAAATTGAATTACTGCTACCAATGTTCTTTCGAACATATTCTTTGTTTTTAGGTAAGTGTCCTTTCTTTTTTGTTTGAAGTCAAGGTTAATGCCCCACTTATTAAGCAATAATTGCCCATTATTACTAATTAATTAATGGGATTAACAAGAATCTAAGTTTAAAAATAAAAACTTTTTCAATATATTGTTATTATATAAGTATTTCTTTTAAAATGGTCATGTCGTACTGTATTGTAGTTTAGTTCAGTTTTAATTGAATTGTATTAAGTTCAGTCTTAATCGAATTTTATTGTCGGTCGATAAATAATTCCATTCTCTGGCGAGAATAATCCTCCGTGTCTTATTACCAAGCCACTAAAAACTTTGATAATCAAGGCGAGCAAGCGTAATCAAGATCATAACTTCAGAATATATCACGATTAGACCACTTGATCAAATCTTGAAATTATAATCAGTCTTATTACATGGGTCCAATTATAATAATATATAATGCAGAAATATATACATATATATATAAAGAAAATATAAATATAGTTTTTCCGTATATAGTTTGTACGCGTATGTATGTATGTATGTATACTTTACTTCGAGTTAGTACTCTGTCTTTATAATACGAGTTCTTAATCTTATCTGTTACTGTTATTGTAATGATCGTAGTTATTTAATTTGAAACCTAAACCTAGCGAAGGAAAAACAAAAAAGAAAAAGGAGGCAAGAGAAACTGCGAAACGTTCGTGGGTTTGCGACTGACACTACGACGCTAGGGTAGATCTGTTTCTGAGGGAAGGATGAGTACAAGCAGGCATAACGGCGGTGGTGGGGTGCAAGCGATTCCGGCGGGGTCTCGTAAGGTTGTGCAGAGCGTGAAGGAGATTGTGAATTGTCCCGAAGCTGAGATCTATGCCGCTCTTAAGGAGTGCAATATGGACCCTAACGAGGCCGTTAATCGTCTCTTGACTCAAGGTTGTTTTAGGGTTTTGTGATTGTAAACAAAATTAGCTGTTTTTTTTTCTGTATGCATCGTATGTGTGTTTTGCTTGCCTGCCAGCATCGAAAGATGGTCTTTTTGCTCGATCTTTTTGTGGGGGGTTTTCGAAAATTCCTCAAGGATCTTTTCTTTGTCTTCTCTGCTATTTGTGGCTGTAAAATTTAAGAATTCGGATGGTGAGCTTAGAATGTCGAGTCAATCTTGAGTTAGGTTTCGTCATCATGCATCTAGGTTTGTTTGAAGTGATAACGGTATCCGATCGTCTAGCTCGGCCGTGTAAGTTGTAGCTGTGACGAGAAGGTCTTTACAGTGCTGCTTTTATCGGTGTAATTTGAAAAAATGTTCCCATGTCAAGTTAATTTTGTATGTGCTGCGGTGTATTTTATGGGAAAGAATCAGTCTTTATGCTCTGCATCTGCCGGCTGCATGACTGCCCGTCCTATGGAATGTCTTAGTTGGGTGATTATTTGTTATTGTAAGTGTACTTTATGGAACTTCATTTTAGCTACTTTTGCTTGCTGGTTGCATATCTTTGTGTTTGAAAACCCAATTGCTCATGGAAGTTAAATCTAATTTGCTGCATCTGGATAATTAAGCTGGATTTTTTTTATCTTTCAGCTTACATATCTGATGTATATTCTTCTACTGTTTTAGATCCCTTCCGCGAGGTGAAGAGTAAAAGAGAAAAAAAGAAAAAAGAGGTGTGCTATTTTCTTTTCGTCATGCATAGTTTTTTTATTCACGGGCCGTGACATGCTTTCTTCTCGTTGTTGTCTCAGGGAAAGGAAGCCAATGAGTCCAGGCCACGTGGTGGTGCTTCAAGTCGAGGTGGCCGAGCTGGTTCTGACCGTTATCATTCCCGTGGTAGTTCAACGCCGTATAACTCTTCTGGTACATTCAACTATTGTAAATTTGGTACCTGTTTGGTGAAGACTTGAGGAATATTAATATGATTGATAATGACCCTTTTGAGCAGAGTCCACTAACTTTCATGGGAAGTCACCATCGTATCCTAAAGAAAATGGGGCGAATCCCCGTTCAAGTTCTTTATCATCAACGCCTGGTGCTTTTGGGATCAGTAAAAGCAAAGTACATCAAGCTCCAGTCCTTGGGTATATCTTGTGTGACTTAAAAGTTTTTGACGGCTATAATATCACATTGAGTTTTGATTTGGCAAGTTTATGTTTGCCTTTACCTTTTTCAAGATTCTTGAGGGGGTGCTCTTTTTCTTGTTATTTTCCAGTGACAGTGCATCTGCTGAAAATAAAGGGTCATCGTGGGGCACTTCTGATGTTGCACAGCCACCTTCGGGATATCAATCTACATGGGGAGGTGGTCACGGTCAGATGTCCATGGCTGATATTGTGAAGATGGGCAGACCACAACATAAGAAACCATTCAATGGTCCTAATGCGTCCCACCAAGATTTTCAAGGTCCTCCGCTGGCTGCATCACATAATGATTTAATATCTCCTGAAGAACAAAACTGGCCAGAACATTCTTCAGTTCAACCTCGATCGACCAATGATGAATGGCCTTCGATTGAGAAACCAGCTACTGTCCAACCGGCCTCTGTCTCAGCATACAATGCAGAGCCTGAGCAGCATCAGGACCCGCCATTTGGTCAACATTCTGATGAAGAAGAGATTCAAGATGCTGATGGTGAAAAATCAGGAGAAACTTCTTCTGGGGATATTACAGAGGAAGGGCCGATAGGAGCATCTCCGCCGGAGAACAATCTATACGAAGAGACGAGCTCCTTTGAGCCAAAGCATCATGCAGGTTTGTTTTTAGAAAATTTTCAAACGAGAGTTCCTTACAGCTTTTTATTACCCTTGTGATTTCAATATGAACTGAAATTTCTTGCGTTACTACGATGTTGCAGTTGAAGATGTTGATGCTACAGTATCATCAGTTGCCAGAAACATTCAACAGCTTAATGTGGATACGGATGAGAGGGAGGAATTTGCTCCTTCAGTGGTAATCCCAGATCATCTCCAAGTGCAAAGTGCAGATTTATCTCATTTAAGTTTTGGTAGTTTTGGATCTGGCATGAACTTCTCATATTCTTCTGGTGTGATGACTTCTACGACTGTAAAATCGCACTTGGACGAAACACCTATTGAGGATAACGTTCCACCAGCTGAGCTTCAAGAAACTAGGTAAAGCAATCTTTCAAAATCCACATCCGTGCCTCTGTTGATATACTGCTTACTATATTTTGAATTTCTATGCTGGAAGTTCAACCTTGATACACATTTCAGCTATGTTCTGTTCTTCGAATTCTTCGTGGTCTTTTCTAGACTGCTAACATAGTAATATTTTGGATACCGCAGAAACTCCAAGTACTATACTGCTGATGATTCTCTAAGAAATCCTTCTGATGGTAGCTTGTTCCCGAGAAGTGGCACCGATGCTGGGAGCTATGATCCATCTAGTGCTTCGAAGCAGGAGGAGTTGAAGCCCGATAATGTTGAACTATCTCATGGGAATCAATATCCTTTCCCGCCTGCTAACCAAGGCTATGCATTTGATGATGCCCATCATTTGAATGCCAACTTCACCCAGGCAAGTTCGAATTTGCAGAACCTTGCTCCTTTATTGAATGTTATGGTACAATTCTTTTTTCCATTATTTAGTAGTCCAATTAATGCCAGGTCATCTTTTGAAAGAGTGTATTTGTCGTTTCTTAATAAATAAATTGTTAAGATATACGTAGTGAAAGAGGGAGGCGTCTGTTATTGCCGTAGTTCATAAGTCTCTTGAAGGACATTATTGCTTTGACGAATGACCCTATAATCTTCCTCTTACAGCAATCATACAATAATACTATGCCAAGCACCTTGTCTGCTGCTGGTGTTCAACCAAACAGAGAGGCCGATCTGCACTACTCTCCTTTTCCTGGAACACAATCCATGCCTGCGAAATATGCAAACTCCGTTTCTGAAATAGATAGTTCAGCGATTACTATGTCTGAGGTATGGTAAAAGAAATAACTCCGAAATATGGATTAATTTAATTTTTTTTCTGGATTTTCCTATTCTGAAACATTCAAGCAAATTTAGAAGAAATTTAACTGCTCTTGATGGTGTTTGTATTTTATTCAGGCATTAAAGACCGCTGGTATATCATCAACCCAACCCGCCCCACAATCCACCAACACCGAAACGAGTGTAGCCACTGGCCCACCTCTGCCACAGCACCTCGCGATGCATCCCTATTCACAGCACACTCTTCCTTTGGGCCCATTTCCAAACATAATGGGCTATCCTTTTCTGCCTCAGAGCTATACGTATTTGCCTTCTGCTTTCCAACAGGCATTTGCCGGCAACAATGCGTATCATCAGTCCTTGGCTTCTGCTGCTGCACTACCTCAGTACAAGAGCAGCGTCTCTGCCAGTAGTTTGCCTCAGTCAGCTGCTATTGCTTCTGGGTATGGAGCCTTTGGGAACGCATCGACGATTTCTGGAAACTTCCAGATGAATCCACCTTCTGCCCCATCTGGGACGAATATAAGCTATGAAGAGCTCTTGAGTTCGCAGTACAAAGATAATAGCCATTTGGCTTCTCTTTCACAGGTATCTTCGACATTCATTCTTTTTCCTGTTCTTATATTTTTGTAAGCTCCATAGAGACAAAGAAAATATTCGGTTTATGGAAATATGAGCTACTTAAGTTTGAATAGTCCCTTGATCTTGCCTTTCATTCCCATCCCCGGTAAATCCTTAGCAAGAGTGAGAATTAGGCAATACCTCTCACTATGAACAAGCATGTTATTACATGGAAATCATTTGTTTTCTTACATCTTGAGAATAGTACCTTGTTATTAATGAATCCTCCTACAGATCGAAAACCCAGCGATGTGGCTTCAAGGACACAACTCCAGGACGGTCCCTGCCATTCCGGCGAGCACTTACTACAACTATCCTGGACAGAGCCAGCAGCCGAGTGGATTCAGACAAGGTCAGCAGCCATCGCAGAACTACGGGGCTTTAGGATATGCTAACTTCTATCACTCTCCGGGTGGTTTAACTCACGACCAACAGCAGGGCAATGCTAGAGATGCTTCTCTCGGTGGCCCACAGGGACAACCTAAGCAATCTCAAATGTGGCAGAACAACTACTAATCTTATGTCTTTGCTTTTCTTTTCCTCGAGGGGTCGTGTTAATGAGTTTGTGAAAGCTGCCTCGCAAAGCCCATATAGCATTTCGATTCGATTCGATTCGAGTCTCGGAATTGAATGGGTTTTTGTTCGCTGCTGCTGTGTCTTATGTGATGACCCTGAGAATCTGTAACGTTATTACCGCCGTTTGGTGTTTAACTTGAGGACATTGATGGGATTGTAGTCGTTTTCCTTTTCTTTGTTCCGTTTGGTTGGACTCTGTAAGAACTTAGATTTCCACTTTGTGTTTGTGTGTGTTTGGCGAAAGCTTGTTTTGTCTTGGCTTTTGCGAATATATATGATAATCTCTAACCCTTTCGTTTGGTCACTTGTTTAGACATTATAGGGCTTTGAATTATTATGATAACTGAAGTCGTAATTTTCTTGTGATAATGCATGTTGTGTTGAGTTTGTTATATAAATTATTATTTTGAAATTTAACGATTTACAAATACTTAATCCTACCGTATTATATAATCATTTAGTATGAAAATGACTAATTTATGGTATTCTCTTGAAAAAATGAGTAAATTATGAAATCGTGTATAAAAGACTAAATAGTATTGCCGCATTTCCCCTTTTTTTTTTTATTAAAACAAAACTATAATTGATTTGTGACGACGCTTTATATAAATTTTCAGGCAAACTGACTGACCTGACGCGTGTAATAATGTTCTCTATATACACTCTGCAGAAGCTCTTGGACTAGTAGTGCTTGTAAGCTTGTCGAATGCTTAACGCGGGGAGGTTAGGTTCGTTCTATCAGCCTTTCTTCTTTACAATCTTCTTTAAGAAAGATACGAAGGTATTAACAAGTGACATCGTTTTGGTTGTTGATTCAATTTCGTTATCTCCTTTTTTTTTTGGGCTTGAAGTAAGCGTGATTCTTTGTATTGGTAACAGTGGTGATCTTTTTATTTTTTATTTTTTTTTCCAGAAATTCGGAAGCTTAACAGAAGTTTAGGAATTGGGTTGTTATGGATAACTTTTGAGTGGCAGTGGCGATGCATGAAAAAAGTGCTGTAAGAAAAAGGGGAATTTGTACGAGGTGAAGCTTAGCTGCCTCTTTTTCTAAGATCCCCTCAATCAATTTTCTGTTTCCCTTTTCATGTTCTGACAAAATCAATTTTTACCATCTTCTACTTTCTTCTTTGTAGTTTGAGGTTCTAAACCATTAGCCAGATTACACTAGTTCTTCTTTTTCCTCAGTGTCTATGGAGTTTAATAAGGGTAGTACAAGTGAATCATCATCAAATGACAAACGAAGTAAGAAGCATGTAATCAATAGAGGCTACTGCAATAAGGATGCCACTCCAGTGAGTCAGTTTTGGACCGATGGACTTATTTGTGCTTTCGAATTCGTCAGGGGCCACAAGAAATCTGTCCTAACCAAACCCTTTTCAAATACTAGGCCACCTCATCGAGAACATGGTGTTAATATAAACTCTGATGGAGAGTGTGAGCCAATTTCTCGAATGTTAAACAGAGATACTCTTCTAGAATCGGCCCCGCTTATTGATTTGGGATCTCGACGAGGGTTCTTAAACAAGGATGGTTGTAATAACCCTAGCAAAGAAAGTCTGAACAATGTCGAAAGGTATCATGGAAGTCGGTGGGTACCTATTGGATGGGCCAGACTTTCGGAGCTTGTCCAAACAGTTCAAGTGGACGCGGGGTGGTCTGCTCAGCAGTTCGATCTTCTAGATGATGATGAAGATCTTACGGTGGCTGATTTAGCTGCTCCATACTGGGAGCGCCCGGCTGGGCCGACGTGGTGGTGCCATTTTGCTGCTGGTCATCCCAACGTTGATGCGTGGCTCAACAATGCCCAGTGGCTGCATCCAGCGATTAGTACTGCTTTAAGAGATGAAAGCAGATTAATAAGCGAGCGGATGAAACACCTTTTCTACGAGGTTGCCTTCGCATAGAAATATCTTTATTTACTTCGTGTGATAGGATCTGACGTGCATTTTGATCTTGTCTGAAGGTTCCTGTAAGAGTTGCTGGCGGATTACTGTTTGAGCTTCTGGGACAGTCAGCTGGCGATCCTTTTGTCGATGAAGATGATATTCCAGTCGTTCTTCGTTCTTGGCAAGCGCAGAATTTCCTTGTTACTGTTCTACATGTGAAAGGATCAGCTTCAAAAATCAATGTTTTGGGAATTATGGAAGTCCAGGTTAGTTGAAATGTGGTTATAAAAGCTGCTTGTAGTTTTTCACTGATTCGACTTGTTAAACTTGTTGGATAATTTCTGTCGGCCTGTAGTCATAAAAGTTCACTCATTTTAGCTCCAATCTTAGTTAAATTTTCTCATACTTATATGCGACTTCACATGGTATTTAATGTTTGGAATGGATTTTCTTTATAGGAGCTACTTCTTGGCGGCGGTTACAATACGCCAAGAACAGTCCATGAAATTGTGGCAAGTTTAGCTAGCCACCTGGCTCGGTGGGATGACAGGTATGACCGTTATTTAATTTTATTAATTAAGTATATTTCTAAATTACATTTTTTCTTCTCCAAAGGTTATTTCGGAAATCGATTTTCGGGGCTGCGGATGAAGTTGAACTAAAGTTCGTCAACAGGTACGATTGCCAGCTCAATCTTATGGCTTTACATGAGGTTAATGACTCTCTCATTATTTTCTTCGAAATTTCTTACCAGGAGAAACAATGAGGATTTAAATCTTTTGGGCGTTATACTCAACCAAGAAATAAGAAGGTTATCTAGACAGGTATGTACTTTCCATGGAACTTCTGATTGTATATTTGTGTATCTTTTTCATTCAAGATTTCAGTAGATCTCTATAGGTTTAAGACCACTCATATCACCATGTAATAGATGGAATGGGTTTACCTATTCCATGAGCATTCTTTTACTTACCATCAGTGCTTATTGCATATCAGTGCTTATTCCATGTCCTTAATATTACAGGTCATCAGAGTAAAATGGTCTCTCCACGCAAGGGAAGAGATCGTCTTCGAGCTTATCCAGCACCTAAAGGGAAGCTACACAAGAATTCTGCTCGACGGTATAAGAAAGAGTACAAGGGAAATGATCGAAGAGCAAGAAGCTGTCCGCGGCCGCCTCTTCACCATACAGGACGTCATGCAGAGCACTCTCCGTGCATGGCTGCAGGTCCGTGCTCTCAAGAATACAGACAACTTTTTATCCTCGTACGGCGTGTAATGATGAAACAACTTCTGCTCTTTTCTCAAAATTACAGGACAGAAGCCTAACGGTGACTCACAACTTAGCCGTGTTTGGAGGCTGCGGGCTCGTCCTCTCCATCATCACGGGCCTTTTCGGTATCAACGTGGACGGAATACCCGGCGCATCAAACACGCCCTACGCCTTCGCCCTATTCTCCGGGCTTCTATTCCTCTTAGGTATCGGGCTGATCGCGGTCGGGCTCGTCTATCTGGGCTTGAAAAAGCCCATCTCGGAAGACCAAGTGGCACTGAGGAAGCTTGAGCTAGACGAGCTGGTCAAGATGTTCCAGCACGAGGCCGAGTCGCATGCTCAGGTCAAGAACTCCGTCTCTAGGCATAATCTCCCGCCGACGGCCGGCGACAAGTTTTCGGGAGATGCCGATGAGTATGTTCTCCTTCGTTAGATGCTATACTGTTGATTACTCAGAGGCTAGTGAAAAGGGCTTCTTTGTCCTTACAATATGGGATTATGACAGAGCTTCGTTTGATTTCGTTTGTCATTAAACTGAAGTGATGCTTGGTTTAAGTTAGCTGTCATTTTTTGTTAGTTTTCTTTCTATTATCAAATGCAGCGACGTTTTATTTATTTATTATTCTTGTTGTTTCCTTTATTTTCTCTTATTTAATCAATATTAAATACCTGCGTGAATAATTAATTTATCTATATATCATTCATTATTGACGACCAGCCACTCAATTATATTATAATTGATACCATTCATTATATTATTGTATTTTTAACTTTTTTCTTTTCTTGCCCTGATGAATCTATAAAAAACTTAAATATAATAAAGAGTAGTTCAACTCACATATTTACAAGAAAGCAAAAAAAAAAAAACAACAGCTTCACTTAATTACAATGAGATTCCTAAATGAATCATTCATTACACGTGAACATAGTATCTTTCGAGTTTAATTAAAAGTAATAATAAAGTAATTAATGACGATTGCAGCTAATGAATCTCAGCTTTTCATTAAAATAAAGTTCGTGCAGTGATTGAAGGATGAGTAAAGTTCCAAGAAAAAAAAAAGTAATAAATACTCGTGCATTGCATGAGAGTTCCAAAAATGGTTATTTTGTTCATTAATTAATCATTTCCAATATATATATTTCTAAGTCATCATAATTCATAACTTGAAATTTTCCAAAATAATGGCAAAATGGAACTATTTACTCATTCGTCTCTATCTTCATACCCTTTTGCACGGTTTATGTTTTCTTTACAAAAAAGAAAAATGTGAAAAATAATAATAAAATAAAATTAAACCCTGAAGAAAAGAAAAGAATAATAATTTCCATCTCCATTCAAAATCAGTTCTTCATAACCACTTCCGACGCATATATACCGCGCCACAAAGCAACAGACAGCCGCCGCCAAGAAAAGAATCGTTTTTTTTTATTCGGAGGGAGAGGTTAGAGTATATTCCGCCGGAGATTCCTCCATGGATACGACTGCTGTGGAGCCACTTCTGCCGTCGTCGCACCTTAGAAGAACCCTGCTGCCACAACCTCCGCCGCCGGTCTCGCTTTGCCCGTTGCCGGAAGACGATGAAATCACCATCCCACCTCCGTCAGCCTCAGCCACACCGTCGTCGTCCAAGGAGCTGAAGGATATGCTAATCTTTGGGTCTTCTGCGGCGTCTTCATCAACGTCCCATCTCAAAGATTCATCGTCCTCCAGCCTCCTCGAAGCCTTGACCCTCTCTGCATCCTCACCGAGGGCTGCAATTCCCAATCTCGATAACGAAAAGCTTAGCCAAGATCAGCAGAAGTCGACTTTCGACCCAGAGAGCCAACAGTCTTGGTTGTTTGACCCCAATTTTCTACCTACAAAGAGCAATCTTCACAGGTCAAAAACTGCGCCAGCCATGGCTACGATTAATGAAATCGATATTTCAGATGATACAGAGTCCCCTCAGATGGGCACATCCTCAATTTTGAGGCAGGGTGTTATTCTCTTGATAATTTACTTAAGCCTTGGCGTGGTGATATACTCTGTGAATAGGGATGATTTCAGAGCAACTGAGACCCACCCCGTCGTCGACGCCTTATACTTCTGCATCGTGACTATGTGTACTATAGGCTATGGTGATATAACCCCTGATAGTACAGTAACTAAGTTGTTTTCAATCACATTTGTGCTTGTGGGCTTCGGTTTTATTGATATTTTCTTGACTGGGATGGTTGGCTATATGCTTGATCTTCAAGAAAGTTATCTTCTTCGAACTATCAAGAGCAAAGGTGCACATGACCCTGGATCGTATATAATCGATGTGAAAAAGGGGAGGATGAGGATAAGAATGAAAGTGGCATTGGCTTTGGTGGTTGTGTTTATGTGCATTGGCGTTGGAGTTGGTGTTATGCACTTTGTTGAGAGATTGAGCTGGTTGGACTCATTCTATTTGTCGGTTATGTCCGTTACAACTGTGGGATATGGCGATAGGGCGTTTAACTCTCTGCCGGGCAGAATCTTTGCGTCGATTTGGTTGCTAGTGTCGACGCTCGCCGTTGCTAGAGCATTTCTGTACTTGGCTGAGGCTCGAGTGGACAAGAGGCATAGGCGGATGGCTAAGTGGGTGCTGGGCCGAGATATGACGGTAGCTCAGTTTCTCGCTGCAGATATTGATAACAACGGTTTTGTGACGTAAGAAGATCTTTGCCTTTTTTTTTGCTTATATTGGATTTGTCTTTCGATTACCTGGTGCATCTTTTGTTACTATGTATGAATCTCTTTACGTCAGCCTCATAACATACCAATGCTAGATTTAGATTATTGCGTGAAATGGTTTCATATTCGGTGAATCCAATTTAAGGGTAGAAAGGATTCCCTATGATCAACCTTATTAATGCAGCTAAATTTTGTGTAATTCTTGCAGTAAGTCAGAATTTGTGATCTACAAGCTCAAAGAGATGGGAAAGATTTCGGAAAAGGACATCTTGCTGATATGCAAGCAATTCGAACGCCTGGACTCGGGCAATTGTGGGAAGATCACTCTCGCCGATCTCGTTGAAAGCCATCAATCTTCGTAGAAGCGCCTTTTTAATCGAGCTTTTGCACAAGACAAAAGAAATAAAACAGCTGAGATCATCTTCAAGGTAGAGCATTACCATGCCTTTGTACATACAATCAGACAAAGGTGAGTCCTCCCTCGCGATACATTACGCTTCCTTTAAAGAGACATACATTAGCCGTTGTCTACAAATATACGTTAAGAATCCTCTGCAAGTGAACACAGTTTTCTTCACCTCAAGCTCTTCTTTTTCTTGTGATTCATTGTTTGAGGATGTCCATATGTTTTGAGGGTTAGGCTTTGGAAGTGCGATGTAGATGTTCGGCTATATCGACTAGGGGTGTTCATTGGACGGTTCGGTCCAATTTTTTCAAATTTCGGTTCGGTTTTTCGGTTTTCGGTTTTACAGATGCCTAATCCGATATCCGAACCATTTTAATTTGGTTCGGTTCGGTTTTTTACACTTCGATTCGATTTTTTCGGTTCGATTTTTCCGATTAACCGTTAAAGATTTTAATTTATATGTGTGCATATATTATATATACATATATATAGGAATTAACTCTTATAACATATATATATGTTATAATTGCATTACATATATATTTGAATTAAATAGTAATGATATGATAATTGCATTACACGAATTACCTTTTATAACACCTATATATATATATATATATATATATATATGAATTAAATGTTATAACATAGTGCGTTATAAAATATTGTAATTTTAATTATTTTTTATGAAAAATATAATTATTTTGTTGGACTTTATTATCACTATAACTATTAATCACTTTCATAAACTACAATATTTTAAACTTGTCTAATATAAATTATATATAATTAAATATATTTCGGTTTTTCGGTTATTTCGGTTATTTTTTCTGAAATCCGAAAATCGAACCGAAAAACCGAAATTTTCTAAATACAAAACCAAAACCGGCCGAAAAACCGAATTAACCGAACCGAAAAAACCGAAAATTTCGGTTCGACCGGTTTTTCGGTTTTATCCGAAATTTGACCACCCCTAATATCGACGATGCTCCCCTCGCTAAATCTCACAGGAGTAGTGATATTTTTTGGTTCCTTAAACTTCAAAATCCTGCAATAACTATGTTTATATATATGGGAGATCAGTTGCACACACACACATATATATATATATATATATATATCTATATAGTAGCATGGGCTAGTTAGTTCAGTTATTGAAAGTCTCTGTTTGCTAGTTCATGGAGGGTAAGCACTCAACTGTTTTGGTTGAGAGTTCCTAATATGTGGAAAAAATGTGAAGATGAAAGGGAGAAAAGAAGAGATGATTGTAGGGATTTTATTATTATTATTTATTATCATTATTATCAAGAATTGGTTAATTGTATTGTTCTAAATATTTTGTTACGTGCTTTTATCTCAACATGGTAATTCAAAATTGAGATTAGTGATGATGGTTGAAGAATAAAATTATAGAAGAAATAAAATAATAATTGACGGATTTGATATTTGCTTCGAGAAGAAAGTATAAAAAATAATAGATTTTATTTTATTTTTCTAATTTTGGAGTATGACCAAGTCAAGTCATGGCTTCCACTTTCTGATAATGTCGACCACAAAACTTTTGAATTCTATTTTATTTTTATTTTTCACTATAATAATACTAAGTAACCTTCTTAATTAAATAATTGGATGGAACGTAATTAAATAAGAAGATAAATGCGTCATGACCCCTTCTATTAATGTGAAGATACTAATATGGTCTTATAGCACACATCATAGTCACATAAAGAGTCTTACTTTGAAAATCAAAATAGATGAATTATATTTATTTTTTCTAAATGATTCATAATTGCACATAAGGAATTAATAGTCGGTCAATAATAACGGAGTCGCAGTGGAACCAAACAGGACAAGAACACATTTCACACTTACTATAAATCTTTTTCACTAAAAACCCACATATAAGGACACAATTAGCATAATTAACTTTGACATTATGACATAACATTGATGAATGGAAAGAAATTTTATGATACAAAAGTTAGATTAGTTGAATTGAACTATTGAAAATGGGAATCATATTTACTCAAAATATAGATTATTACTAACTAACGGTTACTTCATATTAATTTACATGATTAAAAAGTATTTAGTAAAATTGATTGGTGATTGATGCTTGATTCAGCTTCATGATATAGGGAGCATGAATAATGTCAATAACTTGATGTCATTTTTCAAATGAATATTTAAATAGATAACTTAGGTTATTGTAATTTTTTCTATCGAGATGGGTTTTATATTTCTCATTACAAAATAATATAAAAGAACAACATTGTACATCTGCTGAGCCATAGAAAAGCTCCCACGTGGCGTGTGTCGTGTGGACGGTGCGTTTATCATTGTCGACTTCTTCTATTTAATCTGCATTTTCCCAATGGAAAAAAATCAAAAATGTAGTAACGTTTTTCACATTTACTTCCATTTAAGATTCGTAATCACATATTGTATATTGGACCGATTTATGAAATTATACCGACATGCCGAAATAAGAAAAAAAAAAAAAAGAAATTATTGTATGCATTATTTAAATTGAAAAATATCGAAACGATAAACCTTGACAAAACCCAGCTTTTGTCAAACCACCTTTTTCTAAATAAAAGTGGGGTCAGTAGTTACAAATTGAAAATCACTTTCAGAAAAAAAAAAAAAAAAAAAAAAAAAAAATTGGTATATCAGAATAAAAAAAAAAAGAAAGAAAATTCAAATCAACAACAATGACCTGAACCTAACTAAAATCTCTCCTCGTCAGAGCTTACATATAAACTAGACTAGTATGCGTTTTTCTATCGAACTCATCATCATGTCCGAGGATTTCAGACACTTTTACTACAACAATGGATTTCGCGAAGTTTTAGCTGATCATCATCATCCTCCTCATCAATTGTCTGATCAATATCCTTCTTCTCACTTAAGCGGCAGACTCAACCCAGCTACTCCCAACTCTTCGATTTCCTCGGATTCCACAGAAGCTGCAATAGGAGATTATGTCGACAATATTATTCAAGATTCCAACAAGGTTAGGAAAGATAGAGGTACTGGTGATTCTTTGATGAAGGAAACCCTTGAAGATGACGAAGATCCCTTGAAGGAAGATCAGTAAGTTTCATTGCATGATCGATCACTTATATATGATTGGTAAAAATTCATTTTCTGCTGTTTTTACTTCTTATTCTTAGTGTGAAAATTAATCAATTTGATGACGATAAAGGGGTAAAGGAAAGAAGAAATTGGAGAAAAAGCAAAGGCCGCCACGTTTTGCGTTCATGACTGAGAGCGAGGTTGATCACTTGGAGGATGGATACAGATGGAGAAAGTACGGACAGAAAGCTGTCAAGAATAGCCATTATCCGAGGTTTTGATGAGCTCTTATATATATGAATATCGATGATACTTTTTATCTCACTTGATTGATTGGATTGCTTTTTGTTATCACATGAAGGAGCTACTATAGGTGCACGACTCAGAAATGCCCGGTGAAGAAACGAATCGAGAGATCTTTCGAAAACCCTTCGATCTTGATCACCACCTACGAAGGCCAACACAACCACCACGTTCCGGCGAGCCTCCGTGGTCCCATGGCGGCCGGAATATTCTATCCTCCAATGCTCGGTCATCACCATCAAGTAAACAGTCCAAGCTTTCATCAAGAACTAACGTTGAGTCAAATGCCAAAGTATTTCTATGGTAATAACTACGGTGAAGTTGGCACTAGCAATAATATTCCTTTGTATAATGATAGTCTTCATCAAGAACAAGAGCATCAAAGCTTGAACGTCGACCCTCAGCAACAACAGCAGCAGCAGTTTGAGCAGTTTTCAGACTATGGGCTCTTGCAAGATATGATGAATCCCATGTTTCCAAAACAGAAGTGATAAGCATTGATTTTTTAAAGAATTCTACTAACATTAATGTAATCTTAATCTTTTTGCTAATGACGACCATGTGTGGTTCAAGATGAAGTGATAAATGGCTGTTTAAAAGGCAAAGCTTCTGAGAAGAGTCATGAGACAAACTATATCAGTTCCATCAGCTTCAGCTCTTACCGTTCAACTCACGTTGTTTTGCAGACAAAAGTCAAATGATGAGTCTTCATCGTCATTTATTAGGTTTTTTGTCCATGGGTTGAAAAACCCTTCCATAAATCACCATCACGAAAGTTCAAACTTCAAATTTGATTCACTGGTATTTGATTAGGTATTCTCAGCCCTAAAAAGGCACCCAAGCTTCGCTTACCAACCTAAGCAAAAACCCCATTTCGAAAGATTAATCAAAATGAGTCCCAAAGCAAAGATATTCTTGAAGCTATGTTGCTACTTTCTTGCTCTTACGAGCTTACTTCTCGAGCTGCGTACGTGCCACGCGCTCGATGCGCTATATCCCGGCCAATCTCTATCAGGCAATCAAACTCTTCTATCAGAAAATAAAATCTTCGAGGTGGGCTTCTTCAGTCCAGGAGAATCAGGTTCTTACTACGTTGGAATATGGTACACAATCTTATTACCAGAGGAGAAAACAGTTGTCTGGGTAGCTAACAGAGAGAGCCCTATTTCCCATCCATCTTCTTGCGAGCTTAAGCTCCTTGAAAATGGCGACTTATTGCTGCTGGACAGATCCAAACAAGCCCGAATATGGTCGACGCAGTCGACTTCAACTGCGGTTAATTCCACCGCGGTGGCCCGGCTTCTCGACAATGGGAATCTAATCGTAAGAGATTCTTCTTCGGGCATCGTTATATGGCAGAGCTTCAACCATCCAACAGATCATTGGCTGCCCGGCGGTAAACTTGGCTATAACAAGCTTGAAAACACAAAGCAGAGCCTAACTGCATGGAGAAGTCCTGAGAATCCGAGCCCGAGCCTATTCTCACTCGAGGCCGAACCCAATGGCTCGAGCCACCTGCTGCTGTGGAATCAGACTAAGCCGTACTGGTCGTCGGGCGAATGGAACGGCAAGTTTTTCGACTCCATTTCAGAGATTGCGCTCAACAATTACGTCAAGAATATGACCTATGTGTCCAACGAGAAGGAGAGCTACGCCACGTATGAGATAGGCGAGCCCGGCGCTCTCACCAGGTTCGTCATAGACACGACGGGCCAGTACAAGCAGTATGTCTGGCGGCCAAATTTTGCGGGCTGGTCTCTGTTTTGGACAAGCCCTCCTCACCAGTGCCAGGTTTATGCTTTCTGTGGAGCTTTTAGCAGCTGTAGTAACGTCGAAATCCCGCTTTGTAGATGCTTGCCTGGGTTCGATCCTGTCGTGCCGAAAGATTGGTATTTGGGAGATCATTCGAATGGTTGCGGGCGCAAAAGGGATCTTTTTTGCGATGGATCGGACGAGTTTATTGCAATGAAACAGATGCGATATTCAGTTGATGGCAATGACGACGAAGTTTTTACTACTTCAGTGGTATCAAAGGGTAATGATTGCAGATTATCTTGTCTTAAAAACTGCACTTGCAATGCATATGCTTATGGCGACGACGGAAAATGCCTGCAATGGATTGGGAAACTCTACAATTTCTTGCAGCTTCCATCAGATGATACAGCTGGAAAAGAGATTCATATCAGAGTATCAGCTTCTGATGCAAAAGCTCATACGAATCGAAGGGCTGGATCGAAGAGTTCTACTTTGTCGATCATTCTCGGGGCTATTCTTGGATCTTTTGCTCTACTTTTCATTGTTATTACAGTCGTATTCCTCGCCCGTAAGAGGCTTCGAAAAGTGACCTCCGCAGCGACGGCAGGCTCTCTTACGGTATTCCAGCTCAGGGACCTGAGAATCGCGACGAAGAACTTCTCCGATAAGCTCAGGGAAGGTGGTTTCGGCTCGGTATACAAAGGCACGCTATCGAATTCTAAGGTCGTCGGAGTGAAGAGGCTCAAGAACGAAAACGTGCAAGAGGAGAGCCAAGAGAAGCAGTTCAGGGCAGAAGTGAGCACCATTGGGACAATCCAACACATCAACCTCGTACGTCTCCTAGGTTTCTGCATACAAGATTCTGAAAGATTCCTCGTATACGACTACATGACAAACGGCTCTTTAGAGTCTAAGCTCTTTGCCTCCAAGGAAGGCCACAGTGCCAACCCATTGGACTGGAAAACGAGGCTCAAGATTGCGGCGGGCACGGCGCGAGGTTTAGCCTATCTGCACGAGAAGTGCCGTGACTGCATAATACACTGCGACGTAAAGCCCGAGAACATATTACTAGACGAGGAATTCAGCCCGAAGGTGGCGGATTTCGGGCTCGCAAAGCTCGTGGGCCGCGATTTCACTAGGGTTCTTACGACCGTACGAGGAACGTTGGGTTACTTGGCGCCCGAGTGGCTGTCGGGCGAGCCCATCACCGCAAAAGCTGACGTCTTTAGCTATGGGATGCTGCTTTTTGAGATGGTCTCGGGGCGTAGGAACAGAGCCCACTTATCCGTTAGCGACGGAAAGTATTTTCCGGCCACCGTGGCTATGAGGATTAGGTCGGGGGAGGAAGTGATGGGCTTGCTGGACCCAAGATTGGGAGGCGACGCCGATGAAGAGGAGGTTTTTACGGTGTGTAAAGTTGCCTGCTGGTGTATTCAGGACGATGAGAAGGATAGGCCGAGCATGGGCAGTGTTGTTCAGATTCTTGAAGGGGTTTTAGAAGTCGGTGTTTGTCAGAATATTCCGAGGATGCTTCTAGGGTTCGTCGGCGGCGACGACGACGGTGGGGCTGAGTCTGAGTCCGTCGTGTTTCTTGAGGACACGTCATCAAGTTCTACTCTGTGATTATTATTACACTTCTCCTGCGAATCCTAGCTAAGATCACGTATTAATGTTGTCTTAATTCTTTATTTTGACAAAATGTAGTATTTTTGGCAAAAATTCAAACATCATGTGTGTTTATAGGTCTTTTAAGTCAGAATTCAGAAAGCACCTCAGGAAAATTTTGAAACTGTTATAAAAATATTAATTGTGATTAATATTATATTAAGATTATTTTATTATAATTATACTTATATTAAGATTATAATGATAATATAGCTTATAATATAAAGAGAGAGAGATTAGAGAGAGATTAAGTATTTCAATACTTGGTGTGATTTACAATGAACTCTAATCACCTATTTATACTACTAATAATTCACTATTACAACTAATCACATTAATTACAATTATACACCTCACACTAAAATACAAACTCTTCAATTAAACACCTCATCTTATCATCTTATCACATTATCATCATTTAATATAATACTTCCAAATCATCAATAATTTAACTAATATTATTATTTAAAACATCCACATTTAATTATTTCATAATAGAAAGGTATTTATTATTTTAATTAACCTAATAAATACGAATTAATTGAAATGTAATACCTACCACTTGATTATTTTATTATTATTATTATCCTTATATAAGTATAATAAATAGATGGGACCCATCTTCCACTTGTTTAAGTTTGATAAGCATTTATCTATTGTTACTGTCTTGAAAAGCATGCGTGAGGAATTTCATGGGGTGAGAGGTCTTTAAATGCACTGAATTGTATCGTTCTTTGCATCTACAGATACTAATCTAAATTAAATCATTCATAATTTTGTCGTCATGCGCATAGCATAGTTAGAAATATCTCCAAGCTCCAATCATCTCCTTTCACAGATCAGTTTAGTCTAATATGACGACCATGTCTGAAGCTGATCAAGAACTGAAGCCACGCGTTGATGGTAATAGAGAAAGTTGTTAGTTGCTATGGTCTTAATTATTATTGCAGTTCATAAAGCTTTGCGCCATGTTTTTAATCTTGGAAAATTAGAACCATTTCAGTTTAAAATACCCTTTTTTTAATTTGCTTATTTCTAACCAGCAGGCGAAGAATCGCCGCCTGCACTGATCATGAAGGCACCGATCTACAAACGGTGGCTACAACTGATCATATACTCATTCTTGGTCGTTTCGGGCGGAGCTGTCGGCACACTCTTGGCCAGATTATACTTCAACAAGGGTGGAAAGAGCCAGTGGCTGGCGACTTTAGTACAATTCGCAGGTTTCCCACTTCTGATACCCTTTCAATGCTTAACATCCACCGCCGAACGGCAGAAAAGTACCGACCTTGACGATGACCGAGTAATAACAACCGCCAAGAAAAAACGACCCTTTTACCTTAGCATTGCGTCGGTCTACGTGGCGACGGGTATATTCCTGGCAGGAGTTTGTATGTTGTTCACCATAGGACTCAAGTACTTGCCCGTCACCACATACACCGTCATAGGTGCGAGCCAACTAGGTTTTAACTCGTTGTTCTCTTACATCCTCAACGGTCAAAAGTTCACTCCTTACATAGTCAACTCGGTAGTAATCCTCACGATCTCCTCTTTGTTGCTGGCATTTCAAACTGACCCCGGGGATTCGAACAAGGCGACGAAGGAGAAGTACTTCATAGGGTTCGCATGCACACTAGCAGCTTCAGCAGGCTATTCATTGATGCTCTCCATAATGCAGCTAGCTTACCAAAAGATCATAAAGAAAGAAACCATTAGATCGATCTTAGACATGAACGTTTATCAGAGCGTCGTCGCGACGGTCTTGATAGTCGTCGGGATTTTTGCGAGCGGAGAGTGGAGAAAGTATGGGAAGGAGATGGATGAGTATGAATTAGGTAAGGTCTCATATGTCATGAACTTGTTTTGGACGGCTGTTCTGTGGCAGGCTTTTTCGATAGGATGCGTCGGGCTTGTATTCAGGTTCTCTTCTTTGTTTACGAACGTGATAGGCATTTTGGGCCTGCCCGTCTCGCCCGTTCTGGCCGTGATATTTCTCGGCGATAAGCTGACGGGTTTGAAGGTGATGTCTTTGTTGTTGGCTATGTGGGGTTTTGTGTCTTATATGTATCAGCACTATCTTGATGGTTTGGAGATGAAGAAGAAGCTAAAGAAACCTGAAAATGGAGAAGAAGAAGGAGATATTATTGCTGAAGTTCCGCTAGCAAATAATGCTCGAGGGTAATTAGATTTTTGTATGTAAGAAAGCAAGGAGAAGATGAAAGATCAGCAATTAATATATACACGTGTATATATATATATATATATATCTATTATTGTATTGAGCTGTGACAAGTAAGCTTAATGTGGTGAAGGAGGGACTTAAGAAATGTTGTCTGAAAACCCTAAATCTCGTTGGAAACACTATCACCTCTATTTCTTGGATTTTAGGTAAGAATCACACTCGATTGTGGTAACAAAGTCGCAAGTGGATCATTAGGAAAGTCGCATTATTGAAATCCTTGGCATATAAGTCGATATCAATGAATCTTTGAATGAGAATAGCATGCTATATATAGCCGAAAAGTAAAAGATAAAAATAGTATTAGGTAGTGGTATTCGTTCCATTCCATGTTTGAAGATAACAATTTTAGTCTTTTATCATAAATTCAAAGATATCGCGAAAGTCTTCATAGAGGATACTGTTGATTTTAGGAATAATTCCAACTAAATATGGATGCGTTAGCAATTTATAAAATCAAGAAAACATTATCATAAATGCGTATCATCATATATATTGGTTCCACTTGTATATATTGTCACAATCAAATTCAATTTTATAAAAAATGAAGCTTTCAGAAATCAAATGGACCATTTCATTAAAATAATCAAAATTGACAGGCTCGTTTTTATTATTGAAGTGACATAAAAGGAATCATATTCACATATAATCCTAATTCCAAATCTAATCAAACCCCCTAACGAGTTTGACATATAAATACAAAAACTATAACAAATGTTCCCTTTTCTTACCTTAATTAATCATGATACAGAAAAAAAAAAAAAGAAATTCCGTGTGAGGATTCTCTATGTTTTAGGTCTTGATGTTGAAATATATGAAACTTAGGGGGTGTTTGTTTTGGGGTGATCCTCCAAAATATCACCGTAATCCTCGCTACTGCTCTCTATCACTGCGTTTGTTTGATCTAAGTAATGAGTCAACACCGTAATGAAAGATCACCTAGGTGATGAAAATGGGGTGATATTTCGCATTACGGATCACCCCGAAAAACCTCAGTGATCCTTCATCACCGTGATGGGGTGATATTTCTGATTTTTTTCTGGACAAAATTATCCCTTATAATTAACTTTATTTCCTTTCACTACCCCTACATCAAATCAATAATATTGAACAATTAAATTCTTCGATAACCCAAATAATATCCCATCGTTCATGCTCCAGCGTCCAAAAAAAATAAAATATTCTCATCTTATTTATATGAAGGCTTGCATTTTTATTTATATTGTCAACCTTTTATTGAATGTTTTTACAAGCATTTCATGGAAAAATGTTACGGAATTATATTTTTGCTGCATAAGACATGCATTTTTTTATAAAGTTGTATATTAGAGACTTATAAAAATAAAGTTGATATTTAAATATTAATCTTTATCACTTCTCAAAAATCACCCTGAAACAAACACGTTAATCCACATCACCACGAGGATATACAGAGGGTTAAATACGACATTTACACAACATCACCCTACATATCACCGTGATTAAACAAACATAATATTCTAATATCACCATCATATGCAAAATGAAATATCACCCCAAAACAAACACAGTGATGACATATCACGTTGATCCACATCACGGTGATACTAACATCATGGTGATATGTATATCACCGTAATGTCGGATCACTTGAAACAAACACCCCCTTATTAATTAGTTGGCATCAAGCACCGTATATACGAATGCCCACCTCATTATCGATGTAACAACTTTGTCTTTAGTTATTTAAGTGTGTGTGTGTGTGTGTGATTATTTTTATAATGATTACTAATTATTTTCCGATTTACACCATTCC
The DNA here is from genome assembly GCA_028392965.1 of Lindernia subracemosa. Classification (NCBI taxonomy): domain Eukaryota; kingdom Viridiplantae; phylum Streptophyta; class Magnoliopsida; order Lamiales; family Linderniaceae; genus Vandellia; species Vandellia subracemosa. The sequence continues at coordinate 1,347,877 of JAQPCC010000023.1, forward strand.
TTATTATTTAAAATGGTATTAATATCTCAATCACTCATGCACATTAATAGAGGTACATACGCAATAATTTGAGGGGCATGCAGTAATAAGGCGGCCATCAAATTGGACTATATACCATACGATGGCTAAAAACCAGATGGAATACGCACATTTATTGTTTTCAACTTCCGTCTTATCTAAGTTTATCTTCTTGGCCGACATAGTATATATCAATGAAAAGTCTAATAAATATATATATATATATATATATATATATATATCTAAATTCATTATTTGTATCACATAGTATCAAAATTAAACTTTTTGGCTTCTTTTTTTCCCAATTAAATCTAACGCAAAAGAGGATTATTATCGTTGAATCAAACAATCATTGGCTGTAATAAGCGCGTGTATGTAATGATGTTTATATATCTTGGACTTACTACATATTGAAAAGCATGAGTAGGGAGAAGTCTATATGGGGTCAGGTCTATATATGCATCGATCGTATCATTCTTTGCAATTACAAATAAAAAAATCCAAACTAAATCATTGATTTTGCCGTCATATGCATAGTTAGACATATCTTACTCCTCTTGAAACCTTGTTAAGTTCTCCAAGCTTCGATCTCCTTCACCATGTCCGAAGCTGATCAAGAACTGAAGCCACGTGTTAATGAAGGTAAGATGGAAGTCATCAGTTGCAGAATAAATTAATGAAAAGTGTTGGGGTTTTTATTGCAGTTCATAAAGCTTTGCATGTTATATTTTGGAAAATGGAAATTAATACAGCTTAAGATACCCTTTTTAATGTCTTCTTCTCTCTTACCAGGCGAAAAACCTGAAGATGCCCAAGAATCACCTGCAGCAGAAAGCAGCAAAGGATCACTCATGAAGACATCAATCTCCTTCCTCAGAAACAGACACTACAAATGGTGGCTTCAAATGATCACATACTCATTCTTCCTCATCTCGGGGCAATCCGTCGGCACACTCTTGGGCAGATTGTACTTCAACAATGGCGGAAACAGCCAGTGGATAGCAACCCTAGTTCAAGTCGTAGGTTTCCCAGTTCTTACACCCTTTCAATGGTTCACAACCACCGCCAAGCAACAGCATAGTACCGACCGTGAAGATGACCGAGCAGTAATAACCGCCGAGAAACGCCCCTTTTACCTTAACCTCCCTTTGATCTACGTAGTAACGGGGATATTCGTAGCAGGCGATTGCATGCTATACACTATAGGGCTCAAGTACTTGCCAGTCACCACATACACCCTCATATGCGCCAGCCAGCTAGCTTTCAACTCGCTGTTCTCTTACATCCTCAACAAGCAAAAGTTCACTCCTTACATAGTCAACTCATTAGTGATCCTCACGATCTCGTCTGTCTTGCTCGTGTTCCAAACCGACCCGGGAGACTCGAACAAGACTACGAAGGAGAAGTACTTCGTGGGGTTCATATGCACGCTCGCAGCTTCGGCAGGCTATGCTTTAATGCTCTCGATAATGCAGCTAGCGTTCCAAAAGATCATAAAGAAAGAGACCATTCGATCGGTCATAGACATGACTGTGTACCAAAATATGGTCGCAACGATTGTGATTATTATCGGGATTTTCGCCAGTGGGGAGTGGAAGAAGTATGGGAAGGAGATGGATGGGTATGAAACTGGGAAGGTTTCGTATGTCATGAACTTGTTCTGGACCGCAGTTTCGTGGCAGGCCTTTTCGATAGGATGCGTCGGGCTTATATTTAAGATTTCGTCTTTGTTTTCGAACGTAATCAGCGTTCTGGGCCTGCCCGTTTCGCCCGTTTTGGCCGTCATATTTCTTGGCGATAAGCTGACGGGTTTGAAGGCGATGTCTTTGCTGTTGGCTATATGGGGTTTTGTGTCTTATATGTATCAGCACTATCTTGATGATTTGGAGGCGAAGAAGAAGCTAAAGACATATGGAAATGGAGAGGAAGATGAAAAGGTTGTTTCTGAAGTTCCACTAGTAAATTATGCTAGTGCTAGTTAGATGTTTATAGTCTCAGTGATTCTGTCTGATATGTATGGTTCTACTGCTATACCATTCGTAGAAAACAAACCATGAACACAATCTTGAACTAATACAATACTGCCAATCGGTGGTAATCGATATGTATTCGAATCTTTCTTGCCCTTTTGTTAGGATAAATTACACGGGGAGGAACCCGACCATTGAGCTATCCACAAAAGTTCGTTGTGACTTTCGTTGGGCATGCTAAGAAACTGATAGTTATGATGTTCCTAAAACAATCTCTGTTCAGTTATAAGAAACTTTAGCACCCATGAATTACCTTTGATAGTGGAGGATGCTACATCAGACGTCCGACGTAATTGGCTCGAGGGTATTGAGTCTTCAATTGTGGCCATTGGACAAACAGTTGGTCAGCAATTCTTAGTTTGTAAAGCAGCAAACCGCTCAGAGACAGCCTCCTTACTCTAGCAATGCTCTCAACATAGAAAATTGAGGACCATCTGATTCCAAGAATCTGATCATTCAGATGCTGGTTGGTTTAGTAATGTAATCCTTCTTCACATTGAATAATGATGGCCCAGAGGATCAAAAAGGAAACTTTGTAACAAAGATATATGACAGATGTCGAACCTTGAAGATGAATGCTATTGCACAAAGCGGTATACAAGTCCCAGGTCCATTGCACAAGATCTGTGACAGTGTATATATACAATACAAGTCAGTAAAATAGCGTAAAGATTAACGTCCCAGACGAAGAAGTTGAAGCAAGCGACAATACCACTTGAGGCCTGATCTTGATCATCAGCCATAGCGCATGAGCTAAAGCAATCAATGTTGTTCCCACCGAGGTTATATATGACTGACCCACCTCGCGGCTTCTATAAATATGGGTAAACTGAGATCTTCCCTCATGCTCAATATCTGTCTAACTCAACGAAATCCATTCGAGGGAGACAGATAGCCGATCAAATCAGGAATAGACGAAAAAGGCATAATGGCATTCATTAAACTTATCACTTTGAGGACCATCAGAAGACTCACACCTTTGTCGCCAAAGATTCCTCAAATAACCGCGCCTTGTGAAGACTCATGTTGTCCGTGGCAGCAGCGACATAGTGTCTCATCTTGAACTTGTCCATCTCCATTACAGCTAATAGATTCAGCATCTCCGCTGTGTGGCCACCTAATTACAACAAAGAATCAAAATACAAGTGAGTGCTACAGAATCTACTCAGTCCCTATTCAATTATACAAAATTTGCAGAAGCTGTAAGGTTTGAAAATCCATGAAAATGAGAACTTTTGTTGACTACCTGAACCAAGAACTATAAGGATACTGAGAGCTCGGCGTGGTCTCTTCAAGGATTTACCGCTCCGATGCATAACGTATAAAACCCGGACAACGATTAAAGTAAACAGACCAATTATGAATAAGATTACAACATTCGAAGATCCTATGTTTGAAAAGAAACAGCTCTCTCTCTGACCCATTGGAAGATCAGCTGATTCTGCATCGCAGACGCATAGCTAAGATCAAACATCAATGGTATTGAGTGGATTCCAGAAATATTTCAAACAACCCAATCGAAGATTTATTTCCAACACTTAACTGGGAAAAAAGAGCAGCTTACCTTTAATGAATCAACGGCGGATCGCAGCTGGATGATAATTACAGAATAAGGGGCCTCAGCCTTCAGGACGAACAAGATGAAGATCCCCCTCCCCGAGATGGAACCGAATGACGAAAAGTCGGGTTGATCGGGTCGGATTCTGGAAGGGTTCGGTTTATTTGAATATGACCCGGCCCTAGCAAGTCTAATATGATTGTATTGGGCATAGAGATCCAATCCATTTTTTTTTCGAGGGTCTCGATTTTTTTTTACTTTAATTATTTTTTGCTTTTCTACTATTTTTTTTATTATGTATAGAGGAGATTTTAGGTGTCAAATAGAAGTTTCATACAGATTAAAAAAATAATCATGACTTATTGTTGAAAATAAAGTATAAAATTTAAAAAAATACTACATTCACGCCTAAGCTTTTAGGTGAACTCGTGATTCAGTATGATATCAGAGGAGCGCAGGGATCAAAAAAATCTTGGATATGAATCGGCTATCCAAAATTACACATCTAAGACTAAATAATATATAAAATTAAAAAATAATACATCCTTTTGGGCTTTAAATTTTTAGATAAATTGGTCATTCAACGAAGGTTGTGGATTATTGTCGGGATTTTAAATCCAAACAAAGTTCATTTTTTTTATCTTCATTTAATATTTTAGGAAGGTCTCTTTCACATTAATATCAGGTAATAAAACCTAAGTCTCAGTTCAGCCAAAGCACACATAATTTTTTTATGTTCCAATGAATGTAATAACAATTATACATCAAACACTCAGCGCACTCCATTACGTCCATATTTAGATATCAACCTCGCTCACTTTCCAGGCACGAAGTTGGTAGCATAAGCCCATGCATTGTTATTAACTGGGTCCGCCAGATGGTCCGCCAGATTCTCCAAGGGACCCTTGCCGGTCACAATCGCCTGAACGAAGAACCCAAACATGGAGAACATGGCTAGCCGGCCGTTCTTGATCTCCTTCACCTTGAGCTCGGCGAATGCCTCAGGGTCATCGGCTAGACCCAGCGGGTCGAAGCTACCTCCCGGGTACAACGGGTCGGTCACCTCTCCGAGTGGCCCACCCGCAATACGGTAGCCCTCGACAGCTCCCATCAGTATCACCTGACAAGCCCATATGGCCAAGATGCTCTGAGCATGGATCAGGCTAGGGTTTCCCAGGTAGTCCAATCCGCCCTCGCTGAAGATCTGCGCGCCGGCCTTGAACCACACGGCCTCGCCGAACTTGACGCCGTTGCGAGCCAGCAGCTCGGGGAATACGCAGCCGAGGGCTCCGAGCATGGCCCACCTGCAGTGGATCACTTCGAGCTCGCGGTTCTTGGCGAAGGTCTCGGGGTCGGCGGATAATCCGGCCGTGTCCCAGCCGTAGTCGCCTGGGAACTCGCCAGTGAGGTAGCTCGGTGGCTCGCCGGAGAATGGGCCTAGGTACTTTACGCGGTCTGGGCCGTACCATGGGCTGGACGAGACGGGCGCCTTGGAGGCGGTTTTCCTCATGGAGACACGGCCCGTTCCGGTGACCTCCGGTGAGATTTTCACCGCCTGGCCGGCGAATGATGGAGAGGAGAGAGCCATTGTTGAGGCAGCCATTGGAGTGATGTGTCTTTGTTTGGTGAATTGATGGAGATGTGAAGGTAGGTGGTAAATGATTTATAGGAGGCCTGAAGAGCGGCTGAGCTTTGCTTATCTTGTCGATTTCTTTATCTCTCATTTCATTGGGTTTCAAGATTATGTGTTGATCTTAGATGGTGCCGTTTGTACACGTGTCAGTCTCTAATCCATCAGTGTCTGATTCTCTTAGCCGTCGACACTTGGCGAGCTGTGATTGGCCGGCAAGAATCGGGAACTGCTTTCAAGATTGATTCTTGCATCATCATCGTATCTTCTCCCCTAACAATCATTCATGGTGATATAGCCGTTGGAATGCAAAGACAAGGCTGTGGTATGTAATAGGCCAAGCCTAACTAGTCTAAATTTCTAATAGGCCCTATAAACTAAACCAACCCAAGTATTTGTTGTAAGCATGGCCTATAGTAGTTGGGCTCAAATGGAGAAAGAAAGACGGTTGATCGGGCCAGCGAACCGCCGTCGTTTTGTTTGCTTTACTGAAGAATCAGTGACTGGTAGATGTTCGAGAAAATGCCACCACCAGGTATCGTATTTCCTGGACTTAGAGAATCAGTATATCGACCAAATGCATAATTTGTGATGGATTTCTCTCGATTGTTATCGTTATTTCATGTGATTCTGACCTTTCTTCGTTAGGTAATGAATGTGGCAATTGGGTTTGGTAAGGTTGGACGTCATGAGCTGACAATCGTATATTGCACTATGTCTCGCTTTCTTTGGGAATATAATATGAAGTGAGGTAAGAATCTGTTGTTTTTGATATATTGAGCTAAAGACTGTTTTTTCAGCTATGTTTCTTGCCAAGTAAATTCATTTTCGAGATTACTACATATCGAGCAAGTCTGCTATGCTTCAGTGTTTTATCTGAAACTTTAAGGTTAGTTCTAACATTTTAGGGGTTTATATGGGTTCAGTGTTCATGATAATGTCTGGACCAGCTATGATCCTTGAATTGAATGCAATAAGGTAAAGTGTTTTGATATATCGCCACATTCTCTGTTACGGAATGAACACGATGAATGTTCGGCTATGCTTTTGCCCATTGCAATGCTTTTTTTGTTGTGTATCTTATTACATCAAGAGTCAAACTACTCGATATGGACCGATTAGAGCGAGGCAAATATAAGGGAACTGACTTGTGTTTTCTTGCCGAATGTGAATGCTTTTTGCCGAAAAGTGGGATCCTAGGAGACGAGCCTTTTGAATGCATTTGCCCAGTTTGTATATAATGATAGGAGGATCTTCGATAACACTAACATTAGACAAAACCATTAATTGTCGCTAGATTTCCCTTGCATGTGAACGTATTATGGCAGTCCTAAGCGGGATTTCTTCCAGCAATTTTCGATATTTTTCTTTAATGCTTTTGACCCCTTTATAATCCGAGGCCTTGCGTGTCTCAGACACAATGTCAAGTCTCTATATATTAGTCATCAGTCTACGCTAATCAGCATCCTCATTTTCCCATCCCATGGCTCCTCCTAAATCTAGAAAGAAGTCATCAGGGCCACGAAAGACTGCGATGAAATTCATTGAAGATGAGAAAGCCCGAGCTGTGGCCTTCTCGGAGCGTGGGGCCGGGCTTTTTAAGAAAGCCACAGAGCTGTCGATCTTGTGCGGGGCACAGATTGCAATCGTTATCTTCTCGATCTGTGGCCAGGCCTATACGTATGGGCACCCAAATGTGGACTCTGTGTTGGCCCGTTTCCTCAAAGGAGACCGTGCCCCGGCCCTTCAGGCTACTATGCAAGAGCTCCGTGAGAGGACTGAGCAAGAAAATAAAGGTAAGGAACTCATAGTGGCTGCGGAAAGTCCGCCTGGTAGGAAGTTAGAAGAGAGTTTGAACAAAATGAGCATTCAACAGCTGATAAAGCTAAAGCAAAAGATGGAAGATCTCCGCGGTAAGGTTCATGGTCGAATCGACGGTCTGAAATCGAAGGACGTTGCTGTGACTTCCGAGATTCGAGAGAAGGTCATCGATCTGTCGAAGGTTGAGAGAGATGGGTGTGGTGTGTCTCAGATTCCGGCCGACTGGCTGGAACTCTGATGAGTTGAAATTTCTTTCTATAATGTAATAGTGATGAGTCATTATCTGACTTGGGCTTTCTTAATGAAATAAAATGGTTACAATATTTATGAGGATCTTTGTTCTGAGTATTTCTTTGAATCAACAACATTCCCAGGAAGAAGCAAATTGTAAGAAACCAATATACGAGGGGCGAAGTCCGTCCGAACCCGGCCCGGGCCGCCCGGACCCGTTCGGCTCAATCGTCATGTTCCCACTTCTTGAAACTTCCCCCTTCGTCGAACCCCCCGTCGCTCCCCGCCACGGACTGCCTCATCTCAACCTCTTCGACGTAGTTCCCAATGCTCGAAGACCTCACCGACCCTTCCTTCCTGTTCGTCTTAACGTACTGCTGAACGATGAGCACCGAGAATGAAGATTCGAACTCGGACGTCACGAACAGGTCCCCGATCGGCCCGAGCTCGGGACAGTCGCACCAATCCGCCAGGCCCGAGGTCAGCGGGGACGCAAACCCCTGCCCCCGCCCGACGACGTAAAGGTCGTGCTTGTGGTCGTCCATGGACTTGATGGCCTTCACGGTCTCCTCCTCGTCGTTGAGCACAAGCTCGTAGAAGCTCAGCGACTTGTTCTCCACGGACGCCGTCTTGAACTTGCCCAGGTACTCGTCGTCCAGTATCTTCTCCCTCTCCAAGTCGATCTCTAGGGCCACGTGGCTCGAGTCGTGCTGGAAGGGCTCGAGCCGCTCTGCCTCCTTGCTCGGGATGAACCTCACCAGCTTGACCTGTATCTCAGGGTTTTCGACCATCCTCCACGCGTAGGACAGTGCCTCCCTGTCGTCGGGCCCGCCGAAGAACAGCACCGCCACGTTCCGGGCGTGGTCGTGGGGCCCGGACAAGCCCTTGTCCACGAGTATCCCCACGGAGCACGGTGCCCTGGCCAGGATCCCCTCGTTGGCCTCCCTGATGGACGAGTTGATGTCCTCCATCTCACCGTCGAGGTTCTGCTGCTTGTGGAAGGGGACGACTATGAAGGCCACGTGCTTCTCCTTGGCGAGCCTGCAGACGTCCTCGTCCATGGTGGCGTAGGTGCACCGAGCCGTGATCGTCTGGGTCCGCACCCCCTCGGACCGCAGCTCGTAATTGTCGAAGGCCGCGATGATCTGGTCGGCCTGGGCCTCGATGTGGCTCGGGTTCCTGGGACCTGGCTTGCGGGCCTCGTGGACCACCATCATGGTCGTGGCCCGGCCCACGAGCTCGACGATCTGAAGGGCGAAAACGCTGATGGGCGACCTCGTGGAGGCGCTCGAGGTCCTCAACAGGTTGATGAGGGTGGGCACGTTCCTCGTGTTGTAGATGCAGACGAGGATCCGTAGCTCCTCCTCCGAGCCCGCCTTCTGCACCGTCCGCCTCTTGTAGGGGGTCAGCCCTTGCTTGGGCTTGAATAGGGTCGCAGCTGGCGTGGCAATGATGGTCATTAGCAGGGAGGCAACCGCCATTAGGGAGTAGGACTGGGTGGTCAGCAGCCCTTGTACTTGCCCAGCCTCAAGAATAAACAGCACCATGACGCCTTTGGCATTGCTCAGCAGCCCCATGGCCATGGCGTCGCCGAAGGAGAAGCCGCTCGCCACAGAAGCAAGCACAACGCTGAACAGCTTCGTCGCGCAGGACAAGACTATGACGAGGAGGATCATGGACAAAGGAGCATCGTCCTTAGACATGGAGAAGATGTTTATCCTCAGCCCGCAGACCACAAAGTAAACGGGCATTAAGATCCCCACCACAAAGTCTTCGAGCTTATCGACGAGGGTGGCCTCGAGGGCTTCGTTAGGGATCATGAGCCCGAAGATTAGAGCTCCGATCATAGGGTGGGTCCCGAACATGTCGGTGACGACCCCGCTCAGGCTCATCCCCGTGAGGATCGAGCATATGTAGAACTCGCTGTAGCCTTGGCCCTCGGGGGTTTTCCTTATGAGCCAGCTGAGGCCGGGCCGGCCGTAATAGATGCAGACCAGCGCGAAGGCTATGGTGCTCATCAGATTCCATTGCACGTCTGATTGTTCCGGCGGAGAGCTCGACACGGCGAAGGTGAGGATGAGGAAACCCCATCCCAGCATGTCGGTTAGGAGGGCTGAGGACAGCACGGTTTTGCCAATCTCCGTGTGGGTCATCTGCAGGTTGTCGAGGATCTTGGCCAGGACCGAGTAGCTCGTGACGGTGAGGGCGGCGCCCCAGAAGATGCAGCCCCTTTCGTTGGTTTCTTTTGATTTTCCGATGAAGTATACGCCCATGCCGATGGCGAAGGGGATTAGGGTTCCTCCTATGGTGATCTTCAGTGGCTTCGAGCCCGTTTGGAACACGGCCCGCACGTCCATTTTTAACCCGACGAGGAAGGCGTAGTACACGATCCCCAAGTGGGCCATCGGCTCCAAGATTTTGTAGGAGAAGCTTGGGAATAATAGCTTCCTAAAAGTTGCTATGTCCCCCAATGCTGATGGCCCCAGGAGCATGCCACCCTTCAACACATACATACATATATATATATATATATATCAATCAGAGAGAGAGAGAGAGAGAGAGAGAGAGAGAGAGTTCTTCTTTCTTACAATGACTTCTGCAACAAAAGGGGGTTGGTTAAGGGGCTTCATGAGGAAGACGAGGACGTGGATGAAGGCCATGGAGATGGTGAGTTGAATGAGGAAGAGAGAGATGAGGGGGGTCAGCGGGTCGGGGCCTTCCCAGACGCCGTTGAAACGATATATGCTTTCGGCATAGCATCTGATCGTTCGGTTCAGTTTCTCGACATCGATCGGCATAGGTAACGACAACGATGCCTCCATTTTCTTACCACCACCTCATGCGCCACCACGCACGAGAAATGTGGCTTTATGCTCTCCTCCCTTCTTCTTCTTTCTTCTTCCTCAAACTCAAAAAACAAAACAAAAATAAAAATAATTATGCAGACCTTTCTTTTAATGGAATGGAAAAGGAAGGAAGGAAGGAAGGAAGGAAGGAAGGCCGTACGATGATAGAAAAACCAATTCTGGGAATGTTTGTTTAAATATATGTGTGTTTATTTAGTTGTAATCCGTTATGAGCGGGAGTTTGATTCATTACATTATATTTCTGTTTTATTTATTTTGGATCCAACTGTTTTCCACATATTCTTCATGATATACCATAGAATAATGCAGAGTTTTCTTTTTGTTTTTTCTTTTATTCTTTATATTTTACTCACTTTCCATTGATAAACAAGGGGAAACTTAAAACCCATAAACATCTGCACTTTAAGACTACCTTCGACTTTACAAGAATGGGAATGATGTGAGCGAAGCAAAGAAAGAGAAGAGACATCTTTTAAGATATATTTTAGTTGCCTAAACTACACAGTAAAAAGATTGCAAACTTTATGCATCAAAATCTGAGTCATCTTCATCAATTTCTCCACTTTCCTGCAAATTGAAAGTGGTTTGTTCTATTCGAGCGCTGTTCCTTCGCTATTGAGAGAGAGAGAGAGAGAGAGAGAGAGAGAGAGAGAATGATATATATACCATACTATGAATCCATGACATCCTTAAGTAGTACCACACTTTGCAAAAATTACAAAATTGGTCTGCTGCAATAAAACAACTGCACATGTCTTTACATCTGTGGGAAAAATATTGTTAAAATGCACACCGATATAATGTAAGGATCTAGACGGCGATATATATGCATTTAGACACACAGCACGGCGACTTTCTTAAGTCGAACTAGTGGCCAAAGGTCGACCCCTTCCCAAGGTAAACCCCCGGGTTCCATCGGGCATTCTAGGCCCAGGCGGCGGTTTGGAGCTCTCCACGCCGTGACTCTTCGATGATTGGGTTTCATGACCTGAGGTTTAGTAGTTTTGGTTTAAACGTTTGGAACATATGCTTTATAGTTTGTAGAACGAAATTTCGAAAATACCTAGTCCGTTTGTGCCGTGGTACTTCTGCCTTGACCCATGTCCTCGGCTTCTACCTTTAGGGCCATTCTTCTCTTTGGCAACATTTGAGCCATTCTTCGCCTTCAAGGCCATGTCCTTAAAGTTCAGAGTTATTACAAAGAAGAAGGCTTAGATCGTGTTGATTGGTGCAGGAAATTAGCAAAACAATTACAAAGAAAGACTTTAAGGCGCACCTCCTCATCATGGGAATCATCATGTTGCTCATGTTCAATTGAAGGACGATGTCTCTCCTCCTCATTAACAAATGTGTTGGATGCTTGAGCTTTGCCGTGGTGTGCATCCCTCCAAGGCTGTTTCTTTTGTCCTAGTTTGTTCTAGACGACCAGGAACACGCGCAAATGTTTTATTAATCTAAAACATTGAGTTTATACTCTTAATGTGCAATAGAAAGCAGAACAAGGATCATATACCGATTTCTTGAGGAGTTTGACCCGCAGCCCATATTTCCAGTCTTGCTCGTCGTTCAAAGTGGCCACCTAGATGGAATAATAACAGATGATTTGTATTAGGAAAGAGAAAAAAATAGTTCATTGAAATTTTTAAAAGGATGCTCACAGCTTTCTCTGCAGCCTCCACCGTATCGTACTCCACTAGCGCATGCAGCTTCATATGATAACATGGTAATAATTTAGATTACAGAGCACAATTGGAGCTGAGAACATTTCAAGTAGACAATTGCCAAATCAAATGTATTTCAGACAGATAGCCTAAACTAGGAAAGAAATTCAATGATCATCAAAGCTATTGTTGCAGATAATATAATCTCAGTGTCTAATAACCATATTTTAACAAGAAGAACGGGAAAGTGACACTAAACATAAAAAGTTCTAGCGCAAATGATGAGACGCAAAATGATATCTTTAAATTATTTATAAAATCGTGAAGGATTCCTAATATTCCTAATCTGTAATGGGATTTAAAATATAAGACAATTTTGTAAGAATTCCATTTCAAGATGCACCACAACCGAACTTAAGTAACTGAACCAGCAATAGCATTTCAATGTAATTTGCCAGATGAAAATGCGCAAAACTCGTTATAAATTCACTAGCACACTCTGAAATAGAGAAATTCAACCATACCCGGCCACTTATGATCTTCTCCGCGACCGTGCAGTTCTTGGGTTCTCTAACGTCGTGCGGTTTGCGGATGGTAATATTCTTTATGCTGAAAGTTCGTAAGTAAAAGAACTTATTACATTAGTTTAATGAATTAAAGAGACTATTATTACAATGACAACAAAGATTAAAACACATACTTCCCGGCTTTGGCAAACACTCGTTGGAGGTTCTCCATGGAATGATCATCTGGTAGATTCTCTACCAGTACGGTGCATATCTAAAAAATCATTACTGATTTTATTAGTTCTAAACATATAATTCCTTATTTATTTTTCTATTAAAAGGAAAAACCAAAAAAGTATACCATCGGATCTTGAACCTCAGGTAGATGAAGGGGAATAAGCCTCTTGACCTTTTTCCCATCTGCGCTAACAACCTGAAAATGAAAGACATAGCTTGGAAAGTGATATAAGATAATGAAGTGATTGAGCTTGCGCAAATTAAGTGTTCTTACAAGAAGAGAAGACTGCTTCAGCGCACCGACAACCACTGACTTGTCCCGAGTTAGCTTCTTCATCTTCCTAAATGAGCAGATAACTCCAACTGGAACTGTAAGTAACCCATACAATATTTAGAGCCAAATCAGATTGAAAGAAACATGGTAACATGTAAGGAAAAAAATAGAGTCTTGAACTGACCATAGCCTTCAGCATTCTTCGAGACATGTTTCAATAAGAACTTGTCAGTTGGCAAGTTTTCATCGCTGAAGTAATATTCCACCTATGAAATCAAAATTCCACATTGGGTTAATGTTTATTAACGGAAATGCAAACCAGGGTATTCATAATCAGACCATGGAATTTACGCCTACCAAAAAGGCCAATTCTTAAGCTTTGTCTTCCGAAAATTCAGAAACAATCAAAACTCCAGCAACTAAAAGTACTCAAGAACACAAAAACAATAAAATTTTCCTAAACAGCCGAGATCAACAAGATACCAAATCCTAAACATGAGCTACATACACCCATTAAGAATTCCAAATCACTGATGAATCCAAGGCAATAACAATCGGAGAAAATTAACACACAGTTCAACAGCTCAAACCGAGATTAAATCATGAATCGCGCAAAACGAGGTGACAGATAAAGGTCTACAAAACTCGCCTGTTTGATGATCTTGCTCTGGAGAACATCCGGCGGCAGACAAGCAGCCTGATTCTCGAGCGACGGCTTCGGGACACAAGAATCGGTGTCCTCCGGCGATCCCACGGGCGACGATTCGAGATGATGATCTGAGTCGCGATCGTCATCGGACGCCGGAGACAAAGCGGCATGGACGGCGCTCGAATGGGGCTGGTCCTGCGGCTCCATGAGAGAGGGGAGGGAAGCACAAGGAGCGTGAATAACGGAGAAAGGCGGAGCACAAAAACACCTCCCGCCCGCTCTTTGCTTCGCCCCTCGATTTTTCCTTCCCTTTTGTTCTCCTTCGAAGAAATGTTGTCTCCGCGGTGGGTCAATATATGAATAGTTGTCAGTGACCGTTTTTGAACATCCTGGACCGGGTCGAAAACCGGTCTAGGCCCGTTTTCTTTTTCCTTTTTTCTTTTTTCTTTTTATTTCAGAAACCAATAATGACCTAACGGACTGAAATAGCTAATAATATCCATGTTGCATTATTATTACTAAAAATACGAAAAATAAAAAAAAAAAATCTGACTCATAATAAATTAATATAAATACAAGGTGGTGGCAGCTACCAAGAACAATCATGGCATATTAATTATTATATTATATACTGATCAATTCTATTATGGATCAGTTTTATTCGATACAGCTCAGTGCAGTTAATCACATCCATGAAAAACTAAATTATTTATTAAATTCATTTTCTCCTTTGTCTTATTTCAAACACAAACCCAAATTCAAACCTTTCTTTAACCAAAGATCTTAAAGGGAAACATTTAATACACAATGGATATGAGTGTTATTACAATCTCATTGACTTGATCTCACCGAAGAGCATCAAAATTCACGTTGTACAGCTTAGATAATTTCAAGAACAAATGTAGAGTAATTATTATATTAGTAATTTTACTTGAAGTTTGCCAATATGTTGTTAAATTAGAGAGTAACCGTGGGCATTAAAGCCTAAACTATGTCTTGGAGCTCTCAAATCCTTCATACAATACGGATCTTTACTGCATGGAATGTTGAACACCATCACAAATATTATATATATATATAATATATATATATATATATATATATATATATATATATATTCATAATTCGTCAATTCCAAAGTCAAAATTAGCACTTCTATTATATTACCTCAGGTTCCCTATTTGATAACACACCTGCAATCACTCTCCATCTTGTAGTTCTCAACGCCAAGAAATCAAGAAAACCCTATTCTTGAATGTACAATTGAGATCTCTCTGATATTTACTAATGGCGTTGCACCATTATAGCAAGCTCTTCTTCTTCGCATGCATCTCTATGTTTTTCGTCCTCTCGCTGGTAATCTCTTCGACTCGTTCCTTCGAGCCTATCCAAGAAAAGACAGCCCGAGCCAATCGTATCGCACCTGGTTCGTCGCAGAAAGAAAGTACGGAGATGACATCATCATCGTCGTCATTGGCTTTCTCGAATAAGAATAGAGAAGAGGGTTCTCATAAGTACAAGGATAAGAGTAAGTATGTTACGATGAAAAGGAAGAGAATGGGGAAAGTTTTTGATCCAAGGCCTAAGCTTTTCTCGGCGATGCTGCCAAAGGGTTACGTGCCGCCGTCAGGTTCTTCGCCGTGCCACAATGTGTACCCTAATTCGGTCTCCTTCTTCTGTGATCTTTCTAATGATCAGCAACTGCCGTGAAGGGTTTGATCTGATGAAGGAATGAAGAACATTAAGAATATATCGTATGTGGGCATCGCAAACAAGGGGGAAAAGAAGAGTAATATGGCTTTATGCGTTACTACAGTTTATGTTTCAATGAGTTCGGATAATAAGGTTTATTGCGTTTTTGCAAAACGTAATTTTCCTTCTTTACTGGGATTTTGTTGATCTTTCTTTTGTTTTGTTTAGCTTGATATATAGTTCTAATTACTTTAAATAAAGACCAAAATGGTCAATATATCTTATTATAATGATACAAGCAAGAGAGAAGCTATGTATTTGACCTAAAAAAACGTTGCACGTTGAAAATCGCGCGTTTACTACACACGCCAAACACCTCACCGGCGCGTAAGCTTCACCCACCGTCTTCTTCCGCCGCCTCTACGATCAACACCTCCATCTTCCCAATCTGACCCGATTTATGGGTCAAATTCTTCTTCCCTGCCGCCTATGTCAAAACCTCAAAGATCGAAATTTAGATCATCGGCCCGAATGATATGAAAGCTGCGTGTGAAAGATATGAAAGTTTTAAGCATCACTTTATATTCAATGAACATTTTGATTCACACTTTATTACAGCTAAAATAAACGTTTACAGCGAAACACAGACAGAAAAGAAAAGCAAAGCATGACAAGCAAGACACAACGCAGCAGCCATATCACTGCTTATTCTGAGCATTGAAAAGATATATACTCATTCTTCTTCAAACGCAGATATGGGGTGAGACCTCGACAGCCCGGCGGCGATAGAGAACGTAATTTTTTCAGAATTAGGGTCCTTAATCGAAATATCGCAGACAGAAACCCATATTAAGAGCTCCTTGCACTTGACGCCCGTCAGCTTCTTCATCCGGCGGTCCTCGACGAACGCCGTGATCTCCTCGCCGTACCAGACGGTTTGTCCGATGGCCTCGAAAACGTGCGTCTTGCTCTCCCTCTGCTTCAGCCACACGAACCCTGTCTCATCGTTGTAGCCCACCTCGACTATGCCCTCCAGCGGAAGGAGGCCGCTGGGCATGTTGATCTTCGCCAGCAGTTCTTGCGACTTCTTCTTGCATATGTCGTGGCCCGTGTAGGTCTCGGCGTTCTCTCGGTGGTCGTCTGAGATCGACATTTGTTGGTTGGTTCTTCGATTATGGAGGAAGGAGGTGGTGATGATGGTGGGATTTTATTACATGGCGAGGGTCTAGAGGAAGTGACGAATATGACCCTATCTTCTTTGGGAAGTGACTTTATTTTCCAAACTTGTGTGATTGAGTTTTGTATTTAAAAATGGCAATTAGGACATTACTTGCCGGAATTGTTTAGAGATATTTTATATCATTGAAACAAAATTGCAAGTTAACTTGCAAAAATTGATAAGAACATGAAAAGACATCTCACTCCATTAGATATTTCAAATTGTGGCGCACATATGGGGCTCTCGATATCGCTTGAATTCTTTGACTTTTACTGTCTAAGCGGACTTAAGACGGTGAAGAAGTAGGGATGTCTCATAGGCGATGTTGAGCTACTTATGAACTTGGAACAATACACAGGCTAGGAGGATCTGTCCTGGAAGTTGGAATCATTATGTAGTATTCAGATTTGCTTAAAACTGAGCTTAGTACAGTTACGTTGTGGGAGAATATCGAAAAAAATAATTAAAAAATCAAAATAATGGGAGATATGAGTTTTTGGGGTGTTTGGTTGAAGAGTTTAAATAATGATGTATGATGTGTTTGGTAGGTGAGTTTAAATAACGATGTATGATGTGTTTGACAGATGAGTTTAAATGGTATTAAATTTAATTTAAATTAAATTACAATCTTACCATTATTTTTATTTAAATAATTTATGAATAAATAATAAATTTGTCAAATATCATGAAATTAGATAAATGGAAGTGGAGAAACTGATTTAGTTAATACCTCAGTTTAATATTAAATAAACCCTCAAACCAAACAGTGTAACCCCTCTTATCCCCTAATACCTCCAACCAAACGCACTCTTAATTTGATAACTAAATTGGGCTACATAATTGTATGTTGGGCTTTCGACTGAGAGGAAGTTGTCTCATATGATTGGGCTTTTTGGACAGTAAAATCCCAATATTCATTGCAAGAAGGCCCAATCATCAATGTTTTGCCCTTCTAATATATATTGAATTAAAAAATTAATACATTCCAACTCAATTTCGGCCTTCATTACACAGAACTGAGGAATGGTCTTCAAATGGTCACATATGCAAAGCCACGAGACAATCCGACTTGGTGATGAAGGAAGTAATTCTCATAATATTTTGTGCCATAATTGCTCGACAGCGTATTTAATATTAATATAAAAATAAACAGAATCTTTATTTTCTTTATGACGTGGCATGATATCAAAATCTTAAATGTGACATGTGACATTTAAGAATACACGTGGCGATCATGCATGTAGCATGTACACTTGTCACAAAACATGAAATCAAATGCAAAATAAACGTTTTTTTTTTCTTACTTATTACATGAGTTGAATAACCCTAGAAGACACTACTTCCCGGCTGAGTTGAGATGTTTTAACAGTCGTAAAAAATTTGATTTCACTTATGTTGTTAAGACAAAACCATAAAAACGTCTATGAACACAATGCTTTTTTCTTCTTTTAAAGATTTATATTGGAGGAAAAGGCCTAATATATCAAGATTGACATCTCCACCATTTAATGACAACATCCGAGGAATCCCATGAAATCAATGTCTAATTAATTTCTAACAAGGCTTTTCCTCGTCGATTTTCTTTAAACAAGAAAATCATGTCATTTTTTACGGCAGTCCCAAAGCTTACCCACAATAATAAAAGATTTTCTACGCCGATATAAACAAACCCCTTTCGTCAACAGTAACCCACACCATAACATACATTCTCTCTCTCTCTCTCTCTCTCTCAAAGTCCAAGATATGGTTGCTATATCTAAGATCAAAACATGCAACTCCACGTGTGATAACAACACCGCCGTCATCTTCACCGAGGTTCCAATGATAGACCTCGCAGACCATTCCAATGCGGGCAAGAACATAGTCCATGCCTGTAAAGAATTCGGATTCTTCAAAGTGATCAACCATGGCGTCTCCATGGTTCTTACAACCATGTTAGAATCCCAAGCCGTTGACTTCTTCACTCAACCCCAGCAAGAAAAGGACAGATCAGGCCCACCAAACCCTTTTGGCTACGGCAACAAGACAATCGGATCCAACGGCGATATGGGATGGATCGAATATCTTCTGTTCTGTACAAACCCTGAATTCGCTTCAGAAAATCCAGGAGGTATCTCAGAAACCTTAAGGTGACGACGATGATCAATATCGATTTGAGTTATTATTGCAAGCATATGGTAAAGTAATAAAACACTATAGAAAAAATTCAACCTTTAATAACCTGCAGGGCTCTCGTGGAAGAGTATGTCTCAGCTGTAAGAAAAACGGCATGTGATATCCTTGAAATGATCGCCGTGGAGATGGGAATTGGGTCAAAGGATGAGATAAGCAGGATGGTAAGAGACGACAGAAGTGATTCTTGCTTCAGGCTGAATCACTACCCAACATTCTCTGATAATAAGATTCCGCCATTGATGAGCGGTAATAAGAGCTCCAACCTTGTGTTAGGGATCGGCGAGCACACTGACCCACAGATAATATCTGTCGGAAGATCTAACAACACATCGGGCCTGCAAATCTGTCTCAGAGATGGAACTTGGGTCTCAGTCCCGCCTGACCAAACCTCCTTCTTCGTCAACGTCGGCGATTCATTGCAGGTGATGACTAACGGAAGGTTCAGGAGCGTGAAGCACAGAGTGGTGGCTAACGGCGTGAAATCGAGACTATCGATGATCTTCTTTGGTGGGCCGCCTTTGAATGAGAAGATAACGCCGTTAATAACGGACGGAAGTGAAGAGAGTTTGTATAAGGAGTTCACATGGTCTGAATATAAGAACTCGGCTTACAAGACGAGGTTGGGTGATCATAGGTTGGGGCCATTTGAGAAATAAAGACCTAAATACTCAAGAAACTTCGTGGCAAATGTATGAAATTCCAAACTTAGAATATAACCTTTGACATTTACACTTTTATTTTTTTTTATAATTTTTGTAATGGGTTTGATTTATTCAATAATGTAGCAGTCACGTAAGGTTTTTCCTACCTAATGAAAAGGACCTTAAATATTCCTCACTAAAGAAATGATTAGATTCGTAGGATTATTGGTCGAAAGGGAATAAATGTCTTAATTAAGAGTGTGCAATGCCGTCATAATAGGGAAGTGAATAAATAGATCAGCTAAACTTATATTCCACGTTGAATTATTCCATTTCAGTAGTCTTAATTCCCTTTGACACATTCATAATTATTTCAATTAACCATATACTCACTCAGAAATATTACACCTGCTGATGAAAATAGAGCGAACTAATACATTAAAAAGGCACGGTTTTAGTTAAAAAGAAAGAAAAAAAGGAAATAAAAACTAATAAAGAAGAAAGGATACATACAATATCTCCTAGCAAAACCGATTACTTTTGAGCCAATGAGGCATTAGGTTAGTTGTCAAGGAGGAGGTCTTAAGGATTTGTGGATTAGGTCGTGGGATCGAATCACCCCTCCCTCAATTTCTTGAGTAGTTTTCATAGGATTTATTTTCCATGACTATCGTTGTCAGGTGGGTTTGGGTCGTATCCATCTGACTCCGGGATTAGTACCACCACTCGAGTGTGTGGGCGCAATTAAGCCTCCGCCAGGTCTGTGTGGCGCAAAGCCCACGCCGGTATTTAGTGCCTATCCCATAGCCAGATTGAGTGGGGATACCTCGAGATCGGTCTGTGTGGTGCAAAGCCCACACCGGTATTTAGGGGCTAGCCCATAGCCAGATTGAGTGGGGATAACTCGGGACCGTAAAAAAGAAAAAAAAGAAAAACCGATTACTTTGATGCATATATGTTGTTGAATTCACTTATCTTTGAACTCTATTTTTATTATTCATAAAACATTTATTCAATATGGGGCGATTCAATTCTAGCTGTGCTATATAGTGACAAATATGTTGGGGCCAACTTGGATGAGGCCCAAATAAAAATAATTATACTGTTCATTGGGCTGATATAATTCAGAAAATAATTATTAAGACATTGACCCATGGTTTTTCTTGTCGCCTTGACTTGAGTCATACAAAGTACTGTACTAGAATTTCAATAACTTAATGATATAATAATGTCCGATCATGCATTTAAATTTTTAGTCGGACAATGTACAAAAAGAAAGAAAGAAAATTCAAATAATGTTCTATAAGAAGCGTAGTGTGTGCCTATAATACTATGAAATTGATGACACTGATCACACATTGATTGGAATATATATATATATATATATATATATATATATATATATATATATACAGGAAATAAACTTATTATATTAAGCAAACGATTATGTGGAGGCTGAAGATAGGGGAAGGACAGCACAGTCCGTATCTATACAGCACGAACAACTTCGTTAGTCGGCAGGTATGGGAAGTTGTCTTAAAATAGATAAATGTTGTCTTTTAAGTAAATAACTTTAAAACAGGAAATTACCGGACCCGCACTACAGAAACGTTTTCCCTTTATGGGCACTTGCGGAGTAGACATACCCAAGCCTAACCGTAACCGGCGGTTACAACCGTTAACCGCCGGTAACCGTAACCGGCACCAACCGTAACCGGCAACCGGTTGCCGGTTACGGCGCGGTTGGTCCTTCCGACCAACCATTGACCGCCGGTTAAAAACCGCCGGTCAATAAAAAAAAAATTTGAATTTTTTTTTTTTATTATAGCCGTTGGAAAAAAAAAAAAAAAAAATTTTTTTTGAATTTTTTTTTTTAATTAAACATCTAATCTAACTTAAGTTTACGCATTTTTTTCTAGGGGAAGAAGATTTCGAAGAAGAGGGGCATCGCCGCTTCAGTAAGTGCAGGCGAGTTAACACCGTGTGATCTATGAATGCTTTGACGGATCATACTTGATTCGTCACGGCTCCATAGATCATTCGCTGCTTTCTTGCCTGGACTTGCTGAAGTTCAGTACTAAGGTACTTCAAGATTTGCGGAGAACGGATTCGGACCGGACGGAGACTGAGTTCTCACCACACCATATTTTGTTTTAATTTAATGTATTGTATTGTAATTGGTTCAATTAAAATTTTGTAATACATTTTTTTCGACTTTCGACCAAATAATACACCGAATATTTATTCAAACCTGAATTTTCAACCCGAAAAAAAAAAAAAAAAAAAAAATTAACCGGCGGTTCCGCCGGTTAGGCTAACCGTCAACCGCCCCCGGCCGGTTAGACGGCGCGGACTAACCGCCAACCGCCGGTTACGGTTAACCGGCGGTTGGGCAAGTCTATTGCGGAGTATCGAAAGCGCGTTTGGAAGGCATACTCTTGAAGAGTCGCATTTTCATATTCTTTGACCGTGTTTCGTTCTTGATACATGGATGAGGATTTTTCTTGTGAGGTAAATAGATTATCAGAGAAAGCATTGTCAGAAATACTTACCTCGGAATAAGCAGACGAGACGATGTCACTGAGTAATTATATGATGCTACTTCATCGTCTGGTCTGGTCTGGTTTCAACTTTGGCCGTGAGGACTAAACGTTCTGATTCACGATCTTTCTCGGACATTTTAGGCATTTTCTCCTTAGGTCGAGAGTTTGAAATCTTTGTTTTATTTGAAGATGATGGCTTTTTTTTTTTGAACTTCTTATTCAACATTTCAGTGAAGATATTTAATCGTTGTTCAATTTTTTGAATAAGAATCAATTTTTAGCTTTTCAGTTCAATTGATATATAATGTTGGATGGTTTGATCGTTAACGTGATATTCTGAAAAAAAATATTGATAGTTTTCGACTTGATTTAGACAAAAAATTGCACCGAGAATAATTTTTGTACCGAAAAATTGTATTGGTCCAAAAAAAAATTGTTACCCAAAAAATTTCGTATGAACCGAAAACTGTTTTAAAGCACGTGCAAAAAAAAATCTTTTAATCAAAATCGGAAATTTTAGGACTTTTTTTACCCTAAACCTTTTTACATTAGAACTGTAAACTTTGATATCGCAAAGTTTAAGTTTTCTGGGCCGCAAACAGTAACACAGATCGCAAAGTTATTTTCGGGCCGAAAAAGATTTTTATTATTATTTTCATGACCCGAAAACTTTTTAAAAGCAGTGTTGCAAACATTTTTAATAGACCCGTAAACCTTTTCTGAGCCGTAAACTTTTTTATTGAACCGCAAAGTTTTCCTTCGTGTAGAACCGAAAACTTGATGTTTGCCGAAAACTTGACTTAAAGCCGAAAACTTATGTCGAAAACTTTTACTCGAAAACCTTTATCGAAAACCTTTTTGCGACCCGAAAACTTTTGTAAAATAGGGCTGAAAACTTTTGTAAAATTTTTAAATGACTCGAAAACTTTTAATATTATATAATGCATCGAAAACTTTTTACTTAAAGTCGAAAACTTATGACGAAAACTTTTACTCGAATACGTTTTTCAGAAAACTTTTGGCGACCCGAAAACTTTCCTGTTAGAATTACAGAAAACTTTTCTTTCGAGAGGATTAGTATCGAAAAGATTATATTATCGAAAACCTAATATTTATATCGAAAATTTCAAACTGAATTATAAATTTCGAGTGAAAACACTGAATTTTAATTTTAATCGTTGAAAATCTAGCACAACGATAGGAAAGATAATTTAAACACTCGGTTAACTCCGTAAATCAGCAAATAAACATCGAATTCAATGTTTTAGAACCAAGATATTTAAGAACGGATTTGAAGAGAACGACGTAGATAAATTATTTAAAAATAATTCGTAGGATTTGGATAGAGACACGATTTGCACAAAAGGATTTCAATATTAGATAAAGAAAATGATTCTGTATAAACACAACTCGATCCAAGAACAAAAACTAATGTTCTATACTAGATTCAAAAATCACGTTTGCTCTGTAACACTTGTAGATTTCCAAATTCATGCAACATATACAATTAATCTACTCAAGCATAGATACGATAAAGTATTTCGATATACGCGCGGAAGCTCGGGATTAAATTCTCAATCAAATCTTTAATTTCAATTCAAAGCTCTCTCTACAACAACACACAATCCCTCACTCTACTCAAAATCCTAATCTATTATGATATGAGAGATCTATTATAATAAGAGAGCCACCACTCGAGTTCTCTCTATCTTCTTTTGATAGTTTTGTTTTTCATATACACTCTTCCTATATATACCAATAACATTTTGATATATTTAGAACCAAGTCCCTAATTTACACGATATTACAATTAAGTTCCTAGACAAAGATATCAATACTAAACATTAGAAAATATTCCTAACAATTTCAATAACTAGTCATACATTTTAACTTTTCTAGTGAGACAAACGTACAAATCATCACGAGAAGGAATTATCAACGATTTATCTAAATGTGTCAATGATCTGTGATGCGGAATAGGTCCTGGGCGCGCAGACCTGGACCCTCCTGAACAGGCGAAAAGGAGAAGCACCAAGAAAGGGAGCTAGGATCCTTGTGGAAAAAAGGGACTCCTCCGCCTGAACCAAGGGCCAGGAACCCATTGTGAGACCTGGGACTGTTAGGTCTGGAGAGGGGCCTCGGGCGCTGACAGAAAGGGATAGTTCATGAACCTAGCAACCTTAAAGAAAATGAAAGGGAACCAAAAAACAGAAAGAGCTACCCGTGTCTGCCATTGTGCAGGAAAAAGGGCATCTGGGAGGGGACCACCTACACGTGTAAATCGCTTATTGGAGGGCAGCTTCTGACAAAAGGACGCCTCCTGCTACAGTGCCGCGCGCGCGCCAGGCGGCCGTACCGTCCTTGAAGACACAAGAGATAGCTCCCGCCAGCTGACGTGGAGAAGGCGATCGATAAAGGAAAAAAGGAGATTTCATTTTTAACTAAGTCATTACTGTTACACACACTCACACACCAAGAACGCACACACTAACACTCTCTAAGTCATCCATCGTCTATTTCGAGTCTGTAAATCGAGAGAGAATGGCGAGCTGAGTGTGTAATCTGCGATATCTTAGTGGAAAGAGTTGTTGGCCGGCCCGTGGACATAGGACTCTTCAGAGTCTGAACCACGTAAAATTTGGTGTTGTGTCCTCTTTCTTTTTCTTGTTATTTCTCTACAACGCGCCCCCTAAATCTGAAATCGCATCCGACTCGATCCCAATCGTAGCTCTACCATCGTTCTACGTTTCCCAGACCATAAATTTTGTTGATCGGGATCCTACCCGTATCAATCTGCGTCATATTTATTGAACAATAATAATAATAATAATAATAATAATAATAATAATAATAATAATAATAATAATAATAATAATAATAATAATAATAATAATAATAATAATAATAATAATAATAATAATAATAATAATAATAATAAAAGACGTAATATTTTCCAGATCTAATTGGTTAGACGTTAGGTTGCTTCATCGTACAATTAATATTGGGTTTAGTTTGATTGAACTATTCGAATTTCCTGAATTTCTGAGAGTCCCTTGGAACTAAGGTCCCAAACCAAAACCCAAGCGGAATTTTTTCCACATAGAGGCGAATATATTAGTCGGAGGATTTTTATTTTTATTTTTATTTATAGTGATGCATAAAGCTGATTATGATGGATGATTCAATAAATTTAAAAAAGTGACACCCACACGATACTACCTAGTATTTAAGAATCATTATTGTAATATTATTCAATAAGGAAAACGATGTGGAACAAATAATTGTTAAGATAGACCACAATATAATATATATATATATATATATATGTGGATGATGGGTCTAAAAATACATACATGCATGGGTCTAATTAACTAAATATAGATCTAGACGGCCTCTTCTTTAATTTCTTGTCGTCTTGGTAATGAATGTAAAACACTGAGTTTCACAATGCTTCAGTGTAATAAATGCCTAACCACATAGTGAGACATATTTATAACGATTTATTTTATCTAAAAAGCAATGATCGGTAGATCTTGATATGGAAGATATATGTATCCACTAACTTGTATGAGTCCTTGTTTTTTTAAAAAGATAAGACAACTACATTACTATATTCTATATATATATATATATATATTATATTTTCTGATATCACATTTTGTACATTTACTCCCTCCAAGCTTTTACTTGACAACGCACTGCTATGTAATAATGTTCTCGAGATTGAATTGGTTGGGCGTTAGGTTTTCTCTCAATCCCATGATCATTAAATGATCGACGCCCTCTAAACGGCAGCGTTTAGCCTGCTAGGTTTTTTTAGTAATCACAGTTTCCTGCATTTTGACTTTTGGTGACCTTTGAGTCCTTGGAGCACTGTAAATAACTAATACTGTTCACACTTTTTTATTATTAATAAGTTGGATTGTTGGGTATCAAATCATATCTCACATCGAATAATTCGAATGTGGATCAATAGTATATAACCTTGTGGACTATTCCCTCTAATTGCCAATTGGCTTTTAGAGTGCAAAAGCGGGGCGGTTCGGGGTTGATTCGATCTTTACATATATATATATAATACGATCTATACACGATCAATTACTGGAAATACGATCAACCTATTATGTGGAGGCTGAAGGTAGGCCAAGGACACGGTCCATATCTATACAGCGCGAACAACTTCGTCAGTCGGCAGGTATGGGAATACGATCCAAATGATGATGGAACCGCCGAGGAGCGCGCCGCCTTTGAGAAGGCCCGTGAAGGGTTTTACGAGAACATGAAGAAAGGTTACCATGCATGTGGCGACTTGTTCATGAGAATTCAGGTATACTAGCTAGCTGCTGCTATCTGATGATATAATTAATTATAACTATTACTTTTGTTCGTTAAGGAGATGTACTTGTCATTACAACTTTGTAACAATTTTATGTATGTTTCGGATTATGACTATCGGACAGCTCAAGAAGGCGAGTGGGATTGATTTGCTCGGCATACCGCCTGTTAGAATCGGGGAGAACGAGCAAGTTACGTACCAGAAAGCAACAGTTGCTGTGAGGAAAGCTTTGTTGCTGAATAGAGCAATCCAAGCAGAAGATGGTCACTGGGCTGCTGAAAATTCTGCGCCTGTGTTCTTCACGCCTCCGCTGGTAAATATTTATTTATGTCTTTTCCTCATCCCCCAGCAATATATTATTATATATGTTGTACTAAATCTGGGAGGCTGTGGTTATATGGTTAATCAGACCTCTGATGAAACTTATAATAATTATCATGTGTGGCTTATATATGAAACAGATTATTGTCTTGTACATAAGCGGAACAATCGACGAAATCCTTACTGCGGAACACAAAAAGGAGATGATACGCTACCTCTACAATCATCAGGTGCGTAATTATATGTATACCATAAATTCACTAGGTTCATTACATTTCCAACAGTATATGACACGTATGCTATATATATATATATATATATATAATATACATGAAGAATGAGGATGGAGGATGGGGTTTTTACATAGGAGGTCACAGCACTATGATTGGGTCGGCACTTAACTACGTTATGCTGCGCTTGTTGGGGCAAGGGCCGGTCGATGGAAATAATAACGCTGTTGCAAGAGCACGCAGATGGATTCTCGACCATGGCGGTGCTACGGGGATACCTTCTTGGGGCAAAACTTATCTCTCGGTAATAATTTTCATTTTTTGTGTTAAAATGTTATAGTAGCACACAGTTCAGTGCACTGAGGAGTGTTTTAGATTTCTCATTTCTGTAAGACCCTATTGATTGATAAAAATTTCAGCATGCCCATCAGTTGTCAACCATATTATCACTCATGCTACGGTACTTCACTGCATCCTCTTACTTTTATTTTTATTTTTTATTCTCCGGTCTTTTCGATCAGGTGCTGGGAGTATTCGACTGGGATGGATGCAACCCATTGCCTCCAGAGTTTTGGCTCTTTCCTTCATTTTTCCCATTTCATCCAGGTAATTAGCTTCGAGAAACAATTTAATAAGATGTAGTGAGTTTGCTGTTATAATTCAGACATCTCATATATAGCGTTGTCTTGATGAATTACCGTTGCAGCAAAGATGTGGTGTTACTGCCGCTCAGTTTACTTGCCCATGTCTCATCTCTACGGTAGAAAGATTCATGGACCGATCACAGACTTAGTCTTATCACTCAGAGAGGAAATTCACGTCAAGCCATACGATCAAATAGATTGGAACAAGGCTCGCCATGAATGTTGCATGGTCACTTTATTACTTTCT